>CM047002.1:81726843-84226843 GCA_025698465.1 Gossypium longicalyx
TTTCACATTTTAGTCCCTCAAATTATTATTTTTGCAATTTAGTCCTAATTACTCAAAATCATCAAAAACTCCAATACAAAACATGTTAATCTAAAACATATCTTTCATATTTCACAATTAAACAAAAAAAATCACAAGCTCTCAACAATGGCACAACTCAAAATATTCATCAAAATCAAAAATTCAAGCATGGGTTTTTTAGTACTCAAAGCAACGATCTCAAAAACGTAGAAATTATCAAAAATTAAGTAAAAGCGAACCTGGAATCAAGCTTGGAAGGTGGTTGAACCTTTGAAACCTTATTCTTTTCTTTCTTATTTAGCTATTCGGTCATGGAAGAAAAAATATAAACTATGGCTTGTTTATTTATGTTTTATATATACATATTATTATATATTTTACCATTATAACCTTAACAAATTTAATTAGAAAACATATATAACATGCCCATTACCATCCACCTATAAAACCAATGGTTTATTTGCATTATAAATGCCTTCACTAATAAAAATAATAACAATTAAGCACATTCACATTTAACCACCAACTTTTCCTTTTATGCGATTAAGTCCTTTTATTTAATCAGACACACAAATGATAAAATTAAATCACGAACATTTCACAGATATTAATTCACACATAATAAACATATAAAATAATTTTTAAATAGTTTTCTGGCTTAGATTCGTGGTCTGAAAACCACCATTCCGATTAGGGTCTAAATTGAGCTGTTACATACTTACCTTTCGTTTTTGAATTTCATAACAAGTCACACGTACCTGAATCGGATACAATTTCACATTTTTATTCATTTCTCGGAATGCCCGTTGAACCATTCAGAATTGGATAGGACACTCGGATAATCACACATATCGCACAATGCCAATGTCCCAGACTTGGTCTTACATGTAATCATACATATATCGAAATCACATATCGATGCCAACGTATTAAACGTGGTCTTACTCGCACAACACATATCGGAATCCTATGTCATGACATATACATCCTAGCTATTCCTAAGGTTCATACGGGGCTTTTGGACGTCGTAACTCTGTCGAAGTTCCCAAGTATAAACATATTTAGCTATCATATATACAAGCTCATAAAATTTAAATCAGCATTCTACATTCACATATATTCAAAATTTACAGTATTTATTTACTTATAAACTTACCTTGTATGGAACGAACGGACCGAAATGACTATTCGATAATTTTTTACTTTCCCCAATCCAAATCTAATTTTTCTCATTTCATGATCTTAATTTGATTTCCAAAGTGCCGAACCCTTAAACAAAGAAAATGTATTTTTTTCTTACTTACATTCAGCTATATGGATGAACAATCCACTAACTTTATGATTTGTTTTATTTATTTACAAATTAATATACCATTTACAAAATTATCCTTCGTAATTTAATTAAGAAACCATATAATGGTTGTCCTTAACCGTCCATACCACTATTAAATGGCCGAATTTCATTTTAAGGCCTCCATATTAGAAAGAACATAGCAATATAGCACATTAACAATTAGCATGTCACTTTTACATTTTACGCGGTTAAGTCATTTTTGCAAATTAAGCACACAAACGATAAAATTTCCATACGAAACTTTCACACATATCAATTCACATATTATAAACACGGAAATAATATTAAAATATTTTTTTAACTCAAATTTGTGGTCTCGAAACCACTATTCTGACTAGGGTCTAAACCAGGCTGTTACATTATGAATCCTTTCCAACTCTATCGGTAAGGCTAACTGATATGCCACTGGCCCTATTCTTTCAATAATTTCCTACGGCCCAATAAAATGTGAACTCAACTTGCCTTTACAGCCAAATCTGAGAATCTTCTTCTACAGAGATACTTTCAAAAATACTTTATCCCCAATTTGAAACTCAATCTCTTTTCTTTTCAAATCCACGTATGATTTCTGTCTATCGAAACCAGCTTTCAAACAATCTCGATTTACTTTTACTTTCTCTTCAGTTTCCTTAACTAAGTCGACCCTGTGAATCTATTTCTCACTAAGTTCAGTCCAATACAAAGGCGTCCTGCACTTGTGGCCATATAATGCCTCATAAGGTGCCATTTTTATACTTGACTGATGGCTGTTGTTATAGGCAAATTCGACCAATGGTAGATATTTTTCCCAACTACCCTCAAATTCTAGAACACAGCATCGAAGCATATCTTCAAGTATCTGAATTACCTTTTCAGATTGACCGTCGGTTTGTGGATGAAATGTAGTACTAAAATTCAATTTCATACCTAAGGCTTCCTACAACTTTTACCAAAACCTTGAACTAAACCTCGGATCTCTATCCAAAATAGAAATAGGTACCCCT
This sequence comes from Gossypium longicalyx, assembly GCA_025698465.1. NCBI lineage: Eukaryota > Viridiplantae > Streptophyta > Magnoliopsida > Malvales > Malvaceae > Gossypium > Gossypium longicalyx. The sequence continues at coordinate 81,729,202 of CM047002.1, forward strand.
TGCAATCTCACAATTTTAGCAATGTACAGCTCAACTAGCTTATCAAGTGAATAATCAGTACACACCGGTATAAAGTAAGTTGATTTCGTCAATCTATCAACCACAACCCATACGACATCTTTCTTTTACAGAGTCATAGGCAAGCCCGTTACGAAATCCATCATAGTCCTATCCCATTTCCACTTAGGCACCATCACTGGCAAAACTAAACCTAAAGGTACTTGGTGTTTGACTTTTACTTGTTGGCATATCAAACATCTCGAAACAAACTCAGAGATATCTCTTTTCATACCTGACCACCAATACAATTTCTTCAAGTCATTATACATTTTCGTACTACCCGGATGTACAGATAAACAACCATTATGTGCTTTATGAAGAATTTTCTAAATAATTTCATCATTTTTCGGTACACAAATCCTACCTTGGAACACCACAATCATCAAATCTGACATGAAAATCTGAATCACTAACTGATTCACAATGAACTCTCTTGGCTTACAAATCACTATTACATTTCTGAGCTTCACAAATCTGCTGAATAAACATCGACCTAGCTCTCAACTCGGCTAGAATAGAACCATAATTAGATAAAGTCAATCTCATGTCTAATGCTATCAAAGCAAAAAAAGTCTTCCTACTCAAGGCTTCTGCGACTACATTAGCTTTACCTTGGGGATAGTCAATCACCAACTCATAATCTTTCAATAACTCGAGCCATCTTCATTATCATAAGTTCAAGTCCTTCTGGGTCATCAAATACTTTAAACTGTTATGGTCGGTAAAAACATGACATTTCTCACCATACAAATGGTGTCACCATATCTTCAAAGCAAACACAATAGCGACAATTCCAAATCATGCGTCGGGTAATTCTTCTCATGTGGCTTCAATTGTCTCAAGGCATAAGCTATCACTTTGCCCTCTTGCATTAACACACATCCTAGTCCATTCACTGATGTGTTGCTATAAATCACAAATTCCTTTCCCGGTTTAGGTTGCACTAAAACTGATGCTTTAGTCAATAATGCCTTTAGCTTATCAAAACTTTGCTAACATTTTTTGGACCATTCAAACTTGACCTCTTTTTGCAACAATCTCGTCATAGGAGTAGCAATCATCGAAAATCATTTAACAAATCCTTGGTAATAACCGGCTATGCCCAGAAAGCTTCTGACTTTTGACACATTTCTTAGTAGTTTCCAATCAACAATGGCCAAAATTTTACTGGGATCAACCCGAATACCATCACCTGAAACGATATGTCCCAAAAATCCAACTTCTCTGAGCCAAAACTCACATTTGCTGAACTTAGCATACAACTATTTATCTCTCAAATTTTGTAAAACAATTCTCAAATGCTCGGCGTGCTCGGTCTTATCACGAGGATAAATCAATATGTCATCAATAAAAAAAACTACAAACTTATCCAAATATGGTTAGAAAATTCGGTTCATCAAGTCCATGAAAACAACAGGGGCATTAGTTAATCCAAACAGCATAACAAGAAATTCATAGTTCTCGTACCTTATTCTGAAAGCAGTTTTTGGCACATTTGACTCTTTAACTCTCAACTAGTAATACCCAGATCTCAAATCAATCTTGGAAAACATTGTTGCTCCTTTCAACTGATCAAACAAGTGATCTATCCTAGACAACGGATACTTGTTCTTTATGGTTACCTTATTAAGCTGTCAGTAATCTATGCAAAGTCTCACAGATCCGTCTTTATTCTTTACAAACAATACTAGAGCACCCCAGGGGGAATAACTCGGTCTCACAAATCCCTTATCTATCAATTCTTCCAATTGATCTTTTAATTCTTTCAATTCAATCAGAGCTATTCTATACGAAGCAATAGATATCGGTGAAGTACCAGGGACTAACTCAATGCCAAACTCAACTTCTCTAAATGAAGGAAACCCAGGTAACTTTTTCGGGAACACATCCAGATATTCGCAAACTATCGGCACTTATTCAATTTTGAATTCAGACTCTTTCGTGTTTAACACATAAGCTAGGTAAGCTTCACACCCTTTTCTTATACATTTCTGAGCTGACATTGAAGAAATCACCACATGCAATCTATCTGACTCATCTGATTCAACCCGAAAAATTCCACCATTTTTACATTTCAATTCAATAACTTTCTGTCTACAATTTACTATAGCATCATGCAACATCAACCAATCCATACCCAAAATAACATCAAACTCATCAAATGGAAACAACATCAAGTTAGCCGAAAAGCAGTAACCTCTAATCATTAAAGGACATTTCTTACATACTTTGTCAACTAAAACATGCTTGCCTAAAGGGTTTGACACCTTAATCACAAATTCGATAAACTCAACAAGAAATTTCTTATTATTTACCAAATTCATACAAACATATGAATGAGTCAATTTAGGGTCAATAAATGCAATAACGTCAGTATCATTGTAACGCTCCAGAATTGGGCCTAAAAGTATTGGGCCCTGAGCATGGGAGCGGTTAGGAAACTGCTCATAAATATTTTAGTTAAGCAAAAAGGTGACACAAATTGCATGTTTGCTTTATTGGCTAAGTGATTTGCGTGTGTTTGGAAGTGTTTGAGAAGCCTGGGTTTAAGTCTTGGCCTGTGCAGAATTTTTAAATTTAGCTTTTAAATGAATCTCGACTCTAGTACATAGGCTTTATAAATATTTGCGCTTGTTTCAAGATGCAGAAGGAGCTTGTGGTGTGGTGGCAAGGTGGCGTGTAGAGTAACCTTGAGGTCTGAGGTTCGAGCGTCGGCATAGCGCAAATGAGGTATTTATTTTGCAGCTTGGTTTGGCCAATGGTTGTGTTGCAGTAAAATTCTGATGGGTAAGTGGTGGAGTGATAGGTGAAGGATATTAAGGAGGAAATCGTGGAGAGGATTGGGGAGATATTTTTGGAGAGGAATTAGAAGATTGAGGTGTGGGGGTTGTTGTGCCAAATTTGAAGTCTTGTGGGGAGGGAGTTAGTGCTGTTTGAGGACCCTAGTTGCATAAGGGAATTTGGCTATAGGCTTTGGATGCCAAGTTTTGGTGTTAGCTAACTATAGGATAATTTCAATTTCTATACCTCGGGTTTTGGCAACTTTAATTCCCTCCTTTGGTTTTGATGGTATATTGGTGAAAACCCCTTCGTTTCTCATTTTGCTTTGGCTGTGTATTCAAGTGGTATCTTCACCCTTCTTCTCTAGGGCCGATCGAGCATTGAGCACTTTATTCTTCTCTGAAGTCGAATACCCATACTCTCTCCTCTCAAATCTTGTTCCTTTTATTATAGCTGAATCTTCTTTACCTTCTTCTCTCTTTCTTTCAATCGATGTTACCCTAACCGATTGTATCGTCTCGCCCCTCTATCTCTTTCAGTTTTGGTTGTAGTGAATTATTCATTATTTTTTTTCTCCCTTCTCTGCAGTGTAATCTAATTCTTATTGGCCGCATAATACTCCGGTATTAACCTTCTTTGAACCGATCCCTCTACTACTTTTCTCTGTCGATTTTGGTGGTAAGTGCTACTTTATCAGTTATGGTCTCTATTCATCCTTCTCCTTTCTGTTGTATCTTTAGTTCTCTTAACCTTTTCTTTCCGATCAACATTGCTAGGGGAGTGATAGCATTAGTTCTGCCTTGCGAAGTGACTAACTAGTTGCGGATTGTGGACTGATTGAGTTTCATTCTTTAGAAGCGGGTTCTCAACCTTTGTGGTAAGTGTTGTTGTGGGTTCGCTTGTGCATATGAATTTTCTAATAAAAGTTAATGGAATCTCGAGAATGCAACCAATCTGTAAGAACTTGTAGTCAATCCTCTGCAACGACTAAGGGGTGAGGGACCATAAGTGTTCGATCAAGGTAAGAGTCGAACCATTTTGGGATAAGTATTGTTAAAGGGTTACTTACCCATTTGTTAAAGGACTAACTTTGGGGATGTAGTGTTTATGAACAATAACAATTGAATGACTAACTGTATGTGGGATTTAATGTAGGTTGGGCGCTTGAGGAACTTGGAACGGTGGAAGCACAAAAAATTATATACTTTTTCATATCCAATTTTTCTTAAATTCATGCAAATCTGGTTAAATTCTTGTCAAAAAATAATTAAATATTATAAAATAATTAAATAATGTTAAAAATATGAAAATGGTGAATTTATTTAATTTTATACTTAAATTTGATTAATTTTGACTATTCTCGACAGATTTACACAAAGGGTGAAAATTGGCTCGGCTGACACTGCTGAAAGCACAAAATCGAGAAGCAATTTGAAGTATCGAGGCACTTTAATTTCCAGCCTAAGATGGTCCAGAAATGTGTATTAATTCATAAATTAATTAATTTTAATTTATTCCCCATTTAATTTGGGCTAAATAAATTATTTTTAATTAATTATGGAGAAAGGGTCCAGTTGAATCGCACTGGTCGAGCCAAATTGAGTGAACCGAACCAGCCATTAAATGGGCAGCCCAGAACCGTCCATATGCTGACCCAAATCAGCATTTTAGATGATTAAATATTCTTACAAAAACGTCCTCAAAAGACTTCTAAATTGCACTCAAACCCCACCTTAAATTATGGCTTTGTAGATTTGCCCCAAGCTTAAAATAGCAAAGTTGAAACTCTCAACTTTGCCATTTGTGTAGCCGGCCAAGGGAGGGCTCTTTGGCTTCTTGAATTTCTTATTTTTAGCAGCCACAATCAGCTATAAAATCCACCTTTTGTTGATCATTCAAAGCATCCCTCACTTCACAACATTCTCTCATTCCCTCTCTCACTTTTCTCTCATTTTTTCCATTCCATTCCCTCTTGTTCAAGTGCCGATTTCTTCTCTTGGCAAAGAGGCTTCCATCAGTCATTTTGGAGCAGCAATTAGATGTTCATAAGCCACCTTGATAGCCATGGCCAACGAATAACGAAGAACGGAGCTACTAGTCAAGCCACGGAGAAACACCGGATTTGCCTCTTGTTCCCTACCTCTTTAATTTTTGTTATTGTTTTGACAAACATGTTTATGAATATTTATGCTATTGAAATGGTTACTTTAATCAATTCAGCTTAAATTATGTTTGTGTTGGGTTGATTATATTCTGCCTGCTTGAATTATTAAAATGATGTTTGTGCTGTTATAAGCCTCGGTAAGATGCTTGATTAAGTAAAACCATGCCTAAGTTATTCTTGCATTACGACTGTGAGGTAACTAATGAATTAATTATTTAAACAGATTGCAATTGTAATTAGTTGACACAGTACTTAATCAGTGCATGTTTATTCTTCTAAGGTAGCTGAAGGTTAAATTAGCAATGTATCTGGCGATATAATTGCCTTGCATAACTTGCAAGATTATTGTGATTAAATTGTTTCAAGGTAAGGATATCTTGTTACTTCAAAAAGTCTTTTATATGCTTATTAGATTTAATTAATCACTTGAATTGACATAAGGATATGCAAGAGATTGGTTCAATTTAATGAGTATGTATGTGCAATAACATGTTTGCTTGCTAGAATCTATTTAGTCGGTTGAATTGACATAGGGATATGTTAAGAGATGAATGGATTTTTGTATGTGAATTTTTTCATAAGTTAGCAAATTACCGGGTTGCTGTGAATTTATTAAATAATAAAGGGAAACATGAGTTTAGTAATTCTGAGTTCAAGAAATATAATTAATCCAACACAAGTATGTTACATTGATTGAATCTTATGTGAAATCGTGCACTAGAACTCTTTTGTGTTATTTAAATCATTTACTTAGTTTTTAAATAGTTCCTGACCATCTTCTAAAACCAAATTATTTTTACTTGACCAAAGTGTTTTACAATTAATTTCATAAATAATTCTTTTTACAGTCCCTGTGGATACGATAACTCAACATTTACTTGTCACTTTATTACTTGTTGCGATTGTGTACACTTGCACATTTTTCCATCATTCCAAGTTTTTGGCGCCGTTGCCAGGGACTATTTTTAAGAAGTCATTATTTGTGAATTTGTTAGTTTTACATTTTGGTTTATCTACCTGTTTAATTTTTTACTTAATTAATTTTTCTTTGATAATTTCAAGTGTTTATGAGTATTGACCGAATTATTGACCTACTCCCTGTAGACCCTGAGATAGAATGAACCTTTCGACAGCAAAGAAGACAAGCGAACCAGAGAAGGACCGATGGAATGAATTTTGAGAATATGACTCAACTAAATGGAGCAAACCTTGCTCAAAATCCTATCCTTATTGCTGACGATAGGGATAGAGACTTAAGACAATATGTTGTGCCAGTATTTAATGATCTTAATCCAGGCATTAGTAGACCCGAAATCGAGGCACAACAATTCAAGCTGAAGCCAGTCATGTTCCAGATGCTTCAGACAGTGGGCCAATTCAGTGGAATGCCTACTGAAGATCCTCATCTTCACTTAAGACTATTTATGCAGGTGAGCGACTCTTTCAAATTAGCTAGAGTTACTGAAGATGCATTACGCTTGAAGCTGTTCCCGTACTCACTAAGGGACAGAGTTCGAGCCTGGTTGAATTCATTGCCACCAAACTCAATTTCTACATGGCAAGAGTTAGCCAAAAGATTCCTCATGAAGTATTTCCCGCCAAGCAAAAACGCTAAATTGAGGAACGAGATCACTGCCTTCTAACAAATGGATAATGAATCCTTGTATGAGGCATGGGAACGATACAAAGAACTACTACGAAAATTCCCTCGTCAAGGAATCCCACATTGCATCCAACTCGAGACATTTTATAATGGTCTCAATGCTCACACAAGGATGGCAGTGGACACTTCTGCTAACGGTGCTCTTCTGTCTAAGTCTTATATTAAGGCTTATGAAATCATCGAGACGGTCACCAATAACAATTATCAATGGCCGACTAGTCGAGCCGCGTTAGGAAGATGAGTCACTAGAATACATGATGCTCTCACTTCACTTGCATCTCAGGTATCTTCGATGTCCTCACTGCTTAAGAATCTTACCGCTAATGCGTCTAACAGTTTTGTAGCCCAACCATATCATCAATTTGAGAGTGTAGCTTGTGTTTATTGTGGGGAAGAACATTTGTTCGCAAAATGTCCATCAAACCCCGAATCTGTATATTACAAGAGTAACCAGAACCAAAATCGAGGAAGGCAAGGACTGTAATCCAACTTCTACAACCCATCGTGGCGAAACCACCCGAATTTTTCCTGCAGTAACCAAGGGGCTGGAACTAGTAACAACTACGCTCAACCTAGACCGACTCAGCTATCTAGTTTTTCCCAACAAGTTCAAAAACCAGCTCAAGACCAATAGATTAGAGAATTTATTGAAGGCATACATGGCAAAAAACGACGCCACTTTAAGGAATTTGGAGAATCAAGTGGGCCAGCTTGCTACTGAACTCAGGAATCGATCACAAGGTGTTTTACCTAGTGACACGGAGAATCCAAGAAATCCAGGAAAGGAACATTGTAAAGCATTGACATTGAGGAGTGAAAAGATAGTAGAGCCCAACACTATCGAAGCTGAAAAGGAGCCAGCTGAGGCTCAAGACTTAGAGGAAGTTCAACCGAGTGTTGAAAGTCCAGTTTTTCAAGAACCAGAAATTACAAAACCCGACAAGGTAATTCCAGAACCAGCTAATTCTAATCAACTATCAATTCTGTTAGATGCAGAATTGCCGCAGAAATTGAATCAACCAATTCCAGTAAAGAAACCTCTACCATCCTACCCTCAAAGACTTCAGAAGAAGAAGCAGGAAATCCAATTCAAGAAATTCCTAGACGTACTCAAGTAACTTCATATCAACATCCCTTTGGTTGAAGCACTTGAAAAAATACCGAACTACGTCAAGTTTATGAATGATATCTTGTCCAAAAAATGAAGAATTGGAGAATTTGAGACGGTAGCTCTAATGAAGGAATGCAGTGCATATCTTTAAGACAAACTACCCCCAAAGCTAAAGGATCTTGGATGTTTTACCATACCTTGCAACATTGGAGCAACATATTGTGGTAAGGTATTGTGTGACTTAGGTGTGGGTATTAACTTGATGCCTTTGTCAATATTTAGAAAGTTGGGGATAGGTGACGCTAGGCCAATTACGGTTACACTTCAACTAGCAGATCGATCCTGAGCACATCCAGAAGGAAAAATCGATGACGTATTGGTATGTGTAGACAAATTTATCTTCCTTGCTGATTTTGTTATCCTAGACTTTGAAGCGGACAAAGTAGTGTCGATTATCCTAGGAAGACCATTCTTAGCAACTGGAAGGACCCTTATAGATGTGCAGAAGGGCGAGCTTACGATGCGTGTTCAGGATGACCAGGTAACATTTAATGTTTTTAAGTCTGTGCAATTTCCTAACACCATTGATGATTGTTTTGCAGTATCCGATTTAGAGGATTTAATAGTGGCAAAGGAGCTCAACTTTGCTGAGGATCCGTTGGAACAAATTTTAGCATCAGATCCTCCAAATGATGAAGAGGAGGATGAATACTTAGCTTTTTTAGAAGCTAATCAAAGGAGATTTAATCCGCAATCCCGCTTTGAATCTTTGGAGTTAGAGAAAAAGGATTATGCCCAACCAAAAGCGTCAATCGAGGAGCCACTAAATTAAAACTGAAGGTACTTTCCTCACATTTGAAATATGTTTATTTAGGTAACGCTTCTACTTTTCCTGTGATTGTTTCAGCAGAATTAACTACTGAGCAAGAAGAGAAACTCATCTTGGTGTTAAAACGATTCAAGAAGGCTATCAGATGGACCATAGCCGATATCTGGGGTATTAGTCCATCTGTATGCATGCGCAAGATTATCCTAGAAGATGGCAAAAAGGGGCGATTGATGGACAACGAAGACTGAACCCCATCATGAAAGACGTGGTGAAAAAGGAGATTATCAAGTAGTTGGATACGGGTATCATTTATCCCATCTCAAATAGTTCGTGGGTAAGTCCGGTCCAGTGCGTGCCAAAGAAGAGAGGTATCACAATCATAGAAAATGAGAATAACAAGTTGATACCAACTAGAACAGTTACAGGATGGAGGATTTTCATCGATTACAGGAAGCTGAACAAGGCGACTAGGAAAGATCACTTCCCTTTTCCGTTCTTGGACCAGATGCTGGATAGACTCGCTGGACGAGACTATTACTATTTTCTCGATGGATACTCGGGGTATAATTAGATTACAGTAGCACTAGAAAATCAACACAAGACAACGTTCACCTGCCTGTACGGTACATTTGCATTTAGACACATGCCATTTGGTTTATGTAATGCACCTGCTACATTTCAAAGATGTATGATGTCTATTTTTACTGACATGGTTGAAAAGTACTTGGAAGTTTTTATGGATGACTTTTCAATGCTCAGAGATACATACGATGATTTCTTAGCCAATCTAGCTAAGGTACTAAGATGACGCGAAGAAACAAACCTAGTACTTAATTGGGAAAAGTGTCATTTCATGGCACGAGAAGGAATTGTTCTAGAGCATCAGATAACGAGACATGGAATCGAGGTAGATAAAGCAAATATAGATGTTATCGAGAAACTCCCACCTCCAACATCTGTAAAGGGTGTTAGGAGCTTCTTAGGTCCCGTCGGGTTTTATCGAAGATTTATCAAGGACTTCTCCAAAATTGCTAAACCCTTATGAAAATTATTAGAGAAGGACACGGCGTTCAAGTTCGACGATGAATGCTTAAAGGCTTCCAAGAATTTGAAGAGTCAATTAATTACGGCACCCATAATTGTCACACCAGACTGGGATCTACCATTTGAATTAATGTGTGACGCAAGCAATTTCGCGATAGGAGCTGTCATGGGCCAATGAAGGAATAAAGTTTTTCATCCCATCTACTATGCAAGATGGACTCTTAAAGGAGCTCAACTAAACTATACGGTAACAGAAAAAGAGTTACGTGCTATTGTATTTGCTTTTGACAAGTTTCAATCTTATCTTGTAGGTACTAAAGTAACTGTTTATACAGACCACTCAGCAATCAAGTACTTACTTGCCAAGAAAGATGCTAAGCCGAGACTAATTCGGTGGGTGCTTCTACTTCAAGAGTTCAATCTAGAAATTCAAGATCGAAAGGGAGTAGAAAACCAAGTAGCAGATCAATTGTCTAGATTGAAGCCTCAAGAAGGGAATTCTCCTATTATACCAATTCAAGAAATGTTTCCAGATGAACAAATACTGAAGGTAAGTCATGTCCATAGTACCCCTTGGTTTGCTGATATTGCTAACTATTTAGCTTGTGGGTTGATGCCAATTGATAAGACTTATCAACAAAGGAGAAAGTTTTTTCACGATGTAAAGTACTATTTCTAGGAAGAGCCATATTTGTTTAAAAGGTGTGCAGATCAGATGATCAGGTGATGTGTGGCAGAAGATGAAGTACAAAAGATTTTATACCATTGTCACTCAGCTTCGAGTGGGGGACACTTCGGAGGTACTTGTACGGTGGCCAAAGTATTGCAAGCACGATTCTTTTGGCCAATACTATTCAAGGATGCATATGCGTGCGTAAAAAGTTGTGATTGATGTCAAAGGGTTGGAAATGTCACCAACAGAAATGAGATGCCTCAAACAAACATCATTGAGGTAGAATTGTTCGATGTATAGGGTATTGACTTTCTTGGTCCTTTCCCTCCATCTTTTGGTCAGAAGTATATATTGGTAGCAGTAGACTATGTGTCCAAATGGGTCGAGGCTGAAGATTATCCGATAAATGATGCTAGGGTTGTAATTAAGTTCTTGCAGAAACACGTGTTCACAAGGTTTGGAACCCCAAGAGCTATCATTAGTGATGAAGGGTCCCAGTTTGTGAACAAGTGGTTAAGATGGTTATTAGACAAACACGGAGTGAAACACAAGGTTGCAACAGCTTACCATCTGTAGACGAATGGGCAAGCTGAACTGGCAAATAAGAAAATCAAAGGCATACTTGAGAAGGTAGTCTGCCCAAACCGACGAGACTGGTCCAAAAGGTTGGATGATGCTTTAGGGGCTTACAGAACAGCATACAACACACCTTTAGGGATGTCACCCTACAGGTTGGTCTTTGGGAAAGCATGTCATCTACCCTTAGAGTTAGAGCACAAGGCTTACTGGGCTCTTCGACAACTCAACTTGGATCCTAAGCTTGCTAAAGAGAAACGGATGCTCCAGCTCAATGAGCTAGAGGAATTCCGACTATTCTCCTAAGAAAATGCCAAATTACTCAAAGAGAGACTTAAGAAATGGCATGACAAGCACATTCGAGTTCGAGAATTTGAACCAGGTCAGCAAGTTCTGTTATTTAATTCCTGAATAAAGTTCTTCCCAGGTAAGCTAAAATTACGTTGGTCCGGTCCTTTTACGATTTATCATGTCTATCCATACGGAGTTGTCGAGCTCCAAGGTAAGGGAGGTAATTTTCGAGTTAACGCTCAGCGCCTGAAACACTATTAGGGAGATAAGATTGAACAGAATGAAATTTCATTCATTTTATCGGATGTTTAAAATTTTCTTATTTTCCGTTTTAATAAATGATTTAGGGTATATTTTCGGGACTAGTATGTTTAAATAAATTCTGTCTAGGAGATTGGAACTTAAGCGGGACAACTTGTGACCCCTCCAATCTTTCCTGGGAATTGATTTTAACATAATTTTCCTAAAAATTATTCTCTAAATAGAAATCTCAACTTTTGATTTTTCAAATAAAAAGGTCAATTTTGACCTGAGTTTTAAGTTGCGACTCAATTTCAAATTTTCATTAAGTCTAGGGACTTAATTGAAGTATTTTTAGAATTTGGTTGCTCTTTTCGTAAATAATAAAAACTAGATGCCTCTTTTTGTAAATATTTTCAAAAGGCTTCTAGAGTAAATATTTTTAGTTAAAAAAATGATAATTATTAATATATAATTATACCCATTGTAATATATATTAGGATTTTATTCGATAAGTTTTTAATAAAAATAATAAGATGATAATCTTTAATATATAATTATATCTATTATAATTTATATATTAATCTTTATCAATTTAGCATAGAATTAGGATTAATTTTATTTTAAGATAAATTAAATAGCAATTCATAATTTAATATGCATATATATAATTATTAATTGTCTTTATCTTTATATAGGATTAGAACTTAGAATTTTTCTTGATTAAATTGTTTTTAGAATTCGATTCTAGTTCCTATTTCTCCCTCTATAAATACCACCCATCTTCCCATTCATCTAACACTTAAAACCTAAAGCAACAAAACACCAAAGTGCCGAAGCCCCTAGCCACAGCAGCTCCCAACAGTCAACTAGCACACACCCAACACGTCACACGCCCACTTCGCGCGCACCTTCCCCTATCACACGCTACATTGAGCGCCTCACGCTGCTCCTTGGCTGCCTACTGCTCCAGCCCCAACTGCTTAGGCCATGTCCCGCATGTGCGCCTACCGCATGCACCAGGCCTGCTTGACAAAGCCCCATACACGGCTAGTACGTCCCTACCAGCTCCCGCGCATTGCTACTTGCTCTCATTCCCTGCTGCATGCTGTTGCCTTGCACACCTGAACGGCACCACCCTTGCATCCATTCTAAGCCACAAACCCTCCAACCCTCCTTTTAAATTGCCATCTTTTCCTCCATTATTATTATTATTTTCTCAAGTTCTTATATTTTTACAAAAAAGGTGGTTAATCATGCCTCGCAAGAGAACGCGTGCTACTGCTCAAATTGATGAAACACAAAACAAGTTCCATTGTGAAGAAGCCAAAGTGAGATATGAAAGTATCTTCAAAAATCAACAGATGCATCTAGAAAAAGGCTTTACATTAAAGGAAAGCAACTACCTAGACCTTATGGCACGTATTCATCAAGTTGCTGAGATCCTCAATTGGGAGCTGTTTTGTGAAAAGAGACCTAGTGTGGATGAGGAGCTAGTTCATGAGTTTTATATGAATTTAACTTCAAGCGAGATGACAGAAGTTCCAGTCCGTGGAATCAAGGTACCGATAAATTCAAATGCTATTAATGAGTTCTTTGAATTACCAGATTTTGAAAACGATGAATATTCCACATTGATGAGAAATATCAAGCCTAAAAGTTTGCAAGAAATTCTCGAGGAACTGACAGTTCAGGGTTCTACATGGACTGTGTCAAAACAAGGAATCCACACTTGTCAAAGAGAATATTTGACACCACTTGTGAAAGTATGGTTTTACTTCATCTGATTTAGCCTTATGCCCAGCTCACATGGGACTACAATCTCATTAGAGCGAATGGTCTTATTGTACTCGATCCTAACTGGTAAGACCATTGATGTGGGGAAGATCATCTTGAGGGAGACACAAAATTGTGCTGTTAAATGCTCTGGCCCTATTCACTTCCTCTTTAGAATAACAATTTTATGCTTGAAAGCTAAAATTCTTGCGAATGTGAGGAAGACAGGGTATAGCCAAGGCACAATCACGGAATAGGACCTTTATTGAGTAGCTGGAGACTCAGTCCTACAGCAACGAGTTGATGTAAGTGAGGAACTGGAGGACCCTGATGAAGAAAAAGATCCCACGATGCAATCATTTGAAGTCCCTAATAATCTAGAATCAGTGGAGCCAGAAGCTGAACCTGATACTAAAACTTCAAATGTTTAGAGCTCAACTGCCTAGCCCAGACCTTCGAAATGAGCTGTAAAAATTGACGGACTTAATGCAACATATGCAATGGTAGCAACAAGCCTACTAGAGATACTCAAAAATAAGGGATGACTCGATGACAAGTGCTTTTAAGAAAATATACATTGACCCGTTTATTTTTGTGCCTGAGTTTCCAGATTTCATATTTGAACCATGGAGTCCATTATCAAAGAAGGAGCGAAGCAATTCATGCAAAGACAATAATGATGGAGCAAAAGATGAGTCAAATTCGGAATGGGACTGCAAATAAATAAAGGGGGGATCTTAACTTTATTTTATTTTTGTTCTTAGGTCATTTTAGGATTAAGTTTAATTAGGAATCTTTTATTTTTTGCATAATAAAACAAGAGAGAAAAATCACTAATAAAATGTGAACAAGTCACAAATTATAAAGTGTGGCAATAGATATATACATGTCTAGGATTGGATTTAGAAAGAGCTTGGTACTTAAGCAGTCAAATTGACTCACCTCCTCTTTTCTAAAATCTTACCTGGTGTATAGTATCTATTCACTTTAAACAATAAGGACATTTAAGTTGGGGGGACCGAAAATTTGAATTATTTCCACTCAGAATAAAAATTTTCTTTTAATTATGATTAGGATATTTTGTTCAAAAATTTAAATTTTGTTAAGTATGCTCAATTTAAGTATGAATAAAGTTCTATTATTTCAATAAATTATTATGATTAGCTTAATAATGACATGAATGTATTTTTAATAAAGCATGCCAATTCGTACCATAAAATTTTTAGTCTTTAGGAAAGTTAGGTATGCATGAAAGTTTAAGTCTTTAGAATTGACTTAGTAGTTTCTTGAGGCGAAATCCTAAGGAGCATGAAACGTTGGAAATAATTTAAGCAACTATTGTTTGGACCGTTTGAGCCTTTCAAGCCCACCATGGTAAAATTTTATCCTTTGAAACCCAACTTTGAGACTATATGGCCTAATAATTTTTTCGACCCTTACAATTATTAGCCATTACTTTTCGCTTAATGATCTTAAAGTTGTCCCAAACACTAGACTCAGTAATATTCAAGATGTACTTCAAAAATAAGTTTGGGGGAGTTGAAAAGAAGTATCAATTGCTCGAGAATTGCAATACACAAAGTAAGTGCTCGTGTTAATAAAAAAATAGAGAGCACATGTATTTGAAAGAGATGTACAAAAGAGCATATGAAAGTCAAGTTGGTGTATCGAAGTTAAAAACTCCGAAGGTTTGATTGAGGCTAAGTCTAGGGTTTTTAAACCAAATTTATCCATCTTTCACCTACCCCTAGCCTAGCCACGTTACAACCTTGATAAAGACCTATTGATTCAAAGTCCTCATGCTACCTACATTAGTGGAGAGAAATTGCTACGATCAACATATGAAGACACAAGATAAGCTTAATGATTGCAGCTTTGTCTTGAATAAAGGAATAAAAATCAAATTGGTAAGGGTTAACATGTTTTTGTTACAAAATCATTTAGTCTAAATTTTTCTATTATAATAAGTTGTTGAATTTAATTTGAACAATATGTATACTTAAGTTAGCATAATTATCAGATTTCTTGTTTTTGAGCATAAGTATTTTATATCTATAATTTTGAGAAAAAATTTGTTCTAAAGGAATTTTTCAAAGGTGTTTCCGAGAAATTATTTTCAAAATTTGTGCATTACTCGAGACGAGCAATGGATTAAGTTTGGGGGTATGGAAACACAAAAATTTATATACTTTTTCATATCCAATTTTTCTTAAATTCATGCAAATCAGATTAAATTCTTGTCGAAAAATAATTAAATATTATAAAATAATTAAATCATGTTAAAAATATGAATATGGTGAATTTATTTAATATTATACTAAACTTTGATTAATTTTGACTATTCTAGACAGATTCGCACAACGGGAAAAAATTGGCTCGGCTGATACTGCTGAAAGCACAAAACCGAGAACCAATTTGAAGTATCGAGGCACTTTAATTTCCAGCCTAAGACGGTCCAGAAATGTGTATTAATTCATAAATTAATTAATTTTAATTTATTCCCCATTTAATTTGGGCTAAATAAATTATCTTTAATTAATTATGGAGAAAGGGTCCAGTTGAACCGCACTGGTCGAGCCAAATTGAGTGAACCGAACCAGCCACTAAATGGGTAGCCCAGAACCGTCCATATGCTGACTCAAATCAAAATTTTATCTGCTTAAATATGCTTGCAAAAAGGCCCTCAAAATACTTCTAAATTGCATTCAAACCCCACCTTAAATTATGGCTTTGTAGATTTGCCCCAAGCTTAAAATAGCAAAGTTGAAACTCTCAACTTTTCCATGTGTGTGGCCGGCCAAGGGAGGGCTCTTTGGCTGCTGGAATTTGCTATTTTTAGCAGCCACAATAAGCTATAAAGCCACCCCTTTCTGATCATTCAAAGCATCCCTTACTTCACAACATTCTCTCATTCCCTCTCTCACTTTTCTCTCATTTTTTCCATTCCATTCCCTCTTGTTCAAGTGCCAAATTCTTCTATTGGGAAAGAGGCTTCCATCAGCCATTTTGGAGCAGAAATTAGATGTTCATAAGCCACCTTGATAGCCAAGGCCAACGAAGAATGAATAACGGAGCAACTAGTCAAGCCACGGAGAAACACCGGATTTGCCTCTTGTTCCCTAACTCTTTAATTTTTGTTGTTGTTTTGACGAACATGTTTATGAATATTTATGCTATTAAAATGGTTATTTTAATCAATTCAGCTTAAATTATGTTTGTGTTGGGTTGATTATATTCTGCCTGCTTGAATTATTAAAATGATGTTTATGCAGTTATAAGCCTCGGTAAGATGCTTGATTAAGTAAAACCATGCCTAATTTATTATTGCGTTACGAATGTGAGGTAACTAATGAATTAAGTATTTAAACGGATTGCAGTTGTAATTAGATGACACAGTACTTAATCAGTGCATGTTTATTCTTCTAAGGTAGCTGAAGGTTAAATTAGCAATGTATCTGGCGATATTATTGCCTTGCATAACTTGCAAGATTATTGTGATTAAATTGTTTCAAGGTAAGGATATCTTGTTACTTCACAAAGTCTTTTATATGCTTATTAGATTTAATTAATCGTTTGAATTGACATAGGGATATGTAAGAGATTGGTTCAATTTAATGAGTATGTATGTGCAATAACATGTTTGCTTGCTAGAATCTGTTTAGTCGGTTGAATTGACATAGGGATATGTCAAGAGATGAATGGATTTTTGTATGTGAATTTGTTCATAAGTTAGCAAATTACCGGGTTGCTACGAATTTCTTCATAACAGTGGAAACATGAGTTTAGTAATTCTGAGTTCAAGAAATATAATTAATTTAACACAAGTATGTTACATTGATTAAATCTTATTTGAAATCGTGCACTAGAACTCTTTTGTTTTATTTAAATCACTTACTTAGTTTTTAAATAGTTCCTGACCATCTTCTAAAACCAAATTATTTTTACTTCACTAAAGTGTTTTACAATTACTTTCATAAATAATTCTTTTTACAGTCTCTGTGGGTACGATAACTCGACATTTACTTGTCACTTTATTATTTGTTGCGATTGTGTACACTTGCACATTTTTTCGTCGTTCCAAATGGTTGCATAAAAAGGTGTGTAACCGTACACCCAATTTTTCTACTATCAAAATGTTGGATAAAGGTGTGTATTCACACCACCATGTTACTGTGAATCGGCAAAACCCGGAAAGCTGAAAAGTCGAAACTCTGGCATTTGAGGCCTCATGAGCATGCGAACGTTCGTGGGGTAAACCGAGCCCACAAACTATGGGTGATAGACAGTAGAGGCCACCACGGGCGTTCTCGTGGGCTTGGGCCGCTATGGGCCCTGTTAGGTCGAGATGGGCCGTGTGGGCCCAATGGGCTTGTGGGCCCACATGGATAAAATTTTTTGTAAGTGACAAATAATGGAGTGGGATATTGTGATCGCATAGTCGCGACTAAATTTGGACTAAATGGGCCAAATGAGCGTGTGGGCCCACTTGGGCCGAGTACTAGACCTTGGGCCCATTTATACTGTTTGGTCATATGGGTTATCTGAGTCGTTAGAGGCGACTGTAGACCTTTTGAAGGGTCGTTATCTATATCAAGACCCTAAAATTAGTTAAATTACTAAAATACCCCTAAGGGGTAAAATTACTGTTTTACCCCTAATCGTTGAAATGACCATTACACCCCTAGTGGTAGATTAATTGATGTGTGTATGACATTTATATGACTGGTTTTAAGTATGGCATACTGCATACACGTAATATTTATGACACGACATACTGCATGGGGTTAGGTTCCTGATTTGGTGGAAGTACTGTATTAGTGGCTTTGCCATGTAATTACTACTCTGGTGGCTTTCCCACGATTACTGTTATTAGCAGCTTTGCTGCGTTACTGTTAGTAGCTTCACTGCGATATTGGTGTGTTGGCTGGGTGGGTCGATTTAATCCCCACATGGTGTGTTGGTTGGTACGGGTGGAGTGTTGGTTGGATTGGGGTGGGTTACATGACTGCACTGTATTGATACTGAACTGGGCTTAGGACCACACCATTACTAATAGGGCTAAAGCCCGCATCAGATTATTATCTTGAATAGGTCTCAAGCCCGCATCATTATCGCATGCATTATCTATCGTTGGTGATAGGGGATTACACACTGAGTTTTCGTAAACTCACCCTTTCTTTTTAACTGTACAGGTAATCCCCAGCCTTAGACGATTTGGTGCTACGAGGGACTTGGAGGTGGCCACATGACTGCTGTGTCTTGCATTTGACTTTATTTATTTTAAATTTCACTTTTGGGTTTTTAATTTTGTAATAAGGCCGTTTGGGGGTTTTAATTTTTAATTGGGCTTTGGATTATACATTTTTAAACTACTAGTTTAGGTAAAGACAAGTTTTTAAAACAACTACTGTTTCATAAAACATGCATTTTAAACTTCATCGACTTAAAAAGCTTCTGCATTTATCAATCAATTTAATATAACATTGATGGTTAATAGGGTAAACGTTTGGACGAGAAATTTTGTTAAATAATAATAAAATGGTTTTAAACTCGGTAACGAATTTTTACTGAAGAGATCAATTTTCAAAAAACATTTTGATATGACACGCTAGATTAGGCCATAACATCTAGGCCGGGTTTGAGGTGTTACATTTAGTGGTATCAGAGCCAGGTTTACAAAGCTAGTCTGTGGAATGAGATTTTAAAATTTTGATTTTTAAACATTGTAATTGAAAATCTGGCACACCGGGTCTCTGACACCATATCTGTAAGTTTTCTGATACTTTTTATTGTTATAGACTGAAAAATATACTGAGGGACTACTATAGGTAGTAGGACTACACTGAAACTCTTTAGTTAGAGTAAGTTGAGACTATAAAGGACTGAAAACTGTAGTAAGATTCTGTTCTGCGGAAAAAAACCCCAATTACTACCGTTCATAACACATTGTTAATAATTACTGAAATTATAAACTGATGCATAAGACTTTTAAACAGATAATCTGTTACCGAAATGAGCATAAGAGGTACTCGTAGAAGGGGTACACGAGGCCGCGGTAGAGTCCGATGAAGTGCTAGAGTTGGGTCTTCAGCATCGAGTCACATACCTGCTAAGGAGACACCAGGCTCACTAGTAACTGAGATAGGGTCTCATGATCGAGCAGCTGGGGATGATGCTCTATCCCAAGCAATGTTACGTGTTCTTGAAAGGGTTGCTGGAGCGAGTGTTGAATCAGTGGGCCGAGGGTCAATTTCTGAGCGACTCCGGTCTAACGGAGCGAAAATCTTCAGGGGTGTTTCTGGTGTAGCTCCAAATGTGGCAGAATATTGGTTAGAGGCTACCGAGCGGATAATGGATGACATTGACTGTACTGTGGAGCAAAAATTAAAAGGAGCAGTGTCTTTACTACGATATGAGGCCTACCAATGGTGGCTCACCGTGAGAGAGGGTACGCAGGCTAACCGTTTGACATGGAATTTCTTCAAAGTGGCCTTTTCAGGAAAGTATGTAGGCGCAAGTTATGTGGACGCCTGAAGGAAGGAATTTCTGAACTTGACCCAAGGGAGTAAGACGTTGGCAGAGTACGAGGTAGAGTTTCTACGGCTGAGTCGGTATCCTCGCGGGATAGTCGCAACTGAGTATGAATACTGTGTACGGTTCGAGGATGGCATCTGGGATGAGTTACGTGTGCTGGTAGCTCTGCAAAGGGAGCGAGACTTTGCTGCCCTTGTTGAGAAAGCAAAAATTACTGAGGATGTAAAGCGCTCTGAGTACCAGAACTGCGAGTAAGAGGGATTTTGGACCCTCGGGTTCTTCTAGAAGGCCTATAAAGAGGGCCAAATTTGATGGGTCAGTCCGAGCGATTCCTGTTACTATTGCAAGCAGCCTTATGCTGATTGTAGAAGAGCTCACCAGGGTGGGTGTTGGAAATGAATTGGGGAATGCTTCCGGTGTGGGTCCCTAGATCATCAGGTTAAAAACTGTACTCAGAGGCCTGTTCAGATACAAGATGCAGGTCAGGGCTATGTTCAGTCAGGGGGAGGTGGTCAGCAGCTACCAAGAGGCCGTGGACAGGCCAATGGTGGAAATGGTTTGAGGGGAGGTCGTGGAGCATTGGGCAGAGGTGCTGGTAGCACTGAGGCAAGACAACCAGCCTTGGTCTATGTTGCTTGTAACACCCTTAACCCGTATCCGTCATCAAAACAGGGTTTCAGAGCATTACTAGAATTTACGGATCACCTAAAAAATTTTCAATTAAATGCTTACCGATTCAATGCATCATATAAATAAATATATTACCATTCAATCAATAGCTTGGCACTTGTATAAGCATCAAACAGCAACATTGTTAGTATACTAGTACATATTTTATATAAATTCAACATTGATACACTTATTTTCTCGACATGTCACACTTGAGTTTAATAATTGTCTTTACTTATATAATTTCCTTGTATCAACATATCCAAAATAATCATATATGTACATGTCACGAGACATATTATTCTCTTACTGTTTCTTCATAAGCATATACCATTCATTTCGTTATATCAATATTTCATGCACCATAATTTCCATATATCTTTTGTATATTTATTTCGGTAATAGTTCATATTAAAATTAACATAAATTAAATTCCATGTACCTATACTTATTTCATTTATCTATCTTTTTAATTATTTCATTCAACTATTTTGTACATATATTTCCATATGATCAATTCTTGTAAACATTTCACAGAACCATTTCATATAATCATTCATCATCTGATACATGTTACTTGAATATCAATTGTTCAACTGATGTCATAGCATCTCCCATCCACGGTCTTATTTATCTTCGACATGATGTCATAGTGTCTTTCAACTATGGTCTTACTCATTTTCTATCAGGTTGCCATGGTATCTTTCAACCATGGTCTTATTCTTTTCATGTCACGTTGCCATGGTATCTTTCAACCATGGTCTTACACATTTTATATTCTGTTGCAATGGTATCTTTCAACCATGGTCTTACACGTTTTATATCCTGTTGCCATGGTATCTTTCAACCATGGTCTTACACATTTCATATCATGTTGCCATGATATCTTTCAAGCATGGTCTTACACATTTCATATCATGTTGCTATGGTGTCTTTCAACCATGGTCTTACACATTTCATTTCAGAAAGCACACTGCCGCGAACCTCATCCTTACAGTAGGATTACCAGTCCAGTCTAAATCCCCTGTAATATAAACTCATAGAGTATTGTCGGGATTACCAGTCCAGGCTAAATCCTCTGCAACGACAATTACTCTAATGAGCTTCGATCTGAATTACCAGTCCAGGCTAAATTCAGACCCTAATTCGAATTACCCATCCGGGCTAAATCCATTTTCCACATATTCTTCAAGAGGGCTATATCAAGATAGGATCACCCATCCGGGCTAGATCCTTTTTACCGTCAATTCCTTTTCAGAGATACATCGAATTTTCCTTTCATTCAACCGGGATTTCTTCCCCTTTCATCAAATATGTCAATGTTTCATAAAATTTCATATAATGAACATTCAAATCATATTCATATAAAAAAACATACATTTCATGCATTTAAGAATATAATTCAAGTTACACAAACTTACCTCATTGCTTGTTTGTGTTTATAATTTCATTAATCCGATATCTTTTCTTTTCCATGATCAAGTCTTTTATTTGAGTCATCTAAATCTTTATAAATAAATTTGATCATCATTTTCATTCATTTCATATTCTAATGTATTTAATTAATGCTCTAGGCAAAATTACTATTTTGCCCCTAAACTTTTATTTAATGACGATTTTATCCTTAGGGTCAGGAAAATAAAATTCTTGTAATTTAATCCTTATTTCCAGCTACTATTCTCATACATATTGATAACAGCCCATGAATTCTATAAAATATCATAATTTTCCATAATTTCAACACTTTTCAATTTAATCCCTAAAACATGTTTTTCCCCGATCTTGAACTAAATTAATAATTTCATTAAATTTTGTAATTTAAATAATAAAATAATCCATTTCATGCAATTTGGTCATTTCTGACATTTTTACAAAATTACCCATAAAGTTTTACTTTTATTCAATTTTAGTCCCTGAGCCTAAAACATGCAAATTAGCCATGCTAGATGAATATTCATACATATTTTCATCCTCCTCCTCTCCATTCCACATCCTTAAATTTATATAATATGCTTATAAGTAACATTATCAATAATTTCACTAATTACTTATATGTATGTTCAAAGCTGTCCATTTGAGTCATAGTCACTAAATTATTTATATCATGAGCTAAAAAAATCCAAATTAAAATCTGTTAATTTTTCATGAAACTAGACTCACAAATATTCTTACCATAAAATTTTCAGAATTTTTGGTTTAGCCAATTAGTACAGTTTATTCATTAAATTCACCCTTGTTCTTCTGTCTGACAGTTCCGACCCTTCTTCACTAAAAATTAATATCTCCTTGTACAGAATTCAAATAATGTTCTGAATTATTTCTATTGAAAATAGACTCATTCAAAATTCTAAGCATATAAGTTTAATTCCCTAATTGTTTTTCTCCAAATTTTTATGATTTTCCAAAGTCAGAACAGGGGAACCCGAATTCATTCTGATCTTGTCTCACAAAATTCATTATATCTCATGATTTACGAATCCATTGCTTACAACATTTCTTCTATGAGAAACTAGACTCAATAAGCTTTAACTTCATATTTTTTTCATCTTCTAATTCGATTTATATAATTTATGGTGATTTTTTAAAGTTAGTCCACTACTGCTGTCCAATATTGTTTTAGTGCAAGCTGTTTATTACCATTTTCCCCTAAGCTTTTAATAAATAACAATTTCGTCCCTACTCAATTAGCCTCTCAATTGAGCTGATTTTTCTCAATTAACACTTTATTCTATCACTTTAAACTACTTTACAACTTTTGGAAATCATAATTTTAGCACTAGAATTTAATTCCAAACATTTTCACAATTAGGTCCTAAAATCAATTTCCATCAATTTTACTTGATAAAATTATCATATATCAAAATTAAAGCTTCAATTCTATGTTTATTCATCATATTATTCCAGAACTCATCCATAATATCTTTAAAAATTAGCCATGAAATCAAAAACTAATGAAATAGTAAGTTGGACCCAATTGTAAAAATCTAAAAACATAGAAATTTCAAGGAGAAAGCAAGAATTAAACTTACATGTAGCTAGAGAATGAAAATCAGCTTGAACCCTCTTCCATGGCTATTTCTCAGCTGATGAAAATAAAGAAAAATGAAGAGAATTCTAGATATTCCAATTTGATCCCATTTTTATTTAGTTTATTTTGGCAACTTTCCAATTTTGCCCTCTTTTCACCCTTTTCCTGATTTTTCTCAGCTATTGCAGCCCAAAATATCTCTTTTGGGCTTATTTGTACTTTAGGTCCTTCCTCATTTGACAATTGAGTTATTTAATCCTTTTAGCAACTTTTACACCTTTTTTCAATTTAGTCCTTTTTATTTAATTAACCACCCAAACGTTAAAATTTTCTGATGAAATTTTAATACTACCTTATTGATACTCCATAAATATTTATAAAAATATTTACGGCTCGATTTATAAAATTGAGATCTCGATAACTGTTTTCTTCAATTTCTTGACTTAATAAATCTTTATAAAACACAAATTACTAATTTAAAAATCACTCAAAAATCACATTTGGCTCATAAATATTAAATAAATAAATTACGAGCTTATTTTTTTGAATTTAGTGGTCTCGAACCACTATTCCGGACATCATTGAAAGTCGGCTATTACACTGCTCGTCACCGAGAGGATGGTGACTCTCCTGGTGTCATAACTGGTACGTTCCTGATTTATAGTGTACCATACACTGCTTTAATTGACATTGGGTCTATACACTTGTATTTTGCATGCACTATGTATGAGACGCTGGGTATTCAGTTTGAAAATACTATTAGTGAGATGATTGTGTTGAGTCCACTGAGACAGTCAGTTAGGGTGAATAAGTTGTTCAGAGACATGCCCCTAGAGGTCCAAGGGGATGTCTTTCTGGTGGATTTGATGGAACTGCCATTTGGAGAATTCAATATTATATTGGGCATGGATTGGCTAGTGAAACACTGCGCGAAATTGGATTGCGCTACTAAGCGTATGGTGTTGAAGTCCACTGAGGATGAGGAGGTGACTATGATAGAGGAGTGAAGAGATTATCTGTCTAACATAATTTCAGTGTTAAGGGTCGAGAAACTAGTTCGCAAGGGTTGCGAGACGTTTTTAACTTATGTCAACATTTTTTATTGTAAAGGTCCTTCTGTTGGAGATGTCAGAACTGTTAAGGAGTTTTCGGATGTATTTCCTGAAGAGCTTCCTGGGTTGCCTCCAAACTGTGAGGTCGAATTCGGTATTGAGCTCCTACCTGGAACAGTTTCGGTGTCCATCGCCCCTTATAGGATGGCACCAAAAGAGCTAGTGGAGTTGAAGGCTCAAATTCAAGAGCTACTGGACCGAGGATTCATTCGACCTAGTGTGTCCCCATGGGGAGCACCAGTGTTATTCGTGAAGAAGAAGGAAGTATCCATGCGCATGTGTATCAATTATCGTCAACTAAAAAAATTGACTATCAAGAGCAAGTACCCTTTACCGAAGATAGATGATCTGTTTGACCAGCTGTGAGGAGCTTCAATTTTCTCCAAGATAGATCTTCGATCTGGGTATCATTAGCTAAAGATTAAGGAGGCTGATGTGTATAAGACTGCGTTTAGGACTCGTTATGGTTACTACGAGTATCTAGTGATTCCATTTGGGTTGACGAATGCACCAGCAGTTTTCATGGATTTAATGAACCGAGTATTTTAGCCCTATCTGGATCGGTTTGTAGTTTTGTTTATAGACGACATCCTAGTGTATTCAAGAACCGAGGTGGATCATGATGCACATCTTCGAATTGTTTTACAAATTTTGAGGGGAAAGTAGCTTTACATAAAGCTCAACAATTGTGAGTTCTGGCTACGAGAAGTGACATTTCTGGGTCACTTGGTGTCTGCCGAGGGGATTGGGGTTGATCCTCGAAAAATTGAAGCCGTATTGGATTAGAAACCACCAAAGATGATATTTGAGATTCGAAGCTTTCTGGGTTTGGCTGGGTATTACAGATGTTTTGTTGAGGCATTTTCACTGATTACTGCACCTTTGACTAAGTTACTGCGTAAAGGGGTACCGTTTAATTGGACTGATAAGCAGCAAGAGAGTTTTAAGAAATTGAAGAAAGTTCTAACTGTGGCCCCTATTTTAAAACAGCCAGAGTCTGGAAAGAAACTCACTATCTACAGTGATGCGTCGCACATTGGATTGGGTTGTGTGTTGATGCAAAAGGGTAAGGTGATTACCTATGCGTCTTGTTAGCTTAAGCTTCACGAGGTGAATTACCCCACTCACGACTTGGAGTTAGCAGCGGTGGTTTTCACACTGATGATTTGGAGGCATTACCTATACGGTGAAAAGTCTATTATTTACACAGATCATAAAAGCCTCAAGTACCACCTTACTCAGAACCTTAGGCAACGAAGGTGGATAGAGTTGCTTAAGGATTATGATTGTTGAATTGAGTTTCACCCTGGTAAGGCTAACGTGGTAGTTGACGCACTGAGCTGTAGGGTTGTATCTGATTTGAGAGCAATGTTTGCTCGTCTTAGCCTATTTGATGATGGTAGCTTCTTGGCTGAGCTTCAAGTGAGAACAACCTAGACTGATCAAAATAAAGAGAAATAGTTGTTGGATGAGTCATTGGTTCTTCATTTTTGATTAGTTGAGAATGGAAAGACTATGAATTTTAGGCTGAATAGTGAGGGAGTACTATGTTTTCATGGGAGAGTTTGTATACCGAGGGATTCTGATTTGAGGCAATCTATATTGCAGAAGGCGCATAGTAGTCTATATGCTATGCATCTTGGCGGAAACAAGTTATACCAAGATCTTCGTAAGCTGTATTGGTGGCCTGGATTGAAACACGAAGTTACCAAATACGTGAGTAAGTGCTTGACTTGCTAGCAGGTTAAGGCTAAGCATCAACTGCCTTCTGGGTTACTACAGCTAGTAAAGATTCCACTCTATAAGTGGGAGAGGGTAACCATGGATTTTGTAAGTGGGCTACCCTTAACGCCGACTAAGTAGGATTCAGTATGGGTTATTGTAGACCAAGTGACTAAATCTACCCACTTTATACCGGTTTTCACTGATTATTCGCTGCTGAAATTGGCCAAGTTGTATGTGGCTGAGATTGTGAGACTACACGGAGTACCAGTTTCTATCATATCTGACAGAGATCCTAGATTTACATCTCGATTCTGGAAGAAGTTACACGAGGCTTTGGGCACAAGGTTGGACTTTAGTATTGCATTCCATCCTTAATCAGACGGTAAGTCAGAGAGGGTGATTCAAATACTGGAAGACATGTTAATATGCTGTGTAATTGATTTTCGAGGCAGTTAGGAAGACTACTTACCATTGGCAGAGTTTGCTTACAACAACAGTTATCAGTCCAGTATTCAGATGGCACCGTACAAGGCGTTATATGGTCGTAGGTGTCGTACTCCTACCTGTTGAACGGAACTTAGTGAGTGGCAAGTTTTGGGGCTAGAGTTAGTTTCTGATACTGAAGGAAAGGTAAAGCTAATTCGAGATCGGTTAAAAGAAGCAACTAATAGGTAGAAGTTTTATGCATATTTAAAGCATAAAGAGATCGAGTACACTGTGGGGGATTATGTCTTTCTGAAGGTATCACCGTGGAAGAAAATCCTTAGATTTGGATGAAAGGGCAAACTTAGCCCTAGGTTTATCGTGCTTTACTAGATTTTGAAGCAGGTGGGACCAGTTGCCTATCAGCTTGAGTTACCTCCAGATTTAGACAGGATTCATGATGTGTTCCACGTCTCCATGCTGAGGCGTTACCGCTCTGATCCCATGCATATCGTGCCAGTTGAGAAAATTGAGGTTAAGTCTGATTTGACTTTTGAGGAAGAACTGGTGCAGATATTGGACTGTGACGTCAAAGTGCTGAGAAGGAAATTTATTTCATTGGACAAGGTGCTTTGGCATAATCACAGTTCATAGGAAGCCACGTAGGAGCCTGAAGAGGCGATGCAATAGCAATACCTTCACTTATTCTAATTAGTAAATTTCGAGGCTAAAATTTCTTTAAGGAGGGTAGAGTTGTAACGCTCCGAAATTAGGCCTTGAAGTATTGGGCCTTGAGCATGGGAGCGGTTAGGAGACTGCTCATAAATATTTTAGTTAAGCAAGAAGGTAACACAAATTACATGTTTGTTTTATTGGCTAACTGATGTGGGTGTGTTTGGGAGTGTTTGAGAAGCCTGGGTTCAAGTCTTGGCCTTTGCAGGATTTTTAAATTTAGCTCTTAAATGAATCTGGACTCTAGTACATAGGCTTTATAAATATTTGCGCTTGTTTCAGGACGCAGAAGAAGCTTGTAATGTGGTGGCAAGGTGGCGTGTAGAGTAAGCCTGAAGTTTGAGGTTCGAGCGTTGGCATAGCACAAATAAGGTATTTATTTTGCAACTTGGTTTGGCCAGTGGTTGTGCTATAGTAAAATTTCGATGGGTGAGTGGTGGAGTGATAGGTAGAGGATATTAAGGAGGAAATCATGGAGAGGATTGGGGAGAGTTTTGTTGTAACATCCCGAAATAGGGACTAGTCGGAATAGTGGTTTTGGGACAACAAATCTGACATCAAAATATTTATTTTATGATTATTATGGGATCTAGAATATGATAATATGTATGTGTTAAGATTTCATGAAGAAATTCTTTGAGTAAGGTGTCCAATTGGAAATTTGGGACTAAATTGAATAAATTGCAAAACCTGGATTCTAGAAGAAATTTGTATAAAATTGCTTTAGATTATAAATTAGAAGGCCTTGGAGAGCAATTTTCCCAATTTCTAAGTTTCTGGACAAAAATGGGCTTGCATGGATGAAATTTTAAAGAAAGGGCTTAAGGGCATTTTGGTTATTTGGAATTTTAATGAAATAAAATGGGAGAAATGAACCAAAATCAGCTCATTTTCTTCACCATGCTGTCGAAAATTCAAAGGACTCCATATCTAGGGTTTTCAACATTTTCAAGCTCAATAGTAAGTGCACCCAAGCCCCGGTTTTAATGTTCCTTATATTTTTGAAATCCCGATAGCTTACTCTCTCCATTTCTACCCATATTTCATGCTAGGGTTTATGTTTAAAAATTTACCCATGCATGAGTTACTTGTATTTTTATGGTTTATGGAGGAATATTAAAGTTGAATGTGTGTTAAACATCTTTTCCTAGGTGATTTTCATGAAAAACCCCTAAAGGGACCTTTTTGCAAAAGTTGTTAAATATGTGGTAGAAATGCAAAAATAATGGAAAATGTGAGCTTCCATAAGAGGGAAAAGTGTTCGGTTAGGCGTGGGTCAAATATAAATTGCAAGTGTTTTATTATACGAGCCTAGGGACTAAACTGTAAAAATGTGAAAGGCTAGGGGCGAAATGGTCATTTGGACCGAGGATAAAATTTAGGCTAAAAAAGGCACAATGTGAGTTATTAATAATTAATTCTTATTGTTATAGACCCCGAGGAATAAATTCCAGAGGTTGATCGAGGAAAACGAAAGGTTTCAGAGTAACCGAAACACAACACCGAAACAAGTACCAGGTAAGTTTCGTATAACTTAAAGTAAACTCATAATATGCATAATTGTATGATTTATGAATGCATGATGATTGTATTTTTTAATGGCATGAAATCATATAAAATGTATCCTTGACAATGATTTGTTGGAAAATGTCTCGGTTGAAGTTAAAAAGGAAATTCGATGGATAAACCATGAAATATATGTGACTTGAGATCCTGCATGTGTTACAGAAAGGATTTAGCTCAGACGGATAATCTGTTTATTTCAAATATGGAAAGGATCTAGCCCGGACGGGTGTTCCTTGAGTGATCGAGCCTCCCAAAGAATATGTGTGCATTGTGGATTTAGCCTAGACGAGTAATCCGATTAGGGTTTGAATTTAGCCTTGAATGGTAATTTAGATCTGAGCTCATTAAGGGTGGTTGTCATTATAAGGGATTTAGCCTAGACTGGTAATCCCGAAATCTCCTTATGAGTTTATATTACAGGGGATTTAGCCTGGACTAGTAATCCCGCCATAAGATGTGAGGTTTGCAGGAGTGCATACCTGAAATGATCATTCGTATGAATTGACAGAGACTGGATAATCCATCGAGATTTCCTAGAAACTCAATGGGATTAACACGGGGTTTATGTACAAATGACATGTTAAATGATGAGCTCATCTAAGATAAATTACATGATGTTTTATTATATGACTAACTCATTGGTTGAGTGTATGTGATAGGGAAACCATTTACATATTTGTTGGTTTCATTATCTAATAAGGGTGTATGTTAAATAATCGGTAAGTTTACTTTCCATTTATTTGAGCTTACTAAGCATGTAAATGCTTACCCCTCTCTTTTTCCCCATTTTCAGTGCTCGAGGACTCGAAAAAATTGGAAGATGGTTGGAGAGTCTACACACTATCAACTAGACCAGCTTTTGGTATACAGACTCTTAGGTTTTGTCCAATGGCATGTATAGAGCTTTTGAGTATTTTATTATATGTGTCATTTGATTTGCCAAAACGAAGGCATGTAAAGTTATATTTATCTTTTTGGTATATGGCCATTGAAATTCGGCTTATTCTGAAGTAGGCAATGACCTACGGTTCTATGCATGTTTATGTTCATATATGATGGTTTGGGTATAATTGGCAATGAGTTATAAAAATGAGCCAACCTTAAACATGTCAAGCAAACATGAAAATCCTTAAATGCAAGATGAGAATTAACTTAGCATGTAGGAAACCAATAACATGAGGTTTACATGCAATGAAGTCCACATGAGTAGACACACGGGCGTGTGTCTAGGCCGTGTGTGACATACGGCTCACCCCCATGGGTGTGTGGTATGACCGTGCATCCCCTATACCTAAATTTTTAATTCAGTATAGAACACGGGCTAAGCACACGGGCGTGTGTCTTGGCCGTGTGAATTTAACAGTATGATGAGGTTGAAGTTAGTGTTGCACACGGGATTTGGGCACAGGCGCGTCCTAAGCCACACAGACGTGTGTGACCACACAGCCCCACCACACGGGCGTGCCGCACTTCATAACAAGGAAAATTTTTTAAGATGCTCAAAGTCTATTGAATGTTTTCGATTTTGCCTCGTTTTACCCCTAGGTGTGCTTTAGGCCTCGAAGGCCTGTATAAGGGACGAGAGGTACATGTTTGAAAGGTTTTAATTTTGGGTGAAATTTGGTGACCCAATTTAGTAAGTGTGTAAAAGGGAATTACAGGTAACGCCTCGAACCCTATCCCGGCATCGAATACGGGTGAGGGGTGTTACATTTAGTGGTATCAGAGCTACGGTTTAGTCAGTTCTAGGACTACCGTAGAGGGTATTGAGGTTTGCTGTACGTGCCATTATACGAACGTTGATAGTGTGATATCTCCTAACTGTTTAAATTGTTTTGAATATAGTAACTGTCTTCCAATTATGCACAAGATGAGTCCGAGGGAACCGAGAGCTATGCTCCAGCTTCCGTAGAATGAGCTGTATCTAGTAGTAGTAGAAGGGTTATGTCTGAAGGCCGGGAAGAGGCCCGAGCCGCTTTCTTTAATATGATGGATTAGTGGTTTGGGGATTATCTGAGGAATCGCCCCAACATACCACGACCGCACCCGCCCCCTAACCAACCTGACAAGGATTTGCCATGAGGTATGACACCGATAAGAATTGGTAAGGCCCTTGTAGATAAGCTTAGAAAGTATGGGGATGAGGAATTTAGAGCTAAAATCAATGATGATGTGGAAAGAGCCGAGTTCTAGCTTGAGAATACTACATGGGTACTAGATGAATTATCGTGCACACTCGAGGAGTGCTTATAGTGTGTTGTGTCTCTCTTGAAGGATACTGTGTACCATTGGTGGAAGACCGTATCTTTGGTGGCGCCAAAGGAAAATATCACCTGGGAATTCTTCCAAGCAGAGTTTAGGAAGAAGTATATCAGTCAAAGGTTTTTGGACTCGAAGCGAAAGGAGTTCTTGGAACTCAAATAAGGGAATAAGACTATCGCAGAATATGAAAGGGAGTTTGCAAGGTTAAGCGAGTATGCAACTGAATGGGTTCAAACTAAGTTTGAAATGTGTAAACGCTTTGAGAAAGGTTTAAATAAGGAAATCAAGTTGTTTATTGGGATCCTTGAAATACGAGAGTTTGCCACATTAGCTAATCGGGCCAAGAAGGCCGAGGAACTTAATAATAAAAGAAAGCAAGCAAAGAGAGAGGCTCAAGTTGCGAGCAAGAGATCTAGTGGTAAGACGCTCCTATTTTCTACAAAGAAATGAAGGAGCCAACATGAACACTCCACTTCATCTGTAGGATATTCGGGTAGAACGAGAGGCTCTAAACGACGAAATCAGAAGTCTTCCTTTTTTATGGTGACTAGTATAGGAAGTGTAGATGACCAAAAGCCGAAGTGTAAGAGTTGCAACAATTTTCACCTCGGAGAGTGCCGAATAAAGAGTGGTGCATGTTTCAGATGTGGTTCTCTTGACCACTTTCTCAAAGACTACCCAGAACGAATCGAAAAAGAAGTGAAAGTAACCCCGAAGTCGAGTGCTCCCATAGCACGAGGTAGACCTCTGAGATACCCTAAAAGTGCTAGTGGTAGTCGAGTTGTGGCCAAAGATGTTGCCAAATCAGAGGCTCGACCCCAGCAAGAACATATGCAAAATGCGCTCGAGAGGAAGCTTCTACTCCTGACATTATTACTAGTACTTTTTCTCTTTTCAATACATGTGTTATTGCCTTAATAGACCCAGGGTCAACGCATTCATACATTTGCATGAGATTGGTGTCTAGTATGAACATGCCCGTTGAACCTATGAAATTTTTTGTTAGAGTGTCGAACCCACTAGGCAAATCAGTTCTGGTTGGTAAAGTCTGTAAGAATTATCCTTTGACGATTCATGGTCAATGTTTTCTGGCTAACCTTATGTTGTTGCCTTTTGATGAGTTTGATGTAATCCTCGGTATGGATTGGTTAGACCTGCATGATGTAATTGTAAATTATGGTAGCAAGTATATTAAATTGAAATTCCAAGATGGTAAGATTCTGAGGGTTCATTCAAGAGATTTGGGCACGTTGCCAACTGTAATCATGGCAATGGTTACTTAGAGATATATGAGGAAAGGGTACGAAGCCTACCTTGCGTTTATGTTGAATACGAAGGAAACAGAGTTAGAGATTGCGACTGTGCCAATAGTATGTGAATATCTAGACATATTTCTGGAAGAATTACCCGGATTACCTCCTGAAAGAGATATAGAGTTTGGTATTGAATTGGTGCTAGGAATAGCTCCCATTTCAATTGCTCCATATAGAATGATGCCAACCCAGCTGAAAGAACTAAAAGCATAGTTGCAAGAGCTGACGGATAAAGGTTTTGCAAGGCCAAGATATTCACCTTGGGGTGCCCCCGTATTGTTTGTAAAGAAAAAAGATGGTTCAATGAGATTATGTATAGATTATCGACAACTGAACAAGGTGACTATCAAGAATAAGTATCCTTTGCCAAGGATCGATGATCTATTCGAGCAGTTGAGAGGAGCCATGGTATTCTCTGGGATAGACTTGAGGCCTGGCTACTATCAGTTACGTGCTAAGGAATCGGATGTGCCAAATACAGCTTTTAGAACCAGATACGGCCACTATGAATTTCTTGTTATGCCATTTAGATTGACGAATGCACCGGCCGTATTCATGGACCTAATGAATAGGATCTTTCGACCATACTTGGATAAGTTTGTCGTTGTGCTTATTGACGACATCTTGATTTATTCTAAAGATGAGGCAGAGCATGCGAAGCACCTAAGAACTGTGTTGCAGACCTTACAGGAAAAACAACTTATGCTAAGTTTAGCAAGAGTGAATTTTGGCTCCATGAAGTTGGATTTTTGGGTCATGTTGTTTCGGGTAAAGGCATCCGAGTTGATCCGAGTAAAATCTCTGCTATTGTTGAATGAAAACCGCCTAAAAATGTAATCGAGGTTAGAAGCTTTTTGGGCTTAGCCAGTTACTACTGAAGATTTGTGAAAGGATTCTCCATGATAGCAACTCCAATGACGAGTTTGCTACAGAAAGACGTTAAGTTTGAATGGATAGAAAAGTGTCAGCAGAGTTTCGAGAAGTTAAAGACATTGCTGACAGAAGCTCCTGTTTTAGTATTACCTGAGCCTGGAAAAGAGTTTGTGGTCTACAGTGATGCATCCTTGAACAGACTGGGTTGTGTAATCATGTAAGATGACAAGGTAATAGCTTGCGTTTCACGACAGTTGAAGCCTCATGAGAAGAACTATCCGATACATGACTTAGAGCTCGCTGCCATTGTCTTTGCCTTGAAAATCTGGAGGCATTATTTATATGGTGAGACTTGTCATGTATTTACTAATCAAAAGAGTTTGAAGTATTTGATGACTCAAAAGAGTTGAACTTGAGACAACGAAGGTGGTTGGAATTAGTAAAAGACTATGAGCTGATCATTGACTATCACCCGAGAAAGGCGAATGTGGTCGCCGACGCATTGAGTAGAAAATCCTTGTTTGCACTGAGAGCCATGAATGCTCTGTTAGCTTTGCTTGAAGATGGTTCGGTCTTGGCAGAGCTAGAGGCTAAGCCGACATTTCTTCAAGAAATCTATGATGTTCAAGCTAATGATAAATACCTGCAAACCAAAAGAACTCAATTCAAGTTGGGCATTGAATCAGATTATCGGATTAGTCCTAATGGATGTTTGATATTCAAAGATAGAGTCTATGTGCCTAAAGACGATGAACTCATTCGAAAAATCTTGCAAGAAGAACATAATAGCCGTTTGTCTATTCATCCAGGGAGTACCAAGATGTACAACTATTTGAAGAAAATATACTAGTCGGACGGTATGAAAAGAGACATTTATGAATTTGTATCGAAGTGCCTGGTATGTCAACAAGTTAAAGCTGAATATCGAGTGCCTTCAGGTTTGTTACAACCTGTAATGGTCCCCAAATAGAAGTGGGACAAAGTTACCATGGATTTTGTGATAGGATTGCCATTGACTCCAAAAAGGAAAGACGCTATATGGGTTATGGTTGATAAGTTAACAAAGTCGGCTCATTTCATTCCAGTAAGAACAGACTACTCTCTTGATAGATTGGCCGACTTGTACATATCTAAGATTGTGAGATTACACGGGGTACCGTTGTCGATTATTTTTGAAAAGACCCGAGGTTCACTTCGAGATTCTGAAAGAAGTTACAAGAAGCCCTGGGTACAAAATTGAGTTTCAGTACGGCTTTTCACCCACAGACCGATGGTCAGTTTGAGCGGATGATTCAAATTCTTGAGGATATGTTGCGATGTTGCATCCTTGAATTTTAGGGTAGCTGGGAAAAGTACTTACCATTGGTAGAATTCACCTACAACAACAGTTTTCAAACGAGTTTGAAGATGGCACCTTGTGAAGCCTTGTATGGCAAAAAATGCCGAAATCCATTGTACTGGACATAACTCAATAAAAGTCAAATTCATGGGGTTGACCTGATTAAGGAAACTGAAGAAAAAGTTAAAGTAATACGAGACGGTTTAAAAGCGGCATCGGATAGGCAAAAGTCATATGCTGACCTAAAAAGAAATTGAATTCGAAGTTTGAGATAAAGTACTCTTCAAAGTATCTCCATGGAAAAAGGTATTGAGATTTGGTCGAAAAGGTAAATTGAGTCTCCGATTTATCGGACCGTATGAGATCACTGAAAGAGTTGGACCAGTAGTCTATCGTTTGGCATGACCACCCAAATTGGAAAAGATTCGTGACGTGTTTCATGTGTCCATGTTCAGGCGATATCGATCAAACCCCTCTCATGTGATTTCACCAGCAGAGATTGAGATTAAACCAGACATGACCTATGGAGAGGAGCCGGTCAATATTTTAGCTCGTGAGGTTAAATAGTTGAGAAATTAGAATGTGGCTTTAGTAAAGGTTTTATGGCATTGGCACGGTGTAAAAGAGGCTACATGGGAACCAGAAGAAACCACAAGAAACCATGAGAAACCAATATTCGAACCTGTTTACTGGTAAGACTTTGGAGGACGAAAGTCCCTGAGGGGGGAGAAATGTAACATCCCGAAATAGAGCCTAGTCGGAATAGTGGTTTTGGTACCACAAAATCTGACATAAAAATATTTATTTTATGATTATTATGGGATCTAGAATATGAGAATAGGTATGTGTTAAGATTTCATGAAGAAATTCTTTGAGTAAGGTATCCAATTGGAAATTTGGGACTAAATTGAATAAATTGAAAAACTTGGATTCTAGAAGAAATTTGTAAGGAATTGCTTTAGATTATAAATTATAAGGCCTTGGAGAGCAATTTGCCCAATTTCTAAGTTTTTGGACAAAAATGGGCTTGCATGGATGAAATTTTAAAGAAATGGCTTAAGGGCATTTTGGTCATTTGGCATTTTAATGAAATAAAATGGGAAAAATGAACCAAAAGCAGCTCATTTTCTTCTCCATGCTGCCAAAAATTCAAGGGACTCCATAGCAAGGGTTTTCAACATTTTCAAGCTCAATAGTAAGTGCACCCAAGCCCCGTTTTTAATGTTCCTTGTATTTTTGAAATCCCGGTAGCTTACTCTCTCCATTTCTACCCATATTTCATGCTAGGGTTTATGTTTAAAAATTTACCCATGCATGAGTTACTTGTATTTTGATGGTTTATGGAGGAATATGAAAGTTGAAGGTGTGTTAAACATCTTTTCCTAGGTGATTTTCATGAAAAACCCCTAAAGGGACCTTTTTGCAAAAGTTGTTAAATATGTGGTAGAAATGAAAAAATAGTGGAAAATGTGAGCTGCCATAAGAGGGAAAAGTGTTCGGTTAGGCTTGGGTGAAATAGAAATTGCAAGTGTTTCATTATACGAGCCTAGGGACTAAATCATAAAAATGTGAAAGGCTAAGGTGAAATGGCCATTTGGACCGGGGGTGAAATTTAGGCTCAAAAAGGCACATAATAATTAATTCTTATTGTTATAGAACCCGAGGAACAAATTCCAGAGGTCGATCGAGGAAAACGAAAGGTTTCGGAGTAACCGAAACACAACATCGAAACGAGTATTAGGTAAGTTTCGAATAACTTAAAGTAAACTCATAATATGCATAATTGTATGATTTATGAATGCATGATGATTGTATTTATTAATGGCATGAAATCATATGAAATGCATCCTTAACAATGATTTGTTGGAAAATGTCTCAGTTGAAGTTAAAAAGGAAATTTGATGGATAAACCATGAAATATATGTGACTTGAGATCTTGCATGTGTTGCAGAAAGGATTTAGCCCAGACGGGTAATCTGTTGATCTCAAATATAGAAAGGATCTAGCCTGGATGGGTGCTCCTTAAGTGATCAAGCCTCTCGAAGAATAAGTGTGCATTGTGGATTTACCCCGGACGGGTAATCTGATTAGGGTCTGAATTTAGCCTGGACTGGTAATTCAGTTCCGAGCTCATTAAGGGTGGTTTTTGTTATAAGGGATTCAGCCTGGACTGTTAATCCCGACATCTCCTTATGAGTTTATATTATGGGGGATTTAGCCTGGACTGGTAATCCCGTCGTAAGATGTGAGGTTCGCAGGACTGCATACCTGAAATGATCATTCGTATGAATTGACAGAGACTGGATAATCCATCGAGATTTCCTAAAAACTAAATGGGATTAACACGGGATTTATGTAAAAATGACATGTCAAATGATGAGCTCATCTAAGATAAATTACATGATGTTTTATTATATGACTAACTTATTGGTTGAGTGTATGTGATAGGGAAACCATTTACATATTTGTTGGTTTCATTATCTAATAAGGATGTATGTTAAATAATCAGTAAGTTTACTTTCTATTTATTTGAGCTTGCTAAGCATGTAAATGCTTACCCCTCTCTTTTTCCCCATTTTCAGAGCTCGAGGACTCGAAAATATTGGAAGACGGTTGGAGAGTCTACACACTATCAACTAGACTAGCTTTTGGTATATAGACTCTTATGTTTTTTCCAATGGCATGTATAGAGCTTTTGAGTATTTTATTATATGTGTCATTTGATTTTCCAAAATGAAGGCATGTAAAGTTATATTTATCTTTTTGGTATATGGCCATGGAAATTCGGCTTATTCTGAAGTAGGCAATGACCTACGGTTCTATGCATGTTTATATTCATATATGATGGTTTGGGTATAATTGGCAATGAGTGATAAAAACGAGCCAACCTTAAACATGTCAAGTAGACATGAAAATCCTTAAACGCAAGACGAGAATTAACTTAGCATGTAGGAAACCAATGACATGAGGTTTACATGCAATGAGGTTAGTCAAAGTTTTATGTTTATAAATGTACCATTTTGGCCTTAACATGCACTAAAGTAATCTATAAGTGTAATTGGTTGGCAGAAGGTGACCTAAGACTTGGAAAATAGCCTAATAAGGTCCACATGGGTAGACACACGGGCATGTGTCTAGGTCGTGTGTGACATAGGGCTCACCCCAATGGGTGTGTGGTATGGCCGTGCGTCCTCTGCACCTGAAATTTTAAGTCAGTATAGAACATGGGCTAAGCACACGGGCGTGTGCCTTGGCTGTGTGAATTTAATAGTATGATAAGGTTGAAGTCAGTGTTGCACACGGGCTGTGGGCACGGGCATGTCCTAAGCCACACGGACGTGTGTGACTACATGGCCCCATTACACGGGTGTGCTGCACTTCATAACAAGGAAAATTTTCTAAGATGCTCACAGTCTATCGAATGTTTTTAATTTTGCCTCGTATTACCCCTAGGTGTGTTTTAGGCCTCGAAGGCCTGTATAAGGGACGAGAGGTACATGTTTGAAAGGTTTCAATTTTGGGAAAATTTTGGTGACCCAATTTAGTAAGTGTGTAAAAGGGAATTACCGTTAGCACCTTGAACCCTATCCCAGTGTCGGATACGGGTGAGGGGTGTTACATTTGTGGAGAGGAATTAGGAGATTGAGGTGTGGGGGTTGTTGTGCCAAATTTGAAGTCTTGTGGAGAAGGAGTTAGTGCCGTTTGAGGACCCTAGTTGCATAAGGGAATTCGGCTATAGGCTTTGGATGTCGATTTTTGGTGTTAGCTAACTATAGGATAATTCCAATTTCTATACCTCGGGTTTTGGCAACTTTAATTCCCTCCTTTGGTTTTGATGGTATATTGGTGAAAACCCTTTCGTTTCTCGTTTTCCTTTGGCCGTGTATTCAAGTGGTATCATAACCGTTCTTTCAATCAATCGACGTTACCCTAACCGATTGTATCGTCTTGCCCTTCTATCTCTTTCGGTTTCAGCTGTAGTGAATGATTCATTCCTTTCTTTCTCCCTTCTCAGCAGTGTAATCTAATTCTTGTTGGGACGCATAGTACTCCGGCATTAACCTTCTGTGAATCGATCTCTCTTCTGCTTTTCTCTGTCGATTTTGGTGTTAAGTGCTAATTTATCGGTTATGGTCTCTATTTATCCTTCTGCCTTCTGCTATATCTACGATTCTCTTAACCTTTTCTTTCTGATCAACATTGCTAGGGGAGTGATAGCACTAGTTCTGCCTTGCAAAGCAACTAACTAGTTGGGGATTGTGGATTGATTGAGTTTCATTCTTTAGAAGCGGGTTCTCAACCTTTGTAGTAAGTGTTGTTATGGGTTCGATTGTGCATACGAATTTTCTAGTAAAATTTAATGGAATCTCAGTTTGAGTGCAGCCAATTTGTAAGAACTTGTAGTCAATCCTCAGCAATGACTAAGGGGTGAAGGACCTTAAATGTTCGATAAAGGTAAGAGTCGAGCCATGTTTGGGATAAGTATTGTTAAAGGGTTAGTTACCCATTTGTTAAAGGAATGATTTTGGGGATGTAGTGTTTATGAACACTAACAATTGAATGACTGACTGTATGTGGGATTGAATGTAGTTTGGGCGCTTGAGGAACTTGGAACAGTTGCATAAAAAGGTGTGTAACCGTACACCCAATTTTACTACTGTCAAAATGTTGGATAAAGGTGTGTATTCACACCACATGTTACTGTGAATCAGCAAAAGTCAGAATGCCGAAAAGCCGAAACTCCAGCATTTGAGGCCTCACAAGCATACGAACACTCGTTGGGTAAACTGAGCTCACAAACTATGGGCTACAGACAGTAGAGGCCGCCACGAGCGTTCTCGTGGGCTTGGGCTGCTATGGCCTCGTTGGGTCGAGATGGGCTGTGTGGGCCCAATAGGCTCGTGGACCCTACACGGATAAAATTTTTGATCAGTGACAAATAATGGAGTGGGCTATGGTGATCGCATAGTCGTGAATGAATTTGTGTTAAATGGGCCACACGAGCATGTGGGCCCATTTGGGCCGAATAGTGGGCCTTGGGCCCATTTGCATTGTTTGGTCATATGGGTTAACTGAGTCATTAGAGACAACTGTAGACCTTTTGAAGGGTCGTTATTTGTACCGAGACCCTAAAATTAGTTAAATGACCAAAATACCCCTAAGGGGTAAAATTACTATTTTACCCCTAACCGATTAAATGACCATTACACCTTTTGTGGTAGGTTAATTGATGTGTGTATGACATTTATATGACTGGTCTTGAGTATGGCATACTGCATACAGATAATATTTATGACACGACATACTACATGGGGTTGCGTTCCTGATTTGGAGGAAGTACTGTATTAGTGGCTTTGCCACGTAATTACTACTCTAGTGGCTTTGTCACGTTTACCATTATTAGCAGCTTTGCTGCGCTACTGTTAGCAGCTTCGTTGCGATATTGGTGTGTTGGTTGGGTGGGTCAATTTAGTCCCCACATGGTGTGTTGGTTGGTACAGGTGGTGTGTTGGTTGGATTGGGGTGGGGTGGGTTACATGACTGCACTGTATTGATACTGAACTGGGCTTAGGGCCACACCGTTACTATATAGGGCTAAAGCCCAGACTGTACTATTACTAAATAGGGCTCAGGCCTAGACTGTTACTGCATGTATTATTTACTATTGACTGATAGGCGATTACACATTGAGTTTTCGTAAACTCACCATTTCTTTTTAACTGTACAAGTAATCCCTAGCCTTAGACGATTTGGTGCTGCGAGGGAGTTGGAGGTTGCCACACGACTGCTGTGTCTTGCATTTGACTTTATTTATTTTAAATTTCACTTTTGGGTTTTTAATTTTGTAATAAGGCCGTTTGTGGATTTTAATTTTTAATTGGGCTTTGGATTATATATTTTTAAACTGCTAGTTTAGGTAAAGACGGGTTTTTAAAACAACTATTGTTTCCTAAAACACGCGTTTTAAACTTCATCGACTTAAAAAGCTTCCGCATTTATCAATCAATTTAATATGACACTGATGGTTAATAAGGTAAATATTTTAACTAGAACTTTTGTTAAATAATAATAAAAATGTTTTAAACTCAGTAACGGATTTTTACTGAAGAGATCAATTTTTGAAAAATACTTTGATGTGACACACCAGATTCAGCCATAACGTCAAGGCCTGGTTTGGGGTGTTACAATCATAAAGAGAAAAAGTACCAGTAATAACCTCGAGAGATGTTGCTTCTTCAGGAGCACAGATTGCATAGGCTCTCGCCAGTGCTCGAGCTTCGGATCTCACATCGTTTCTTTTGTTCCACCTTTACTACTGGCTCTATTTCCAGTATTCCTCGAAGGCCTTCCTCTAGAAGCATTATTACTAAGCTTTGCACTTTGAAATCTCTCTTTCTCTGCCATCTCCGGGCAATCTCTGATAAAATGCCCTTGTGAACCACACTTGAAACAAGCTCGGTCATTCATTCTACATTCGCCAGGATGTCTTCTACCACACTGCTGACATTAGGGTCTGTTATACTTTACATTACCCACACTTGCCATAGAAGTAGCCTGAGATTTAAAACTCGAATGTTGTTTCCCACGATCTCTGTGTGAATACCTCGCTGAAACATTCGAATGGGAATACATTTCTTTAGACTTCTTGGACTGAGATTGAAATGACTTACTCATCGGTCTTTTCCTCGAGTCTCTAGCTTAAAGATCAGCTTTCCTTTTCTCTTTGTTCAATTCTTTGGCCCTACAATCCCGTTCAACCAATACCACAAACTCTTTTAGCTCTAAAATCCCAATTAGCACACGAATGTCTTCATTCAATCCATCCTCAAATCTCTTGCACATGATGGCCTCGGTGGAAAAACACTCCCGAGCATACTTACTCAGTCTGACAAGTTTTTTCTCATACTCTATTACGGTCATACGACCCTGTTTTAGCTCAAGAAAATTTTTACATTTTTGGTCGATGAACCGTTAGCTAATATACTTCTTTCGAAACTCCTTCTGAAAGAAGTTCCATGTGACCCTTTCTCTTGGAACTACAGATACAAGTGTATTCCACCAATGGTATGAAGAATCTCTCAGAAGCGAGATAGCACATTTTAAACACTCGTCTGGTGTGCAAGACAACTCATCGATTACCCTAATGGAGTTCTTGAGCCAAAACTCGACTCTCTCGAGATCATCATCCACATTAGCTCAAAAATATTCGGCGTCATGCTTTTGGATCTTATCAACCGGGGCCTTATTCATTCTTACAAAGTCCATACCTTGTGGGGTTACGGGAACCGATCGAGGAATAGGTTGGGGTGGAGGTGGTTGGGCATTCGAATTTGTTCGAACAAATTTCATATACCACTCATTCATCATATGGAGAAAGGTTTCCCTGCCTCATTCTCGTTGACTAATCATAGAGGGTCTACTATCAAACGGTGCTGCCCCTTGAGCGGGAGACGACACATTACTTTCTACTTCATTAACCTCAACTCGATTGGGATCCATTACTATGTGAAAACACGATTTACAATTGTCAAGAGTCATCACACTATCACAGTTCATTTAAGGCATGTATAGTTATACTCTTACACACACTATGTTAGTTCGAGAATCGACTAAACCATAGCTCTGGTACCATTAAATGTAACATCCCTTACCCGTATTCGACATCGGAACAGGGTACCTAGGCATTATCAGACTTAAACTCAAACAAACATTCAAAACTAGAACATAAATTTCCATTCAAATTTAAAACATTTCGAAAACATTCATATCGTCCCTTAAACGAGCCTACGAGGCCCAAAACATCCATTAGGAGTGGTTCGGGACTAAACCAAGAACTTTAGAAAACTTCCCAACACTTAGAAAATTTTTCATCAAAATAGGAGTCACCTGTGTGGCTTTAGGACACGCCCGTGTCCCTAACCCATGTAAGTCTCTATTTATGACGTCATAAACAAATTGAAGTCACACGGCCAAAGGGTGTGTGACTTGAGCCGTGTAGGGGATTTAATTTTCGTAATTTTTCATAAAATAGGTGCAGACTTCACACGCCCTGGGCACATGCCTATGTTCTTGGGCCGTGTCCTTCACACGGCTAAGACACATGGCCGTGTCTCTACCCGTGTGGCCAATTCGAATCTAAAAGTTCAAGATACAGGGGACACACGGCTGGATCACACACCCATAAGGCAAGCCGTATGTCACACACGGCCTAGACACACGCTTGTGTGTCTACCCGTGTGGACAAAAATGAGGCTATTTACCAAGCTATTTTGCCACCCTTACTTGCACCAATCTACACAACAACAACCAACACCAATTCAAGCATACACATACAACCAGTTCAACCACAACCAAGTCATTCACACATCAGTTACATGCTATGCTCTATCACATACAACATCTCATACTTATCATCTCAAACCGTGCAAAATCCATATCCATGAAAACATCATTATATGCATATATACTTAACCAATATTAACCAATTTTAATGGCCATTTACAAAATGAATTATCAATCATTATAAGCCAACTCATTTGACCAAATCAAATATGACACATAACAAAATGACCAAGTCCCTATACATGCCATACTCAAAATAATGAAATCATAAGTACCCAAAATGATAATTTGATAGTGTGAATGGATCTCCGACCGTCTTCGATCCCCGAGCTAGCTTGGTGATACTATAAGACAAGGGAAAAAGAAATAGGGTAAGTTTTAAAGCTTAGTAAGTTCCTATGCAAATAATAGGCATCATAAACACATTTTAGCATATTTTTAACATGAAGTAAATTAACATAGGTATCATCATAAATCTCATAATCAAACTTGGCATAGA
Organism: Gossypium longicalyx; assembly: GCA_025698465.1. Taxonomy (NCBI): domain Eukaryota; kingdom Viridiplantae; phylum Streptophyta; class Magnoliopsida; order Malvales; family Malvaceae; genus Gossypium; species Gossypium longicalyx. Next base: position 81,772,828 of record CM047002.1, read on the forward strand.
TGATATTAAAACCTTAACATTGTCACTTACTCAATCGAACCTTACCGTGGGTTCATCACATATTGAGCTCATTAAGCATGAGTTTTGTGTACATACCTGTACCAACTTGCAACATACCATTGTCTTCCACAACATACCATAATCTTTCATAACTTTAACATGGCCGTTAAGTTACTCGTTGAACCACTTGGAATATTAAAGGATACTTGGGAAATCTCATACACATAGTACCATACTAATCCCATATCCTAGATATGGTCTTACATGGGATCTCAAATCGATGCCAATAGCCCAGCTATGGACTTACACGAAATCTCATATTAATGCCATATCCCAGATATGGTTTTACACGTAAACTCAAATAACCCTAATGTCATGACATTCGTATCCTATCTATTCCTAAGGTTCAAGCGAGATATTTCTCACTTGTCGAAACTTTGTCAAATTTTTTCAAAGAGAAATTCAAAATTCATACAATAATAACACAATCAAAGCATAAATAATAATGCATTATTTACATACGAACTTACCTCAGTACAAAATAGGAGAAATGTATTTAATCGTCAAACACCTTATTCTTTTCCCGTTCAAGGTCCAAACTTCATTTTTCTTGATCTATTATAGCAAATTTAGCTTATTCATTATTCACATTACTCAATTCAGTCCAAAAATCATACTATGGAAAAACTATATTTTTGCCCTTAAACTTTGACATATTTACAATTTAGTCCCTAGGCTCGTAAAATGAAATGTGTTCAATTCCTTGGTTACCCAAGCCTAGCCAAACAATAAACATGCTCATATCAGCCCACATTATTCATCAAATTAGATTTTTACTACCCATTTTACAACTTTTTACAATTTGCCCAAACGTCAAAATTTTTTAACGAAATTTTCACGTAATCATTCCGTGAAACTATAGACCATAAAAATCTAATAAAATTAAATTTTCCTACATCATTTTTGTGGTCCCAAAATTACTATTCCGACTGGCCCCAAAATCTGGCTGTTACAATTTGTAAGTATGATATAACATGTCTCGACTTTAGCCTAACATCCGAAATCTCTCCATTATAATCGATTACCACAATCAACCAATCATTTCAAACCTCATAATAAACAAATACATTAATTATGAGTATTCACTTTTCAAGCATATATCTTAACATCTTTCAATTGTTAAAGCTCATGCCTTCTCATACTTTTATAGTCATTTGAATAGGAAATTATGCGAATCATTCCTTTTTCTCATATCTGATAAATCACAATTTGTGTGAATAAAACATATTATACCATAACTCAATTTGGCCCTGAAGCCAATCACATGAACCTCAACCAAATTTATCAAAAATTTCATACTTCACAAGTATAGGCTAATAATCACAAGGCTTTCACAAGATACTCTCACGGAAACCATGAACTCACAATATCATGAAGTCAATGCTTATAAACTTATGTACATACCTGTACCAATTCGTAATACTTACATGTTCTTTCTCTTCTTTGACATACCCATTGAATTTCTCATTGAACCACTTGGAATACTAAAGGACACTCGGGAATCTCGTACTCACAGTACCGTACTAATGCCATATCCCAGATATGGTCTTACATGTAATCTCGTATCGATGCCACTAGCGCAACTATGGTCTTACACAAAGTCTTGTATTGATGCTATATCCCAGATATGGTCTTACACGTAATCTTAGTAACCCTAATGTCATAGCATTTGTATCCTATCTATTCCTAAGGTTCAACCGGGACTTTCTCTGTATCGAACCTCTGTCAGTCATTTCTGTCGTATCGTACTTAATAGCATTCACATTTCATTTCAATAATATAGCATTTACCACAATTATATCAATTAAGAATTTATACATATATAATTTAATGCTTATTAAACATACAAACTTACCTCGGCATAAAAATGACGAAAAGGACCTAACCGTCAAATACTTATTTTTCCCCCGTTCTAATTTTGAATCTCATTTTTCTTTGATCTATAACATCACATTTAACTTATTTAATCATTATACTATTCAAATCAGCTCAAATTCACATTATGGAAAAAATTACAATTTGCCCCTAAAGTTTCACATTTTTGCAATTTAGTCTCTAGGCTCGTAAAATGAAATGTACTCAATTTCTTTAACACCCATGCCTAGCCGAACCTTATACATGCTTATAGCAGCCCACATTTTTCTTTTATTCGCATTTTAACACCCATTTTACAACTTTTTATAAATAGGTTCTTTTTAAGCATTTTCATCGAAAATTACTTAGCAAAAGTCGTTTATCAAACAAATAACATGCATTTTCCACCATTAAACATCAAAATACTCAAATATTCATCATGGGTAAAATTTTAGACTTTAATTATGTCTTAAAATAGTGATAGAAATAGATAGATCATGTTACAAGGATATCAAAAACATAAAAATATTTAAAAACGGGGCTAGAATGGACTTACAATCGAGCTTGGAAGCTTGAAAAACCTTAGCCATGGTTATTTCTTGTAAAATTCGGCCATCGGAGGAAGATGGACAAAAATTGGATTTTAATTTGGCTTTTTAATTCATTTAATTACCAAATTACTAAAATGCCCTTAATGAAAAACTTTAGAAACATACCTATCCATGTCCATTTTTGTCTACCAACTTAACCAATGGTCTAATTACCATTTAAAGACCTCCAATTTAAAATTTCATAACAATTAGACACCTCTAGCTTATAGAACTCAAGTTTTACACTTTTTGCAATTTAGTCCTTTTGACCAAATTGAGTGCCCAAACGTCAAAATTTTTGAACAAAATTTTCAAAAAATCATTCCATAAAACTATAGACCATTAAAATATAATAAAAATAATTTTTTTGCGTCAGATTTGTGGTCCCAAAACCACTGTTCTGACTAGACCCAAAATCGGGCTGTTATAGAAGGTGGCTAGTCCTTCACACTTACGTAGGTGACTTCATCAAGTCTACCTCAATATAGACCACTCGAATCATGGCTAAGAAATCATTAAGAGTTTTTATTAAGCTCATCATCTCAAATTTAATTTCAGTGAATTCATCAAATCCATCTCAATAGGACCACCCAAACTCTAGGGTATGAACTCATTAAGAGTAATAAACTCAACCTTTTGAGTCGATGAATTCATCAAGTTCATCTCAATAGGACCACTGCACTTGAATTATCACACCAAATAGTAGTTTTGTCGACTAGGTTTAGATGAAGTTCACTTAACAAAGACTCAAGCCATGTAATGTTTGCTGCAGCAGTTTCTATACCTTGGTATTCTACTTCAGCCATCGAACGAGATACAACTTGTTGTTTCTTGGAATACCAGGAAACCAAATTCCCACCAAGATAGACAGAATATCCAGTGGTTGATCGACAGTGCTGTTAGAAAATAATGGTTTTGGGGCCATAAATTGGACGAGTAAGATCGTAAATATTATTTACGAATATTTATGAGTCAATTATGGTTTTAAAAAGGTTTTTAATATGGTTATTTATGCTATATGAATGATTAATTAAGTTCAAGTGGTGAGACTATAAAGTTAAGTGGTTTTAGAAAATGAGGTATCAGGACCTCATTTCTATAAAATGAGTCGTAAATATTTTTATAAATATTTATGGAGTGTTATTAAGGCCGTATTTAAGTTTCGTTAAGAAATTTTGACGTTTGCATGCTTAATTAAGTAAAAGGGACTAATTCGTAAAAGATGTAAAACCTAATTGCTATTGAATTTTAATGATTTAATGGATTACTTACTGGAATTAGGTGGACTTATATGAAAAATAGACCATGATGAATTAATATGCTCGTTCAGTGCTTGTTATTATGATATGTATGTGTTATTTTTTATTAATTAAAATAATAATGTAATAAAAACATAAAATAAGTAAAAGAAAAAGAAAGAAAAACATTTTATGCTTACCATCTTCTCCAAACCACCGAAACACCATGGCAAGAAGAACCAAGGTTGGGCCATGCTTCAATTCATGCATGGTAAGCCATTTTTCATCTGTTTCTTTTAATTTTTATCTTTTTAATATTATTGCAATTAGGTCCAGCTAGCTCGTACCTTTATTTTTGAAACTGTTAAAGATTTTGGATGTTTCCATTGATGAATATTTGTGATTTTAGATGTTAAATGATGAAATTGGGGTATTAGTTGTGATTTATAAGTATTTTGTTAAATGATTTTGATGAATTTATCGATTAGGGATTAAATTGTTGAAATAGTAAAAATATAAGGACTTGGTGTGAAATTGTTGCACAATGCCATGAATATTCGTCTGGCATGGGTTTGTATTAAAAATGGTTAATTTGCATGTTTTAGGCTCAGGGACTAAATTGAATAAAAGTAAAATGTTAGGGGAAATTTTGTAAAAATTTTAAAAATGACTAAATTAATGAATTGAATGAAATTCATAATTTAGATCAAGAACGAGTGGAAAATCAAGGAGAAGAGAAAATTACCAAATAGCCCTTCTACTTATTTATTTATGTAATTTAGCCAGGTAAGTTCGTATGTATAGAACTGTACATACCTATATATATAAATAATGTTATTGCTGATTTATGAATGTATATACTTATATATGATGTTTAAAATGTGGGTTGAAACTTGAAATATTATAATTGAATATAAGGTGACAAAGGATTTATTAGAAAACTATTGAATATTTATGAAATATGATATATGCGATTTCAGAATGATTATGAATTGTTACAGTATGTGTATCGAGAAATATAAAAGTGATTAATAGATGATGTTAATCTTTATGATGATACATTGATAGCATGAATATATATATTTATATTATATAATGTGTACGAAAATGATGAAATGTGTGACAACCCTATTTTGACCCTAGTCGGAAAGTGGTTTCGGGACCACAAAACCGAGTCTTAAAAATAATTAACTATTAAATTCTATGCCTATTATATGTGTAAATGCATTTGTGAAAGTCTCATGCTTTGATTTTATCATTTGTATGTGAAAATTTCATATAGGACTTAAGTGAGACATTTGTGAAATGTGATGGGTAAATTTTAAGGTGATCTATTTATGCATGTTGTTAAAAAGGAGGATTTGCATGTCTAATTAGCCATTTAGAGATAGTGGCCGGCCATGATAATGATTAACACATATTATATGCATTTTTTAATTGTTTATTAACATTTTAATATACAAATTGAATTAATGAATAAAGAAATAAGTGAAAATTTGGGTGAAGAAAACAAAGCTTCATCTTTGTTCTTCTTGGCCGAATTGAAAGGAAGAGAAGGGGGAAAACTTTCGGTCAATTGAAACATAAGAAAAGTTAGTGAATGGTGTTAGATTTTTTGAAATTTAAGCTTGTTTTAGGTTAATCATCTTGTTTCTTACTTAGCCCATGCAAAAATTTTAAGTTCTGATGGATGAATGGAGCATTCGGCTATGGTTATTAAAGAAAGAATTTGATTATTTCCTTTAAGTTTTGATGGAGAATGTGTTGAGGAAAGAAATTAATCTTGCTAAAGATATGAATTTTTAATGCTCATATATGTATTAGCCGAAAATAAAAATGCTTGATGTTGTGAACAAATGTTGTTTTGATGTTTTGAATTGAGTAAATTAGATGTTTGATCATCTAAGGGTTCGACATTGTGCATTATTGTTAAGAGTTTGATTTTTGAATCATAAGATTTTGATGACTTGTGTTTAATGGCATTCGGCCAAGGCTTATAGGTGTTTGCTAATTCGATTTAAGTGCATAGGTGCTAAATACTTAGTATTTGAAATTTTTATGAATAAGTAGAAATTAAGTAGGATGATGTTGGGTAAATTCTTAGCTTAGTTGTGTTAAGTATTCGGCAATACTTATAATAATGGATATAAGAGTGTGAAAGATTAGAAGTTATTTTAAGTGAGTTATGATCTTAATATGAACAAGATAGAATCGGCTATAAATGCGATTGAGTGATTCAGTCATTGTTTGGCATAGGTGAAACTAATATGATAATTGCTACATTGGTCATGAAATGGAAATTTAAATGGAAGCAGAGTTTGTTTAGCTAGGGCCGAATGGGGTTTATACGATATCGAGGCATGCATTATATATATATGTGTGTGTGTGTGTATACGTATTTGTGCATAACATGAGTAATCGACTAAGTTATGATAATCACACATAGGTATATATATGTATGTTAATGCCTTATGTATACACCTTGTGTCATTGAGACATTCGAATATATATATGTGTATATTAGATATATAGTTAAATTCATGTATAAGGTAGCATAAAGTTATATAAATCCTTGTTGTGCATGAGAATTAGGTAGAGAATAAATAAGCATGAAATGGAGTCATGGCACATTTTATAAAATATAAATATGTATTAAAGTTATATATATGATTGTTAAATGTGACTTACCAAGTACACAAATTTGAAAACGAAATGGTGATAGACTTAAGTGGACAATTGATTCAAATGAATTGGTTTTGAAATGTATAAGGATGTCGTATGTCTGTGTTTGATTGAGGAGTAAATTTGTTTGATTTAGCTCAAGAGCTTAGAGGATCAAAGTTGGATAGAGGAAAGAAGAAAGTAATCGAATAGCCGTTGAAATCGTTCGACAACATCCGAGGTAAGTCTTTGAGTAATGGAACTTAGCTTATGATTTGATAAAATTTTGATATATATATATAAGTATAATTAAATAAATCGTGATCTAATGGTTCTATTTGAATTACGTAGTGAAATAAATAATTTGTGCATATGACTTGTAGCCGAATAATTATAGAAATTATTTAGAATAGCGATTTGAAATCGTGTTAATTGTATGTGACTATTGAGCCAAAAGAGGAAGGGTTGATAAGCATGTTGTGCTTGTGTTCTAGTAATGTAATTGAAATGCTAATATGTTGTGATATATTTATGTGCATGATAATTGAGGATTATATCCGGGTTTAGTCCCGAAGGCGTTCGTGCTGGTTGTTATATCCGGGTTAAGTTTCAAAGGCATTCGTGCTGGTTGTTATATTCGGGTTAAGTCCCGAAGGCATTCGTGCTGGGTGTTATATCCGGGCTAAGTCCCGAAGGCATTTGTGTTTGGAAATGTGCGATCCTGCTGTAATAATTCCAATTAATGTGTTCACAACCTTAAGATGATCAGGTATGTATCGTATATACATTGGAAAAATTTGATTCGGTATAAATTGTGATCATTCAATTGAATAGTGCTCTCCCGGCCATTTCTTAGGGTTGTATAAAGTCTATAGCTTATTCGGGAGACATGAATTTTGATTTAAGTGAAATTTAGTTAAGTTTGACTCTGAGCGTGTGAGTATATTGGTTGAAGTGTGAAGTAACATGATTAAGGGATTTTGTGTATATGTATTTATTTAGCCTTATGAATGCTATGCTTTAGTTTTAAATGATTTCATTACTTAAAACTTACTAAGCATCGAAAGCTTACTCTGTTTCTTATCTCTCTGTTTTATAGATTGTTGATTTTGAGCCACCGACTCGGGGATCATCCGCAGTTCATCATACTATCGATCTTGTTGGTACAATTATATTTTGGTCTCAATATGGCATGTATAGGTTGGACTGTTGACAAAATATGTTTTGAAATTGTAAATATTTTGGCCATATGAAAATGACATTTATAACTTATAAATCTGTATGTATTCAGTTCGATTTCTGCTTTTGTTAATAGATTATGTGATTGAAAAATTAAATGTTTAGCTTGTTAATACCTCATAGCCTAAACCGGCGATCGGACTCGGGCTAGGGGTGTTACATTTGTTTTGGTATCAGAGCCATGGTTTAGTCGATTCTAGGACTAACATAGCGTGTTTGAGTTTAGCTATACATGCCATATAGTACTAATATGATAGTATGATGATTTCTGACAGTTAAAAATGTGTTTTCATATAGTAATGGATCTCGATCCCAATCGAGCAGTAGCTGATGATGTTGAGAGTGTAGCGCCTGCTCCTGTGCATGGGACAGCGCCGATGGACTCTCAACCTATTGCGAGCAATCAAAACGGTGAGGCTAGACAGGCTTTTTATAGTGTGATGAATGATTGGTTGAACCAATACATTCGAACTAATACGGCTGTTCCACAACCCCCACTCCCGAATAATACACCCCCTGCACCTACAATACCTCCGGTAATTGATTAGACAAGGTTGAATAAATCCCCGGTTGACAGAATTCGAAAGCACGGGGCTACTGGATTTAAAGCTACAGATAGTGATGATGCCGAACAAGCTGAATTTTGGTTGGACAACACTATTCGGGTACTTGATGAACTATCTTGCACACCCGATGAATGCCTGAAATGTGTTATATCTTTGCTACGTGATTCTGCCTATTATTGGTGGAATACATTGGTTTCTGTTGTACCCAGAGAGCAGGTAACGTGGGAGTTCTTCCAAACTGAGTTTCGAAAAAAGTATATCAGTCAGAGGTTCATCGACCAGAAACGAAAAGAATTTCTTGAGCTTAAACAGGGTTCCATGTCAGTTATTGATTATGAAAGGAAGTTTGTCAAACTCAGTAGATATGCTCGGGAATGTGTATCCTCTGAGGCTATTATGTGTAAACGTTTTGAAGATGGGCTGAATGAAGAGATAAAGATGTTTGTTGGCATTCTCGAAATACGAGAGTTCGTAGTACTTGTCGAGCGAGCTTGCAAAGCCGAAGAACTTAGTAAAGAAAAAAAGAAAGCTGATGTCGAAGCTGGAGAATTTCGTAAAAGATCTTCAGGAAAGTCTTTTCAGCAATCATCGAAGAAATTTCGAGATGATTCAGGCCGATCAAAGAATACTTCGGGTTTTTCCAGACAAGACCACGATCGACCCCCTGTGAGTACACGAGCCACTTCAGTTGCCAGTGTTGGAAATGATCGTCGGGATAGGACAGAGTGCAAGTATTATGGTAAATAGCATTCGGGGAGTTGTAGATTTCATGACCGTTCCTGTTATAAATGCGGATCAGCCGACCGCTTTATTAAGGACTGCCCGAGATTGTCTGAACAGAATATGAATCAGAATGGGAAACCGAGTACTACAGCACGAGGTGGGCCACCTAGGAATATGGGGAATGCTAGTGGCGGTCAGAGAGTGTCAAGAGGTGCTACAACCAGATCCGAGGCTCGTGCTCCTGCTAGAGCTTATGCTATATGCGCACGCGAGGATGCTTCTTTGCCTGATGTTATTACTGGTACTTTCACTCTCTTTGATACTGATGCGATTGCTTTGATTGACCCTGGTTCTACTCATTCATATGTATGTAAGACTTTAGCATCCAGTAAGACTCTACCTGTTGAGTCTACTGAGTTCGTAATCCGAGTGTCAAATCCCTTGGGTCGATATGTGTTAGTCGACAAAGTGTGCAGGAAATGTCCCCTGATAATCTGAGGTTCCTGTTTTCCGGCCGATTTGATGCTTTTACCGTTTAATGAATTTGATGTTATTCTCGGTATGGATTGGTTGACCGTTCATGATGCAGTTGTGAATTGCAAAAGAAAGAATATTGACTTAAGATGTGCAAATGATGAGATAATCCGAGTTGAGTCTACTGAATGAACGGGTTTCCAGCAGTTATATCCTCGATGTTGGCTCAGAAATATGTCAAAAAGGGGTGTGAAGCGTATCTTGCGTACGTACTTGATAGTAAAGAATCAAAAAAGAAGCTTGAATCAGTATCAGTGGTTTGTGAGTATACAGATGTTTTTCCTGAGGAATTGCTAGGGTTACCACCTGTTCGGGAGGTAGAGTTTGGTATTGAACTTGTACCTGGGACTACACCAATTTCGATAACGCCGTACCGTATGGCACCAACGGAATTGAAGGAATTGAAAACTCAGTTGCAAGAGTTAACGGATAGAGGTTTCGCTCGACCAAGTTTCTCACCTTGGGGCGCACCAGTATTGTTTGTGAAAAAGAAAGACGGAACCATGAGAATGTGCATCGATTATCGTCAATTAAATAAAGTGACAATAATGAACAAATATCCATTACTGTGTATTGATGATTTGTTTGATCAGCTGAAGGGAGCATCAATGTTTTCAAAGATAGATTTGAGATCGGGTTATTATCAGTTGCGAGTTCAAGACTCAGATATACCTAAAACTACTTTTAGAACGAGATACGGTCACTACGAGTTCTTAGTGATGCCGTTTGGGCTCACTAATGCCCCTGTAGTATTTATGGATTTGATGAACCGAATTTTCAGGCAGTATTTGGACCGGTTTGTAGTTGTGTTTATAGATGACATCTTGATTTATTCACGCGATGAAACTAAACACATCGAGCACCTGAGATTAGTATTGCAGATTTTACGGGATAAGCAGTTATACGCTAAGTTCAGTAAATGTGAGTTCTGGTTGAGAGAAGTTAGCTTTTTGGGGCATGTAGTATCCGCATCGGGTATTCGAGTTGATCCGAGCAAAATTTCAGCCATACTCGATTGGAAGCCCCCGAGAAATATTACTGAAGTTCGGAGCTTTTTGGGACTTGCTGATTATTACAGACGATTTGTAAAAGGTTTCTCGATGATAGCCACACCAATGACGAAACTACTTCAGAAAGATGTTAAGTTTGAATGGTCAGAAAAATGTCAGAAAAGTTTTGATCAATTGAAAACTTATTTGACTGAAGCTCTAGTGCTAGTGCAGCCCGAATCTGGTAAAGAGTTTGCCATTTGCAGTGATGCATCCTTACTTGGGCTAGGTTGTGTGTTGATGCAAGAAGGTCGAGTTGTAGCTTACGCGTCGAGGCAATTGAAGCCGCATGAGAGAAACTATCTGACCCATGATCTCGAATTAGCTGCCATCATATTCGCTTTGAAGATATGGCAGCACTACTTGTTTGGAGAAAGGTGTCATGTATATTCGGATCACAAAAGCCTCAAATATTTGATGACTCAAAAGGATTTGAATTTCCGACAAAGACGTTGGCTTGAATTTTTGAAAGATTATGAGCTTGTCATTGATTATCACCCTTGAAAGGCTAACGTGGTTGCCGATGCTTTGAGTCGCAAGTCACTGTTTGCTTTGCGAGCGATGAATGTTCACTTGTCCGTTTCATCTAATAATGTGTTAGTAGCAGAATTAAAAGCCAAACCGTTATTGATTCATCAAATATGTGAAACTCAGAAAGTTGATGATGAATTGGTGGCTAAACGAGTTGAATGTGTTTCGAATGTGGATTCAGAGTTTCAAATTGACGACAACAATTGTTTGAGGTTCAGAAGTCGATTGTGTGTTCCAAGAAATTCAGAACTTATTTCGATGATTTTGAACAAAGCTCATAATAGCCGAATGTCGATCCATCCTGGTAGCACAAAAATGTACAACGATCTGAAACATCAGTTTTGGTGGCCTGGTATGAAACGAGACATTTCTGACTTTGTTTTGAAGTGTTTGGTATGTCAATAAGTGAAAGCAGAACATCAAGTGCCTTCAGGATTACTTCAGCTGATTATGGTACCCGAATGGAAATGGGATCGAGTCACGATGGATTACTTCAGCTGATTGTTGTGGATAGATTGACAAAGTCAGCTCATTTTATTCCTGTACGTACGGATTATTCACTTAACAAGTTAGCCGAGTTGTATGTTTCTCAGATTGTGAGGTTACACGAAGTACCTATTTCGATTGTGTCGGATAGAGATTCGAGATTCACATCGCGATTCTGGAAGAAGTTGCAAGAAGCATTGGGTACCAAGTTACATTTTAGCACCGCTTTTCATCCCCAGACTGATGGTCAATCCGAGTGGATCATTTAGATACTCGAGGATATGTTGAGATGTTACATCCTTGAGTTCAGGGGTTCATGGGAACGGTATTTGCCTTTAATTGAATTTGCTTACAACAATAGTTTTCAATCAAGCATTAAGATGGCACCTTACGAGGCTTTGTACGGTCGTAAATGCCATACACCGTTGTTTTGGACCGAGCTTAGTGAAGGTAAAATTTTCGGGGTTGATTTGATTATAGATGCTGAACAAAAAGTAAAAGTAATCCGTGAAAGTCTGAAAGCAGCTTCAGATCGTCAGAAGTCGTATGCGGATTTAAAACGAAAAGACATTAAATATCAGGTCGGAGACAAAGTGTTTCTTAAAGTTTCACCTTGGAAAAAGATGTTCAGATTTGGTCATAAAGGCAAATTGAGTCCAAGGTTTATTGGGTCGTATGAAATATCTGAACGGATTGGGCCAGTCGCATATAGATTGATTTTGCCCCCTGAACTTGAAAAGATACACAACATTTTTCATGTCTCGATGCTTCAACGTTATAGATCTGATCGATCGCACATAATTAATCCATTAGAGGTTGAAATTCAATCTAATTTGAGTTATGAAGAAGAACCGATTCGTGTCCTAGCTCGCGAGGTGAAAGAGTTCCGAAACAAAAAAGGCTCCATTAGTAAAGGTGTTATGGCTCAAGCACGGGATCGAAGAAGCTACTTGGGAACCCGAGAACTCCATGAAAGAACGATATCCTAACTTATTCACTGGTAAGATTTTCGGGGACGAAAATTTCTTATATGGGGGAGAGTTGTGACAACCCTATTTTGACCCTAGTCGGAAAGTGGTTTTGGGACCACAAAACCGAGTCTTAAAAATAATTAACTATTAAATTCTATGCCTATTATATGTGTAAATGCATTTGTGAAAGTCTCATGCTTTGATTTTGTCATTTGTATGTGAAAATTTCATATAGGACTTAAGTGAGACATTTGTGAAATGTGATGGGTAAATTTTAAGGTGATCTATTTATGCATGTTGTTAAAAAGGAGGATTTGCATGTCTAATTAGCCATTTAGAGATAGTGGCCGGCCATGATAATGATTAACACATATTATATGCATTTTTTTTTAATTGTTTATTAACATTTTAATATACAAAATGAATTAATGAATAAAGAAATAAGTGAAAATTTGGGTGAAGAAAACAAAGCTTCATCTTTGTTCTTCTTGGCCGAATTGAAAGGAAGAGAAGGGGGAAAACTTTCGGTCAATTGAAACATAAGAAAGGTTAGTGAATGGTGTTAGATTTTTTTAAATTTAAGCTTGTTTTAGGTTAATCATCTTGTTTCTTACTTAGTCCATGCAAAAATTTTAAGTTTTGATGGATGAATGGAGCATTCGACTATGGTTATTAAAGAAAGAATTTGATTATTTCCTTTAAGTTTTGTTTGAGAATGTGTTGAGGAAAGAAACTAATCTTGCTAAAGATATGAATTTTTAATGCTCATATATGTATTAGCCGAAAATAAAAATGCTTGATGTTGTGAACAAATGTTGTTTTGATGTTTTGAATTGAGTAAATTAGATGTTTGATCATCTAAGGGTTCGACATTGTGCATTATTGTTAAGAGTTTGATTTTTGGATCATAAGATTTTGATGACTTGTGTTTAATGGCATTTGGCCAAGGCTTATAGGTGTTTGCTAATTCGATTTAAGTGCATAGGTGCTAAATACTTAGTATTTGAAATTTTTATGAATAAGTAGAAATTAAGTAAGATGATGTTGGGTAAATTCTTAGCTTAGTTGTGTAAAGTATTCGGCAATACTTATAATAATGGATATAAGAGTGTGAAAGATTAGAAGTTATTTTAAGTGAGTTATGATCTTAATATGAACAAGATAGAATCGGCTATAAATGCGATTGAGTGATTCAGTCATTGTTTGGCATAGGTGAAACTAATATGATAATTGCTACAATGGTCATGAAATGGAAATTTAAATGGAAGCAGAGTTTGTTTAGCTAGGGCCGAATGGGGTTTATACGATATCAAGGCATGCATTATATATATGTATGTGTGTGTGTGTATACGTATTTGTCCATAACATGTGTAATCGACTAAATTATGATAATCACACATAGGTATAGATATATGTATGTTAATGCCTTATGTATACACCTTGTGTCATTGAGACATTCGAATATATATATGTGTATATTAGATATATAGTTAAATTCATGTATAAGGTAGCATAAAGTTATATAAATCCTTGTTGTGCATGAGAATTAGGTAGAGAATAAATAAGCATGAAATGGAGTCATGGCACATTTTATAAAATATAAATATGTATTAAAGTTATATATATGATTGTTAAATGTGACTTACCAAGTACACAAATTTGAAAACGAAATGGTGATAGACTTAAGTGGACAATTGATTCAAATGAATTGGTTTTGAAATGTATAAGGATGCCATATGTCTGTGTTTGATTGAGGAGTAAATTTGTTTGATTTAGCTCAAGAGCTTAGAGGATCAAAGTTGGATAGGGGAAAGAAGAAAGTAATCGAATAGCTGTTGAAATCGTTTGACAACATCCGAGGTAAGTCTTTGAGTAATGGAACTTAGCTTATGATTTGATAAAATTTTGATATATATATATATAAGTATAATTAAATAAATCGTGATCTAATGGTTCTATTTGAATTACATAGTGAAATAAATAATGTATGCTTATGACTTGTAGCCGAATAATTATAGAAATCATTTAGAATAGCAATATGAAATCGTGTTAATTGTATGTGACTATTGAGCCGAAAGAGGAAGGGTTGATAAGCATGTTGTGCTTGTGTTCTAGTAATGTAATTGAAATGCTAATGTGTTGTGATATATTTATGTGCATGATAATTGAGGATTATATCCGGGTTTAGTCCCGAAGGCATTCGTGCTGGTTGTTATATCCAGGTTAAGTTCCGAAGGCATTCGTGCTTGTTGTTATATCCGGGTTAAGTCCCGAAGGCATTCGTGCTGGTTGTTATATTCGGGTTAAGTCCCAAAGGCATTCGTCCTGGGTGTTATATCCAGGCTAAGTCCCAAAGGCATTTGTGTTTGGAAATGTGCGATCCAGCTGTAATAATTCCAATTAATGTGTTCACAACCCTAAGATGATCAGATATGTATCGTATATACATTGGAAAAATTTGATTCGGTATAAATTGTGATCATTCAATTGAATAGTGCTCTCCCGGCCATTTCTTAGGGTTGTATAAAGTCTATAGCTTATTCGGGAGACATGAATTTTGATTTAAGTGAAATTTAGTTAAGTTTGAATCTGAGCGTGTGAGTATATTGGTTGAAGTGTGAAGTAACATGATTATGGGACTTTACGTATATGTATTTATTTAGCCTTATGAATGCTATGCTTTAGTTTTAAATGATTTCATTACTTAAAACTTACTAAGCATCGAAATCTTACTCTGTTTCTTATCTCTCTATTTTATAGATTGTTCATTTTGAGCCACCGACTCGGGGATCGTCAGCAGTTCATCATACTATCGATCTTGTTGGTACAGTTATATTTTGGCCTCAATATGGCATGTATAGGTTGGACTGTAGACAAAATATGTTTTGAAATTGTAAATATTTTGGCCATATGAGAATGGCATTTATAACTTATAAATCTGTATGTATTCAATTCGATTTCTGCTTTTGTTAATAGATTATGTGATTCAAAAATTAAATGTTTAGCTTGTTAATACCTCATAGCCTAAACCGGCGATCGGACTCGGGCTAAGGGTGTTACAAAATGCCTTTTAATGATAAATATGTTTAAAGGAATTGTATTACATGAAATGCCCGGTTGAATGTAGTAATCACTATGATATGATTGGCTTGCCAATAGGGTTGAGTGTGCACTTGTACGGGATTTGCACTTTGGTGCCCCTGTTTTCACTTTGGTGTCCCTATTGACACTACAGTTCTCTTATTTGCATATTTGTGCCCCTATTTGCACTTCTGTGCCCCTGTTATGCAGCTATGATGCCTTTGGTGTGGTGTAGTTACCTGAGTATCCGAGTCAAGTTACTAGTTCGTCAGGATAAATGTGAATGGAATTTAAAAAATTATTTTAATGTTAATGGCTAATGTATAGTCAAGATATTAGTAAATGTTAAACAGGTATGATTAATTTATTCATTTAGATTTAATCTTGTTTAGTGAAAGTAAGTGATTCCAGGATGACATGTTTATAGGAATGTTTAAGACAAATGATGAATTACATAATGATTATTGGTTAAATGTGAAAGAGTTATGTTTAAATGCACTAGCTTATGTTTATGGTTGATGTTTATGCTTATGTCTTGTGAGTTATGCAAATGAAACGGGTGAGAATAGATATTGAAATGATAAGTTCATAGATGTGACGAAATATGATTAAATAAAAAGGATTGTTAAGTTTAATGACTTACTTGTAAGGAAGGAAATTACTTATGTTATGAATAGATACACTAATTCGTGAATTGATAATGTAATTAAGCTTATGCTAAGTAAATGGAATGTTATTTTTAAAGATTATAGAAGCTTACTAAGCATTCAATGCTTATGTGGTTGTCTTTCTCTTACTTTACAGATTATCGGAAGCTCGATTGGTTCGGAAGCTAGTCAGAGATCTATCACACTATCCAGCGATTATATCGATAGATTTTGAAGTTTTAGTCAAGGTTATAATGGCATGTATAGATGGAATTGTGATGAATGATCTAATTGTTGTGATATGTATAATTTGTATTATGGTTGATGTTCTTATGGTGTATTGATGCCTTGTTGGTTGATGTTAATATGGTTAAACTGATGCATGTTTGGAATGACCATATTTGGTATGTTTTTTATGAGGCCAAGTTGAATTATGCTTTGAGGTAGATATGAGCTATTTGAAATGGTATAAATGTGGTCAAATTTGGTGTGTTTATGTTGAAATGGTATAGGTCAATTTATGATGGGTTTTGAGATGGAAAATGAATTAGGTGTTGATGAATGAAATGTGCTAAGTACATGTATATGTTTCGGTAAATTGTATGTTTGTATTTTAGGTACCTATATGGCATATTGATTGAATGGAAATTTGGTCATTTGAAATTGGTCATTTTATGCATGTTTGAACATGTTTAAATGTTTTGGTCATATGTAGAAAATGATAGTTAGGTGCATGTTTGATGTGGGTAAAGGAAATGGCTTGATTTTGGCCAATTTCTTATCCACGCGGCCTAAGAGACGGCCGTATGTCTCAGCCGTGTGTGACACACGGTCAGGCGACACGGTCTTGTGTCCCCTGTAGGATTTAAAGGTTGCTTTTTGAAAGTTACACGGCTTGGCACACGAGCATGTGGCTTGGTTGTGTGACCCAACTCAGAGAGTTACACAGGCACGGACACGGGATAGGACACAACCATGTGTCCCTACTTCGATTGTTACACGACCTAAGATACGGGCGTGTGACCCCTACAGTTTTAAATTTTCTAGATTTTTCCTAAAAGTTCCAAATATTTTTTATTTAGCCTCAAATCATTACTAAAATGTTTCTAAGGCCTCGAAGGCTCGTTTAAGGGACGAAATGTATGTATACGATTGAATTATGTTATGCTGAATGAGTTGTCTAGAAATGAATATTTTTATGTAACAATTTTATGGCAATGCTCCCTAACCCTATTCTAGTGGTGGATACGGGTTAGGGGTGTTACACAACTAGTGATAATCTTTTAAAAGGTTGAATTTGTAACCCATAGTCAAAAGTATCACATAAGTAGCGTAAAATGCGTTTGATGGTAACAAAATGAACATCAGTGGGGGCGTGCATAAACTGACATATATGATTAATAGCATAGGCAATGTCAGGTCTAGTAAGAACCATGTATTGTAACGCTTCAGCAATGCTACTATACTCATGTGGATTGGTAAGAGGGGTACCCATGTGTTTGGCAATGGAAAAGAACTAAACATGGGTATAGGTACTACTTTAGCTTTGCCCATATGACATCGTTCCAATAAATTAAGAATATACTTACGTTGACAAAGATGAAGTCCACCATTCTTAAGATGTGTCATCTTAACGCCTAAGAAATGTGAAGAAACCCCATATCCTTGAGGAAAATCTCAATGTGGAGTTAGTTAACAAAAACATCAATCTCTGTACTTGAGTCATCGGTAATAATGATGTCATCCACATAACTAACACATATATACGAAACACATTGGTAATGCAAACAAATAAGTAGGCATCGGATTTGGAAAGCTCAAAACTAATGGAAACAAGAAATGCCTTCAATTTATCAAACGAGGCTCTTGCAACTTCTCGCAGACCATACAAGGCTTTATTCAATCGACATACAAGGGGTTGCGCATTTTCATCTATCCTGAGATAACTGGGAGGCTGCTGCATGTACACTTTCTCAGTCACATCACCATTAAGGAAAGCATTGTTAATGTCAACTTGTTGCACCGATCAATATTTAGCTATAGCAATAGAAAGAATAGTATGAACTATAGCAGGTTTGACCACCAGACTGAACACTTCATGAAAATCACACCTAGGAACTTGAGAACATTTTTTTCCAACCAATCTCCCTTTCCGATGAGCCACTGTACCATCAGGATTTTATTTGATCTTGAAAATCCACTTGTAACCAATTGCCTTTCAACTCAGAGGTAAGGGAGCTAAATTCCAAATGTTTTCATGAAGCAAAGCATCATACTCTTCTTGAGCAGTTGTTTGTCATTCAATACTAGCAAATGCTTCTTCAATATTGCGAGGTTCTTGTTCGACAAGTTCAAATATCAAGACTTTTAGTTTAAAAATACCAACTTTTAATTGAGTGACCATAGAATGAGTATTGAAGGAACAAGGACCAGTTAGTGGAAAAGTATCATCAATAAAGACAGGAACTTTTGGTGTAGGAGAGGAAGTACTAGAGCTACTGTCAAAATAAACACTAGCATTCCCTACAGCCGAGTTCAAGTCTAAAAACAGAGATGTAACACCCTTAACCTGAATCCATCACTGGAACAGAATTACGGAGCATTACCAGAGTCATTTGGCCAAGCCTTGTGACTCACATGACCAAGAGACACGCCCGTGTCTTAGGCCGTGTGGGCATTCAAAGTAGGGACACACGACTGTGTCTCAGCCCATGCTTGTGCCCGTGCAGGTGTGAGTATACTAAGTTAGGTTACACGGCCAAGCCACATGCCCGTGTGCTAGGCTATGTGAACACATTGATTTACAAACCCTTACAAGCTACAAGGGACACACGGTAGTGTCATCTGGCTGTGTGTTACACAGGGCTGAGACATACGCCCGTGTGGACTAAAATAGGCTATTTTACAAGCCATATTTCTCACCCAAGAATGCATGAGCCTACAGTTAATATTGTGCATAAAAACAAGTCATATTATGGCATCTAAAACAAGTAAAGCCAAGCCTTAAACATGTAGTATACTCACATACAACCAATATGCCCTTAGGCACCTCAAATGAAAATTACAAACATGTTTAACCATGTAATCCATGTAACCAAGTAATCAACCAACTTTTATATATAATTGCATTAATACACAACATGTAAATCATTTACCAAAACTCACCATTTGGTACCAATTGTACCACTTATTCAATAGCATCAAATACATATATACTTACTATAGCATAGTACCAAATCGCACCAAGTTAAAAAACATACCTCATATGCATATTCAACTACTATTTTACCTTTCATCATTCAACCACAAATCATTCCACACATCAACATTATAAGGCAAAGTATGCACATACGAAAAAACCAAAACACAAGCCAAATAAGTGGCTAATCTCAACAAAACAAATATAGGCCAACATTAGCCAAAATAACATATACATGCTATTATAACCTTAACCAAGACATCAAAATCTACCGATATAATCTATGAATAGTGTGATAGGTCTCTGACGAGCTTCCAACCCGATCAAGCTTCCGATAATTTGAAAAGTAAGGATAAACAACTATGTAAGTAATGAATGCTTAGTAAGCTTGTATAAACTTTAATCATATCTATCCATTTCAAATATGAAATTTACACATATAAAGAATAACCCTATACCGATATTGCACGATTCATGAATACATATTCAACAAATCACAAAAATAAATAAATCCACAGCATTACATGTACCTATTATTCCTAGCACAGTAGGATTTTATAAAACTTTAAATCTCTTTCAATTTTCTTCCTTTCATTTGCATTTCATTAGCTTCCATTACATCTACTTTCTTAGCTTAAATAACACCATCAATTCAACTCATCATTCCCTTTTCATCATTTTCCATTTCAAGTATGAACTTACTATTTCATTACCTTTCCACACTCATTTCATATGCGTAACACAAAAGACACAAGCATATCATCAACCATAGCCACAAGTTAGTGCATTTAAACTTAGCTCTTTTAGAATTAATCACATGATAAACCATTTCGTAAGATATTACATAATTTAAACCTTACCACTCTTTCATAAACACAAGCATATTTCCATTTGGACACTTACCATTACAATGCATAACCTATAAATTAATATGGCATGATCCAACCAAAGCTTGGTCAAAACCTAATCCTTCACACCACACATATTAGCATACATGATACAAATCATAAGCACATTAGCATGAATAGCCATTTAATCTTAACATGTATCACTTGAATCTATTACTTATCTTAACTTTTCTGCACCCTACTAATAAGCATTCATACTTTCAAACATTTGGCTAAGCATATTTCAAATATCATCAACTCATACCTTTTTAGACTTTCATAGTATCACTTATTGAAACATTTATTGAACCTCCTTTTTTTCATACCCGTTGAACCACTAGAATAATGTCGGATACACGGGAATCTCGCACACTAGGTGCCAACATGTGGTTGAAGCCACTACTATAACATATCTCATATCAGTGCTCTTTTTCGAGCCATATATAGGTCTGCTTACACAAGCTATCAGTCAGGACGTAGCTACACGGTGCTGCTCACACAAGCTATTGAGTAACCGCAAGACATGCCAAAAACTCAGCCATCAGTAGGACGTACAAGACTAGCACCCAAAACATGGTAACCTCTAATGACATGTCATTTGTATCCTATATATTTCTAAGGTTCAAACGGGACTCGATAGTCGTCGTGTGTCGTTGAATTTTCCTCATTTCATTATAAGCTAAATTGTATAATAGCATATATATATCGATTCATCTTCAATAAAATTCATATAATAACATTCAATTTAATCAAAAATATAATTAGTATAGTCTTACTTGGCTAAATTATAGAAATACCAAAGTTTAGGGACATTTTGGTAATTTTTCATTTTCCTCGATTTTCCACTCGATCTTGATCTAAATTAATAATTTCAATCAATATATTAATTTAGACAATAAAACAATTCATTTAATGCAATTTAGTAATTTTTACATTTTTATAAAATTACCCCTAAAGTTTTACTTTTATTCAATTTAGTCCCTGAGCCCAAAACATGCAAATTAACCATTTCTAATACAAATCCAAGTAGCCAAATGTTCATGATATTCAAAACATTCCATTTATGCAACAATTTCACATTAAATCCTTGTACTTTTATTAAGTTAACAAATTAGTCCCTAGTCGAAAAATTTATCAAAATCACTTAACAAAATACTTTTAAGTATCAACCAACATTCCAAATTCATCATCTAACATAAAAAATCACAAGATTCATCAATGGCAACATTCAAAATCTTTAACAGTTTCAGAGTTGAAGGTACGAGCTAGCTAGACTAGTTGCAACGATCTCAAAAACATAAAAATTATTAAAAACGGGTAATGCAAAACTGTGAAATTGGCCGAAACCTAGCTTACATCCATGGAAAGATTAAGTTGTAAAATGGGGAAGAAGATGACAACCATTCATATTTTACTTATGCTTTTATTTTAATTTAATTAATTATCAAATTACCATTTTACCCTTGGTTAATAAATAAATAAAACACCAAAGCCATGTCCATATTGTCCACTAACCTCTTGAATGGTCTAATTACAATTTAAGTCCCTTTTTCTTTATTTAATTAACCATTTAATCACTCAAATCAAATAGTGATTAAATTTTGTATCTTTTACAATTTAGTCCTTTTCAATTATTTAACCATTGAAACGTTAAAAATTATCAACGAAACTTTAATACCACCTTAATGACACTCCGTAAATATTTATAAAAATATTTATGGCTCGATTTATAAAAACAAGGTCCTGATACCTCATTTTTTAAAACCACTTGACCACTTGAACTTAATAAATCACTTATAAAACAAAAATCACTATATCAAAAACCTTTTCAAAGTCACAATTAACTTGTAAATATTAAATATAATATTTATGAACTTACTCGTCGGTGGCCCAAAAGTCACTGTTTCTGGCACCACTGAAAAACGGGCCGTTATAGCTCTTCCCCTTTACGAAAATTTCATCCTCGAAATTTCTCACCTGGTACAAGCTATTAAGTCAAGTATTTCTTCCACCTTTTCAATCGAAGTCCATAAAAATCAATCATAACTCATTTTGACTTTGAACTCATATCAGAACTCATTTTAGAACTTGATACTATACCCGAACTTAATTGAGTAGCTCTAATGTTCTCCTGTCATCACTTTATCATTAGTAGTATAACTATTGAGAAATTCCTAGTAATCATCTGTTTAAACATAACCAAGAAACCCAGATTATTAAACTCTGACTGATGCTTCTGACGTGGTTGCATTTGTAACTTTCAACTGATATTTGCTTCATGTGTAAATGTGCTTGAGCAAGTAATAAAAGCCCAACTTCCACCATATGACAATGCTTTGTTTCAACAATCCCATTTTGCTCGGATGTGTGTGGACATCTAGCAAGATGAATAATGCCATGCTGAGTTAAAAAAGAAGTAAACGAGCGAAACTCACCACCCCAGTCACTCTAAAACTGCTTAATGTCTCTATCGAACTGCACTTTGACCAATTTCTAAAATTACATTTATTAGACAAACAAGAACTAGTTCCCAACTCGGTGTTGTGTAAGGAGAAATCAGAGCTATGAACGAAACCCAAATGATTGAAGGAAGACACTAGAGAAAACCGATACAAGCCTTCATGTGTGTGACCTCGAAGTAGAATTTCCTTGGTTTGAATATCCTTTACAAGATAATGAAAATGATGAAACTCGAAAAACACATTATTTTTATCCCAAGCAAATTAAGAAACTGATAACAAATTTTTGTGAATAGTAGGTACATGTAACACATTTTTAAATGAAAAAGTTTCTGATAAGTAGATATAGAACTATGACTTAATTGAGTAATAGGAGCACATGTACCATCACCCATAAGTAGATGTGTTTTACCTGAATACTCACTTGAATCACGCAACATAAAAGCCTCATAAAAGACATGATTTGTAGCACTAAAGTCGGGATACCACGTAGATGTGTCTGAAGAAGCAATTGACATTGAGTCTAATGGGGTAGATAAAGCAACAGTCAGCCCAATAGGAGGAACCGAGCATGACCCAATAGTATTCTGACCCATGCAAATGGCTGCATCATGAGAACCTAAAATAGTAGGCCCATAAGACAGCGACCCATATGGCTACTGATAATACACATGATACCACGACCGCAGTAAGCACCACGTCCACCACGGTGAGAAAAAGTCGTCAGTTGAGATTCAGCCTCGAGAAAAGTCTGATTTACAAAAGGCAATTCATACGATGCATGTTGTTGAATAAGATTTTCCTGAATAGAAACTTTGGAGGCAAACTATTTCTAGCAATTTTCACATTCAAGAAGCATATTAATCAACCAATCTAAACACAACGGTTCTGACGCAAAGGACACGATAGTGAGAATAGACTCAAAGTCCACCGAAAGGCTAGCAAGAACGATTTTGACTTGTTCATCATTACAGATAGAATGGCCAAAAGCAGCAAGAGGGTCACAAATGCCATTGATTTTGGCCAAATACTTTTTCACTGAAGGATTCCCTTTCTTGAGAGAATGCAATGTATGTTTCAATTACGAAACATTGGCATTGGAAGCAGTGACGAACAGGAGGCATGCCTTGCTCCAAAATGAGCAGTGTTTGCCCCTTTAAAACATGACAACATATCGCTACTGACTGTGGTTAAGAGCCAAGAAGCCAAAAGTTTGTCCTGTTGACGGTAAGGAGCAAAATCAAGGTTAGAAATCAACTTCCTTTCTTGACCGAGCACAAATTCAGGAGGAATAGTAAAGTTGCCAGTGACATAATCCGTGAGCCCATAGCCATCGATAATGAGCATGATTTGATGCTACCACTAAACAAATGTATCTTCTTGAAGCTTTGTAACACCCCTAACCCACATCCGTCGCCAGAATAGGGTTACAAGGTATTACCGATCAAAATATAACTCAAATCAAATTCCATTATTAATTATCAAGTAAAAATTTGTAAAACAAAATTATCATACTTCGATTCAATATTACAAATGATCCCAGAGTTTTGTATACAAACAATGCCAATAAGAACATATGAATATTAAACATTAAACTTCAAATCAAGTACATAGTTTGATTTACAAACTTATCAAATATGTATATCTTAACTTTTATGACCTTTGAATAATGCTAATGAAAAATATCTTATAACCATGTAAATGTTATGCACATACCCTGTACAATCAAATACACATCATTTCATTTCATATAATAAAATATTGCATAATAGCATTTGTTCACCAATTTACAACATTTACAATTCAAGAATACATATTTATAATTAAATCTCCAGCTCAAACAATTAAACTACTCAAGTAAACCAACCAGAATGTTAAAATAATGTACTATTAAAGTCCAATACATAATCATATTCACCTTTCCTCTATTCGGTTAACACAGTTTACCTTTACAACCGTGGGTTTAGGTTAAACATAATATATATAGCATCCACAATGCTAACTAAGGCTATACACTTTTCAACTCAAAATGTACTCATCCTCTACCCTTACCAAGACACAAATTTAAAAACCATAATACATATATATGCTTCCTAGGATCACGTACATCCATATTTCAAAATCATATTACAAACCAAAATATCAATATGGACAAGTACTAAGTCACAAGCCAAATCAATTCATTATATGCATAAATAGCTATATAAACATACACCAATTATCAAGTTGGTCATAACCATCTCATTCAATTTCATCTTATAGCCGATCATGCATATACATTATCGAAATAATTGCCAAAATAATTTACATTGCAAATCATATTTCATAAGGATAAGTCATTAACCACATTTAGACCTATATAAAACATGAATCTTCTATGCCATGTAATAACATATCAAAACATATTTGTCTCACATTCGAATATAACTAATTGATTTTTAAAGCCAAACTACATAATTATACCTTATTTAAGCACATCAACCGAATGATCATATACTTTAACTTAACAAAAATCATATTCAAAACCATCGAATATACCTATGTATATATTACGGTCAATATTTTCATACCACATCCAAGTCATTAATCCACTTTAATACACAACAAAACACATATCATAAATAATATTCATCCATAGCATGAAATACCATAGCCAAAATAGAATCAAACCATAAGCAAACATAACCAAGATCAAACATGAAAATTAAGCCATTTCTGCATGGCTCAAATTATACAAAACTAAAATTCAACATTTCAAAAGATAATCCAGCCTATACATGCCATAGGTTTGATAGTTCACTTATAAGGGTACCGAAAATAGTGGATAGTGTGATAGACTGTGCTGACGATCCCTGAGCTGATATCTTGAATCCAAAATCTATAAAACAAAGTAAACATGTATACACAGAGTAAGCTATTATAGCTTAGTAAGTCATACGCAAATATTCAACACGATAAAAATATCAACTAGATTAAACCAAAACAACTTATAAAATTATAACACATTTAAATTCAGACATATAAAGTTCATATTACATAAGTATTCATTCTTAGATATCACTTGGCCGAATGCTCATGTAACTAGATTATCATTAATATCATTTAATTTCCACAATCGAATAATCATCACCAACCTAGTTCGCAATCCAAAAACACATAAGCCCATGTATCACAATATGGTTTCATATGTACATGTTAATTATGTAGCCAAATGTATAAAATCACACATGCATATAATTGTAACTCATTCAATAATATTCACAAGATCGAGTACACTTAGCTCATTTTAATTATTAATAAGCTAATACATACCTGTCTATTTATCTCGTTTACAGACTCGAACGTAACTTATCTTTTCCTGATGAACCATTCAGAATTGGATAGGACACTCGGATAACCACATAAATCATACGATGCTAATGTCCCAGACGTGGTCTTACATGTAGCCACAAATCGATGCCACTGTCCCAGACAGGGTCTTATTCGTAAACACATATCAAAATCACATATTGATGCCATGGTCTTACTCGCGCATATATATCAGAATCCTATGCCATGACATATGTATCCTAACTATTCCTAAGGTTTATACAGGGCTTTCAGACGTCGTAACTCGGTCGAATCGTATTTGTAAACATAGTTCCCAAACATTTTCACATTCGACTATTATTTATACAAACTCATAAAATTCAAATCAGCATTATACATTCACATATATTTAAAATTTACGGCATTTATTTGCTTATAAACTTACCTCGGACAACGAAAAATCAGTACAGATCAACTAGTCGACAACTTTTATTTTCCCCCGATCTAAATCTGATTTCTTTGGTTCTTGATCTAAACATATTCAAATTAAGCTCAAACATATTTTCATTCAATTTAGTCCAAAAACACATAAATGGGAAAATTACCATTTTACCCCTGACATTTACAATTTTTACAATTTAGTCCATATTACACAAAACACAAAATATGCAAAATTTTCCTATACCCATGTTTGGTTGAATCTTACCCATTACCATACAAGTCCATATATTTCATATTTTAGTCCCTCAACTTATTATTTTTTCAATTTAGTCCTAATTACAAAATCATAAAAAAATCCAATACAAAACATGTTAATCTAAAACATATATTCCAGTTTTCATCATCAAACAACAAAAATCACAAGCTATCAACAATGGCACAACTCAAAATATTCATCAAAATAAAAAATTAAAGCATGGGTCTTGAAGAATACTAAGCAACGATCTCAAAAACATAAAAATTATCAAAAACCGAGCTGAACTCTTACCTTGATTGTGCTTGAATGTTGCCGAACCCTAGGTTTCTCTTTTTCTTTTCTTTTTTTTTTTAGTTTCGGTGTATGAACAAAGATAATGATATGGATATGGCTTATTTTTATGTTTATTATATGATATTTTATAACATATTATTTCACTTAAAATTTTAACCTTAATTAAAACATTATATTATCACATTTTAATGTCCTTAGCCATCCACTTATATTGCTAATGGTCTATTTACAACTTAAGGACTTCTATTAACTATCAAATTTTTAATTTACGCGATTAAGTCCTTTTATTAAATCAGATACCTAAACGACAAAATTAAATCACGAAAATTTCACCGATATAAGTTCACACGAAATAAACACATAATATAATTTTTAAATATTTTTTTGACTCAGATTCGTGGTCCCGAAACCACCGTTTCGATTTGTAACGCCTAATTTTTTAGTTTTCTATGTTTCTGTGATTTTTAAAATTTGTGTGTGTTCTGGTTAGTTAAAATATATATTTTAGTAGGTTAGTGGGCCTTTGGAAGGCCCAAACTTAAGTTAAATCCGTGGTAGTCTTCAGAATTTTGATTTTAAGAACAAGTGATGCAATTGGCGTTTGGGCTTTTAAGAATAAAGTGGTAAAAGATGACATAAAAAGGAGTGTGGTGTAGTGGCAAGGTAGTGCCACTTAGGGGACAAGGAAGTGACGCCATAGAGGAAGCAAGGGGTCTAAGGTTCAAGTCTTGGCTCTTGCAATTTATTTTGGTTTTTCTTTTCAATAAATCTGGAAGCAAGTAGGTGCGCTTTAAAGTTTAATGTGTTTGACTTATGATACAAATGAGTTGATGGCTTAGTGGTGGTGGCATGATTTGGCATGTGAGAGGACTTTGGTTTGAATCCCTTGGCATGCAAAGGTCGATTATTTTGCTATGTTGGGACGGTAAGAGTTGGTGTTGGTTTTAAACTCTGATGATGGAGGGATCCCACATCGGGAAGCTAACATAAGAGTAGATAGAGGGCTGGCTTTAAATAGAGCAAACCATGAGGAGAGTTGGCATACCCCTCTCGGCTGATCCCTTTCGCTTGGTGGCGTGCTCGTTTGGGTTAGGCGTCAACTAAGAGTGTGGGAGCGCGGATTAACTGCAGTCTCCTAACAGGTGTGTATTTCTCATTACTCTAGCAGTAGGACGGCTATTTCGGGCCGCGATGGGCTGAAATGGGCCATGTAGTCCCAATGGGTCCATAGGCCCAAGTGGATAAATTGTAGAATTACTAAAATACCCCTGGAGGGTAAAATGACTATTTTGCCCCTCGTGCGTAAATGACTAACTTGTGTGATGATTGGGTTAGTTGACGTGGATTTATGGTAGTTATCGTTAATTCGTAAGTCTAATGTGTTAGTGATCGATCGTAGGATTATCGCGTGGGAGATATCGTCATCAATCGTCATCAACCAGGTGTGTAAACGACACCCTCCCTTAGACTGAATCGGTAAAAGCCGAAATACCGAAACGTTGGTATTTTGTGAACTCACGAGCGTGTGAGCGCTCGTGAGACAGTTGTTAATGAATATGGTACATTTGGATGATTAGAGTGCAGAGTGTGCATTTTCGAGCACAACGGTATTTTTGGGCTTAATGGGTCGAAAACGGGCCAATGGGCCAACATGCCCACTTTGGTAAAAAGACGAGGTAAGTACTTCTGATTACTTGGTAAACGTTAGAATGAGCATGAAACCCTAGCAATAGGTAATAATTACTGAAATACCCTTATGCATGCAAAATTACGATTTTACCCCTAGGGATATTTTATTTTATTTGAAAAGCATGATGTTCTGTTTCTGTGTACGTATGCCATGACATATTTCTGTTGCATGGGACATGGGTTTATATTTATGGAGGAAACGTTCGCGACCTCATCGCAATCGGTGGCCTCGCCACATATATCTGCTTCGTGACTTCGTCACAATATCCGCACCTCGCTGCAATCCGTGGCTTCGCCACATATATAAATATATATATATCTGTTCTGGTAGCCTCGCCAAAATATCTGTATCTGGTGACTTCGTCACAATATCTGGCAGCCTCGCTGCAATTTCTGTGGTGTGTAGCGGTTGGGTGGGTCGAGTAGTCTCCCCACATGGTGTAAGGTTGGTACGGGGGTGTTATGGATGGCTCTGGGTTTGGATTTCTGCATTCATCATATATTTGTTCTGTATCTGCTATGGGCCTATGAGTTTCATTCTGATTTCTATACTGGGCCAAGGCCCAGATAAGTTTGACTCTGAGGTTTGATCTGTTTTGGGCTATGATTGGGTTATGTTACACACTGAGTTTACCAAACTCACCCTTTACTTTCATCTCTGTAGGAAATCCCCAACCATAGTGGGCTTGGAGCTGTGGGGGATTCGGAGTGGCCACATCATCTGCAAAGTTGGTTTTTTCTAAGTTAGTTTATTTTTATTATTATTTTTTTATATTTTGATTTAATTTTGGGTTTTAAGTTGTAATAAGGCCGCTATATAAATTTCTCTTTCCGCTATGGTTTTTATTTTCTGATTATATTTATACTATGTCAAAACTGTTAGTGTTAGGCTGCGCGAGTTTTCAAAATTAATGAACGTTTTCAAGACTCAACAAGCACGACAAACGGGTAGCCTAAAGATTGATAAACTGGCTTTTCATTCAATTGTTGTTTTTACAAAGACCACCCTAATCACTTAAACCAACAAATGCATAACTTAAACCAACAAATGCATACTAAGTCGTAAGTCCATGTGACATGTCAGATCTGGCCATAACGTCTGGGCCGGGTCTGGGGTGTTACACGATTAGGGTCTAAATCGGACTGTTACAACTCTCCCCCTTAGGGATTTTCGCCCCCGAAAATCTTACCGGTGAATAGGTTCAGATAATGTTCTCTCATTGCATCTTATGGCTGCCACGTTGCTTCCTCAACCCCGTGTTTACACCATAGTACTTTAACAAATGGAATTTTCTTATTTCGCAACTCTTTAATCTCACAAGCCAAAATACGAATCAGTTCCTCCTCATATGTCATATCGGGCTTAATCTCAATCTCATATGGACTAATCACATGCAAAGGATCAGATCAATATCTACGAAGCATCGAGACATGGAATACATTGTGGATCTTTTCTAACTCAGGTGGCAACAACAGTCTGTAAGCAACTGGTCCGATACGCTCTATAATCTCATACGGCCCAATAAATCTCAGACTCAATTTACCTTTGCGACCAAATCTGAGTATTTTCTTCCACAGTGAGACTTTCAAGAAGACTTTATCTCCGATCTAAAACTCTATGTCTTTACATTTCAAGTCCGCATATGATTTTTGATGATCTGATGCTGCTTTTAGGCTTTCACGGATCACTTTCACTTTCTGCTCAAATTCTCTGATCAAGTCGACCCCGTGTATCTTATTTTCACTGAGCTCAGTCCAGTACAATGCCGTGCGACATTTACGACCATACAAAGCCTCATAAGGTGCCATTTTGATACTTGATTGAAAGCTGTTATTATACGCAAATTAAATCAGAGGTAGGTATCGTTCCCACATACCTTCGAACTAGAGAATGCAACATCTTAACATATCCTCAAGTATCTGAATAATTCGCTCAGACTGACCATCTGTTTACAGTTGGAAAGCAGTACTGAAATGTAATTTTTGTACCTGGTGCATCTTCCAGTTTCTTCCAAAACCACGATCTAAACCTCAGATCTCTATCCGAAACAATAGATATAGGTACACCATGTAATCTCACAATCTGAGAAACATATAATTCAGCCAGCTTATCAAGCGAGTAGTCTGTACGTATCGGAACAAAATGAGTCAATTTAGTCAATCTATCTACAACAACTCAGATTGCATCTTTCTTGCTCGGTGTCAACGGTAAACCAGATACAAAATCCATCGTGACTCTGTCCCATTTCCACTCTGGTATCATAATCGGCTGAAGCAATCTAGAAGGTACCTGATGCTCGGTTTTTACTTGTTGACAGACTAAACATCTTGCAACAAAGTCAAAAATGTCTCGATTCATACCATGCCACCAATAAAACTGTTTCATATCATTATACATCTTTGTACTACCTGGGTGAACAGATAACCGACTACTGTGAGCTTTATTTAAAATCATCTGAATCAACTCTTAATTCCTCAGAACACATATTCGATTTTGGTTTCTGAATCTCAAATAGTTATTAGCATCAGCTCTGAATTCTGAATCAGCATATGTATCACATTGAGCTCTCTTTGCTAGTAATTCATTGTCAGCCTTCTGGGCATCACAAATTTATTGAACAAATAACGATCTTGCTTTCAATTCAGCTATTATCGAACCATCGTCAAACATAGCCATATGCACATTTATTGCATGCAAAGCAAACAATGATTTTTGGCTTAAAGCATCAGCAACAACATTAGCCTTTCTTGGGTGATAGTCAATCACAAGCTCGTAGTGTTTTAGTAATTCTAACCATCAGCATTGTCTCAAATTCAAATCTTTCTGAGTTATCAAGTACTTCAAACTTTTATGATCATAATAAACATGACATTTCTCACCCAATAGATAGTGACGCCAAATTTTCAACGCAAACACAATAGTCGCCAACTCTAGATCGTGCGTCGGATAGTTCTTTTCATGTGGCTTTAACTGTCTCGAGGCATAAGCTATAACTTTGCCTTCCTGCATCATTACATAGCCCAAACCATTTAAAGATGCATCACTATAAATGATAAATTCTTTACCTGATTCTGGTTGAACTAACACTGGTGCTTCGGTCAATAGGGCTTTCAACTGATCAAAGCTTTTCTGGCACTTTTCTGACCACTTGAACTTAACATCTTTCTGCAATAGCTTCATTATTGGAGCTGCAATCATAGAGAAACTTTTCACGAATCGTCTATAATAACCAGCTAGTCCTAGAAAGCTTTGGACTTCAAAAACATTCTTCAGAGGTTTCCAATCAAGTATAGCTGAAATTTTGCTCGAACCAACTCGAATACCAGATGCTGATACCACATGGCCCAGAAAACTAACTTCACTTAACCAGAACTCACATTTGCTGAATTTTGCATATAACTGCTTATCTCGCAAGATTTGTAACACAAGTCTCAAATGTTCGGTATGTTTGGTTTCATCATGAGAATAGATCAAAATGTCATCTATAAGCACAACCACAAACAGGTCCAGATACGGTCTGAAGATCCGATTCATCAAATCCATGAAAACGGTAGGTGCATTAGTGAGTCCGAAAGGCATAACCAAAAACTCGTAGTGTCCATACCTCGTTCGAAAAGCAGTTTTTGGCACGTCTGAGTCTTTAACTTGCAACTGATAATAGCCTGATCTTAAATCTATCTTCGAAAACACTGTAGCCCCTTTCAGTTGATCATACAAATCATTAATCCGTGGCAACGGAAACTTATTCTTTATAGTCACCTTATTAAGCTGTCTATAATTTATGCATATTCTCATAGTCTCGTCTTTCTTTTTCACAAACAACACAGGTGCACCCCACGGAGAGAAACTCGGTCGCACAAAACCTCTATCTGTGAATTCTTGCAATTGAGCTTTCAATTCTTTTAATTCTGTAGGTGACATTCTGTATGGAGCTATGGATATTGGGGTCGTCCCAGGCATTAACTCAATACCAAACTTTACCTTCCGAATAGGTGGCAAACCCGATAATTCTTCAGGAAACACATCTGGATACTCACATACAACAGGTACTGATTCAATGTTTCTTTCAACCACTTTACTGTTAAGTACGTAGGCAAAATAAGCTTCACACCCTTTTCTCACATATTTCTGAGCTAACATCAAAAAAACCATTACTGGTAACCCTTTCAAATAACTAGATTCAATCTGAATAACCTCATCATTCTAGCACCGTAGATCAATAGTCTTTCTTTTGTAGTTTATAGTAGCATCATGTAAAGTCAACCAGTCCATACCCAGAATTATGTCGAACTTGTCAAATGGCAGCAAGATCAAATCAGCCGGAAAGCACAAATCTCGAACCATCAAAGGACAATTCTTACACACATTGTCAACTTTAAGACACCAGCCCAAGGGGTTTGACACTCTAATCACAAATTCAGTACACTCAACAGGCAGAGTCTTGCTGAATACTAAAGTCTCACACACATAGCAAGGAGTAAAACCAGGATCAATCATTGTAATTACATTAGTATCATAAAGAGTGAATGTACCAGTAATAACATCTGGGGATGAAGCCTCTTCTCGTGCAAGAATAGCATAGGCTCTGGCAAGTGCACGAGCCTCGGATCTGACTACTGTATCTTTAGTCCCTCTCTGACTGCCACTCGCATTACCAGCATTTTTGGGTGG
This sequence comes from Gossypium longicalyx, assembly GCA_025698465.1. NCBI lineage: Eukaryota > Viridiplantae > Streptophyta > Magnoliopsida > Malvales > Malvaceae > Gossypium > Gossypium longicalyx. The sequence goes on from CM047002.1 coordinate 81,806,264, forward strand.
TCTACCTCGAGCCGCTGTATTACCCGATCTCGTGTTCTACACTAGGTTTTTTTCAGCTAACATTGGGTAATCTTGAATATAATAATCTCTCAATCCGCATTTAAAGCAGGCCTGATCATGTAATCTACAACTGCCGAGATGTCGTTTACCACAGTGTTTACACTCGGGTTGATTTGACCTAACATTACCCACACTCGCTACTAATGTAACTCTCGAGCTCACTGGTGGTTTATTCTGATCCCATCTGGAGTAACCTAAAGTGGCTTTAGAACAACTGAAATCATCTCAGAACTTATTTGATGCCGACTGGAATGACTTACCGGTTGTTCTTTTGCGTACATCTCTAGCTTCAAAGTCAGCTTTTCTTTTCTCTTTCCCGAGTTATTCAACTTTGCAAGCTCACTCAACCAGTACCATAAACTCTTTTATCTCAAGTGTAACACCCCAAACCCGACCTAAAAGTTTGGTTCGAATCTGGCGTGTCACATTGAAGTGTTTTTCGAAAACCATGTTTCCATTAAAAACCCTTCTTAATAATTAAAAACTTATACCCTTTTTAAACCTTGTTAGAAAACCTCAGCTGAATAACATTCTTAACAACTTTGTAAAAATCTTGGCAGTTTCGAAAGCTTAATTTAAAAACAATTGCGGATACGTGATGTTTTGAACAACAGTAGTTGCTTTGGAAAACCGTGTTCTAATACTAGCAATTATAAGAACAATAAATAAAATTCCAAATTTGAAATCTAGAAAATTACAACGGCTTTACTACAACCCAAATAAAAACATTTAAAAGTAGTAATCAAAACTGTAACATAAACAGTGTGTATGGCTTCCTTCGAGCCCCTCGCAGCTCCGATCCGTCTAAGGCTGGAAATTACCTGAAAGGTTAATAAACGGGGTGAGTTTACGAAAAACTCGATGTGAAATCCCCTACTATATAAAAGGAACAAGATCATATATAAAAGAATTAAAAGTCCGCCCCACTTTCTACTTACGATTTTCGAGATCAATGGGCCTTAGCCCATTATAACAGATAGTACCAGATGGGCCTCAGCCCATTACAAAATAAGAAACATTATCAGAACTAGAATCAAAATGAGAATCAAAATTAGAATCAGGTGACAGAATCAGAATCAGTATCAGGTAACAGAATTAGAATCAGAATGTGAATGCAATCCCAACCCATATCCATCCGTATACACCCCCGTACCAACCTTACACCATGTGGGGAGACAACTCGACCCACCCATCCGCTACACACCATAGAATTTCCAGCATGGCTGCCAAAATAGATATTGTGACAGAGTCACCAGATACAGATATTGTGGCAGAGCCACCAGAACGCTTCCTCCATCAATATAACCCAACCCAAGCAACATGTCATGTATGTAGAATGTCATGCCCATATTTGAATCAAACAATCACAGTCAAGTCATTCATATCACCAACATATATTCACAATCAAATCCGTCAAGGACACAGTCCAAGTCAGTCACTTGCCCACAAGGGCAAAACAGTCATTTAACACCCTAGGGGCAAAATGGTAATTTTACCCCACAAGGGTATTTCAGTAATTCTACCCTACAGGGGTATTTCAGTAATTCTACCCTACAAGGGTATTTCAGTAATTCTACCCTACAAGGATAATTCTACCCTATAGGGGTATTTCAGTAATGCTACCCTACAGGAGTATTTTAGTAATTCTACCCTATAGGGCTATTTCAGTAATTCTACCTTACAAGGGTATTTCGGTAATTCTACCCTACAAGGGTATTTCGGTAATTCTACCCTACAAGAGTATTTCAGTAATTCTACCCTACAGGGGTATTTCGATAATTCTACCCTACAAGGGTATTTCGGTAATTCTACCCTACAGGGGTATTTCAGTAAACTAAAGTATTCTAAACAGGGATAACAATACGAATGGGCCTAAAGCCTATTCTCGGCCCAAATGGGCCCACACGCTCGTGTGGCCCTTTTAGCCCAAATCTAGACACAGATATGAGATTCACCTAGCCTAGTCCAATTTTTACTACACAATTAAACAACTTATCCAATTGGGCCCGTAGGCCCATTGGGCCCACATGGCCCCTTTCGGCCCATCGCGGCCCGAAGTAGCCATCCTACAGCTAGAGTAGTGAGAAATACACACCTGATAGGAGACTGGAGTTAATTCGCACTCCGAGTACTCTTAGCCGACGCCTAACCCAAACGAGCACGCCATAAAGCGAAAGGGATCAGCCAAGAAAAGTACCTTTACTCTTCTCATGGTTCTCTCTATTTAAAGCCAGCTTCGCATCCACTCTTCTGTTAGCTTTCCGATGTGGGATCCCTCCATCATCAGAGTTTAAATTCAACACCAACTCTTACCGCCTCTTGTTAGCAACATAAATGCTCTTTGATTGCCATGAGTTTCGAACCCTGGACCTCCTTGCCAACTCTATGACACCACCTTCCTGCCTCTTATGTGGCGCTACTTTGCCACTAGACAAAAAGGCTTTTTGTGGCACAATTTCTCCAACAATATTCTTAAGGCCTACCTACTACACCTAGGGTTTGATTCACCTTAAACCAAAATTTCTGTTAGAGTCCAGGTTTGAACCCAAGACTTCTTCAACACTTTTTAGCACACTTAACCACTAAAACAAGCCTTCATTAACGAAATTTACATGCACAACAAAATATTATAAGCTGCCTTCAACCGCTCCCATGCTCAAGGCCCAAAACTTCTAGGCCCAAATTCAGGGTGTTACAACTCTACCTCCCTTAAAGAAATTTCGTCCCCGAAATTTCCATCTAACCTGGTAGTCGTATAACATCTACCCCACTATACTACCACTGTGCACTCTGATCATACCATCACTATCACACTTCAACTAGAACTTGAAACATCTCATACATACAACCCTTATTCACTGAAGCAGACACATATTTATCACACATATATACAATTTCTATATCCAAACATCACATCCACATAAAATAAATACCAAATTTAAATTCAGACAAATGTCTAAGGAATCCACAGTATTTCAATTTTTAAACAGACAAAAGTATTAAGAAGACTTACGGATTCAGCACCAGAGACTCGGTGTGCCACACTTTTTGAGAGAAATACTTCAAACAGACTACGTGGTTGAAAATAATTTTCTAAAATTCAACCTTTGAAAAACCAATCCACAGCCGAGTTGTTGCAACCCAGGCTCTGATACCACTAAATGTAACACCCCAAACCTGGCCTGGAAATTTGGCTCGAATCTGGCGTGTCACATTGAAGTGTTTTTCGAAAACCATGTTTCCATTTAAAACCCTTCTTAATAATTAAAAACTGATACCCTTTTTAAACCTGGTTAGAAAACCTCAGCTGAATAACATTCTTAACAACTTTGTAAAAATCTTGGCAGTTGCGGAAGCTTAATTTAAAACCAATTACAGATACGTGATGTTTTGAACAATAGTAGTTGCTCTGGAAAATCGTGTTCTAATGCTAGCAATTATAATAACAATAAATAAAATTCCAAATTTGAAATCCAGAAATTTACAACGGCTTTACTACAACCCACATAAAAACATTTAAAAGTAATAATCAAAACTGTAACATAAACAGTGTGTGTGGCTTCCTTCGAGCCCCTCGCAGCTCCGATCCGTCTAAGGTTGGAAATTACCTAAAAGGTTAATAAACGGGGTGAGTTTACTGAAACTCGATGTGAAATCCCTACTATATAAAAACAACAATCATATAAAAGAATTAAAAATCCGGCCCCCAAACCCTACTTACATTTTCAGTATCAATTGGGCCTTAGCCCATTATAACAGACAGTACCAGATAGGCCTTAGCCCATTACAGAATAAGAAACATTATCAGAACTAGAATCAAAATGAGAATCAAAATTAGAATCAGGTGACAGAATCAAAATCAAAATTAGGTGACAAAATCAGAATCAGTATCAGGTAACAGAATCAAAATCAGAATGTGAATGCAATCCCAACCCATATCCATCCGTATACCCCCTACCAACCTTACACCATCTGGGGAGACAACTCGACCCACTCATCTGCTACACACCACAGAATTTACAGCATGGCTGCCAGAACAGATATTGTGACAGAGTCACCAGATACAAATATTGTGGCAGAGCCACCACAACGCTTCCTCCATTAATATAATCCAACCCATGCAACATGTCATGTATGCAGAATGTCATGCCCATATTTGAATCAAATAATCACAATCAAGTCATTCATATCACCAACATATATTCACAATCAAATCCGTCAAGCACACAGTCCAAGTCAGTCACTTGCCCACAATGGCAAAATAGTCATTTAACACCCTAGGGGCAAAATGGTAATTTTACCCCACAAGGGTATTTCAGTAATTCAACTCTACAGGGGTATTTTGGTAATTCTACCCTACTAGGGTATTTCAGTAATTCTACCCTACAGGGGTAATTCTACCCTAAAAGGGTATTTCGGTATTTCTACCCTACAAGGGTTTTTCAATAATTCTACCCTACAGGGGTAATTCTACCCTATAGGGGTATTCCAGTAATTCTACCCTACAGGGGTAATTCTACCTTATAGGGGTATTTCAGTAATTCTACCCTATAGGGGTATTTTAGTAATTCTACCCTATAGGGGTATTTCGGTAATTCTACCTTACAGGAGTATTTTCGTAACTCTACCCTACAGGGGTATTTCAGTATTTCTACCCTACAGGGGTATTTCGGTATTTTACCTTACAGGGGTAATTCTACCCTAAAGGGGTATTTCAATAATTTTACCCTACAGGGGTATTTTGGTATTTCTACCCTACAAGGGTATTTCGATAATTCTACCTTACAAGGGTATTTCGATAATTCTACCCTACAAGGGTATTTCAGTAATTTTACCCTACAGGGGTATTTCGATAATTCTACCCTACAAGGGTATTTCGGTAATTCTACCCTACAGGGGTATTTCAGTAAACTAAAGTATTCTAAACAGGGATAACAATATGAATGGGCCTAAAGCCAATTCTCGGCCCAAATGGGCCCACACGCTCGTGTGGCCCTTTTAGCCCCAATCTAGCCACAGATATGAGATTCACCTAGCCTAGTCTAATATTTACTACACAATCAAACAACTTATCCAATTGGGCCTGTAGGCCCATTGGGCCCACTTGGCCCCTTTCGGCCCATCGCGGCCCGAAGTAGCCATCCTACAGCTAGAGTAGTGAGAAATACACACATGATAGGAGACTGGAGTTAATCCGCGCTCCGAGCACTCTTAGCCGACGCCTAACCCAAACGAGCACGCCATAAAGCGAAAGGGATCAGCCAAGAAAGGTACCTTTACTCTCCTCATGGTTCTCTCTATTTAAAGCCAGCTTCGCATCCACTCTTCTGTTAGCTTCCCGATGTGGGATCCCTCCATCATCAGAGTTTAAATTCAACACCAACTCTTGCCGTCCCCTATTAGCAAAATAAATGCTCTTTGATTGCCATGAGTTTCGAACCCTAGACCTCCTTGCCAACTCTATGACGCAACCTTCCTACCTCTTATGTGGCGCTACTTTGCCACTAGACAAAAGGGCTTTTTGTGGCACAATTTCTCCAACAATATTCTTAAGGCCTACCTACTACACCCAGGGTTTGATTCACCTTAAACCAAAATTTCTGCTAGAGTCCAAGTTTGAACCCAGGACTTCTCCAACACTTCTCAGCACACTTAACCACTAAAACAAGCCTTCATTAACGAAATTTACATACAGAACAAAATATTATAAGCTGCCTTCAACCGCTCCCATGCTCAAGGCTCAAAACTTCCAGGCCCAAAACTTCTAGGCCCAAATTTAGGGTGTTACATCAAGTATGCCAACTAATAGTTTATTGTCTTCATTTAGCCCATCTTCAAATATTTTACACATTATGGCTTCAATGGAAACACACTCTCGGGCATACCGACTAAGTCTCATGAATTTCCGCTAGTACTCTGTCACGGTCATCTAACCCTGTTTCAGCTCCTGAAATTCTTTACGCTTCTGATCAATAAATCTCTGGCTGATATATTTCTTATGGAACTTATTTTGAAAGAATTCCCAGGTCACCTGCTCTCTCGGAACTACTAATACTAGGGTATTCCACCAGTGGTATGCTGTGTCTCGAAGCAAGGATATGGCACATTTCAAACATTCATCAGGGGTACAGGACAACTCATCAAACACACGGATAGTATTATCAAGCCAGAACTCAGCCCGCTCAGTATCATCCTCATCAGTAGCTTTAAACTCTTCAGCCCCGTGTTTTCTGATTTTATCAACAGGTGGCTTATATAATCTCAGTGAATCACTTACTTGATGTATAGCAGGCATTGAAGTCGGATTAGTTGGGAGTGGAGGTTGTTGTGCAGCCGGATTAGTCCAGATATATTGAGTAAACCAATCATTCATCATTTGATAGAAGGCTTATTTAGCCTCACTTTCTTGATTACTCGATGTCGGTTGAGAATCAGCTGACGCTGTCCCTTACGCGGGAGCAGGCACTACACTCTCGACATCATTAGCTACAGCTCTGTTGGGATCCATTTACTATATGAAAACACGTTTTCAGATGTCAAAAGTCATCACACTATCACAGTATATAATATCGCATTTATAGCTAGACTCACACACACTACGTTAGTCCTAGAACCGACTAAACCGTAGCTCTGATACCAATAAAATGTAACACCTCTAACCCACATCCGTCGTCGGAATAGGGTTACAAGGTATTACCAATCAAAATATAACTTAAATCAAATTCCATTATTAATTATCTAGTAAAAAATTGTAAAACAAAATTATCATACTTCGATTCAATATTACAAATGATCCTAGAGTTTTGTATACAAACAATGCCAACAAGAACATATGAATATTAAACATTAACTTCTAATCAAGTACATAGTTTGATTGACAAACTTATCAAATATGTATATTGTAACTTTTATGACCTTTGAATAATGCTAATGTAAAATATCTTATAACCATGTAAATGTTATGCGCATACCCTGTACAACCAAATACACATCATTTCATTTCATATAATAAAATATTGCATAATAGCATTTGTTCACCAATTTACAACATTTACAATTCATGAATACATATTTATAATTAAATCTCCAGCTCAAACAAGTAAACTGCTCAAGTAAACCAACCAGAATGTTAAAATAATGTACCATTAAAGTCCAATACATAATCATATTCACCTTTCATCTATTTGATTAATACAGTTTACCTTTACAACCGTGGGTTTAGGTTAAACAGAATAAATATATAGCATCCACAATGCTAACTAAGGCTATACACTTTTCAACTCAAAATCTACTCATCCTCTACCCTTACCGAAACACAAATTTAAAAACCATAATATATATATGCTTCCTAGGATCACGTACACGCTTATTTCAAAACCACATTACAAACCAAAATATCAATATGGACAAGTACTAAGTCATAAGTCAAGTTAGTTCATTATATGCATAAATAGCTATATAAACATACACCAATTATCAAGTTGGTCATAACCATCTCATTCAATTTCGTCTTATAGCCGATCATGCATACACATTATCAAAATAATTGCCAAAATAATTTACATTGCAAATCATATTTCATAAGGATAAGTCATTAACCACATTTAGACCTATATAAAACATGAATCTTATATGCCATGTAATAACGTATCAAAACATATTTGTCTCACATTCGAATATAACTAATTGATTTTTAAAGCCAAACTACATAATTATACCTTATTTAAGAACATCAACCGAATGATCATATACTTTAACTTAACAAAAATCATATTCAAAACCATCGAATATACCTATGTATATATTATGGTCAATATTTTCATACCACATCCAAGTCATTAATCCACTTTAATACACAACAAAACACATATCATAAATAATATTCATCCATAGCATGAAATACCATAGCCAAAATAGACTCAAACCATAAGCAAACATAACCGAGATCAAACATGAAAATTAAGACATTTTCGCATGGCTCAAACTATACAAAATTAAAATTCAACATTTCAAAAGATAATCCAGCCTATACATGCCATAGGTTCGATAGTTCACTTGTAAAGGTATCGAAAATAGTGGATAGTGTGATAGACTGTGTTGACGATCCCCGAGCTGATATCTTGAATCCAAAATCTATAAAACAAAGTAAACATGTATACACAAAGTAAGCTATTATAGCTTAGGAAGTCATAAGCAAATATTCATCATGATAACAATATCAAATGGATTAAACCAAAACAACTTATAAAATTATAACACATTTAAATTCAAACATATAAAGTTCATACTACATAAGTATTCATTCTTAAATATCACTTGGCCAAATGCTCATGTAACTAGATTATCATTAATATCATCTAATTTCCATAATTGAATAATCATTACCAACCTAGTTCGCAATCCAAAAACACATAAGCCCATGTATCACAATATGGTTTCATATGTACATGTTAATTATGTAACCTAATGTATAAAATCACACATGCATATAATTGTAACTAATTCAATAATATTCACAAGATCGAATACACTTACCTCATTTTAATTATTAATAAGCTAATACATACCTGTCTATTTATCTTATTTACACACTCGAACATAACTTATCTTTCCCCGATGAACCATTCAAAATTGGATAGGACACTCGGATAACCACATAAATCATACAATGCCAACGTCCCAGACGTGGTCTTACATATAGCCACAAATCGATGCTACTGTCCCAGACAGGGTCTTACTTATAAACACATATCGAAATCATATATCGGTGCCATGGTCTTACTCGTACATATATATCGGAATCCTATGTCATGGCATATGTATCCTAACTATTCCTAAGGTTCATACAGGGCTTTCGGACGTCGTAACTCGGTCGAATCGTATTTGTAAACATAGTTCCCAAACATTTTCACATTCGGCTATTATTTATACAAACTCATAAAATTCAAATCAGCATTATAGATTCACATATATTTAAAATTTATGGCATTTATTTGCTTATAAACTTACCTCGGACAACGAAAAATCGGTACGGATCGACTGGTCGACAAATTTCGTTTTCCCCCGATCCAAATCTGATTTCTTTGGTTCTTGATCTAAACATATTCAAATTAAGCTCATTCAAACATATTTTCATTCAATTTAGTCCAAAATACATAAATGGGTAAATTACCATTTTACCCCTAACATTTATAATTTTTACAATTTAATCCCTATTACACAAAACACAAAATATGCAAAATTTTCCTATACCCATGTTTGGCCGAATCTTACCCATTACTATACAAGTCCATATATTTCATTTATTTCACATTTTAGTCCCTCAAATTATTATTTTTGTAATTTAGTCCTAATTACTCAAAATCATCAAAAATTCCAATATGAAACATGTTAATCTAAAACATATCTTCCATTTTTCATCATCAAACAACAAAAATCACAAGCTATCAACAATAGCACAACTCAAAGTATTCATCAAAATAAAAAATTAAAGCATGGGTCTTGAAGATTACTAAGCAACGATCTCAAAAACGTAGAAATTATCAAAACCGAACTGAACTCTTACATTGATTGAACTTGAATGAAGCCGAACCCTAGGTTTCTCTTTTTCTTTTCTTTTGTTTTTAGTTTCAGTGTATGAACTAAGATAATGATATTAATATGGCTTATTTTATGTTTATTATATGATATTTTATAACATATTATTTCATTTACAATTTTAACCTTAGTTAAAACATCATATTATCACATTTTAATGTCCTTAGTCGTCAACTTATATTACTAATGGTCTATTTACAACTTAAGGACTTCCATTTAATAAGCCAATAACAATTTGGCCCTTTATGCTTTTAACTATCAAAATTTTAATTTATGTTATTAAGTCCTTTTATTAAATCGGATACCTAAACAAAAAAATTAAATCACGAAAATTTCACAGATATAAATTCACACAAAATAAACACAGAATATAATTTTTAAATATTTTTTGACTCGGATTCGTGGTCTCAAAACCACTGTTCCAATTAGGGTCTAAATCGGACTGTTACAAGCTTGGCTTGATCATGTTAAGGAAATGAATGCACAACTTGGTAAGCCCCATCTCCATCAGAAAAGCATGGTGAGGAGGATCTATGGGCACGAGCTGAGTTTCTATGAGACAAAGCTTCACTGGTGGATGTTTCAAAAGGAATGGTAGTCATTTAGCATAGCGGAGTAATTTAGCACAATAGACTAACAACCCAGAAAAAGCTCTTGATACCATGAATTGAACTGAAAAATTTTACTTGCTTATTTCTAATTTGGATGAATGTATTTATACACACATAGAAGATGAAATAACTGCTGTTAACAACGTAACATTATTTTCAACAAGCAGCTGATTTTGTTTTAGCTAGCTAACTCTAATAGAATAATTGATATAAATACATAAAATTATATAGAGTACACTCTTGCTACAAAACTCCCCTTTTCAATATTAGACACTCACTGAACACTTAATTTTAATTTGCCTCTAATAATTCAAGAAGGAAAACTCCAAAAGGAAAAATGATAGAGAAATGTCAAATGGATGGGGAAAGAACAAAAATACCAACTTTTTTATTTGGTACCACAAGAATAGCCCCTCCAACTAATGTGCTAGCAAGTAAAGCCGAAATTGTAATATAATTTGTCCCCCATTTCAAACCTTATCACATTGAAATTATTTTCCAAAAGTATAGATAAACTAGCTTTATGCCCAAGAATAAGCTTGGGTTTCTACTTTTTCTTTTACAAAATTTATATAATTAATTATAATTAAATTTTATTAAATAATAATAATTTATTAAACTATTATTTTAAAATTTAAATTATATTAATGTGTTATTTTATTAATTACAAGTCCCTCTCTCGCCTTAAAGTTAAAAATTTCGATTTTGTTACATGTTCGGTCCTTAATGAATGAATTGTCTCGAGTCCCTTCTCTTATGCAACAAGAGCCTCAAGCACCATCTGCCTTTGGTTTTACAAATGCCTCAAAAACCATTAGCATAATAGGTATTTGGTTGTACGAGAGCATCAGGCACCATTTACACCCTAATACCTTGATTATGTGGGAACCTTGGGCACCATCAGCATCATCAATCTTTGGTGGTGCAAGAAAATCATGCACCTTAATGCCTTGGTTTTGCGGGAGCGTTAGACACCATCAACACATTGGTGTCCAAAGAAATGATTCATTGAATTATACTAGATAATTTACCCAAAAAAAATCAAAAGTAAAAATAAAGCTTTTAATTTCTCTTAAAAATTTTGAACCGATTTGGCTTTCTAGAACTCTTTTTTATCCTAAAATTTTTAGATAATAATGATGATACCCAAATTATTATCACAACGTTATAATTAGTTAAAATGGAAAAAGAATTTGTAACAACTTACAGAGAGAAAACTTAATTATCAAAGGTCGGTCACCTACAAATATCTACAAAAGGTAAACTAATATCGGCCAACTGTTTTCCTTTTTCTTTTGTTCTTTTATTCTTGAAAAGTAAAATGTATGTTAGGGATCGACTAGATTGAGCAACGGACAAGTAAAAATAGTGAAAGAAATTGAGAAATTGAACACAAAAATTTAATGTGGAAAAACCCATCCAAAGAGGATAAAAAACCACAAGCAAAGATAATTTTATTAAAATGGAAAAAGAACGAATAGTACAAAAGATAGAGATAAAACTAAACCCTGAAACCCGAAAACAAAGAACCCTCAAAAGATAAACACAAAAATTTGCAAAAGTGTTATGAGTTCTAATCTCTAATGGGTGTACTTTTTAGGGTTGTAAAGAGCCTATTTATAGGCTAAATTCATAGGTCAAATAAATTATACTAATAAATGCAAATATATTACACTAATAAATACTAAATCTTCTAGAAAGAAAATATATTTTGTTTAACTTGATGTGCAAACAATCTATTATTTGACTAAAATATGAGGCATACTCAACAAATCTCCACCTTGACTTGTATTTCCACAACGCCATCTTTGCCAAAACCCGCCACGAGCGAATCTTGAACTATGTAGGAATTAACTGAGTTGAATCTGTGCTTAGAAGCTGAAAGACTTCTAGCCTTTGACTTGTGCGGTTCCAAATTTAAAGTAACCTAGGTCTAATTTTCACGAACACAATTTCACGAACACAATGCCCTAACTTTTCAAAACTTACATCCAAAAGAAAACCTCTCTTCAGTGATATGGTCATACCTTTTCCCTCCTATGACTAAGTTGCCTCCATTCCAAATGAGTTGACTTCGACTCCGTAATAGACGAAAGACGTCTGATTTCATCAGTCACTGTAGAACCTTCCAAAATATAAAGGTTGCTAATCCTTTTACCTTTTAACAAAATGACAGCCCCACGAGACACCTTAATGTCGCACGACTTGATTTTGGTTTTGCAACCTTCCAACTCTAAAATACTCAAAGAGATGAGATTCTTTCGTAAATTAGGTACATACCTAACATCTGAGGGTGTCCTAATCGTCCCATTGTGCATCCTAATTTTAATAGTACTAATACTGATAAACCGTCATTTATACATATTTTTACCCCATGCTTAGCGCATCTTATGGATGATTTTTCCTTAAAATTGGTGAATTCGATGCTCCTAACACCTTAATTTCATGTTTTATACTTAGGTGAGCTTAGGAGAGCAAAAGGAACGAGAAACGGGCCAAAAACAGAGAAAATGGGCTAACGTACGAAATCAACACGGCCTGGACTTCCTCACACGGGTAGATCACACGACCGTGTCAATTTGGAAGAATCGAAGCACGACTCACGCGGGTATACCACACGGTTGTGCTATTTTAATAGGCTTAACCAGGGCTTGAGGTAATCGTACACGGGCGTGTCACACGGGCGTGTCCCTGCCGAGCCCAAGTTGAGTCCAATTCAGAAAAGGCTAATTTTGAGGTCTTTTAGGCATTCTAAAGCCTATAAATACACCCTAGAAGAGGAGAAAACAGAGGACGGAGAGGAAGAAGCAAGGAATTGCTCAAGGAAAGCCGATTGATCCATCTCAGAAGCCGGATTCACTGTCAAGGCTGAAGATCTCCCTTCAATTCCCCTTTAGGATTTTTGGGTTTTTCTTTATGTTTTGTATTCATTATTCTTCTGAGATGTTTTCTTTTTTAGTTATGAACTAAATCCCCTAAATACCTAAGGGGGATGAAACCTAAGACAAATCTTGTTATTATTTTCTGAATTGTATGATAAATATTTGACTTGTTCTTAATTGTGTGTTCTTAATTCTTGATTTGATATTCCAGGATATTGATTCAAGTTACGCTCTTATTCAGAGGAGGAATAGACCCTGTCTAAGAGTACAATTGTCATAATTAAGCGGATTTGATTGCGCGCCTAGAGATAGGGTGACAAGATTTTGCCAGATTAGGGTGAAACCTAATAAAGGGATCCATAGATCGAGTTAATGCAACCCTAGGAAGTTAATTAGAAAGAGATTTCAATTATTCAACCTAGGGTTAGATGTTGTTAGTCTCGTGAGAGATAATAATATAACTTAGGGATTTCTACGGATCAAGTCAAATGAATAAATCGTTCGATTCAGAGCCAGGATGACAAGTAAAGTCTAGGTGGATTCTTCCTTGGGTATTGTCTTAATTTAATTGTGTTCCAAAAGTAATCCCCCAATTCTATTTTCTGTGAATTCTTAGTTTAGTTAATTAGTTAGTTAAAACAAACCCCTTTATTCTTAGGCTAGATAATAAAAACACAGTCCTTACTAGTACTTTTAGTTCCTTTGGGTTCGACAATCCGGTCTTGCTAAAACTATACTACTGTTCGATAGGTACACTTGCCTACATCGTGATAATAGTTAGTTTCAAGAACGGTTAATTATAAATATTTAAAACCTATCACAAAATAACACGATCAAATACCAGTTACCTTACAGGATGAATCATTTCCCATGTGCACAACTCCACCTTCAACCAAACTGTATGCGGAGAACTATTCATTATTGGGACACATGTGGCAAGGACATTTTGAATCTAGGATCCACTTAGATGTAAGCTCTAAGCTTTCGCTCATTGACACTAACAAGAAATCATCACTACTCTCGTCGGTAGAATTAGCACTAGCTACATCTTTTTCGTTACTCTTAGTAGCCCTTTTTTTTCACAGTTTATAACAATTTGTTTTGACATGACTTAACTTCTTACAATAGTGAAACCTATTGTCTCGCTTCTTTGATGCTACCAAAATGAAAGCTTGCCCATCTGCCTTGTTATCCAATCCGAACTCATTGTTGAGTTCCTTTACATCCTTGAACGAGAGCTTGTCTCTGCCATAAATCAAGGTCTCCCTAAAAGACTTGTATAAAGGGGGTAAATAACACAATAATAGCATAGTCTGATCTTCATCGTCAATCTAAACCTTAATGTTATTTAAATCATTTAAAAGGGTAATGGAAAAAAGCTCACCTTCGTTCATGCGAAATGTAAATAGACGTTTCAACACTAAACGATTAGCCAGAGATTTAGTCGCATAAATAGTTTCTAACATTTTCCACAAGGCGAATGAGGTCTTCTTCATCAATACCTCTTACAATACCCTATTAGCGAGGCACAACTAGATTGCAAATAGGGCCTTTTCATCAAGCTCTTCTTGTAACACCCCTAACCTGTATCCATCGTCGAAACAGGGTTATAGAGCGTTACCAAAATTTTTTAGAACATTTGCAGATATTTCAAGTCAATTACTATTCATTTTTTGAAATCATTCATAACGTCCTTTAAATGGACCCTCGAGGAACAATATGAACATTAAATTCGAGTCAGGACTTAATCAGGAACCCTAAAAATTTTTGTGAAATTTTCAAAATTTTTCCAAGTTACAGGGCTCACACTCCCATGTGGTCTAAATGACACGCCAGTGTGACCCTAGGACACGCCCATGCTATAAGCCGTGTTCCCCGTGTAACTCACTAAGCACACGGGCGTGTGGTTAATTAAATTCTTTCAAAATTAGGTGCAAGTTTTACACGACCAAGATACACACCCGTGTTCTAGGCCGTGTAGCACACACGACTGAGACACACGCTCGTATCTCTGCCCGTGTGCTCAATTCTGAGCATTCTATTTTCTCAAATTTAAGATGCAGGGGACACACGGCCTAACCACACGCCCATGTACCAGGGCGTATGTCACACACGGTCTAGACATACCCCCATGTGGACAAATAAAGCCACTTCTAGCTTTATTTCTCACCCAAAATTTTTACCAAATTTCTACACCAACTTACATCGAATTACCCACCAATCCAAGCATTGAATTCAAGCAATTTATAACATCTAACATGATATATTGTTACATGCATTCATGCTTTTAATCTTATCTTTTATAAGCATACTCATTTAACCTTTCTCAATCAACCAATAATACAGTTACGTTATCTCCATAAAATAAACTTAAATACATATATATACATGTACCAAAACATAATCATCACTAGTCATTCCAATGGGTAGATTACAATAATCATTTACATTTACATGCCAATATGACCAACATAACCTATAGATGCCATTGTAACAACAATTACTTTACCATATTGTACCGACATGGGTCGATTGATAGTGTGAGTGATCTCTGCCAAGCTATCAATCCAATGAGCTTCCGATTTACTATAAAATAGGGAAATAAAACTAAGCATAAAATCTTTAATAAGTTTGTATAACATGGTACTTAACTTACCATTCATTCTATTTTGAGATAACTATGTAAGGCATATTCAATCAGTTTGACCTCAAGCCCTACACACATCCTCATTGCCCTTTTTAGTAATATATTCCATAAGAACATAAAAACATATATAGGCTCAAGAACAATCAAGTTTCCAAGCATTTATGCTTTCCACAACATGTATTCATTCAACATGCATAACTCATCTCAGTATTACAAGTATAATTTCATAATGGTTCAATTCGAGTTCAGATCATTTCATATCAGAACTTTACTCGTATTACTCGGAATATAAAGGTCGCGATTAGTACACTCAAGGTGTACAAGTCTATAATCAAGAATGAACATATATTCATCAAATAAAGTCCATGTACAAATATCATCATATCATGTTTTCATATATCATTTGTCATGTATCATCATTTTCTTATATTTCAAACGGAAACTTGTAATAACTCATTTCTTACTCATATCTTCTCAGATCAAGGTCTCTATCTGTTGAATTTATCTGAAATATCGATGGTTACATAGGTAGTACACTCGAGGTGTACAAATCAGTATCCGTTAATTCATATTCAATAGTACCTATAAGGTACTATTTCAAAGAGTACACTCTCGAGCCACACATATATACAACTGGATTACCAGTCCAGGCTAAATCCTGTCTATAATATTTATACTCAATCGAGCTTAGTCAGGATTACCAGTCCAGGCTAAATCCTTTTTATGACATATGCCCTAAAGAGCTTGATCTGGATTACCTGTTTGGGCTAAATCCATTCCATAACATGTGATAGAGAGACTTATATTAAGATTGCCCATCTGGGTTAAATCCTTTTAGAAATGAGGTCAATAGGAATACTCGTCTGAGCTAAAACCCACCAGCAACAAATGCAGGACCTCATTCATTTCGGGAAATCACATTTATCCATCGATTTTCATTTATTCAAACGGAATTTAACATTTTTCAAGCATTATCCGGCATGTGATTATTTCATACATCTATAATCATCCATATAATTCAAATGATCACATTCCTCATTCATTCCAAGCATAAAAGTAACATTTTCATCGTTTAACCTTTATCATCTATCGGGCATTATCATTTAATTTAAACATTTTTATTTATCAGGCTTGATTGGATATGTAATCATTTCACATATTTATGACATTTATACAATATACATAAACACAATCAATGTAAGCATGTAAATAAACACAATTTAGTTACATGAACTTACCTCGACATATGTTCGTGTACATAACATCTACTAATCTGACATTTTCCTCTTTTCCTCGTTCTAGCTCTGAATTTGGTCTATCCGAATCTATACAAGTAAATTTTACGTCAATTTATCACATTTCATATTCAAGTGGACACAATTTACATCCTAGGCAAAATTACCATTTTGCCCCTAACTTTTCCATAAATTCCCATTTTGTCCCTAGGCTCGGAAAATGAAATTTACGCAATTTACTCCCTATTCCAAGTCTAACCAAAATTTCAACATAAAATTTACAACACATATATTTTACAAAATTCAGAATTTTTCTTCAATTTTCACAAATTTACATTTTAGTTCCCAAATCATGTTTTCATTAATAATCACTTTGTAAAAGCTGTTTATCTATCAACAACCTTTCATTTTCTACCATAAATTTCAAATTTTCAGCACATTCATCCATGACCCAATTTTCATACCTTGATACTTTTCAAATTAATCCCCCAAATAGATAGATTAAGCTATCCCGAACTCAAAAATATCAAAATTGCTAAAAGCAGGACATGAAAACTTACCCAATTTTGCCAAGAAAGCTTGCTTTCTCTTTCCTAGGGTTTCCATGTATTATTTTGGGGAAGAAGATGATTTAAATGATTTTTATTTATATTTAATTAATTTATCATCTTTAATAATTTTGATTTCCAATTTAGTCCTTAGCCTTTTTCTAAATTTCCATGGATGAATCATCCAAAAATATCTACTAACTTTTTATTAATGGTTTAATTACCATATAAGGACCTCAAGTTTTGAATTCCATAGCTATTTAATCCTTATAGCTACTAGACTTTAACTTTTGCATTTTATACGATTTAGTCTTTTCCCTAATTAAACACATAATTGATAAAATTTTTGTATCGAAATTTTCACATGACATTTCTAACATAATACAAACCATATAATAAAATAAAAATTGATTTTATTTTTGGCTCGGTTTTATGGTCCTGAAACCACTATTCTGATTTCACTGAAATTGGGTTGTTACAACTCTCCCCCTTAAGGAATTTTCGTCCTCGAAAATTTTACCAATAAAGAGATTCAGACATTACTCTCTCATAGTTTCCTCTAGTTCCTAGGTAGCTCCCTCTATATCATGTCATTGTTAGAAACTTTTACTAATGCTACCTTTTTATTTCTCAGCTTTTCTCTCCAAGTACTAGAATTTCAATCAATCTTTTACTGTAAGTCGTGTTAGGCTGAATGTAACATTTATCAAAGTAATAATAGATGACAGGTTTGATCGGTACTGTCATAACATATACTCATAAAAACATTGTGAATTCTGTAGAACTCTGATAATAATACCAATCAATACGAAACAGGTCCAATTCTTTTCAATAATCTTATATGGCCCGATAAACCACTGACTTAATTTGCCTTTATAGCCAAACTGGGGAACTTTCTTCCATGGTGAAACTTTCAAAATTATTTTGTCTCCAATCTGAAACTCCATTTCTTTTCATTTTTAGATTCACATCAGATTTTAGACAATCAAATACTGCTTTTAAACTGTCTCAGATCCCTTTCATCTTTCTTTGGTTTCAATGACTAAAACCAACTACATGTATCTTTTCTTACTGAACTCAGTCCAAAACACCGGAGTTTTACACTTGTGACCATATAAACCTCATACGGTAAAATTTTATACTTGACTGTTAATTGTTACTATATACGAATTCAACTAATGGCAAATATTTCTTTTTCAATTGCCTTTGAATTCTAAAATACAGCAACGAAATATATCTTCAAAAATCTGAATCATATGTTCAAATTAATCATCTGTCTAAGAATGAAATACAGTGCTAAAGTGTAACCGTATACCCAGAGTTCCTTGTAACTTGTTTCAGAAACTGAATATAAACTATAGATCTCTATCAGAAATAACAGAAACTAGCACATCATATAATCTGACAATCTCAAAAATAGATAATTTGGGCAATCTATCAAGTGAGAAATCCATTCATGTCAGAATAAAATGTATAGACTTCGTCAAACAATTAAATTACTCAAATAGTATTGTAACACCCCTAACCCTTATCTGACACCGGAATAGGGTTACAAGGCATTACCAGACAAAACATTACATTCTCAAACATTTATGCATTCAATATTATAAACCATTCACAAACATTCACACTGTCCCTTATAAGGTTCTACGAGACCTTAAAACATGCTTAAGAGTGGTTTCGGACTATACCGATCACATATAAAAAATTTCTAAATAGTTAGAAAATTTTCATAAAATCATAAGTCACATGCCCGTGTGAACAAGCCGTGTGCCTCACACAGCCACCAGACACACCCGTGACATAGGCCGTGTGAAAATAGGGCATACATACTGACTTGTACCACATGGTCGAGGACACGCTAGTGTGCCAGGCTGTGTGAAATCTAAGGGGGTTACTGACTTGGGTCACACGTCCGACCACACGCCTATGTGCCAACCGTGTGCCACACACGGCCAGTAGACACACCCATGTGCCTAGGCCATGTCAAAACTGTATAGTATACTGACTTTAAATCGAAGGGTACCCTAGAGGACACACGACCGTGTAACATGACCATGTGTCGCACAAGGCTGAGACACACGCCCTTGTCTCTGCCCGTGTGGACAAAAATAGGCTATTTGCAAAGCCAATTTGCCACCATAATCTCAAGTACACATAGCAACTAATATAACCCCATTTCAATACATCTTTAGGCAACCAAAACATGCCAATTCATGCTCATAACATACCATCTATTTATAACCATTCAACCACTCAATTCCATATTCAAAATATACCAAAACTATGTACCATAATCACCACCATTTATCTCATTTCCAAATACATTAATTCATCAACCTATCATCTATTTCAAATCACTTACTATACCATATGGTCATATACAAATAAAGCTATCATATAAATCATCACATTTCTATTACTAGGCCAAGTACAAGTAAACATATATATATACACAAACCTTTTTCTTTGAATACATATTCATTTTCTCATGTAATTCATCAATTACTTCACTTTTCATTACTCGTATTAACTTCGTACGTACCTGAGTCATTTAACTCATTAACACATTCTTTCTCGACTTGTCTTTGCCCGTTGAACCATTCAGAATCGTTAAGGATACTCGGAAATCACATAAGCTCATACAATGCCATATCTCAGATATGGTCTTACATGTTATCACATATTGATGCCACTGTCCTAGACAGGGTTTTACACGTAATCAATTAACGATGTCAATGTCCCAGACATGGTCTTACACATAATCTCAATACAATGCCAATGTCCCAAATATGGTCTTACATGTAATCGCATCTAGATAACCTAATATCATGACATTTGTATCCTATACTATTCCTAAGGTTCGTATGAAACTTCCAAATATCGTAACTCTGTCGATTCTTGTTCGTAGTTGCTCGTTCATACTTATTGCAATTCAATGACAAATAATACATATCTAATTCAATTTAAAAGCATGTATTTGCATATGAACTTACCTCGTAGTCAGAATAAACGGACAGGGTCGACTATTCGATATCTTTCATTTTCCCTCGATCTAAATTTGATTTCTTCCATTCTTAATCTATATACATTCAAAATTAACCCTTTTATTCATCAACACATTCAATTTCATCCACAAATACATATTTAGACATTTTTAGACATTAGCCCTAAACTTTCACATTTTAGTCCTTATTTCACAAAACACAAAATATTCATAATTTGCTTATACACATGCTTGGCCGGATATTCCCTTAATTCATATAAGCCTATATCTTTCATTTATTTTACATTTTGACCCCTCAATTTACACTTTTCCCAATTTAATCCCTAATTTGCATTTTTACTCAAAATCACTTTACAAAACATGTAAAACTATCAACAATTATACATTTTCCATCATCAAAAATTCAATAGCTCAAGCACTTATCAATGGCACTTCACAAAATCATCAACAATTCCAGAAATTAGGGTACGAGCTAGCTAGTACACGAAGCAACGATCACAAAAACATAGAAATCATCAAAAACAGAGCAAAGAACATACCTCAATCAAGATAAACTATGGTCGAACCCTTAAAGCTCCTAAAACCCTTATTTTCTTTTGTTTTTCGGTTGGAATGAAAAAGATGAACAAAATTTTAACTTTGTTTTTATTAAATTATGCTTTATTTAACTAATTACCAAAATGTCCTTATTTAATATCATTTAAAATCACATAATTGATGGCTATTCATGTCAATATCCACTATCAATGGTCTAATTACAACATAAGGACCTTTCATTTAATAAGCCATAGCAATTAGACACCTTTATCAATTAGAATGCAACTTTTGCATTTTATGCAATTAAGTCTTTTTTCTCAAATTGAGCTATTAAACGATAAAATTAGCTCACGAAATTTTCACACATACAAATTCACATGTTGTAAACACATAAAATAATTTTAAAATAATTTTATGACCTCGAATTTGTGGTTCCAAAACCACTGTTCGAGTTTAGCTAAAACCAGGCTATTACAAGTATCTTTCTTTTTCATAGACAAGGAGAATCCTGATATAAAAATCATAGTAACTTTGTCCCATTTCCATTTCGGTATTTTCACTGACTATAACCATCTTGAAAGTATCCTCTCTATCTTGCTGATACATCCAACATTTAAATATAGCTTCAGAAATACCACCTTTCATTCCGGGCTACCAGTACATCTTTTTCAAATCGTTGTGCATCTTATCATTTCCCAGATAAACAGGCATAGTACCACTATGATCATTCATGTAAAATTTTCTATAAAAGTTCCAAATTCTTCTGTACGCAAGCTTTATCTCATAATAATAGACAATCATCAAATTTAAATCTGCTATCTTGATTCAATAATTATTTCATTCTGTACCCGTTTAACTCACAACTCATTATCACTTTTCTGGGCTTCACAGATCTGTTGTAGAAACATCAGCTTAGCTTTAAGCTTAGCTAAAATTATTCTTTCATCAGACAATAGCAATCGAGTATTTATTGCTCATAAAGCAAACAAAGAATTTTCTACTCAAAATATCAGCAACTATATTTACTTTTCCTGAATGATAATCAATTACCAAATCAGGGTCTTTCAATAATTCAAACTATCTACTATGTGTCATATTCAAATCTTTCTATACCATCGGGTGTTTTAAAATTTATGATCAGTATAAATATATATGATATTTTCACCATACAGATATTGTTACCAAATTCTCAATTGAAAAACAATAATTGTCAATCAAAGATTGTAACACCCCTTACCCGTATTCGACGCCGGAATAGGGTACGAGGTATTACCGGATTTATAACACAAACTTTCATACAATTCTGAGTCATCAATTTGCGTCTAAGTTAAAACCATTCATATTCAATCACAATGTCCCTATTTCAAGCCTACGAGGCCCAAAATACACTTTGGAAGTGGTTCGAGACAAAATTGAGAACTTTAATAATTCTACAAGACTTAGAAATTTTTTCACTAAACAGGGGTCACACACCCGTATGGATATGGGACACGTCCATGTGGGCAGGCCGTATGGTCACACACGCCCGTGTCCCAACCCCGAGTAACTCTCTCTTTATCACCCAAGAACAAATTGAAGACACATGGCCAAGTCACACACCCGTGTGCTAGGCCGTGTGGTCAATTTAAAAATTATGATTTTTTATAAAATAGGTGTAGACTTCACACGCCCAAGACACACGCCTGTGTCTCTACCCGTGTGCTCAATTCTGAGCATTCTGTTTTGTAAAAATTAGGGTACAGGGGACACACAGCCTGAACACATACCCGTGGGGCAGACCGTGGGGCAGACCGTGTGTCACACATGGCCTAGACACATGCCCATGTGTCTACCCATATAGACAAAAATAAGGTTATTTACCAAGTCATTTTGCCACCCTTTGATGCACACACCTACACAACACAACATGACACCAATTCAAGCATTTACATACAACCAAATCAGCCACAACCAAGACATCAACACATCATTCACATGCTACCATCAATCATACACAAACATCACATACTTATCAACCCAAATCAATTAAAAGCCCCCATCCATGAAAGACATCATCATATAAATTGCTTATACCAATAGTAGCAAATTTCAAATGGCCTTATACAAAATGAACTTTCAACCAATAATAGCCAACACATCTGGCCAAATCAACTATGACACATAACAAAATGACCAAGTCCCTTATACATGCCATAACTCAAATTTTTGAAATCATTGGTACCAAAATAATTGTTGATAGTGTGAGTGGATCTCCGACAGTCTCTGATCCTCAAGCTAGCTCGGTGATACTATAAAAAAAGGGAAAGGAATGGAAGTAAGCTATAAAGCTTCGTAAGTTCCTATGCAAATAATAAGCATCATAACCACACATTTAACATACATTTAACATAATGAAAATTTGCATGAATGTTATTAAATTCTTATAGTCATAACTTACTCATTCACAACCTTACCAAGGGTACATCACATATCGAGCTCATTACATATGAGTTTTACGTACATACTTGTACCAACTTGCAACATAACCATAGTCTTTCACAACTTGACATTCCCGTTGAACACTCAGAATATTAATGGATACTTGAAAATCTTGCACCAAAGAGCCATATATGTAGCCAAAGCTACCTCACATCTCATATTACATATAGACTCGTTCTCAAGCTATTTACGGGTCTGCTCACACAAGCTATCAGTCAGAACGTAGGTACACAGTGCTACTCACACAAGCTGTCAGGTATCTGCAGCATATGTCGGTATACCCAGCAACTGGTAGGACGTACAAGACCTGCACCCGGATCACATAAACACATGGGTTCCTAGTGACATGTCACTCGTATCCTATTTTATTCCTAAGGCTCAACCAGGAATTCTCGCTTGTCGAAACTTTGTCGAATACATCCAAGGATTTAATCACAATTCATAAAATATTAGAGCATTTAAAACATAAATGTAACAATGCATTATTTACATACGAACTTACCTCGCTATAAAAATAGTAAAATTGGACCTAATTGTCAAACACTGTGTTTTTCCCCCGATCTAGGTCCGAACCTTATTTTTCTTGATCTATAATAACAAATTTAACTTATTTAATACACATATTATTCAATTCAGTCCAAATATCATATTGTGGAAAAATTACATTTTTTCCCTAATATTTAACATTTTTACAATTTAGTCCCTATGCTCGTAAAAAGAAATGTATCCAATTTCTTCAAAACCCAAGCCGAGCCGAACCATTTTCATACTCATACCAGCCCACATTTTCCACTTAATCATAATTTTACTACTTATTTTATAACTTTTACAAATAGGTCCTTTTTGACATTTTTATCGAAAATCACTTAGCAAAAGTTATTTTTCTAACAACAAACAAGCATTTTCTACCATTAGCCATCAAAATACACACATGTCTAGCATGGGTCAAACCCTAAACCTTAATCATACCTAAAATTAGTGCTAGAAATAGGTAGATCAAGTTACAACGACTTCAAAAATGTAAAGAGCATTAAAAACGGGGCAAGAACAGACTTACAATCGAGCTTGGAAGATGAAAAAACCCTAGCTATGTCTTCCTTAGGGATATTCGGCCATGGGAGAGAAGATGGAAAAAGATTTTGGCTCCATTTTTCTTTTTAATTCATTTAATTACCAAATGACCAAAATGCCTTTTTCTTAAAACTTTAAAATTTCTCTTACCTAATGTCCATTTTTGTCCACTAACTTAACAAATGGTATAATTACCATATAAGGACCTCTAATTTAAAATTTTATAGCAATTAGAAACCTCTAGCTTCTAGAACACAAGTTTTGCACTTTTTGCAATTTAGTCTTTTTTTCTAAATTGAGTGCTCAAATGTCAAAATTTTCGAACGAAATTTTCACAGAATCATTCCATAAAACTGTAGACCATAAAAATACAATATAAATAAATCTTTCTACGTTAGATTCGTGGTCCCAAAACCACTATTTCGACTAGACTCAAAATCGAGCTGTTACAACTCTCCCCCCTTTAGGGATTTTCATCCTCGAAAATCTTACCAGGAAATAGGTTTGCGGAATATTTTCTCATAGCTTCCTTAGGTTCCCACATAGCCTTTTCGACCCCATGTTGTTGCCATAAAACTTTCACTAGGGCTATACTGTTATTTCTCAACTGTTTAACTTCCCGAGCGAAAATCTTGATTAGTTCTTCACCATACGTCATATCCGGTCGAATCTCAATCTCTATTGGAGAAATCACATGTGAAGGGTCTGATCGATAAGGAGCAACATAGACACATGAAATGCATTATGAATCCTTTCCAACTCTGTCGGTAAAGCTAACCGATATGCTACTGGCCCTATTCTTTCAATAACCTTATACGACCAAATAAAACGTGGACTTAACTTGCCTTTACGGCCAAATCTCAAGATATTCTTCCATGGAGACACTTTCAGAAATACTTTATCACCAATCTGAAATTTGATCTCTTTTCTTTTCAAATCTGCATACGACTTTTTTCGATCTGAAGCGACTTTCAAGCAATCACGGATTACCTTTACTTTTTCTTCGGTTTCTCTAACCAAATAAACCCCATGAATTTGTCTCTCACTAAGCTCTGTCTAATACAACGAAGTTTGACACTTGCGGCCATACAATGCCTCATATGGTGCCATCTTTATACTCAACTTAAAACTGTTGTTATAAGCAAATTCGACCAATGGTAGATATTTCTGCCAACTACCTTCGAATTCTAGAACACAACATCAGAGCATATCTTCAAGAATCTGGATCACTCTTTCGGATTGACCGTCAGTTTGTGGATATAAAGCGGTACTAAAATTTAACTTAGTACCTAATGCCTCTTGTAATTTCTTCCAAACTCTCGAAGTAAACCTCGGATCTCTATCCAAAATAATAGAAATAGGCACTCCGTGCAATCTTACAATCTTAGAAATATACAATTCAGCTAACTTATCAAGTGAGTAGTTAGTACGTACCGGAATAACATGAGCTGATTTTGTCAATCTATCAACAACAACCCAAACGACATCTTTCTTTTTCAGAGTCAAAGGCAAACCTGTCACCAAGTCCATCGTAATTCTATCCCATTTCCACTCGGGTACCATCACTGGCTGAAGTAAACCCGAAGGCACTTGATGTTTAGCTTTTACTTGTTGGCATATCAAACATTTCAAAACAAACTCTAAAATATCTCGTTTAGGGTTTAAGGTTCCACTGTTTTGACTAGTCTCAAAATTGGGTTGTTACAAAGATCATATATTGGGTAGTTCTTTTCCTGTAGCTTTATCTGGCTAGAAGTATAGACCATTACTTTACCTTTCTTCATCAAAATACAGTCCAATCTATTCAATGATGTGTCACTCTGATAATAAATTCCTTACCCAATTCAAACTGAACCAAAACTGATGCTTCGGTCATCAGGGCTTCCAACTGATCAACACTTTACTAACATTTTTCAGTCCATTCAAATCTTACATCTTTCTGTAATATCCATATCATTGATGTAGCTATCATAGAAAACACTTTCATAAAAATTAAAAAAAGATATCGAAGCTTTAAATTATTCCGAGGTCACAATCATCAGATAGGTTAAAACCATAATACTATAATAGATTTGATGTTTCCACAGTATAAATGGAACAATACCTCAACCTCAATAATATCTTTCAAATAAAAGAGGAAAACAAAGGGTGGCTCCAATATCAACCAGTGCAATAATACAATTTCTATAGTCTGTATTCTGTATTACCAAATTCCCATGCTCAAGTCAGAATTCATAACAACAGTAAGTATAGTTACCACTGACCAATGAATATCTTTCACTGATAAACCATGTTTGAATAATAAAGAGATTGATGATATCTCACAGAAAATTTAGAAGAGTAATATCATGCATACTCAGTAGAAACAACTGTGACAAAGACAATATAATTTTGCACATTCGCAATTTAGGGCTTCAATCAGTAGAAGTAGAAAATGATATCATATGAATCTTATCATCCAATCTTATATCAATCATGATGAATTAAAAAGCCCAAGTAAGATAGAGCAAAACCTCTCATGAATCAACCAGACTTACAGTAATTCTGTCTAATATAATTAGCCAGTATTCAAATATGATAAATATTGCATCTGAACATGAACAATTTCATATGCCTCTGAGAATATCAGAACTTATGGAGTACCTAAAAGGTATTGCTGTAATATCCCTGATTATAACAACTACATTCAAATATCTGTGCAATTTCATCACTATTCCACTAACTAATAAAGTCATCAATAATCTTACATTATTCAGTTCACTGAAAGAGTTAATTCGGAAGAATTTTTGGCTAACCCGTTTTGTAAATATCATATCTGGATAAGTCGTTTACTCATTAATAACTTCTTCCTTAACAATGACATCACATATTCAGAATAATCCTCAGAAAAATATGATATCTCTTTTAATATCGGCTTTACTTATTAGCCCATTCTCTATTTTGACTACATTATTAATCATTCAGCCTTTGAACCCTTCTTTCACACTTATAAACTTAATCAATATAAATCTTGTGAATTTCATTGTATAAAATTGTACTAGTGAGGCGGTAGAGATCGTAAAGCCTCAAAACTTAACTTTCATAAATACACACATATCACTTAACATTTATCATTAAAATGTCCATTATAAAATATTTATTCCATACCTTTATGAGTCCTGTTTCATCATTAGTAACATTTTTACTCAAGAACATGAGTATCACATTTAGTAGCATCAGAATTAGCTCGGTTGGTAAGCATCTCTATCTATTTGTAAAATAATTTTCATCAGAGTTGGGAGATATCACACTATCATAGGTGTTATAATGGCATGTATTTCTAGACTCCACATATGCTACGTCCAGCCCGAGAATCAACTAAACTATAGCTTTGATACCACTAAATGTAACATCCCTAACCCATATCCGTCATCGAAACAGGGTTACGGAGCATTACCAAAAGTTTTCAAAACATTTGTAGATATTTCAAGTCAATTACTATTCATTTTTCAAAATTATTCATAACATCCCTTAAATAGACCCTTGAGGCCCAATATGAACATTAAATTCAATTCGGGACTTCATCGGGAACCCTAAGAATTTTTGTGAAATTTTCAAAATTTTTCCAAGTTACAGGGCTCACACGCCCGTGTGGTCCAAGGGACACGCCCGTGTGACCGTAGGACACACCCATGCTATAGGCCATGTTTAACCTCGTGTAACTCTCTAACTTGTGCACACGACCATGCCACACGCCCATGTGCTAGGTCGTATGGTTAATTAAATTCTTTTGAAATTAGGGGCAGGTTTCACATAGCCAAGACACAAGCCCATGTTCTAGGCCGTGTAGCACACATGGCTGAGACACACGCTCGTGTCTCTGCTCGTGTACTCAATTCTGAGCATTCTGTTTTCTCAAATTCAAGATGCATGGGACACACGGCCTAACCACACGCCCATGTACCAGGCCATGTCATACATGGTCTAGACACACATACCCGTGTGTCTGCCCGTGTGGACAAAATAGAGCCACTTCTAGCTTCATTTCTCACCCAAAATTTTTACCACATTCCTGCACCAACTTACATCCAATTACCCACCAATCCAAGCATTGAACTCAAGTAATTTATATTTTTACATGCATTCATGCTTTTAATCTTATCTTTTATAAGCATACTCATTTAACCTTTCTCAATCAATCAATAATAAACCATTATGTTATCTCCATAAAATAAACTTAAATACATATATATACATGTACAAAAAAGTAATCATCACTAGCTATTCCAATGGCTAGATTACAATAATCATTTACATTTACATGCCAATATGACCAATATAACCTATACATGCCATTGTAACCATAATTGCTTCACCATATTGTACTAACATGGGCTGATGGATAGTGTGAGTGATCTCCGCCAAGCTTCTAATCCAACGAGCTTCCGATTTACTATAAAATAGGGGAATAAAACTAAGAAAGTATAAAATGCTTAGTAAGTTCGTATAACATGGTACTTAACTTACCATTCATTCTATTTTGAGGTAACTATGTAAGACATATTTAATCAATTTGACCTCAAACCCTACACACATCCTCATTGCCCTTGTTAGTCATATATTCCATAAGAACATCAGAACATATATGGGCTCAACAATAATCAAGTTTCCAAGCACATATGCTTTCCACAACATGTATTCATTCAACATGCATAATTCATCTCATTATTACAAGTATAATTTCATACTGGTTCATTTTGAGTTCAGATCATTTCATATCAAAACTTCACTCGTATTACTCGAAATATCAAGGTCACGATTAGTACACTCAAGGTGTACAAGTCTATTATCAAGACTGAACATATATTCATCAAATAAAGTCCATGTACAAATATCATCATGTAACGCCCCAAAAATATAAGATCTTTAATTTTACATGTTTTGGTACAAGTTACATGATTGGTTTGGTGGCTAAATGTGTGGCGTGTTTAGGAGTGTTAGAGAAGCTAGGGTTCAAGTCCTGGCTATTGTAAATTTTTAAATCTTAGCTCTTAAGGGAACCTAGACACTGACACTTAGGCTTTATGAATAATTGCGTTTGATTGATGTCATAAAAAACCTTGTTGCTTAGTGGCAAGTAGCATGTGGAGCAACTGAGAGGGCATGGGTTCAAACCCCAAGGCAAGCAAAGGATGATTATTTTGCTACTTGGGACAGTAAGAGTTTGAAGTGGATTTGGACTCTGTTGTGTGAGAGTTTGAACTGGTCTTGGGGTTTGTTATGGAGGATTTCAAGGAGTGATAAGGGGTGTGATTGAGGGAGATTTTCAGGGAGCTTGAAGTGTAGGAGGAGTGTGGCCGAAGTTAGGAGTCTCTTTGGTATCTATTCGATTATAGGCAAGGGGGAGTGTCGAATTGGTGTATTTTTTTGTGTGGTTTTTCTCTTTTGTTTTCAACAATTGGTGTAGAAGTGGTGCCAAATTCTCCCTCTCCTATTTTGAGATTTTGGTTCCGTTTGGCATATAGTTTGGTATCTTTTCTCTAGTGTCGATTCTCTTTTCTTTTTTAAGTTTTTGACCGAATACTGCCCTTCTCGAATACCCCATTTTCCGTTCCTTTTCTTCACACTCTTCTTTGGCCGAACCTTGCTGTCGAACTTAACATCCCCTTCTACTTTTATTTCATTCTTGGCCAAATACAGGTTCATTCCTTCCTCTCTATTTGGACTTTTGTTAGCTGAATCCTCTCTTCATCTTTTCGCTCTTTTTTTTTGTTCATTTTTTATGTACTATTTTTCTTTTCAGGCCGAATACCCTTTATCTTTGTGGCTAACCATTTTCGGATGCTCTGCTATTTGGGGATTGGCTGAATACTCCTCTATTCTTCTAGTGTTGCACTATTACAGTTTTCATAGGGTTCTCGGATAATCGGTAAGAGTTAAGGTTATGCTTTCTTCCATTCTTTTTAGTCGAATGCTTTTCCTTTGGTTCTTTGGGTATCGATTTATGATTCCTTCTTATTTCTAGGGTTCTTCAAGGAGTAGTGGTGCACAAGTGGTTTGAAGCAACCACAGCCTTTTCTCCCTCAAGTATTCAATTAAGGTATTATGCTATCTCATTGTCTGGGGTTAACCCGAATGTGGCTTTTGTGTTAATGGATAGTAGTTGTTACTAACTTTCAAGATCTACTTGGAAATCAAATTCTCGTCAGAGGGTGCGATCATTTGTGGGTTAGCGACTTTAGCAGGTTAGGCCACCCTCTTTCAATCAAGGTAAGGTGGTGTGTTTTGGGTAGAATGTTATGTTGTGGTTAAGTCAAATCATCTGTTAACTAACTGAAGGTCTTGATGAGTGTAGGTTCGGTCTACATGGGATTCTTCATGCGTCTCGCTAAACAGGTGTGTAATCACACCACTACATCACTGTGATTCGGCAAAAGTCAAAAAGCCGAAACTTCAGCATTTGAGGCCTCACAAGCATCCAAACACTCGTGTGGTAAACTGAGCCCACAAATCATTGGCGACAAATGGTAGAGGCTGCCACGAGCGTTCTCGTGGACTTGGGCCTTTATATGTCCCGTTGGGTCAAGATGAGCCTAATGGGCCCAATGGGCTCGTGGGTCCCACTGGATAAGATTCAGAGTAAGTGGAAAATAGTGGAGTGGGATATGGTGATTGCATAGTCGTGACTGAATATAGGCTAAATGGGCCACACGAGCGTGTGGGTCACTTGGGTCGAGTAATGGACTTTGGGCCCACTTACACCGTTTTGGCCATAATGGTTACTAGAGTCGCCAGGGCGATGGAAGACCTTTTGAGAAGTCGTTATCTGTATCGAGACCCCAAGATTAGTGAAATGACCAAAACACCCCTAAAGGGGTAAAATTACTTTTTTACCCCTGATTGATGGAAATGACCATTATACCCTAGAGGTAGGTTGATTGATGAGTGTATGATATATGTATGACTGTATTTAAGTATGAGACTTTTCATACACGTAATATTTCTGACATGCCATTCTGCATTGGGGTTTGATTCTAATTTGGAGGAAGTACTGTACTAGTGGCTTTGCCACGTTTCTACCATTCTGGTGGCTTTGCCACGTATTCTAGTATTAGTGGTTACGCCATGTTATTGTTATTAGCAGCTTTGTTCTGTTACTGTTAGTAGCTTCACTGTGATATTGGTGTGTTGGTTGGGTGGGTCGATTTAATCCCCACATGGTGTGTTGGTTGGTATGGGTGGTGTGTTGGTTGGATTGGGTGGGTTGCATACTTGCACTGTACTAATACTATTTTGGGCTTAGGCCCACACTGTCACTGTATAGGGCTAAGGCCCAGACTGTACTGTTACTGAGTAGGGCTCAGGCTCAGACCGTTATTGTATGCACTGTTTACCATTTGACTGATAGGGGATTACACACTGAGTTTTCGTAAACTCACCCTTTCTTTGAACTGTGCAGGTAATCCCCAGCCTTAGACGATCGTAGATGATTTGATTATGACTTAATTTAATCAAAGATTTTATATTTGGGTTTTAATTATGTAATAAGGCCATTTAAGGAATTTTTAACTTTTAATTGGGCTTTTAATTTCGTATTTTAAACTGCTAGAGTAGGAACATCGAGTTTTCAAAATAATAACGATTTTTTAAAGAAAAACATACACTTTTAACTTGAAGGTTTTCAACTAAAGAAGCTTCCGCGGTTTTAATCAGATTAACAAAGATTTATGATAATAATCATTTGATAAGAAAATTTTTAGTTGTATGAACAATATTACCGAGTTTTCTCAAGCAATACATACATAATGGGTTTTTACTTAAAGATGATTTTCCACCAACAAGCTCAAGTTTTAGAAGGCACTTAGATGTGGCACGTCGAATTCAGTCGTAACGTCTAGGTCGAGTTTGGGGTGTTACACATCATCTCATGTTTTCATATATCATTTTCTTATATTTTAAACGGATACGTGTAATAACTCATTTCTTATTCATATCTTCTCATATCAAGGTGTTTACCCGTTGAATTTATCTGAAATATTGATGGTTATATAGGTATTACAATCGAGGTGTACAAATCAGTATCCGCCAATTCATATTCAATGGTACCCATAAGGTATTTTTTCCGAAAGTACACTCTCGAGCCACACATATATACAACAGGATTACCAGTCCAGTCTAATTCCTGTCTATAATATTCATACTCAATAGAGCTTAGTTATGATTACCAGTCCAGGCTAAATCCTTTTTATGACATATGCTCTAAAGAGCTTGATCTGATTACCCGTCCGGGCTAAATCCATTCCATAACATATGCTCGAGAGACTTATATTAGGATTACCTATTTGGGCTAAATCCTTTTAGAAAGGAGGTCAATAGTATTACTCGTCCAAGCTAAATCCCACCAGCAACAAATGCAGGACCTCATTCATTTCGAGAAATCACTTTATCCATCGATTTTCATTTATTCAAATGGAATTTAACATTTTTCAAGCATTATCGAGCATGTGATTATTTCATACATCTATAATCATCCATATAATTCAAATGATCACATTCCTCATTCATTCCAAGCATAAAAGTAACATTTTCATCGTTTAACCTTTATCATCTATCAGCCATTATCATTTAATTTAAACATTTTTATTTATTGGGCTTGACTGGATATCTAATCATTTCCCATATTTATGAAATTTATAAAATTTACATAAACACAATCAATGCAAGCATGTAAATAAACACAATTTAGTTACACAAACTTACCTCGACAAATGTTTGTGTACATAACATCTACTAATCCGACATTTTCCTCTTTTCCTCGTTCTAGATCCGAATTTGGTCTATCTGGATCTGTACAAATAAATTTTACGTCAATTTATCACATTTCATATTCAAGTGGACTCAATTTACATCCTAGGCAAAATTACCATTTTGCCCCTAACTTTTCCATAAATTCTCATTTCATCTCTAGGCTCGGAAAATGAAATTTATGCAATTTACTCCCTATTCCAAGTCTAACCAAAATTTCAACATAAAATTTACAACACATATATTCTACATAATTCAGAATTTTTCTTCAATTTTTACAAATTTACATTTTAGTCCCCAAATCATGTTTTCATCAAAAATCACTTTGTAAAAGTTGTTTATCTATCAACAACCTTTCATTTTCTACCATAAATTACAAATTTTCAACATATTCATCCATGACCCAATTTCCATACCTTGATAACTTTTCAAATTAATCCCCCAAATAGATAGATTAAGCTATCCCAGTTTCAAAAATATCAAAATTACTAAAAATAGGACAAGAAAACTTACCCAATTTGGCCAAGAATGCTTGCTTTCTCTTTCCTAGGGTTTCCATGTATTATTATGGGGAAGAATATGATATAAATTATTTTTATTTCTATTTAATTAATTTATCATCTTTAATAATTTTGATTTCCAATTTAGTCCTTAGCCTTTTTCTAAATTTCAATGGATGATCATCCAAAAATAACTACTAACTTTTTATTAATGGTCTAATTACCATATAAGGACCTCAAGTTTTGAATTCCATAGCTATTTAATCCTTATAGTTACTAGAATTCAACTTTTGCATTTTATGTGATTTAGTCCTTTCCTTAATTAAATAGAAAATCGATAAAATTTTCGTATCGAAATTTTCACATGACATTTGTAACATAATACGTACCATATAATAAAATAAAAATTAATTTTTTCGGCTCGATTTTGTAGTTCCATAACCACTATTCTGATTTAACCGAAATTGGGCAGTTACACTTCTCATTCTAACTGATCTAGATTCTCAGGTTTTTTCCTGGTAATGACCTTTTTTAGGCCGGTTTGAACTAGAATTACCATAATCCAAACTTGCCACAAATTGAAATTTGTGATACCATCGAATTTCTCAATGTCAAACCTTGTTGTTTTCATCTCTTAACGGACTGATCTATGAAAATTGAATTAGCTCTGATACCACTTGTTGAGGATCAACCCGATTAAGCAACGAACAAGTAAAAATAGCAAAAGAAATTGAGAAATTGAACACACAAATTTAACGTGGAAAAATCCCTCCAAAGAGGATAAAAAACCATGGACAAAGATAATGGCAAAAGAATGAATAGTACAAAAGATGGCGATAAAACTAAACCCCGAAAACAAAGAACCCTCAAAACATAAACACAAAATTCTCCAAAAGTGTTATGTGTTCGAATCTCTAATGGGTGTATTTTCTAAGGTTGTAAAAAAGCCTATTTATAGGTTAAACTCGTAGGTCAAATAAATTATGCTAATAAATGCTAAATATATTATACTAATAAATACTAAATCTTCTAGAAAAAATATTTTTTGTTTAATTTGACTTGCAAGTAACCTCTCCAGCCATTGATGACATCATCATCAACAACAAAGACAATAATAGCGATGATTCTATAGGCTTGGCAACAAAATTAACGATCTTTGTGTATTCAATGAAATTGTAATTGGGGGAGTGTTTGGCGAGGAGGTTGGATTCTTCGAGGGAAAGAGTATTTGGAGAAGCAGAAAGGGTAATAGTGTAACACCCCTAACCCGAATCCATTGTCGGATTAGGGTTAAAGGCATTATCAGACAAATTAAAACATTTTACAAACAATTCAATAGCATCATCCACAACTTAGTCAAACATTAATTTAAAGTCCTTTATATAGGTCATCGAGACCTTAAACATGCATTAGAAAAGGGTCGGGACTAAACCGAGCTCATATAAAATTTTTCGATACTTAAATAATTTTTTGAAGTTTCACAGGTCACACGCCCGTGTGTTTAGGCCGTGTCAAAACAAGGCATACATTCTGACTTGTCCAAACGGCCACATGACACGCCCGTGTGCCAGGCCATGTGAAAATTAGGGAGGCTACTGACTTGGGTCACACGGCCAGTCACACGCTCGAGTGTTTAGTCTGTGGTCGAAACTGACTTGGCCACATGGCCTAGCACATGCCCGTGTGTGCGACCATGTGGTCTACCTAGGCTCATTTCAAAATGGCCCTCGAGCAACACGGTTAAGACACACGCCTGTGTCCCTGCCTGTGTGGGCAAAAATAGGCCATTTACAAGGCCAATTGCCACCCATTTTGGGTCATACCTACAAGCATAAAACTAAACACATTTGCACTGTAACTTCAACCAATTTCAAACCCAAATCATGCATCTTCTATGCCATTTCATTATCAACAATTTTCACACTTGTAACACATATCAAAAAATATCATTCTATACACCAAATACATACCAAAACATATGATTTATAACCTTCATATTCACATTCAACTTCACACCACATTCTTACCAATTCCACAAATTAAGCACATACCAAACTTACCATTTCTCTTAGCTATTCATTAACACATCAAACATACCACAAATGCATCACATATCATATACCAAAATCAAACCATAAGTTCAAACACAAACTAGCCATATCACATGGCTAAATATATATTCATTACAAAACATGTAACACCCCAAACCCTGCCTAGACATTATGGTTGAATCTACGATGCCACATTGAAGTGCGTTTTGAAAAGCATTGCTCTGTTCGAAAAGTTCGTACTATATTAAAACCCTCGTAATGATCTTTTACAAAAACTTTTGAGTGTTTTGTTCGTTGTTAAAAACTCAAGTAGCTGAGCAAAATTTTAATCATTTTAGGTTGTTATTACATTTTAAAGACAATATTTGTTGCAGAAGCTTTTGAAAAATGTTGTAATAGTGTGGTGTTTTGAAAACAGTTATCTTTTTGGAAAATTCGCGTCCTACTGCAGGTAGATTTAAATTAGAATAAGTAAACCACAAATTAAAGTAAAATTTAAATAGGCCTTATTACATAACAAATACCCAAATAAAATAGCTTAAAGTTTAAAAGTTGAAAAAAGTAGCAAAAGCAGTTGTATGGCCTCCATCGAGTCCCTCGCAGTACCGACCCAACTAAGGATTACCTACAAAGGAAGGCAGAAGGGTGAGTTTATGAAAACCCAGTGTGTAATCCCTTATAAAACAAATAGTCAGTCATACAATAGGTAAATACAGTATGGGCCTAAGCCCGTTTCAGTAACAGTCTAGTAGCAGTTAGGGCCTTAGCCCAATACAGTATCAGTAGCAATGTGGGCCTTAGCCTATTACAGTAATAGTAACAGAAATGCAATCAGTAGTCCTACCCATCCATCTTCTACACTACACTCCGTCCAGCCCTACACTCCATATCGGGATAAAATCGACCCACCTATCCCTACACTTCAAAATATAGCACTGGTTGCGGCACTAAATTGTATATGCAGTAGAGCTACCAGTACAGTACACTTTCTCCAAATATGTCAAACCCAATCCCCCATGCAACATGTCATGTCATAATATCATACGTGTATGCAAAAATGTCATGCTTGAATACAGTTATACAAATCATAGGGTATATCAATCATTTTTCCAGTATGGGGTCTAGGTGTACTTACTGACCCAACAGTAGGTCCACAGTCGTCTCGGGCGACCCGTGCAACCTTAACAATCAATCAATGAAAATGGGCCTAGAGCCCATAACACGACCCATGTGGACCTATATTCAAAGTTCTTTTTCAATAAAACATTCAGTTCAATGATTTCAGTTAGAAACAATCAATTTTTAGTACAGTGGCACAGTCATTCAATAGTTCATTACATTAATTTACCCCTACTAACATAACTCAGACCTCGATGGATACACAGATCCAACCCACACACTGGGATAGCACATAATGCTCATCGACCAAAGCCGGAACAGTAACATTAACAGTAACAGTATTGTACAAAGTACCTCATCAGAATAAATTCAGAACAGTAATAGTAAGCGACACATAAGTGTCTCATCGACCAATGGCCGGTATATACCTGAACACTTCCAATCCTATGGCATGCCAACTATATCCATCTAGCCCGACGCTGTTAATAGGGTATTCAAATCATTTCATTTTAATACAGAAACAATAACAGTTTCCATCACATCATTCATCATACATATTAACTAATAAAAAATAGTAATTACATTTGCTAAATTATTAAGCATGGTTTATAGAAATACAAACCAAAATTCTCGAATCTACTCGATATCTCCGTCCACTTTCTCTTTCTCCTTCTTCGATGACGTTTTCGGTGCTACATTAGCTACGGGAAAAATTAACTTTAAAAATATCATTAATACATATCATTTAATAACACACTCTTCTATTTTCCATGTAACTTTTACATAAATTCCAATTTAGTCCTTCCACCATAACTATTTTTTCTCTACAAATAAATCTCATATTTTCATTTAATACCTACTTTAAACAAGTTTTAGCTCTTATTATTCAATATAAAACATCAATTCTAAATTTCTTTCAATTTAGTCCTTATTATACCAAAACTTATTTCTCTTTTTACAATTCAATCCTTCTCCCACTTCTAACTTGAATTCTTATCACTTTATCTCATAATTTACTCAATTGTTCAACTTAATCAACATCCAAAAATTCACTAACTTTCTAAATTTCAACATAATTTCAGTAGAGCTTTGTTCTAGTATTCCAAAAACATCAAAATTATAATAAAAGGGACTAAATTAACTTACCAATTAAGCTTCAAACCTCAAAACCCTATTTTTCCTTTCTTTTCCTTTCCCTTTTTCTTTCTTTCTTTCCCTGTTCTGTTTCATTTTCATTCTTTCTTTTATTTTCTTTATTCTATTTCTTTTATTTACTGTAATTATTATATTTTAGTTATTATTATATTTTACTTAAATAATAAGTAAACATATACTTATAATACATGTGTATGTATTATATTTTATACACATGTAACTAATTTTTACCATACATTTGTCACTTAAGGTTTATTTCCTAATTTAGTCCTTTGATTTTTCTTTAATCTATAATTAAATTTTTACACTATATTCAATCTAGTGCTTTTACTAAATTAGCTTTAATTCAAGCTAATTCACTTAACCAAAGTCTAATTAACTACACTACTGGCTTCATAAATATTTCTAATAAATATTTATGAATTCATTTTATGGCAATAATAACCCGAAAATACACTTTCCCATTACTCGTAAACTTTGGATCGTTACAGAATGGGTAAATCCTACATCTATCAATGCAGTATATGGTACACTGGAAATTAGAAATGTACCCGTAATAACATCTAGGGCATCTCTGTCCTCTCGGCGAGGAACAGCATAAACAGGGCTAGTTGCCTTGCCTCTGTGTGACCAACACCTCTACCCGGTGCTCTACGACCACAGCCCATACCATTTCCACCCCTGACCTGACCACGGCCTCTCGGTGGCTGCTGAACACCTCTCGACGGCTGAACAGTACCCATACCAGTAGCCTGCATCTGATCGGGTCTCCGTGGACAATCTTTGATGCGATGTTCCAAAGATTTGTACCTCAAACATGCCCCTATCCATTTCCAGCACTCGCCCTGATGGCATCTCCCACAACAAGCACAAGGCTGCGGCCCAAAAGCAGCAACAGGGGGCCCAACTCCGACTGGTCCATCAACTCTGGCCTTTTTCTTAGGCCTCATAGTTGAACTTGAGGGCTCTCAAACCCTCTTGTTCATTCCCCTGTCTGACTCACGATTCTGGCACTCAGTGCGCTTCACATCCTTGGCGATCTTCACTTTTTCCACTAACACTGCAAAATCTTGCTCCCTCTGTGGAGATATCAGAACTCGTATATTATATCTAAGACCATCCTCAAAACAAACACAACGCTCATATTCAGTTGCCACCATCTCACGTGCATAGCGGCTAAGTCATAAAAACTCAGACTCATACTCAGTTACTGATTTATCCCCTTGAATCAAAATCAGAAACTCTCTCCTCCGGGCATCCACATAACTAGCGCCCACATACTTTCCTTGGAATGCAGTCTTGAAAAATTCCCAAGTCAATTGGTCGAGCCGAGTACCCTCTTTAACTGTAAGCCACCACTGATAGGCTTTATCTTGTAACAATGACACTACACCTTTTAATTTCTACTCTAGGGTGCAATCGAGGTCATCCATGATCCGCTCTATGGCCTCAATTCAATATTCAGCCACATTAGGGGCAACTCCAGTGATACCCCTAAAGATCTCATCCCCATTAGACCTGAGTCATTCCGTCACTAACCCACAGCCCACAGTACTAGTATTAGGCCCAGCGACCCATTCCAAAATTTGCAACATAGCTTGGGACAGTGCGTCGTCCCCAGCTACACAATAGTAACAGCCCGATTTAGACCTTAATCAGAATGGTGGTATCGAGACCACGAATCTGAGTCAAAAAATATTTAAAAAATTATTTTCTATGTTTATTTTGTGTGAATTTGTATCTGTGAATTTTTTATGCTTTAATTTTATCATTTGAGTGTCCGATTAAATAAAAGGACTTAATCGTGTAAAATGAAAATTTGATGGTTAATAGTAAAAGGGTCGAATAGTGGTTGTTCTTTTAATGTGGAGGATTTATGTTGCAATTAGCCTATTGACTAAATGAAAGGACGGCATTAGGCTTATATTGTATGGTTTTGTTATAAATTTATTAAG
Organism: Gossypium longicalyx; assembly: GCA_025698465.1. NCBI lineage: Eukaryota > Viridiplantae > Streptophyta > Magnoliopsida > Malvales > Malvaceae > Gossypium > Gossypium longicalyx. The sequence goes on from CM047002.1 coordinate 81,846,501, forward strand.
GTTAAAAATGTAATTAAGTTAAATGTTAATATATGATATAATTATACGTAAAATAAGCCATGTTCATTTTTATTTATCTAGACCGAAACAAAAATAATAAAGAAAAGAAAAGAGTTCTTAGGGTACGGCCATTTCTAAGCTCAATCAAGGTATGTGCCTAGCTCGATTTTTAATAATTTTTACATTTTTGAGATCGTTGTTACGTTATCTTCAAGACCCATGCTTGAATTTTTTATTTTGGTAAATATTTTGAGGTATGCCATTGTTTAAAGCTTGTGATTTTTGTTGTTTGATGATGAAATATGAAAGATATGTTTTGGGTTAACATGTTTTGTATTGGAGTTTTCGATGATTTTGAGTAATTAGGACTAAATTGCAAAAATAAAAATTTGAGGGACTAAAATGTGAAATAAATGAAGTATATGGACTTTAATGAACACTAGGAACATTCGACCTAACATGTGTATGTTGAGATTTTGCATATTTTGTGTTTTGTGCAATATGGACTAAATTGTAAAAAGTGTAAAATGCCATGGGAAAAATGGTAATTTTCCCATTTATATGTTTTTGGACTAAATTGAATGAAAATATGTTTGAACAAGTTTAATTTGAATATGTTTAGATCAAGAACTAAAGAAATCAGACTTGGATCGGGGGAAAACAAAAGTTGTCAACTAGTCGTCTCGTTCCATTTTACATCGCCCGAGGTGAGTTTATAAGCAAATAGACATACTTAATTTTAATTAAATACAAATTATATATGCTGAAATGAAATGTAAGAATATATACATGCAAATGTCGAATGTGTATAAGCTTGGTAACCATGTTCATGTATTCGTTTCGACCGAGTTAGGATATCCAAAAGCCCAGTATGAACCATAGGAATAGCTAGGATACATATGTCATGACATAGGATTCTTATATGTGATGTGCGAGTAAGACCATGGCATCGATATGTGATTTCGATATGTGTGTGCGAGTAAGACCCTATCTGGGATGGAGGCATCGGTATGTGATTACATGTAAGACCACATCAGGGACATTGGCATTGTATGATATGTGTGATTATTTGAGTGTCCTATCTAATTTCGAATGGTTCATCGAGCAAAGATAAGTTGTGATCGAATGTGTAAAATGAGCTAAAAGGCTAGGTATGAATTAGCTTGTTATCTATTTGAAGTAAGGTAAGTGAGTAACTCGATCATTTGTTACAAATCATGTTTGATGCAAATGAAGGATATATGTGATTATGGTCTGTATATTCAGCCAAATAAGTAGTATATGTACATGATGTTATATTATGATTCTCGAGTGTGTATATGAGTATATGTATATTTGGTCATATAATGACATTTTGACTTTGAAAGTTGAATGACATTTGGTTAATTTGATTATGTGAGCATTCGACCAAGGTAGAAATTGAGTATGAAAATGTATTATTTATGGAACTTTTAAGTTTGAGAATAAGCATGGTAATGTTAATATAATTTGGTTTAGTTTTAAATGAGTTGATTATATGACTTGGTTGTTTATTTGCTTATGACTTACTAAGATATAAAAGCTTACTCTGTCTATATGTGTGTTTCTGTTTTATAGATTTTGGATCAAGTCACGAGCTCAGGGATTATCAGCAAAGTTCATCACACTATCTACTGTTTCGGTTCTTAATAAGTGAAATTTTGAATTTATGGCATGTATAGGCTAGATTATGTTTTGGAATGTTGTATTTTGGTCTGTGTATAATTTGAGCCGTGCGAAAATGGCTTAACTTCTATGCTTGAGTTCAGTTTTGGTTAATTTATGGTTTAAGTCTATTTTGGTTATTATGTCGTGTGCCTTGGATGATTAGAATTTGTGTTGTGTGTTTGTATATTGAGGTTGGTTGATGAACTCGAATGTGGTATGAATGAATTGGTCATAATATATATAAGTATATTTGTTCGATTTGGATGCAGTTTATACTAAGAAAAGGTATATATGTAAATTTTAGTTATTATGTTAGGTTAATGTGTTATAAATGATTTGGTAATAAAGGATATATTGTAATAACCGAACATGGTTGGAGATATTTTATATGGTTTTCCATATGGTTTGTGAAATTTGTGTCTTGGATATATATATGTATCTATAATCGGTGAATGATTTATTATTGAAAAGTACATTTTATATCAAGATTTGGTACTAAAAAGTATTCGACTATATTCTAATGTGACTCGGGTTTATTTTGGTATATGTATTATATGATATGTTTTGTATTTGAGAATGGTATACTAATTTCGGTTAGCATTGAAATGAAATGATTATGAAATGTATATACTAGTGAATAGGTATTAGTTGTTTTAATTCGATTGTAATAGCAATGTATGAGTATACATATAAATATGCATAAGTCATGGTTATTAATGTAATGAATTGGCTAAATGGAAACAAGTTGGATATGTTAAATTTGACCTATTCATGTATTACCTTGTGGTTCGGCAAATGTGATAAAAATAGGTCATTATATATTTACTTATATGCTCGAGCTATACTTGTGGAATAAAATATTTGTGGTTAAGAAATATATGTTATAATGTTAGGTAATATTTGATAAATGAAATGGACATTGAGATATATGTTATTTATATGAAGCATGATGATGTGTGACTTTATTAATTTAAGTTGGTGAGTATAAATTGCAAGTTGATAGATTCATTTATATATAAACCATTCGTATGCTTTGAAAGTTAAGTTTGCATATTTCATTTGAATATGAAATGAATTGTATTATGAACCGTAATGCCTTGTAACCCCATTCCGACGACGGATACAGGTTAGGGGTGTTACATTTGATTGGTATTAGAACTACGATTTAGTTGATTCTAGGACTAACGTAACGCGTGTGAGTCTAGCTATACATGCCATAATATACACTGCGATAGTGTGATAACTTTTGACATTTGAAAATGTGTTTTGATATAGTAATGGATCCCGACAGAGCTGTAGCTGATGATGTCAAGACTGTAGCGCCTGTTCCTATACAAGGGACAACGCCGGTTGATTCTCGACCGACTTCGAGTAACAAAGAGGGTGAAGCTAGACAAGCCTTTTACCAAATGATGAATGACTGGTTTACACAGTATATCTGGACTAACCCGGCTGCACAACAAGGTTCACCCCCGACTAATCCATCTTTGATACCTATTATACCTCAAGAAAATGACCTGTTGAGATTACATAAGCCATCTGTTGATAAAATCAGAAAGCATGGGGCTGAAGAGTTTAAAGCTACTGATGATGATGATGATGATCGAGCTGAATTCTGGTTTGATAATACTATCCATGTGTTTGATGAGTTGTCCTGTACCTGGATGAATGCTTGAAATGCGATATATCTTTGTTACGAGACACCGTATATCACTGGTGGAATACATTGGTATCAATGGTTACAAAAGAGCGGGTGACCTAGCAATTCTTTTAGACTGAGTTTCGTTAGAAATATATTAGCGAGAGATTTATCGACCAAAAGCGCAAAGAATTTTTGGAGTTGAAATAGGGTCGCATGACAGTGACAGAGTATGAGAAAAAATTTGTGAAACTCAATCGGTATGCCCGAGAGTGTGTTTCTACCGAAGCCATAATGTGTAAAAGATTTGAAGATGGGTTGAACAAAGACATTAAACTATTAGTTGGCATACTTAAGATAAAAGAGTTTGTAGTACTAGTTGAGCGAGCCTGCAAAGTTGAAGAGCTCGGGAAAGAGAAAAGAAAAGTTGACTTTGAAGCTAGAGATGCACGTAAGAGACCATTTGATAAGTCATTTCAGTCAACATCAAAGAAGTTTTGAGACGATTTTATCCGTTCTAAGGCTACTTCAGCTTATTCTCGATGGGATCAGAATAGACCACCTGTGAGCTCGAGAGCTACCTTAGTAGCTAGTGTGGGTCATGTCAGATCAAATCAACTCGAGTGTAAACGTTATGGTAAACAACATCCCGAAAGTTACAGATTGCATGATCGAGCCTATTTTAAGTGTGGATCGATGGATCATTATATTCGTGAATGCCCAGAGTTAGTTGAAGAAAATCCAGTACAGAATACTACAGTTTGAGGTAGACCACCCAAAAATGCGGGTAATGTGAACAGCAATCAGAGAGGGACTAAAGATATAGCAGTTAGATATGAGGCTCGTGCACCTGCCAGAGCCTATGCTATTCGCGCACGCGAGGAGGCTTCATCCCCAGATGTCATTACTGGTACATTCATTCTCTATGAAACTAATGTAATTGCATTGATTGATCCTGGTTCGACTCATTCTTATGTGTGTGAGACTTTAGTATTAGGTAAGACTCTGCCTGTTAAGTCTACTGAGTTTGTGATTAGAGTGTCAAACCCCTTAGGTCGGTGTGTTATGGTTGACAAAGTGTGTAAAAATTGTCCTTTGATGATTCAAGATCTGTGCTTTTCGGCTGATTTGATGTTGTTTCCATTTGATGAGTTTGACATAATTTTGGGTATAGACTGGTTGACTTTGCATGATACTGTTGTAAACTGTAAAAGAAAGACTATTAACTTGTGGTGCCAGAATGATGAGATTATTCGAATTGAATCAAATGATTTGAATGGTTTACCAGTAGTGATATCTTCGATGTCAACTCAGAAATATGTGAGGAAAGGTTGTGAAGCTTATTTTGCCTATGTGTTTGATAGTAAAGTGGCCGGAAGAAACATTGAATCAGTACCAATTGTGTGCGAGTATCCGGATGTGTTTCTTAAAGAATTGCCGGGTTTGCCACCTATTCGGGAGGTAGAGTTTAGTATTGAGTTAGTTCCCAGGACGACTCTGATACCGATAGCTCCGTACAGAATGGCACCTACTAAATTAAAAGAATTGAAAGCTCAGTTGCAAGAGTTGACAGATAGAGGTTTCGCGCGATCGAGTTTCTCCCCCTGTGGTACACCTGTGTTATTTGTGAAGAAGAAAGACGGAACTATGAGGATGTGTATTGATTGTAGACAGCTCAATAAGGTGACTATAAAGAATAAGTATCCATTGCCACAGATTGATGATTTTTTTTATCAACTGAAAGGAGCTACAGTATTTTCAAAGATAGATTTGAGATCAGGATACTACCAGTTGTGAGTTAAAGACTCTGATGTGCCAAAGGCTGCTTTTCGAATGAGGTGTGGACACTATGAGTTTTTGGTTATGCCTTTCGGACTTACTAATACACCTACTGTTTTCATGGATTTGATGAATCGGATCTTCAGACAGTATTTGGATCAGTTTGTGGTTGTGTTCATAGATGACATTTTGATCTACTCCCATGATGAAACCGAACATGTCGAACATCTGAGACTTGTGTTACAGACTCTGCGAGATAAATAGTTGTATGCAAAGTTTAGTAAATGTGAGTTCTGGTTAAGTGAAGTCAGTTTTCTGGGCCATGTTGAATCAGCATCGAGTATTCAGGTTGATCCGAGTAAAATTTTAGCTATACTTAATTGGAAACCTCTGAGAAATATTTCTAAAGTCTGAAGTTTCCTGGGACTTGCTGGTTATTATAGACAGTTCGTGAAGGTTTTTCTATGATTGTAGCCCCGATGATGAAGCTATTGCAAAAATATGTTAAGTTCGAATGGTCAGAAAAGTGCTAGAAAAGTTTTGATCAGTTGAAAGCCCTTTTGACTAAAGCTCCAGTGCTAGTTCAGCTAGAATTGGGTAAAGAATTTGTTATCTATAGTGATGCATCTTTAAATGGTGTGGGTTGTGTTTTGATGCAGGAAGGCAAAGTTATAGCTTAACATAAAAAGAACTATCTAACACACGACCTAGAATTGGCAGCTATTGTGTTTGCATTGAAGATATGGCGTCACTATCTGTTCGGTGAGAAATGTCATGTTTATTCTTATCACAAAAGCTTGAAATACTTGATGACTCAGAAAGATTTGAATTTGAGACAACATTGATGGTTAGAATTACTAAAAGACTACGAGCTTGTGGTCGACTATCACCCGGGAAAGGCTAATGTTGTTGCTGATGCTCTAAGCTGAAAATCACTATTTTCTTCGCATGCAATGAATGTGCATATGGCTAAGTCTGATGAATATCGAACTGAATTGAAAGTAAGACCGTTATTTGTTCAACAAATTTGTGATGCTCAGAAAGTTGATGATGATTTATTAGCAAAACAAACTCAATGCGATACAAATGTTGATTCAGAGTTCAAGGTCGATGTTGAGGGTTGTCTGAGGTTCAGAAACTGAATATGTGTCTTGAGAAATTCAGAGTTGATTCAAATGATTTTGAATGAAGCTCACAGCAGTCGCTTATCTGCTCACCTAGGTAGTACAAAGATGTACAACGATCTGAAACAGCTTTACTGGTGGCATGGTATGAAACGAGACATTTCTGACTTTGTTTCAAAATGCCTAATCTATCAGCAAGTAAAAGCCGAACATCAAGTACCTTCTGGATTGCTTCAACGGATCATGATACCTGAGTGGAAATGGGACAAAATCATGATGGATTTTGTATCCGATTTACTGTTGACACCGAGCAAAAAATATACAATCTGGGTTATTGTAGACAGATTGACTAAATCGACACATTTTATTCTAGTTCGTACTGATTACTCGCTTGATAAGCTTGCAGAGTTATATATATCTCATACTGTGAGATTACATGGTGTGCCTATTTTTATTATTTCGGACAGAGATTCGAGGTTTACCTTACAGTTTTGGAAGAATCTGTATGATGCTTTAGGTACGAAATTACATTTCAGCACTACTTTCCATCTGCAAACAGATGGTTAGTTCGAATGAATCATTCAGATACTTGAAGATATGTTGAGATGTTGCATTCTCAAGTTCAAAGGTACGTGGGAACGATACTTAACCCCGATTGAATTTGCATACAATAATAGCTTTCAATCGAGTATCAAAATGGCACCATATGAGGCTTTGTACGAATGCAAATGTCGTACACCATTGTATTGGACTGAGCTCAGTGAAAATAAGATACACGGGGTCGATTTGATTAGAGAGACTGAGCAGAAAGTAAAAGTGATCCGTGAAAGTCTGAAAATAGCGCCAAATCGTCAAAAATCATATGCGGACTTGAAACGGAAAGATATAGAGTTTCAGATCGGAGACAAAGCTTTTTGAAAGTCTCACCATGGAAGAAAATACTCAGATTCGATCGTAAAGGCAAATTGAGTATCGATCGTAAAGGCAAATTGAGTCTAAGATTTATTGGGTCATATGAGATTATAGAGCGTATTGGGCCGGTTGCTTATAAACTGTTGTTGCCACCTGAGCTGGAAAAGATCCACAATGTATTCCATGTTTTGATGCTCTGTAGATATCGATCTGATCCCTCACATGTGATTAGTCTGTCTGAGATTAAGTTTAAGTTTGATATGACATATGAGGAAGAACTGATTCATGTTCTGGCTCATGAAGTTAAAGAATTGTGAAATAAGAAATTTTTTGTTAGTTAAAGTGCTATGGCATAAACATGGAGTTGAGGAAGCAACGTGGGAGCCAGAGGATGCAATGAAAGAATGTTATTGTAACATCCCAAAATAGGGCCTAGTCGGGATAGTGGTTTTGGGACCACAAATCTGACATCAAAATATTTATTTTATGATTATTATGAGACCTAGAATATGAGGTTATGCATGTGTTAAAGTTTCATGAAGAAATTCCTTGAGTAAGGTGTCTAATTGGAAATTAGGGACTAAATTGAATAAATAGCAAAACTTGGATTCTAGAAGTAATTTGTATGAAATTGCTTTAAATTATAAATTAGAAGGTCTTAAAGAGAAATTTGCCCAATTTCTAAGTTTTTGGACAAAAATGGGCTTGCATGGATGAAATTTCAAAAAAAGGACTTAAGGGCATTTTGGCCATTTGGCATTTTAATGAAATAAAATGGGAAAAATAAGCCAAAATCAGCCATTCTTCTTCCTTGTACCAGCTGAAATTCTCAAGTCCTCAATAGCTAGGGTTTTCAACATTTTCATGCTTAATAGTAAGTGCTCCCAAGCCCTGTTTTTAATGTTCTTTGTATTTTTGAAATCCCAGTAGCTTGATCTTTCCATTTCTACCCATATTTCATGCTAGGGTTCATGTTTAAAAATTTACCCACGCATGAGTTGCTTTTATTTTGGTGGATTATGGAGGGGTATGAAAGTTGAAGGTGTGTTAAACATCTTTTCTTATGTGATTTTCATGAAAAACCTCTAAAAGGACCTTTTTGCAAAAGTTGTTAAATAGGTGGTAGAAGTGCAAAATAAATGGAAAATGTGGGCTGCCATATGAGGGAAAAGTGTTCAGATAGGCTTGGGTAAGATAGAAATTGCATGTGTTTCATTATACGAGCCTAGGGACTAAATCGTAAAAATGTCAAAGGTTAGGGGCAAAACGGTCATTTGGATCGGGGTAGAAATTAAACTTGAAAAATGTAATGTAATGAATTAATAATATAATTTTTTTAATATAGACCCCGAGGAACAAATTTCGGAGGTCGATCGAGGTAAATGCAGGGTTTCGTAGTAACCGAAACACAGCTCCGAAATGAATACCAGGTAAGTTCGGATAACTCGAAGTAAACCTATAACATTCATAATTATATGTTTTGAGAATGCATGGTAATTGCATTGTTGATGGCATGAAAATGCATGAATTGCATCTTTAATAATGAATTGTTGGATAATGTCTCGGTTGAGGTTGGAAAGGGAATTCGATGGATAAACCATGATTTACATGAGACTTGAGATCCTGTAGGTGTTGCAGAAAAGGATTTAGCCTGGACTGGTAATCCGAAGATCTCAAGTATGAAAAGGATCTGGCCTGGACTGGTGTTCCTTGAATGATCGAGCCTCCCAAAGAATATGTGTAGCCCAGACGGGTAATCCGATTAGGGTCTGAATTTAGCCCGGACTGGTAATTCAGATCCGAGCTCATTAAGGGTGTTTGTCGTTATAAGGGATTTAGCCTGGACTGGTAATCTCGACATCACCTTATGAGTTTATATTACGGGGGATTTAGCCTGGACTAGTAATCCTGCCGTAAGATGTAAGGTTCTCGGGAGTGCATACTGAAACGATCATTCGTACGAATTGATGGTAAATGGATGATCCATCGAGATTTTCTAGAAACTCAACAGGTCTATCACAAGGAATATGTATAGATGATTGTTAAATGATGAGCTCATCTAAGATGAATTACATGGTACATTGTTATGTAACTAACTTGATGATTGAGTATATGTGTTAGGGAAACCATTTCATGCTTGTTGGTTTCATTGCCTAATATGGTTGTATTCTAAATAATTGGTAAGTTTACCTTCTAGTTATACGGGCTTACTAAGCATGTAAATGCTTACCCCTCTCTTTTTCCTACTTTTTAGAGCTCAAGGACTTATAAGGATTGGAAGACAATTAGAGAGTCAACACACTATCAACTAGACAAGCTTTGGTATAAAGACATTTCTATTTTGTTCAATGGCATGTATAGGATTTTTTTTGAGTATTTTGTTATATATGTCATTTGATTTGCCTAGTGAAGGCATGTAAAAATATGTTTATCTTTTCTTGTATATGGCCATGGGAATTGACTCATTTTGAAGTAGACTATGCCCTACAAATCTATGCATGTTTATATTTATATACAATGGCTTAGTTATAATTGGCAATGAGTTATAATAACGAGCCAATCTTAATATGTCAAGCACACAAATAAATCATTAAATGAAAGATAAGAATTAACTTAGCATGTATGAAACCAATGACATGAGGTTCACATACAATGAGGTTAATCAAAGTTTCATATTTACAAATGGATAATTTGCCCTAAATATGCACTATAATAATCTATAAGTGTAAATGGCTAGTAGAGGGTGACTTAAGGCTTGGAAAATATCCTAACAAGGTCCACATGGGTAGACACACGGGCGCGTGTCTAGGCCGTGTGTGACACACCGGCTACTCCCATGGGTGTGTGCTATGACTGTGTGTCCCCTACACCTGAAATTTTAAGTCAGCATAGAGCACGGGCTAAGCATACGGGTGTGTGCCTTAGCCGTGTATATTTAACAGAATGGTGAGGTTGAAGTCAGTGTAGCACACGGGCTAAGCCCACGGGCGTGTGCCTTGGCCGTGTTGCATTCTGGAAAAAGAACATGGGTGTGTTTTAAGCCCCACGGGCGTGTTACACTTCAACTAAGGGAAAATTTCCTAAAGTGCCTCAAGTCTATCGAACAATTTCGATTTTGTTCCGTACTACCCCTAGGAGTATTTTTAGGCATCGGAGGCCTATATATAAGACAAGTACACACGTTTGAAAAGTGTTAAATCACGAGCAAAATTCAGTAACTCGATTGAGTAAGTTTGTAAAGGTGAATTACCGGTAATGCCTCGAACCCTATCCCGGCGTCATATACGAGCGAGGGGTGTTACAGTTATCCAAACCTATTCACTAGTAAGATTTTTGGGGATGAAAATCCCTAAGGGGGAAGAGTTGTAACAGCCCGATTTAGACCCTAATTGGAATGCTGGTTTCGAGACCACGAATCTGAGTCAAAAAAATATTTAAAAAATTATTTTCTTTGTTTAGTTTGTGTGAATTTGTATCTGTGAAATTTTCGTGCTTTAATTTTATCATTTGAGTGTTCGATTAAATAAAAGGACTTAATCGCGTAAAATTAAAATTTAATGGTTAATAGTAAAAGGGCCGAATAGTGGTTGTTCTTTTAATGTGGAGGATTTATGTTGCAATTAGCCCATTGACTAAATGAATGGATGGCATTAGGCTTATATTATATGGTTTTGTTATAAATTTATTAAGGTTAAAAATATAATTAAGTTAAATGTTAATATACGATATAATAAAACATAAAATAAGCCATGTTCATTTTTATTTCTCTTGACCGAAACTAAAATAAGAAAGAAAAGAAAAGAGTTCTTTGGGTTCGGCCATCTCTAAGTTCAATCAAGGTATGTTCCTAGCTCGGTTTTTTATAATTTTTACGTTTTTGAGAACCTTGCTAAGTTATCTTCAAGATCCATGCTTGAATTTTTTATTTTGGTGAATATTTTGAGTTATGCCATTGTTGAAAGCTTGTGGTTTTTGTTGTTTGATGATGAAATATGAAAGATATGTTTGGGTTAACATGTTTTGTATTGGAGTTTTTGATGATTTTGAGTAATTAGGACTAAATTACAAAAATAATAATTTGATTGACTAAAATGTGAAATAAATGAAGTATATGGACTTGTATGAACACTAGGAACATTCGTTCTAACATGTGTATGTTGATATTTTGCATATTTTGTGTTTTGTGCAAAATGGACTAAATTGTAAAAAGTGTAAAATGTCAGGGGTAAAATGGTAATTTACCCATTTATGTGTTTTTGGACTAAATTGAATGAAAATATGTTTGAATGAGTTTAATTTGAATATGTTTAGATCAAGAACTAAAGAAATTGGACTTGGATCAGGGGAAAACGAAAGCTGTCGACTAGTTGTCTCGTTCCGTTATACATCGTCCGAGGTGAGTTTATAAGCAAATAGACGTACTTAATTTTAATTAAATACAAATTATATATGCTGAAATGAAATGTAAGAATATATAATGCAAATGCCGAATGTGTATAAGCTTGGTAACCATGTTCATGTATTCGTTTTGACCGAGTTACGACGTCCAAAAGCCCCGTATGAACCTTAGGAATAGCTAGGATACATATGTCATGACATAGGATTCCGATATGTGATGTGCGAGTAAGACTATGGCATCTATATGTGATTCTGATATATGTGTGCGAGAAAGACCCTATCTGAGACAGTGGCATCGATATGTGATTACATGTAAGACCACGTCTGGGATGTTGACATTATAAGATATGTGTGATTCTCCGAGTGTCCTGTCCAATTTCGAATGGTTCATCGAGAAAAGATAAGTTGTGATCGAATGTGTAAAACGGGCTAAAAGGCCAGGTATGAATTAGCTTGTTATCTATTTGAAGTAAGGTAAGTGAGTAACTCGATTATTTGTTACAAATCGTGTTTGATGCAAATGAAGGATATATGTGATTATGGTATGTATATTCGACCAAATAAGTAGTATATGTACATGATGTTATATTATGATTCTTGAGTTTGTGTATATGAGTATATGTATATTTGGTCATATAATGACATTTTGACTTTGAAAGTTGAATGACATTTGGTTAATTTGATTATGTGAGCATTCAACCAAGATAGAAATTGAGTATGAAAATGTATTATTTATGGAATTTGTAAGTTTGAGACTAAACATGGTAATTTTAATATAATTTGGTTTAGTTTTAAAAGAGTTGATTATATCACTGGGTTGTTTATTTGCTTATGACTTACTAAGCTATAAAAGCTTACTCTGTCTATATGTGTGTTTCTGTTTTATAGATTTTGGATCAAGTTACGAGCTCGGGGATTGTCAGCAAAGTTCATCACACTATCTAATGTTTCGGTACTTAATAAGTGAAATTTTGAATATATGGCATGTATAGGCTAGATTATGTTTGGGAAAGTTGTATTTTGGTCTATGTATAATTGGAGCCATGCGAAAATGGCTTAACTTCTATGCTTGAGTTCAGTTTTGGTTAATTTACTGCTTAAGTCTATTTTGGTTATTATGCTGTGTGCCTTGGATGATTAGAATTTGTGTTGTGTGTTTGTATATTGAGGTTGGTTGATGAATTTGGATGTGGTATGAATGAATTGGTCATAATATATATATAAGTATATTTGTTCAATTTGGATGCGGTTTATACTAAGAAAAGTTATATATGTAAATTTTAGTTATTATGTTAGGTTAAGGTGTTATAAATGATTTGGTAATAAAGGATATATTGTAATGACTGAACATTATTGGAGATATTTTGTATGGTTTTCCGTATGGTTCATGAAATTTGTGTCTTGGGTATATATATGTATCTATAATCAGTGAATGATTTATCTTTGAAAAGTACATTTTATATCTTGATTTGGTACTAAAAAGTATTCGGTTATATTCTAATGTGACTTGGCTTTATTTTGGTATATGTATTATATGATATGCTTTGTGAATGATTTATCTTTGAAAAGTACATTTTATATCATGATTTGGTACTAAAAAGTATTCGGTTATATTCTGATGTGACTTGGATTTATTTTGGTATATGTATTATATGATATTCTTTGTATTTGAGAATGGTATACTAATTTCGGTTAGCATTGAATTGAAATGATTATGAAATGTATATAATTGTGAATAGGTATTAGCTGTTTTAATTCAATTGTAATAGCAATGTATGACTATACATATAAATATGCATAAGTCATGGTTATTAATGTAATGAATTGGCTAAGTGGTGATAAGTTGGATATGTTAAATTCGACCTATTCATGTATTACCTTGTGGTTCGGCAAATGTGATAGAAATAGGTCATTATATATTTACTTATATGCTCGAGTTATAATTGTGGAATAAAATAATTGTGGTTAAGTAATGTATGTTATAATGTTAGGTAGTATTTGATAAATGAAATGGATATGGAGATATATGTTATTTATATGAAGCATGATGATGTGTGACTTTATTAATTTAAGTTGGTGAATATAAATTGCAATTTGACCGATTCATTTATATATAAACCATTCGTATGCTTTGAATGTTAAGTTTGTATATTTCATTTGAATACGAAATGAATTTTATTATGAACGGTAATGCCTTGTAACCTCATTCCGGAGACGGATACGGGTTAGGGGTGTTACAACGATTGTGAGACCCAGTCTCAGTCTCAGGTGGAGCCGGTGCCTCTATAGCTACATTGTTAGGCATATGACCTGATGCCGAAGACCCAGCCCGAGCACCTCCATAGCCCCTGCCGCGGCCTCTTGTACCCCTTCCTCGAGTACCTCTGGTGCTTATTATCGATTTGCGTATTATCTGCATTATAAATTTTATGCATCAGTTTACAGTTCCAGTGTTTATTAGAGGATATTTTATGGAAAATATTATCAGTAACTCAAAGTTTTGTTTTCAGAGATTACAGTCTTACTACAGTTTTAGGTTACCTTAAACAGAGTATTTCAGTACAGTCTATTGCCTATAGAAATCTCAGTCTTTCAATTTAATCAAGCAGAAGTTTTAGAGAACTTACAGGATTGGTGCTGGAGACTCGGTGTACCACACTTTCGGTAAATCATTTCCAAGTATTTCAAATCATTTGGAATAGTTCTTTTTCAAAAATTTTAAAATTTTAAAGAAACCCAAATCCACAGCCGAATTTCGCAACCTGTCTATGATACCACTAAATGTAACACCCTAAACCCGGACTAGACGTTATGATCGAATCTGCGGTGCCACATTGAAGTGCGTTTTGAAAAGCATCACTCTGTTCGAAAAGTCCATACTATATTAAAACCCTCATAATGGTCTTTTACAAAAACTTTTTAGTATTTTGTTCGTTGTTAAAAACCCAAGTAGGTGAGAAAAATTTTAATCATTTTAGGTTGTTATTACATTTTAAAGACAATATTTGTTGCAGAAGCTTTTGAAAAATGTTGTAATAGCGTGGTGTTTTGAAATCAGTTATCTTTTTGGAAAATTTGCGTCCTACTGCTAGCAGATTTAAATCAGAATAAGTAAACCCCAAATTAAAGTAAAATTTAAAGAGGCCTTATTACATAACAAATACCCCAAATAAAATAGCTTAAAGTTTAAAAGTTGAAAACGATAGCAAAAGCAATTGTGTGGCCTCCATCGAGTCCATCGCAGCACCGACCCGCCTAAGGATTACCTGCACAAGAAGGCAGAAGGGTGAGTTTATGAAAACTCAGTGTGTAATCCCTTATAAAACAAACAGTTAGTCATACAATAGGCAAATACAGTCTAGGCCTAAGCCCGCTTTGAAGAATCCGATGCAAGAATTAGGGCATTAGCCCAATACAAGATGTCGATGCGAGTGTGGGCCTTAGCCCATTACAACAACAGTAACAAAAATGCAATCAGAAGTCCTACCACTCTGTCCAGCCCTACACTCTATGTGGGGATAAAATTGACCCACCCATCCCTACACTCCAAAATATAGCACCAGTTGCGGCACTAAATAGTATATGCAGCAAAGCTGCTAGTACAGTACACTTCCTCCAAATATATCAAACCAAATCCCCCATGCAACATGTCATGTCATAATATCATACGTGTATGCAAAAATGTCATGCTTGAATACAGTCATACAAATCATAAGGGTATATCAGTCATTTCATCACTATGGGGTCTAGGTGTACTTACTGACACAATTGTAGATCCATAATCATCTCGGGCGACCCGTGCTACCTTAACAGTCAATCAATGAAAATGGGCCCAAAGCCCATAACACGGCCCATGTAGGCTCACACACTCGTGTGGCCCACGATGTCCAAAAAAGACCTTTGCCATGTGAGTTACACAACTTGGCCCAATAATCTCCACACGTCCGTGTGGTTTTACTCATGTGGGGCCCACGAGTCCGTGGGTCCACAATGCCCACTTCGGCCCAACGTGGCCCAGGACGGCCTAAGCCCATGAAATCGCTCATGGTGACCTCTACCGTCAAACGCCTCTGTTTTATGCGTTCGAACCACCACACGAGCGATCGCATGCTCGTATGGCATCAATAGACATAATTTCTAGCTTTTGTCGAATAACCGTTATTGCAGTTTGGTTACAAACCTGATTGCGAAAATCCGCTTGCTAGCCCACGAGTCCAATACCTATCACAATCAGAACTTCGGTTAGATACTTATCAAACGAATTGCAAGGAACCCTAGCCAATACTTGCTCATAATTTTACCTATCACCTGCCTTCTTTGATTCCCCAAGAACCATTGCAAGCAATCACTTCCAATCCTTAGAGACTACCTGCATCCCAAACACCACTTGTAAACTATTACCATACACACAATCCATTAAACCAAGTGTATAGTAACTTACCAAAAGCGTAGACTAAGAGTGAGGGACAACAGTATTTGGCCAACACCCAAAGCACACCTTAAATCTGAGACACGAGATGAAACAATCTCGCTCCCTAGCAAAAAAGTCAGAAAAGAGAGGTGTTAAACAAAGGTTATTTCGGCAGGAGAAAGAAGGGCTAGCAACCGAGCTCTCTAACCAATATGGAGTAATCAACCAAGATTGAGGGAAAAAGAGAAATAAAGTAATGGAAAGAGTGAAAGAAACTTACACTTGACCCCAACCGATTATTCAAAGAACAACTGCAACAGCCGAAACACAGAAGGGATAGAGAGAGATGCGGTAAACAGTCAAAGTATTAAGATGAAGAGATGTCTAGAAAAGAGGAGAAAATGAAAGGGTATATGACAATGAACAAAGAATAAGAGATGAAATGAGAAGTGATTGGAGAGGGGAAAAATAGAGAAGGGGAGAGAAGGTATTCGGTCACACAGAAATAGAGGAAGGGAAGGAGAGAATGGAGTAGTTCAGCCAAGATTGAGGGAAAAAAAGAAGGAAGTAATCGGTAGAAACAACTTAGAAAAGCACTAACCTGAAACGAACCAATTTGGGAAAGGCCCCGACTAAACTCTCTTAACAACTCGCCCCAAAAGAAAGATACGAAAAAAAAGAATAACAGGTAGGAAAAGCCAGAAGCAACAATTCGGTAATAAGAAGAGAGGGAAACAAACAAAATGAGCTCTTCACCGATTTAGCAAAATGGAACTTCCCCCTACAGTACAACACTCCCACTTTCGGCACCACAATCCCACTCTTCCCAAACCCCTTATTTTCCTCCTCAAAACCCTCCCTATATCTCAATCGATAACTCTCTTATCCAATCCCACCATTCTCTCCTCAAATTCGGCTATTCACTCCCCACTCAACCACTCACATCAACAGAGTTTTGGTCAACCCCTTTGGGCAAAGGAGGGCTCAAACTCAAGACCCTTAGGCACACTCCACACGCTACTTGCCACTAGGCTAGCAGGCCTTATATTTTCATACTTTACTCATATTAATTTTTAAATCTACTAACTAAAAGAAAGAGGTTTATTACTTAAAAACAAAACTTTTTGAAAAAAAGCCCAAGCTTGAACCCAAGATTTCTCAGACACTTCCCAAATTATTCAGAACACTTAACCACTGAATCAGATACACAATTGTGTTACAACAAATCAAAAGCAATTACTAAAGAATTGGGGCGTTACAAAACATATCCAAATACTTCTAGCGTATACTTGCCATACTATTATAATCACAATGTCAAAAGGTACCAAAACAAGGTTCGATAGTGTGGTGGCGATCCTCAACAGTCCCCTAGCTCCTGACAGCTACGATGTAACACCCCTAACTCGTATCTGTTGCTGGAGTTATAATTCCCCTAACCCGTATCTGTCATCGGAATGGGGTTATGAGGCATTACCAATCATAATACAATTCAAAATAGACTTTCATTTCAAAGTTAATCATCTAGTAAATTTTTTAATCAAACTAACATACTTTGATTCTATAATTCATATTGTTATTCAATCAATACAACCAAATAATCATGAGAATCAAATGTTACACACATAACCAAGTATGTTTCATTTCACATACCAAACACATGTGTATACTTTAACATTTATGGCAATCAAATAATTTAAATAAAAAATATGTTATTATCTTACTAATTTTATGTGCATACTTTAACACAAGCACACATATATCAATTCAATTCATATAAATAATATAATCCATTATAGCATTTGTTTACCTCAATACAACATTTGCATATCATAAATACATATAAGTAATAATCCACTTAGCATACGCCGAATATATCATCAACTTAACTAATTAAAACACTTAAATAAATTAACCAAAACATTCAAATAATGTGTCATTTGAAACCAAAACAAAAACCATATTCATTTCTTATCTATTCGACTAACAAAATTTACTTGTACATATTTGTTGATTTTCAAACAACTATCGAATCCATATAGCCATACATATCATTATTTTAAACCATAAGCATATACCAATACACCACATATAAATGACATGCACTTTACTAACTAATACATTACATATTATAACTCAATATGCATCCATCATTTTCTCCAATCGAAACACATAGCTAACCACCACATATATATATACCTTGAGAAAATATATATCATACCAATACATCATGTGAAAAAATATATATATGTGCAAGTGCTGAATCACCAAGTTAATTATAACTATCTCATGTATTTTCATCATATAACCGAATACACAAATGCACTATAATAACTTCCATACCAAATCATGTTACAAATTTACACTTCACAAGAATAAGTCATTAATCAAATATAAACATATATCCAAAACACAAATTTTACATACCATGTAATAAACATATCAAAATAAACTCTTACTATATTCGAAAATAACCAATATCCTTTAATACCAAATTATGTATAACACCTTAACCGAGCATAACAACTAAATTCACATGTATATTTTATCTATGCATAACACCATTGCCAAATCAACCACATATACATCCAAATTTTCCAATATCGAATTACCAAACCAAGCTCATCAAACATTTTAATTAATAACATATAAAATCAAACTGAAGTATAATAAGCAAGTCATTTTCGCATGGCTTTAAATACATACACATTCAAAATAATTAACTCCAAGGCTAGCCAATACATGCCATAAGTTCGAGTTCTATTTATAAAAGTACCGAAATAGTAGATAGTGTGATAGACTTTGCTGACGATCCCCGAGCTCGTAACTAATCTCCAAAATCTATAATGTAGAGGCAAACATAAACACACACAGTAAGCTATCGTAGCTTAATAAGTCATAATCAAATAAACAATTAAATAACATAATCAACTCATTTATACCAAACCAAATTATACCATCATAATTTCATTAAATCTCAAGCTTACTTTCATGTATAACATATACTTTCATATATAAACTTATTCATGGCCGAATATACATGTACCTATTATCAATGTAATATTCAATTTCAAAACCATAGTACTAATATATAAAACCAAATATACATAAACCCACATACATATATCCATGCATCATTTTATAAATATTTACATGATATAATCAAAAGGCCGAATACACTTTGCATGTGCACGTACATTTTTCATTTACATTGTACATGATATACAACACATATCAAGTAACTTACTTACCTTATTTCAAATAGGAAATAAGCTATTACATACCTAGTCACTTTAGATCATTTTACACATTTAATCACAACTATCATTGCCTGTTGAACCATTCGGAATTGAATAGGATACTCAGATAATCACATATATCGTACAATGCCAACGTCCCAGATGTGGTCTTACATGCTATCACATATCGATTCCACTTTCCCAGACAGGGTCTTACACGAATCAAATACGATGCCAATGTCCCAGACATGGTCTTACTCGTAACCACATATCGATGCCAACGTCCCAGACGTGGTCTTACACGAGAACATAAATAGGAAGTCCTATGTCATGACATATGTATCCTAGCTATTCCTAACGTTCGTACGGGGCTTTCGAACGTTGTAATTCAGTCAAATTGAACTCATAAACTTAGTTCCCAAGCATATATACATTCGGCTTTCACATATATAATCTCACATAATTAAATTTCAGCATATAAACTCGTATATAATTAAAATTAACAATATCTATTTGCTTATAAACTTACATCGAACAATGATAATCGGAACGGGATGACTAGTCGACAACTTTGGTTTTCCCCTAATCCAAATCCAATTTCTTTGGTTCTTGATCTAAAGATATTAAAATTAAACTCATTCAAACATATTTTCACTCAATTTAGTCCAAAAACACATAAATGGGAAAATTACCCTTTTACCCCTGACATTTTACACTTTTTACAATTTAGTCCAAATTGCAAAAAACACAAAACATGCAAAATTTGCACATACCATGCTTAGGCCGAATCTTTCTTATGTTCATACAAGTCCATAAATTTCATTTATTTCACATTTTAGTCCTCAATTTATTATTTTTGTAATTTAGTCCTAATTACTCAAAATCATCAAAAATTCCAATGCAAAACATATCAATCCAAAACATATCTTTCATATTTCATCAACTAACTTCACAAAACTCAAATATTCATCAATGGCATAACTCAAAATATTCGTCAAAATAAAAAATTCAAGGATGGGCTTTGTACATTAAAGTGTAACGATCTCAAAAATGTAAAAATTATAAAAAATCGAGCTAGTTACATACCTCGATTAAGCTTGACAATGGCCGAATACCTAAGCTTTGTTTCTTTCTTTTCTTTTCTTTTTTATTTTTCGGTCAAAGAAAATATATGAACTAATGGCTTTTAATTATGTTATAATATAACATATATTAACATTATTGTTCATTTTACTTAAAAAACCTTTATCATAAAATATAAAACCATGATATATTAAGGTCATGACCGTTCATATCATTATATCATGGGAAAATTGCAACTTAAATGCCTCCACTTAAAAAGACAACAACAATTCAGCCCTTACACATTAAACTACCAAGTTTTCATTTTACGCGATTAAGCCATTTTATTAAATCGGCACCCAAACAATAAAATTAAAGCACGAAAATTTCACAAATATAAATTCACACATAATAAACACAGAAAATAATTTTAAAATATTTTTTTACTCGAATTCGTGGTCCCGAAACTACCGTTCCCAATTGGGTCAAAATCAGGCTATTACATACGATATCTATAAAACAATGCAAACACAAACAAAGTAAGCTTTCAAAAGCTTAGTAAGCCATATACAATTAAACTTATCGACTTAAACATATAAACATCATAAAATCGACTTAAACATATAAACATCATAAAATACATATACTTCATGGCCAAGATACTAACATATACCACATAGTTCACATACAATTCACATATTTCCAGTCCATTTGCTCATATAACATATTTTCTCATAATTATACCATATATTCACAAAGGTACATGTACTTACCTTATATTTTCAACATAGTATATAATTCAAATGTACCTGTATAGAATATGCATTTCACATAATCATTCAAATCTCGGAATGGCAGTTGAACCGTTCAGAATCATAAGGATAGTCGGATAACTCAGAAAGCTCGTACAATGCCAACGTCCCAGACGTGGTCTTACATGTAATCAAATATTGATGCCATTGTCCCAGACAGGGTCTTACATGAAATCAAATACAATGCCAATGTCCCAGACGTGGTTTTACATGTAAATCATAAGTCGATGCCAACGTCCCAGACGTGGTCTTACACGATAACACATATCGAATTCTATGTCATGACATATGTATTCTAACTATTCCTAAGGTTCTTGCGGGGCTTTTCAGGCATCGGAACTTTGTCAATACTTTCTCAGATGTCTCATATTCAAAGCATAAAGTCATTCATCATTTTTCAATAACATATAAGCATAAATAAACCATTTCAAATACATTTTTTGTATATAGACTTACCTCGTACGGAAATGAACGAAAACGAATGACTATTCAACGACTTTCGTTTTCCCCCGATCTAATTTCAATTTCTTTGTTTTTTGATCTATATAAATTCAAATTTAGCTCTTTTATTCACCAAATCATTCAAATCAATCCAAAAACACATATTTAGGGCATTTTGCAAATTAACCCTCATATTTTCATATTTTGACAATTTAGTCACTATTTCTCAAAATCACAAAATACACATAATTTCCTTTTACACATGCTTAGCTGAATTTTTATATAGTTCATACAAGTCCATATATTCATTTATTTCATATTTTAGTCCCTCAAAATCTCATTTCTATAATTTAGCCCAAATTACTCAAATTCATCAAAAATTCAAAGACAAAATATACTAACCCAACACATATATTTCATTTACTAACACCAAACTTCATAAAACTCATTGTTTCATCAATGGCTCAACACAAAATCATTAATAAAATTAGAAATTGAGGCATGGGCATAGTAAAACACACAGCAATGATCACAAAAACATAGAAATTATCGAAAACGAAACAAAACTCATACCTTAATAAAAGAGAATCAAAGCCAAACCCTGGGTATCCTTTTTCTTTCTTTTTCTTTGATATATTCGGTCAACATGAACATAAAATGGCCTAATTTTTATGTTTTGTTTTAATTATATTAACTTAAATACTAATTTACTTATATAACCTTAATGATAAAACATAAAACTCATTTAATTCATGTCCATAATAGTCAACTTACCATGAAAATGGGATAATAACAACATAAGGACCTCACATTTAATAAGGCAAATTAATTAAGCACTTTATCAAGCAGCAGGCAACTTTTACATTTTATGTAATTAGGTCCTTTTAACAAATTGACTTGGATTTGTGGTCCCGAAACCACTATTCTAACTAGGGTCTAAATCGAACTGTTACAAATAGGATACACAAAAGGTGTAATTGACATGCGCATATGAGTTCAAAATAGTGTCGTACTAGGAACAAATAAGAGGGTCGTAAGGGAGGATTGGGAGCTCCGATAACTCCATTAACAACGTGTACATGACGGCAAGTGGGATCACTAATGAGGTGGTGTCAGGCTTTTTTGTTGGCCATGAATGACACGACCATCGTTAGCCCTCAATTATTTTTAGTTCGTTGAAATCCATTTAATGAATTTATATTTTACTTTTGTTAATACAATTTATCAACAGAAATAAAGAGATGAGAAGAGAAAATGGAAAGGTGGGAAAAGGGTGAAGAACCAGAGAGATCAGGAGGATTTCCCCTAGGGTCTTTTTGTCTCGTCCCCCTCAATGGGGTCTTTGATTTGGTAAAAAAAGAGTTACTTTTACGGGGTCAGACTTCGAATTGGATCCCAAGTTGGGTTATTATATAATAATATAAATTTTATTATAATCATATAAAAATTTGTACCCCACCTGGTCAAAAAAGAATTATAGAATGACTTTTCTGAGATAGGCTTTGTAACAATCCAATTTTCAGTGGTGTTGGAAACGATGATTTTGGGGCCACAAGTCCAACGAGTGAGTCCATAAATATTATTATTTAATATTTATGAGTCAAATATATTATTATAATAAATTTTGATTTTATAATTTTTGTTATTTGAATGAATAGTTAAATTCAAGTTATTTGTCCCTAAAGTCAAGTGGTTTTGAAAAATGAGGTCTCAAGACCTCGTTTCTGTAAAACGAGCTATATTTACAGAGTGATTATTTTGGTACATTGAAGGTTGGTTACAAATTTTGATATTTGGATATTTAATTAAGTGAAAAGGACTAAATCATAAAAAGTGTAAAAGTTCATTGTTATTAATGTATTTGTGCTAAATGGTTATGAAAGCAAAATTGAATGAATTTATATGGTAATTTAACCATATTTAAAGATATATATGTTTTAGCTAAAAATATATATGAATTAATGGTATTTTTGTAATTAATAAAAATGATTAAATAATATTAAATAATAAAACAAACTTCATATTCTTCATTTTGGTTTTCAAAACAAATTCCTCCATGCTTAAAGATCCCAAGCTTCGGCCTTAACAAATTTCTATTGTATGGTAAGTATTTCTTGTCCATTTTTAATAATTTTTATGTTTTTGAGATTGTTGTAGCTTAATCTACCTAACCTAGGGATTAATTTGTAAAAATGTTAAATGTTTTGAATTATTCCATTGATGAATTGGTGATGTTTTTAAAGTTTTATGATAAATTTATAAGCTTGATAGTTAAACAGAATAATTTTGTAAAGTGATTTTGGTTAATTTTTAAGTTAAAGGACTAAATTACTAAAATAGTAAAGTTATATAAAATTATTGTAAAAATGTCATGAATATGGGATGTATGGGAATTATAGAAAAGCCAGCTAGCTTGTTTGGATTAATTTATGATTGAATTGAAAGTTTCAGATTTAGGGACTAAATCGAATAAAAAGTAAAAGCTTGGGGTAAAAGTGTAAAATGATGATTAAGGGTCAAATATATGAATTTATTTTATGATATTTGAATTGTTTAATTGAATAAAATTATTTTATTTAGATCAAGAAACTAATCATTCGATTGGTAATTGCGGGAAAGAAAAAGTCATGGAGTAGTCATCGTCGAGGTGTTGGTAGCTATTGTATTTGGGTAAGTTTGTAATTGGTTTAACTAATTAGTTTATTTTTTCTAGTTTAATAATTATTTATATATGCTGTGATTGAGTTCATTTGCTTGATAATTGATAAGTGATGAATTGGATTAATTGATATATAGTAATTAGTGAAGTGATTTGAATTACCATGTTAGTTAAGTTAATGATTATGATCGTAAATGGAAGCTATATAGATACGTTCTAGTATTTGTATGATATGAACAAAGTTAAACAAATTGGAATGGATATTGGCCTATATGAACCTCGTGAATGCTTAAGAAACAAATGACATGTCATTAGGGTTATTATAGTTCGGGTGCTGGTCTGGGATATCCTACCGATGGCCGAGGTCTTGCATTTGTTGCGGATTCTCCACATCTTGTGTGACTAGGATCATGTAGTTTAACATCCTGACCCATAGCTCATGTGAGCATATACAGTTACAATTACAATTACAAACACACTTTGTGTGAGCATTGTTCCCGTGTATCCGACGTTATTTCATTTGGTTCATTGAGTGTTAAATGTATAAAATGAAACAAGATATACAAAATAGTTATATGGAGTTAGACATTAAATAGAGAAATTTATAAGAAATATTGAAACGAAATGTGATATACAGAATGATTATGTGTTAAATGTGTAAATGAAATGGTAAAATGAAATGTTTAGATGAAATGGTTATACAAAATGGTTATATGAAATGATTACATGAAATGGTTATATAAATTGGTTATATGAAAATAAATGTATGAATTGAGACATTGAATATGGATATTTGAAATGAAATGTGATTTGTTAATTGAATAGGTGATGGTTGAAGTAAGTTTTAAATGTTCTCGGTTGTAATATTCTATGACATGGTAAGAAAAGTTCATGTTCTGTTTATATGAACTCACTAACCTTATGAGACTTGTGATGTCTATAGGTTAATAATGAACTCATGATGTTGTTATGGTATTTAGTTGAGAAATGTTTAAGTTACAATCATTATGGTAAGTTAAAGTTTATATTTAATACGAACTTACTAAGTTTTACGTAAGCTTATCTCGTGTTGGTTTTTCTTCCTTGTAGATCATCAAATTCAAGCTGTCGATTAGATTGCTCTTGGAGATCACACTATCTAGCAACTTATTCGGTAATTAATTGTTCATTTTTTTTCCAATTATAAGTGGCATGTAAATAGGGCTTTGGTATATGTAGGTTATGATTATTTAGTTATGTTTTGTGCCATTTGAAATATGTAATATGTGTTTTGATGTAAATTTTTAATGCTATTGTAACACCCCAAACTCGGCCTAGACGTTAGGGCCGCATCTGTGATGTCACATTAGAGTGGGTTTTGAAAATCGCTGATTAAATAGAAGAGTTCACTTATGTTAATAGTTTGTTTGTGATTCTTTTGAAAAGCTAACATGTTTAACTCATTTGTCAAATTACTGGTTCATTTAGTAAAACATGTCTCATACTACGTTGTTAATATAGTTTTAAAATATTGTCGTTGTGGAAGCTTTTAAGTCAAGTTACGTGACATGATAGTAGAAAATCATTTTAATTTTTGAAAACCTGAATCCTACGGCTAACAGATATAAACTAATTTAATAAAATTCCCAAATAAATTTAAAACTTAAAACAACCTTATTACAAGAAATACCTCAAATAAATCTACTTTTCCCAAAGTCAATACAAAATTATAGACAGTGCTGTGGCTGTCTCCGAGTCCCTCGTAGCACCGACCCGCCTAAGGATTACCTACACAATTAATCAGAGAAGGTGAGTTATGAAACTCAGTGTGTAATCCCTAATTAATAAACAGTCAAACATACAGTGTTGAATAGTCTGGCTTAAGCCCATATCAGTAGCAATATCAGTGTGGGTCGTAGCCCATTACAGTATTAGTAACAATGTGGGCCTTAGCTCAATTCAGTACAGTATCAGAAATGCATAACGAGATCCTACCCAACCATCCTCTACACTCCACTCTTTCCAGCCCTACACTCCATGTGGGGAATAAATCGACCCACCCATCCCTACACTCCAGGATAAAGTACCAATATTAGCACTACATTGTTTGCAGTAGAGCTGCCAGTAGTAGGCTTATCGCCTTTCAGTACACTTCCTCCAATATCATATATCCCACCCCATGCAATGCATCATAATATAAATTATCATACGATAAGAATGGCATGCTCAACAATCATACGTCACATAAGGGCATATCAGTCATTTATCTCATAGGGGTATATCAATCATTTCACATTTTAGGGTCTAGGTATACTTACCGACCCAACAATAGGTTCTTAGTCGTCTTGTGCGACCCGTGCAACCTTAACAGTTAAACAGCAAAAATAGGCCCAAGCCCATATCACACGCTCGTGTGGCCCAATAAGCCCAAATAATGGTCTTGGTCGTGCAACTACATAGTCGATCCAACAATCTCCACACATTCGTGCAGTTTGCTCGTGCAGGGCCCACGACCCCGTGGGGCCTACACGACCCATTTCGGCTCATCGTGGCTCAAAATCGACCTAAGCAGATGAAATCATTCATGGTGGCCTCTTCGATCGAATGCCCATGTTTGAACATTCAGCTCACTATACGTGCGAGTGTACGCTCGTGCACTGTCAATAGTCGAACAGTTTTGGCTTTTGCTGATCTATTGCTAAAGACAGTGTGACTACACACCTGTTGTGAAACGTGTGC
The DNA here is from genome assembly GCA_025698465.1 of Gossypium longicalyx. NCBI lineage: Eukaryota > Viridiplantae > Streptophyta > Magnoliopsida > Malvales > Malvaceae > Gossypium > Gossypium longicalyx. The sequence continues at coordinate 81,873,378 of CM047002.1, forward strand.
CTAGCCCAATAGTCTTCCCCTAAACCTATATTCAGTCACGATAATCCATTCATCGATTTATAATAGGGTTACTCACCCTTCCTAAACTCCAAATATCATAATACCAAATATTTGCCTTGACAAAAGGGTGATTAGTCCTGTCAGAACCGTTGACGAAAACTGGCTTACTCCCCCAATCGAACAACTACATTGACAACAACCCATTAACGATAACCAATACATATGTCGCGAGACTAACATATGACTTATTGAAAACACAACCCAATGATAAGAGGAGATAGGCATTCGGCCAAACGCAACTAAACCAGTCACACAACAATTGAACTCCTTAAACGTAAACAACATTACCTTGATTGAGAATAGAGAGAAAGATTCGACGGCTCGACACTTACGACAACCCCTTCACTTCCAGAGAACTCAAAAACCTGTAAAGTATACCACACCTAGGAAAAAGAATGCAAGAATCGAAGAGAAATGAATAACATTCGGCTTTAGCAGTACAAGATTACTTATCGACTTGCTGAAGAACTACACCAAACCACAATCAAAAAGGAAAGGGGTATTCGGCCTCTAGAGTCAAGTGAACAAAATTAGACTTTGATAAACATGAGGGTTGTAAGAGGGGAAGTTAGTATGTTAGGTCAGAAGAAGGAGAAGAAAGAAAGATGCAAGATAAAAGAAATAAATGTGTTCAGTCAAAAGGCTTAATACGAAATAGAGGGAAAAGAGCACAAAAGGTTAATGACCCAAAATGTCAAAAGAGCAATCCCTGAAATGGCTGAACGAACCACAAAAACTAAAATAACAACAATTGACATTCAGGAGAAAAGAGTCGAAAAAAAACCAACAATGAACAACTTTTTCCTTATGTTCAAAAGTCGAAAATGCCAAAATGGGAGTCCCCACTTGGCACACCTCTATCCCTCTCTTCACACTCCTAATTTTTCTCCCCTTAATGCTCTTAAGTTCACTCAACTATCTCCCACCTAACCATATCCCCAACCAGCCAAAATTCTCTCCACCACCCACTTTGAATTCGGCCTCAACAACCCCCACGACACAAGCATACAATTTCAGTCAAACAACAACACCTCCCTAGTGTTAACAACAAAAAAAAATGTTCCCCTTGCGTTACCAAGCCTCAAACCCCAGACCTCCTAAAACACTCAACATGCCCTCAACCACCAGATCAATAGGCTTTTTATGACATTCCTTAGTTGTAGACACTCAATTTTGCCGAGCCCAGAAATAAGTCCAAAAACAAAAATAATAAACCCCAAAAAAATGAAGTCCAAGTTCAGTCCAGAATTACAAATATAATTTGGCCCGATCGGAATCGCCCATTACTTGAAAAGATTTAAGGTCCATCTACAAGCTTGACTCATATGGAAATATAATCTTTAATGATATACAATCTTAGATATGATATGTAATCTTAGATATGATACAATCTTAGATATGATTGCAATCTTAGATATGATATGCAATCTTAGATATGATACAATCTTAGATATGATTGCAATCTTAGATATGATTTCAATCTTAGAAGATATGATTTTGTAATCTTAGAGATTTAATTTGTAGATACCTTTTAATCTTAACCGTTGATGTAATTGATCTGTACCATTGGATTTGAGGAGGTTCAACTATAAATAGAGGCCTCTCCCTTCATTGTAGACACTGGAGTTTTGGGAAACAATAAAATTTTGGAGAGCTTTCACTCAAATTTCTCTCCCTCTTACGTTCTTATTTTCTACGGTTTGTTCTTATTTTATTCTTTGTTCATCTTCGTTTTTCAACCCTTTTTATTTTGATTTAATCCATGTTTCCTTGATTTTTTTTATATATTTTAATTTTTTTAATAATTTTAGTATCATATCAAACTATTTCATTTTTAATAATTTTTATTACTCTTAGTAAATTATTTTTAAATTTTACTCAAATCATTATTTTAAAAAATATATTTCATTTAATTGTCATATTTTATCCAAAAGTTTTTCTAAAATGAGGCAATGTTTTTCAGATTTAGGAGTTCGGAAATAGTGCCCTAACATGTTTGGATTCACGATTTCCGTTTGTCTAAATGTCTAAAGTATCCTTCTAAATAGATTTTGTAAATCACGAGATGATTTCAGTTATGAGAGTTTAAGAATATCGTGTCCTATCATGCCGGATGTGATGTTTGTATTCTTTCGAAGCTAAGGAATCTCATTTTCAACTTAAATAATTTCGGTTTTAAAAAAGGGATCTTATTTTTAAATCCTTTCAAATTTTTGACATTAAGACAGTAAACTATTCAATTGGGTACCAATTTTGGGCGTTGCAAGGGTGCTAATCCTTCCTTGTACGTAATCGACTCCCGAACCTGTTTTCTTAATTTTCGTAGACCAAAACGTTTTATAAGGTGACCCAATCACACCTAAAAAAGGTTGGTGGCGACTCCCGTTTTCGTTTTTCAAAAGTCGATCCCCGTTTTCTGAACAATCCTTTAAAAAATGGTTTCGACAGCTTGGCAACTCCACTGGGGATGTTAAGAGAGTCAAGCCAAAAAAATTTGATAACTTTCTGTCTTAATGCTAAAAATTTGAAAAAATTTAAAGATAAAGATCCCTTTTTATGTGTTTTCTGCATATGTTAGTTATTTTTCTCGTACACATTGCATTTGCATGACCGTTGTGGTCACACCCTTAAGTGAGAGTGAGAAGCTATGCTTTCGTGAGGTTTTCACCTCCGCATGGGCTAGTGGATTGCTTCCGGGATACATCCGTACCTATGTCTTCGTGAGATTTTCATCTCTGCATGGTCATAGGGAAATCTGTCCCCCTGAGCCGAACTTGGTCCATATGAGCCTATAATTGTTGAGGATCGAGGAATCTGCTGGTTCAGGTACCCTTGCTTTAGAACTGAACTACATATAGTGAACTTTAAGTGCTTGCCCCAGGTAGTATGATGATGACCTTTAGTGCCTACCTTTATAAGTTCTTATTTATTATATTTTTTTATATATGTGACACTGACTTGTTTCTCTTATTTTGCTATCATTGCATGTCATTTATCATTGAAAGGTGTCGATTCAAGGTTCGATTTCTGAGTTAGAAAGTTTTGTAATGGGGAACGAATATCTTAATAAAGTGGAGGACAACTCTTTCGTTTATGCTTGGTCAGAGAAAACCCATATAGAAAAAGAAAATAGTGTCACCGAAGGATACACATCAGAATTATGGGACTAAACTCTCACTAGTGTGATGCGAAATAACCTCCAAGAGTTAAAGGAAATATGGGATTAATGGAGTAACGAATCCAAGCAGTTGTTCTACAACAGTTATGGGGAATTACAGTATTTTCTTGACATGAAGATAGATGAACAATTCAAGGTGAGCGTGGGGAGTACTGATGGACACTTCTACCATTACAAATGAAGATAGTCACCTCATGGATGGTAAGGGTATAAGACCTACAAAATTGAATTGGATGGAAAGAATTTTGCTTATGATGGTAGAAAGGCTCACTTACTATAGGACCGCTACCAAACAACAATATGGAATTTACTGTAGTACTTTAGGATGTTGTACCTATCAGAAATAATGAAAATGCAAGCCCTAATGGCTGGGACAGCCCAAATGAGCATAAAAGAAAGAGATTAAAGAAGATCGTATCGTTTAAAGACCTTTAAAGTGGAGATTAGCTATGCTGCGAAGATACCCATGCAAGCAATTCAAAATTTTTCTGTAGGCGAAATTTGAAGACTCTCAAGAAGCACCGAGGATGTTTGATATCATTTTAAGGCGATATGTCAGCGAAGTTGGAATGCCTACTTGTTCACCAATCTTTCTTTCAAGGTAATCGAGCAACTTCACGGGCATTGGAGGAGGTGTCTTTGGGTTGGTAGAGCTTACTTCATAGGTGAAGCCATAATTCAAATTCAAGAGAAAGTGATCATTTACGGATCTTTGGTAGAAAGGGTGAGAACGTTGAGCACCAATATGAGCTACAATCGGATCGTGGTCGAAAAGTTAGCTTTGTTATTAGATAGGGTTAAGACTGCGGGCCTACGAGCGAAAGCGTATTTGTAATCCGTTTTATAAAAAGACTTTTTTTCCTTAAATAACGTTTTCTAAAATGAAACTAAATCAAGATTGATACCTTTTTGCATTCATGCATTTGCATTACATTACATCAAAGAAAAGAAGGTGTTGATTCGAAATTCGATTCCTAAATAGAATAGTTTGTCATAAGGAAACGAATTTCTTGATAAAGTGGATTATAGTGCAGTCGTCTGAATATAGTCCAAGTAAACACGACGAGAGAAAGCTAGTAGTTCACGGAGGAATACACGATGTAATTGCCAGAGATTCAAGCCAACAAAGGCATGACGAGAGAAAGCTGGTAGCTCATGGAGGAATACATGATGTAATTGCCAGAGATTCAAGCCAACAAAGGCATGACGAGAGAAAGCCGGAAGTCCACGAATGAATATGTTACTTGATTTAACTACCAACGAAGATTATCCAAGAGCCGGCACTTTTTGATGATTATCATGGAGATAAGCGAGTAAGAGATTGAGGCTCAGATTAAGTAGCAAGAAGCTAGCAAAGGCATCTTTTGGAGAATTTACAAGATTCGACCATGAAGAAAAGATCAGCGTTTACTTGGACTATGAAGGGCAAGACCGCATATGTAATTTATTTTCATGTAAAGAAATCTATTTTCTAGAAAGTTATTCTAACGGAATTGAATTCAAGATCAACATCTCATTTTCTTTTGCATTTGCATTGCATCACATCACATGCATTTAAATCCATAAAAAGACCTTAATTAGTTAAGGTTAAAAAGAGAAAGAAAGAGAGAAAGAGAGAAGAGGGTCACGACTGAGCGAAAAGAAGACGCTCCCTTACATATCCTAGACTTTTGTATCAGGAGGGATAGCTTACCTAGAGATGGGGGTGTTTGGAAATGAAAATCATCCCATCAATGTCATACATGAGGAAGGGACTGAACAAAGAAACCTTGAGGGCATTCGCCCTTACGAATCGGGAAGTTCTTTAAACAATTGGGCTGCAGAAGAACTTCCTGTAATCTTTAGGAATTTTATGGAGTAATATTCAGAACACTTTTGTTGCTCTAAAGCCTAGGAGTAATGAGATTTCTTTTGAGAAGTGGGCTCATGTTCAAACATTTTTATTTTCAATAAAACATACTTTTATTATTTATCCGAGTAAATATTCTTTCATTCTGATTCTTTTGACCTTCGACATTCTTTATAAATTTTCATTTCAGTAAAAAGTCATGCTTGAATTTATTTATTCCTTGTATATTCTTTTGTGCCTATCATGGGTCCCTAAATATCAATGACATGGGAAACGATACTACAGATTCAGAGTTCTTTTTTGAGCGTGACATGTGTTTAGAGGAATCTCGGTACTTTGAAGGTGACAGAAATTGTGACTTGTTTCTGAATTTGTTGAAAATGGTTTTTACCCCATGAAGTGGTGGTAGGAAATATAGCCTTAGAGGAAAGAAAGGTTGAGAAATTAGAACGTGCATAACCAGAGAGACAAAACAAGATCTTGTTGGGACTATTATGGGAATTCATAGATGTCCATAGGAACGTCGGAAGAACACATGCAAGAAGATTCATAATGACCAGGATAAACAAGAGCCTTGGGCACTGTTGGTTCACCATAGAAGGGGATTGCATTAGTTATATCATAAATGCCGAATCTAATGAGCCAAGACTTATAGGGCATGTATGTTATGGGCTCGTCAAAAGTTTCAAGTTAACAATGGTTCACCTTTGTGGTTGTCGACTGCTCCGTTAAGAGGGTAAAGATAGCTTCATATGCCAATATTACAAAGTCAATAGTCATCGAATTTCAAAAAAAAAACATCATATCCAACTGCATAATGCCAAAAGTTTGCAGTCTTTTCAAAGATAAGGCGCCATACCACAGTACAACAAAGGTTGCCAAAAGAAAAGAAAAAGAAGAAAAATAAATTACAAAAGATGACCGAGACTGGTAAAAATTGGCATAAGAAACTACCGCTTACTCTCTATGCTTATGCTAGGGGCAAACACCTTCAATTCCAATTGTTTCAAAGGTTCCAACCATCATCCTTGGAATGGGTGCATTGTTTGGCTTTCCTGAGCAGTCTGATGTGCCGTCAATAGCTGCGATGGTGAGCTCCAGGCGGTGGCCATTGATTTCCAGCTATGGGGCATTAGGCCGTACACAGTCTCTGAAGCTTAAAATGATAGATTCTTTCTTCAAAACCAGTTTCTGACAAAATGGATGACGGTATCATGAAGGAAGCTCTCTTAGACTTCTATACAAGTTCAGGGAAGAGGAAACCTGATCAAATCATTATTTTCAGGGATGGGGTTAGCGAGTCTCAATTCAATCAAGTTTTGATCAAGTTGTTGAGGCTTGCAAGTTCCTTGACGAGAAGTGGAACCCTAAAGATTGTGGTTATTGTTGTACGAAAAACTATCATACCAAGTTTTTTTTTCAGCAGAGATCTCCTGACAATGTGCTACATGGTACTGTCATTGACAACAAAGTATGCCATCCAAAGAACAATGATTTTTACCTTGGTACCCATGCTGGAATGATTGGAATCACGAGGCAGACTCACTATCATGTTCTCTTAAACCAGGCTGGGTTTTCGGCTGATGATCTGCAAGAGTTTGTTCATTCTCTATCCTATATGTATCAGAGGAGCACCACAGCCATATTTGTTGTGGCTCCTATTTGCTACACTCATTTGCCTGCTTCACAGTTGGGGGCAATTTATGAAGATTAGGGATGTTTCAGAAACATCATCGAGTCATGGTGGGATGTATACTCTGGGAGTAATCTCTGTACCTCAGCTTTCCAGGTTGAAGGATAAAGTCAGCAACTTCATTCTTGTCTGCTAAGAATCATTGAACCATCTTTTTGTAGGGTTTGACAAACAAAAGCCAGGACTGCTGCTGGGGCAATCCTTTTCTCATGGGTTTATGAATCAAGATTTTTCCTCCAAGCTTTGATGGAGTCAAGAATTGAATACCTCTAGTAAACTTAACTTGAAAATATTCATCCTAAGCAAATGTACCAAAATGGATGACACAGACTTATGACAAAGAAGGTTTGTCCAAAAGAATTTCATGAAGGAAACCTTGTGCTGAAAGAGATCCTTCCCATTCAAAAGGATGCCGAATTGGGAAAGGCCATATGTTGCGAAGAGGGCTTTCTCTAGAGGTGCACTGATTTTTGACAAGAAATGGATAGGAAGAATTTATCTGATCCAGTGAATTCGGACTCGGTCAAGGAGTACTTTGTCTGAAGGAGAAGGGAAGCCAAGGTGAAAACCCGCAAAGGGCACTTTGGGACTTCTATTTCAAAAAAAAAGAGAAAAAATATGGGGAGAGGCCAAGGCGAAAACCCGCAAAGGGCACCTTGTGACCAAAGAGGTTTTGAGTTGAAAACCTGAAAGGGCAGCTCAAATTTGGAAAATCATGTAGTGACCTTGCTATATCAGATTTGACAAGAAGTGAAGTATGTTACATATCGAGGCATCAACGAATTACTTTGGATCTTTTAAACACATGTTGAACTTAAGAAAGTCTTCATGGATCTGGTGTATAGACGCTCAAGCGGCGATATCTGGGGCATCTGATTTCTGTCCTATTTACTATCTTTGGATTCTTTTTCTTCGCAAAGATATGTTCTCAATTTAATCTTTTTGCATTCCTTCCAATAATTTGTCCAAATCTACTTATCCTCAGGATCAATTTATTTGTCTCCCATTATTCATAAAGCATGTTGCATTGAAATAATGATAGATGAACTGAAATATCTTCACAAACGAAGTTTTCCATATTACTCTGGAAATTTCTAGATAATACAAGAAACTGAAACAAGACAATTGTTTAAGGAATTCTCATATGTATGGGTTGGAGATACTCGAGAGATTTTCTTCTTCACCCAAAAGGTGGTTGGACGTTTTAAGCAATATTGATCTTAAGAAAGGATCATTTCATAAACATCTTGATGGGTCGTAACATTCGGGAATGGTGCGGTGAGACCAAATTGATGGAGAAGATCCGAGGCATACGAGTAGAGTATGATTGATATGTCGAGAAGAATGAGGTGGAAAGCTCGATAGATGAATGAGTGATGACGTCCGAAATAGGAGTTATTTTCATAAACATTTTGCATTATAACAGGTTTAATTAGGAGCACTTGACTCATTTGGATCATAGCATCCTAATCATTGGGCATGAACTCATTTGCATTATACAGGTTATGTTCTTCAAGGGACAATGAAGATTGATGTGCCTTAACTCCCTAAGCAGTAGGGTAACAGGCTAAAGCATAGCAGATCTGGCTTTCACGTGATTATGCTGAAATAGATCTAAGATGATTTGGCGTCTCTGTATTGTCAGAGAGCAGATCGAAGATAGCAGATTTGGCATCTCTGTACTGTCAGAGAACAAATCAAAGAAACAGATTTGGCATCTCCATATTCAACAGAGAGCAGGTCGAAAACATAGCAGATCTGACCTTCATTGAAGCAGATCCAAGATGATTTGGCATCTCTGTATTAGACAGGGACCAGATCAAAAATATAGTAGATCTTACCTTCATTGAAGCAGATCCAAGATGATTTGGCATTTCTGTATTAGAGGGGGAGCAGATCGAAAATATAACAGATCTGACCTTCATTGAAGCAGACCCAAGATGATTTGGCATCTCTATATTAGACGGGGAGCAGATCGAAAATATAGTAAATCTGACCTTCATTGAAGCAGATCCAAGATGATTTGGCATCTCTGTATTAGACGGGGAACAAATTGAAGACATAGCAGATCTGACCTTCATTGAAGCAGATCCAAGATGATTTGGCATCTCTGTATTAGACGGGGAGCAGATCAAAGACAACAGATCTGACCTTCATTGAAGCAGATCCAAGATGATTTGGCATCTCTGTATTAGACGGGGAGCAGATTGAAGACAGCAGATCTGACCTTCATTGAAGTAGATCCAAGATGATTTGGCATCTCTAGATTAGGCGGGGAACGGATCGAAGACAAGCAAATCGACCTTCATTGAAGCGGATCCAAGATGATTTGGCATCTCTCGTATTAGACGCGGGAGTAGATTGAAGACACAAAGCAGATCGACCTTCATTGAAGCGGATCCAAGATGATTTGGCATCTCTGTATTAGACGGGGAGTAGATCAAAGACATAACAGATTGGACCTTCATTGAAGCAGATCCAAGATGATTTGGCATCTCTGTACTGTCAGAGAACAAATCAAAGAAACAGATTTGGCATCTCCATATTCGATGGAGAGCATATCGAAGACATAGTAGATCTGACCTTCATTGAAGCAGATCCAAGATGATTTGGCATCTCTGTATTAGACGGGGAGCAGATCAAAGACATAACAGATTGGACTTTCATTGAAGCAGATCCAAGATGATTTGGCATCTCTGTATTAGACGGGAAGCAGATCGAAAACACAACAGATTGGACATTCATTGAAGCAGATCCAAGATGATTTGGCATCTCTGTATTAGACGGGGAGCAGATCGAAGACATAGCAGATCTGACCTTCATCGAAGCAGATCCAAGATGACAGATTTGGCATCTTTGTATTAGACGGGGAGCAGATTGAAGAAGCAGATTTGGCATCTCTGTATTAGACGGGGAGCAGATCGAAGATAACAGATTTGGTGTCTCTGTATTAGACGGGGAGCAGATCAAAGATAGCAAATATCGCCTTCCTGAGTTGCAGTGAAGCAGATTGAAGCTGTCAAGAGGCCATTTAAAGAAGATCAAGGATCAAGAACTTAAGACTCGGCGAGCCCGAGCAAAATTGGTCCCTTTATTGTCTTTGCTCTATTCCTGTTACACAGTAATGAGCAAAGAGGGGCAGCTGTAGACACTCAATTTTTCCTGGGCCCAGAAATAAGTCCAAAAACAAAAATAATAAACCCAAAAAAAACGAAGTCCAAGTTCAGTCCAGAATTACAAATATAATTTGGCCCGATCGGAATCGCCCATTACTTGAAAAGATTTAAGGTCCATCTACAAGCTTGACTCATATGGAAATATAAACTTCAATGATATACAATCTTAGATATGATTACAATCCTAGATATGATATGCAATCTTAGATATGATTGCAATCTTAGATATGATATGCAATCTTAGATATGATATGCAATCTTAGATATGATACAATCTTAGATATGATTGCAATCTTAGATATGATATGCAATCTTAGAAGATATGATTTTGTAATCTTAGAGATTTAATTTGTAGATACCTTTTAATCTTAACTGTTAATGTAATTGATCTGTACCGTTGGATTTGAGGAGGTTCAACTATAAATAAAGGCCTCTCCCTTCATTGTAGACACTGGAGTTTTGGGAAACAATAAAATTTTTGAGAGCTTTCACTCAAATTTCTCTCCCTCTTATGTTCTTATTTTCTACGGTTTGTTCTTATTTTATTCTTTGTTCATCTTCGTTTTTCAACCCTTTTTATTTTGATTTAATCCATGCTTCCTTGATTTTTTTTATATATTTTAATTTTTTTAATAATTTTAGTATCATATCAAACTATTTCATTTTTTAATAATTTTTTTATTACTTACAAATTTTACTCAAATCATTATTTTAAAAAAATAATTTCATTTAATTGTCATATTTTATCCAAAAGTTTTTCTAAACTGAGGCAATGTTTTTCGTATTTAGGAATTCGGGAAATAGTGCCCTAACATGCTGGGTTACGATTTCTCATTTGTCTAAATGTCTAAAGTATCCTTCTAAATAGATTTTGTAAATCACGAGATGATTTCAGTTATGAGAGTTTAAGAATATCGTGTCCTATCATGCTGGATGTGATGTTTGGGAATCTCATTTTCAACTTAAATAATTCCAGTTTTAAAAAAGGGATCCTATTTTTAAATACTTTCAAATTTTTGACATTAAGACAGAAAACTATTCAATTTGGTACCAATTTTGGGCGTTGCGAGGGTGCTAATCCTTCCTCATATGTAACCGACTCTCGAACCTATTTTCTTAATTTTTGTAGACCAAAACGTTTTATAAGGTGATCCAATCACACCTAAAAAAGGTTGGTAGTGACTCTTGTTTTCGTTTTTCAAAAGCCGATCACTGGTTTTCGAACAATCCTTTAAAAAATGGTTTCGACATTAGTCATATTTATTTAAGAATCTGTAGGTTCAACCAAGAAAAAAACAAATTTTTTGTTCAAGCCACAGTTTGAACCCAGGACTTCTCCAACCCTTCTCAGGACACTTAACCACTGAAGCAAGCATGCATTTATACACAACAATACATAAATATAGATATCTAAATTTTGGGGCGTTACAGGTATTTTGGTTGGTTTGGTATTTGAAAGCATAAAAGTGTGTTTGCAATATAATGCATTGTTGGATTGTTGAATTGGTACATACGTGATAGGCTAATTGATGAAGTCCAATTAGTGATTTTGGGCATTTGGTGATATATGTTAATTTGGTGAATGTATGCATGAAAGCTAAATTGTTTAGGTTTAAATGGTTGATATTTATGTTTATAATGTGGTACCAATGAGGGTACGTTGGTTAGGCAATTAGGTTGAATGATTTGGTATGTTTTAAGCATGTTTAATGCATTTTGAATAGGTGAAAATAGTTGGAAATGGCATGGCTTGGTACTTAAGAAATGGTGTTTGAAGTTATTTAGGTACACACGGCTTGTAACACGGTCTGCCACATGGTTGTATGACACGACCGTGTGGTTGCTTGATTTTTTTTTGTGTAGGATTTTTCACATAGGCACAGTTAGTTACATGGCTTGAGGACACGCCCGTGTGACCTTATTTTTAGTTTTTCTCATACTTTTTTGTTTTGATTTAGACTGGTTCTTGTTTGTTTCAAAACTATTTTTAAGGTCCCATAAACCTGATTTAAGTTCCAGCTTCACATATATGCTATAAATAATGATTGGCTATTGATTTATGATGATTAAATTAAGCTCTAAATTGTTCTGATTTATAATTGAACTGAAATTTTGAAAATGTTGCAAACTAATGCTAGTTAAATTTTGGATGGTAGTGGAGCATACATAAGCCCGTATATGATCTGAGAAATGATGTATTTGTTAATCATAAATTTAATTGATTATGTTTAGATTATTTTTGTTAAATTTGAGCAATAATAATGCATTTATGAAGTATTCTATGTTTATTTGAGATAATCAATATGATTTCAATGTATTCTATTCTAGTTATGACTGTAGCATTCCATAACTCGGGCTTGATGATCGGATCGGGTTATGGGTGGTATAGGCTTACTCATACGAAGCATGTAATTGAGGGCTTACTATGTAAGTTTTAACTTAAAATTTTATTAAGTTTTGTCGTCCACCAATGTGGTACAAGAATCAAAAGGTTATTGTGATACAATAATGTGGTACAAATGAGTTTGATTTATTTAATCATCAAGCACACAATAATTGAAAAATATAACATGATTTATATACTTGTACCAATCAATATCAAATAGAAAATATAAATTTAGAAATGTTTCTATACATAAAATATTTAAACAATTATTTTCATATCAATATTTATATATTACATTGAAAAATATAAAACAATACCCTTAGACAAGTATAATTCGTCACTGTGTTTATAAATTTTTAATAGCCCATTAATGCAATAGCTTTTAATAAATTAATTTTGTGTAATATGCATTGTTCTAGCTTTTCAAAATCAAATCAATTACCAAAGATAATCAAACAAAATTCCACCTATTTGAAAAGCTATGAAATATGAATATTTCACCGTTAAGCCAAACTTTTAACTTGTTACTAAAATAAGCACAAACCTTTCCAAGTAAAAAGTAGCGAACGCTCGCCTATAGCATCCATTTCAGGGTCTTTGAAGTCTCTTATTGGTTCAAATCCATTAGACTATTTTTTTTGAGTCTGTTAAGAATGTTAAAACTTCATTTTCATCGATATCTGATGTCAATGCTAGCTGAACAACAGTGTTTCCTTCTTCATCTACAACATTTGGATCAGCTCCCCTTATAAGTAGCAATTTTGCTATAGCATATTTCTCGGAAAGAATACAGAGATGAAGTGGTGTCTAGCCACTTGAATTAAAAGCATTTACGTTTGCACCATACTAAAGGAGCAGCTCTACCATCCCAATGTAACATCCCGATTTAGGGTCTAATCGAAACAATGGTTTCGAGACCACAAATTTGACATAAGAAAATTTGTTTTTATTATATTTTTATGGTCTAAAATTTCACGAAATGATTTTGTGAAAATCTCGTTCGAAAATTTTGATGTTTAGGCACTCAATTTAGTCAAAAGGACTAAATCGTAAAAAGTGCAAAAGATGAGTTCTACATGCTAGAGGTGTCCAATTGTTATGAAATATTAAATTGGAGGTCCTTATATGGTAATTATACCATTGGTTAAGTTGGTAGACAAAAATGGACATGGTTAGGCATGTTTCCAAAGTTTTTCATTAAGGGCATTTTGGTCATTTTGTTATTAAAATGAATTAAAAACAAAAATAAAAACCCAAAAAGTTGTCCATCTTCCCCCTTGGCCAAAATTTGCAACAGGAAGCCATGGCTAGGCTTTTTCAAGCTTTCAAGCTCGATTGTAAGTCCATTCTAGCCCTATTTTTAATGATTTTTCATGTTTTTGAAATCCTCGTAACAAGATCTACCTATTTCTACCATTTATTTGAGTTATGATGAAGGTCTACATTTGACCCATGTTCTAAATTTCTGCATTTTGATGTTTAATGGTAGATTATGCATTTTTATGGTTGGAGAAACAACTTTTGCTAAGTGATTTTCGGTGAAAACGTAAAAAAGGACTAAATTGTAAAAGTTATAAAATATGTAGTAAAAGTGTGTTTTAATGGAAATTGTGGGCTGTTATAGTTATGAAAATGATTCGGCTAGGCTTGTATGTTAAATAAATTGAATAAATTTCATTTTACGAGCTTAGGGGAAAAGTGTAAATATGTGAAACTTTAGGGACAAAAATGTAATTTTGCCATAATGTGATTTTTGGATCACATTGAATAATGTGACTAATAAGTGGGCTAAATGTGATGTTTGTAATAGCCCAATTTTGGGCCTAATCGAAATAGTGGTTTTGGGACCACAAATCTAACATAGTAAAAATTCATTTCTATTATATTTTTATGGTCTACAATTCTATGGAATTGTTTTGTGAAAATTTCGTCCGAGAATTTTGATGTTCAAGCACTCAATTTAGTCAAAAGGACTAAATTGTAAAAAGTGCAAAACTTGAGTTCTATATGCTAGAGGTGTCCAATTGTTATGAAATTTTAAATTGGAGGTCCTTAAATGGTAATTAGACCATTTGTTAATTTTTTTGGACAAAAATGGACATGAAATAGGTGAAATAGAATATTTTTAAGTTAGGGGCATTTTGATCATTTAGTATTTAAATGATTAAATAAACAAAATAAAAGCCAAATTTTGGTCATCTTCAACCCTTGGCTGAAATTTTGAAGACCACCATGGCTAAGATTTTGTTCAAGCTTTCCAAGCTTGATAGTAAGTTCGTTCTTGGCCCTTTTATAATGATTTTTACGTTTTTGAAATCCTCGTAATAAGATTTACCTATTTCTACCCTTGATTTAAAGTACGGTTCATGTTTAATAGTTTACCCATGTATGACATGTGTGTATTTTGATGTGTAATGGAGGAATATGAATGTTTGTTGTGTGTTAAATGACTTTTATTAAGTAGTCTTCGGTGAAAATGCTAAAAAGGACTAATTTGTAAAAGTTATAAAATTTATTATAGAAATGTGATTTAGCGGAAATTGTGGGTTGTTATAGTTACGAAAGTGGTTCAGCTAGGCTTATAGTGCGAATAAATTGAATGAAAATCATTATACGAGCCTAGAGGCAAAAGTGTAATTATGACAAACTTTAGGGGAAAAAACATAATTTTGCCATAGTATGATTTTTGAATCACATTGACTAATGTGACTAATAAATAAACTAAATGTGATATTATAGATCAAAGAAAACGAGGTTCGAACCTAGAATGGGGGAAAAACGAGAAATTGATGATTAGGTACCTTTTGCCATTTTGGTGTCGAGGTAAGTTCATGCGTAAATAATGCAATGTTGTATAATTTTTTAATGCTTAATTAATGTATGAATTTCTATGTTTAATTGTTACAATGGGAGTATGAATGATACTATGGTCAATGAGAATGACTTTGTGAACAAGTTCGACGAAGATGTGAAATCGAGAAAACTCCCGTTTGAACCTTAGGAATAGATTAGGATACGAGTGACATGTCACTAGGGACTATGTGAATCCAGGTGTTGGTCTTGTACGTTCTACTGGTAGTTGGGTAGTCCAGCATGTGTTGCGGGTACCTGTCAGCATCTGTGAGCAACCCGTGTAGTTACGTCATGACTGTCAACTTGTGAGCAGGCCCGTGATTAGTTCAATAGTGAGCAATGTGTGATATGAGATATGAGGTAGCATGTGGCTACGTTTGAAGCACTATGTGCAAGTCTTCTGTGTATCTGATAATATTTCGAGTGTTCAACGGGTAAATCAGTAAGTTATTTGACAAGTCAACAATGAGGAAATATGAGAATGTGCTACGAGTTAGTATGGGTATGTACTTATAAATCATGAGTAAAAGATTTGGTATACTATGAAAATGTGGTAAGAATGCATATGAGAAAGTATGTGACTATATTACGTGAGGCACAGGTATCTACACGAACAAGTTATGCTTGTGAAACATTGATAACCTTGTGACAAATGTCTACATTTGTGATGAATGGATGCATGATAAGATTTGATAATAATCATGTGTTAGGTATATGAGCTTAATCAAATTGTGAAGTAGTACAATGTATATACTTAAGCTATGATTCCAATGATGTGTGAAAGATTGTTAAGCTATAGGTAGAAATATGATTACTTGTAAATAACGTGCATGTTGTTAAGAGAGTTGAAACAACTTGTTAAATAATGTGATTTGCTATAATGAGGAGATCATGGTTGTTAATCTAATGCCAAGACATGCAACTATCGTTTGTAAGATAAAAAGTATGCATTATGAATGAGTAAGTGGTAATCATGAGATTTAATGCAAATTGTATTAATAACATTCTTATGAATGGGTAAAATAAATGAATGTTAATAGTTGTTTATTATTTGTATATGAACTTACTAAGCTTCAAAGCTTACCCCCTTTCCTTTCCCATCTCTTATAGGTTAATTTAGCTACTTCTGGTTTGAGACCGCCGGAGATGCCATCACATTATCAAGCTATCATTTGGGTATAAGTGAACGCAAGTATTTTAAGTTTATGGCATGTATAGGGACTTCGTCTTTCGATTAATTATGTCATTATTAATTCGGCCAAGTTTGTTGGCTTATAGTGATTTGGTGATTCATTTTGTATATGGCCATGAGATATGGTTCATATTAATTATTTGGTTGTAAACCTATTCATATATGCATGCATGTGCCTAAACAATTGCGATGCAGTTGGTTGTTGTGTGTATGTGACGAAATGTGTTGTGGCTATGGATGTTAGATGATAGAATGATCATGATCATGTCTTGTTTGTATATGTTTTAATTGCTCAATTATGCCATGTTAAGTGCCTTTGAAGTCATGTATGTGTTTGTGCAAATAAGGGTGGCAATTGGCTTGGAAAATAGCCTTGTAATTTTCCACACGGGTAGACACACGGACATGTGTCTAGGTCATGTGTGACACATGGTCAGCCCCATAGGCATCTAATCTAGCCGTGTGTCCCCTACACCCTAATTAGGCAAAACATAATGTCCAGTAGTAAACACACAGGCAAAGACACGGCCGTGTGTCTCAACTATGTGAAGGACACGACCTAAGCACACAGGCGTGTAACTTGGCCGTGTAACTTCAATTTGTTGCTGACGTCATAAACAGAGAGTTACACGGGCGTGTCCCAAGCCACACGGGCGTGTGTGACCACACGCCCTACCCACACAGGCGTGTAACTCCCCAAAATAAGAAAATTTTCTATGTGTTGTAAAATTTCAAAAAGTTCTCAGTATAGTCTCGAACCACACCCAATGTATGTTTTGGGCCTCGAAGGCCCTTAAAAGGAACGTTATGCATGTGAATGAAAAGCTTTAAATTTAAACACAAATTTATGACTCAGTTTTGTATGATTGTGTGATTTTATGTACAGTAATGCCTCATACCCTGTTTCAGCATCTAATACAGCTAAGAGGTGTTACATTTAGTGGTATCAGAGCTATGGTTTTGTCTATTCTCGATCTAACCTAGCGTATGTGAGTCTAGCTATACATGTCATATTACTACTTGTGATAGTGTGACATCTCTCGACTCTAACGAAATTGTTTTGTTAAGATAGAGATGACTCCCAACAAAGCTATTTTCGATAATGCTGAAAATGATATTGAGATGAATGAAATGTGCTTACGATGTGTTGAAATTTGGAAAGGTATGAATAGAAGTTCATGAATATGCATGTGTTGATGTACGAAATGAGATAACCATAAATTGAGAAATGCAAAAAAGTGAAATGAAACGAAGGTTTATGTTGTGATAAGCCATCCATGTTTGTATGGCATGCATATGATGTTATGTGCCCAACATTTTTGATTAAGTGAATATGATAAGTAAACTTACCGAATGGACGAAATGTGTGTGTAAGTACACTTGTTTGAATAATACATAATCAGCATGTCCATATAGATGAATCTCATGTTTAGTTGTTAAATTAGAGAATATATAATGTTTTGTTTTATGACTTTATAGTCGAACCCTAAATATTATAATGGTATGAAAATTAAATTGAAATATCAAATTGAGTAAGACGCAGGAAGTAAGTACAATCATTTGATGATGAATTGATGGATAAGAACATGGTTGGACCATGGCAAAGTATGGAATGTAAGGCCATAGCCGGGCTATGGCATTCCAGTGAAAAGACCATAACTGGGTTATGGCATTGTGATAGTGTAAGACCCTCGTAGGGCCATGGCAAAATATGTGTAAGGCCATAGTTGGACGATGGTGTCAAGTTATCGACGTACTCAAACCCATAAGACGTTCTCTAATTTGACGAATGTTGGTAAGTAAAATTGAAGCTAAGTGTTGGAATTTACTTAGATAATAATATTGAGCTCGAGTAAGTAAATTCATTGTTTAAGATTATGGATGACAAAAAACATTTGTAAAAGGAATAAGTGTGATAATTTTCTTGGAGTAAGCTATGTGATTATAATGATATGACATTAATGATGAATGTTAAGTCATATGTGTGTATTTATGAGAATTGAGTTAGAGACTTTACGACCTCACCCCCTTACTAGAGTTACGTTATGATGAGAGTTCATGAGAATTATGTTGAATACATTCATAAGTGGGAACTAAAGACTTTGGTGATTAAATAATTAGTAAACCTTATAGAGATGAAAATAGTTTGGAAAGTGAAAATAGTTTTGAAAAAGATATCAGATTGTTGTAAAGATTATTCAGATTATGCAATGATATGGTTAAAAGAAGAAGTTAGTCTCGGCTAATTGACTTATTTAGATATGATGTCTAAAATACATATTTACCAAAATCTCCCCTAAAATGATTTTTGTTAGTGAACGGAATAATATGGGGTTTATCATGACAGAATTAGTCAGAGAAATGATAATTGAGTAGTAAAGATGTATGTGTGTGACAGTTACAGTTGAAATGAATATGATGATATTTTCTGGGTATTCTATGTATTCCTTATTCTTGGAAATATGTGTGTGATTGTTTAGTTTCTGATGGAATTCTTATCGCATGAATATACTGGCTGACTATAATGTTAGATGTTTGATTTATAATCGACATTTCCTTATTTCTTTGGGATTCTATTCTATTATGTTTGGAATAAAGTTGATGACGAAACTTATGTGAGACTATTCTTCTGTATCTATTGGATAATGTTTTGTCTTATATGCATATATAGAAAGTGTATTATCTTTGCTACGATGGAAATTCCAGAGCGTGTAAGCATTATTTTCTTTCGGTTTTCTCTGAGGAATCATCAGGATCTTTATTATTATCTTATGAGTTATGTTATTGGATTTCTGGTATGGCATCGTATATTAGATTTCTATATCTCGGTTCTTCTCTCGTTTTTATTTTGTGAATTATCTATCATGGCTCATCTTTAAAGTGTGTTCTTTGGTTTGTGATAACTGTGTCTATCATGGTTGTATTTCTGAATCGATCACAGGAATGTAGTAATCCTGTTATTCAAATTTCTATAATTTCTGTGAAAGGAATTGACATCAGCAATAGTATAAGTGGTGAAATCACAAGCTCCAATTTGTATGATGGACTTCTTTTCTCAAGTAAGTTTTTTAAGGTTAATTCATTTAATCGGGATATCTTTGTCTCTTTGAGCTAATATGATTGTAAAGCTCTTGATTAACATGATAAGAGAATTTTTGGAAGATTGTGAGTTTGAGTTGCTTTAATAGCATGAAGAAAGAAGCACTTTGATATGTTATTATCTGATAGTTGAAATCGACTCAATTGTTTTGCCAGAACAAACTAGTCAGTTGAAATGTGATTTGGGTTATATGTATTCAAGTATATTCTCAGGTAAGAGAATGAATTCTGTGTGTGGATGGAACAGTCAGAATGAAGAATTGATATTCCTGAAAGTATGATACAGAGGTATATCTATTAGAATTTTTCTAATCGGATGATGTTATTACGAATTAAAGTTGTTCTGATTGGTAAAGTTATCACAATTATGAAAGTTTGAATGATCTGTGCATAATAAAAAAAGTTGGAAACAATTGAAAGCATTATTAACCGAAGCTCTAGTTCTGAGTTCAGTTTGAATTGAGTAAGGAATTTATGATTTTTCAGTGATGCACTATTGAACAAATTGGAATATGTTTTATTGTTAGAATGTAAAGCGATAGTTCATGTTTTGACAGAAAATGTCACATTAAAAAGAACTTTTGACTAGTGATTTGGAAATGGCCACTTTTATGACTAAGTTGTGAATTTGATGACATTGTTTGTTCGACGAAAAGTGTCACATGTCCCCTGATTTCAAAATTTAAAGTATTGAATGTCATAGAAAGATCTGAAGTTAAGATAGTATTAAATACTTGAGTTATCGAAAGATCGTGAGTAATTGTTAATTTGCCATTGTGAAAACAAGTATAGTTACGGGTTCTTGAATGGAAAATCTTGATTATTTTGTGAATGTTGGTCACATGATTGATCTTATTTAATGATGATTCGGTTTCAGATAAATTAAAAGTTAAAGTGATGTTTCTTTACAAGTTTGAGAAACTTAGAAATGTGTTGGTGAGTGGTTAGCTAAATAAGTACAGTGAGGAACGACTTTCTATTCTAAATTTTAGGTTGGACTTGATTCATGTTATTATTATTCCGAGATGGAATTTGTGTACCGAAGAAATCTGGGGCATATGCAGAAATTTTTATACGAAGTTCACAATAGTGGCTTGTCTAGTTATTCAAGAGTAATAAAATGTGTGGTCATATGAAATAGATGTTCTGGTAACTGTGAATGTTACATGATATTTTGAATTTGTGTTCAAACGTCTCTTACTAAGTAAGTAAGCCGAACATTAAGAGCATTCAGGATTATTGTAGTCAGTGATAATACTAGTGTGTTATGAGGTAGAATTGCTATAGATTTCGTATCAAGATTTTTATATCTTTGAAAAAGAGAGATGTTAATTGGATTGTGGTTGATCATTTGACAAAGAAAGATTCATGTGATCATTATAGTATGTACAGAGTTCTTATTTGACAGATCAACTAAGCTATGTGTTCTTGAGAGAGTAATTTAGAATTTTGTCAATATGTTCTGAAACTATGTTCTAAAGTTCAATTTGTGAAGGTGTTTCAAGAGAATTGAAAGCAACTTCTTCTGGTAAGATTTTCGGGGACGAAAATCCCTAACGGGGGGAGAGTTGTAACTACCCGACTTTTGGCCTAGTCGGAACAGTGGCTTCAGGACCACAAATCCGACATAGGAAAAATTCATTTTTATTATATTTTTATGTTCTACAGTTCTATGGTATTATTTTGTGAAAATTTTGTTCGGGAATTTTGATGTTCGGGCACTCAATTTAGTCAAAATGACTAAATTGTAAAAAGTGCAAAACTTGAGTTTTATATGCTAGAGGTGTACCATTGTTATGAAATTTTAAATTGGAGGTCTTTAAATTGTAATTAGACCATTGGTTAATTTTTTGGACAAAAACGGACATGAAATAGGTGAAATAGAATATTTTTAAGTTAGGGGCATTTTGGTCGTTTAGTATTTAAATGATTAAATAAACAAAATAAAAGCCAAATTTTGGTCATCTTCAACCCTTGGCTAAAATTTTGAAGACCACCATGGCTAAGATTTTGTTCAAGCTTTCCAAGCTCGATAGTAAGTCCATTCTTGGCCTATTTTTAATGATTTTTACGTTTTTGAAATCCTCGTAACAAGATTTACCTATTTCTACACTTGATTTGAAGTAGGGTTCATGTTTAAAATTTTACCCATGTGTGACATGTGTGTATTTTGATGTGTAATGGAGGAACATTAATGTTTGTTGTGTGTTAAATGACTTTTATTAAGTAGTTTTCGGTGAAAATGCTAAAAATGACTAATTTGTAAAAGTTATAAAATTTGTCATAAAAGTGTAACTTAATGGAAATTTTGGGTTGTTATAGTTATGAAAGTGGTTCTGGTAGGCTTAAAGTACAAATAAATTGAATGAAAATCATTATACGAGCCTAGAGGCAAAAGTGTAATTACGATAAATTTTAGGGGCAAAAACGTAATTTTTCCATAGTATGATTTTTGGATCACATTGACTAATGTGACTAATAAATAGACTAAATGTGATATTATAGATCAAAGAAAACGAGGTTTAGACCTAGAACGGGTGAAAAATGAGAAATTGACGGTTAGGTACCTTTTGCCATTTTGGTGTTGAGGTAAGTTCATGTGCAAATAATGCAATGTTGTGTCATGTTTTAATGCTTAATTAAAGTATGAATTTCTATGTTTAATTGTTACAATGAGTGTATGAATGATACTATGGTCAATGAGAATAACTTTGTGAACAAGATCGACGAAGATGTGAAATCGAGAAAATTCTCGTTTAAACCTTAGGAATAGATTAGGATACGAGTGACATGTCACTAAGGACTATGTGATTATGAGCTCATGAGATTATATGTATATGTGACTATGTGAATCCGGGTACTGGTCTTGTACGTTCTACGAGTGGCTGGGTATCTCGGCATCTGTTGCGGGTACCTATCAGCATGTGTGGGCAACCCGTGTAGTTACGTCCTAACTGTCAACTTGTGTGAGCAGGCCCGTGATTAGCTCGAGAGTGAGCAATGTGTGATATGAGATATGAGGTAGCATGTGGCTACATTTGAAGCACTATGTGCAAGTCTTCCGTGTATCCGATAATATTCCGAATGGTGAATGGGCAAATCAATGAGATATTTGACAAGTAAGTCAAAGATGAGGAAATATGAGAATATGCTACTAGTTAGTACGGGTATGTACTTATAACTGATGAGTAAAAGATTCAGTATACTATGAAAATGTGGTAAGAATGCATACGAGAAAGTATGTGACTATATTACATTAGGTACAGGTATGTACACAAACAAGTTATGCTTGTGAAACATTGATAACCTTGTGACAAATGATCTACATTTATGATGAATGGATGCATAATAAGATTTGATAATAGTCATGTGTTAGGTATATGAGCTTAATCGAATTGTGAAGTAGTATGATGTATATACTTAAGCTATGATTCCTATGATGTGTGAAAGATTGTTAAGCTATAGGTGGAAATTATGATTACTCATAAATAACGTGCATGTTGTTAAGAGAATTGAAATAACTTGTTAAATAATGTGATTTGCTATAATGAGGAGATCATGGTTGTTAATCTAATGCCAAGACATGCAACTAGAGTTTTTATGATAAAAAGTAAGCATTATGAATGAGTAAGTGGTAATCATGAGATTTAATGCAAATTGAATTAATAACATTTGTATGAATGGGTAAAATAAATGAAAGTTAATAGTTTTTTATTAATTGCATATGAACTTACTAAGCTTCGCAGCTTACCCCCTTTCCTTTCCCATCTCTTATAGGTTAATTTAACTAACTCGGGTTGGAGACCACCAGAGATGCCATCACATTATCAATCTATCATTTGGGCATAAGTGAACGCAAGTATTTTAAGTTTATGGCATGTATAGGGACTTCGTCTTTTGATTAATTATGTCATTATTAATTTGGCCAAGTGTGTTAGCTTATAATGATTTGGTGATTCATTTTGTATATGGCCATGAGATATGGTTCATATTGATTATTTGGTTGTATACCTATTCATATATGCATGCATGTGCCTAAACAATTGCGATGCGGTTGGTTGTTGTGTGTATGTAACAAAATGTGTTGTGGCTATGGATGTTAGATGATGGGATGGTCATGATCATGTCTTTTTTGTGTATGTTTTAAGTGCTCAATTATGCCATGTTAACTGCCTTTGAAGTCATGTATGTGTTTGTGCAAATAAGGGTGGCAATTGGCTTGGAAAATAGCCTTGTAATTTTCCACACGGGAAGACACACGGGCATGTGTCTAGACCGTGTGCGGTACACGGTCAACCCTATGGGCATTTGATCTGGCCGTGTGTCCCCTGCACCCTAATTAGGTAAAATAGAATGCCCAGTAGTAAACACATAGGCAGAGACACGGCCGTGTGTCTCAGCCGTGTGAAGGACACGTCCTAAGCACATGGGCATGTGACTTGGCCATGTGACTTTAATCTATTGCTGATGTCATAAACAAAGAGTTACACGGGCTGAGGACACGGGCGTGTCCCAAGCCACATGGGCGTGTGTGACCAGACGGCCTACCCACACAGGCGTGTAACTCCCCAAAATAAGAAAATTTTCTAAGTGTTGTAAAAGTTCTCGGTATAGTCTCGAACCATACCCAATGTATGTTTTGGGCCTCGAGGGCCCTTAGAAGGGAAATTATGCATGTGAATGAAAAGTTAAATTTGGACGCAAATTCATGTCTCAGTTTTTGTCTCAGTTTTGTATGATTGTGTGAATTTATGTACAGTAACGCCTCGTGCCCTGTTCCGGTGTCGAATACGGGTAAGGGGTGTTACAATGTTATAGATCAAATAAAACGAGATTCGGGCCTAGAACGAGGGAAAACTAGTAATTGACAGTTAGGTCCCTCTTTGCCATTTTTATGTCGAGGTAAGTTCATGTGTAAATAATGCAATATTGTATTATGTTTTAATGCTTTATTAATGTATGAATTTCTATGTTTGATTTTTATAATGAGTATATGAACGATATGATGGTCAATAAGAATGACATTGTGAACGAGTTCGACGAATATGTGATATCGAGAAAAATCTCGTTTGAACCTTAGGAATAATTTAGGATACAATGTGACATGTCACTAGGAACTATTTTATTATAAGCTCATGAGATTATGTGTATTTGTGACAATGTGAATCCGGGTGCTAGTCATGTATTTCCAACCGATGGTTGGGTAACCTAGCATGTGTTGCAGGTACCTGTTAGCTTGTTTGAACAGCCCGTATAGCTACATCCTGACTATCAGCTTGTGTGAGGAGGCCCGTGATTAGCTCGAGAGCGAGCAATGTGTGATATGTGATATGAGGTAGCGTGTGGCTACGTATGAAGCACTATGTGTAAGCTTTCTGTGTATCCAATAGTATTCCATGTGGTTCAATGGGTAAATCAAAGATGAGTATAAGAATGAAATTACTACGAGTGAACAGGCATGTGCATAAACCTATAATTGTAAATTCATGATTATTGTGGAAATAATTGTTTATTATCCATTGTTATTGATAGTGTACATACTTGTGATATTGGATATATGATAAATATAAATGATGATTATGTGTTAGGCTTTTGGGCCGAATTGAAATGTGATCTAATATGTTTATATGCTTAAATTGTATTTCAAAAGGTATGTTAAGAACGAGAAAGTGTGTGACTATATTGCGAGCGGCACAGGTATGTACACAGAACTCATGTGAAGTGAATTTGGTAAATGATGAATATGTGGTAAGAATGCATACGAGAAAGTTATGCTGTGAAATATTGATAACCTTGTGACTAAAGATCTACAATTATGATTACTCATAAATGAGGTGCATGTTGTTAAGTGAGTTGAAATAACTTGCTAATAATTTAATATGCTATAATGAGGAGATTATGGTTGCTAGTCTAATGCCAAGACATACAATTAGTGTTTGTAAGATAAAAGAGTAAGCATTATGAATGAGTAAGTGATAATCATGGGATTTAATGCAAATTGTAATAATAGTATCCTTATGGATGGATAAAGTAAATGAATGTTAATAGTTGTATATTATTTGCATATGAACTCACTAAGCTTTGTAGCTTACTCCCCTTCCTTTCCCATATCTTATAGGGTTGTAAGCTAGCTCGGGTTGGAGACTGCCGGAGATGCCATCACACTATCAAGCTATCATTTGGGTACAAATGAACACAAGTATTTTAAGTTTATGGCATGTATAGGGACTTTCTCTTTTGATTAATTATGTCATTATTAATTTGGCCAAATGTGTTGGCTTATAGTGATTTGGTGATTCATTTTGTATATGGCCATGAGATATGGTTCATATTGATTATTTAGTTGTAAACCTATTCATATATGCATGCATGTGCCAAGGTCATACATGATGTTGTTAAAATTGTTTGGCATGGATGAATTATGAATGTGACTATGGATGTTTGATGATGGAATGTGAGTGAGTGGCATGATAATAATTATGACACGAGTATGTTAAATGGAAGTAAACTTCAACTCTTAGTGCATGCAAATTTATAAACTTGGCTTGACAAAGTATGAAGTTTTATGCATTTATTAGTAAAGGTAGAATGATCATGATCATGTCTTGTTTGTGTATGTTTTAAGTGCTCAATTATGCCATGTTAAGTGCCTTTGAAGTCATGTATGTGTTGTGCAAATAAAGGTGGCAATTGGCTTGGAATATAGCCTTGTATTTGCCCACACGGGTAGACACACAGGCATGTGTTGTAACACCCCTTACCTGTGTCCAACGCCGGGACAGGATACGAGGCTTTACCAGACCTGAACATACGCTACTATGTAAAACCGAGCCATAAAATTTCGTTCAAATTTAAAATTTATTCAAGACCATGCATATTGTCCCTTATATGGGCCTACGAGGCCCAAAACATACATCGGGGGTGGTTCGGGACTAAACCGTAAACTTTAGAAAAATTTTCATAAAACAGGGTCACACGCCCGTGTGGACACAAGGACATGCCTGTGTGCCCTAGACACGCTCGTGTCCCCAGGCCGTGTAACTCTCTATTTATGACGTTAGCATCAATTAACGGTCACATGGCCAAGTCACACGCCCGTGTGCTAGGCCATGTGGCGAATTTAATTTTCGCATTTAAGGTGCAAACTTCACACGGCCTGGGCACACACCCATGTCCTAAGGTCGTGTCCTTCACACGGCTGAGACACATGGCCGTGTCTTTGCCCGTGTGTTTACTACCATGCATGCTAACTTGCAAAAATTAGGCTGCAAGGGACACACAACTAGACTACACGCCCATGGGGCTGACTGTGTGTCACACACGGTCCAAACACACGCCCATGTATCTACCCGTGTGGACAAATTTTGAGTCTAATTTCCAAGCCATCTTGTCACCCACAACAACACAAACACACTCACATGCTAATGGTGATAAATTAGGCAATGGTTGAGTTATTTATACCTCCAAAACTTTACATCATGCATGACATTCACATATCAGAGTATACATGTTTAAGACTCCCTACTAGACAAGTTCAGTTATTTCATTTCTTTACCTTTGTTCATTTTATGACTATGTTAATTCGCATCATTTATCCATCAAGCATGGATTACACCTTTTATCATTCATTTTTAGTAACCAATTCAGCACACACCACACGAATAATAACACATCCCATGCATGTATCAAGATTTAGGGATTTCAACCCGATAATCAAAATGATCCATGTTTGATGGCCATATACAAAATGGAATAATATACCAAAAGGAGCCATCACTTTGGCTAACAAATATGACACATATAACAAAATGCTAAGTCCTCTATACATGTCATACTTAAATGTAGTAAACTAATTATACCCCAAAAGATCTGTTGATAGTGTGACTCAAACTCCGACATCCACGATCCTTGAGCTAGCTTGGCGATGCTATAAGAAAGAGGAAAATAGAGAGGGGTAAGCATATAGCTTAGTAAGTCGTATGCAAATAATAAACAACATAAGTCATGAAATTCATGGATTAAACATGCTATCAATTATTAACACATTATCATATTACACATATTGAACACATTGAGAATTGATAATAAATGCCTTTAAACATCATGCTTATCTTACTCTTTCATAACCATACCAAATTTCCCAACATGAATCAAGTCCAAAACTAATGAGGTTTACGTACATACCTGTACCATGCATTATTACTCATTCTACTCCACATTCTTAATCATAATCTTGAATGGTCTGTTGAATTACTCGGAATACTAAAGGACGTTCGGAATCATCACACACCACATAAAATGCCAAAGCCATGTCCCCGACATGGTCTTACATGGGTCCACGTACCGATACTATATCCCAGATATGGTCTTATACGAATTCTCCTGTCGATGCCAATGCCATGTCCCAAATATGGTCTTATACAGGGCCTCACATCGATGCTATGTCCTAGACATGGTCTTACACGAAATCTCATATCAACGCCAAATCCCAGATATGGTCTTACATGAAATCACATACCGATGCTGATGCCATATCCCAGATATGGTCTTACACTGGCACACATATCAATGTCGATGCCATGTCCCAAACATGGTCTTACACTGGCTCACATATCAACACCGATGCCATGTCCTAGACATGGTCTTACACTGGCTCTCATTAACCGTGGTGTCAAGATATCTGAATCCTAAGCACTCCTCGAGGTCATCCAGGACTTTCGAGATATGAAGCTATCACCAAACTTTCAATAAATCAGCACAAGCCAATTTCATTAGAGCATTCATACATACGTCATAGAACATCAATTATTAAATACATGATAACGAAATTGTTAAATTACTTACACACAACTTACCTCGGTGCAAAATATGACAATTTGTAATTCAGTCTACAACCTTACCTTTTCCTTGGTCAAGGTCTATCCCTCGTCCCTCTTGATCTACAATAGCACATTTAGCTTATTTAATTCACGCACTATTCAATTCAGTCCAAAAATCACGATATGGCAAAATTATAATTTTTGCCCCTAAAATTTCACAAAATTACGAAATTGCCCCTAGGCTCGTAAAATGAAAAGTACCCATTTTTCTCATTATTCAAGCCTAGTCGAATCATTTTCCCTCTTATACCAACCCACGTTTTTCATTTATTCACACATTTACACATAGTTTCTACAACTTTTACAATTTGGTCCTTTTTATCAATTTCACCAAAAACCACCTAGTAAAAGTTGTTTATCACACCTCAAACCTCTATATTCTTCCATTAGACATCAAAACACAAGCATTTCATTCATGGGTATGTTTTTGAACATGAACCCTAGCTCAAATTAAGGGTAGAAATAGCTAAATTGAGCTACGAGGATTTCAAAAATACAAAGAACATTAAAAACGGGGCTAGGATGCACTTACTTTGAGCTTAAAAGATGAAAGAAACCCTAGCTATGGCTTCTTGTGAAATTCAGCCAAGGAGGATGAATATGGACACAAATTTTGACTATTTTTCCCTTTTAATTCTTTTAATAACCAATGAACCAAAATGCCCTTTCATTAAAACTTTGACATTTTATCCCTCTTATGTCCATTTTTGTTCATAATGACATATAATGGTCTAATTTCCAAATAAGGACTTCAAATTTCAAATCTCATCAAAATTAAGTCCTTAAATCAACTAAAACACATGTTTTTCACTTATTGCAATTTAGTCCTAATAACTCAATTGGACACCTTATCAGTAAAATTTCTCATCGATATTTTCAAACAAGCCTGCATATATGTCATGGACCTCATAACTTATATAAAATAATTATTTCTATCTCAAAATTGTGGTCTCGAAACCACTATTTTGACTAGGCCCTAATTCGGTATGTTACATGTGTCTAGGCCGTGTGTGACACACGGTCAGCCCCATGGGCGTGTGATCCGATCGTGTGTCCCCTACACCTTAATTAGGTAAAATAGAATTCCCAGTAGTAAACACACGAGTAGAGACACGACCGTGTGTCTCAGTCGTGTGAAGGACACAGCCTTAGTACCATGGCGTGTGACTTGGCCATGTGCCCCTATTTTGCTGATGACATCATAAACAGAGAGTTACACGGGTTGAGGGCATGGGTGTGTCCCAAGCCACACGGGTGTGTGTGACCACACGGCCTACCCACACGGGCGTGTAACTCCCCAAAATAATAAAATTTTCTAAGTGTTGTAAAAGTTTGGAAAGTTCTCAGTTTAGTCCCAAACCGCACCCAATGTATGTTTTGGGCCTTGAGGGCCCTTATAAGGGATGATATGCATGTGAATGAAAAGTTTTAAATTTGGATAGAAATTCATGTCT
Organism: Gossypium longicalyx; assembly: GCA_025698465.1. Classification (NCBI taxonomy): domain Eukaryota; kingdom Viridiplantae; phylum Streptophyta; class Magnoliopsida; order Malvales; family Malvaceae; genus Gossypium; species Gossypium longicalyx. The sequence goes on from CM047002.1 coordinate 81,903,197, forward strand.
CGGTCTTGTATGATTGTACGAGTTTATGTTTGATAACACCTCATACCCTGTTTCGGCATTGAATACGGGTAAGGGGTGTTACATTTAGTGGTATTAGAGCTATGATTTATCAATTCTTGGACTAACCTAGCATATGTGAGTCTAGCTATACATGCCATATTACTATTCGTGATAGTGTTATATCTCCCGGCTCTAACGAAATTGTTTTGTTAAGATAGAGATGACTTTCAAATGAGCTATTTTTGATAGTGCTGAAAATGATATTGAGATGATTGAAATATGCTTACGATGTATTTAAATTAAGAAAAGGTATAAATAGAAGTTCATGAATATGCATGTGTTAAAATACGAAATGAGATAACCATAAGTTGAGAAATGCGGAAAAATGAAATGAAACGAAGGTTTATGCTGTGATAAGCTCATCCATGTATGTTGGCATTCATATGATGTTATGTGCCCAATCTATTTGTTTAAGTGAATATGATAAGTAAACTTACCTAATGGACGGAATGTGTGCGTATGCACACTTGTTTGAATAATGCATAATCAGTATGTCCATATAGTTGAATCTCATGTTTAATTGTTAAATTAGAGAATATATAATGTTTTTTTTATAACTTTTTGGTGGAACCCTAAATGTTATAATGGTATGGAAATTGAACTGGGAGATCAAATTAAATAGAATGCAGGAGATGAGTACGATCGTTCAATGATGAATTGACGGATAAGACCATGGTTGGACCATGGCAGTACATTTGAGTACGTGTAAGACCATAGCTGGGTTATAGCATCGTAATGACATGTAAGACCATAGTTGGGATATGGCATTGGCATTGATATGTGATCGCATGTCTGGGACATGGCATTGGCATCGATATGTGATCCCATGTAAGACCATATCTTGGACATGGCATTGGCATCAATATGTGATCCCATGTAAGACCATGTCTGGGACATGGCATTGGTATCAATATGTGATCCCATGTAAGACTATGTTTGGGACATGGCATTAGCATTGATATGTGATCCCATGTAAGACCATATCTGGGATATGGCGTTGGCATCAATATGTGAATTAGTGTAAGACCATGTCTGGGACATGGCAATGATACGAGACTTCATGTAAGACCATAGTTGGACTATGGCATCAAGTAAACAACGTACTCAAAACCGTAAGACGTTCTCTAATTTGACAAATTTGGGTAAGAAAAATTGAAGCTAAGTGTTGGAATTTAATTACATATTAATATTGAGTTCGAGTAAGTAAATTCACTATTTGAAATTATGGATGACAGAAAACATTTGTAAAATGAATAAGTGTGATAGTTTGCTTAGAGTGAACTATGTGATTATGATGATATTACATTAATGATGAATGTTAAGTCATATGTGTGTATTCATGAAAGTCATGTTAGAGGCTTTACGACCTCACCCTCTTACCAGTGTTGCTTTTATAACAAAAATTCACGAGAATTATGTTGAATAAGTTCACAAGTGTGAAATCAAATAGTACAGTGGTGGAATAATTAGTAATGTATACAGAGAAGAGAATAATTTGGAAAGTGGAAACAACTTTGAAAGAAATACCAGAATGTTTTAAAGATTATACAGATTATGCAATGTCATGAGTAAAGAAGAAGTTAGTCTCGGTTAATCGACTCAATTAGGTATGGAGTCTAAAGTAAGTGTTTACCGAAATCCCTCTCAATTTGATTTTAATTAGTGAATGGAATAATACGAGGTTTATGATAACAAAATTAGTCGAAGAAATGATGTTTGAATTGTAAAGATGTCTGCATATAACAGTTATGGTTGAATAGATTTCAATGATTTCTTCTAAGTATTCTGTATATATTCATTCGTCCTTAGGGGTTCATGTGAATGTCCGTTTTCTAATAAAATTCTTATCATGTGAAAATGTTAGCCAACTTTAATGTTAGATGAAAGCAATGATGGTCTGTTTATTTTATGATTGGCATTATCCTATTTCTTTGGGACTCTATTCTAGCGTGATTGGAATAAAAGTTGATGGCGAAAACTTATGTGAGACTATTCTTCAGTATCTCGGTTCTTTCCTCATTCTTATTTTGTGAATTATCAATCATGACTCCTCTTTAAAGTGTGTTCTTTGGGTTGCGATAACTATGTCTGTCATGGTTGTATTTATGAATCGATCATAGGACTGTGATAATTCTGGTATCTAGATTTTCTATAATTTTCATGAAAGGAATTGTCATCGGCAAAAGTATTAATGATGAGAGCACAAGTTCAAAATTGTATGATGGATCTCTTCCTTAGGTAAGTTTGATTAAAGTTAATGAGTTCAACCAGGACATCTATTTTCTCGAGCTAATATGGTTGCAAGACCTTTGATTAGCATGTTAAGAGAATTGTAAACGAATGTATGTATTTAGGTTGTGGTAGCAGCATGAAGAAAAAGGTGTTTTAACATGTTATTATTTGATAGTTGAAATAAACTTGGTTGTTTTTATTAGAGTGAACTGATTTGTTGAGATGTGATTTGAGTTATATGTATTTAAGCATGTCCTCAGCTAAGGGAATAAATTATGTGTATTCATGAGTATATATATATAAACTGACTGACTGAATGAAGAAATTATATTCTAGAAAGTATGATATAGAGATATACTTATTGGATTGCTCTAACTGAATGATGTTATTATGAGTTAAAGTTGTTCTGATTTGAAAGGTTATCACATTTATGAAAGTTTGAATGGTCAAATTCGTAATAGTCAAGTTCCAAACAATTGAAGGTATTGTTAACCGAAGCTCTAGTTCTGAGTTCAGTATGAATTGAGAAAAGAATTTATACTTTTCAGTGATGTACTATTAAACAGATTGGAATATGTTTTAATACAAGAATGTAAAGTGATAGTTTGTACTTTCAGACGGTTAATGTCACATTAAAAAGAACTGTTAGACTGGTGATTTAGAGACGGCCGCTATTATGTCTGTGTTGAGAATTGGATGACTTTGTGTGTTCGACGGGAAATGTCACATGCTTCTTGGTGCAAAAGCTAGAGTATTGAATGTCCTACAAAGACCTGAAATTTAAGATAGTGTCAATGGTTTGTGATAATGAAAGATTTCGAGTAAGTTATTGATTTAATCTCTGAGAAAGCAGTTATAGCTATAGATGCCTGGATGGAAAATCTTTGTTTATTTTTGTGAGTACTGGTTACTTGATTGACCTTATTTGAAGATGGTCTAAATCTAGCTATATTAAATGCTAAAGCAAGGATTTGTTTATGAAACTGAGAAGCTCAGAAATGTGATAGTGAATGGTAATCTAAATGAGTTTAGAGTGAGTTTACATCTGATGTTGAATTCCGGATCAGACATGATTCCTGTTATTATTGTTATTTCTAAATAGAATTTGCGTACTTACGAATCCAGATTTCTGCAGAAGTTTTTGTACGAGGTTCAATAGCAACACGTCTGTTCATCCAAGAGTAATAAAATGTGCAATTATATATGTAGATGTGCTAGTGATTGCGTATGTTACATGATATTTTAGAATCTGTATTCAAATGACGATATGTTAATAGATAAAAGTCGAAAATCAAGTCTTTTTAGGACTAATACAGTCAGTGATGGTACGGGAGCGATAATGAGATAGAGTTACCATAAATTTTGTATCGAGATTGTCATAATCTCTAAAAAGGAAGATGTTATTTGGGTCGTGGTTGATTGTTTGGAAAATATCTGTATGATCATTTCAGTATGCGCAGAGTTCTTGATTGACAGATCACTGAGTATATGTGTTCTGGAGAGGGAGTAATTCAAGTTTTTGACGATCTACTCTGGCATTGTATGCTAAAGTTCAAAGGTTATTAGAAAGAGATATATGAGACTAAATCGATTTGTGATTCTAAAAAGTTAGTGAAAGTGTTTCATGAGAGTTGAAAGCAACTTCTTCTGGTAAGATTTTCAGGGACAAAAATCCCTAAAGAGGGGGAGAGTTGTAACATTCTGATTTAAGGTCTAGTCGGAACAGCGGTTTTGAGACCACAAATCTGACGTAAGGAAATTTATTTTTATTATATTCTTATGGTCTACAATTTCATGGAATGATTTTGTGAAAAATATCGTTCAAAAATTTCGACGTTTGGGCACTCAATTTAGTCAAAAAGACTAAATCGTAAAAAGTGCAAAAGTTGAGTTCTACATACTAGAGGTGTCCAATTGTTATGAAATTTTAAATTGGAGGTCCTTATATGGTAATTAGACCATTGGTTAAGTTGGTGGACAAAAATGGACATGGTTAGGCATGTTTCCAAAGTTTTTCATTAAGGGAATTTTGGTCATTTAGTTATTAAAATGAATTAAAAACAAAAATAAAAACCCAAAAATTTGTCCATCTTCCTTCTTGACTGAAATTTGCAAGAGGAAGTCATGGCTAGGGTTTTTCAAGCTTTCAAGCTCGGTTGTAAGTCCGTTCTAGCCCCGTTTTTAATGATTTTCATGTTTTTGAAATCCTCGTAACAAGATCTACCTATTTCTACCATTTATTTGACTTATGATGAAGGTCTACGATTTTACCCATGTTATAAATTTGTGTATTTTGATATTTAATTATAGATTATGCATGTTTATAGTTGGAGAAACAACTTCTGCACAGTGATTTTCGGTGAAAAGGTCAAAAAGGACTAAATTGTAAAAGTTATAAAATATTTACTAAAAGTGTGTTTTAATGGAAATTTTAGGCTTTTATAGTTATGAAAATGATTCTTCTAGGCTTGTATGTTAAAGAAATTGAATAAATTTCATTTTACGAGCCTAGGGGCAAAATTTTAAATATGTGAAACTTTAGGGGAAAAAATGTAATTTTTTGATAATGTGATTTTTGGATCACATTGAATAATGTGACTAATAAGTAGGCTAAATGTGATGTTATAGATCAAAGAAAATGAGATTCGGGACTAGAACGAGGGAAAACGAGTAATTGACAGTTAGGTCCCTCTTTGCCATTTTGGTGTCGAGGTAAGTTCATGTGTAAATAATGCAATACTGTATTATGTTTTAATGCTTTATTAATGTATGAATTTCTATGTTTGATTCTTATAATGAGTGTATGAACGATATTATGGTTAATGAGAATGACATTGTGCACGAGTTCGACGAATATGTGATATCGAGAAAAATCCCATTTGAACCTTAGGAATAATTTAGGATACAATGTGACATGTCACTAGGAACTATGTGATTATGAGCTCATGATATTATGTATATATGTGAATATGTGAATCTGGGTGCTAGTCATGTACGTCCTACCGGTGGCTGGGTAACCCAGCATGTGTTACAGGTACCTGTCAACTTCTGTGAGCAGCCCGTGTAGCTACGTCTTGATTGTCAGCTTGTGTAGCTCGAGAGCGATAAATGTGTGATATGTGATATGAGGTAGCATGTGGCTACGTACAAAGCACTATGTGTAAGCTTTTCATGTATCCAATAGTATTCCATGTGGTTCAACGGGTAAATCAAAGATGAGTATGAGAATGAAATTACTACGAGTGAACAGGAATGTACGTAAGCCTATAATTGTAAATTCATGATTATTGTGGAAATAATTTTTTATTATCCATTGTGATTGACAGTGTACATACTTGTGATGTTGGATATATGATAAATATAAATGATGATTACGTGTTAGGCTTTTGGGCTGAATTGAAATGTGATCTAATATGTTTATATCCTTAAATTGTATTTCAACGGGTATGTTAAGAATGAGACAGTATCCGACTATATTGCGAGCGGCACAAGTATGTACACAGAACTCATGTGAAGTGAATTTGGTAAATGATGAATATGTGGTAAGAATACATACGAGAAAGTTATGTTGTGAAATATTGATAATCTTGTGACTAAAGATCTACAATTATGATGAATGGATGTATGATAAGAATTGAAAAATAATCATGTGTCGGGCTTATGAGCCTAATTGAATCGTGATATAGTACGATGTATATACTTAAGCTGTGATTCAATAGATATGTGAAATATTGTTAAGCTATATGTGAAAATTATGATTACTAGTAAATGATGTGCATGTTGTTAAGTGAGTTAAAATAACTCACTAATAATGTGATATTCTATAATGGGAAGATTATGGTTGCTAGTCTAATGCCAAGACATACAATTAGTATTTCTAATAAAAAAGAGTAAGCGTTATGAATGAGTAAATGATAATCATGGGATTTAATACAAATTGTAATAATAGTATCCTTACGGATGGATAAAGTAAATGAATGTTAATAGTTGTATATTATTTACATATGAACTTACTAAGCTTTGAAGCTTACTCCCTTTCCTTTCCCATATCTTATAGGTTTGTATGTTATCTCGGGTTGGAGACCGCCGGAGATGCCATCACACTATCAAGCTATCATTTGGGTATAAATGAACACAAGTATTTTAAGTTTATGGCATGTATAGGGACTTTCTCATTTGATTAATTATATCATTATTAATTTGGCCAAGTGTGTTGGCTTATAGTGATTTGGTGATTCATTTTGTATATGGCAATGAGGTATGGTTCATATTGATTATTTGGTTGTAAACCTATTCATATATGCATGCATGTGCCAAGGAACATGATGTGGTTAAAATTGTTTGGCGTTGATGAATTTTGGATGTGACTATGGATGTTTGATGATGGAATTGTGAGTGAGTGGCATTATAATAACTAAGAAATGAGTATGTTAAATGGAAGTAAACTTCAACTCTTAGTGCATGCAAATTTATAAATTTGGCTTGACAAAGTATGAAGTTTTATGCATGTATTAGTGAAGATGGAATGATCATGATCATGATCATGTCTTGTTTGTGTATGTTTTAAGTGCTCAATTATGCCATGTTAAGTGCCCTTGAAGTCATGTATGTGTTATGCAAATAAGGGTGGCAATTGGCTTGGAAAATAGCCTTGTATTTGTCCACACGGGCAGACACATGGGCATATATCTAGGCCGTGTGTGACACACAGTCAGCCCCATGGGTATGATCCGGCCATGTGTCCCCTACACCTTAATTAGGTAAAATAGAATGCCCAGTAGTAAACACACGACCGTGTGTCTCAGCCATGTGGAGGACACAGCCTTAGCACATGGGCCTGTGACTTGGCCGTGTGCCCCTATTTTGTTGATGACATCATAAACAGAGTTACACAGGCTGACGACACAGGTGTGTCCCAAGCCACACGAGTGTCCAAGGCCCTTATAAGGGACAATATGCATGTGAATGAAAAGTTTTAAATTTGGATGCAAATTCATGTCACGGTCTTGTATGATTGTAAGAGTTTATGCCTGGTAAAGCCTCGTACCCTATTCCGGTGTCGACTACGGGTAAGGAGTGTTACACCCACTGTCAATGGTTAGGTAGGCAAGATGAAGTAGAGAATGATAAAAAAAATACTCCTTTTCGATATCGTATTCACTTTTATTTAACGAGTTCAAAAATCATGTGGACTGGTTTGAAAAATGACAATATGGTGCTTGCCCATGGATAGAATTAACATCTACTACAGAGAAAACAATGTAATGGCATACAGCTTCGTGGTCATTAGTACAAACACTTTCAAAAACCTCTAATGCCACTAAAAGAAAATGTTGATTATTTTTTACCTAAGGAACAAAATCTTTCACTGCATACCTTGCATGATTGTTCTAGGGCCATCAAAATTTAAAGAACTTTCAAACAATATTAATAATTAGTTCAGCAGAGAAAAAGTTGTCCAATAAGATAAAGTATATTGTATTTACCCTAAAGGCATAACAGTTCTTGTATGCCCTGATTGCAACAACTCCTCCTAGATTGAGTTCATATAGATATTTCCCAGTGATTGAAATAAAGCAAGACAGATGGTTCCCACACTTTAAAATCAAGCGTCAATGATCTTATCATGTTGTAGAATACTGCAAACTTGTTTAAGAAATTAGCGAGGTTTAAAAATGATAGCCATGGGATTTTGGCTGCGATCTTAGATCGGCAAGCCACATAGGTCATCATCTTATGTCAACGGATAATTTTAGTCATGATCTTAAGTAAGCAAGCTATATGGGTTTTGATCTTAGGTGAGCAAACCCGAATAATTTTGGCTACGATCTTAGGTCAGCAAGCCACATAGGTCGTGATCTTATTTCAGCGAACCCGAATAATTTCAATCGCGATCTTAGGTCGTCGAGCTATATGGGTTGTGATCTTAGGTCAGCAGACCAGAATAATTTTGGTTATGATCTTAGGTCGATGAGCCACATAGGTTGTGATCTTAAGTCAGCGAACCCAGATAATTTCAATCGCAATCTTAGTTTAGCGAGCTGCATGTGTTGTGATATAGGGTTGACAAGCCACATAGGTCATGATCTTATGTTAGTGGACCTGAATAATTTCAATCGCGATCTTAGGTCGACGAGTTGTATGGGTTGTGATCTTAGGTCAACGAACCTGAATAATTTTGGCTGCAATCTTAGCTTGATTTAGGTTATACGTGTTGCTTGAATAGCCTGGAAAGTAGTGAACGCAAGCTGATAGCACATAGTTTAACAAGCAAAGTTGTTACTTTCTAAAGAAACAAGCATATATCTCAAACAATAATGAATTTCATTATATGATTATAATAAAATATATTTTATTATATAATAACCTAACTTGGGATCCAACTCGAAGTCTAACCCGATAAAAGTAACCCTTTTTTACTAAATCAAAGACCCCATTGAGTGGGAAAGGACAAAAAGACCCTAGGGGGAATCTTCCTGATCTCTCTATTTCTTCACCCTCTTCCCACATTTCCATTTTCTCTTCCCATCTCTCCATTTATGTTGATAAATTGTTTCAACAACTTTTGATTTTTTAGATTGGTGGAGAAAGATGGGGTTTGCTTACATGAAGGGAAAGTGAGGAAATTTTCAAGAATTTGCCGATGGTGTATTTTTTATCATTTATTTTTTGGGGTTTTGGCTTTGGACTTGAGCAAGGGAGCTCTTTTTTAATTTCTTTGAAATCTGAAAGATGTCTTTTTCTTTTATGATGATACTTTGAAGAATGTATGATTGAGGACTAGAAAGATGGCTTTGATACTATCTAGTTGAACAATTTCAATGATTCTTAACTTTTTTGTTCCATGAAACCCAATTTTGCACGATGCAAAACATGGTACTACAAAAATGATTAATAATGTTAAACAATTCCAATGGTTCTCAACGTATCCTGTATAAATACTTTTCTTTTAACCAAGTCAGAAATGTTTTAATTTATTTTCATCACACTTTCTATTATATTTCCATAAGTATCATCATTCTATATATTCTTTTGAACTTTTGGTTTTTTTATATCAAAAGCATTCATTATGAAGAATATGGCACGATTCTTTTTTACAATGTAAACAGGGTGAGATTTGAAGAACAAGAAGAAATGGAGGAGAGAAAGAAAAAAAAGAGGGAGAAGAAGACGAAAAGTTCAATCAATTAATTAATTAATTAAATTACTCAAAAGAAAAAATATAGGGACTAAATGTGTAATTTAACCTAAAATTTCCATCTTAAATGTTACAAATAGATAACAATAATGATATTTTTTATAATAAATTTAAGTTTGATAACCAAAACATAATTTAACTATTTTTATAATTTACCTTTAAGCTCGAACAAAAAAGCTCTTTAAAACATGAATCAGGTAGAAACATTTTATCCTAACTCAACTGGAATTCCAAATCAAGATTATGGCTTAAATTATGAATTAGCTTGAGATTTGCTCTTGACTAAGTTGTAGGATTTCAAAAAATTGAGTTATCCCAAAACATGCTCAAATAACCTAAGCTCAAACCTTATTTTAGTAGCACACTCTAGAGAAATAAGATAGGGTAAAACTATTCTCAGGGCATGGAAGAGAATTCTAGAAATCCATCATTCAGATTATAAAAGAAAAAAGAAAAAAAATCATTATACTACTTTCCACAAACATTAATGAATAAAATTAGCAACATTATTACCCAAAAATCAAAATAATTAACATAAAAAATCATATGAACTTTCAAAGATGATCATTAATTTATTTAAATGAATTTAACGGGGAAAAAAACCCAACCATTAAGATACAAAAAAGAAATGAAACCTTCATTAGGAACATTAATAAAATCAATACTCTAGCTTAAAAATGAACCAAACAGAATCATATGAAACAAAAAAATTAAAAATATCAAATTAAAAACCAATGGGATGAATCACGAAGCAAGATGAACCCAAAAAAGATAATAACAATTATAGGGGAAGTATAAATAAAGCAACAATTTGAGAAAGATGAGAGAATGAGAGAAAATGGAGAATGGTGAAATTAGATGAAAGGTAAAAAGTAAATAAAGCAATCTACAATAGTCCGCAGAGGAGATAGGTTTGATGGAGCTTCCACCCCTTTGGAAAAGTCATCCATGTCTATAGGAATTTTCATCGCTTCATAAATTTAATTTCTAACAATTATACTTGGTTGTCTACCATCCTTTAATAGGGCTTAGAAGAACATGTTTAGACTAGCCCAAATTGAAGCCTATTACATGTGTCTGAAAATAAAACCACCTGGACCTTACCTTTTTATATAAAGATGTAAAGATTACACTAATTTTTTCCTCAGCGTGAAAACTTAATATTACATTCAATCACAGTTAACACCAAAAAATAAATCTTTCAAAAAAAACCAACAAATAAACATAATTGAAGAAATAGACTCCTCCCTTGCTCTAAGATCGAAAATACAAGTAAAAACCAAAATATAAAGTAAGAGATAATATGACATAATAACTTATAACCACGCCAAAACCATGCAATTCCTATCATCGCCACCTTTGGCCAAGGCATCTACAAGATCAATAGCTTCTCTATGCATATTAGAAAAAACAGCATCACTAACATGGTATAGGATAAAATTAATGGCTTTAAAAACCTCCTAAATTTTTCAAAATCAGATCTTTGATCCTATACACCATGATACAAGCACCATAAAGTCAGATTCAATCACAAGTTTTACCATTCTCGTTCACTCCATTTCTCAAATAGCTCAAGTTCATTTTCGATAACCCAAACTTTAGCTTCTTTTGAGTCCATAATAGGTAGCAAATGTGACTTCCCGAATTTAGGCCTAGAAGTATTGGGCCTTGAGTATGGGTCCGTAAGGGGGTTGTGTATAAGTATTTAATTGTGCAAGGAAATGACACAATTAAATGTTTGCTCAAGTGGTTAAGGGTCCTGAGAGGAGTTGGAAAAGTCCTGGGTTTGAACCTGGGCTTTAGCAAAAATTTTGGTTTTAAGTGAATAAAACCCTGGATGCTTTGATGATGGCCTTTTAAATTATTGTGTTAAGTAAATGACACAAGGAAGCATGTGGTCTAGTGGTTGTGGCGTCATTAAGGCTGCACGGGAGACTGGGTTCAAGTCTTGGCTCTTGCAATTTATTTTGGTTTTTCTTTTAAAGGAACCTGGACTTTGGCCTATAGGCCTTATAATTAATTGAGGGTAAAATATGACACAGAAAGAGCTTGTGGTTGAGTGGCAAGGTGGTGTGTTGTGTAACTGTGAGGTTTGAGATTCAAGTCTTGGGATGATGTGCCAAGGTTGGTAATCGTGGACTTCGGCGTGTTCTCATAAAAAGGTGTGTATTCACGCCCTTCTTTGTTGGAAGTCGGCAAAAGCCGAAACTTTGGCATTTGAGGCCTCACGAGCGTCGCTCATGTGGTAAACTGAGCCTACAAACCATGGGCGATAGACTGTAGAGGCTGCCACGAGCATTCTTATGTACTGATGGGCTCAATAGACTCGTGGGCCCGCTTGTGTAAATCTAACTGTTAGGTGAAAAGTAGTTGGGCTTGTCATGTTGTGTGCATGGCATAGGCCGTTAAGGGCTTCGTTGGGCCGAAATAGGCTGTGAGGGCCTAATGGCCTCGTAGGCCCTATACAGATTAAATCCACGGTAAGTGATAAATTTTGGACTGGGCTATGTAGGTCACATAGCCGTAGCTAAATTTGGGCTAAAAGGGCCACATGGGCGTGTAGGCCCACTTGGGCAGAATAATGGGCCTTAGGCCCATTTACACTGTTAGGTCTATTTAGGTTACTTAAGTCACTCAAGGCGACTATGGACCTTCCAAGAGGTCGATTATCTGTACCGAGACCCCAGAAGGTAAAAGGACCAAAACACCCCTGAGGGGTAAAAATTACTATTCTACCCCTAATGGGTGGAAATGACTATTATACCGTAGAGATAGGTTCATTGATGAGTGTATGATATATGCATGATCGTATCTGAGTATGAAATCTTACATACATGAAATATTATGACATGACATTCTGCATTGGGGTTGGGATACTGATTTGGAGGAAGTACTGTTCTGGTGGCTTTGCCATGTATTCTGATATTAGTGGCTACGCCACGTTCACCGCTATTAGCAGCTTTGCTGCGTTACTATTAGCAGCTACGCTGCAATATTGGTGAGTTGGCTGGATGGGTCGATTTAATCCCCACATGGTGAGTTGGTTGGTACGGGTGGTGAGCATGATGGATTGGGTTGGGTTGCATACCTGTATTGTGATTATACTATTTTGGGCATAGGCCCAAATTGTTACTACATAGGGCTTAGGCCCAGACTGTACTATTGTTGAATAGCGCTCAGGCCCAGACCGTTACTGTATGCACTGTTACTGTTGACTAATAGGGGATTACATACTGAGTTTTCGTAAACTCACCCTACTTTTAACTGTGCAGGTAATCCCCAACCTTAGACGATTTGGAGCCGCGAGGGACTCAGTGGTGGCCACACGTCCACAGATTGGTTGTTAATGATTCAATTTATTTAAGCTTTCATATTTGGGTTTTAATTATGTAATAAGGCCATTTGGGGGTTTTTAACTTTTAATGGGCTTTTGATTTCATATTCTAAACTGCTAGAGTAGGAACATCGAATTTTCAAAATAATAATTGTTTTCAAACACTACGTTTCCGCAACATTTTCAAAATGCTTTCGCAACTTAATTTTTTTTTACATCAAGTTTTAGTAATTAATTTAAAACGAGCTTCTACTACTAAAAGAGATTTTGGAAATAATATTATGTATTTTTCAATGAACCATGTGTTAAAAATAAACTGACGTAACTGGGATTTCACCCAAGTTTTCAAATGAGAAGGGTTTTCAAGGAAAATAGGGTTTTCGAAAAACACTCAAATGTGACACACCAGATTCGACCGTAACGTCTAGGCTAGGTTTGGGGTGTTATAGTTAGTGGTATCAGAGCCAAGTTATAAAACTCGGCTGTAGAATGTGTTTTTATGGATTTGAATGTTAAATGTTGTAGTTGGAAATGTGGCACACTGAGTCTCCGGCACCAAATCGGTAAGTTTTTTTACACTGATTATTGTTATGAACTGAAATGTATTACTGAAGACTACCATAGGTAGTAGAATTACACTGAAACTCTATACTTAGAGTAGACTGAGATTATAAAAGACTGACAACTGTAGAAGATTTTGTTCTGCGAAAACAAACTCTACTTGCTATTATTCATAACACATTGTTAATAATTATTGAAATTATAAACAGATTCATAAGACTTTAAAACAGACAATTTGCTATCGATATGAGCACAAAAGGTACACGCGAAAGGGGTACTCGAGGCTACGGAAGAGGCCGAGGAAGTGCTAGAGCTGGGTGTTCAACATTGGGCCACATGCCGGCTAAGGAGGCACCAGTCTTGCCAGTAACTGAGACAGGGTCTCATGATCGAGCAGCTGGGGATGATGCTTTATCTCAAGCAATGCTACGAGTTCTTGAAAAGGTTACTGGAGCAAGTACTGGATATATAGGCCAGGGGTCAATTTCAAAGCGACTCCGATCTAATGGAGCAGAAATCTTCAAGGGTGTTTTGGGTGTAGCCCCAAATGTGGCAGAATATTGGTTAGAGGCTACCGAACGAGTAATGGATGATCTTAACCGTACTTTAGAGCAAAAATTAAAAGGGGCAGTATCTTTACTGTGTGGTGAGGCCTACCAGTGGTGGCTCACTGTGAGAGAAGGTACGCAAGTTGACCGTTTGACATGGGATTTCTTCAAAGTAGCCTTTTTAGGGAAGTATATGGGCGCAAGTTATGTAGATGCCCGAAGGAAGGAATTTCTTAATTTGACTCAGGGGAATAAAACCGTGGCGGAGTACAAGGCAGAGTTTCTGCGGTTGAGTCAGTATGTACGCAGGATAGTCGCAATTGAATATGAACACTGTATGCGATTTGAGAATGGCCTCCGGGATGAGTTACATGTGCTGATAGCCCTACAGAGGAAGCGGGACTTTGCTGCCCTTGTGGAAAAAGCAAAAATTGCTGAGGATGTGAAGCGCTCTGAGCGCTAGAACCACGAGAAAGATAGGAACAGAAATAAAAGGGATTTTGACCCTCAGGTTCTTTTGGAAGGCCTGTAAAGAGGGCCAAGTTTGATGGGCTAGTTTGAGCGGTTCATGGTATTGTTGCAAGCCCGCAGCCTTCCGCCGATTATGGGAGAGCTCACCAGGGTGAGTGCTGGAAACGAACTGGGGCATGCTTTAGATGTGGGTCTATGGATCATCAGGTTAAGAACTGTACTCAGGGGTTTACTCAGATGTAAGCTGCAAGATAGGGTCGTGTTCAGCCTGTGAGAGGTGGTCAGCAGCCACCGAGAGGCCGAGGTCAGGCCAGAGGTGGAAACGGGTTTGGTCGAGGTTATGGAGCACCAGGCAGAGGTGTTGGAAACACTGAGGCGAGACAGCCAGCCTTTGTCTATGTTGCTTGGCGCCGAGACGATGGGGATGCCCCTAACGTCATAACTGGTACGTTCCTGATTTATAATTTACCATACTCTACTTTAATTGATATTGGGTCTACACACTTGTCTGTTGCATGCACTATTTTTGAGACGTTGGGTATTCAGTCTAAAAATACAATTAGTGAAATGACTGTGTTGAGTCCACTGGGACAATCGGTTGGGGTAAGTAAGTTGTTCAGAGATGTGCCCTTAGAAGTCCAAGGGGTAGTCTTGTCGGCGAATTTGATGAAACTACCGTTTGGGGAATTTGATAATATATTGGGCATGGATTGGCTAATGAAACACCATGCAAAATTGGATTGTGTTGCTAAGCGTATGGTGTTAAAGTCTACGGAGGATGAGGAGGTGACTGTGATAGGGGAGCAAAGAGATTATCTGTCTAATGTGATTTCTGCGTTAAGGGCTGAAAAGCTAGTTTGCAAAGGTTGCAAGGTGTTCCTAGCATATATTAGTATTTCTGATTCTAAAGGTCCTTCTGTAGGAGATGTTAGAACTGTCACAGAGTTTTTGGATGTATTTCCAGAAGAGCTTCCGGGGTTGCCTCCAGATCATGAGGTTGAATTCGGTACTGAACTCCTACCTGGAACAGCTCTGGTGTCCATTGCCCCTTATAGGATGGCGCCGAAAGAGCTGGTGGAACTAAAAGCTCAAATCCAAGAGCTATTGGATCAAGGATTCATTCGACCGAGTGTGTCTCCATAGGGAGCACCGATGTTGTTGTAAAGAAGAAGGATGGATCCATTCGTATGTGCATTGATTATAGTCAATTGAACAAGCTAACTATCAAGAATAAGTACCCTTTACCAAGGATTAATGATCTGTTTGACCAGCTGCGAGGAGCTATAGTTTTCTCTAAGATAGATCTTCGATCTGGGTATCATTAGCTAAAGGTTAAGGAGGCTGACGTGTATAAGACTACGTTTAGAACTCGTTATGGTCATTACGAGTTTCTGTTGATGCCGATTGGGTTGACGAATACACCAGCGACTTTCATGGATCTAATGAACCGAGTATTCCAATCTTATTTGGATCGGTTCGTAGTTGTGTTTATAAACAACATCTTGGTGTATTCAAGAACCGAGGAGGAGCATGATGAACATCTTCGTATTGTTTTGCAGGTTCTGAGGGAAAAGTAGTTTTATACAAAGTTCAGCAAGTATGAATTCTGGCTGCGAGAAGAGACATTTCTAGGACATGTAGTGTCGGCAGAGGGAATTAGGATGGATCCTCAAAAAATTGAAGCTGTAATGGATTGGAAACCACCGAAGACGGTGTCTGAGATTCGAAGCTTTCTGGGTCTGGTTGGGTATTACAGACGTTTTGTTGAAGGATTTTCATTGATTGCTGCACCTCTAACTAAGTTACTACGTAGAGGGGTACTATTTAATTGGACTGATAAGCAGCAAGAGAGTTTTGAGAAATTGAAGGATGTTTTGACTAAGGCCCATGTTTTGATACACCCAGAGTCTGGGAAGAAATTTACTATTTACAGTGATGAGTCGCACATTGGATTGGGTTGTGTGTTGATACAAGAGGGTAAGGTGGTTGCTTATGCATCTTGTCAGCTCAAGCCTCACGAGACAAATTACCCCAATCATGACTTGGAATTAGCTGCGGTGCTTTTTGCACTGAAGATTTGGAGACATTACTTATACGGTGAAAAGACGATTATTTACACAGATCATAAAAGCCTCAAATATCTTCTTGCTCAAAAAGAGTTGAATCTTAGGCAACGAAGGTGGATAGAGTTGCTTAAGGACTATGATTGTTCAATTGAGTATCACCCTTGTAAAGCTAATGAGGTAGCTGATGCACTGAGTCGTAGGGTTGTATCTGATTTGAGAGCAATGTTTGCTCGTCTCAGCATGTTCGATGATGGTAGCTTGTTAGTTGAACTGCAAGTGAGACCGACTTGGATTGATAAAATTAAGGAGAAATAGTTGCTAGATGAGTCTCTAGTTTCTCATTTTCGACAAGTTGAGAATGGTAAGACCACGAATTTTGGGCTAAATAAGAAATGAGTATTATGCTTCTGTGGAAGAATATGTATACTGAGGGATTCTGATCTGAGGCAGTCTATACTGCAAGAGGCGCATAGTAGTCCATTTGTTATGCATCCTAGCGAAAATAAGTTATACCGAGATCTTTGTGAGTTGTACTGGTGGCTAGGGTTGAAACGCGAAGTTACTGAGTATGTGAGTAAGTACCTGACATGCCAGCAAGTTAAGGCTGAGCATCAATTACCTTCTGGGTAACTACAACCAGTTAAAATTCCACTTTGGAAGTGGGAGAGGGTAACCATAGATTTTGTGAGTGGGCCACCCTTGATGCCGACTAAGAAGGATTCGATATGGGTGATTGTGGACTGGTTGACTAAATTTTCCCATTTTATACAGGTCCGCACGGATTATTCGTTACAAAAGTTAGCCAAGTTGTATGTGGCAAAAATTGTGAGACTGCATGGTGTATCGATTTTTATCATATCCGACAGAGATCCTAGATTCATATCTCAGTTCTGGAATAATTTATACGAGGCTTTGCGTACAAGGCTGGATTTCAGTACTGCGTTCCCCCTCAGACGGATGGGCAGTCAGAGAGGGTGATTCAGATACTGGAAGACATGTTAAGAGGTTGTGTAATTGATTTCAGAGGCAGCTGGGAGAATTATTTGCCGTTGGCAGAGTTTGCTTATAACAACAACTACCAGTCTAGTATTCAAATGGCACCGTTTGAGGCATTGTATGGTCATAGGTGTCGTACTCTTACCTGTTGGACTGAGCTGGGTGAGCGGCGAGTTCTGGGGCCAAAATTAATTTTTGATACAGAAGATAAGGTGAAACTGATTCGAGAGCGGTTAAAGGAAGCATCTAATAGGATGAAGTCTTATGCAGACTTAAAGCGTAAAGAGATCGAGTACTCTGTGGGAGATTATGTCTTTCTTAAGGTCTCACCATGGAAGAAAATTTTGAGGTTTGGGCGGAAAGGCAAGCTTAGCCCTAGGTTTATTAGACCTTACCGAATACTTAGGCGAGTGGGACCGGTCGCTTATCAACTTGAGTTGCCTCCAGAGTTGGATAGGATTCATGACGTGTTTCATGTTTCAATGCTCAGGCGGTACCGTTCTGATCCCTGGCACATTCTATCAATTCAGAAAATCGAGGTTGGACTTAATTTGACTATCGAGGAGGAACCGGAGCAGATATTGGATCGTGATGTTAAGGTATTAAGAAAGAAATCTGTTCCACTAGTCAAAGTGCTTTGGCGTAATCACGGCTCAGAGGAAGCCACGTGGGAGCTTGAGGAGGCGATGCGACAGTAATACCCTCACTTATTCTGAACAGGTAAATTTCGAGGCCAAAATTTCTTAAAGGGGGTAGAATTGTAACGCCCCGAATTTGGGCCTAGAAATATTGGGCCTTAAGTATGGGTTTGTAAGGGGGTTGTGTATAAGTATTTAATTGTGCAAGGAAATGACACAATTAAATGTCTGCTCAAGTGGTTAAGTGTCCTGAGAGGAGTTCGAAAAGTCTTGGGTTCGAACCTGGGCTTTAGCAAAAATTTTGATTTTAAGTGAATAAAACTTTGGATGCTTGGATGATGGCCTTTTAAATTATTGTGTTATGTAAATGACACAAGGAAGCATGTGGTCTAATGGTTGTGGCGTCACTAAGTTTGCAAGGGAGCCTAGGTTCAAGTCTTGACTCTTGCAATTTATTTTGGTTTTTGTTTTAAAGGAACCTGGACGTTGGCCTATAGGCCTTATATGTAACACCCCTAACCCGTATCCGTCGCCAGAATGGGGTTACGAGACATTACTAAACAAAAGCACAGTTCTAAATATTTTCATATTAATTCAAGATTTAAATCACATCAATGCTTATAATTCAATCTAATATCTAATCATAAATTTATTAACATTCACCACATAGCTTAAGTAGACCATAATTCAAAATATATAAATATTAAAACAATTCACTGCATATACAGAACATGAAATGTATCAGTAATTTCCTTATGGAATATTTGTCCTACACTTATACAAGTCATGCATATACACAAGTTAATTATCCATTGAACTAAATTTCATTACTGACCCCTTTCCTTTACATATATGCGGCATTAATGTATTAAACTATAGGTAATTCATATGTTATAAATTAACAAGTTTTAAAAACAAACATTTGATTATAAATAACCCATTTTAATTCTATGTCTACTTGGCTAACTCAATTCATTATTACATATTTAATATTTTATAAATACCAAATGAATTCACTTCGCCATGCACATGTACATATCAACCATATTACAAGCACATACGTTTATACACGAATAACATTTAAAAATCTCAACTAACATAATGAGACCAATTACAGAATACACACTTATCCTTATATAATCTAAACTCCAATATGCCTTACTTTTCAAATAACAATTTGAAAGTCATCCACGTCATTAATATGGACCATAAATGAACACTCAATTTAAACCATGCATAATAATCATATTAAACTTAGACCATGACACATCCAAACCGAATTTGAACCTAAGATTAAAGCCATTTTCGATGCATGATAGGCATACCACAACATCATACATAACATTGATATAATTCACTAGTGAACATCGAATCCACCTCATGCAATTATATGTATTTCAAATACTTTATACCATAATCGCTTTTACATTAATGATGTACATATATAATATGTATACCACACATTTAACCGAATTTTATTCATGTAACATAGACAATATTTATCAACACCCAAGCTCAATGAACATTTAACCAAAAACATATGAAACCGAGTCCAGGCATATTAAGAAAATCATTTCCAGCATGTGGTACCTAACACAAACATTATACGTACATGGCAGGTAGCTATAGAACCAAAGTGAGCATAAACCAAACACAACATAACCAAATTTTAAAGATTAAAGCTTAGCCATTTTCGCATGGCTTATATACAAAACCAAAGTTCGACATTTCCAAAACGCATTCCAGCCTATACGTGCCATTATATGAGTTTGATTATTAAAATACTGAAGCTGTAGATAGTGTGATAGACTTTGCTGACGATCCCTGAGCTTGTAACTCGATCCAAAATCTATAAAACAGAGTAAATGAGAACACACTGAGTAAGCTAACTTAGCTTAGTAAGTCATAAGCAAATAAACAACTCATTAATATAGTCAACTCATAGTAACTAAACGAATCACAATAACATTACCATGCTTGACCTCAGACCTACAAATTCTATAAATAATACATTTTTCATAGACATTTATCCACCTAAGCCGAATACACACATAGTCATTTAACACATTAATAATCAACTCCCAAACCAAATAGTCATAATAAACCATACATCCATTTACTCTTATGTGCAAACTTAAGATTCATCAAATGACATCACTTGTATATTTGTTACCTATATGGCCGAATATGCCAACTCGTATATGCACATATTTAAGAAAAAAACATTTCAATGATACACAAATTATTCATTCACAAGCCGAATACATATACCAAATACACATGAATTCTTCATTTGCATTACACATACTTTACAACAAATATCCATAGTACTATCTTACCTTAGCTCAAGTAGATATCAAGTTAATTCATACCTGGCCATTTAACTCGTATTACACATCTGTACACGATTTACCTTTGCCCGATCAACCATTCGGAATTGGATAGGACACTAAGATAATCACATAATTCGTACAATGCCAACGTCCCAAACGTGGTCTTACATGTAGCCACATATCGATGCCACTGTCCCAAACAGGGTCTTACTCATAAACACATATCGGAATCACATATCGAAGCCATGGTCTTCCTCGCACACATGTATCGGAATCCTATGTCATGACATATGTATCCTAACTATTCCTAAGGTTCATACGGGGCTTTCGGACGTCGTAACTCACTCGAAACAATTGCATGAACATAGTTATCATGCTTATACACATTCGGCATTAGTACATGTTAATTTTTATATTTCATTTCAGCACATAAATTTTGCATTTAATTAAAGTTTAGTACGTCTATTTGCTTATAAACTTACCTCGGAGATACAAAACAGAACGGGACAGCTAGTCGACAACTTTCGCTTTCCCCCAATCCAAATCCGATTTCTTTGGTTCATGATCTAAACATATTCAAATTAAGCTCATTCAAACATATTTTCATTCAATTTAGTCCAAAAATACATAAATGGACAAATTACCATTTTACCCCAGACATTTACACTTTTTACAATTTAGTCCCTATTGTACAAAACACAAAATACACAAAATTTCAAGACACTCATGTTTGGTCGAATCTTACCCATTACATACAAGTCCATATATTTCATTTATTTTACATTTTAGTCCCTCAAATTAGTAGTTTTACAATTTAGTCCTAATTACTCAAAATCATCAAAAACTCCAATACAAAACATTTTAATCTAAAGCATATCTTTCATTTTTCATCATCAAACAACAAAAATCACAAGCTATCAACAATGGCAGAATTCAAAATATTCATCAAAATCAAAAATTAAAGCTTGGGTTTTGTAGTGCTCGAAGCAACGATCTCAAAAACGTAAAAATTATCAAAAACTGAGGTAGAACTTACCTTGAATCAAGCTTGAAAGTGTCGAACCTAGGTTTTCTTTTCTTTTTCTTCCTTGTTTAAGTTTCGGCTATGGTGGAATAATATGAGCACTTATTCTAATTATCATATATTATATCATATATATTAACTTATTATTATTTTACCTTATTAACCTTAGTTATAAAATTATAAAATCATATATAACATGCCTATTACCGTCCACTTCACTTCACATTGGGCTAATTGCAACATAAAGGCTTCCATAATGCCAAGTGCAATTCAGCCCTTTTAGAAATAACCACCTAATTTTCATTTTACGTGATTAAGTCATTTTATTTAATCGGACACCCAAATGACAAAATTAAATCACGTAAATTTCACAGACATAATTTCACACAAATTAAACACAAAAATTAATTTTAAAATATTTTTCTAACTCAGATTCGTGGTCCTGAAACCACCGTTCCAATTAGGGTCTAAATTGGGTTGTTACAACTCTCCCCCTTAGGGATTTTCATCCCCGAAAATCTTACCGGTGAATAGGTTTGGATAGCGTTCCATCATTGCATCTTCTAGCTCCCACGTTGCCTCTTCAACCCCGTGTTTATGCCACAGTACTTTAACTAACGAAATTTTCTTATTTCGCAACTCTTTAACCTCATAAGCCAGAATACGAATCTGTTCTTCCTCGTATGTCATATCGGGCTTCATCTCAACCTTAGTCAAACTAATCACATGTGAAGGTTCAGACCGATATCTACGGAGCATCAAAACATGGAATACATTGTGGATCTTTTCTAACTCAAGTGGCAACGATAATCTGTAAGCGACTGGCCCGATACGCTCTATAATCTCATACGGCCCAATAAACCTCGGACTCAATTTGCCTTTGCGACCAAATCTGAGTATTTTTTTCTACGGTGAGACTTTCAAGAAAACTTTATCTCTGATCTAAAACTCTATATCCTTGCGTTTCAAGTCTGCATAAGATTTTTGATGGTCCTATACTGCTTTCAGACTTTCACAGATTACTTTCACTTTCTATTGATCAAATCAACCCCGTGTATCTTATTTTCACTGAGCTCAGTCCAGTACAATGGTGTACAACATTTGCGACCGTAAAAAGCTTCATAAGAATCCATTTTGATACTCGATTGAAAATTTTTATTATACGCAAATTCAATCAGAGGTAGGTATTGTTCCCACGTACCTTCAAACTCGAGAATGCAACATCTCAACATATCCTCAAGTATCTGAATAATTCGCTCAAACTGACCATCTGTTTGCGGATGGAAAGCAGTACTGAAATGTAATCTTGCACCTAGTGCATCCTGTAGTTTCTTCCAAAACTGCGATGTAAACCTCGGATCTTTATCTGAAACAATAGATATAGGCACACCATGTAATCTCACAATCTGAGAAACATACAATTCAGTCAGTTTATCAAGCGTGTAATCTTTATGTATCGGAATAAAGTGAGCCGACTTAGTCAATCTATCCACAACAACCAAGATTGCATCCTTCTTGCTCGGTGTCAACGGTAAACCAGATACAAAATCCATCGTGACACTATCCCACTTCCAATCAGGTATCATTATAGGCTGAAGTAATCCTGAAGGCACCTGATGTTCGGCTTTTACTTGTTGATAGACTAAACATCTTGCAACAAAGTCAAAAATGTCTCGTTTCATACCATGCCACCAGTAAAGTTGTTTCAGATCATTATACATCTTTGTACTACCTGGGTGAACAGATAATCGACTGCTGTGAGCTTCATTCAAAATCATTTGAATAAACTCTGAAATCCTCAGAACACATATTCGGTTTCTAAATCTCAAACAATCATCAGCATCAACTCTGAATTCTGAATCAGCATCCGTAGCACACTCAGCTCGTCTTGCTAGTGATTCATTATCAACCTTCTAGGCATCACAAATTTGTTGAACAAATAACGGTATTGCTTTCAATTCAACTATTATTGAACCATCATCAGACATATCCATATGCGCATTCATTGTACGCAAAGCAAACAGTGATTTTCGGCTTAAAGCATCAGCAACAACATTAGACTTCCCTAGGTGATAGTTAATCACAAGCACATAGTCTTTTAGCAATTCTAACCATCGACGTTGTCTCAAATTCAAATCTTTCTGAGTCATCAAGTATTTTAGGCTTTTATGATCAGAATACACATGACATCTCTTACCGAACAAATAGTGACGCCAAATTTTCAATGCGAGTACAATGGGTGCCAATTCTAGGTCGTGTGTCAGATAGTTCTTTTCATGTGGCTTTAACTGTCTCGAGGCATAAGCTATAACTTTTCCTTCCTGCATCAGTACACAACCCAAACCATTTAAAGATGCATCACTATAAATAATAAATTCTTTACCCGATTCTGGCTAAACTAGTACTGGAGCTTCAGTCAAAAGGACTTTTAACTGATCAAAGCTTTTTTGGCACTTTTCTGACCACTCGAATTTGACATCCTTCTGCAATAGCTTTGTCATCTGAGTTGCAATCATAGAGAAACCTTTCACGAATCGCCTATAATAACCAGTAAGTCCTAGAAAACTTTAGACTTCAAAAACATTCTTCGAAGGTTTCCAATCAAGTATAGCTAAAATTTTGCTCGGATCAACCCGAATACCCGATGTTGATACCACATGACCTAGAAAACTGACTTCACTTAACCAGAACTCACATTTACTAAATTTAGCATACAACTGCTTATCTCGCAAAGTCTGTAACATAAGTCTCAAATGTTCAGCATGTTCGGCTTCATCACGAGAATAGATCAAAATTTCATATATAAACACAACCACAAACCGATCCAGATACGGTCTAAAGATCCGATTCATCAAATCCATGAAAATAGTAGGTGCATTAGTGAGTCAAAAAGGCATAACCAAAAACTCATAGTGTCCGTACCTCGTTCAGAATGCAGTCTTTGGTACGTCTGAGTCTTTAACTCGCAGTTGATAATAGCCTGATCTTAAATCTATCTTCGAAAACACCATAGCTCCTTTCAATTGATCAAACAGATCATCAATCTGTGGCAACGGATACTTATTCTATATAGTCACCTTATTAAGCTGTCTATAATCAATGCACATTCTCATAGTTCCATCTTTCTTTTTCACAAACAACACAGGTGCACCCCACGGAGAGAAACTCGGTCGTGCGAAACCTCTATCTGTCAATTCTTGTAACTGTGCTCTCAATTCTTTCAATTTTGTAGGTGTCATTCTGTACGGAGCTATAGATATTGGAGTCGTCCCAGGCATTAACTCAATACCAAACTCTACCTTCCAAATAGGTGACAAACCCGGTAATTCTTCAGGAAACACATCTGGATACTCACATACAACAGGTACTGATTCAATGTTCCTTTTGGCCACTTTATTGTCAAGCACATATGCAAATTAAGCCCCGCAGCCTTTTCTCACATATTTCTAAGCTAACATTGAAGAAATCACTAGATTCAATCCGAACAATCCCATCATTCTGGCTCCGTAAATCAATAGTCTTTCTTTTGCAGTTTACAACAACATCATGCAAAGTCAACCAGTCCATACCCAAGATTATATCAAACTCATCAAATGGCAACAGTAACAAATCGGCCGAAAAGTACAAATCTCAAACCATCAAGGGACAATTCTTACATACTTTATCAACCATAACACACCGACCCAAGGGGTTTGACACTTTAATCACAAACTCAGTAGACTCAACAGGTAGAGTCTTGTTGAATACTAATGTCTCACACACATAAGAATGAGTAGAACCAGGATCAATCAATGCAATTACATTAGTATCATAAAGAGTGAATGTACCAGTAAAGACATCTAGGGATGAAGCCTCCTCTCGTGCACGTATAGCATAGGCTTTGGTAGGTGCACGAGCCTCAGATCTGACTATTGTATCTTTAGTCCCTCTCTAACTACCACTCGCATTACTAACATTTCTGAGTGGTCTACCTCGAGTTGCAGTATTACCCGATCTCGTATTCTACACAGGATTTTGCTCAGCTAACATTGGGCAATCTCAAATATAATGATCTGTCAATCCACATTTAAAGCAGGCCCGATCATACAATCTGCAACTATCGAGATGTCATTTACCACAGTGTTTACACTCGGGTTGATTTGATTTGACATTACCTACACTCGCAATGGAGGTAGCTATCGAGCTTACTAGCGGTCTATTCTGATCCTGTCTGGAGTAACCTGAAGTGGCTTTAGAACGGCTGGAATCATCTCGAAACTTCTTTGATGCTGACTGGAATAACTTACCGGATGTTCTTTTACGTGCATCTCTAACTTCAAAGTCAGCTTTTCTTTTCTCTTTCCCAAGCTCTTCAGCTTTGCAAGCTCGCTCAACCAGTACCACGAACTCTTTTATCTCAAGTATGCTAACAGTTTAATGTCTTCATTCAGCCCATCTTCAAATCTTTTACACATTATGGCTTCAGTGGAAACATACTCTCAGGCATACCGACTGAGTCTCACGAATTTTCGCTCGTACTCTGTCACCATCATCCGACCCCGTTTTAGCTTCAAAAATTCTTTACACTTCTGATCGATAAATCTCTGACTGATATATTTCTTACGGAACTCAGTCTAAAAGAATTCTCAGGCCACCTACTCTCTCGGAACTACTGATACCAGGGTATTCCACCAGTGGTATGCTGTGTCTCGAACAAAGGATATAGCACACTTCAAACATTCATCTTGGTAAAGGACAACTCATCAAACACACGGATGGTATTATCAAGCCAGAACTCATCATCATTAGTAGCTTTAAACTCTTCAGCCCCATGTTTTCTAATTTTATCAACAGGTGGCTTATACAATCTCAACGGATCACTTACTTGAGGTACAGCAGGCATCGAAGATGGATTAATTGGGGGTGGAGGTTGTTGTGCAGCCGGGTTAGTCTGGATATATTAAGTAAACCAATCATTCATCATTTGATAGAAGGCTTGTTTAGCCTCATTTTCCTGATTACTCGAAGTCGGTCAAGAATCAGCCGGTGCTATCCCTTGCGAGGGAGCAGGCGCTACACTTTCGACATCATCAACTACAGCTCTGTCGAGATCCATTTACTATATAAAAAGACATTTTTAGATGTCAGAAGTCATCACACTATCATAGTATATAATATGGCATGTATAGCTAAACTCACACATACTACGTTAGTCCTAGAACCGACTAAACTGTAGCTCTGATACCAATAAAATGTAACACTCCTAACCTGTATCAGTCGTCGGAATGGGGTTACGAGACATTACTAAACGAAAGCACAATTCCAGATATTTTCATATTACTTCAAGATTTAAATCACATCAATGCTTATAATTCAATCTAATATCTAATCATAAATTTATTAACATTCACCACATAGCTTAAGTAGACCATAATTCAAAATATATAAATATCAAAACAATTTACTGCATATACAGAACATGTAATGTATCAATAATTTCCATATGGAATATTAGTCCTATACTTATACTTATACAAGTCATGCATATACGCAAGTTAATTATCCATTGAACTAAATTTCATTACTAACCCCTTTCCTTCACATATATGCGGCAATAATGTATTAAACTATGGGTAACTCATATGTTATAAATTAACAAGTTTTAATAACAAACATTTGATTATAAATAACCCATTTTAATTCTATGTCTACTTGGCTAACTCAATTTATTATTACATATTTAATATTTTATAAATACCAAATGAATTCATTTCGCCATGCACATGTACATATCAACCATATTACAAGCACATACGTTTATACACGAATAACATTTAAAAATCTCAACTAACATAATGAGACCAATTACAGAATACACACTTATCCTTATATAATCTAAACTCCAATATGCCTTACTTTT
This sequence comes from Gossypium longicalyx, assembly GCA_025698465.1. Taxonomy (NCBI): domain Eukaryota; kingdom Viridiplantae; phylum Streptophyta; class Magnoliopsida; order Malvales; family Malvaceae; genus Gossypium; species Gossypium longicalyx. The sequence goes on from CM047002.1 coordinate 81,930,557, forward strand.
CAAATAACAATTTGAAAGTCATCCACGTCATTAATATGGACCATAAATGAACACTCACTTTAAACCATGCATAATAATCATATTAAACTTAGACCATGACACATCCAAACCGAATTTGAACCTAAGATTAAAGCCATTTTCGATGCATGATAGGCATACCACAACATCATACATAACATTGATATAATTCACTAGTGAACATCGAATCCACCTCATGCAATTATATGTATTTCAAATACTTTATACCATAATCGCACCTGTTAATGATGTACATATATAATATGTATACCACACATTTAACCGAATTTTATTCATGTAACATAGACAATATTTATCAACACCCAAGCTCAATGAACATTTAACCAAAAACATATGAAACCGAGTCCAGGCATATTAAGAAAGTCATTTCCAGTATGTGGTACCTAACACAAACATTATACGTACATGGAAGGTAGCTATAGAACCAAAGTGAGCATAAACCAAACACAACATAACCAAATTTTAAAGATTAAAGCTTAGCAATTTTCGCATGGCTTATATACAAAACCAAAGTTCGACATTTCCAAAACGCATTCCAGCCTATACGTGCCATTATACGAGTTTGATTATTAAAATACTGAAGCTGTAGATAGTGTGATAGACTTTGCTGGCGATCCCTGAGCTTGTAACTCGATCCAAAATCTATAAAACAGAGTAAATGAGAACACACTGAGTAAGCTAACTTAGCTTAGTAAGTTATAAGCAAATAAACAACTCATTAATATAGTCAACTCATAGTAACTAAACGAATCACAATAACATTACCATGCTTGACCTCAAATCTACAAATTCTATAAATAATACATTTTTCATAACATTTATCCACCTAAGCCGAATACACACATAGTCATTTAACACATTAATAATCAACTCCCAAACCAAATAGTCATAATAAACCATACATCCATTTACTCTTATGTGCAAACTTAAGATTCATCAAATGACATCACTTGTATATTTGTTACCTATACGGCCGAATATGCCAACTCGTATATGCACATATTTAAAAAAAAACATTTCAATGATACACAAATTATTCATTCACAAGCCGAATACATATACCAAATACACATGAATTCTTCATTTGCATTACACATACTTTACAACAAATATCCATAGTACTTTCTTACCTTAGCTCAAGTAGATATCAAGTTAATTCATACCTGGCCATTTAACTCGTATTACACATCCGTACACGATTTACCTTTGCCTGATGAACCATTCGAAATTGGATAGGACACTAAGATAATCACATAACTCGTACAATGCCAACGTCCCAGACGTGGTCTTACTTGTAGCCACACATCGATGCCACTGCCTAGACAGGGTCTTACTCATAAACACATATCGAAATCACATATCGAAGCCATGGTCTACTCGCACACATATATCGGAATCCTATGTCATTGCATATGTATCCTAACTATTCCTAAGGTTCATACGGGGATTTTGGACGTCGTAACTCACTCGAAACAATTGCATGAACATAGTTATCATGCTTATACACATTCGACATTAGTACATGTTAATTTTTATATTTCATTTCAGCATATAAATTTTGCATAATTAAAGTTTAGTACGTCTATTTGCTTATAAATTTACCTCGAACGATACAAAACGGATTGGGACAGCTAGTCGACAACTTTCGCTTTCCCCCGATCCAAATCTGATTTCTTTGGTTCTTGATCTAAACATATTCAAATTAAGCTCATTCAAACATATTTTCATTCAATTTAGTCCAAAAACATATAAATGGGCAAATTACAATTTTACCCCTGACATTTACACTTTTACAATTTAGTCCTTATTGCACAAAACACAAAATACACAAAATTTCAAGACACTCATGTTTGGCCGAATCTTACCCATTACCATACAAGTCCATATATTTCATTTATTTTACATTTTAGTCCCTCAAATTAGTATTTTTACAATTTCGTCCTAATTACTTAAAATCATCAAAAACTCCAATACAAAACATGTTAATCTAAAACATATCTTTCATTTTTCATCATCAAACAACAAAAATCACAAGCTATCAACAATGGCAGGATTCAAAATATTCATCAAAATCAAAAATTAAAGCTTGGGTTTTGTAGTGCTCGAAGCAACGATCTCAAAAACGTAGAAATTATCAAAAACCGAGCTAGAACTTACCTTGAATCAAGCTTGAAAGTGTCGAACCTAGGTTTTCTTTTCTTTTTCTTCCTTGTTTAAGTTTCGGCTATGGTGGAACAATATGAGCACCTATTCTAATTATCATATATTATATCATATATAATAACTTATTATTTTACGTTATTAACCTTAGTTATAAAATTATAAAATCATATATAACATGCCCATTATTGTCCACCTCACTTAACATTAGGTTAATTACAACATAAAGGCTTCCATTTAAAAAGCCAAGTGCAATTTAGCCCTTTTAGAAATAACCACCTAATTTTCATTTTACGCGATTAAGTCCTTTTATTCAATCGAACACCCAAACGACAAAATTAAATCACGAAAATTTCACAGACATAATTTCACACAAATTAAACACAGAAAAAAATTTTAAAATATTTTTCTAACTCAGATTTGTTGTCCCAAAACCACCATTTCGATTACGGTCTAAATCAGGCTGTTACATTATAATTAATTGAGGATAAAATATGACACAAAAAGAGCCTGTGGTGGAGTGGCTAGGTGGCATGTTGTGTAACTGTGAGGTCTGAGGTTCAAGTCTTGGATGCGCGGTGGAGTATTTATTTTTCTATTTGAGCTGTGTAGGAGGTGGGGTTGAACTGGAACTCTGTAGTTGAAGTGGTCATAAGAATGAGGAATTTTCCTAGTGGTTGAAAGCAATCCCACATCGGGAAGCTAACATGAGAATTGGTGAGAAGCTGGCTTTAAATAGAGCGAACCAAATGAGTTGGTGAGGGGGAAAGTGATTAAGACTCAACGCAGGATATGCCAAGGTTGGTAATCGTGGACTTCGGCGCGTTCTCATAAACAGGTGTGTATTCATGTCCTTCTTTGTTGGAAGTCGACAAAATTCGAAAAGCCAAAACTTCAGCATTTGAAGCCTCACGAGCGTAAGATCGCTCGTGTGGTAAACTGAGCCTACAAACCATGGGCGATAGACTGTAGTGGCTGCCACGAGCGTTCTCATGTACTGGGCCTCGATGGGCCAAATGGGCCCGTGGGCCCGCTTGTGTAAATCTAACTGTTAGGTGGGAAATAGTTGGGCTTGTCATGTCATGTACATGGCATAGGCCGTTAAGGGCTTCATTGGGCCGAAATGGGCCGTGATGGCCCAATGAGCTTGTGGGCCCCACACAGATTAAATCCACGGTAAGTGATAATTTTTGGATTAGGCTATATAGGTTACATAACCGTAGCTAAATTTAGACTAAATGGGCCATACGAGCGTGTGGGCCCACTTGGGCTGAATAATGGGCCTTAGGCCCATTTACACCATTAGGTCTATTTAGGTTACTTAAGTCGCTCGAGGCGACAGTGGACCTTCCAAGAGGTTGATTATCTGTACCGAGATCCCAGAGGGTAAAAGGACCAAAATACCCCTGAGGGGTAAAATTTACTATTCTACCGTTAATGGGTGGAAATTACTATTATACCTTAGAGATAAGTTGATTGATGAGTGTATGATATATGCATGACTGTATCTGAGTATGAAATCTTGCATACATGAAATATTATGACATGACATTTTGCATTGGGGTTGGGATACTGATTTGGAGATAGTACTGTTCTGGTGGCTTTGCCACGTATTCTGATATTAGTGGCTACGCCACGTTTACCGCTATTAGCAGCTTTGCTACGTTACTATTAGCGACTTTCTTTGCGTTACTAATAGCGACTACGCCTGCGATATTGAAATGAGTTGGTCGGGTGGGTCTATTTAATCCCCACATAGTGAGTTGGTTGGTACGGGTGGTGAGCAGGATGGGCTGGGTTGGGTTATATACCTGTATTGTGATTATACTGTTTTGGGCATAGGCCCAAACCGTTATCTTTGCTGCATTGTTGTTGAATAGGGCTCGTGCTCGGATCGTTCTCGTATGCACTGCATTCTTGTTGGTGATAGGGGATTACACACTGAGTTTTCGTAAACTCACCCTTCTTTTAACTGTACAGGTAATCTCCAACCTTAGACGATTTGGAGCTGCGAGGGACTCAGTGGTGGCCACATGTCCGCAGATTGATTGTTAATGATTCAATTTATTTAAGCTTTCATATTTGGGTTTTAATTATGTACTAAGGCCATTTGGGGGTTTTTAACTTTTAATGGGCTTTTGATTTCATATTCTAAACAGCTAGAGTAGGAACATCAAATTTTCAAAATAATAACTGTTTTCAAACACTACGTTTCCGCAACATTTTCAAAATTCTTTCGCAACTTAATTTTGTTTTACATCAAGTTTTAGTAATTAATTTAAAACTAGCTTCTGCAACTAAAAGAGATTTTGGGAATAATATTATGTATTTTTCAATGAATCACGTCTTGAAAATAAACTGACGTAACTGGGATTTTACCCAAGTTTTTGATTAAGAAGAGTTTTCAAGGAAAACAGGATTTTCAAAAAACACTCATATGTGACACACCAGATTCGACCGTAACGTCTAGGCCAGCTTTGGGGTGTTACAACAAACCAAAAAATAAAGTCATGATGGATCCATTAGTGTTTCTCAAAACACCTTCATAGCCTACTACATTGGCTTTCCCCCTTATTAAGCCATAAATATTTAGCTTCCTACATACCCTTAGAAGAGGTAGCCACTTGATAGAAGATCTTCATTTTGAATCATTACCATAAGGAACTTGGGATGTAGGATTATCTCTCCATTGGGCTTTCATAATGAACAACTCGTCTTTTGTCACGTTAATCTAAAAAAGGGATCCAAGTTTAATGAGGGAAAATAATTCACCTATAGAAAACATTTTGTTTCAGTACACTGCCTTATTTCTAGTGAGCCAAAGGAACCAAGTTGTTGTAACAATGACCATCCACCAACTTCTCTCTAGTCCACAAAACAAATATACACACCCCTTCAAACCCCTTAGATTGCATCAATTAATGTTCCAACAATTCATAATATACAAACCGAAGGGTAATTAAACAATGAATGATTCACATTGTCAATGTTAAAAACAAAAGGCACAAAGTCATACTTACTTTCTTCTCTAGCTAGATATTGAATTGGATATTGGAAACCATCATGATCTTTTAAACTACACAAATAACATTTTACAACAAGTGATAGATCAATCGTACTCCTTTCGTTTGGTCACCTCCTCTTGAATTGGCATACTAATTTACACCCAACTTTCCCATCACAATAAGCCTCTAGATCATTCTTTCCACAAAATTATGGAATGAAGAATTTTGGTTTAACCAAATAAGGTTGTCCACAGTCATTATGACCAAAGTCTCATCATTCATGTGAGGTGCACTCTAACATTATTTGCATGAAGACGAGGTTGATCAACCTCAGATCCCCAATGACGATTCTAACACTCAATTTAAGTACTTAAATTAGCCAAATTTTTATTCATTGTGTCTAGAATAGTGTCACGTTGCTAATTTTGAGCATCTCAATCCTTTTAATCCCTTTGCAACTTTCTAATCATAGTATCAAATTTATCATTCGTTATAAAAGCAACAAGGTTTTTCGTGGTATCCAGTAGCTTTTCGCTACTATTTCACTCCCTTTTTCTACTCTGAGTATCACAAATCACTATGAAAGCCTGAAAAGAAAATAACACTTAAGAAAAAAATTACACAAACCTCATCGTTATACACTCAAAAATAAAATCAAATTCTCAATGAGGTATGAATTAATCTTGTGAGTCTTTTAAAAGTGTTTATATCAACCAATCAAAATTTGTTAAAATTGAACTTGAAATGCAAACTTAGTGGCACTAGCAGTCCAAAATAGGCTAGACACCAAAGAATTGTATTGCACAAATGAAGGAATGTGCAACGTGTTTTAACCTACTAACACAAGAAACAATATAGTGTTAGAATGCGTAAAGGAACAATAAAAAGTAAAAAAAAAAATGAAAACCTAAGGCTAAGAGTCAATGAAAATCGTTGAAACCCAAAAATCTGAAAATTGCAGAACAACTTGACAAACTTCGTTCAATGTGTTCCCAATTTCCAAAAATCAGAAAATTCAAACTGGAGCCTCCTGAAATAATTAGATCTGATCTGGGAATTTTTGGCACGAAATTCAACCCACATAATATTTTTAAAATTTCTTTATTTTTAGTTTTTTTTGTTTTCTCCAATTTTTTGATCACTTTTTTGTGGGAAATATTTTTGAACATTCTAAGAGTGTGCCAAGAATCAATATGTAGAATTTTAGACCATTTGGAAAATGTTTACCCGATGAAAAATATATTTTTCCCAAAAATTATATGTAAAAAACTATTTTGAGGCTATTTTGCTAGAAACCAGTTTATAAAAACATAAAGAACATCCAAAACGCCGAAAAAATTGATACCAAATGATAGGGACCTATGCAAAATAGGATCACAAGTTTGTTCAAGTCGCAGATTTGACTTAGGGTTCTAGATGATCGGAAAAAAATTTGGAGTTCAACTCAACTTAAAATGCAAACAATCCAAGTTTGAATTGAAGGGCAACAAAAAAATAAAGTAACAAAAGAATAAGGAGACGGAATTAAGAATTAGTTTCTTGAAGGAAACCAAGTCAGTTAAGTAAATCTTTGTCCTTGATTAATTCCAAATGAATCAAGTTGCCAATTGAGTGAAAAAAGAAAGGGGTTTTAGAGTGATTTGGGTCATTCTTGATGAAGAATAAGCTGTGGAATTAATATCTAAACAAAAGAAACAATCTAAAAAGATTGTTAAATCTCTTCTAAAAGAAAACTCAAGAGAAATTATTTAAAAAAAAACTCAAAGAGAATTTTATTAACTCAAAAGTGAATATTGAACGAATATGAATAAGGGATGGGTGCACTCTATTTATAGCCTTCTAATCCCTAACTAATCTCCTAATTTTAAGAAATGTGATAAGTATGTCAACTAAGTATGACAACTCATCAACTAACTAACTAACTAACTAACTAACTAACTAACGTAAAAAGATATCTTAAGTGTGGAAATATGATAGGAAATTCATCCAAGGGTCTAAATGGGCTCCTTGGGCCAAATTTTTACATGTTGACCCGCTTATTAAATAAAATTGGACAAAAAATTTCTAAGATGTTTACAAATTGGGCCACTTTGACAAATTGTCTTGATTTTCAACTAAGTCCTTCAAACTTCATGATGGTCTTATGGACATCTCAATAGGCCAATTTTCAATAACTTAAACTTATGACTTGTTTGCCCCCAAAATTGACTCGTTTAAGCTCGTACATGTATTTCATCGTGCATCGGCTTCTAGATTCGTTTTCTTGGACCAAGAATTCAAAGATTTGAAAATCTTGATTTTTTTTATTCTTGAAATCTCCTAAAACCACATAATTGGACTAAAATTCGATTTCTTGATTTTCTTGAGAACAAGAAAGTGAATCTGTAACACCCTTAACCGGTATTCGTCGCCAGATTAGGATTATAGAGCATTACTGTATGAATGGAACGTCAAAACATACATTTCATACATCATTAAAAACATATTATAATACATTCATTCATATACATATCGTCCCTTAATCGAGCCCTTGAGGCCACAAAAACACCTTAGAAATAATTTGGGACCCAATTGGAAACATTTGAAAAGTTTAAGAAAAAGTTAGAAAATTTTGACTATAGGGGTCACACGGCCGTGTGCCTTACACAGCTAAGACACACGCCCGTGTCTCAAGCCATGTAACCTTCGAACTAGGGACACACGGTCATGTCCCAGCCCGTGCCCTCACCTATGTAACTCTCTAAGTAGGGTTACTTAGCCAAGTCACACGACCAAGTCACACGGCCAAGTCATACGTCCGTGTGCCAGGCCATGTGCTAGGCCGTGTAACTGCTTCACTTGCATGTAATAGAACCTACAGGGGATACACGACTATGTCGCCAGGCCATGTGCCACACACGGCTGAGTCACACACCCATATCTCAGGCTGTGTGGACATGAATTTGCCCAAAATCAAGTTATTTTCAACACCAAATCATGTATACACCTATAGGCCTTTTGTGCACCTAATCAAGACATTAAAACATGACTAAAACTTACATGATATACCAATTCAATAGTTCAAAATCAATCAACCAATATTCCATACAAGGCACCTCAAATGCAAACATCTAAAACTTACCTAAACATGCATATGTTACCTCTTACCAATCATCAAGTACTAGTTCTAAGAACTTTCTAAAGCTCAATAACACAAACCATCAAATGATACTACCATTCTCATCCATTATCAAAAGTGACCAATAGTACTTCGTAAAGCAAGCATTATACTTATTATGCATACATGACACCAAAACACAAACACATTTAGTTATTATTTACATATTCATCATACACCACAAATTCAACTACATAAGTTTATACATGCCACTACCCTAGGAGATACAAAAACTACCAATATCAATTGATAGTGTGAGTCAAAGGTTTGATCCATCCAAAATGTCAGCGATGATCTATAAATCAATCCACAAGAACAAATAAGCTTATAGAGCTTAGTAAGAACATAGTATATCATTTAATTTAACAACAATTGAATATGATTCATACATTATTCGATTCAAAGTTGCTAGAGTCCAATCAGGGCACAAAAAAAATTCAAGGGTATCAAAGTACAAACAGAGGCACATAAGTGCAATTCAGGGGCACCGAAGTACAAACAGGGGCACATATGTACAATTCAGGGGTACCGAAGTACAAACAGGGGCACATAAGTGCAATTCAGGGGTACTGAAGTACAAACAGGGGCACGTTTGTGCAATTCAGTAATAATCTTATAAAATCATAATGATTAAAGCATTATAATATAAGTACACAAATAGAAATTCGTTTACATATCAAAACACTACGAACTTACCTCGACGACTAGGGCGTAGAAATAAGATCGACTAATCTAAGGCTTTAGCTTTTCCTCGATCTAGATCAGTACATGGTCTATCTTGATGTAAATAGACAAATTTAATTCATTTAATAACCCTAGCATTCAATTTAGTCCACATTTCATTTTTTGCAAAATTACTATTTTGCCACTAATATTCTAACTTTTTACAATTTAGTTCTTAAGCTCATGAATTGAAATCTAAACATTTTCATCCTTTTTCTCAAGTTAGACGATTTCTTTAGGGACCTATATCAATCCATACAAATCATCATTTCATAAATTTACCATGAACTTTCATCACTTTTACAAATAAGTCCCTAAATGTCATTTTCATCCAAAATCACTTTACAAAACTAGTTTATTTATCAACAAGAACTCATAATCTTTCATTAAACATCAAGAATCAAGTAATAGCATTCATGATATAATCCTAATTCTTTAACAGTTTTGCAAATTAATCCCCGGGCTAGCTAGATTAAGCTACAACGACCTCAAAAACATAGAAATCATTAAAAACGAAATCAAAATCACTTACATGCAAGTAATGGTAGTTTTCGAAACTCCAAACCCTAGTTATGGCTATTTTTGCTCTTGATTTTTGGTGGAAGAAACTTTGAAGAAGATGATACATTAGTTTTTTTACTTATTTTACTTTAACTTATTAATTAAATTACTTTATTAACCTTACATTTTAACTTAAAAATCACTTAATTTGTGTCCATAAAATTCCACTAACTATTTAATGGTCTAATTACTATCTAAGTCCTCCCACTTTAAAATTTCATAGCTATTTGACACCTTTAACTAATAGAACTCTACTTTTACAATTTTTATGATTTAGTCCTTTTCACTTAATTAAGCATCCAAACATCAAAATTTCTTAACGAAATTTTAATACGACCTTACTAACATCCCATATATATTAAAATAATAATAATAAAATATTAATTTACACGTTAGATTTGTGGTCTTGAAACCACTTTTCTGATTTCATTCAAAACGGGCTGTTATAGAATCTTGATTTTCATTTTCCTTCATATGCACAACTAGGGCCTTTGTAACGAAGTCTTGTATGGTCTTGTTCAATCCTACTTTGATCTGGTTAGCCTTTGGCCTCGTTTTAGGGCTTTGAGGTAGTGGAAGTCCATTACGTCCATGGGCCTAAAATTTGGCTTTGAGGTAGTGTAAGTTCATCATTTGGTTTGATCAAATAAATTATTAAAGTTTCATAAAAATAAAAATATAGAAGATTGTTTCAATCGAACTTTTTAGTTTGATTCAACCAATCTATATCGATTTGTAGGTGAATTGGTTCAACTTTATATCTAAATTGATATTCTGACTAACCTAACAACCGGATTTAATCCAACTCTAGAAACATTGATTTTGATCAATAAAATAATTTTTTTTATTTCTTCAAATTGAGCAAGCAGGCAGGGAAATTTGAAAACAAAATTAATAGTTAGCATCTTGACCTAGGGAATGTGACTAGACATTATAAAGGAAGAATAAAAAAATAGAAAAAACTAAAAAGAGAAATAATATAAAAAAAGAATTAAAAGAAATAAAAAACTACTTCTAAAGTTTATATGATGGGACAATTTATTATTGGTTGGAATATTTTAACAACTACAATATTTTGGTGTAAAATAGGTAACGAAAGAATAGTTTAAATATCACTTGTGACAAAAAAAAAAGTTTAGATACCAACTTGGGAAAAATGTATAGTTTAGGTAATAATTTATGAGTTAAGCTTTTTTTTTTTTTAAATAAACTTAATGGTTGGACTAATGAAAGTACCAACGTGGAGAAAAAAGTAATTTAAGTACCACTTATGATAAAAAAAAATTCAAGTACCAATAAAAAATGATATAGTTTAAGTATATTAAATAAATGAATTTAGAGTTCAAATCAAATTACTATGATAAATTATACATAATATGAGATGAATTAAGACATGACACAAAGTTAACATGAGAAAATAACTAAAATAAATATGATATAAAAATAACATGAATAAGACATATATTATAGAATAAATATGCTATTATAAGTCCATTTACTCTTCAAGCATTTGAAATTTAATCTCCCTACTTGAATTTCATGAAATTTAATTCCACTTTTGTGTTTAAAAATGTAACTTCAATTATTAATACCTTTAAATTATTCTGTTAACTTAAGGTTAATTATAATGATATTTTTTTTGTTACATAACTATCAACATTTTTTTTTTAAATGCTACACAACGAATTAAAGAAAAGGTTTTAAATACTTTTAACAATAGACTTCAATTTTAAAATATAAAAATAAAGGGATTATTTTTTAAAATAAAAGTAAAGGAATTAAATTTCAAATGTATGAAAAGTATAGAAACTCAAAGCATATTTTAACCTAAATTATAAACACTAATTATTAACGCTCAAAAATATATATATTAATTTATAATACTTTGATTAAAAAACCAACAATTAATTAAAAAAATCAAATCAATTTGATAAATTATAAATTAAAAGTGAGACAAAATAACACAATAAATAATTTCTAAATTAAATCACGAATAATATACAAAATATGATATAAATTAATGCATAACACAATAATAACACAAAGTTAATTATTGCTTAAAAATTGCAGGAATTTCCAACAACATATATAAAATTTAACATAATTAGATTATATAAAAAGAAAAAAAAATAACATTCAAACTACTCGCTCTAAATTGCCCTCTGAATCCATGCACTTTAGTTGGTAGCTAAAAGCCGAAAAATCACTCAAAATCAAAATAAATGCCGTCGATAGCTTCTAACTAACAGCCGACTCCAGTATTTCGATTCAGGCTTGACAATTTAACAGGAACTGATGAAGCATAATGAGAATGATATTTTACCCACTTCTTCGGGCTTAATTGATATTATGAATTAACTAAACACCAACACAATTAATAAAAGCATTAAATATATTTTATATACAAAATAAAAAATATTAATATGAGCATCATTTCATCTTTTTCATGTTTTCTAATAAAATAATATTGTACTAAGATATGAACTTAAAGACACATTTTAAACTTTTCACTTACCCGTTTCAGCCAAACCCTCACTTGATTTTTATATAAAAATTTTATAAATATATATTTTTATATATTTATTTTCACCCATAATCTAAAAGGAAGCTGTCCTGTCATACACAATAAGCAGCATTAAAAAGAAAATTTCCAAACCTAGCAAACCAAGTAACGGAGCAAGCACCATTGTTGCCCCAATTTGCAAACAAATGTTTGATCTTAAACCGCCCCAACGGTACACAGTACCGGTTTACGTCTCATTTACCAGCGTATGCACATGCATAAATGAGAGGGACAAATGCATGAATTAGATAAACTAATGCTAAAAATTACTGCTTTTAATAAAATAAGAATACGATACATAAGAGCATGTCCTCGACAGTTGATAATGATCTCAACGCTAGAAATTGACATTGTGAGGACACAACATGACTCCTACCCTGGTACACAAACAAGCTCAGTTAGCTGCTCTGATCAGCAGTCCAAAGATGCCAACAAAGATCGCTTCAGGAATCCAAATGTCTTTTGGCCATTCCATACGTAAAGTATATATAGATATAATACAAAAACGATACACAACGACCATTCTCGGTGCAAGTTCAGCAGAATAACAATATGCACCGTGATTAAAACGTTCTCATTAGATACATAATAATAACATTAGAAGGGGGAAATAGAAACAGAGGAAGAGAAAAGAGGGACTTCAAATATCTCATTACCAGCACAAAAAGTATGCTACACACTTTGCATTTTGCTTGATATTTCTTTCACTTTTACACCTTCCTTTTCCTGCCATAAAAATAGTATGAAATGTTGGTCAATATCGTAGGTGGATCAGTCATGATGAAAATGAAAGTAAACACAGAGAAAACAAATCAGACTTTTGCATCAGAGAATTGTTACTTCCATGGTGTGGGTCTTTAATATAAACAAAAGCAATGCGCTTCACCAGGGTTAATCACCAATAGACATTAAGTTGACCATGTAACAGTGTTGAGTAACCCGAGTAGAACTTCCCAAAAACAAGATAAAATACGTAAACCACAGACCAGATTCAAGCTTTTGTACATTAATCCAGAAGAATGTGAGGATATGAAAGTTGTGAATAAAGCAAGACAAGTCTGGAGATTTATACATAGTGTTTGAAGCATATGCTTCTTCTCTATCTGTATTCTCTAATTTCTTCCATCTTTACCAGGCGATTCCAATCAAAAGCTCCAAGCTTAAAAAAATTAGGATTAAATATCACTTAACTAAAGCAGCATCAAAAGTTATAAATGTCCCCTTGCCAAACTATGATTTAGTAAAAACTGAGAACGCAATTGTTAAGACATCTTTCAAACATAAATAACTTGTTTAGTTGTTCACTTCAATAAGATTCAAAATGAAAATGAAACTAGGGTTTATTCTTATGGGAATCAGGAATAAAGAGCAGCTACCAAAATACAATATTTTCCAAGGTACAATAAAAAACCATAATAGAATTGCAATCTGTCAGTCTTACATACCATATCTATGTTACTCAGACTCAAGTGTAACTGTTAGATATGAGTATGTGTCAAAGACGGGTATGTTCAGTATTTCATAGCTTTTCCATTAATTTGAAAGGTCATTATCCTCCTATCAATGTTCAGGTAGCATCAAACATGGATGTTGGAGAAGGTACTTCAAGAAAGTTTGTAAACATCAATTGGTTGGGCTAAATGTGTAAGTAACCTTCATATTGAGAAAGTTCTTCACTTAGAACATGTTTTGAAACCAGAGCTATCTTGCTGTGGATCAAAAATCATCAAAGATCATCAAGCTACAATTAATTAGGTGAAATTCCATCACATTTACAGAGCCAGACAGATAATGAAAACAAGCTCCTCGTTCTTGTGTACTGTATTGCCCAGACTCAAGAGTAAATGTCAAATAAGGGTAGGTGTTTCAACTTGTGTGCTCAATTTTTCTTAGTTTTTTCATATGTTTGGAGGATCATCCCCTCATACCCATAACAGAATATGTGTTGAACACAAGAGTCAGACACAGGTACTTATGGAAAAATATAGTGGTTAAAGATAGGTTAACTAGATTTTATTTTCTATAATGGTTTTGCAGAGCATCATTTCGAGTCCAAAAACTTTCATTTTACCAAGCATTCTAGTCTTCCAAAACTAATCACTAACAAGTACAAACATAAAGCCGAGAAATCAAGTATTAAATGTTATTCTTTAGTTGAAAGAACGATAGAACCAGATCTATGACCCAAAAGTTAGGTATACAAAAATACTTGGAAGTTTTAGATGTATAAAATATGCTTTAGAGGCCAGTACATCCCGTCTCCTGTCCATCTACAGCAATGTACCCATTTACCACATATCTACTCCATATAGAAAAAGTTTCTAGGAAACATCTAAAGGTGCAAATTTTTAATCATTTCCAAAATGCTAAAGACCTTACGCAATCTTGATCTCATATATATGATTAAAAACCAGGAATGGAATGATAACAGGACACCAAGCTTTCTTAGCTAAGATCAAGTAAACAACTTTAGACTACATTTAGAAACACAACAAGAATTGAAGCACAAATGTGTCCATCTTTTACGGTCCACAATTGCTTACAAGCTACTTAACGAGTACCTTCAGCAATACTTTGATTTCATCAAATCTAGCCATAACACCAAACTAATGGAGCTAAAAGTAATGATCTGAAATTTAACTTTCCCTTAAAAATGTACCATTTAAAAGAACTTATTTACACTTACCAATCCCTTGCTCTCGTAATAATCGTCCAGTGCCCACTGATACTTGGACTGATTTAAGCCAAACCAGCGAGCTAAATGGTCATCCAAGCTTGAATGAGCTGCAAAATATTAACAAGAGTAGATACTATTTATTGTCAACAAAACGAAGTATAAAAATAATTAAACGTAGCTAATCCGCCATGCTAATGTAAAGCTTAGATAGAGTAGAACTCTCCCATTTTTGGACTTCAAAAAAGAAAGAGAAAAAAAAGACGCTAGCATTTTGAGTAACCCCAAAGTTCTCTTTTCTTTTTCTTTTTTTTTTCCCTAAAAAAAAGGGAATATAAAAGGTAGAGAGGAACAACATATACCATTTTGGACTTTAAATATAGCATTCCTGAAAAAACCCTGAATGGAGCCATCAGAATCGGACGCAAGAAAAGACTTATCAAACTGTTGAGGCGGCGGCCGGACCGGAGGAGGAGCAGAAGCAGGAGGCGCGACCGCCTTCTGAGGAGACTGAAAAACAGGAGGTTCAGTGGGGGTAGGGGTAGAAGGTGGGGTAACGAAGACAGTGTAGGGTCCGATCTTGCCGATCATAGGCGGGGGAGTAGAAGGGTCTCTGTTGATTGGCATTTTTAAAGAAAGGAAAAAGTAAGTGCTGAGGGAGTGAGATTAGGCTATATGGTTGGGGAGAGAGAAAAAGAGAAACGGGGCGGAAGAATGGGACAGCTGAGTGAAACAGTGTTAGCAACCCAAGATTTGTGTAATGTTAACAATTTAGACATTGGATGCGCTTTCAATTGGCAGAAAAAAAAAAAAAAAAAAAAAAAACACCTTTTGCTTTGTAACGTGAGTTGTAGTGTTACTAAAAAAAATGAAACTTACGGTGAGTTATAAAATGTAACAGTTACTACAATCAAATTAGTATTAATTAAATTAATTAAATTTTTTAATGTTTAGTGAATTGAAACTTTTAAAAAAAAATTTAATCGAATCGAAATATTTCAGTTAATTTTAATTAAATTAACCGAAATTTATATCTTTTTGTTAAAATAAGTATAAAATATCTAAATAAATTTGATAAATTTCATTTGACAAAATTAATCAAATTAAACCTACATATAATTTGTATTATTAATTATTAAGCTCGGTTAATTCGGTTAATTATCCTATTTCAAACTGAATTAACCAATAACTGAACTTCCAAAAATTTATTAACCAACCTCTGACCGAATTAACAGATTAATTAATTGAATTAGATCGGTTCGATCGATTAATTTGGTTTTAATCGGAATTTGATCACCCCTACTCTCATCCCATCTAATTTGGAGGGGTAAATTAGGAAAAAAGAAGGTTATTTTTAAAAGTTAATAAGGATTTAGACTCTTTTTTTTCAAATTTATGAAAATAGCTCGGAGAGAAATAGAAAACGAGTTCTACAAAATGTGTTTTCTTTAATAACTTGATATATAAGTTCTTTTGGTTAAATAATTAAATGTTAGTAGTTTTGTCTTCAAGTCTTGATTTGATTCTTCTTTTACTCACATTTATATTTCTTATTTTATATTTTTTTATTTTATTTTTTAAAATTTTTAATTAATGTTTTTAATTAATAAATATATTGTTTTTAAGTTTTTTTAATTAATATTTTAATAACTCTTTTTTTATATAAACAAAATAATAAATATGTAATTATATAATAAAAAAATATATTTTATATATATCATTATGTTAAAAATATTTTAATTAATAACTCTTTTATTTATATATATATAATATGTAAAATATTATGCACGAGTTATTTTTTGTTTCTCTCTTCAAAATCGACTTATTTCTCTAAATTTGATGAAAAAAATGACCTAAATCCCTAATTAACTTTTTAAAATGGCATTTTTTAATTTACCTAATTAGGAGAGTGTTTCTAATTGGATAATTCAGCTATAAAATTTTTCGAGTTTATTTTTGTTAAAAATATATTTTTTTATTCAAGTTTTTGAAATTATATTGTTTAGGTTAGGTTTGAAAAATAAAAAAATTAAATGTTAAAAATTAAGTATTAAAAAATTTAAATGCTAAATTTAAGTTATAAAATTTGTTTGGTAAATTATTTAAAATTAAATAATGTGTCTCGTTTGGTTACTAGTGTAATAGTATTAGTAAAAAACTTATTTATTGCACATGTATTACAATAGTTAGATAAAAAATAAAGAATAGTTAGTATAATTTTAAACTTGAAATTAAAAAGATGTCTTTTAAAAACTAAGCAAAAAAAATTCTTTCTCTTTGCTAAAAATAAATCATGGATATAATTAAATATTACCAATTGAATTTGTTCTCTACTAAATGATAAGTAGGTTTTATATACTTAGCATTTTCAATATTTTTGTAACACCTCTAACCCGTATCCTTCGCCAGAATAGGATTACGGAGCATTACCAAATTTATTTCATAAATAATCATACAATCACATATATTTTCCATTTCAAAATATAAATCATTCATAATCAATCACACTGTCCCTAATACAAGCCTACGATGCTCAAATCATGCATTAGAAGTGGTTCAAGACTGAACCAATAACTCAAGAAATTTTTGGAAAACTTAGAAAGTTTTTCAAAATATAGGGGACACATGCCCGTGTGGTCCGGCCATGTGAATACACACATGTGCCACAAGTCGTGTGGACATTCGAAATAGGATCACATCGCCGTGTCCTAGCCCGTATCCGACCCCATGTAACTCTCTGACTTGGGTCACACGGCCAACCAAACGCCCATGTGACCAGCCCGTGTGCCCTTCCAAATGGCTTCACACGCCTATGTGCCAGGCTGTAACACCCCAAACCTGGCCAAGACGTTATGGCCGAATCTGAAAATGTCACATGAAATGGGGTTTGAAATCGAGATTGACAAGTAAAAATCGTTCCAGTTAATTAGCTTTTATTTCATTCAGAAAAATGTGAACTAGCTAATTTACCGTAAAACATGTCTTTTAAGCAGAAGCTTTTGAAACCAATTATTTTACAAAATCAAAAATATTAGTTTTTAGTAAAATCATGTTTTATTGAGTTGTAGAAAAAAATATCCATAAAATTAGTATAAATCCCAGATTCAAACCAAACGGTCCAAAGTCCCAATATTACAATAATAAATACCCATGAATAATATTAAAAAAACTGTAATACAGTAGTTCAATAGTGGGGGTCACCGTCGAGCCCTCCGTTGCATCGATCCGCCTAAGTCTGGGGATTACCTGTACAGATTAAATGGAAAAATGGGGTGAGTTTTCGCAAACTCAGTATGTAATCCCCACAGAAAACATACATGCAGATACACATTAGGAAATAATCAATTGCAGTATGGGGTCTGAGCCCATTACAGATTCAGTTTGGGCCTTGGCCCATTTAGATACAGTCTCAGATATAATTTAGGGCCTTCACCCATCTCCGATACAATATGTAATAGCAGGAAATCAAAATCCTACCCACCAGCCTCTACACACCATCTCCGTCCATCCCTACACACCATGTGGGGATCAAATCAACCCACCCATCCCTACACACCATGCTGTACCGAAATGCGGCACATAATCAGAAATTTACAGTAGAGCTGCCAGATAACAGGCTTAATAGCCTTTCAGACACTTCCTCCAAATAACAATAACCAACACCGATGCAATGCAACATACAAAAGATGTTATGCTATTATGTAGTTTCAGTACATATATTCAAATATCATAATTCATGCTCGGTACGAAAATTAGACAAACAGATCACTCATATAGGGGTCTAAGTAGGGCTTAGCGACCCTTCAGTAGGTCCACAGTCGACTTGGGCGACCCGTGCAACCTTAGACAACTTTTTAGAGAAGTGGGCTCACACGCTCATGTGGCCTGCCCGTGTGGGCCCATACGCCCGAGTGGCCCACTCAGCCCAAATTGGCCTTGGCTGTGTGACTCATTTTTAATGTAACCCATGCTAGCTAAATATTCATTTATGTTTTCACTATTTACTAATATGTTCCTTCAAAGTTGTCTACTTGAGTCATTGTTACTAAATTATTTATATCTTGAGCTATAGAATTCCAAATTAAGATCTGCTTAATGTTTTTGAAACTAGACTCAAATACCTTTCTACCATAAAATTTTCAGAATTTTTAGTTTATCAAATAAGTACAGTAAAATTTTCAAATTTATCTCAATTTTGCTGTTTGACAGCTTCAACATTTCCTTACTAAAAATTATTTATCTCTTAGTACAGAATTTGGATGACGTTTCTGTTTGTTTCTCTTGGAATAGACTCATTAAGGATTTAAAAATATAAATTTAAGCCCCTAATTATCTTTTTACATTTTTTGATGATTTTCCAAATTTAAAACAGGGGAACCAAAACCATTCTGACCTTATCTCACAAAATTCATTATATCTCATAACTTACAAATTCATTGCTTACACTGTTTCTTCCATGTAAAACTAGACTCAATAAATTTAATTTCATATTTTATTCAACCTCTAATTCAATTTCCACTATTTTTGATGATTTTTCAAAGTTAGACTACTGCTGCTGTCCAAAACTATTTTAGTGCAGAATGTTAATTTCCAAGTTTATAACACTCTTATTTCCTTTCTCTACAATTTTTCGCATCATTTTCTCTTATTTCTCTTTGTAACACCCCGAATTTGGGCCTAGAAGTATTGGGCCTTGAGTATGGGTCCGTAAGGAGATTGTATATAAGTATTTAATTGTGCAAGGAAATGACACAATTAAATGTCTACTTTGGTGGTTAATGGCTTTGAGAAGTGTTAGAGGAATATGGGTTCAAACCTGAGTTTTAGCAAAAATTTTGGTATTAACTGAATAAAACTCTGAATGCTTGGATGATGTGTTAAATAAATGACACAAGAAAGCTTGTAGTCTAGTGTTTGTGGCGTCATTAAGGTTGCAAGGGAGCCTAGGTTCAAGTCTTGGCTCTTACATTTCATTTTGGTTTTTCACTTAAGTGAATCTGGACACTGGCACATATGTCTTAAAGTTAATTATGGACGTTTTTATCACAAAAAGAGCCTATGGTAGAGTGGCAAGGTGGTGTGTTGTGCAACTGTGAGGTCTGAAGTTCAAGTCTTAGAATGTGCAGTGAAGTATTTATTTTGCTATTTGAGCTGTGTAGGAGGTGGAGTTGGACTGGAACTCTGTGGTTGAAGTGGTCATAAGAATGAGGAATTTTTCCTAATGGTTGAAAGTAATCCCACATCGAGAAGCTAACATGAGAATTGGTGAGAAACTGGCTTTAAATAGAGTGAACCAGATGTGTTGGGGAGGAAGACTCAATGCAGGATATGCCAAGGTTGGTGATCGTGGACTTCGGCGCGTTCTCATAAACATGTGTGCACTTCTACCCTATGATAGCTTGATATAAAGCCGAAGGTGTTTACATACACTGTACACACACAATAGATCAGCAAATGTCGAAAAACTGACATGCCGGAAAGCTGAAAGTTTGGCTACAACAGACTTGTGAGTGCGCGAACACTCGTGAGGGGGAAACCGATAGGTTATCTGAGACCCCATGGGCGATTCCATGGACTTAGGCTATGTTTTGGCTAACTGGGCCAGAATGGGCTAATGGGCCGATGGGCAATTTGATACTAAGTGATGGAAAATCGTATGAAAGCATGATACGAATGTGATTTGGGCCTAATGGGCCATATGAAAGTGATTTGGGCCTAATGGGCCATATGGAAATGATTGGGCCTAGTGGGCCATATGCATGTATATAGACTCGTCTAGGCTTTGTAAGGGGTTTTGGGCCTAGTATCTGATAACTGCTTAAACAAACATAAAACTTAATTAATTTATTGAGACCGTGGACAAGTCATAGGGTTAAAGTGTGGTAACGGGTATATGCATCTCTAGGATTGGATCTAGGGAGAGTTTGGTACTTAAGCGGTCTTAATGACTCACTTCCTCTTCTCTAGAATCCTACCTGGTGCATAGTATTCGTTCATCTTAGCTCACGGGATTTGTTAATGGGCCAAGGTAAGTAAAAACCCGTAATAAAGGAAAATTACTGAAATACCCTCGATTTGTAAAATTACCAAAATACCCTCGATTTGTAAAATTATCGAAATACCCTCGATTTGTAAAATTATCGAAATACCCTAAATTTGTAAAATTACCAAAATACCCCAAATTTATAAAATTATCGAAATACCCCTATAGTGTAAAATTACCGAAATACCCATGTAGTGTAAAATTATTGAAATACCCCTGTAGTGTAAAATTACTGAAATACCCTTGATTTGTAAAATTACCGAAATATCCCCGATTTGTAAAATTACCGAAATACCTCCGGTTTGTAAAATTATTGGATTACCCTTGTAGTGTAAAATTACTGAAATACCCCTGTAGGGTAAAATGACTGTTTTGCCCTTGTGGGTAAATGACTGACTTGGACTATGAATTTGACTGATTTGATTGTGATTGTATGACTGTGTTTTGACTGACTTGACGGTGGTTGTATGACTGATATGATTTTAATATATGTTTAAATGATTGTTACTGAGCATGGCCATTTTGCATACTCGTGTGATGATTGAGCATGACATACACGACATATTGCATGGGGTTGGAATTATGGAACGGAGGAAGTATATGAGGATCGCATGGTTGCTTGACGACCATGGATCCACCGATGGCTATGTGCCTAACATGATACAAGTACCGATGGCTTAAAGCCAATTATTCTGATTATGGCTTTGCGCCAACCTACATATGGCTTTGTGCAAACCTGATTATGGCTATGTGCCAAACGTATTTGCTTAAGGCTATGTGCCAATATATGATTATTGACGACGGCTTAGTGCCGCTTAATCTGATTGTGGCTTTGTGCCAACCTAAAAATGGCTCTGTGCCATCTTGACTATGGCTTTGTGCCAAACGTATTTACCTGTGGCTATGTGCCTAACATACTTATGGATGACTCGTGTGTGGATCATATTTACCCAAGGTCAGTAAAGCGGATTATATTACCGTCGCTGATGGATATGTGCCAAACATAATACAGTTACCGATGGCTTTGTGCCAATTATAATACCGCTACTGAAGGCTTTTTAAGCCCAATATATAATTAGAAGCTTTGCTGTAATGAAGGTAGTACCGCAATCGGGCTACCATTGATGTGTATAGGATGGGTGGGTTGATATTTATATCCCCACATGATGTGTACTGGGGGACGGAGTTGATGTGTAACGGTTGGATTATTGGGATGGGATAGCATGCATCCATGCATTCACACATTCTATTCTATTATTAGTTTGGGCTGGGCCCAATTGATTCTGGTATGGGCTGTGACCCAAATGACATTGTAATAGGCTTTGGCCACGTATGCTCTGAATCGGATTGTCTTCATTCTCAAGTAACGGACTCTAGCCCAAATCTGCTTCTATTTTTGTTTCAGATATCGATCACATTTACTCTAGTAAGGGGATTACACACTGAGTTTTCATAAACTCACCCCGTTTATTAACCGTGTAGGTAATCCCCAGCGTTAGGTGGATCGGTGTTGCAGAGGGACTCGGAGACGACCACACAACTACACATGTTTTTCTATTTCGTTTATTTAGTTAAGCACTTTGGTTTTGATTTGGGTTGTAATAAGGCTTCTTTATTTCCTTAACCTTTTATTTGGAAAGTTTATTTAGTATGTCTAATATCTGTTAGAAGTAGGACACAGTTTTCCAAAACAACAACTGTTTTCAAAACACTACGTTTTCGTAACTTAACTTTTAAACATCACGTTTTCATAAATCGGTTACTTTTAGAATTAGCTTCCGCAAACTAAAAAAGGAATTTTGGAAATAAAATTAAGAAGTTTTCAATGTACTAAGTTTTAAATAAGAAGGGTTTCTAATGAAAACATGGTTTTCAAAAAACACTTTAATGTGACACGCCAAATTCGAGTCTAACTTCTGGGGCCGGGTTTGGGGTGTTACACTCTTATTTCTCGACAGCAATTAATTTTGGCTTTTCGCCGTATCCCATTTTCTGCGTTTCAGGTACATATATATATCGTTTTCACTGCTTTCGCAATCTCGAGATCACCAAAAACCTATAATCGACAATCCTAAATTTAGAATCGGTCTTAAACTAATATTAAACCTTATTCATGTACCAAAAGGTCTAAGCTTGTCCGCTCATCACTTACCTTTTAACTTCGTACAATTCCACCACTACTCAACACGAGGAAGATAGCAACAGAAATGATTCGCTGCTGTAAAAATAACCATTCCTCATTAACGAAGAGTTCAAAAAAGTTAAGAACGAATTCAAAGCCAAAACCACTCGCTCAAACAACATAAGAAAACACATACCTTATACGCTTACCAAACGATCACCACTTCGAGTCAAATCGATGAACGTTAATTCCAGCCTCACAATCGACTCCTAAACAGTCAACAAAACACCCCTTAATCCCTTATCCAGAGTAACATTCAAGTTTAATAAAACGGAAACTTACCGTACAACACAATTGCACGCTTGCACAAAGGGGAAAAGATGAAGAAAGACAATGAAAACGGAAGGGGAATTCAAAGGAAATTCAGTAGCAAAGATTTATTATTTAGAAAAAAGAGGATGTAGGGGAGAAGAGAGAAAACGTCAGAAAGGTGGAAAATAGTCCGAAATTTGAAAAAAAAACTAAACAAAAAGATAATGCCCAAAAATCTGGTAACTCATCTCCTTAATTCTCTCCCTAACCTCCCACAACAACTCCACTACTCGAAATTTCAATTTGACTAGGACTCCACCATGCCACACGGCCAAGCAACAAAAATAATTCCCTTGCTCAAGCAGGGACTTGAACTCTAGACCTCCCACTGGCCAACACACACCTTAGCTACCAGACCAGCAGGCCCATTCTAATACATTTTTACCAACTTTTAAATATAAGCTTACTGACCAGAGATAGGACTTTAGTCATAAAAATACCAAAATTTTCCCAAGTCAAAGCTTGAACTTGGGACCTCATATACACACCCAGAACACTTAACCATTGAAGCAAACAAATATTTGTGTCATTTTTTTACAAAAACAAAAATATACATTTTTGGGGCGTTACACAGGCCATGTGTTAGGCCATGCTAAAACTGTAGGGTATACTGACTTATGCCACACGGTCAAGTCACATGACCGTGTGCTGGGTCGTGTAGAGCATACTGACTTGGTTTCTAAATATACACTAAGGGTATAACACCCCTAACCCGTATCCGTCGCCGGAATGGGGTTACGAGGCATTACTGAAAAAGATACAACTTTCATACATTCACATAATCACTCAGATCATATTCGAAGGCATACATTTGTAACTTCAGTTTAACAATTCTTGAATCATGACTTATAAGCTTATAACATAAACTGCATTAACATATCTTCCAAAGAAATCAATATTAGTTCTATTACTGTAGCTTTATGCGCATAGTACATAAAAACATAAACCATTTTGCATGCCTAATATCTAAGTTATTATATTAAATTATTAAGCCAAAAGACAAGTTAAATATTTACAAAAATGTGACCAAACACACCCAATTCATACGACCACAAAATGAATTACGGTATACTCATTCTTTTATAATATACTTAATCATTAGTACAAAAGCACAAAACAATTTTATTAAATTCGCATATAACCATTTTGTTATCTTATAGTATGAATTACTATTCATATGGTCAATTTCCAATGCAATAGTCGAATAGTAAAACATGCTAAATACATATGCTTTATTCAATGTCTACTTTCATTTTACTCTATTACTTTACACACATGTAACATTTTATATAACCAAACAAATATGTCAATCATAATTTGCATTTCACATCAAACACATCAAACACATCACAAATATGTATATATACATATAACATAGCAAACACTTGTTTAATGCTATAAAGTATCAAAGCTGAATCTAAACATGTTAATATCACCTTTCTTGCAATGTATCAAAGGTCATACATAAGACCAATTCATTGAATACAAATTCGGTTATGCACATATATATATATATAGCCAAAAATTTATATTCAATTCATAATGTACCATTTATTCAACTTAAATACTTGCATTTCCAACCTAAATGACCATTCCATTATCAATAACTCATTTTGCATTTTTTTACCTACTCAATTAACCACTTATCTATGACAAATCAATAAAAAATTACCACATTTCACATAATAATCCATTTTTAATCTCAATTGCCGAACACATCCATCCATGATATCAAGCATATCTCATGCATATCATATATCATTAAAATACACATTACCTTTGAACATGATCAAGCTACAACCATTCATTAAGCATATTACTCAACCATATATCCAACCATAATTTCACCTATATGCCATAACAGAATATGCTTTAATACCAAATCACATAATAACACCTTAACAAAGCATATCAACAAAGTTCGCATATGTTTATCTATGTATAAACCATTGCCGAATCACCAAAACCATAACCAAACATAACCATAATTTGATCAAACCTTGAAACCGAACTTAACAAAATAAACAAGCCATTTTCGCATGGCTTATATATATACACATACCAAAATCAAACACATCCAAATATAATCTAGCCTATACATGCCATAGGTTCAAAATTCAGCTTATAAAAATACCGAAAACAGTTGATAGTGTGTTAAACTTTGTTGACGATCCCCGAGCTCGTAACTAGTCTCCAAAATCTATAAAACAGAGGCAAACATACACATAGAGTAAGCTATCATAGCTTAGTAAGTCATAAGCAAATAAAATACTAAATTATACATGTCTTATACATAATTTCGCATTTCATTAAAATATAATTTGCATTTAATTATCACATAATCGAACGTACAATTAACCTTTAGTATAAACATGTATTTCACACTTTTACTATTTCATGCATATATCCTTAGGCCGAAACAACCTATACTCAATCAAATATACATGATCAAGATTGTATCTCATGAATCATCTCATGTATATTTATAATTTGTAGTCATAAGGCCGAATATACTTTTCATATACACATATATTTTCATTTGCATCATATATAATTTGTATCACATATCAAATAGTCAACTTACCTTATTTTCAAATAGGCAATTTAGCTATCACATACCTGATCACTTTAGCTTGATTACACATTCGATCATAATTTATCATTGCTCGCTGAACCATTCAGAATTGAAAAGGATACTCGGATAATCACACATATCGTACAATGCCAACGTCTAAGACGTGGTTTTACGTGTAATCACATATCGATGCCACTACCCCAGACAGGGTCTTACACGAATCAAATACGATGCCAATATCCCAAACATGGTCTTACACATAATCACATATCGATGCCACTATCCCAGACGTGGTCTTACACGTAATCACATATTGATGCCACTGTCCCAGACAGGGTCTTACACGTAATCACATATCGATGCCACTGTCCCAGATAGGGTCTTACACGTAATCACGTATCGATGCTAACGTCCCAAACGTGGTCTTACACATAATCACATATCGATGCCAACATCCCAGACGTAGTTTTATACGAAAACACATATCGAAAATCCCATGTCATGACATATATATCCTAGCTATTCCTAAGGTTTGTACGGGGCTTTCGGATATCGTATCTCGGTCGAATCGAGTTCGTAAACATAGCTCCCAAACATATACACATTCGACTACCACATATATACTTTCACATGATTCATTTCAGTATATATAAATCGTATTTATTTAAAATTTACAACATATATTTGCTTATAAACTTACCTTCGACAACGATAATCGAAATGGGACGATTATTCAACAACTTTGGTTTTCCCCGATCCAAATCTGATTTCTTTAGTTTTTAATCTAAACATATTCAAATTAAACTCATTCAAACATATTTCCATTCAATTTAATCCAAAAACACATAAATGGGAAAATTACCATTTTGCCCCTAACATTTTACACTTTTTACAATTTAGTCCAAATTGCACAAAACACAAAACATGCAAAATTTGCACACACCATGCCTAAGCCGAATGTTACCCATGCTCATACAAGTCCATACATTTCATTTATTTTACATTTTAGTCCTTCAATTTGTTATTTTTGCAATTTAGCACTAATTACTCAAATTCATCAAAAATTCCAATACAAAATATATTAATCCAAAACATATCTTTCATAATTCATCATCTAACATCACAAAGCTCAATTATTCATCAATGGCATAACTCAAAATATTCATCAAAATAAAAAATTAAAGCATGGGCTTTGTACATTACACTGCAACGATCTCAAAAACGTAAAAATTATCCAAAATTGAGCTAGTTTCATACCTTAATCAAGCTAGTCTTTGGCCGAACCCTTGAAAGCTTTATTTCTTTTCTTTCTACCACTGTCCTATCTCCATGAGTTAAGTTTAGAAATTCCCTCCTACGGGCATCCACATAGCTGGCACCCACATACTTAGCCTGGAAAGTAGTCTTGAAAACTGCCCAGGTCAAACGATTGGCTTGAGTGCCCTCTTTGACAATAAGCCACCACCGGTATGCCTCATCTCTTAGCAATGACACTGCACCTTTTAGCTTTTGATCAGGGGTGCAGTTAAGGTCATCCATAATCCTTTCTGTGGCGTCAATCCAATATTTAGTCACATTAGAGGAAACTCTAGCAATACCCCTGAATATCTCCGCCCCATTAGACCTGAGTCGTTCTGTAACTGACCCACGGTCCATAGAACCAGTACTAAGCCCAGCGACCCTTTCCAGAATCCTCAACATCGCTTGGAACAGTGCGTCATCCCCAGCCATTCGATTTTGAGACCCTATCTCAGTCATAGGTGAAGCTGGTGCCTCTCTAGCTTCCTCATTAGGCTGGTGTCCAGAAGACAAAGACCCAGCCTGAGCACTTCCACGGCCTCTACCGCGACCTCTACCACGAATACCCCTAGTACTCATTATCCAGTCGCGCTTTTATATGTAT
This sequence comes from Gossypium longicalyx, assembly GCA_025698465.1. NCBI lineage: Eukaryota > Viridiplantae > Streptophyta > Magnoliopsida > Malvales > Malvaceae > Gossypium > Gossypium longicalyx. Next base: position 81,958,454 of record CM047002.1, read on the forward strand.
TAATAGTTTTATGCCAATCACTTTATTATTCTAGTGTTAATTACAGATAATTTATGAAAAATATTATCTCAGAGTTTGTTTTCGCAGTTTATATTCTTGCTACGGTTTGAAGTTTACTCTAACTAAAGAGTTTCGATACAGTTTTACTACCTAAGTAGTTTCAGTAATAACATTTCTATATTTTTATTTCAATATAACAATTAGAAAGCTTACTGGATCTGCGCGGAGACTTGGTGTACCACTCCTTCCGTAAAATATTTCCAAATAATAATTTTAAACCATTTGTACAATGCTGTTAAAATTCTCACGTTTTTGAAAAATCTATTTTTTCAACTTAGCTCTGATACCACTAAATGTCACACCCTAAACCCAGCCTAGACGTTATGGCCGAATCTGTGATGTTACATTAGAGTGTTATTCCAAAACATAAATTTGATGAAAGACCGACCTTCATAAAAAACTTCTTGGGGTTGTTAACAAAAATTTGGGATGCTATTTCTTTATTTTAAACTCAAGTCATTTTAGAAATTATTATCCCCATTAATTTGTCATTACATTTTAAATTGGTGTTTGTTCGTTTTACCTCTAAGAGGTTGATCTTGACATCTCACTATTTGCGTTGCATAAAAGTGATGTTTCTGGAAAACGTTTGTTTATATTTTCTTAAAAATCTGAGTCCTATTACTAACAGGTAAAATAAAGTAAATAAATCCCCATATTAAAATAAAACTTTAAGAGGACTTATTATATCATGAAACCAAAAAAAAGAAAAGAAAGATAAACTCTTAATTATAATAAGTAATAAAATAACTACGTTGAGTGGCCACCTCAGAGTCCTCTGTCGCCTCGATCCGTCTAAGCATGGGGATTTCCTGCATATATAACAGATATGTAAGTTTACGAAAACTCAGTGTGTGAAATCCCATAGTAGTGAACAATCAAAGCAAACACAATCTGGGCCACCATAGTACAAAAGCAAAAAAGGTCTAAGGAAAGAGGAGGAAACAATCGGTCAAAGATTCAAGAACAAAAACTCAAAAGTTGAGAAGAAGAGGAAGAGGAGGCAGTTGATCAATAAGCACTGTTGTGAAGAGCCAAAACGAAATAGGCAAGTGCCCGAATGGTCAAAACGAGAAGTACCCCAAAGACTTCTAACAGAAATCGGCTACTCAGCAAAAGTGAAAAGGAATCCAAAACGTAAAAAGGGTAAACAAGAGTACAAAACTGACCAAAATGAGAAGTATGACCCCTAGGCCAAATTCTTGAGTGCCTAGAGTCCCTATTCGGCACCAACTCCCCACAACTTCAAAATCCCCTGATTCTCTCCTTAACTCCCTCTTATAATCTATCCATGACTAATTCAAACTCCCCTTCCCTTATTAGTGTTTCGGTCAAACACTACTACCTCCTAAGGCAAGCAGTAAAAATAATCTCCCCTTGCACAATCTGGGATTCGAACCCTAGACTCCTTGCACACCCAACATGCCACTTACCACTAGACTAGCATGCTCACTTTGTCATGATTTTAACAAGTTCTGCATATAACCATACTGACCAAGGGTAGGGGTTTTAACCTTAAAAACAAAATTTTGCTCAAGCCAAGGCTTGAACCCACGACTTCCCAAACACTCCCAAAGCACTAAACTACTAAGACAAACATACAAAAATAATTTTAACGGGGGTTTTCGGAATTTGGGGCGTTACATTACATATTTTCATTGTCCATAAATAGGACCCTTTTCAATACACAATATAACAAATATCTCATGCGTTTAAATCATACAAAAGCTTAATATCTCAACACATTATATCATTCCGTCAAACGTTCTCATATCTTATAACTCAAATATGCAATTACAAGCTCAATCAAGCATCCATACTATCAAACTAGCAATTTTGCCAACATGTCAATCTTTTAAGGCTCGAAACATACTTGGTTCAGCCACTCACAAAATCAATAATTTGACTATTAAACCAATCCAGTCAGCAAGCTAATTGATCAAATATAATATGATATTTAATATTTTCAAACAATTTTATGAGTTTAGGACCCACGCCTTATTTTTTGCTTCCTTGCAACACATTAGCGAATCTTCCAATTTTCCTTAATAATTCCTTAAATGAACCTAATCCAAAATTCAGTATAAATTCAATCAATTTACCATTAAACCAGCCCCCAAACACCCACTTATGAATTCAAACCAATTGTTGAAATTATAACTATTTTATGAATCCAAACTAGTTAGACTCCTTACACTGTATCAATGCAAACCATACGTACAATCATTCTTCGCCTTTACAGATGGTTTACGGATGGTTTGGGGGATTTAGGTCAACACCTAATTCAATAATATACTGGAAAATCAGTAGCTAATTAATGATTAAATTTCTTGATTTAATCAAATCATAACCTTTACCAACAACTATGTTAAAATAACAAACTAGTTACCCTTAATTGCACTTACGCTTCACGATTTGTGGGATCCGAATGGCTAATCGATCAAGAACATTTTCCCTAATTGAAATGGGTTTAAAATCTAATTAGGAGGGTTCAAGAACTCAAATTAATTCTAGAAAAATATAGGCAAGAACTAAGAAACAAAACAGCCCACTTTCTTGCACATAGGCGCACGCACCACCACCAATGATGGCTAAAATTGGGGTTAAATTTTAAAACGGTTTGAGATCTCATTAAATTCTAGAAAAATAACTTTTAAATAATTTAAAATCCCCCAAATTCTAGATCTGGAAATTTAGGTTTTTAATGGACAATATTAATTAAGAAATCCAAGAAAGAAGAGACCTTACCCAAGCTAGTCGAGAGAAACGACAATGACACTTTCTTGGCAATTTTCGGGATCGATCTTGGAGTTGAAGATTTTAGATTCGGGGCTGATTTTAATGATAAAAAATGACAGCAATATGGTGGAGAATATGTTAACAAATCTTGTGGCAAAAAGAAAAAGAAAAAGAAAAAGAAAGAGATGATAAAACCAGATGTAGGAGCCGACAACAATGGGAGAAAGAAAGAAAATTGAAGAGAAAAAAGGAGAGGAAGAGGGTGAACGGCTTGGGCAGGTAAAAGTTGAATTAAAGGCTAAAAATTATAATAAAAAATTTATATTTATACTTAGGGTTCAAGGGTATGGATGGCACACACATTAAAAAAATATGGGATTTTGTAAAGTTTAATTATTTCGCAAGGGAAGGGATTTGAACGTGGGACCTCATTTAATTTCCATGCTTTCTCATATTTCTTTTAACCATTAGGCTCTTTCCTCATTCTTAAAATAATTTTGCAATATTTATTTTAAAAACAAGGCATGTCACATACTAGGGTTTAAAGCAAAATTTGTAGAATAATAAAAATTGTGAGAGAGAAGGGATTTGAACTTGGATTTCAAGGAACATTTCACTAACTCTTAAACAACAAACCAATACCTTATTTATTTCCTAAAAGTGATTAGATAATTTAAAAATTAAGGCATGATCACTCTCTTTTAATTCACAAACCCGATTCTACTAACCCCCGATTTTTGGGATGCTACTATATAATTAGCTCGAATTATTTTTTTTCATTTAATTTTTTCTCCGTCCATTTGGTAATTACAATATTTTAAGTTGTGTTTAGGCTCACAGTGATGCCATGGAACTCGGTGACCTAAAAATTTCACCAGAAGTATGGGGATGGAACCATCACCCCAATAAGCTGGGATCACATTGCAACTCAAAGTCCTAGTTTACTCTTATTAAACGGTCACAAGTTGAAGTGTATCTAGGGCTTCATGTTTACAAAATTTATGCTGTCAAGTGATGGAGTATAATTGGCACCTTAGTTGACAGTGGTTATGCGAGTACGACAACGAATTTCACCCCATCAAAGGAGGATGCTTTATAAAACCCATACAGAAGTCTAAGATCATAGTCATAGCAAAAAGTGCAAGGGCCTTTTAGTATACTCAACTTACTCATTTTCTCCACCAAAGATACGGAACCTATTACATTAAACTATGACAGAGGTGTCGGGTCGATATGCATTTCACCATGCAACCGCTACCGGCGCAGTTCACATTTCATCCTTTCTCCACTACACAACAACTCCTCCCCATTGGAAACCTTGTTGCTCCCAACTTTGTCACAAGTTATAATAACGAACTCACCACCTTTGGTGGAGACAGATAAAACAAATTAATTAATTATACTTGAAGACCCTTGTGTTTTTCACTGCGACTATGATCTTAGACTTTTGTAATGGTTTTATAAAGCATCCTCCTTTGATGAGGTGAAACTCATGTCATGTTCGTATAACCACCATCAACTGGCCCCTGTTATACTCTATCCCTTAACAGCATAACTTTTGTAGACCAGAAGCCCTAGATACACTTCAACCCATGACCATTTAATCAACAGCAACTGAGACCTTAAACTGCAATGCAATCTCAACTTCTCAGGTGAGGGCTCCATCCTGACAAGGAAGGTGAAATTTTAGGTCACTGCGCTCCATGGTGTCATCATAAATTCAAACATACCTTAAAACTATAGCAATGCTATCTTAAATGCAAACAAATATAAACTATAAACTTCTAATTTCCAATTGCAAGAAAAAAAGAAAAAAAATTCAACAAAGTGAAAACGTGCCCTATATTACGCGTTTTCATTTCCCTCTCCTAAAACACGTCATATAAAGAGCATTTTCACTACCATGTCAATGAAAACATGCCATGCAAAACTCGTTTTCAATTCTCTCTCTAAAAATAACTTATTTCGATAAATATAAAAAAAATACTAAATATATTTAAAAAAAAAGCATATTTGGTTAATTCACCCATCAAACTTCATTAAACCACAGTTGAAAAAAAAAACAGTTGGCAATTGAATTCTAGTCTTCGGTAAGGCACCAAAGTTCATATTACCCGTAAGGTCTAATATAGTGATAAGAAGTGATTTAATATCGTGATAAGAAGTGATGTGGGATTTAAATTTCAGTATTAGAATTTATTTGCTTTTATGGGTAAATAAAATAGTATTTTCTTATTTGAAAAGTTAAACTCAAATACTTTTTTTTGGAAAAGAAATATTCTTAAATAAATATATCTCTCATTATCTTTAAATGATACAACATGTATCGGAGGAAAAAAAGTAATCATAGAAGTGCAATGATATTTTAGAAAAGCAAGCAACTGTCAAATCTTCAAAGGGGTTCATTATAATATCCGAAAACCGTCCAATCAATCGGTGAACCAGCCACAGTTGTTTCATTTTACTCTTTGGAATACTTTTCTAAAAAGAAAACAAACTTGAAAGTAACTGATATTCAGCCAAATTATTTCCAGAGTACAGCGTTTGGGATGACGAGTCTAGACCTGGTAAATATTGACATACTATACGTTATGATCACCGCGCGGAAAATTTAAAATATGATATTGTGAAAAAAAAAAAATCAGAATGTGAAGATATTAAAATTTAAACCCCGACAGGTTCAAAGCCTAGCCGAATTAATGACACCTAACAATTGCTAGAATAAAAAACTCTTTTATAAAATTTAATAAATCAAAATTGGTGAGTAAAAATAAAATTACGTGGAAATGTACCTAAGTTTGTAAATATGTTAAAATTTTTCAGTTTTTTTATTTTCATCTTCTAAATTAACACAAAAGTAAATTAGAAAATGTGACTCTTTTTTTTTTCCTAAAGATGAGATGTTAGAAAAATTATGATACCGTAATTTGAGGAGCATAATTTTTTTTTTGGTGAAAAGAAAAGGTTACAAAATCAATAGATTAAATCCTCATAGGAGGAACCTCAACCATTCTTAAGCCTAGTCTTCTAGAACAAACTAACTTGGCCAAACTATCAGCAACTAGATTCTCTTCACGAGAAATATGTTGAATCCTCCATTGTTTTACTATTTTAAGGATAAGATGAATTCTTCTGATGAGTGCAGAATTAGAATTCCTTGAAGAACCTTCTTGAATAGCATGAACAACTTCAATACTGTCAGTTTGGATTAGTATCATAACTTTAATATATAGCTTTTGCATATTAATCTGAATTTCTAAGCAGCCCGTTATAACCTTAATATTTGACTCGTACTTTATTTAATAGTGGAAGCTCAATAAGTCTTACCCAAATTAGATTACTTTTAATTTGGGCTAACCATTTATGATAATGAATATTAACTTGCAATTTTCTTATTATATATGTGATGTTCATATTATTGAACAATCTCCCACTTGGACCACATATATATCCTAATTACCTTGTAATTACATGTTATTATATAGACTTATGAGCTAAAAAATTTAGTATCATATCCAAAAGATATTCCAAACAATCGAGTCCATTAATTATGTTAACAAAGAATCAAGTCGACTTCCGTTACATATATCATAACTAAATCCATCATTGATCATGTATATTAACATAGCCAAATGACATAGATCAAGTATGGATGTGTTCAGGGGCGAAGATAGAAATTTTTTTTAAGGGGGCCGGATGAAATTTTAATTTTTTATAGTTTATATCTTTATAATTTATAAAGGATTAAATTGAATTTTTATAATTTTAGGGGGGCCAAAGTGCAATTTTATCTTTAGTAATTTTAAAAAAAAATTTACGGGCCTAAAATGTAATTTTACATTTTAGGGGGGCCAGGGCACATGCCAGCCCCCCTGGCTTCGCCCCTGGATGTGTTGCATTAAAATTACATGCAATGTGATCTAAACATGTCTATTTCCAACTAGTCCTCCTTAGCCATAGTTAGATCGAACTTTACCAAAATCAAAGCATGAATAAACCACAGAAATCTTATTTCTGCATAAAATAACCTTAAAAAAAGGTAAACTAAAATAACCGAAAATGTGTCTATAATAGAAAAATATTTAAAATTACAAACTCCCACTAAAATCAAATATCTTGAAATGACATTACACCCATATGAGCAGTATTGTAACACCCCTATCCCATAACCATTACTAGAATAGGTAAGGGGCATTACCAGACAGACAAAATATTTTAGACCGATTCAGAATCACAGATATCACATAACATTAATACATAAGCAATCATCAATAATTTGTCCCTTATGATGGTCTACAAGACTTAAAACATAATTTTAGAAAATGTCGGGACTAAACTGAACACATTCATAAATTTTAGAACTCAGAAAGTATTTCAATTCTGTTGAGGTCACAGGGCCATGTGACCAGGACGTGTGCCTCACATGGGCATCAGACACGCCAATGTGATCCAACCGTGCCATATCAGAGTATATATATTGACTTTCACCCACGGCCAATAGACACTCCCGTGTGCTATGGCCGTGTGATACTTAGCTAGCTACTGACTTGAGCCCACGGCCTTATGACATGCCTACGTGTCATAACCGTGTGACCTTAAGAGGTGACTTCTTTGCATACACGGCCACAAGGCACGCCCGTGTTCCCTGACCGTGTAGCACAATGCAGGCTTGGTTTAAGCCAATTTGCCACCCCTTTTTGGGTCATTCCTAAGCAATATTAGACAACATTTATACCAAAGTTCTCAGCTAATTTCAACCTCAAAACATCCTTCATTATAACTAATTCATCAACTTGGCATATTTTAAAATAACCACCACATACAAGGCTATATAACCATTACAAGCATACCCAATTTGGCATCACAATCCATTTACCAAAATTGTACACAAACATATCATTTGCTAGCCAAATCTCATGGCATAACATATTTACATATCAAAGCTTAAATACATAGACATTCTAGCCTATACATGCCATACTGAAAAATATTTACACTTTCAAAAGTACCAAATTAAGGTTCGATAGTGTGGTGACGATCCTTGACGGTCCCCGAGCTTGCAGTAGCTTGGATATCTATAAAACAATGCAAACACACACAAAGTAAGCTTTCAAAAGCTTAGTAACTCGTACTATAATCATTAACAATATATAAAACATAAAACATCAACACATAAGTATTTACAAATTCTCAAATCATCTATCAAATTTATACCAACCCAATCCATATGTTCATAACTATTCAATAAACTTCACTTAGATAATATCATCTACCACTAGGTATCATACATACCTAGATCTTCATACTCATTCACTTTCATTCTCACCTTTTACTTGAGTATTTCAAGACTCTCTATAAAATATTCATACTTTAACAACCGCACACTTAGTGCTGTAAAGGTTAGCCGAAGCTAAAATGATTCCACACACTTAGTGCCATTTCAATTAACTGAAGCTAAATCGGTATCGCACACTTAGTGCCTTATATACCCGAAGCTATTTCAACTCGCACAGTTAGTGCAATTTGTAGCCAAAGCTATATGTATTAAACCACACACTTAGTGCTAAGCACAGTCGAATATCATTGTACTCAAATCGTAATCAAATATCTATACAATTTATGCATTGTAATCGCATTAAAACATAACATTAACATCATTTATCATGTACGAACTTACCTCGTACTCGAAGTTGTCAACCCGAACGTTTATTCAATAATCTTCGACTTCCCTCGATCTAAATCCGAATTCCTCTTTTCTTGATCTATAAGTATTCAAAATTAATCCTTTTATTCACCAAATCATTCAAAACAATCCATAAGTACATATTTAGGACATTTTGCAAACTGGCCCTCACATTTTCACATTTCGACACTTTAGTCCCTATTTCACAAAATCACAAAATACACATAATTTGCATATACACAAGCTTAGCCGAATTCTTCTAGTTCTCATACAAGTCCAAACATTTCATTTATTTCACATTTTAGTCCCTAAAAAATAACATCTTTACAATTTAGCCCAAATTACTCAATTTTATCAAAAATCCAAAGACAAATCATTTAAACCCAACATCAAGCTTCTATAATTCATCTACTAACATCTCAAAACTCATAGTTTCATCAATGGTACATTTCAAAATCATCATCAAAATTAGAAATTGAGGTATGGGTTCGATAGTATACAAAGCAACGATTACAAAAACATAGAAATTATCAAAAACCGAACAAAAACGAACCTTTAATCAAGCTTAGAAGTAGCCGAATATCAAAGTGTAAGAACCCTAGCTTTTCTTTCTTAATTTTCGATAAAGATGAAGAAAATAATGAGCAATTTCATGCTTGTTTATTAATATTAACATAATAAACACTTTACTATTATAATCTTTGTTAAACTATTATAAAATCACATAATGGTTGGTTATAAATGTCCATTCAAACTTCCATTGCTTAAATAACCACGTAAGGACCTCTTATTCAATAAGCCAAGTCAAATAAGTACTTTTAACATCTAGCACACAGCTTTTACATTTTACATAATTAGGTCTTTTTTGCAAATTAAACACACAAACAGTTAAATTTTCAGATGAGACTTTCACACATGTCAATTCACTTATAATAGGCACGGAAAATAATATTAAAATATTTTTCTGACTCGGATATGTGGTCCCGAAACCACTATTCCGACTAGGGTCAAAATCGAACTGTTACAATTCTCCCCCCTTAGGGATTTTTGTCCCTGAAAATCTTACCATTAAATAGATGCGGATATTACTGTCTCATAGCATCTTCAGGCTCCCACGTGACCTTTTCAATACCGTCTCGATGCCACATCATTTTAACTAATGAAATTTTCTTATTTCGTAACTCTTTAACTTCACGAGTTAAGATACGGATCGGCTTTTCTTTGTAAGTCATATCAGACTGAATTTCAATCTCAGATGGAGGAATTACATGCGAAAGATCGGATCTGTATTGTCGAAGCATCGATATGTGAAATACATTGTGAATATTTTCCAGCTCAGGCGGTAACAACAATATATAAGCAATCGACCCAATACGCTCGATAATTTCATACGGTCCGATGAACCTCGGACTCAACTTGCTTTTTCTACCAAACCGAAGCACTTTCTTCCACGAAGACACTTTCAAAAACACTTTGTCGCCGATCTTAAACTCAATGTCTTTTCTTTGCAAATCTGTATATGATTTTTGACGATTAGAAGCTGCTTTCAAACTATCTCAGATTACTTTTACTTTCTGTTCAGTTTCTTTTATCAAGTCAACCCTGTGAATCTTGTTTTCGCTAAGCTCGATCCAATACAAAGGTGTACGGCATTTGCGACCATATAAAGCCTCGTATGGTGCCATTTTAATGCTTGACTGAAAATTGTTATTATACACAAATTCAATCAAAGGTAGATATTGTTCCCACGTACCTTCAAACTCAAGGATGCAACATCTCAACATATCCTCGAGTATCTGAATAATCCGCTCAGATTGGCCATCCGTTTGCGGATGAAAAGCAGTACTAAAGTGCAATTTAGTACCTAATGTATCTTGCAACTTCTTCCAAAATAATGATGTAAATCTATAGTCTCTATCTGACACTATCAACAATGTCACACCATGCAATTTCACAATATCAGAAATGTATAACTCAGCTAATTTAGCAAGTGAGTAATCGGATCGAATCGGAATAAAATGAGCTGATTTTGTCAATCGATCAACTACAACCCAAATTGTATATTTCTTTCTCGGAGACAGGGGCAAACCCGAAATAAAGTCCATAGTCACTCGATCCCATTTTCACTCTGGAGCTATAATCGGTTGTAGCCAACCAGATGACACTTGATGTTTAGCTTTAACTTGCTGACATATCAAACATTTAGAAATAAAATCATAGATATCTCTTTTCATTCTAGACCACCAATAATGCTGTTTCAAATCATTATACGTTTTCGTACTACCCGGATGCACAGATAAACGACTACTGTGAGTTTCACTTAGAATCATTTGAATTAACTCTAGATTTCTCGGAATACAAATTCGATCTCGAAATCTCAAGCAATCATCTTTATCAACTCTGAATTCTGAATTAGACTTTACATCACACTGAGCTTGTTCAGCTAAAATCTCATTATCAATCTTCTGAGCTTTAATAATCTGCTGTAAGAACAAGGGTCTTGCTTTTAATTTAGCTAAAACTGAACCATCACCAGACAGAACCAAATGAGCATTCATCGCATGCAAAGCAAACAATGATTTTTGACTCAGGGCATCAGCAACAACATTTGCTTTACCCGGATGATAATCTATCACAAGTTCGTAGTCCTTTAGTAGTTCAAGCCATCTTCTTTGTCGCAGATTCAAATATTTTTGAGTCATCAAATACTTCAAACTTTTATAATCAGAGTATACATGACACTTTTCACCGAACAAGTAATGGCGCCAAATCTTTAGAATAAACACAATCGCAACTAATTCAAGATCATGCGTCGGATAGTTCTTTTCGTGCGGCTTCAACTGTCTCGAAGCATAAGCAATAACTTTTCCTTCTTGCATTAGAACACATCCCAAACCAATTAATAAAGCATCATTATAAATCACAAATTCTTTACCCGATTCAGGTTGTACTAATACCGAAGTTTCAGTTAACAAAGCTTTCAACTGATCAAAGCTGTTTTGACACTTTTCATACCACTCAAACTTCACATCTTTCTGAAGCAGTTTTGTTAACGGGGCTGCGATCATCGAAAAACCTTTCACGAATCTTCTATAATAACCCGCAAGTCCTAGAAAACTACGGACTTTAGATACATTCCTTGGAGGTTTCCAATCCAAAATAGTAGAAATTTTACTTGGATCAACTCGAATACCAGAGGTTGATACAATATGACCCAAGAAACTAACTTCTTGCAACCAAAACTCACATTTACTGAATTTTGCATACAACTGTTTATATCTCAAAATCTGTAATACTAACCTCAGATGCTCGGCATGTTCAGATTCATCACATGAATAAATCAATATGTCATCAATGAATACCACTACAAATTGATCTAAATACGGTCTGAAAATTCTATTCATCAAATCCATGAAAATAGCAGGCGCGTTAGTCAATCCAAAAGGCATAACTAAGAATTCATAGTGACCGTACCTTGTTCTAAAAGCGGTTTTCGAAATATCTGAGTCTTTCAATCGTAATTGATAATAGCCTGATCTTAAATCTATTTTCGAAAACACAGCAGCTCTTTTCAACTAATCAAACAAATCATCAATTCGGGGCAGGGGATAATTATTCTTGATAGTCACTTTATTCAACTGACAATAGTCAATACATATTCTCATTGTACCGTCTTTCTTTTTCACAAATAAAACTGGAGTACCCTAAGGTGAGAAACTCGGTCTATTAAATCCTCGATCGGTCAACTCTTGCAACTGAGACTTTAATTTTTTCAGTTCAGTCGGGGCCATTTTATATGGAGCTATTGAAATTGGAGTAGTACCAAGTACCAATTCAATGCCAAACTCTACCTCTCTAACCGGAGGTAATCTCGAAAGTTCTTCAGGAAACACATCAGGGAACTCACAAACAACAGGCACAAATTCAACCTTCTTTTCTGATACTCTCGAATCAATCACATATGCAAAATAAGCTTCACAACCCTTTCTCACAATACTTAAAGCTTTCATCGAAGATATCACAGCAGATAATCCATTCAAATCACTAGATTCAATTCTAACTATTTCATCATTCTTGCATCTCAAATCAATAGTTTTTCATTTTCAATTCACCACAGCATCATGCAAAGTTAACCAATCCATACCCAGAATTATATCAAACTCATCAAAAGGCAATAACATTAGATCAGCCGGAAAACAATTATTTCGAAACATTAATGGACAATTCTTGTAAACTTTATCAACCAGAACACATCTGCCTAGGGGATTCGAATCTCTAATTACAAATTTAGTAGACTTTACAGGAAAAGTTTTACTGTTCACTAAGTTTATGCATATATATGAATGTGTCGATCCAGGATCTATCAAAGCAATCATAGAAGTATCATAGAGAGTAAATGTACCCGTAATCACATCTGGCGATGAAGCTTCCTCGTGAGCTCTGATAGCATAGGCTCTGGCAGGTGTACGAGCCTCAGATCTCACAGCTGCGTCTTTCGTTCCTTACTGACTACCGCTCACATTTCCCAAATTTCTAGAAGGTCTACCTCGAGAAACATTACCGCTCTGCCTTGGATTCTGAACATTATCTTTTTCAGCTAAATCTAGGCAATCTTTTATAAAATAATTTCTTGAACCATAACTATAACAAGCTCGGTGAACACTTTTTCCCTAGCATTCACCGAAATGTCATCTTCCACACTGATCACACTCAGGCTTTTCATTCTTTACATTATCAACACTAGCAACAGATGTAGCTGAAGATTTGAAATTCGATTGTGATCTAACACGATCTCTAGTCGAAGGTCCCATACTAGTCTTTAAACGACTGCTATCATCTCTAAACTTCTTGGGTCCAAATTGAAACGATTTGCCTGAAGATCTCTTTCGTACCTTTCTAGCTTCAAAATCAGCCTTTCTTTTCTCTTTCCCAAGATCTTCAGCTTTACATGCTTGTTCAACAAGCACTACGAATTCTTTGATTTCCAGGATTCCAACTAGTAAATGAATATCTTCATTTAAGCCGTCTTCAAATCTCTTACACATTATTACTTCCGTAGATACGCATTCATGAGCATATTGACTCAACCTTACAAATTCTCGCTCGTATTCCGTGACAGACATTCAGCCTTGTTTAAGTTCAAGAAACTCTTTGCGTTTTTGATCAATGAATCTCTGATTGATAAATTTCTTCCAGAATTCAACTTGGAAGAAATCCCAGGTAACTTATTCACTCGAAACCACCGATGTCAAAGTCTTCCACCAATGATACGCCGTATCTCTCAAAAGAGAAACATCACATTTTATGAATTCCTCAGGACTCAAAGACAACTCATCAAACACTCTTATTGTGTTCTCCAACCAGAACTCGGCCTTTTCAGCATCATCACTTGTTGTAGCTCGGAACTCTTCAGCCCTATGTTTTCTAATCTTATCAACTGGTGGTTTACTCAACTGTATCGGGTTTACTGGTGGCATAACATGACTTTGAGGAGAATTAACTAGGGGTGGAGGATGTTGTATAGCCGGATTGGTTCTAATGTATTGGGTGAACCAATCAGTCATCATCTGATAGAAGGCTTGTTTAGCCTCACTATCACGGCTACTCGTAGCCGGTCGAGAACCAACTTGCACCGTCCCTTGCGCGGGAGCAGGCGCATTACTTTCAACATCATTTGCTATAGCTCTATCGGGATCCATCGCTATATAAAAGCACATTTCAATGTCAAGATTCATCACACTATCACAATTCATAAGTATGACATGTATAGTTAGACTCACAAATGCTATGGTAGTCCTAGAACTGACTAAACCAATACCAACTAAATGTAACACCTCTATACCATAACCGTCACCGGAATAGGTAAGGAGCATTTCCAGACAGACAAAACATTTCAGACCGATTTAGAATCACAAATACCACATAACATTAATACATAAGCAATCATCAATAATTTGTCCCTTAAGATGGTCCACAAGACCTAAAACATAATTTTAGAAAATGTTGGGACTAAACCGAACACATTCATAAATTTCAAAACTCAGAAAGTATTTCAATTCTATTAAGGTCACACGCCCGTGTGACAAGGCCGTGTGCCTCACATGGGCATCAGACACACCCATGTGATCCAACCGTGCCATATCAGAGTATATATATTGACTTTCACCCATGGCCAATAGACACGCCCGTGTGCTATGGCCGTGTGATACTTAACTAGCTACTGACTTGAGCCCACGGCCTTATGACATGCCTATGTGTCATAACCGTGTGACCTTAAGAGGTTCCTGCATTGCATACATGGCCACAAGGGACGCCCGTGTTCCCTGACCGTGTGGCACAATGCAGGCTTGGTTTAAGCCAATTTGCCACCCTTTTTTGGGTCATTCCTAAGCAATATTAAACAACATTTATACCAAAGTTCTCAGCTAATTTCAACCTCAAAACATCCTTCATTATAACTAATTCATCAACTTGGCATATTTTAAAATAACCACCACATACAAGGCTATATAACCATTACAAGCATACCCAATTTGGCATCACAATCCATTTACCAAAATTGTACACAAACATATCATTTGCTAGCCAAATCTCATGGCATAACATATTTACATATCAAAGCTTAAATACATAGACATTCTAGCCTATACATGCCATACTGAAAAATATTTACACTTTCAAAAGTACCAAATTAAGGTTCGATAGTGTGGTGACGATCCTTGACGGTCCCCGAGCTTGTAGTAGCTTGGATATCTATAAAACAATGCAAACACACACAAAGTAAGCTTTCAAAAGCTTAGTAACTCGTACTATAATCATTAACAATATATAAAACATAAAACATCAACACATAAGTATTTACAAATTCTCAAATCATCTATCAAATTTATACCAACCCAATCCATATGTTCATAACTATTCAATAAACTTCACTTAGATAATATCATCTACCACTAGGTATCATACATACCTGGATCTTCATACTCATTCACTTTCATTCTCACCCCTTACTTGAGTATTTCAAGACTCTCTATAAAATATTCATACTTTAACATCCGTACATTTAGTGCTGTAAAGGTTAGCCGAAGCTAAAATGATTCAGCACACTTAGTGCCATTTCAATTAACCGAAGCTAAATCGGTATCGCACACATATAGCCGAAGCTATTCTAACTCGCACACTTAGTGCTATTTGTAGCCAAAGCTATATGTATTAAACCACACACTTAGTGCTAAACACAGTCGAATATCATCATACTCAAACCGTAATCAAATATCTATACAATTTATGCATTGTAATCACATTAAAACATAACTTTAACATGATTTATCATGTACGAACTTACCTCGTACTCGAAGTTGTCAACCCGAACGTTTATTTAATAATCTTCGACTTCCCTTGATCTAAATCTGAATTCCTCTTTTCTTGATTTATAAGTATTCAAAATTAATCCTTTTATTCACCAACTCATTCAAAACAATCCATAAATACATATTTAGGGCATTTTGTAAACTAGCCCTCACATTTTCACATTTCGACACTTTAGTCCCTATTTCACAGAATCACAAAATACACATAATTTGCATATACACAAGCTTAGTCGAATTCTCCTAGTTCTCATACAAGTCCAAACATTTCATTTATTTCACATTTTAGTCCCTCAAAAATAACATCTTTACAATTTAGCCCAAATTACTCAATTTTATCAAAAATCCAAAGACAAATCATTTAAACCCAACATCAAGCTTCTATAATTCATCTACTAACATCTCAAAACTCATAGTTTCATCAATGGTAAATTTCAAAATCATCATCAAAATTAGAAATTGAGGCATGGGTTCGATAGTATACAAAGCAACGATTACAAAAACGTAGAAATTATCGAAAACCAAACAAAAATGAACCTTTAATCAAGCTTAGAAGTAGTCGAATATCAAAGTGTAAGAACCCTAGCTTTTCTTTCTTAATTTTCGGCAAAGATAAAGAAAATAATGAGCAATTTCATGCTTTTTTTATTAATATTAACATAATAAACACTTTACTATTATAACCTTTGTTAAACTATTATAAAATCACATAATGGATGGTTATAAATGTCCATTCAAACTTCCATTGGTTAAATAACCACGTAAGGACCTCTTATTCAATAAGCCAAGTCAAATAAGTACTTTTAACATCT
Organism: Gossypium longicalyx; assembly: GCA_025698465.1. Taxonomy (NCBI): domain Eukaryota; kingdom Viridiplantae; phylum Streptophyta; class Magnoliopsida; order Malvales; family Malvaceae; genus Gossypium; species Gossypium longicalyx. The sequence goes on from CM047002.1 coordinate 81,975,115, forward strand.
AGCACACAGCTTTTACATTTTACGCAATTAGGTCCTTTTTTGCAAATTAAACACACAAACATTTAAATTTTCACACGAGACTTTCACACATGTCAATTCACTTATAATAGGCACGGAAAATAATATTAAAATATTTTTTTGACTCAGATATGTGGTCCCAAAACCACTATTCTGACTAGGATTAAAATCGGACTGTTACAAGTATGCTCATAAATACATTGGGTGGTAGTCTCTTAGTAAGCGAATATGCAATTATGGACTTTGTCCCAATATGATTTATAGACACTTGACCACTCTAAACTATAACTTTAATAAGGAATTTAAAGTTTATGTATTTTTACTTTTATGTGCACCTGTTGTTATTGGAATAAAGGATTGCAATTTATTGTCACAATTTGTACCTTATTGACAAAATTTTGCATCCATATTCCACAAAAATAAATTTTGTATACTTGACGATCTCTAGCTTATTAGACTTCTAATATGTGAGCATGTAATGCTTATTTTCTAAAGATAATGTATGAATCGTTTGGTTGCTTTCTAATGATCCATACACAAATTGCTCAAATATTTACTCAATATCCCAACAATGTATGCAATATCAGAATGCGTACAAACCTAAACATACATTAGATTTCCCACTACTGAAATGTAAGGAGTCTCATGCATTTTCATAATCTCAAAATCATTCTTGGGACAATCATTGAGACTATTCTCACTCCCATTGATCTTGTGATCTATAAAATTATTAACCAAAGCCATCATGAAACCGACTGATATAATCACTTAGTAAATATTATAATACCACTGACGAAAGGTCTGCTTAAGCCTATAGATGGATTTCTTTATTTTGTATACCATTAACTTTGCATGACCTGAACACAGTTTTCTGGTTGCACCATAAAAATCGTCTCATCAATGTTACCAGTGAGAAAAGTAGTCTTGTCATCCATCTAATGTAGCTCAAAGTCAAAATATGCCACTAAAGCCATTATAACTCTTGTTAGAAAAAATCGGTTTGAAAATAGTTTTCTTGCACAGTGAAAAATTAAAATTTAAAAAATTGACCCAGTTTGTTATATTTGTACCGATAAACCCTAGACCAAAGTCATACCTGTGTGTCAGATAGATAGATCCTTGTCATTCCCGACTTTCAATCAAATGATCTTTTTTGGTATTTTCATGCCACGAATGCTTCGAGTGTGAGCTCGAACCAATCAAATCAAAACATAGAACTATAAATTATTTTCTATTATGTGGAAAGAAAATTTTTTCTCAAATAGAAATCGACAGAATCGTTATTCTGAAAAATATATTTAATTATAAGAGAATAAAATTCTCTATTTTTGCGCAAAATAACAATATCTGAAAGTTGTTTTTGTAGCTCTATCGGTGTCATCTATTTATAGGACGAGAAGATAGAAACCTTATTGAATTGTAGAAGTTTATTTCAATTAGAAAAAAGAACTCCTTGTCTAATTAGGAGTATAGGTGGCGGCAACCCTAGTTAATATTAAATAGGGGTAGCCATCCTCCTTGTAATATCCCGAATTAAGGCCTAATCGGAATAGTGGTTTCGTGACCACAAATCTGAGATAGAAATAATTATTTTATAATTATTTTGAGGTTTATGATATGATTGCATAATTGTGTGAAGATTTCGTGAAGAAATTTTTGGCATAACGAGTTTAATTTAAAGTTAGGGATTAAATTGAATAAGTTACAAAACTTGCATTCTAGAAGTTTTTAGTATGAAATTGCTTTGAAATATTAATTAGGAGGTCTTAAATGGTACTCTGACCAATTTTAAGTTCATGGACAAAATTAGGACATGGAAGGAATTTTTGAAAGTTTAGTAAGGAGGGGCATTTTGGTCATTTGGATATTAAATGAAATAAAAAGGGAAAAATAACACAAAATTGGTTATCATCTTCCTTAGTTGCTGCTGAATGCTCCCTCTCTCCATAGCTAGGGTTTATTCAACTTTCAAGCTTCATAGTAAGTGATTCCAAGCCTCGTTTTTAATGATTTTTACGTTTTTGAAATCCCGGTAACTCGGTATAGCTTATGATAGTAATATTTTGAGTTAGAGTTCATATTTGGAAAAATAACCATAGGTGAAATTTGTGAATTTTAATGTTTTATGATAGAATATGAGGTTTTAAATTAAGTTAGACAACTTGTGCTACTTGGTTTTGAGTGAAAACGAGTAAAATGGCTTAATCGGCAAAAATACCTATTAGTCATAAGTACATGTTAGAGTGAGAATTTGATGTTGCCATAGAAGGGAAAAGTGATCAGCATGTTATAAAACATAAGAATAAGAAATTAAGTTTAATCCCAAGATTAGAGGCAAAAGTGTAAATATGCAAAAGTTTAGGGGTAAAATTGTAATTTTGCTAAAATTTGAATTAAAGACTAATTTGATAATGTGAGTATTAAATAAGCTAAATGTGTTATTTTAGATCAAGAAAGACGTAGAATCGACCCCAATCGAGGAAAAGAAAAGATTGTGGACTAAATTGCAAAATCTTTATATTTTGGTACCAAGGTAAGTTCATGTGTAAATAATGTAGCATAATTGCTATTTTTAAGTTATTGATGTTAATTATATGATATGCTAATTTTTATCATGAAATATATGCTTTGTGGTTTTTTTTTCGAATAAAATGCAAATTATGTGTATTATTTGTTAAATATAAAGTGCTACCAAGTATTGGTTTCAGTATTTTACGGAAGATGGCAAGGATATGTGTCCGAGGAAAATCCCGTTTGAACCTTAGGAATAGATTAGGATACAAGTGACATGTCACTAGGATGGTTGAGCATCCGAACTCGTTGAGTTGAGTCCGAGTTCACTTATGGATGCGAATGTCCGAACTCGTTGAGTTGAGTCCGAGTTCGTGAAATGTAACTAGGCATCCGAACTCGTTGAGTTGAGTCCGAGTTCACTTATGGATGTGAACGCTCGAGCTCGTTGAGTTGAGTCCGAGTTCACTTAGGGGCGGGTTACATGATTGCTTGATTACATATGTGACACTTATGTGCAAATTATCCATGTATCCGAGTTATATTCCAATGAGTTCAACGGGTAAAATTTTCTAGTGAAATGGAAGAACACTTAAAATGTAAGTGACGTTTTGGTAAGTGTTGTGAAATGGACACTTTGGATAGGTATGTATTTAACCCTCGGGTTGAAAATAGATACTACAACGGTAAGGTGGTAAGATGATGAATGATGTTTAGAAATGTGATATATGTTTTGGTGATACCATGCTAAGGTTGTTTGGTATAATTGTATTGTTATGTTACTTGTTATTTGCATATGAACTTACTAAGAATTTATGCTTACTCCCTCCTTTTTATTTACTGTAGTTTTGAACAAGCCGGCTCGGGAATCAGGACAGGTCGAAGGTTCGATCACACTATCCGAAGGACTTTTATTTTGGTAAATGGCTTGTAAAACTTAAGTATGGCATGTATAGCAATATACCTACTTTGTGTAAATAATTTTGTGATATGGAAGTGATTTGGTTGAGAAAATGCTTGATAATGATAAGTCATGGAAATGGCTAATTTAGATCATGTTTGATGTCATGGAAGGTTAATAGGTTATCTAGTCCATAAAAACTCATGAAAAGATGAAATTTGCCTTAAACAGAACATTGCAGCAACACTAACGTGAGTTTGAATTTTTACTAAAAATCATAGAAATCGAATTCGGAGATGGATTAAATATGTTTTTTAAGCCTAATATGTCTAGTTTCACATAAAATAAACGAAACAGGTAAAGAAATTATATGTTAGAAGATATTTGAATTTTAGTGAAACAGGGCCAGAGCGATTTTTGGATCCCCTGTTCCAACTTTAGAAATTCACCATAAATTGTAAAAAAATAATTAGGCAGATTATTTTATATTCTTGTAATCCTTATTAAGTATAGTTTTAGGATAAACAAACATCATAGTCATATAAATTTTTCACAGAGAGAAATATGGTTCGTAGTAAACAGAGGTCAGTCCAATCAAGTCCTGAAACAGGGGTAAGTTTAACTAATAAACTATACTAATTGGACCAACCAAAAATTCTAGAAAAAATTAGTGAAAAGATATATTAGTCTAGATTTAGGGAAAATTTACGGATTTTGATTTCGAGTTTCGTAACTCGAGATATGATTTTTCTTGTAACTGTGACGCTGGTAGCTAGAAAGCTGTGAATGTAGAAACAAATGATTCGAAGTTCTTAATTTGATAAATTATGTTCGGTAACACCTCAAGCTCGACTCCAGCGACGGTCTTGGGCATGGGGGCATTACATTTAGTGGTATCAAAGCAGGTTTAGTCAGTTCTCGGACTACGTGTTGTATGTACAGATTTTGCTATACATGCCATATGTATAAATTGTGATAGTGTGACAACTTCTGACCTTTTTAAATGATTTTTTATATAGTAAATGGATCCCAATCTAGCTGTGGCAGATGAAGTAGAGAGTAATGCGCCAGATCCGGCTGAAGGGGTAGCGTCGACTGAAAATCCACCTCCTACTGTTGGTCAGGGAGGAGGAGAAAGGGATCGGGAAGCCTTTCTCCAAATGATGAGTGCATGGTACACTGTGTTCGTTCGTACGAACCCAAATGTACGACCTCCCCCACCTCCCCCAATTCCTCAACCTATACCCCCGATGCCTCAGGGTGTGGATATGATAAAATTTCACAGAACTCCAGTTGCCAGAATTCATAAACAAGGGGCCGAAGAATTTAGGGCAAATATTGATGATGATGCCGAGAAAGCAGAGTTTTGGCTTGAAAATTCTATCCGTGTATTTGATGAATTATCTTGTACACCTGAAGAATGTTTGAAATGTGCTATACCTTTGTTGAGGGATTCAACCTATAATTGGTGGAAGACTTTGATTTCGGTGGAACCGAAAGAGAGGGTAACCTGGGAATTTTTTCAAGAAGAGTTTCGGAAGAAATATATTAGTGAAAGCTTTATTGATCAGAAATGTAAAGAGTTTCTTGAGCTGAAGCAAGGTAATATGACAGCCACAGAATATGAAAGAGAGTTTGTTCGATTGAGTAAGTATGCCAGAGAATATGTTCCTACAGAGGCCAAGATGTGCCGATGATTTGAAGACGAGCTCAACGAAGACATCAAGGTATTTGTTAGGATCCTTGAACTAAAAGAAATGGTGGTACTTGTCAATCGAGCTTGCAAGGTTGAAGAACTACTTAAGGAAAAGAAAAAGGTAGAATCTGAGACACGAAATTGGAAGAAAAGACCAATGAGTAATGCACCCTCACAGTAACCCGGAAAGTCAAGAAATATGAATCCTCGTTCCCAAGTTTCAGCTGGGCAATCATATGGGAATTCTAAGAAGCAAAATATGGGTCCTAAGTCCCAAACTACTTGGCGAAATGAAGTAGGGAACTCGAGATTTGTTAAACCCGAGTGCCAGCGGTGTGGTAGAAATCATTTTGATTCGTGTAGAGCAAATGAATGTTTTCGATGTGGTTCTCCGGATCATTTTATTAGAAACTGCCCAAAAAGAGCTGAGAAAGAAAATTTTCAGTATACAAAAGCAAGTGGTGCGGATTCGAGGGGAAAGTATCCAAGAAAAGCTGGGAGTGAAGCAAGCAGTAAGAATGTAGCCAGAGATGCAAAGATTAGACTCAAGGAAGGGCTCCGGCTAGAACTTATGCTATTAAAGAGCGTGAAGATGCTTCCTCACCCAATGTGATTACCGGTATATTTTCTCTTTATGATGTTAATGTTATTACTTTGATTGATCCCGGTTCTACTCATTCATATGTGTGTATGAAACTGGTGTCTAGTATGAATATACCTGTTGAGAACACAGAATTTATGATTAGAGTGTCGAATCTGTTAGGCAAATGTGTGATAGTTGATAAAGTATGCAAGAAATGTCCTTTAATGATTCGGGGTCATTACTTTCCGGCTGACTTGATGTTGTTGCCGTTTGATGAGTTTGATGTTATTTTGGGTATGGATTGGTTGACATTGCATGATGCTATAATAAATTGCAAAGAAAAGGTTATAGAATTAAAGTGTGTAAATGGTGAAACTTTGCGGGTTGAATCAGATAAATCAGAGGCATTGTTTAGTGTGATTTCTTCAATGTCGGCTCAAAGATATTTGAGAAAGGGTTATGAAGCTTATTTGGCGTATGTAATTAATACAAAAGAAGTTGAAAAGAAAGTTGAATCGATCTTGGGTTGTGTGTGAATTTGTGAACGTATTTCGGAAAAGAATTGTCGGGTTTGCCTCAAATCGTGAAGTAGAATTTGGTATTGATTTGATACAGGAACAACTCGATCTCGATTGCTCCATATAGAATGGCACCAACAGAGTTAAAAGAGTTAAAGTCGCAGATTGCAAGAGTTGGTGATAAAGGCTTTGTGAGACGAGTTTTTCACCTTGGGGTGCTCCTGTGTTATTTGTGAAAAAGAAGGATGGTTCTATGAGGTCGTGTGTGTTGATTATCGGCGAGCTAAACAAGGTGACAATAAAAACAAGTATCCGTTGCCAAGAACTCGATGATTTGTTTGATCGGCTAAAAGGAGCGACTTGGTTTTCAAAGATTGACTTCAAATGGGGTATTACCACCACGAGTAAAAGAGTCGATGTGTGCCTAAAACGCTTTTAGAACAAGGTACGGTCATTATGAATTTTTAGTTATGCCATTCGGGTTGACAAATGCTCCTGCTGTGTTTATGGATTTAATGAATCACATATTTCGACCATACTTGGACAAATTTGTTGTGATGTTTATAAATGATATTTTAATTTATTCAAAAGATGAGACAGAGCATGCTGAGCATATGAGGATAGTTTTGCAAACTTTGAGAAATAAGCAGCTGTATGCTAAGTTTAGTAAAAGTGAATTTTGGCTCCCGAAAGTTGGATTTTTGGGTCATATTGTTTCAGGTGATGGTATACGGGTTGATCCTAGTAAAATTTCAGCCATTGTTGATTGGAAACCACCGAAAAATGTAACCAAAGTTAGAAGTTTCTTGGGGCTAGCTGGGTATTATCGGCGGTTTGTAAATGGATTTTCTATAATTGCTGCTCCTATGACTAGACTACTCCGAAAGAATGTTAAATTTGAATGGACGGAAGAATGTCAACAGAGTTTTGAAGAATTAAAAAAGTTATTAACAGAGGCACCAGTGTTAGTACAAATTAAATCGTGTAAAGAATTTGTGGTGTATAGTGATGCTTCTCTAAATGGTTTAGGGTGTGTACTCATGCAAGAAGGAAAAGTGATGGCTTATGCTTTGAGGCAGTTAAAACCTCATGAGAGGAATTATCCTACTCACGATTTGGAATTGGCTACGGTGGTGTTTACTTTGAAGATTTGACGACATTATTTGTATGGTGAAAAGTGCCGGGTATATACCGACCACAAAAGTCTTAAGTAGTTGATGTCACAAAAAGACTTGAATTTGAGACAGCGAAGATGGTTGGAGTTATTGAAAGATTACGAGCTTGTTATTGATTATCATCCGAGAAAAGCGAATGTGGTTGCCGATGCTTTAAGCAGAAAGTTGTTGTTTGCTTTGAGAGTTATGAACACTCAGTTGAAAATGTCAGATGATGGTTCGATTCTAGCAGAGTTAAGAGCAAGACCGATGTTTTTACAAGAGATTTCTAAAGCTCAGAAAAATGATCAAGATTTGCTAGCCAAGAGAAAATAGTGTGAAGTTGATACGGGATCAGATTTCAGAATCGGTTCTGATGGTTGCTTGATGTTTAAAAATCGGATTTGTGTACCGAAAAATGAGGAGTTGATTCAAAAGATTTTGCATGAAGCACATAATGGTTGTTTGGCGGTTCATCCGGCGATATAAAAATGTATAATGATTTGAAGAAAATGTACCGTGGAGTGGAATGAAAAGAGATATTTCCGAGTTTGTATCAAAGTGTTTAATTTGTCAACAGGTGAAAGCTGAACACCAAGTGCCTTTGGGATTACTTCAGCCTATTATGGTTCCTGAATGGAAATGGGATCGGATTACTATGGATTTTGTTTTAGGGTTGCCATTGACTCCAGGAAAAAAAGATGCCATCTGGGTAATAGTTGACATTAACTAAGTCGGCTCATTTTATCCCGATGCGTATGGATTATTCTCTTAACAAGCTGGCTGAACTGTATGTTAGAGAAATTGTTAGACTACACGGAATACCATTGTCGATTATTTCGGATAGAGATCCGAGGTTTACCTTGCGGTTTTGGCAAAAGTTGCAAGACGCGTTAGGTACGAAGTTAAATTTTAGTACTGCTTTTCATCCACAAACTGATGGGAAATCAGAGAGAGTAATTCAGATTCTTGAAGATATGCTTAGATGTTGTGTATTGGAATTTCAAGGAAGTTGGGAAAGATATTTACCGTTGGTAGAATTTGCTTACAATAATAGCTATCAGACGAGCTTGAAAATGGCACCTTATGAAGCATTGTATGGTCGTAAGTGTCGAACGCCTTTGTATTGGACTGAACTCAAGGAAAATTTGATTTATGGAATTGATCTAATAAAAGAAACCGAAGAAAAAGTGAAGGTAATTCGAGATTGTTTGAAAGCTGCTTCAGATAGACAGAAATCTTATGCAGATTTAAAACGAAAAGACATTGAATTTCAAGTTGGTGATAAAGTATTTTTAAAAGTATCTCCGTGGAAAAAGTTCTCGATTTGGACGAATGGGGCAATTAAGTCCGCGTTTATCGGGCCGTATGAAATAATTGAAAGAGTTGGACCGGTAGCCTATCGGTTAGCATTACCATCTCAATTGAAGAAGATTCATAATGTATTCCATGTGTCTATGTTACGTCGGTATCGTTCGGATCCTTCACATGTGGTTTCACCAACAGAAATTGAACTACAACCAGACATGACCTATGAAGTATAACCGATTAAAATCTTAGCTCGAGAGGTCAAACAACTAAGGAAAAAAGTATTGCACTTGTGAAAGTGTTGTGGCAAAAGCATGGAGTAGAAGAAGCTACATGGGAACCCGAAGAAACTATGAAGAATCAATACCCACATCTGTTTACCAGTAAGATTTTCGAGGACAAAAATCTTTAAAGGGGGGAGAGTTGTAATATCTCGAATTAAGGCCTAATCGGAATAGTGGTTTCGTGACCACAAATCTGAGATAGAAATAATTATTTTATAATTATTTTGAGGTTTATAATATGATTGCATAATTGTGTGAAGATTTCGTGAAGAAATTTTTGGCATAACGAGTTTAATTTAAAGTTAGGGATTAAATTGAATAAGTTACAAAACTTGCATTCTAGAAGTTTTTAGTATGAAATTGCTTTGAAATATTAATTAGGAGGTCTTAAATGGTACTTTGACCAATTTTAAGTTCACGGACAAAATTAGGACATGGAAGGAATTTTTGAAAGTTTAGTAAGGAGGGGCATTTTGGTCATTTGGATATTAAATGAAATAAAAAGGGAAAAATAACACAAAATTGGTTATTATCTTCCTTAGTTGCTGCCGAATGCTCCCTCTCTCCATAGCTAGGGTTTTTTCAACTTTCAAGCTTCATAGTAAGTGATTCCAAGCCCCGTTTTTAATGATTTTTACGTTTTTGAAATCCCGGTAACTCGGTATAGCTTATGATAGTAATATTTTGAGTTAGAGTTCATATTTGGAAAAATACCCATAGGTGAAATTTGTGAATTTTGATGTTTTATGACAGAATATGAGGTTTTAAATTAAGTTAGACAACTTGTGCTACTTGGTTTTGAGTGAAAACGAGTAAAAGGGCTTAATCGGCAAAAATACCTATTAGTCATAAGTATATGTTAGAGTGAGAATTTGATGTTGCCATAGAAGGGAAAAGTGATCAGCATGTTATAAAACATAAGAATAAGGAATTAAGTTTAATCCCGAGATTAGGGGCAAAAGTGTAAATATGCAAAAGTTTAGGGGTAAAATTGTAATTTTGCTAAAATTTGAATTAAAGACTAATTTGATAATGTGAGTATTAAATAAGCGAAATGTGTTATTTTAGATCAAGAAAGACGTGGAATCGACCCCAATCGAGGAAAAGAAAAGATTTTGGACTAAATTGCAAAATCTTTATATTTTGGTACCAAGGTAAGTTCATGTGTAAATAATGTAGCATAATCGTTATTTTTAAGTTATTGATGTTAATTATATGATATGCTGATTTTTATCATGAAATATATGCTTTGTGGTTTTTTTTCGAATAAAATGCAAATTATGTGTATTATTTGTTAAATATAAAGTGTTACCAAGTATTGGTTTCAGTATTTTACGGAAGATGGCAAGGATTTGCGTCCGAGGAAAATCCCGTTTGAACCTTAGGAATAGATTAGGATACAAGTGACATGTCACTAGGATGGTTGAGCATCCGAACTCGTTGAGTTGAGTCCGAGTTCACTTATGGATGCGAATGTCCGAACTCGTTGAGTTGAGTCCGAGTTCGGAGATGTAACTAGGCATCCGAACTCGTTGAGTTGAGTCTAAGTTCACTTATGGATGCGAACGCCCGAGCTCGTTGAGTTGAGTCCGAGTTCACTTAGGGGCGGGTTACATGATTGCTTGATTACATATGTGGCACTTATGTGCAAATTATCCATGTATCCGAGTTATATTCCGATGTGTTCAACAGGTAAAATTTTCTAGTGAAATGGAAGAACACTTAAAATGTAAGTGACGTTTTGGTAAATGTTGTGAAATGGACACTTTGGACAGGTATGTACTTAACCCTAGGGTTGAAAATAGATACTACAACGATAAGGTGGTAAGATGATGAATGATGTTTAGAAATGTGATATATGTTTTGGTGATACCATGCTAAGGTTGTTTGGTATAATTGTATTGTTATGTTACTTGTTATTTGCATATGAACTTACTAAGCATTTATGCTTACTCCCTCCTTTTTATTCACTGTAGTTTTGAACAAGCCAGCTCGGGAATCGGGAAAGGTCGAAGGTTCGATCACACTATCCGAAGGACTTTTATTTTGGTAAATGGCTTGTAAAACTTAAGTATGGCGTGTATAGCAATATACCTACTTTGTGTAAATAATTTTGTGATATGGCGGTGATTTGGTTGAGAAAATTCTTTATAATGATAAGTCATGGAAATGGCTAATTTAGATCATGTTTGATGTCATGGAAGGTTAATAGGTTATCTAGTCCATAAAAACTCATGAAAAGATGAAATTTGCCTTAAATGTAACATTGCAAAAAATAATCGACGTGAGTTTGAAACTTTAGTAAAAATAATAGAAATCGAATTTAGTGATGGATTAAATTTGAAATTGAAGCCTAATATGTCTAGTTTCACATAAAACAAACGAAACAAACGAAACAGGTGAAGGAATTATATGTTAGAAGATATTTTAATTTTAGTGAAACAGGGCCAGAGCAATTTCTGGATCCCCTGTTCCAACTTTAGAAATTCACCATAAATTGTAAAAAAATAATTAGGTGGGGTATTTTATATTAATGAAATCCTTATTGAGTCTAGTTTTAGGATAAACAAACGTCATAGTCATATAAATTTTTCACAGAGAGAAATATGGTTCGTAGTAAACAGAGGTCAGTCCAATCAAGTCCTGAAACAGGGGTAATTTTAACTAATAAAATGTACTAATTGGCCCAACCAAAAATTCTAGAAAAAAATTAATGAATATATATATGAGTCTAGATTTAGGGAAAATTTACGGATTTTGATTTCGAGTTTCGTAACTCGAGATATAATTTTTCTTGTAACTGTGATGCTGGTAGCTAGAAAGCTGTGAATGTAGAAACAAATGATTCGAAGTTCTTAATTTGATAAATTATGTTCGGTAACACCTCAAGCTCGACTCCGGCGATGGTCTCGGCATGGGGGCATTACACACCTATTAACGTAATGGGCTTTTTGGGCCTCTTCCATATCAGGTCCAACTACAAGTACTTTTTAGGCTTTTAACCCAATAATTTATAATTTGATCCAACCCAATATTTCTTTTCTATTTCCAAAAATAAATTTAAATAAATATATATCGAATAAATTTCTCATCCCAATTTTACCCTAGGTAAAATTATAACAACTTTACCCCTGGTAAAATTTTGAGAAAATATATTTAATATTTAACTGTTCAACTTGTTCACTATGATTGAATGGTTTATTTTTATTTTTGGCCTTTAAAATAGCTCAAAAACATAAACTCATTCCTCCGATCATTTTTGAGAAATCCATGTTCATTTGCAAATGAATTAGTTTTCATTTCCATTTCCATTTTAAGAAAACCATATTTATTTCCAAATGATTCCATTTCTCAATTTGTAACACCCTCTACCTGACCCGAATCACCGCATCCGAATATCGGATGTTACAACACCTAAACAATTAGAAAAAGTTTTACCATCGACGTATAACCATTTTAAAACATACTTCTTATTATTTTATTGATTGTCTTCAGTACCAAAGATTAAATAAAGAATATATTTAAGAATATATCAGATTTTTGAAAGTAGCATAAGACATCACAAATTAAAACTTTGCTAAAGAGAGACTTTTTACGGCATAGTGTACTAAGCATCATGCTCCTACGGTACCCTCTATATGCATAATGATGCAACTCAAACTGCTACCTTGGCCCAATCCTGGCTTGGTCCCTCCTGGAGTACCCACTCTTAAAGCGACACTTGAAACATAAACAAACACTTGTAAGTTCAAATGAACTTAGTGAGTTTTAACCCAAATTACCTTGAAGCATTTGTTTTTTAATTCCTCATCTTTAATATTATGGATTTCCTTTCTCTGTTTGGTGGATACTTTCTTAATATCGGGTGTATACATATACCCTAACTTCCATAGTTAACCATCCTACACACAGTTCACTCATTGAGTAGATTCCAAGCTTCACCACTCAATACATATCTCATTCCTTTTTGAAAAAGAAATACACTTCTCAGAAGGATTGTAACACTCCTCACCTGTATCCGGCACCGGGACAGGGCTCGAGGCGTTACTAGGTTTAAACTTTACTCACACACATGCATACTATCCCTTATACAATCCCTCGAGGCCTAAAACATACATCAGAATGGTTCGGGACAAAATCGAAAACATTCAATCGATTTTGGGCAACATAATGATTTTCTTGCCTTGGTGAGTCACACGCCCGTGTGGCTTGGGAAACGCCCGTGCCTTCAGCCCGTGTGGCTCTCTATTTATGACATCAATATGTATCTAGGGACATATGGCCAAGACACACGCCCATGTGTCTAACTCGTGTGCTATACTGACTTAAAATTTCAAGTGCAGGGGACACACGATCATGCCACACACCCATGGGGGCAAGCCGTGTGTCACACACAGCAAAGACACACGCCCATGTGCCTACCCGTGTAGACCTTATTAGGCTATTTTCCCAGCCTTTGATCACCCTCTATCAACAAAACATACTTACGGGTCACTTTAGTGCATGTTAAGGCCAAATTATGCACTTATATAAAACTTTGATTAACCTCATTGCATGTAAACCTCGTGTCATTGGTTTCATACATGCTAAGTTAATTCTTATCTTGCATTTAGGGATTTCTATATCTCCTGGACATAATTAAGATTGGCTTGTTTTTATAACTCATTGCCAATTAAAGACCAAACCATTGCATATGAACTTAAACATGCATAGATTTGTAAGTCATAGCCTACTTCAAAATGAGCCAATTCCTATGGCATATACAAAAGGTAAGTATAATTTTACAAGCCTTCATCTTGGAAAATCAAATGACACATATAACCAAATACTCAAAAGCTCTATACATGCCATTGAACAAAACATAAGTGTCTATATACCAAAGCTGAGTTAGTTGATAGTGTGTTGATTCCCCAACCGTCTTCCAACCGTTACGAGTCCTCGAGCTCTGTAAGACAGGGAAAAAGAGAGGGGTAAGCATTTACATGCTTAGTAAGCCCGAATAACTGGAAAGTAAACTTACTGATTAATTAGCATAAGGTCGTGTTATGCAATAGAATCAACAAGCATAATAATGGTATTCCTATCACATGCACTTGATCAACAAGTTATTCACAATAATAAGGTACCATGTAATTTATCTTAGATGTGCTCACCATTTCATTTCATTCACATGCATCGTATTAATTCCGTTAAGTTTCTAGAAAATTTCGATGGATTATCCATTCTCTGTCAATTCATAAGAATAATTCCTTTCAAGTATGCACTCCTGCGAACCTCACATTTATGGCGAGATTGCCAGTCCAAGCTAAATCCCCATATCGTAAACTCATAAGGTGATGTCAGGATTACAAGTCCAGGCTAAATCCCTTGTAGTGACAAACACCCTTAATGAGCTCGGATCTGAATTTCCAGTCCAGGCTAAATTCAGACCCTAATCGGATTACCCACCCGAGCTAAATCCTCAATGCACATATATTTTTCGGGAGGCTAGATCATTCTAGGAACACCCATCCAGGCTAGATCCTTTCTATTTTTGAGATCAACAGATTACCTGTCCGGGCTAAATCCTTTCTGCAACACATGCAGGATCTCAAATCACATATGATTCATGGTTTATCCATCGAACTTCCTTTTCAACCTCAACCGGGACATTTATAATCAAGTCATTATTAAAGAATACATTTCATGTATTTTCATGCCATCATTAAATGCAAATACCATACACTCTTGAATCATGCATTTAGGCATATTAAAAGTTTACTCAAGTTATTCGAACTTACCTAGTGCTAGTCTCGGTATTATGTTTCGGTTATTCTGAAACCTTTCGTTTTCCTCGATCAACCTCCAGAATTTGTTCCTCGGGGTCTATAACAATAAAAATAAATTATTAATAACTCACATTGTACCTTTTTGAGCCTAAATTTCACCCCCAGTCCAAATGACCATTTTGCCCCTAATCTTTCACATTTTCACGATTTAGTCCCTAGGCTCGTATAATGAAACACATGCAATTTCTACCTTACCCAAGCCTAGCCGAATATTTTTTCCTCCTATGGCAGCCCACATTTTTCCATTGTTTCTCATTTCTACCTCACATTTTACACCTTTTTCAAAAAGGTCATTATAAGGGTTTTTCATAAAAATCACCTTGGAAAAGATGTTCAATACACATCTAACTTTCATATCCCTCCATAAATCATCAAAACACAAGTAACTCATGCATGGGTAAATTTCTAAACATGAACCCTAGCATGAAATATGGGTAGAAATAGAGAGAGTAAGCTACTGGGATTTAAAAAATACAAAGAGCATTAAAAACGGGGCTTGGGAGCACTTACTATTGAGCTTGAAAAGCTTGGAAACCCTAGCTATGGAGAACCCTAGAATTTCGGTAGCAACAAGAAGGAAATGAGCTGATTTTGGCTTATTTTTCCCATTTTATTTCATTAAAATGCTAAATAACCAAAATGCCCTTAAGCCTTTTCTTTTAGATTTCATCCATGCAAGCCCATTTTTGTCCAAAAACTTAGAATTTGGGCAAATTGCTCTCTAAGACCTTCTAATTTATAATCTAAAGCAATTTCATACAAATTACTTCTAGAACCCAAGTTTTGCAATTTATTCAATTTGGTTCTTATTTTCCGATTGGACACCTTACTCAAAGAATTTCTTCGTGAAACTTTAACACATGCATATTCTCATATTCTAGATCCCATAATAATCATAAAATAAATATTTTGACGTTGGATTTGTGGTCCCAAAACCACTATTCTGATAAGGCCATATTTCGGGATGTTACAAGGATATTCATGCAAAACCTACCTTTGACGGTTTCTCACTCAGCCAGATGTTAAATACCTCCCTAAGGATAGGGTACTCACAGATCCTATTCTTGGCGGATACTTATACTAACTGATCTTTGAAGATGAACTTCATACATATCCAACATCTAGCGGACTCTTATACTAAATTGATAACTCAGATCATAACTTATTTTAAGGATGAAATCTTCTAAGTCATTCCGTGGAATCTCTAACACCCATGTCACATAACATGAGAATGCTCTGATTTAATGTACAACTTATACTTCAGATAACCTTTTTATATACCATGTGAAACACTCAGATTTGGCAGATACCAGATAATTTAGATAACCTTTTTATATACAATGTGATACACTCAGATTTGGCAGATACTAGATAATTTAGATTACTTCCTTACATAGCGTAAACAAATTCAGATTTGACAAACTCTTAGACTACTCATAATTACGAATACACCAAATTACCTGTACTGATAGACTACTATTGCTGATTCACCTTTTAAAAACACTATTGAGAACTTCTTCAGGAAATGCCTTTAAGTAATATTCAATTTCATGAAGGCTATCCAAACAGAGATGTATTGAAACTTATTCGTATCTCTACCACTGAGTTATCTAGTGAATAAGTCTCTAAACTTACCCTAATTTCACCATAAAGACGGTTATCCAAATATCACCTCAAGGGCATTACAGATTACGCCACACATGTTGGGACCGCCGGTACGCCCCATGACGCAGCGAAAAATTTATTCTAGTGATCCATAGCTATGGATCCATATACGAGGAACAAAACGGGTTGAAATAAGGTTGAAGATATACCTTCTTAATTGAAAACGATGAGAGGATGTTGTTGATTCGATGTCGATTCCAAGTCACGACGAAAACATTCTGACCTCTACGTAGTCCACTCGCTACTAAAATGAACGACAAAACTCTCTTGGAACTATTCTAGAGAATAATCTCTCAAAATTTTCTCAATTTTCTTTTAGACACTCTTACCCTAATTCAGGATTTTTGGTATGCATATATTGAAAACAAAATCAAATCTTATAGAGAATATATGGAAAGCATTAAACAAGTTATATTCTTTCCAAAAAGAATTGTAGTATATGGAAAGTATTAAAAAAACTTTATAATCTTTCCAAAAAGAATTATAACTACCATGTTTCAATATTTGACAGAAGTCATAATAAAAATAATTTATTATAATAATTTTGGTAAACTATATTCTGTTAAAATTTTATATGAATCAAATTAATATATTAATTTTAACTATGTTCTCTATTTGTGTACAACAAGCTTATACATTTAATTCATTTAATATTTAACTGTCAAATTAAATTAATTTAATAATTAATTTAATTCATGTGATAACTAAACATAATATCAAATGTGTTTCGATTTTTGTTTGTTTTAACCATAAGGTGTGACCCTGTAGGTTCTTGTAACGTTAGTAGTAATACTAGAACATTTCTAATAATACAAGAAATGAATGGCATCTAGCAATGCATCATTGCTATACTCTGTGCACTTATAATAAAACTTGATAAAATAAGCTTGTCACTATAAAAAGTGCACTTCACAAGGTTAGCAAACAATTGTTTAGTTTGTAAAACATCCAACACAAATTTAACTTGAGAAACATGCAATTCTAATGAAGTAGAATAAATTAAAATATCGTCGAAAGAATTAGCTATGAACTTACTCAAATCAAAAAGTCGTAATTCGATATAATCTTTTTGTGATAATATTTTCATGTATTATATCATTTTATCCTTAATATCTAGATTGGACACAAGTCATGGAATAGTCACACTTATATAGTCCAATCTCACATTTCTTAATTTTCTAAGAAGATTACAATAAACAAATAACTGTGATATCTCATATCAACTTATTCGAGCATGGTCATGCATTTCTAGTCTCACTCCATCAAGACGCCTAACATATTGCTCCCATTATGTAAGAGGGATAAATCCTATCTTGATCAACCATATCCCACTACATGGATTGTGGTATATCCAACATCGGTCTTTATAGTACAACCTGTTACGGTAGATGTTTGATTGTATCAAAATATACGACTCATGATGTTAGGACAATGATGATATCAAGTCTGAGGATCATATATATAGTTATCACTTTGAGTAATATTGTACCTGTTACATAATAATCCAAGAAACATACTTATTGTGCGTTAGTCCAATATGTTGTTCTCTAGCACATACTCATATATTGATTTTGACATCCCTATGTCTATGACAACTTTTTGTTATCAATCAACTACACATTAGTCTCAATGCATTATAGTTGTCCAAGCCCACAATAATACTTGACTAAAGACTTTAAGAATAATTATATTTTCTTAGGACTTTATTACAATTTAGTTTATTTATATACACAGAAAAAGAAAGTGAAATAATAATGGCAATGCCTTATATTAATAAACAAGGGAAAGCAAGTATGTAATTACAATCATCTTATGATTGGTCTTTGGGCATACTATAACAACACATGCATCACAGAATACACCACAAAGGCTTTACAGAAAATTACGTCTTTATTGTCCCGACGAACGATCTTAGAAGGTGCCATAGGTTTCTTCCACATGGACTTTTACATATTTTCATGTTGTGCTTTGCTAGTCTAGTTTTCATCTTATCGGAGGCAACAACATGAGTATTCTCATTGTCATATGATTCCATGGATCTCTACCACATGATCTTACACATATTTTCATATCGTGATCTGCTAATCCAGTTAGCAAAAGTATTTGCCTTACTGGAGGCATCACAAATAGTTGTGTTGTAACGCCCCTAATCCGTATCCATCGCTAGAGTAGGGTTTCGAGGTATTACCGATTAAGACACAACGTATAGCATACATTTGTCAACCATAAAGCATTCAATCTCATAATTCATTCAACACAATCACATTGTCCCTTATAAGGGCCTACGAGGCCTTAAACATGCTTTAGAAGTGGTTCGAGACTAAACCGATATCATACAAAAATTTTGGAAACTTAGAAAAATTTTAAACATAAAGGGGTCACACGCCCGTGTGAATAGGCCGTGTGCCTCATACGGCTCCAGACACGCCTGTGTCTAAGGCCATGTAGAAATAGGGCATACATACTAACTTGGGTCACACGACCAACCACACGCCCCTGTGTCTACCCTTGTGCCCTTCGAAGTGGCCACACACGACCGTGTGTCGGGCCGTATACTAGGTCGTGCCAAAAATATAGGGTATACTAACTTATGCAACACAGCCAAGTTACCCGCCTGTGTGCTAAGCCGTGTGCCAATTAGGTGGTATACTGACTTGTACCACACGGCAATCCACACGCCCGTGTGTGAGACCGTGTGGAGCATATTGACTTCATTTTAATAACAACACCAGGGGACACACAGAAGTGCAACATGATTGTGTGCTAGACACGGCTAAGACACAAGCCCGTGTCTTTGCCCGTGTGGACAAAAATAGGCCATTTGCAAGGCCAATTTGCCACCCTTATTCATGCACACCTAAACGATCAAAATGGTACCATTTCATCATTCAATAGGTAGCCAAAATCACCAAATAAATGCAAAATTCATACCATATCCATTTCAACCAAATTCAATACTCAATTCAATACCAATTACCTTTTCAAATACTTATCAACTCAACTTTCAAAATCATACTTCATCAAATCATTTCTCAAGCATTAGACACCATAAATCAATTAACCATTTGCAACTATAAAACCATCACCATATTCATACCAAACATGCCAAAATAAGCCATCACTCATGGCTATATATACAACCAAAACATATACATTTACAAGCCATTTATAATAGCTAAACACACATCAATATTAACATCATTTACAAGCCAAATCTCATGGCTATAATCACAATCAAAATACCACAAGTAGCCTATACATGCCATATGCCATAATTATACAACTCAAAAGTACCAATTAGATATCCGATAGTGCGATTATGTTCTCGATGACTCCCGGATCCGAGCTAGCCTTTATTCACTATAAAACATAGAAAAATAACACGAAGTAAGCTTCATAGCTTAGTAAGCTCGTATGTGAATAACTTAATTCATAAAATAATTACAAATCAATCAATTATACATAACATCACCATATGTGAATAACTTAATTCATAAAATAATTACAAATCAATCAATTATACATAACATCACCATATACACTTTAACTACAAACCTTTCTCATGCCTCAAAACATGATCAAATACCATCTCATCGAACTTTCTCTATTTAATACTCGAATAGGTTTTGTACATACCTGTATCGCCTCGTACTAACCTCTTTCTCAATCGTATCATTTGTTTACCCATTGAACCATTCGGAATAAAAAAAATTAGATGCTCATAAGTCTCGTACGATAATTACATATACCATGGCCCATAGCCAAATCAAGGTAACTTATCTGAAGAACTATTTTCATGGCCCAAAGCCAAAACATCCGATATGCATGGCCCGAAGCCAAATCGGTATAACTCGCACCCAAAGTGCTAATATCATCACCCGAAGCCAACTTATCCGATATGCATAGCCCGAAGCCAAATCATTATATCATCTTATAACATGTCACAAGTATCCAAATCTATTCCTAAGGTTCAATCGGGATTTCTAGCTTATCGATTCCATCTTCGAATAATTCCGTAGAGTCGTATTTACAATTCATACATTAATGAAAATATCATAATCATAGTTTAGACAATATCAAATCATTTAACATACATTTATAATGAAATCATCACATACGAACTTACCTCAGGTATGAAAACCGCGAAATGAGTCAATTACTCGATAATCTTGCCTTTCCCCCGGTCTAATTCTGAATTCCTCTTTTCTTCATCTAAATATATTAAAATTAACTTCTTTAATCAACCACTCATTCAATTTAGTCCAAAACATACATTTAGGCCTATTTGCACTTTAGCCCCTAAACTTTTACACTTTTAACAATTTATTCCTTTTTCACAAATACACAAAATTCACATATTTTCAATAAACTCAAGCTTGGCCGAATTACATATAAGTCCCTAGAAGCCTAAAAATTTCATTTATTTCACATTTCAACCACTCAATTTGCATATTTCACAATTTAATCCCTATTATGCAATTTTATCAAAAATCACTTTACAAAACACAAAAATCTATAATAAAAAAAATCATATTTCATCTTCAAACATCAAAGAACACATAAAGTCATCAGTGGAAACTCTCAAAATCTTTAACAGTTTTGAATTAAAGGTATGTGCTAGCTAGATTAAGCTGCAACGATTACAAAAACATAAAAATCATCAAAAATCGAGTAAAAATAGACTTACAATTGAGCAATGAAGTAGCCGAAACTTTAAACCCTAAGAATGGCTTGTTCTTCTATTCATATTCAGCCAAGAAGATGAGAATCAAGCTTAAAATTGATTTTGTTTTAATTAATACTTCATTAATAAATAATTTACCATTTTAACCTTAATAAAAGTATATAGCATCCATTTCATGTCTATTAATGACCATTAACACTACCAATGGTCTAATATCATCATAAGGACCTTTGATTTATTAAATCATAACAATTAAGCACTTTAAACAAATAGTATGCAACTTTTGCATTTTAAGTGATTAAGTCCTTTTCTCAAATTGAGCAATTAAACGATAAAATTAGCTCACAAAATTTTCACACATACATGCTATCATATTGTAAACACCAAAAATAATATTAAAATAATTTTCCAACATTAGATTTATGGTTTCGAAACCACTGTTCTAACTTAACTAAAACTAAGTTGTTACATGTGTTACTCATATAACATTTAATACACTTGCCTAGATTCATTCACATGCTCCTGACAAATTCATACTCTTCCTTACCTGATTTCACATGCATACATGACACACATCATATTATTTATGCAACAACTTATATACCTCATTTGACATCATGCAATAACCTTACGATACTTTATACACATATACATTCATTAACAATCAGAGTAGACATCAACATATGAATATCCATGTATAAATTAACATCCATGAGTCAGGTTAAAGATTCACTTAAAACTCACCTTTATTGTAGCTCAAAATTCCAAATCTGATCGTCCTTCCCCAACCAGCATTAGCAACTACTTAAAAGAATATGGAACTTCCATTAAAATCTCATTTACAATAAATTTACTAACATCTCGATTACAAATTACCCCCATACAAGGCCTCTTATTCACACCCTATTTCTTATAAGCTTCTTAACAACATTACTCTTTCAAAATCATAACATGCAAAGCTACCAAATTTACTATGAGGTTGAAACATCCATCGATTAATCTAAAAACCTTAACTTTCAGGTTAATGAAGAAGAAAAGAATGTTTAAGTTTAAGAAGAAGAACCATAAGGTGGAATATAATGTCCCAAATTTTGGGCCTAGAAGTATTAGGTCTTGAGTATAGGAACAGTGAGGAGAATGTACATAAATGTTTAGATGTGCAAGAAAGTGAGGCAATTGAGTATCTGCTTTAATGGTTATGTGTTCTGGGAGTGTCTGAGAAGTCTTGGATTCAAGCCTTGGCTTGTGCAAAAGTTTTATTTTATATGGATAAACCCCTGTCTCTAAGCAGCAGGCTTATAAATAAATGTGGGTGAAACATGACATAAAGGGACTGCTAGTCTAGGGGGTAAGTGGCATGTTACCTATGCCAGAGGACTGAGGTTCAAATCTTGGTAGGCACAATGGGTGTTTTATTTTGTTGCTGTGCTGTGGGAGTGTTGTGGTTTGACTGAAACACTGAAGTGGTTGAGGGGAATTGGGTACTTGAGGGGAGGTGTGGTCGGTTGGAGGGATTTTAGGAGATTAATGGAGGAAAAAGTGGGATTTGAAATGTGGTAGAGTTGGGCCGAAATTGAATAGGAGGTACACATGAATTTTCGTCTAAGTTTAATTATTCTCTCAAAGTTTTGATTTTGTCTATTTTTTTGGGTTCTTTTATCTCTGTAAGGCCGAATTACCTTCTCATTTTGTGGTTTGTTCCGAAATTGTACTTCTCTTCAAGTCCCCTACTTGCCTTTATTTCTTTTCTTTCCCTTCCCTTTCTTTTCTTCTCCCAAAGTGTGTTTCTCTAAAATTTCCCTTGTACTGCCGACTTGCTATTTCTTGTCCCTATTGACCCCTTTCTTCTGCCAAGCTACTTGTTTCAGCCTCTCTTTTCCTCACATAACCCTCTATCGAATCCTTGTTAGCACTTCCTCTCTCAATCGGTTCTAATCAGTCACCACCTTCGTTTGTGTATTTGGCCGAATACCCTTTTTTCTCTTCTCTCCCTCTACTCTTTCGGCTTTCATCAAGTTCCCTCCTACGTTGCTAGAGCCGAATACTTTCTTATCTGGTTGTCGAATCTCTTTCTCCCTTTTGCTTCTTTTGCCGAACCTGTTTTTGCTCTTGCGTTCAACTCCTATTTCTCATGGGTTCGCATCTAATCGTGTTGGACCTGGTTTACCTGAAGAGTGGTAGGCTACATCGATTGAAGCAGTGAAAGTGTGGTTCATCTCAAGAAGGGGTTACGTACCTAGAATCCTATTAAGTGTGTAAAACACTGCCCTACTCGTAAATCGACAAAAGTCAAAATAAGTGACTGTCAATGCTACACGAGCGTGCGCTCGCTCATGTGGTAATCCGAATGCATAAACTTGGGCTTTTGATTGTAGAGGCCACCATGAGCGATTTTATGGGCTTAGGCCGTTTTGGGCCATGTTGGGCCAAAATAGGTCGTGTGGTCCCCACGGGCCTATGGGTCCCACACGGATAAACCACACGGATGTGTGGAGAATATTGGGCTAGGCTGTGTAGTTCTCACAACCAAGGCCATTTCTGGGCTATGTGGGCCACACGAGTGCATGGGCCCACATGGGCTCGTATTATGGGCTTTGGACCCATTTTCATTATTTGACTGATAAGGTTGCACGGGTCACTCGAGACAACTGTGGACCTACTGTTAGGCCGGTAAGTATACCGAGACCCCAAATTGATAAATGACTGTTATGCCCCTATGAGGTAAAATAACTATTATGCCCTTATGAGATGTATAACTGTAATTGAGCATGCCATTTTATATATATTGCATACATGTATGATACTATGACATGACGCATGATATGTTACATGGGGATGGGTTTATTATGATTGGAGGAAGTGTACTGTACTGGCAGCTCTACTGTAAATACTGTTTAGTGCCGCAACCGGTGCTATTTGGAGTGTAGGGATAGGTAGGTTGATTTTATCCTAACATGGAGTGTAGGGTTGGACGAAGTGGAGTGTAGAGGCTTGTTGGGTAGGATTTTTTATTGCATATTTGTATTGTACTGTCACTGAAATGGGCTCAGGCCCAAACTGATATTGATACTGTAATGGGCTAAGGCCCTAACTGAAACTGAACTGTTACTGAAATGGGCTTAGGCCCAAACTATATTTGCTTACTGTATGATTAACTGATTGTTTGATAAGGGATTACACACTGAGTTTTCATAAACTCACCCATCTATTTTTCTGTACATGTAATCCCCGGGCTTAGGCAGATTGGTGTTGCGAGGGACTCAAAGGTGGCCACACAACTACACATGCTTCCATATTTGTTTTTAAATTATAAGTAATTTATTTTGGGTATTTTTATTGTAATAAGGCCTCTCTAAATTTTTAATTTTTAATTTGGGGATTTTTACTTGCTTTGATTTATAACTGCAAGCAGTAGGAAAAAGACGCGATTTTCAAAAAGATAACTATTTTCAAAGACTTTACGACTACACAAACCTGTTTGAAGAGCTTCCGCATGTAATAATGTTTTAAAATGAAAATAATAATAAAGACGTTTTAATATGATTAACGTTTTGACAAACAACTCACATTTTTGAACAAACGTATTAAAATAAATCTTAAGTCACACAAAGAGGTTAAATAAAGAATGGGTTTTTCAACGATATCACATTTTACGAAAAACACTTCAATGTGACATCATTAGATTCGACCATAACATCCAGGCCGTGTTTGGAGTGTTACATGGAACAGAAGGAAGAAGAACCATTTGGATGTTCCATTCATACATATATATACTCAGTTCCTCTTAGTGGGTCTTAATAAGTGTCGAATGTATACAGAAATTGTCTTTTCAATGCCCTACAAGAACTAAAAGAAATATGAAAAGCATTTGATGTGGATGTTGTTTGACCAGTTAATCCATTTAGTTGACTCTCGAGTAATCACATTACAGAACGTACCTTGCACAGTATTCGAGTAAAACGATTGGTGTAACGCCCCAATTTTTCGGACTTCTATGAATTTTGGTGAATTTTTAATTTCGTGTTTTTGATCTTTGGGGCGTAGGTCTAAGTATGTTAGTGGGCCTCTAGAAGCCCAAGCTTGAGATGATATCCGGAAGTTTTAACTAATTTTAATTCTTAGGGAAAAAGGGGTTCTGGTAAGTTGGGCTTTTAAGATTTAATGGGTAAAATAAGCCACAAGAAGGCAGGTGGCAAAGTGGCATGTGACGCCAATAGGGTGCTAAAAAGGTGGCGTGTGGATGACTAGGGAGAGCTAAGGTTCAAGTCACAAGGTGAGCAAATATTAGTATTAATTTTTATTTACGGAAAGGGGATGTGATGGAACTCAGGTGGAACTCTGTTAGGGAGAGTTTGAGCTGCTCAGGAGATCGAGTAAGGAGGGGATAAGGGGGAAGATTTAGGAGCTGATTAGGGGGTGTAGTATTGGCCAAATATGGACTCTTGAGGAGCAAGAGTTGGCCAGCCAAGGGTTGCTAGTATAGGGGAAATTCGGCTAGTATAGGGAAAATTTGGCATTTGGGTTCTAACCATTCTCTTCTCTTTTTCTTTTCTCCTCTCATCTCCTATTCTCTTTTCTTCTTCTTTGCTTTTTCTTCTATAGCTGAACCCTTCCTACCATTCTACTCTTCCATTCCATTCGTTTTTAAGCCTTTGAAGCCGATTACCATAAAAGCCAAAATCCCGAAAACCTGTTTCTGTTGTGCCGATTTCTTCTAGCCAAACCCTCTTATTATTCTGCATCTTTTTGGTCGATTCTCCCATCCTCTAAACCTGAATTTCTGCTGACTTCAACTTTGCAAAAACCTCCTTAAAGAAATCATCCTTTAGTTCACAGGTTTCAAAAGCCGAAAATCCCATAGTCTTAGGGGCATAGCCGAATCTTTGGACCTTTAAAGATTTGATTTCTGCTAACATTTAAGGGTTTAGATCTACATCAAAATCGTATAGGAACTAAATTGGAATCGTTGACTAAAGGAATCGGTGGTAAGTTTTTGAATCTATTCTTTATTTCGGGTTTTAGAAAAGTTGAAACCCCTAAAGGCTAAGGGAGGCTATCGATTGGGCCCTATGGCTCTAAGGGTTGTGAAAATTGTTTTATTATGATGTTAGTGTGATCTAGAGGCTGTTGATCAAAGGCTTGGACAAGTGGAACGACTGGATCTAAACCTAGTCGCTAGTTTCGGAAAAAGGTAAGAACTCTAAGGTCTGAGGCTTGGTTGGCCGAATATGGTAGGGGGATAGGTCTGTAGTTTGTTTTTGATATTTAGATTGACGTATTAGTAATTGACTGTAGGCAACTCGCGTGTGGAACTCGTCAGCATTTTGTCACAACCAGGTGTGTAACTGACACCCTCTCACAGACTAGATCGGTAAAAGCCGAAAAGCCAAAATGCAAAAAAATCGGTATTTTATGGACTTGCGAGCGTGCGAATGCTCGTGAGATAGATCGATTAACGTATTTGGTAAACTACAGTGTTTAGAATGCAGAGTGCATGATTTTTGTGCCTTTCAATATTTTTGGGCTTAATGGGCCAAAATTGGGATAATGGGCCAACGGGCCCAATTCGGTAAGAACACTCGATAAGTGTTTTTGTTAGTACGTAAATGTTGAAAATATGTATGAAAATCCCAAAATAGATAAATTACTAGAATAACCTTAAGTATGAAAATTACCGTTATACCCCTAGGTGTAAAATGACCATTATACCCCTAGGGTTAATTTGACTGAAAAGCATGATGATCTGATTCTGTATAATGTATGCCATGATTTGTATATCTGTTGCATGGGGACATGGGTTATATTTATGGAGGAAGCATCCTGGTGGCTATGCCACAATTATCTGATACAGTGGCTCGCCACAAATATCTCAGATCTCGTGACTCTGTCACACTATTCGCTCGCGACCATGCTGCAAATTTCTGTGGCGTGTAGCGGATGGGTGGGTCTAGTAGTCTCCCCACATGGTGTAAGGATGGTACGGGGGTGTATACGGTTGGATATGGTTTGGTTTCTGCATAAACATGTAATTTCTGTTCTATTCTGTTATGGGCCTATGGGCTTCATTCTGAAATCTGTTCTGGGCTAAGGCCAATTTGATCTGTTTCTGTGGTTTGAACTGGTTTAGACTATGGTTGGGTTATTTTACATGCTGAGTTTCCCAAACTCACCCCTTATTTTCATCCACGCAGGTAATCCCCAACCATAGTGGGCTTGGAGCTGTGAGGGATTCGGAGTGGCCACTCATTTCGCAAATTTGGTTTTCTTCTAGTGAATTGGACATCTTTTTATTTACTTTTATGATTTGGGTTTTAAGTTGTAATAAGGCCGCTTTAATGATTTTTAATTTTTTTCAATATGATTTACTAGAATAGGTATAATATTATCTTAATCACTGAAATTGGTTAGTCTTAGGGTACGTTTTCAAAAACAGTAATTGATTTTTAAAATACCACGACAACAACGCAAAACTTTCACAACGAAAACGCTTTCCAAAGTTAATCATCTTTTCCTAAACTAGACTTAAATGAATTGGTTCCTAAGAACATACACTAAGTTAAGGTGTGGCAATGGTGGTGTGCATGTCTAGGATTGGATCCGAAGGGAGCTTGGTACTTAAGCAGTCCGATGGACTCACCTCCTCTTTTTCGATTTCCTACCTGGTGCACAGCTTCCATTCACTTTACCCTATAATGAAATCATCTTTTGAACACTGAGTACGATTTTCTGGACTAAGAATAGAAAATGTTTTTAACGTTCCGATGCAGCACGTCGAATCCGGTCATAACGTCTAGGCCAGGTTTGGGGTGTTACAATTGTAACATACCTTTGGCAGTAACTCTCATGGGGCGTGTTCTTCATTTTTCGTACTCTTCCTTCGATTGAAGAATAACCTGATTTGAAATCCTTAGGTACTTCCACGGAAGGATACTTTATGCGCCAAACTTTAGTTTGCTAAAAGTTTGTAAAATGGTGGACTATGCTACCCTAGTGCGCCAAAATAGGTACTTTCACATCTATATGCTTTTTTCTCAAATCCGCTGAATTTGTGGAGTGACACTAGTTTTATTCATTCTGTTCATTTTCATTCAACATATAATTCATTTCTGGTTCGAATGAGTTAGTAGATAGACCGACTGAACATATACAATTGAGGCTCAAATAAATAATTAAGTTTCAGGTTTTTGCCAATTAATTATAAACTTATTTAGTTACGAAGTTATTTCACTATAGTATCATGACTAAGCTCTTCCCAATGACATACTGTTATGAAAACAACTCAATTAATGCTCGTTCAGTGACCTTGTCATAAGTGTGTTACGCTAATAGGATATCCTTAATATCTTTGGGATAATATTTGTTCTCCCATTATCATCCTATATTATCTAATGATAATCATTACATCTTCCTTTATGAAAATTCAATTACTATCAAATAGTGATAAAGTCACCCATCACAAAGACGAATGAATGGTGGCCAAGTTTACTTTTCATCAACTATGTAATGCCAATGAGAGGATATCATTTACCCATGTTTTGGGCTATGAATTTAAATGTTGTGAATGACACTACATACTGTAGAAGTCAGACACCGAACGCACCAGCTTTTGGTTTCTTATCTATTTGAACTCAGTCCTTTACTTACATCAAAGTGTACGAGTCATGCATATATAGTTTGTCATCCACTCAAGATTTAGGTACGCCACATTATGAGCGTCACAAGTGAATAAATCCATAAACAATTTCAAGATATATTCTTCTTAGGTGAAGTCCGATGTACTGTCAGTACAGTCAGTCACATCTATATCTCTATCTTTTGGGAGTCATCCACTCTAATGCCCAAGAGAAAGCATATCCCCAATTAGACTTGTTAAGCGACATATTATTCTTTCAATCTGTTTGCTCTTTTTTAATTAGACTAAGTACATGTTTAGGCTCGTCTACAAATATAAGTTGTCTTTTCGTATTACGATCTGACAACATTAGACAATCAGTGAGAAACATTTGCTTCTATCTTGCTTTGCGTGCAAAAACCATGTTAGAATAATATTAAAAGTATTAATGTAATTCATGAATAATTTTATTAACCAATTTGTTCAAAAAATTACAGGTGCACTTAAACGAAAATAATACACTTAGGGCCCCAAATCCAATAGTCTTCCACTTGCCCTAGTGAATTAGATGAGTCATGTTTCACATTATTGTGTCATTTCATATGTTTCCCAAAGAGCCCTCTAGTTAGTAGAGTACTGGCAAAATAAATCCCCAGGGTTTGTCCTCATATGTGATCTTTAACTACATCCACTATTCCGTCAAACTATACCGTCTCTATTATGATCAATGTGTTTTGTCCTTATGTGGTTTCATTGAGATTTAGCTATAACTTTTCGATACCTCATATTTGACCCTCCATAGTGAAGTTAGCAGTGCAACCTTGCTTGACACTTACTCACACTATGGACCCATCCTATTGTCTAGGATAAAATACAACCCGACATTGATTTCCTCAAATCCTAACACGTTTGGAAGTTAGAATTCATATATTCGATAAGAGTAAGAACTCCTCTTGGATACACAAGCATATACTCCCTCATTTCCTATAAATACTTGGGTATATGCTTAACTACTCATCAGTGTCTTGGTCCTAGATTCGCTTTATATTGACTTACCAACCTGGCTACAAAACAAATATTTGGGCATTTGCATTACATAGCAAACATGAAACTTCCTACTACCGAAGCAAAAAGAATCGTTCTCATGTTCTCTGTTTCTTCTACTATCTTAGGATAGTCCTCTAAATAGAGATAAAATCCCAATACAGAGGGTCGATTTCCCGTATTTGAATCGGTCATTGCATAAGTGCTCCAATATCTTGTCTATGTATCAAGTCTGAGACAGTACTATCACTTTGTTCTTTCGATCTCTTAGGATTCGAATGCCTAGAACAATATTAGTTTCTCCGAAGTCTTTCATGCTAAACTGTTAGATTAACTTTAGTTTAACTGTTGACAACGTCCCTACATCATTCCCAATGAGTAGAATGTCATCGACATATAGAACGAGAAAGACCACCTTTTCATCCCCTGAAAATTTACAAATACAAGATTCGTCTACGTGTTGTTCAAATCCAAAAGTTTTGATCACTTGATCAAATCTTTGATTTCGTGAGCGGGATGCTTGCTTAAGTCCATATATGGTTCTAAGAAATTTGCAAACTTTATGTTCATTTCCTTTAGCTATATATATATTAGGTGGGTTATATCATATTGATGCTCTCTTCAAGATCGCCATTCAAAAATGTTATCTTGACATCCATTTGCTAGATCTTGTAATCGAGAGCTATCGTAATAGATAGCAATATGCAGATTGACTTAAGCATGGCAACTAATCGATACCTTCTTTTTGAGAATAACTTTTTACTACAAGTCTGGCCTTATAAGTTTTTACTTTTTCATCCGTATTTCTTTTCTTCCTGTAGGTCCACTTACACCCTATAGGTTTTACCCTTTCTGGTAAGTCTACAAGTTCCCACACTGAGTTGGAATCCATAGAATCCATTTCAACTTTCATAGCTATTTCCCAAAGCTTGGAATTAGGACTCTGCATCACTTTATCATAGGTGAGTGGGTCATCATCTTCCTATTTGATAGACTCAGTGTTAAAAACACTTTTGCCAGATTGGAAAAACTCAAGCCTACGAGAGACCCTCCCACTACGACGAAACACCCTATGTTGCTGATCGTTTGTAGGTTTACTATTAGGAGTTGGTTTTGGAATAGTTTCTATAAGTTTTTTGTATATTTCCTGAAAGTTCCTCAAGCATATCTTTACTTCGAGATTTGAAGTCATTCATGTAACTTTCCTTAAGGAAAATAGCATGAATTAACATTATAACAGTTTACTCTTTTGGGTTATAAAACAAGCCACCATATGGAGTTTGCTCTTTTGGGTATACAAGTTTCCTGTGACTCTAACTTTCTCGCATCTTTATCTAATACGTGGGTGGGGCATCCCCAAATCCTTAAATGGTTTAGACTTGGCTTCATGTCATGCTACAATTCGTATGGAGTTTTTGATGCTATCTTAGTTGGCACATCACTCAGAATATATTAAGTCATTGGTACAGCATATCCCCAAAAAAAGATTGGCAGCATCAAATGACTTAACTTCGAATGTACCATGTCTAACAACGTTTAATTCCTTCTCTCTATTACGTCATTCTGTTGTGAAGTTTCCACCACAATTAATTGGGAGAAAATCTCATTCTTTACGAGGTACCCTAAGAACTCATTAGATAAATATTCCCCACCTCAATCAAACCGAACTGTCTTTGTGGGTAAACCTTGTTGTTTCTCCACTTTTGTATGAAACTCTTTTAATTTATTAAAGGTTTCACTCTTGCAGGGTATATATACACAAATATGGAATAATTACCAATAAAGCTTACATAATATTCATAACCATTTCTTACACTGACACTCATGGGGCCACATACATAGTGTGCACAAGTTCTAGGGGTTTTATAGCTCTTGTTCCTTTTGCATTAAAAGATCGTTTAGTCATATTACCTTCCAAGCAAGATTCATATTGTGGAAGATCAATTTTTTTAAGAGAACTTAAAATGTTATCTTTCATTAGTCTATTGATTCTTTCTTGGTTAATATGCATAAGTCTTAAATGCCAAAGGTACGCCTTATTAGGGTGAGAAGTTTTAAGTTTCTTATTTGATATTTCAGTCTCAAAAAGTGTTTACATCTTTGGTTTGATAAAATAAAGATTATTTGACATCCATCCATTATAGATAAGATTGCAATTTCTAAATATTGCAATTATAATATTGAAAGTCATGATCAAGCTATTTTTATATAAACATGCAACTAAAATTAAGTTTCATTTGATGTTTGGTAAATAGAAAACATCTTTTAAAATGATATTACTAGATTATATAAATAAAAATGTACATCTCTTACTGCTTCAGCTACCACAGTTGTCTTGTTTCCGGTCCACAATGATAAACTCTTATCTCTAATATCTTTCTTCTCCTTAAGCCATTGTAGAGAAACACAAACATGATTAGTGGCTTTCGAATCAATGACCTAGTGGTCTATTGAATCCTCCACTAAACAAGCTTCTATTATAAAGAGTTTCAAACCTTTGTCTTTGGTGGCCAGGTATTCCTTCCATTCTTTACAGTTTTCCTTGAAGTTTTCTTACTACAAAAGAAACATTTAGACTTAGATAAGTCTTTAGACTTTATGGTTCTCTTCCTTTCCATTTGTAGTAGCCTAAAGGCCTTAGCCTTACCTTTCTTAGCGCGTTTTCCCTCCCCTTTTAAGAAAGAAGCGACAGCTATATTTGCTTTTGATCTTCGGGCCATCTGACTGTCATTCAATATCAACTCATAGGATTGTAACTACTTCATTAGTTGTGTAAGAGTAAGGTTTTTGTTGTGAAGGTTGTATGCGACCCAAAAGCCAACAAAGTCCTTGGACAAGCTTTTGAATACCATCACAATTTGAGTGTTCTAGTCCAATTTGGCCTTATTGTTTGCAGCCTCAACAAAGTATCCCATAATAGTTATCATATGGTCTTTGATTGGAGTACTAGGTTTTTTATGGGCATTCATCAAGGTAGTTATAACATACTGTCAGGCTAAGGCAGCTTGTGTTGGATCATATGCCCTAAGTGTAGTATTTTCGTCTAAGTACGCTTGCAATTTTTTTGAACAGATTGGTTAATAAAACAAATTCATTGATTACATTAATATAATTTGTATAATTTTCCTCGCATGATTTTTATACACAAAGCAAAATGGAAGCAGATGTTACTCATTGCTTGTGTAACACCCCCTACTCGTGTCCAACGTCAGGACAGGATACAAGGCATTACCCGACTTAAACACAAACAATCATGCAATCCGAGCTATAAAATTTTGTTTCAGATTAAAACTAATCGAATATATTCATAGTGTCCCTATTATGGGCCGTAGGCCCATGACATGCATTTAAAATTGTCCGAGACTAAACCGAGAACTTTGGAAAGTGCTGGGAAAACATAGAAATTTTTCTCATAAATCAGGGTTACACACCCGTGTGGACACAAGGGCATGCCCGTGTGTCATCCACACACCCGAGTCCTTAGGCCGTGTAACTCTCTGCTTATGACGTCAGCACACAATTTGAACCGCACGACTAGGCCACGTGCCTATGTCACTAGGCTGTGACCCTCACACGGATGAGACACACAGCTGTGTCTCAACCTGTGTGGCCAACACTTAGGATATTTTCCAAGCCTTCATGTTTCCCACAATCCCTTACATATTTATACACATCATAATCACAAATCATAGGAACATTTTAATGATTAAATTACTCTTTATTAAGACACAACATGACGTTTCCAAGGCAGCATGCACGTTTTACATATTCTCATATTATACCGGTTCTAGGCATACCAAATCTCATTTATTTGACCAAGTCAAATACTTTACCACTTATTCTCTTATACCATGATTATCAACTTATCCATCCAGCATTCACGTTCAAGGCATTATTATCTTACTTGCCCTATTATACATTGACCATGGTCATGACCCCTTCGAATGGTCATGAAAGATTCATCACACATGCATGTCGCAACTCCAATCATGCATGGCCAACCATCATGCTCACATCATTTCATCACAAAAATTATAACATAGCATGGATAGATAGATTTACAAACCACTCAATATGAGCCACACACTATGGCCATATACAAATAAATCAAAATAAGTCAATACATTTGGCCAAATCATAGAACACATATCATAAAAACTAAACCCTATACATGTCACTCACTTCAAACTTCTCAACCTATGTATCAATATCCCAAGGTGATAGCTTGGTAATGTAATGTTACCTCCGACGTTCTCCAACCCCGAGCTGACCTGACAATACTAAAAGAAATGGAAAGGAGGGAGTAAGCTTTACGCTTAGTAAGCTCGCCTGAAAATAATAAGCAAGGAATTAATATGCTATTTCAATTTCTCTCTATTTATTCAAAATCCAGTCAAGCTATTTTCTTGAGTCATAGTCACTAAATCATTTATATCTAGAGCTACGGAACTCCAAATTAAGATTTGTTAATTTTCCCTGAAACTAGACTCACATATCTTCTTACCATAAAATTTTCAGAATTTTTGGTCTAGCCAACAAGTATAGTTTATTCTTTAAATTTACCCCTGTTTTGCTGTCTAGCAGTTCCAACCTCTCTTCACTACGTATCTCATAGTACGGGACTCGGATGATACTCCCGTCTATTTCTTTTGAAAATAGATTCATTAAGGGTTTTAAGAATATAAATGATAACCCATAATTATTTTGTATAATTTTTAGTGATTTTCCAAAGTTGAGATAGGGGAGTCTGAAATCACTCTAACCCTGTTTCACAAAAATTTAAATATCTCATCTTTTAAGATTCCTTTACTTGCACCATTTCCTTTATCTGAAACTAGACCTAATAAGCTTTAATTTCATATTTTATTCAATTCCTAACTCAATTTCCACTATTTTTGGTGGATTTTCAAAGTTGGACCACTGCTGTTGTCCTAATACATTTTGGTGCAACATAATTATAATCATCACAAATTTGTCATAGAAGTTATTCTCATAAATATCATTCATTAATTTGCATTCTTATCACAAGTCCATTTCATTTCTCATGTCAAACACATGCTCATAGGTTTCGAGTATGTACATGTGCTATCTCTTAGCACAACCATTTAACCAAACATGGCAATCATATGCATCATACTAGTATCATCAAAGCATAGATGAGTTTATTATTTCATGTATTTCCATTCTATTTCTCATTTAAATTCTCATTGAATTTCTCGAAAATCTCGATGGATGGCCCAATTACTGTCAAGTCATACAAGTGATCATCACAAGTACGCACTCCTGCAACCTTATATCTTACGGCAGGATTACCAGTCCAAGCTAAATCCCCCGTAGTAATAACTCATAGAGTGATGTCGGGATTACCATTCTAGGCTAAATCCCTTGTAATGACAAACACTCTTAATCAGCTCGGATCTAAATTACCAGTCCAGGCTAAATACAGGCCCTAATTGGATTACCTGTCCGGGTTAAGTCCATAATGCACACATATTCTTCGGGAGGCTAGACCACTTTAGGACCACCTGTCTGGGCTAGATCCTTTCTAAACCGAGATCAATGGACTACCCATCCTTTTTATTCAACCGAGACATTTTACCATCTTTTCATCAATACAATAGTTTCATAATATCAATCATGTTTTCATGGTAACAATTAACATATAATACATGAAACATCGAGACACATACATGGTAGAAATGAAACATTTACATTTCACTTACTATCAAGGCATTAGAAATATCATACATTATCACATTAATTATGTACTTACTAATCATGTATCATTATTCTCTTAAATTTCATGCATCATTGTTTCATATCATATTTTCACATCATGAACTCATTCCATCACCTTTCAATGTATTCACTCATGCCATTCATACAATTACAATAAGGGATTTACAATTTAAAAAAGCATTGCATTATTATTGACACACGAACTTACCTCGAATACGAAAATGGCAAAGTTACCATTTTATTCCATCACCTTGTATTTTCTCGATTTAAGCCTGAATCTCGATTTTCTTGATCTATCATTTCAAATATAGCCTATTTAGGACTCACATTATTCAAATTGACCCAAAATCATATTTTTGCAAAATTATATTTTTGCCCCTAAACTTTATCGAAATTACAATTTTGCCCCTAGGCTCGTAAAGTGATTTTTATTCAATTTTCCCATTCTATAGGCCTATACAAACCATTTTCATAACTATAGAAAACTAAAATTATCATCAAAACACCCTTTTATATCATTTTTACAACTTTTTACAAAATGGTCCTTTCAGACGTTTTCATCAAAAATCGCTTAGTAAAAGTCGTTTATTTAACACCCAACACTCATTTCCTACCATTAGACATCAAAATAAAAGCATGTCATTCATGGGTAATTTTTTAAACATAAACCCTAGCTCAAAATAATGGTAGAAATAGGTAAATCGGGTTACCGGGACTTTAAAAATGTAAAGAACATTAAAAACGGGGCTCGAGATCACTTGCAAATGAGCTTGAAAGCTTGAACCAAACCCTAGCCATGGTTTCCATGTAAGTTTCGGCTGAATGGAGAAGATGATGGCCAATTTTTTGCTATTTTGGCTTTTAATTCTTTTAATTATTAGATTACCAAAATGCCCCTAACTTAAAAATATTTTATTACACCCATTTCATGTCTATTTTTGTCCAAAAATTAACCAATGGTCTAATTACCATTTAAGGACCTCCAATTTAAAATTTCATAACAATTTGACACCTCTAACATGTAGAAGTCCACTTTTGCACTTTTTACAATTTAGTCCTTTTGAGTAAATTGAGTGCCCAAACGTCAAAATTTTCGGACGAAATTTTCATGAAATCATTCTGTGAAATTTTAGTCCATATAAATATAATAAAAATGAATTTTCTCATGTCGAATTTGTGGTCCTAAAACCATTGTTTTGATTAGGCCCAAAATCGGGATGTTACAGGTTATCTCATGTGTAAACTAATACTGAGTGGTATCACGTGGTTTGATCATGATATGGAAAGACAACTTGTATTAGTATAAAAATGTAAACATGTCCTTAGTTTAATCGAAAATGAGCAAATTGATTGAAAGAATAACATGTCATTTATCAAGTCAAATTGGGGAGAAGCTTAGTCTTGGGCATTAGAGCGAATGATTCCTAAAAGATAGAGACATAGATGTGACTGACTGGAACGATGGTACATCAGGCTAGACCCAAGAAGAATAAATTTGAATCTGTTTATGGATTTATTCACTTGTGACTATGTATACGTGACTTGTACACTTTGATGTAAGCAAAAGCCTAATAGGTAATGAATTGAAAGCTGGTGCGTTATGTGTACGACTTCTGCAGTATGTACCATCATTCACCACAGTGAAATTTATAGCCCAAAATATGGGTATATGAAATCCTTTCATTGGCATGACATGGATGATGAAAAGTAAACATGGCTACGGGTTGTCTATCTTTGAAATGGATGACTTGATCACTATATGATAGTCATTGACTATATAATACTTTATATTATGTTGTTTTTATATGCATTATATAATTTTTAGCACATTAAAAAATAAACATATACTAAATATATAATACTACTCTAATGTAAATATTTCAATAAATAAAAAATAAAATTATTAATATTAAAATAATAAAATATAAATATTTTTTAAAAAATATTTAAAATATAAAATGGGCAAACCTAAAAGTGGCTTGGGTTAGTCTTTTGCAAATATGGTCGGGTTTAGGCAAAACTTTAGGCTCATATTTCGGGTTAGGCTTGGACAAGCACAAAATATGTTAATATTATGCTTAGGCTCGACCCGAACCCAATCTATGAGTACCTTTATTCCCTATTCAATGTGGGATTATAATTAACCTTTTAATGAAAATGATGAAGAAATTGTCACTTATTTACAAGGTAAATATGAGATACGAGAGTGTTTTCCAGTCAATGTGGGATTAAAATTAACTTTTCAATGAAAATAGTAAAGAAATTTACATTTATTTATAGGGTAAGTGTGAGCATGAGAGTATTCTCTAGCCAATGTGAGATTAAAATTAACTTATTAATTCTCTAGCCAATGTGAGATTAAAATTAACTTATTAAGGGATTAAAATTAAGTTTTAATGAAAATAGTGAAAAAAATGGGTTATGGGAGTATTGTCTAGTCAATGTAGGATTAAAATAAACTTTTTAATGAAAATGATGAAGAAATTGTCACTTATTTATAAGGTAAATGTGAGATATGGGAGTGTTCTCCAGTCAAAAGAGATTAAAATTAACTTTTTAATGAAAATAGTAAAGAAACTATCATTTATTTACAAGGTGAGTGTAAGCATGATAGTGTTCACTAGCCAATATGGGATTAAAATTAACATTGTAAGGGATTAAATTATTTTTAATACAAATAGTGAAGAAGTGAGCTATGGGAGTCTTCATTATTCAATGTGCGATTAAAATTAACTTTTTAATGAAAATGATGAAGAAATGAGCTATGAGAGTATTATCTAGTTAATATGAGATTCAAATTAACTTTTTTAATAGAAACAATGAAGAAATTGATACTTATTTGTAGGGTAATGAAAAAAATGAAGAAGTGAGCTATAGAAGTATTTTCTAGTTAATGTGGGGTTAAATTATCATTTTAATGAAAAAGGTGATAAAGTGAGCTATGAGAGTATTCTCTAGTTATGAGATTAAAATTAACTTTTTATTGAAAGTAATGAAGAAATTGTTGTTTATTTATATGGTAAATGTGAGATATGAGAGTGTTTTCTAATCAATGTGAGATTAAAATTAGCTTTTAATTTATTAAATTATACCTAAAACATGCATCTTTTTATCTTATTAATTTATTTGTAAATTAAAAATTTCTAAAAATTCTATTGAATGTATCATTTTATTTTATTAATTTATTTGTAAGTTTAAAAAATTTATTGAGAATGTTTATAAAAAAATTTAGACAAAAAAATAAAATAAATAATAAATGATAGTTTTAGGTTATTTCTGAACCAATAGATATATTATCATTTCCCTCTTTCATATAATAAATAAATGATATATAAATAATTTTAAACTATAAGTTTTTCATCATAATTTGTTTTTTAAAGGAAGAAATTTAAAAGAGTTAATGAAAATAATGAATAAACTTACACTTATTTATAAGATAAGGAGTATTCTTTAGTCAATATAAGATTAAAAATTGTTGTATAAAGCATTGACACATGTCGACAAAATGAATATGCCATGTGTCAAAATATTATGCTTTCATATTTTTTGGGAGTCTAAACCTTATAATATAATATACATGTATCTAATATACTTTATTATATAAATAATATATAAATAAGATATATTATATTTAAATAATAAATAAATTTAAACTATAAGACATCTCTTATAAATTTTTTTAAATGAAAAAACTCTAAAAAATTTATATAAATAGTGAAAAATTGACACTTACTTATAGTGTTAGTGTAAGCTATGAAAATGTTTTCTACCTAACGTGAAATTTATAGTCTTAAGTATTTGAAATAGAGACCACTACATTTAAAAAAATTGTAACGTTGAAATGAAGTATATTTTCTTATTTAGTCAGAACTTTATAATATTGGATACTCGTTTGCATATTCGTGTTA
The DNA here is from genome assembly GCA_025698465.1 of Gossypium longicalyx. Classification (NCBI taxonomy): domain Eukaryota; kingdom Viridiplantae; phylum Streptophyta; class Magnoliopsida; order Malvales; family Malvaceae; genus Gossypium; species Gossypium longicalyx. Next base: position 82,014,568 of record CM047002.1, read on the forward strand.
TGTACGGACTGATAGGGTTTGTCAATGTAAATTTTTTTGAAAAAAAAAGAAATGAAAAGAATTTAAATTTAATGTTAACATAAAAAAATAATAATACATATTAGTAGTATATAAATAAAAGGCTTAAATGTGCAAAAAGCCCTTAATTTTTTTTCAAAAAAAGAAATTAAGCCTTTATTTTTGTTGCACTCATTTGGATACCTGAACTTTTAAAATATATCAAAAAGGCCCTCAAACTTTTAAAAAAGAAACAATTAAGCCTCTATCTTTTTTGCACTCAATTGAGTACTTGAACTTTCAAAATGCATCAAAAAGACTCTCAAACTTTTTTAAAAAAAAGAAGCAATTAAGCCCCTGCTTTTATTAAAAATTAGAAAAAAAATAAAAAATTAAAATCAATAAAAGTTATAAATATTATTAAATTTTAATAAAAAATTCAAATATTAAAAATTTATTAAAATTTAGAAAAAGTATAAAAATTGTAAAAATATATAAAAAATTGTAAATTTTTTAAAAATCATAAAAATTATAAAATATATAGAAATATAAAAAATTTATAAAATTTTATAAAGTCGTAAGAAAATTATAAAAAATGTAAAGAAATATAAAGTTCGTAAAAAATTATAGAAATTATTGTACTTAAAGAAGCATTTTATAATTTTTCTATAACTTTTATTAATTTTTATTTTTTTAATCATATTTCACCACATGTCACGTTGTGTTGCGACACGTGATAATTTTAATTGAAAAAGAACTAGGGGTCGTTAATTTTTTATGATTTTTATAAAAATTTTTTTTATGATTTCTATAAAAAATTCTAATTTTTAATAAATATTAATTTTTATATTTTTATTAAAATTTAATAAATTTTCTAAAATTTACTATTTATTATTATTTTTCTAATTTTTAATATGAGTAGGGGTTTATTTGCTTTTTTGAAAAATTTTGAGGGTTTTTCTGATGCATTTTGAAAGTTCAAGTACCCAATTGAGTGAAAAAAAAATAGGGGCCTAATTGCTTTTCTTGAAGAAGGTTGACGGTATTTTTGATGCATTTTGAAAGTTCAAGTGCTTAATTGAGTGCAAAAAAAAAAAGAATGGGCTTAATTGCTTTTTTTGAAAATGTTTGAGGACTTTTTACACCCTTAAACTTAAATAAAATATATGTTTTGTTTTGAAGTCTATAAATATTATATTAAAATAATTATAATAAATAGAAATCTCAATTGTTAAAATAAATCCAAAAAGTTTAGGTTTGAAATATTATATTAAAATGATTATAGTAAAAGATATGTTAATTTTTATTATAAATTTTTATACTAATAAATAAATTAATTTATGAAAAAAATTATAATTAAGAGTAAAAAAATTAATGGTATTATAAATAATAATTAATTTAATAAAGTGTTTTATAAATTATAATATACGTAAAATAATTAAATTATATTTAAAGAAATTAACTAATATCATTTTAAAAAAGTAATGAACAAAAAGTAATTTACACAAAGTGAAAATAGGTACTTTAAATAAGTACGTTTATATTATAGTTTTAACTATAATATAAATATACTTATTTATTAACATTATAATATAATATATATTATGGATTTGAAAAGTTGAAAATAAAAGAAACTTTGAAACTGAAAAAGGAAAGTAAAAACAAAAAGTAAATCACGAATAAGAAAAATAAAATAAAGAAATAGAAATCCAAAATCCGTTAATTTCACTGGTCTAAAATAAATATAATTTGCAAAGTTGATTTTGTAACATCCCGATTTTAAGCCTAGTTGGTATAGTAGTTTCGGGACCACAAATTCATGAATTTTTTTTATTTTTTATTATATTTTTATGGTCTACAATTTCACGAAATGATTTTGTGAAAATTTCGTTCGAAAATTTTGACGTTTGGGCACTCAATTTAGTCAAAAGGACTAAATTGTAAAAAGTGCAAAAGTTGAGTTCTACATGCTAAAGGTGTCTAATTGTTATGAAATTTTAAATTGGAGGTCCTTATATGGTAATTAGACCATTGGTTTATTTGGACAAAAATGGACATGGTTAGGCATGTTTCCAAAGTTTTTCATTAAGGGCATTTTGGTCATTTAGTTATTAAAATGAATTAAAAATAAAATTAAAAGCCAATTTTTGTCCATCTTCAACCTCTTGGCCGAAACTTGCATGGAGAAACCATGGCTAGGGTTTTTCAAGCTTCCAAGCTCAATTGTAAGTTCGTTCTAGCCATTAATTTGAGCTAGGGTTCATGTTTAAAAATTGAACCATGTGTGACATGCACGCATTTTGATGTCTAATGGTAGAAAATGAGTGTTGGGTGTTAAATAAATGACTTTTACTAAGCGATTTTCGATGAAAACGTCTAAAAGGACCATTTTGTAAAAGTTGTAAAAATGGTATAAAAGGGTGTTTTGATGAGAATTGTAGTTTTCTATAGTTATGAAAAGGTTCGGCTAGACCTATAGAGTGAGAAAATTGAATAAAAATCACTTTACGAGCCTAGGGGTAAAAGTGTAATTTTAACAAAATTTAGGGGGAAAAACGTAATTTTTCCAAAATATGATTTTTGGATCACATTAAATAATGTGACTAATAATTGGACTAAATGTGATACTATAAATCAAGGAAAATGAGGATTGGACCTAGATCATGTGAAAAATAGAAAATTGACGGTTAGGTTCCTTTTTGCTATTTTAGTGCCGAGTTAAGTTCGTATGTCAATAATATTGCAATACTATATTTGAATTGAAAATTCTATATTATTATTGCACGAATGGCATGATTTAATATATTGAAAAGTGATGTAAGAATGGTATATAAAATTTGTGAGAATAATGATATATGACTAGTAGCACATGAAATGTTTGATGGTTCAATCATTGATGGCTTGCTATATAATAGCTGAATATATTGAGAATTTGATATAACATGATGTTTTATTAAGTTGGATAACTTGTGAAAGAGTGAAAGGGAAGGTAAGTTTGTATGTAAATAATATATCGTTTTTACTCATGTTATAATATTTTGTTAATATATGAGAGGTGGTTGCATATTGAATGATCACTTGATGTAAATTATGAATTGAAATTGATTATGGATGAGTTGATAAAATGTTGAAAAGTGAGGAATTTCCAGGTTGGACCTTCGGAATAGAAAAGATACTAATGATCCGTTGTGAGAACACATGTGTAGTACTATGTGCAGGCTACTATGTGCTTAAAATAGTTTTAGGTCACGTGTGTAGTACTAAGTGCAGGCTACTACGTGTACCAAATGGTTAGGTCACGTGTGTAGTACTAAGTGCAAGCTACTACATGTACCAGATGGTTAGGTCGCATGTGTAGTACTAAGTGTAGGCTACTATGCGTACCCGATAGCTTTGATCACATGTGTGGTACTAAGTGCAGGTCACTATGTGTAAAAGATAGCTTTGGTCACAAGTGTGGTACTATGTGAAGGCCACTTTGTGAAGAAGGTAGCTTTGACTACAAGGGTGGTACTAGGTGCAGGCCACCGGGCATCCGTTATTATTTCGATGTGTTCAACGGGAAATGACTAGGTGTAATTGAATATGAATATGTGATGATTAAGTAAAAGGTTCGTGTGTGTAAATTTATAAGCAACGTGCTCGATATGTGGTCGAACTTTGGTAAGACTGATATGGAGTAAGTGTTACAATGAAAGTTACTACAAAGAAAACATAAAAGAGTGAAATTTAGTAATAAAACAGTTTTAGACAGCAGCAGTTGTGTGAATTTGAAAAATCACCAAAAATGGTGGAAATCGAATTAGAAGTTGAATAAGATATGAAATAAAATATTATTGAGTCTATTTTTATATAAAGGAAACAGTGTAAGCAAAATAATTTCATATTATGAGATATTTAAATTTTTGTGAGATAGATTCAGAATGATTTCGGAATCCCCTATTCTGATTTGGGAAAATCATTAAAAATTGTACAAAAATAATTATGGGTTATAATTTTTATGCTTAAAATCCTTAATGAGTCTATTTTCAAAAGAAATAAACGGGAACATTATCAAAATCTTTTACGAAGAGATAATTAATTTTTAGTGTAGAGAGGTCAGAACTGTCAGACAGCAAAATAGGAGTGACTTTAAAGAATAAACTGTACTTATTGGCTAAACCAAAAATTTTGAAAATTTTATGGTCAGAATATATGTGAGTCTAGTTTCTAGGAAAATTAGCAGTTCTCAATTGGGAGTCTCATAGCTCCAGATATAAATAATTTAGTGACTGTAACTTGAGAAACCAACTCAACTAGACTTTGAATAAATAGAGAGGAATCGAAAAATAGCTTTGAATAAATAGAGAGGAATTGAAAAATAGCATGTTAATACATTGCTTACTATTTTTCATGCAAGCTTACTAAGCATAAAGCTTACTCCCTCCATTCCATTTCTTTTAGTGTTGCCAGGTCGGCTCGGGGTTGGAGATCGTCGGAGGCAGCTTCACACTATCAAGCCAATACCTTTGGAGTGTTGATATATATGTTAGAAATATCAAGTGAGTGGCATGTATAGGGACCTAGTTCTATGACATGTGTTATTATGATTTGGCTAAATGTATTGACTTATATCGAGCTATTGTATATGGCCATGAGAGTTGGCTCATATTGATTATGGTTTGTAAGTCTAACTAATCATGTTACATTTTAATGCATATGATGTGATGATATGAATATGTTTGTTTACCATGCATGGTTGGTAATATGTCATGTGTGTTGAATGCATGTTTTATGATCAATCGAGGTGGTCATGACCATGAATTAAACATGTAATATGGTAATAAGATGATATTGCCTTGAACATGGATGTTTGATGTATAAGTTAGTAACCATAGTTTAATGGTATAAGTGATTAATGAGATGACAAGGTCAAATGAATGTGTAATAATGTGGCTAGACTAGTTTATCATGAGTAGGTGGAACATATGTATAATGACGAGCTAATGTTGAATGTGTCTTAATAAAGGGTGTTTAATCACTAAAATGATGCCATGAGTTGTGAGTTTGATGTGTATAAGTTTGTAAGGGTTTATGAGAAACATGAAGGTTTAGAAAATAGCCTAAGTGTTAGCCACACGGGTAGAGACACGATCATGTGTCTCAGCCGTGTGGAGGACACGGCCTAGCATACGGGCGTGTGGCCTGACCGTGTGGTTCAAATTAATTTATTTTATTGATGTCACAAACAGAGAGTTACATGGGCTGAGGACACAGGCGTGTCCCAAGCCACACGGGTGCATGTGACTCTCCAAAGTAAGAAATTTGCTAAGTTGTCTAAAGTTTATTAAAAGTTCTCGGTTTAGTCTCGAGCCACCCCGATGTATGTTTTAGGCCCCAAAGGCCCGTATAAGGGACAATATACATGTGTTTGAAAAGTTTTAATTTGGACGAAAATTTTATGGCTCGATTTTCGAATGAATGATTGTGTATGTGTTCGGTAATGCCTCGTATCCTATCCTGATCTCGGGTATGAGTAAGGGGTGTTACCAATTTTCTTTTTTCCAAATGAATTTTAGACGTGTGATTGGTAGGATGGAGAAGAGAAGGGATGAGAGGGAGAAGAGAAAAAGTGAAACAAAAAATAAAATTTAAGTGTATTTGGTTGGGAAAAAACGTGAGAGTAAAGAAGATAGGAGAGATGATCATTTTCCATTTAATGTATAAAAATTAAACCTTCCAAATTGGAATGAAAAGAAGAGAGAAAAAGAGAAAGATATGTATATTAATTCAAAATTATGTATTTTGTTAATTTTTTTAATTTTATTTCCTTCCATTTCTCATCTTTACTCAATAATAATTTTATTTCCATTTTGCTATCTCTTCTACCAAGCACATATATGAAAAGAAAAATTAAAATTTTCATCCTTCTTGTAACATCCTGAATTGGGGCCCAGTTAGAATAGTGATTTTGAGACCATAAATCTGAAGTAGAAATAATTATTTTATGATTCTTATGAGGTCTATGATATGATTGCATGCTTGTGTGAAAGTTTCATGAAGAAATTCTATTGATAAAGTGTCCAATTTGACATTTAGGACTAAATTGCAAAAGTTGCAAAATGTGAGTTCTAGAAGCTTTAAGCATGAAATTTCCATGGAATATTAATTAGAGGTCCCTAAATAGTAATTTTCCAAATTTCTATTTTTATGGACAAAAATGGGCATGAATAGGAAAAATTTGAAAGAAAGGCCTTAAGGGCATTTTTGTCATTTAGTTAATAAAAGAATAAAAAGGGAAAATAAGTCAAAAAATGTGTCCATCTTCTCCTAACTTCGTCAAAAATATCAAGGAGTCATAGCTAGGGTTTTGTTCAACTTTCAAGCTCAATAGTAAGTGCATCCTAGCCCCATTTTTAATGCTCTTTACATTTTTGAAACCCTCGTAACCCGATTTACCTATTTCTAGCATTATTTTGAAGTAGGGTTCATGTTTGAAATTTGACCCATGTGTGACATGCATGTATTTTGATGTTTAATGGAGGAATATGAAAGTTTGATGTGTGTTTAACATCTTTTACTAAGTGATTTTTGGTGGAAATACATGAAAATGACCTATTTGTAAAAGATGAAAAATGAGTGGTAAGATGTATGTTTTAATGAGAAATGTGGGCTGCTATGATCATGTTATAAGTTCGGCTAGGCTTGGGTAACAAAGAAAATGAACACATTTCATTTTACGAGCCTAAGGGGTAATTTGTAATTATGTGAAAGTTTAGGGGCAAAATTGTAATTTTCCAAAGTATGATTTATGGATTGATTTTAGCAATGTGATAATTAAATAAGTGAAATTTTCCATTATAGATCAAGAAAAATAGAGTCCGGACCTAAATAGAGGAAAGAATAAGGTTGTGGACTAAATCGAATAGTTAGCCATATTTTGGTACCGAGGTAAGTTCGTGTGTAAATAATGCAACGTTACATTATTATGTGTTTAATGCTTTAATATTACATGAATTGCATAATTGTTTTTGTGGAATTAATTAATGATGACTTGATGACAATTCAATGAAGTAAACACATGGTCTGCCCCATGGGTGTGTGATTCGGCTGTATGTACCCTACACCCCAATTAGGTAAACATAATGCACAGTATTAAAAACATGGGTAGAGACACGGCCGTATGTCTCAGCCGTGTGAAAGACACGACCTAAGGACATGGGGGTGTATCCAGGTCGTGTGAAGTCTGCACTTGATTTTTGAAATTTAATTCGCCACACGGTCTAAGCACACGGGCATGTGACTTGGTTGTGTGACCCTATTTAGTTGATGACATCATAAATAGAGAGTTACACAAGCTGAGTACATGGGCGTGTCCCAAGCCACACGGATAGGGGCGTGTGACCCTCCAAAACAATAAAATTTTCTAAGTGTTACAAAAGTTTAGAAAGTTCTCGGTTTAGTCCCGAACCACACCCAATGTATGCTTTGGGCCTCGAGGGCCCATATAAGGGACAACTTGCATATGTATGAATGAATTTAATTTGAACGAAATTTTATGGTCTGGTTTTGTATGTTTGCTTGCGCTTAAGTCCAGTAATGCCTCGCATCCTGTTCCAGTGTCGGACACGGGTAAGGGGTGTTACATTTAGTGGTATCATAGCTACAATTTAGTCGATTCTCAAACTAACATAGCATGTGTACGAGTCTAGCTATACGTGCCGTAAATGAATTATGATAGTGTGACGACTCTTGACCTTTTAAATTGTGTTTTCATATAGTAATGGATCTCAATCGAGCTGAAGCTGATTTTGTAGAAAGTAATGCGCTGGCTCCCGCTCAAGGGGCAGCGTCAGTTGAGAGTAGACCCGTGACTGTGAGTCAGAGAGGAGGAGATGAGGCTAGGGAATTCTTTCTCCATATGATGAATGCCTGGTATACGAAGGTCGTTCGAACGAACCCGAACGCTCACCCCTTCCACCCTCACCTATTCCTTAACTTGTTACTGTAGCACCTCAAGATATGAATTTTATGAGACTGAATAGACCTCTAGTGGATAAAATTCGAAAGCAAGGAGCCAAAGAGTTTTGAGCTTATATAGATGATGATCCCAAAAGGGCGGAGTTCTGGCTCGAGAATACAATCAGTGTATTTGATGAGTTATCATGCACAACTGAGGAATGCATGAAGTGTGTAGTATCATTCCTGAGAGACTCGGCTTATTAGTGGTGGAACACCCTTGTGTCGGTTGCACCAAGGGAGAGAGTTAATTGGGAATTTTTCCAATAGAAGTTTCATAAGAAGTACATAAGTCAGAGGTTTATCGATCTGGAGCAAAAGGAATTTCTTGAGTTAAAATAGGGCCAAATGTCCATAACGGAATATGAGAGTGAGTTTTTAAGACTTAGCAAGTACGGTCGGAAGTGTGTATCGACTGAGGCCATCATGTGTAAGAGGTTTGAGGATGGATTAAATGAAGACATCCGATTGTTGGTTGGCATCCTAGAATTAAAAGAGTTTGTTGTACTGGTTGAGAGAGCTTGCAAGGGTGAGGAATTGGCTAAAGAGAAAAGAAAAGCTGAGTTTGAGTCTCGAGATTCGAAGAAGAGACAGATGAGTAAGTCACTGTAGTCCTCATCTAAGAAACCGAGAGAGTTTAACACTCGATTGAGTGCTTCAGTTGTGTACTCAAATAGAAATAAGGGTAAGCAGTACTCGATTTCAAAAGCTCAGACTACTTCAATTGCTAGTGTTGGTAACGCCCAACCGAGTAGACCGAAGTGTTCACATTGTGGTAGACGTCACCTCGGTGAGTGCCGAGCTAATGATGGAACTTGTTTTAAGTGTGGTTCCCAAGATCATTTCATTAGAGATTGCCCTGAGATGGTTGAAAATGAGAGATTTTAGAATGCAAGATCGAGCAATGCTACTTCTAGAGGAAGACCACAGAGAAATCTGGGAAATGGAGCAAGTAGTAAGAGTGCACCTAGAGATCCAGCTGCGAGACCCGAGGGTAGGGCACCTGTAAGGACTTATGCCATTCGCGCTCACGAAGAAGCTTCATCTCCTGATCTGATTATGGGTACTTTTTCTCTCTATGATACTCATGTCGTTGCTTTGATTGATCCGAGATCTACCCATTCGTATGTTTGTGTGAAATTGGTGTCTAGCATGAATATACCTGTTGAGTCTACAGAATTTTTGATAAAAGTGTCAAACCCTCTAGGCAAGCATGTGTTAGTTGACAAAGTATGTAAGAATTCCCCTTTGATGATTAGAGGTCATTGTTTCCCAGCTAATCTTATGCTTTTGCCGTTTGATGAATTCCCAGCTTATCTTGCCTTTGTACTGAATACAAAGGAGTCTAAGTTGAAAATTGAATTAGTGCTGGTAATAGGTGAGTATCCGGATGTGTTTCCGGAAGAGTTACCTGGATTGCCTCCGATTAGAGAAGTTGAGTTTGGTATTGAGTTAATTCCCGGTATTGCACCTATTTCAATTGCTTTTTATAGGATGGATCCGACGGAATTAAAGGAGTTGAAAGTTCAGTTATAAGAATTAACAGATAAAGGTTTTGCGAGACCTAGTCATTCTCCGTAGGGCGCACCGGTGCTATTTGTGAAAAAGAAAGATGGTTCAATGAGATTGTGCATTGACTATCGACAGCTCAATAAAGTAACCATAAAGAACAAGTACCCCTTGCCAAGAATCGTTGACTTATTTGACCAACTGAAGAGAGCCACAGTATTTTCCAAGATTGACTTGAGGTCCAATTACTACTAGTTGAGAGTTAAGCAGTCTAATGTGTCAAAAACTGCATTTTGGACGAGGTATGGTCACTATGAATTTTTGGTTATGCCTTTTGGTTTAACGAATGCTCCTATGGTATTTATGGACTTAATGAACCGTATTTTTCGACATACTTGGATAAATTTGTGGTTGTTTTTATCGATGATATTTTGATTTATTCTCGTGATGAATCCGAGCATGCTGAGCACTTGAGAATTGTTTTGCAAACCTTGAGAGAAAGGCAGTTGAATGCTAAGTTTAGTAAAAGCGAATTGTCTTAGAGAAGATGGATTTTTGGGTCACATTGTTTCGGGCGATCGTATTAGAGTTGACCCGAGTAAGATATCGGCTATTGTTAAATGGAAACCACCGAGGAACGTAACTGAGGTTAGAAGCTTTCTAGGCTTAGCCGGTCATTGTAGACAGTTTGTTAAAGGATTTTCCATGATTGCTACTCCGATGACGAAGCTGTTATAGAAAGATGTCAAGTTCGTTTGGACAGAAAAGTGCCAACAGAGTTTTGAGAAACTAAAGGCATTATTGACCGAGGCACCGGTTTTAGTGCAACCTGAACTGGGAAAAGAATTTGTGGTTTATAGTGACGCATCTTTGAATGAATTGGCTTGTGTACTTATGCAAGAATGTAAGGTGATAGCTTATGCCTTGAGGCAGCTGAAACCGCATGAAAAGAATTATCCGACCCATGATTTAGAGCTAGCCGCCATTGTGTTTGTGTTGAAGATTTGGAGACACTATTTGTATGGTGAGAAATGTCGAGTATTCACTGACCATAAAAGTCTAAAGTACTTGATGACTCAAAAAGATTTGAACCAACGGCAAAGGAGATGGTTGGAGTTGTTAAAAGATTACGAGTTCATGATTGATTATCACCTGGGAAAGGCAAACGTGGTCGCTGATGCTTTGAGTAGGAAGTCGTTATTTGCTTTAAAGGCTATGAACACTCAGTTGGTCTTATCAGATGATGGTTCGATTCTAGCTGAGTTAAGAGTTAGACCAATGTTTCTCTTAGAGATTTATGAAGCTCAGAAAAGTGATGGTGATTTGCAGGCCAAAAGAGTCCAATGTGAATCGAGTATGGAATTAGATTTTCAGATTAGGTTTGATGGTTGCTTGATGTTCCGAGATAGGGTTTGTATTCCTAAAAATACCGAGTTGACTTAGAAGATTTTGCATAAGGCCCATAGTGGTTATTTGTCTATGCATCTGGGTAGTACTAAAATGTAAAATGACTTGAAGAAATTGTATTTGTGGCCGAGTATGAAAAGAGATATTTCAGAGTTCGTTTTGAGATGCCTGATTTGTCAGCAAGTGAAAGCCGAACACCAAGTACCTTCATGAGACCGTATTACTATGGATTTCGTGATGGGTTTGCCTTTGACACCAAGAAAGAAAGATGTTGTATAGGTTGTTGTAGATCGATTGACAAAGTTGGCTCACTTTATACCGGTATGTACCGACTATTCACTTGATAAGTTAGCCGAGTTGTATATTTCTGAAATAATGAGGTTGCATGAAGTACCTTTGTCAATTATATCGGATAGAGATCCGAGGTTTACTTCACGATTTTGGAAAAAGTTACAAGAAGCGTTGGGTACGAAATTAAATTTTAGTACCGCTTTCCATCCGCAAACTAACGGTCAATCCGAAAGGGTAATTTAGATTCTTGAAGATATGTTATAGTGTTGTGTCCTCGAGTTCCAAGGTAGTTAGGAAAAGTACTTACTGTTGGTAGAATTTGCCTACAACAACAATTTTCAGTCGAGTTTGAAAATGGTGCCTATGAGACATTGTATGGGCGTAAGTGCCGAACACCCTCGTTTTGGACTGAGCTCAAAGAGAATCAGATTCACGGAGTTTATTTAGTCAGAGAAATTGAAGAAATAGATAGAAATCCTATGCGGATTTGAAACGGAAAGAGATTGAGTTTCAAGTCGGTGATAAGGTATTCTTGAAAGTATCTCTGTGGAAGAAAGTTTTGAAGTTTGGCCGAAAAGGCAAATTAAGTCCACGCTTTATTGGACCGTACGAGATTACTAAAAGAATAGGGCCAGTAGCATATCGGCTGCCTTTGCCATCTGAGTTGGAAAAGATTCATGATGTATTCCATGTGTCATGTTACGCCGATACTGATCTGATCCTTCGCATGTGATATCACCAACAGAGGTTGAGATTCAACCGGATATGACTTATGGCGAAGAGACAATTAAGATTTTGGCTTGGGAAGTCAAACAATTGAGGAACAAAAGTATTGCCCTTCTGAAAGTATTATGGCAAAGACATGGGGTTGAAAAGGTTACATGGGAGATCGAGGAAAACATAAGAAACCAATACCCAAACCTCTTCACCGGTAAGATTTTTGGGGACGAAAATCCCTAAGGGGGAGAGTTGTAACATCCCGAATTAGGGCCTAGTCAAAATAGTGGTTTCGAGACCACAAATACAAAGTAGAAATAATTATTTTATGATTCTTATGAGGTCTATGATATGATTGCATGCTTGTGTGAAAGTTTCATGAAGAAATTCTATTGATAAAGTGTCAAATTTGACATTTAGGACTAAATTGCAAAAGTTGCAAAATGTGAGTTCTAGAAGCTTTAAGCATGAAATTTCCATGGAATATTAATTAGAGGTCCCTAAATAGTAATTTTCCAAATTTCTATTTTTATGGACAAAAATGGGCATGAATCAGAAAAATTTGAAAGAAAGGCCTTAAGGGCATTTTTGTCATTTAGTTAATAAAAGAATAAAAAGGAAAAATAAGTCAAAAAATGTGTCCATCTTCTCCTACCTTGGTAAAAAATATCAAGGAGTCGTAGCTAGGGTTTTGTTCAACTTTCAAGCTCAATAGTAAGTGCATCCTAGCCCCATTTTTAATGCTCTTTACATTTTTGAAACCCTCGTAACCCGATTTACCTATTTCTAGCATTATTTTGAAGTAGGGTTCATGTTTGAAATTTGACCCATGTGTTACATGCATGTATTTTGATGTTTAATGGAGGAATATGAAAGTTTGATGTGTGTTTAACATCTTTTACTAAGTGATTTTTTATGGAAATGCATGAAAATGACCTATTTGTAAAAGATGCAAAATGAGTGGTAAGATGTATGTTTTAATGAGAAATGTGGGCTCTTATGAGCATGCTATAAGTTTGGCTAGGCTTGGGTAACATAGAAAATGAACAGATTTCACTTTATGAGCCTAGAGGCTAATTTGTAATTATGTGAAAGTTTAGGGGCAAAATTATAATTTTTCCAAAGTATGATTTATGGACTGATTTGAACAATGTGATAATTAAATATGTGAAATTTTCTATTATAGATTAAGAAAAACGGAGTCCGAACCTAAACAGAGAAAAAAATAAGGTTGTGGACTAAATCGAATAGCTAGCCATATTTTGGTACCGAAGTAAGTTCGTGTGTAAATAATGCAACATTACATTATTATGTTTTTAATGCTTTAATATTGCATGAATTGTATACTTGTTTTTGTGGAATTAATTAATGATGAATCGATGGCAATTCGATGAAGTTCGATAACTCAAAACCCCGGTTGGACCTTAGGAATAGTTAGGATACAAATGTCATGACATTAGGGTTATGTGTGATCCCATGTAAGACCATGTCTGGGACATGGCTTTGGCATCGATATGTAACTTAGTGTAAGACCATAGCTGGGCTATCGGCATCGATATGTGATCCTATGTAAGACCATGTTTAGGACATGGCATTGGCATCGATCTACGATCCCATGTAAGACCATGTCTGGGACATGACTTTGGCATCGATATGTGATCCCATGTAAGACCATATCTAGGATATGGTATTAGCATCCTACCCTGTGTATGAGAGTTCTTGAGTATCCTTTAGTATTCCAAGTGGTTAAACGGTTAATCCAACGATTATGTCAAAGTGATGACAATATATGATCATATTGAAAGAATACAAGTACGTACACAAAACTCATAAACATTGAGATTATGAATCAATGAGACCTTGGAAGAAGTGAATGAATGAACTATGATAATGAGTTTTATTGTACATTATGTAAATGGCATGACCTAAAATGTACCTATGATACTTGATGACTTGGTAATAAATATTGTTGCGTTATGTGTATAATATTGCATGGTTAATGTTGCTAATTATTTACATGCAAACTTACTAAGCTTTATGCTTACTCTCCTTTCCTTTCCATTTTCTTATAGTATCTCCAAGCTAGGTCGGGGATCGAAGGACGTCGAAACTCGATTCACACTATCAAACTAATCTTTTGGGTATAGTGAATTTAAGGATTTTGCGTATGGCATGTATAGGGACTTGGTCTTTTTGTTATATGTCATATTTGTGTAGCTAGATGTGTTGGCTTATAATGATTTAATGATTCATTTTGTATATGGCCATGAGATATGACCCATATTAATTATAGGGATGTAATCCTATTCATACATGCATACATGTGCTATGGTCACTCAAGTTGTGGTTAAATTCATTTGGAATGGATGAATTGTGGATATGATCATGGATGCTTGATGATGGAAATGTGAGTAAATGATATAATAACAACTAAGGCATGAATGTATGAAATATAAGTAAATTGATGTTTCATATTGCATCTGATTTAGTAAGTTTGGTCTAAATAAAATATGAAGTCTTAAGCAAGTATAAATTGATAAGAAGTTGATATGTATGAGCCATATTTATGAATGTGCAAGTGCTCATTTATGCCATGTAGGATGTCATTGAGATGTCTAAGTGTCATGTGTTATTGAGGGTGACAAAAGGCTTGGAAAATAGCCTCAAAGTTGTCCACATGGGTAGGCACACGGCGTATGTCTAGACTGTGTGTGACACACGGTCTGCCCCATGGGTGTGTGATCCGGACGTATGTCCCCTACACCACAATTAGGTAAAACAGAATGCCCAGTAGTAAACACACGGGCACGGCCATATGTCTCAGTCATGTGAAGGACACGACCTAAGGACATGGGCATGTGCTTAGGCCGTGTAAAGTTTGCACTTGATTTTTGGAATTTAATTCGCCACACGGTCTAAGCACACGGACATGTGACTTGGCCATGTGACCCTATTTAGTTGATGACGTCATAAATAGATTGTTACACGGGCTGAGGACATGGGTGTGTCCCAAGCCACACGAGCGTGTGTGACCACACGACCTACCCACACGGGCGTGTGACCCTCCAAAACAAGAAAATTTTTGAAGTGTCATAAAAGTTCTAAAAATTCTTGGTTTAGTCCCGAACCACACCCAATGCATGCTTTGGGCCTTGAGGGTCCATATAAGGGGCAACTTACATATGTATGAATAAATTTAATTTGAACGAAATTTTATGATCCAGTTTTGTATATTTGCTTGCGTCTAAGTCCGGTAATGCCCCGTATCTTATCCCGGTGTCGGACACGGGTAATGGGTGTTACACTTCTAACTTTTTATCCAATTAAATTTTCACCCCTCTAATTTTCTTATCACCTAGTCAAATAAAACCTAAATATTGTAGAAATTTTATCATTTCCAAATTACCTTTCAAAAATTTCAACTATTATAAAATTTACTTTAGTAATATAAAATTACCATTCAATTGAAATTATCCCTCAATATATTTTTTTATCACAATCTATTCTCAACAACTTTACAGAATGTGGTTTCTTTTAAAAAAAAAGTTAAATTACAAAAGCTGATGCTCAATTGATTGATTACTATATAATTTTTATAGGTTTAAATATGCTAAATGTGTTTATATTCTTTTTAAACTTAAACTTAAATTTTATATTTTAATTTTGATTATATTTTAATTTTGAGACATTAAATTTTTATATTTTTTATTTAAAAATATTTATCCCTTAGTTTAATTTTTTTTGTTAAAGATAACAATTTCAAAGTTAAACTAAATTTTTTTAGCCCTCAATATTTGTAGTCTTTTTGTCAATTTGGTCATTACCAGTTAAAAGTAAATAATTTTTTTAAAAATTTAAAAATTATTATTTTTATATTTTAAATAAAAAATAAAAAATTGAAATTATAATTTTTAAAAAATGAAAGAATTATTATACTTTTAAAATAAATAATTATGAAAAAAATATTTAAAATTTAAAAATAAAAATGGTTTTAAAAATATAAACAAAAAAAATCTAAAATTCAATGTTATCTAAAATAGACCATATCAGCCAGTCGAACTAGTAATTGATTGGGGTATCGATTTGGTGAGAGATAAAAAATCGATTGACTCGTGAACCAAAATGGACTAGTTTGGTTCCCAGAATGACCTCTCCGACTGGTTCAAAGACTCTAAATTATAAAAAAATAAGAAATTATAAAATTATAAAAATCAGTTCAATTGTCAACTCAACAGATTTTTTTAGCTTGATTCAATCAGTCCTTACCGGTTTGTGAGTCTACTGATTTTTAAAATTTTTAAACTCAATATTTACAATTTTTGTCAATTTGGTCCATACCCTTGAAAATTACCTTAAATTTTTAAAAAATATATATTTTCTTAATTTAAACAATAAACAAAAAGATTTCAAAAATATATAATTTTTTAAAATAGAAAAATAAAAATATTTAAAATTCAAAATTTAAAATATTTTTAAAAATATTTTAATAATATAAAATTTTCAAAAATTCAATGTCATCTAAATCAGACCAGAACAATTGAATCAAGAACCAAGTAGTGTATCGATTTAGTGAGAGGTAAAAAATTGGTTGGCTTGCAAACTAATACAGACTGGTTGAACCAATTTATATATATATTTAATATTTTATTTTCTTTGAATTAGTCGGACTCATTGTTTTTGGAACCAATTGGTCAGACTTGTTCAAAATCGATTCAACAAAATTTTTAGCTTGGTTCAACCAGTTCATGAGTCAACTATTTTTTACCTCTCATTGGACTGATACCCCAAACGATTCCTAGTCCAATTAGCCGATTTGGTCCAATTTAGATATCATTAAATTTTGAAATTTTTTATATTTTGGAAATTGTTATGAATATCTTATTAAGTGAATGTTCATCAATATCAAGATAAGTTTTGATGAATTTAAAATTCTAATAGTCATAAGAAGTAGATCTTTACTTCATTTATACTTCTTATGCCTATAAATAGAGACTTTAAAGAAGCTTTGTAAATATTCCAATTGATCAATAAAATATGCTCTCTCTTTTCTCTCCCATTCTCTTTGTTCTTTATTCTGTCTTTTATTTTATAACACGTTATTAGCACGATACTCTTTTAATTTTTTTTCACCATAAGTCACAAAAAGTTTTCCCTTTCACCAAGTCTTATCCCTTTCAAGCACCAACCAATGCAATAACTAATCACTCCAAATTTACTACTCAAACTGTTGTCGATTGCCTTCTAGAGCTACTACTATTTCAGTCTTCAATTTGGGCCTGCACACTATGGGTAATCATTATGCAAAGAAATTTATATAATCCTTACGTGTGCTTGTGATAATAGCCAGTGTGATAAAGATAATATTAAAGATCTTCAAGTATATTTTACTATAATTTATTTACTATATCATGTTTATTATAACTGGAGGCTAATCATGACAACATGAATAAATAGATTCTGATTTAAAATTCACGCATGTTTGCGATGGTGATTATAAAATAAAAAATCTATTGAGTCATTTAAAAGTTCGCCCTAGTAAATCTATTACATTCCCTGAAGTGAACACAAACATAAAGAAAATTAAAGATATAATCATGGACCACTACAAGTGAGAATATAATAATAAATAAGAGAAAAATGAGAGTTATCAAGATAACTCTTCAAAGGTTAAAGATAACCTATATTATCAATGTGACATGAAATATTATTGGCCACATATGTTGCATATGCCCAAATATTTTGTCTCTGTTAATATTTTTTTAGGAAGGATATGAGAATGTAGTAATGAATTATATCATTACAAATAGAAAATATTTATCTTTTTTGGTACTAAAACAAACAAAAATTAGTTGAAAGCTCCAAAAGAGCTAATATATCAATATCTAAAAAGTATAAAATTTGCGATGGTTAATGCATTAGTTTTAAAAGATATTCATTATAATAGATATCATATTAGGATTGTGAATGAATAAAATATTATATTTCATATGAACCAAAAGAAGATTGGTTTTTTTATTATTATTTATGTTTATTACTCTAGTTATAAATTAAATTGATGGTGACTATCTTTGTGATCTTCTTTTGTCATCATCCACATTAAGGGGTTACAAGTGAAATATTTGACCGTGAAAGATCTACTTATAAGTGATAGAATATGGTAAATCTATCTAAAGCTAATTATGGTTGGATGCACTTGAAGTTGCAAGTTTTTTTAAAACTGTAAGTATAACTCTACAGTATTCAGAATAAGTTCTCAATTAAAATTACGTGAAAAAATATTACTGATGAGAACCTTGCAAGAGAGAACTTATTCAACTTTTCATGATTCAAATGTGTTCCTATGGTAGCAATATCATGAAAAAAAAATTATACTTATGATTGAACAAAAGTTTTTAACCACGAAACCTAACCATTCCCTAAAGAGAATGTAACAATATGTAATAAATTCGAAAGACATAATCTTTAACGTGGATGTAGTAAATTGGATTACAATAATAGTCATGAGGGATTGTCATAATAAATTTTCTCACCATTAGAAGTGGAAAAATGAAGAAAGCAAGAAAAGAACAATAATTTCCTATAATTTTTTAAGAAGAGAGACATTTATTTATGAATAGTCATTGGTTATATACCTATTGTACATTTGGAAAATAAGATACACTCTCAAAGTTTGCTATTAATAGATTTTGATTAGATTCAAATGCTACTACTGAAGTTTAATTTGCTTACTTCTTATCATCAAGACTTAACATAAAAAAAATAAAGAAGGTACATCTTTAAATATTAAACAACTTGATATATGATGGTCTTCTTTTTAAGTTTTGATTACATGTGTTACATATTGTTTTAAGCATATCACTTGTTTATGAAAACGAATATTAACTGATTTGTTTATGTCGCTATAATAGATTTTATAATTAAGTAATATATTTGATTAAAACATATCTAGTATGCAAATTTATGCAAACAAACCAATGAATTTTATGGTTATTCAGATTTGATTTAGTTCAAAGAATTGTTAAAGGTAGTAGTTCATATGTTTTATATTATTTTATTTATTAATTATTTAGAGAAATAACATGAGCAATTGTAAATGAAAAGTTCTATAAACTTGAATGGTTGGATTTTGAATTAAATTTCATGCATGTTTGCGATGATGTTTATAAAAAAAAAATTGCTAGCTTTTCATTATGTCATATTTTTATGTTTGAGATGTGACGTTTATTGATATATTTAGTTATGCTTGTTTCTATACATGACCTAAGCAGTTTCTTGGTAGTTAACTGATTATGCAAAACTCTTGCTAAAAGGGTTTTATAATTTTGAATCGAACTCGAGACTTCTCGTATCCGAAGCAAAAATCATATCACTAGACCAAATGCTCTGCATTTGAAGATTTTGGCATATTCCCTGAAATGAATATTGCGTATAATTATTTTAAAATTATATTTATTGACTTAGTGGCATTATAGACTTCACATTAATTTAGACATTTCTAGTAGTAAATGTCACAATAGTACTTATATATGGATACAAAGTAAAAGAAATGATAGTAAAATTATCAATTTGTTACAATTTAGTACAATTGAAACACATGTTAAAGTAAATCAAAAGTTTACTGATACAAATTCATTTACTACTTGGAGTGACTAGTTAGACCATCCTAGATCATATATGATGCAAAAATTAACTGAGAATTCATATAGACATTTATTAAAGAACCAGAAGATTCTTTAATTTAAATAATTCTCATTTGTTGCTTGTTCTCAATGAAAATTGATTGTTAGAAACTCACTAACTAAAGTTGAAATTTAATGCTTTACATTCTTAAATGAATATGGGCTCATTCATCCACCATGTGGATGGTTTTGATATTATATGATTTTGGTATATGCATCTACAAAATAACCACGTATGTGTTATCAACTTGCAACCTGTCATTTGCAAGATTGCTTATTTAAATAATTAATTTTAGATCACGCAATTAAGACAATTCATCTTGCTAATACTGATGAGTTTTTATCTCAGTCTTTTATTGATTAAATTTGAAAAAGAATTGTAAAAGTTTGTTATTTATGAGCATAATAGTTTAGAGAAATTATTGACTCAATGCCTCTGATTAATGTCTAAACTATTATTTATGAGAACTAGACTTCCTATTTCAACATAAGATTATGTTGATTTACGTGCTGTGCGCATCAAACTAATAAGTTATAAATACTCCACATTACAATTGGTTTTTGATCAAGAGTTAAATATTTTTCATCTTTCAATTTTTGTATGCGCGTATGCCATGGGGCTAGATCTTTTGTCTTGCGATCCGTGCAGCCTTAGACAATCCATTCGTTCCAAACTCACCTAAGTCAGCCTAACCACCGAAAGTGAGGATTCCTTTAGAATTCCTCTAAGGCACCACTTTGTATAGCGGAACCAATTTATGCCAAAGAAGCCACAAAAGAACAACAAAAAGCCACAGAAAAGAATGCACGAGAGGTGTTTGAGTAAATGCTCTCCAAGAATTTTATTACTCTTAAGAATTCAAGTTACAATGGATTCAAGTTGCAATGGAATGATTTACAAGTGAGGGGGAGGTTCTCTATTTATAGTTGAGCTCCCCCAAAGTCGACAGTTTAGATTAAGTTATATCGATGAATGAGATTAGCCTATCCCTTGATTTTAGGGATTTACGAGATTCACCATATCAAATTAAATCTACAATATATGATTCCCATATTTACTAAAAGTAGCCTATGTTTCCATATCTTCATTATTGGGCCAACCAGACTTCAATCTGACAGAATTTTCTAACAATTCTTTGAATTGGGCCAGTTCTCATGGACTAAATGATCCCCATCTAATCAGTAGACCTCCATGGGGTGCATCTTGTGCAATTGTCACGGGCTTTGCACTTTGGCCTGTGACACGTATATCTTCCAATTGTTCCACCACAACACATCAAGATGAGTGAATCCTCAAAGAAAGTTGGGAATATATATTAATTACAGGTCTCTTTGTATTATTAGATGTTTTGAATGTATTGGAGATTCAATTATGACATGATTTGTGATTACAATTTTGATTTGATAATTTTCCCGACATTAGGGGGAGAGAAATAATAACCTGTAATGAGTTAAGGGGAGAGTAATTTGAACCAAAAGTTCAACAAAGATAACTCATTACAAGTTATCTGTCAGATGTATGTACAAACTTAATGAGAATAACCAAGTGTCATATACCATCTAATTTTTTTAATTTGAATCAAAGTCCCAGTAGGATAATTAGTTAAATAAATAATAGATTGATCGGTTCCAAAGGTGAAAATTCTTCTATATGGTCATATAGTGGAGGCAGGTGCTCCAAAAGAGACCCAAGACATAACCAATAAGTAAAAATCTAGAAGAGATTCAAGTACCTGAAATTGAAGATTAAAATAATGAAAATAAGAGATCTCAATAAGTTATGTCAGTTCGAGAAAATGTGGAACCGAATAATAAAAGTGGTCAACAATGATTTTATATGGAATATTATTATTGAAATAATGAAATAAAAGGAGGATCTAGAATAAATCTATTGAGAAATATAGATATGAAATAAATTGATCAAAATAGAAAGACACAACTCAAGTACAATTAAATTTGTGGAGTTTTTGGACCAGTAGTCCAAATATTTAAAGGTATAAAGCCAATGAGGGTGCAAATGAAGTAGTTTTGCAAAAGTGGAATAAAAATATGAAGTTTTGTGCTAAGTCGTGGCATTGATTATGAAAAGATATAATATTCTTTTGTGGTGGATGTAATAACCTTTAAATATATTATTTTGACAATTCATAAAAGATTTAACTTGCGTCTAATGGTTGTTGTTACAACCTTTTATGAACTAATATATAGTAAAGTTTATATTTAAATCCTTGAAGGATTTAAGATGCTAGAAGCATATTGAAATTCTCGGGAAATTGTTCATTTATATGAATTGAAATAATTTGAACATATGTGGTAAATAGCAGTTAAAGGAGGATTATAAAAAGATCCAAAATACCTATTTATATTTTTATAAAAGAATCATTATTAAAGTTTGCTATGATTATTGTTGAAACTCTTAAAGAGATCAAAATATATTTCCTTCAAATCTTCCTTCACTCATGACTTTTAGAAGAATGGTGATATAGATGCTTAACAAATACATTCAAATAGTCATTTGAAAAACTAGTATTCACGATTGAATACATAGAATATGAGAAAGTATGTGATGTTTTCGTGAGAGGGAGTATATATGGGTTGTACTCTTTTTCCCTTAATCGAGATTTTGTCCCATTGGGTTTTCCTGGTAAGGTTTTTAATGAAGCAGCATATTATGCGTATTATATATATGTGTACTCTTTTTCCTTCACTAGGGATTTTTTTCCATAGGGTTTTTACCTTAGTAAGGTTTTAACGAGGCACATTATCTACCTATGGATATCTAAGGGGGAGTGTTATGAATATCTTATTAAGTGGATGTCCATCAATATCAAGATAAGTTTTGATGTACTTTAAATTCTAATAGTCATTAGAAGTAGATATCTACTTTATTTATACTTCTTATGCCTATAAACAGAGATTTTAAAGAAGCTTTGTAGATATTCCAATTGATTAATAAAATACGCTCTCTATTTTCTCTCACATTCTCTTTGTTTTTTATTCTTTGTCTTTTTATTTTATAACAATTTTTTTTTACTTTTTGAATTTTAAAGAGTTTTGAATTTTAATTATTTTTAAATTATAATTTTTATTTATAATATGAAAAAATAATTTTGAAAAATTTTTAAGTACATTTAAAGGGTAATGACCAAATTGATAAAATTATAAATGTTGAGTGTTGAAAAATTTATTTTATCTTTGATACCGTTAACTTTAATGATAAAATTAGACAGAATGATCAAAATTTTAAATAAAAAATAAAAAAACTTAATAACTCAAAATTAAAATTTTCATATTAAATTTGAAAATTTGAAAAAAAAAAACTTTCAAACATATTTAAACCTTATCAGAAATACAAGAAATTTATAAGATGAAAATTAATTTCAATTGAACGTTAGAAATGTGCACGATTCCAAATGTAGATAACATATGGCATGGACGCTTTCATAAATAAATATATATGACACGGAGGACTTCATCAATCAATTTTCAGCGGAGATAAAAAAAAAGAAAAAAAGAAAAAAAGAAGTGGAAGACAGGGTCGAGCGATGGCATACTCTCCCAATATAAAAATAATAAAGGCAATAATGTAACATAATAACCTGAATGCATGTGGATCTGATTTCTCTATATCAGAATTTGTGATGAGCTTCAAGTGTTTGGGATTTTTCTTCACTTTAATTTAATTTAATTACATGGGGGATGGGGACTAGTAAGTTTTGGACCTTTCGCTTTTGCTGGCAAGTGAAAGTATGGGAAGTATCAATTTCACCATCTCAAATCTCTATGCGCTTGATTTTTGTTTAATACATTGGCTTAACTGGATTTTCGAACACATATGCAATAGCATTGTTAGGAAAAACATATATAACAGTTTAAAAAAAAATTAAACATTTTGTTTTAGTTGACCAAACTTTTGAGATTAATTTTCCTTTTTCTTTTTAATTGGAGATTTAAATTTGAATTATTTGAAAAAAATACTAGTATTCCTCGTTGAAGTAAGTATTTAATTTAATAATAAAAATTATATTATATGTGTATGTATGAAAAAATATGTATTTCAAACACGTGTATTTAAAAATAGTATACAATAATGTTAAAAAAATAATACACAATAATTAATAAAATGTAAGTTTTAAAAAAAATAATAATAATAGCAATAACGACAACAACAATACAAATGCATTATCAACAAAATTAAAATTAAAAAAAAATAGTTTAATTTGTGAGTAAAAGGAAATTAAAATAGGTAATCAAATTAAGAATATTAAATGCACTTCAATTATTTATCATGATATTATTATTTTTTTGAGTTGGTATCGAGTTGACTTGTGACACCAACTCAATCAAACATTTTCAATATATTCAAATAATGTTGGTGAAACAATGTGTAATAACATTGAAATGTATAAAAGTATGAAAAAACGAGTTGGTAAACTAGTAAAAAATTGTTTAAATATTGGTGGCATTGATTCAAATCTCAACATATGTAAATTTTATATTGGTTTTATTAAAATGTGAAAAGACAAAATTACCCTTATAGGAATATAACTTATAACAATTATTCAGGGTAGTTTAGTAATTTTTCAATAGAGTTAGTGTCTGGTTAACTTGTGACATCGACTCAATCGGTATAACACCCTATACCTAACCAAATCGTCAAGTCTGAGCTACGATATGCCACATTCGTTGACGAAGTAACTACGACTTCTTTAGGAATTCAATTTAAATTTAGTAAATGTTATTAAACTCATTAAATATTTACATGTTATGCAATCCAAACTGGGCTTTAATTGAGCTTACAAAAGTACTTTCGATAAATTGAGGTTCGCTAAAGACAAAAATGCAACATTTTGAAAACTGTCAAATCAATGTTGTGGCGTTGGAGTACCATGTTGTGACATCAAACAAACAGTAAGTATCATTATGACGTCGAGGGTCTGAGGTGGTGACGTCACCTATTGTTTCCAAACTATCCATAAAGTACCAATCCATATCAGCTTAACAAAAGCCATCAATTGCATATCTAATGTAACACCCCATGCGTGACCCAATCACAATATCCAAGCTACAAGGTGTCACATTCATTGCCAGAGCAACTACAATCATTTATACTCAATTTGAGAACATTAAAACATTTACATACAAGTATCAAATGTGTATAATATGATATAGAATCATTTTTAGGTCTCAATTCAGCTTATGAAAGCTCTTTTACTAACTCGAGGTTGGATTATGACCAAATTGTAATGTTTGCAAAATGTCAGGTTGACGTCACAACTATGGGAGCTCCTCGTTGCAACAAAACATACTTACTTGATGTTAACTCTTGAAAAGAGTTATACTTTAGGTCTCTGGATGGAATTAATTGTTTGAAATTAAGTAAATACATCTGCATTTTTAGGATAATTTTAGAACATTGCATAACAAAGCTTGGACTGCACTATATTGGTCATCATTTATTACTTTTATTACTTGGGTAAGGAAAAACTGTGGTTGTGGTTGGACACAGGTGCAGGTAGAAGAAAAGGATGAAGCGGATGCATAAAGAAAATAAGAGAAGTGAGACATTATTGTAACAGCCCGTTTTTGGTCAAATCAAAATAGTAGTTTCAGGACCACAAATCTGAAGTCAAAATATTTATTTTATTATTTTAATAAGGTATACAACAAAATAGAATTATTGGGTGAAAGTTTCGTAAAGAAATTTTACCGTTTGAGTGTTTAATTCGGTAAAAAAGACTAAATCGCGTAAAGCGTAAAATATGAGTTCTATAAGTTAAATAGACCAAATGACTATAGAAATGAAATGAATGAGTACTTTCATGGTAATTAGCCTATTAGTAGCATTAGAGAACGGTAATGGGCATGGATTATGTGATTTTTATATTTAATTTCAAAGGTTAAAATGGTAAAATGGTTATTATAGTTAATTAAATAAAAACAAAACATGAAAATGCATGAAAATGTTCATCTTCTCCACTAAAACTAAAGCTTTAGAAAGCCATTAAACAAGTTTGAACATTCGGCCACTTTGAAGGCTAGATTAAGGTATGGTTTTAGCTCAATTTTTAATGATTTTTACGTTTTTGAGATTGTTACTTCGTATTCTAGCTAGCTCATACCCTAGATTTTGAAATTGTTAAAGATTTATCATGTTTCCATTGTTGAATGCTTGAGTAATTTGATGATGTATGATAGATTTGGAAGGTTTAATGTTAGATTAATAGCTTTTGTAAAGTGATTTTTGACAAAAATGTCAAAAAGGGATTAAATTGAGAAAATATGAAATGTGGTGGTTAAAAGTGTGAATAAATTGAAAATATGGGCTGCTACTAACATGTATTAAATTCGGCTAAGCATGGGTTTGTACTAAATTGCATGGATTTGCAATTTTATGTGATAAGGACGAAATTGTAAAAATGTGAAACATTAGGGGCAAATGTGTAAATTTTCCAAATTGTAAATTATAGGCTAAATTGAATAGGCCGAATGCTGAATGTGCTAAATTTGATAATATATAGATCAAGATAAGTCAAGATCAGGATTAGATTGGGGAAAAGGAAAAGTGGACAAATAGCCGATAATTTCCATCTGAGCAACTCGAGGTAAGTTCGTATAATTAGAATCAAATTTTAAATACTTGTGAATTATTTGAAATGAAAGTTTAATTGAGTAAATGGAATTACTGAGTTTGAATGCCTAATTGATGAGAATTATTGAATACCGAGTCCCGTTTGAACCACAGAAAGTCGTAGGATACGAGTGACATGTCACTAAGGTTACCGTTTTGGTCAAGATCATGCATGTGTTGCGGACTCACCACAGCTCGTATGAGCTTACTATTTTCAGCTCATCAGAGCTTACCGTTTCAGCTCAATAGAGCTTACTGTCCATTAGCTCAGGAGGAGCTTACTAATCATAACTCGAAAGAACATAAATGATAATGAATTGATGGATTACTGATTTGCACACGTAATGTATATCATCCGAGTATTTCTCGATATTCTAATAGGTTCAACGGGCATAAATTCTATTATTAGTTATGTTAAAAAGCTATGTGTTTATACAAATGAGTTACTGTTATCGAATGAATTATTATTTATATGATTGAGAGTGAAATGTTACAAATGATGTACGTGATATATGAGTTTGATATGATACAATGTATTGAGTATTAAATTGAGATAATGGATGATTACATGCACTTATGTGACCAACTTGTTGATGAATGCTTGTGTTTAGGTATTTGGTAATTGAATTGAGTATACCTTATTTATTGTCTTGATTATGTATAAATGGTAAGTTTAATTCTGAATTATATACGCTTACTGAGCTATAAAGCTTACTCTATTTCTTTTCCGTGTTATATAGAGGTTCAATAGCTTGCTCGATTTGGATAAAGTTAGAGATTCGCATCAGACTATACAGTTGTCGATTGGTACCTTTGAACTCATGGATATATATAAATATGGCATGTATAGGCTAGTTATAAAGATGATAGTTATGGTTACTTGAGCTAGCGATTTTGGTACATGTTGTGGTATAAGATAAAGCCATGTGATTTGGCTTAACTTGGTATAATATGTGTATGAAATGTTATGGATTAGCTGCCTATTGACTTATAAAATGTTGCAAATTATGCTTGTGCAGGTATTTAAAAATAGAGTGGCAAATTGGCTTAGTAAATAGCCTATTTTTGTCCACACAGGCAGAGACACGTGCGTGTGTTTCAGTCGTGTGTGACACATGATTATGTTACACGACCGTGTTGTTGGAACACCGGTGCCTCCAAGGCGCAGCGAAAAATTAAAAATCCGGCGATCCAAACCAAGGTTCCATGTGTAAGGAACGAATCGGGGTGATAAAAAGGTTTCAAAATTACTGGAACTTTAATATGAGTAGACAGCGACGCCTAGGCAACAGGAATGCTGAACCACTATCGAACCATGCCGCAACCTTTTCCGATGTCGGCCTCTACGTAGTCCACCCGATTGACAATGAACGATAGAAATCCCAGAAAACTATTTTCAGAGAGTATTTTGCTAAACAGCTGCTAGACCACTTTGCATATTTTCGGGCTAGTTTTATATATCTTCTTTTTAGGGTTTTTTACCCTTGCTATATATAACTCCCTCTTAATTGGTATATATTTATAACGAATTTTAATTCATTAAAATTAATCCGAACATAATAATTATCATTCAAATAAATATAATAATGTTTAACCGAAAAATTATAATTACATTAATTATAATAAAGATTTCGGCAAACTATATTTATTTAAACTTATATACGAACTAAATTCATATATCAATAAAATTATGTTCTGATTATGTGTACAACATCCTTGTACATATATAGTATGTTCAACAATTTGATTGCCCAATTAAATTAATTCTATAATTAATTTAATTCATGTGACAACCAAGTAATATACCAACTATGTTTTACCTCGTTCATTTCAACCATAGGGTGTGACCCTATAGGTTCTTGTAACGCTAGTAGTAATATTAGAACGATTCTAATGTTACAAACAATGAGTGGCATCTAGCAATGCATCAATGCTACCTAAGTTACAAGAAGTCATGATTCGACATAACCTTTTGTAATTAACCTTTCATGCATTAATCCTTAAGTCCTATATCTTTGGAATGGACACAAGTCATGGAATAGTCACACTTGCATAGTCCATCCCATGTTTCTTGATACCTTGAGTAGACTATGATACACAAATAAGTATGACATCTCATATCAACTTATTTGAGCATGGCCATGCATTTCTAACCTCACTCAATCAAGTGGCCTGAGATATTACTCCCATTATGTAGGAGGGACTTATCCTATATTGATCAACTATATCCCTCAACATAGATTATGGTATATCCAACATTAGTCTTTATAGAACAACCAGTTACGGTGTTTGTTTGACTGTATCAAAACATACAACTCACGATGTTGGGATAAAGATGATCTCAAGTATGAGAATCATATACATATTAATCACTATGAGTAATGTTGTGACAATTACATAATAATCCAAGAAACATACTCATAGCGGGTCAGTCCAATATGTTGTTCTCTAACACACATATTCATGCATTGATTCTGACACTCCATATCAATGACAACTCTTTATCATCAATCAACTACATGTTAGTCTTAATGCATTATTATTGTCCTAGCCAATAACAATACTTGACTAAAGATCTTTTGAGAATAATCATATTATTCTCAGGACATTATTATAAAACAGTTTATTTATGCACACAGAAAAGAAACTGGAATAATAATGGCAATGCCTTATATTAATAAACATGATAAACCAAGTATGTTATTACAACCATCTCGTGATTGATCTTTGGGCATACTCTTACACGTGTGTCCTTTGGTGTTGAAACTAAAATCATGTCAGTATGCTCCACACGGTCTCATACACGGGTGTGTGACTTGGCTGTGTGGCATAAGTTAGTATACCCTATAGGTTTGACATGGCCTAGTACACGACTTGGTACACGGGCGTGTATGGCCATTTTTAGGGCATACGGGCTAGCCACACGGGTGTGTATGTTGGCCGTGTGACCCAAGTCAGAGAGTTACACGTGGTCGGTCATGGGCTAGGACATGGCCATGTGCTCCCATTTCGAATGTCCACACGACCTGTGACACGGGCGTGTCTGGTGGCCGTGTAAGACACACGGCTTGGTTACACGGGCGTGTGTCCCTTGTTTTGAGAAAAATTTTCAAATTTTGTGAAAGTTTCTTGAGTTACCAGTTTAGTCCCGAATCATTCCCAAAGAATGTTTAGGGCCTCGTAGGCGCGTATAAGGGACAAATTGATTGAGATTGAATGATGAATGCATTGAATTGAGAAAATGTTTGCTAAAAGGATGTTTAATTGTTTTGTAAGTCTGGTAATGCTCTGTAACCCTATTTCAGCATTGAATACGAGTGAGGGGTGTTAAATTTATTGGTATCAGAGCTACGGATTAGTCAATTCTAGGATTAACGTAGCATGTGTAAGAGTCTAGCTATACATACCATATATATAATCTGTGATAGTGTGATGAATGTTGACATTATAAGCTATGTTTTCGTATAGTAATAGATCCCGAAAGAGTTGTAGCAGATGGTGTTGAAAGTAATGCGCCAACTCCTACTCAAGGGATAGCGCCTTCTGAATCTAGACCTGTGTCGAGTAGTCACAGAGTGAGGCTAAATAAGCCTTATTTCAAATGATGAACGAGTGGTTCACTCAATACATTCGCATTAACTTGGCTGCTCAACAATCTCCACCCCCACCTATTCCCCAATCGATCCCTTTAGTTCCTCAAGGTATAGATCCTTTGCGGTTGAATAAACCACCTGTTGATAAGATATGAAAATACAGGGCTAAGGAATTCAGAGCCACTGTTGATGAGATTCGGGTATTTGATGAACTTTCTTGCACACCTAAAGAATGTTTAAAATGTGCTGTATCATTGTTGAGAGACACTGCGTATTAGTGGTGGAATACCTTGATATCTGTAGTTCCACGAGAAAGAGTTACTTGGGAATTCTTTCAAGTTGAATTCAGAAAGAAATACATCAGCCAGCGATTCATTGATCAGAAATAAAAAGGAATTTCTTGAACTGAAACAGAGCCATATGTCGGTAATAGAATACGAAAGGGAGTTTGTACGACTCAGCAAATATGCTCGTGAATGTGTTTCTTCCGAGGCTACAATGTGTAAAAGGTTCGAAGACGGATTAAATGAAGAAATCATACTATTAGTTGGGGTTCTTGAGCTGAAAGAGTTTATCATTCTAGTTGGCAGAGCTTGCAAAGCCAAAGAGCTTAGCAAAGAGAAAAGAAAAGCCGATTCTAAGGCTAGAGACTTTAGCAAGAGATTTTCGGGCAAATTACATCAGTCAGCATCAAAGAAATCTAGAGAATATCATCCTTGTTCTACTACTTCTGTGGGGATTTCGATCAAAGATAGAGATACAAGACATTTTAGCTCTAAACCTCAGACAACATCTGTTGCCAGTGTGGGTAGTGTTAGAAATGTTGGACTTGAATGTAAGCACTGTAATAAGCGACATTACGGTGAATGTAGAATAATGAGCGGAGTTTGTTTTAAATGTGGATCTCTTGATCATTATCTCCGTAACTGTCTAGAAAAGTTTATAGTTGAAAGAGATCAACCGGTGAAAGTAAGTAATACGACTGCTATTGGGAGACCACCCCGAAACACTGGAAATACTAGTGGTAACTAAGGTGCTACGAGAGATTCTACTATGAGATCTGAGGAATGAGCACCTACTCGAGCTTATGCTATCTGTGTACGGGAGGATACATCATCGCCAGACGTTATTATCAGTACTTTTTCTCTTTTCAGTACTGATATAGTTGCATTGATAGATATTGGATCAACCTATTCATATATCTCTATGAATTTAGTATTTAAAAAGAGTTTACATGTTGAGTCTACAGAGTTTGTAATTAAAGTATCAAACCCCTTAGGCAAGTCTGTTTTAGTTGATAAAATTTGTAAGAATTGTTCTTTGATGACTCGGGGTTACTGTTTTTTGGCTGACTTGATACTTCTATCGTTCGATAGTTTGATGTGATTCTGGGTATGGACTGGCTGACTATGCATGATGCAGTTGTGAAATGTAGACGGAAGATTATCAAATTGAAATGTCAGAACTGTGAAATTCTTCGGATTGAGTCTGATGATTCGAGTGAATTACCTACTGTGATATCATCTATGTTAGCTTAGAAATGTATGAAAAAGGGCTATGATGCATATCTTGCATACGTACTGGATACAAAGGTGTCTAAATCAAAGATTTAATTTGTACTTGTTGTTTTTAAGTTTTCAGATGTATTTCTAGAAGAATTACCGAGTTTGCCACTGATCAGAGAGGTTGAATTTGGTATTGAATTAGTACTGCGAACAACACCGATATTGATAGCTCCGTACAGAATGGCTTCAATAGAATTAAAAGAGTTGAAAGCTCAGTTGCAAGAATTGACAGACTGAGGTTTTGCATGACCGAGTTATTGGCCCTAGGGTGCACCGGTATTGTTCGTAAAGAAGAAAGACAACACAATGAGAATGTCTATCAATTACAGACAGCTGAATAAAGTGACTATAAAGAACAAATATCCTCTATCGCGAATTGATGATTTATTTGATCAGTTGAAAAGGGCTATAGTATTTTCAAAGATTGATTTGAGATCAGGTTATTATCAGTTGTGAATTAAATAGTAGAATGTGCCGAAAACCACGTTCAGAACGAGGTACAAACATTATGAATTCCTTGTTATGCCTTTCGGATTAACTAGTGCTCCTGCAGTTTTTATGGACTTGATGAACTAGATATTTAGATTGTATTTAGACAAATTCGTTGTTGTATTCATTGACGACATTCTGATCTATTCGCGAGATGAATCTGAACATACCGAGCACTTGAGAATTATGTTACAAACTCTACGTGATAATCAATTATTTGAAAAGTTAGCAAATGTGAGTTTTGGCTCCAAGAGGTTGAATTTCTGGAGCATATTACTTCAGTTGAAGGTATTAGAGTTGACCCAAGTAAGATTTCTGCTATTATTGACTAGAAACCTCTGAGAAATGTGTCTGAAGTCCATAGTTTTCTGGGCTTAGCAGGTTATTACCAAAGATTCATGAAAAGATTTTCGATGATTGTGACACCGATGACATGACTGCTTCAAAAAGCTGTGAAATTTGAATGGTCAAAAAAATGTCAGCAGAGTTTTGAACAATTGAAAGTACTGTTAACTAAAACACCAGTTCTGGTTCAACCTGAATAGGGGAAAGAGTTTGTTATTTATAGTGACTCGTCATTAAACGGGTCTGGGATGTGTTCTGATGCAAGAAGGAAAAATTATAGCTTATGCTTCCCGACAATTGAAACCGCATGAAAAGAACTATCTGACGCACGACTTAGAGTTGGCTGCAATTGTGTTCGCATTGAAAATTTGGCGACACTACTTATACGGTGAAAAATGTCACATTTATACGGATCACAAAATCTTAAAATATCTGATGTCACAGAAAGATTTGAATCTACGACAACGAAGATGGCTCAAGTTTTTGAAAGATTATGAATTTGTGATTGATTATCACTCGGGAAAAGCTAATGTTGTTGCTGATTCCCTGTGCCAAAAATCTTTGTTTGCATTACGAGCAATGAATACCTAGTTGGTGATTTGTGATGATGGGTCTATTTTAGCTGAATTAAAAGCTAAACCGGTATTTCTTCGACAAATCTGTGAAGCTCAGAAAGATGACCATGAATTGCAAGTTAAACGAATTCAATGTGAGACTATCCCTAATTCAGAGTTTTAGATTGGAACTGATGATTGTTTAAGGTTACAGAATAGAATTTGCATACCGAGAAATTTAGAACTCATTCAGAAGATTTTGCACGAAATGCACAATAGCTACTTATCTGTCCATCCGGGGAGTACCAAAATGTACAACAATTTGAAATAGCTTTATTGGTGGCAAGGCATGAAACGAGATATCTCAGAATTTGTTTCTAAATGTTTGATTTGTTCGCAAGTCAAAGCTGAACATAAAGTACCATCGGGTTTACTGCAGCCTATAATGATTCCCGAGTGGAAATAGGATAGAGTTACAATGGATTTTGTGTCGGGATAGCCCCTAACTCTGAAAAAGAAAGATGCTATCTGGGTTTTCGTTGATCGACTAACAAAATCTGCTCATTTCATATCGGTACGTACAGATTACTCACTTGATAGACTAGCTGAATTGTACATTTTTGAGATTGCTCGATTGCACGGGGTACCACTATCTATTATTTTAGATAAAGATCCGAGATTTACGTCACAATTCTGGAAGAAACTGTAAGAAGCTCTGAACACAGTTGAATTTTAGTACTGCTTTTCATCCTCAGACTGACAGTCAGTCTGAGAGATTTATTCAGATTCTCGAAGACATGTTGAGATATTGTATCATAGAGTTTGAGGGCAGTTGGGAAAAATACTTACCGTTGATT
The DNA here is from genome assembly GCA_025698465.1 of Gossypium longicalyx. Lineage (NCBI taxonomy): Eukaryota > Viridiplantae > Streptophyta > Magnoliopsida > Malvales > Malvaceae > Gossypium > Gossypium longicalyx. The sequence goes on from CM047002.1 coordinate 82,048,200, forward strand.
GAGTTCGTGTATAACAATAGTTTTCAGACGAGTATAAAGATGGCACAGTATGAAGGTTTATATGGTCGCAAATGTTGAACTTCGCTATATTGGACTGAACTAAATAAGAAAAAGATTCACGAGGTTGAATTGATCAGAGAAACTGAAGAAAAAGTGAAAACGAATCGCAATAGTTTAAGAGCTGCTTTAGATCGACAGAAATCATATATGGATTTGAAACGTAAAGCAATTGAGTTTTAAGTTAGGGACCAAGTGTTTTTAAAGGTGTCAACGTGGAAAAAATTTCTTCGATTCCGTCGTAAAGGAAAGCTGAGTCTATGATTTATCAGACCGTATGAGATCGTCAAAAGAATAGAGCCCGTAGCGTATCCACTAGCTTTACTGTCAGAACTTGAAAAGATTCATAATGTCTTTCACATTTCTATGCTATGTTGATACAGACCCGATCCGTCACATGTGATTTCTTCTGTAGATGTTGAGATACAAACTAATTTGACATATAGTGAAGAACTAATCAGGATTTTAGCTCGTGAAATCAAAGAATTGAGAAATAAACGCATAGCCCTAGTGAAGGTTCTTTGGCATAAACATGGGATCGATGAAGCTACGTGGGAACCCGAGGAAGGTATATGAAAATAGTACCCTAACCTATTTATCGGTAAGATTTTCAGGGACAAAAATCCCTAGGGGTAGAATTGTAACAACCCATTTTTGGTCAAATCGGAACAGTGGTTTTGGGACCACAAATTCGAAGTCAAAATATTTATTTTATTATTTTATTAAGGTATACAACATGATAGAATTATTGGGTGAAAGTATCGTAAATAAATTTTACCGTTTGAGTGTTTAATTCGATAAAAAGGACTAAATCGCGTAAAGCGTAAAATATGAGTTCCATAAGTTAAATGAACCAAATGACTATAGAAATGAAATGAATGAGTGATTGCATGGTAATTAGCTCATTAGTAGCATTAGTGGACAGTAATGGGCATGGATTATATGGTTTTTATATTTAATTTCAAAGGTTAAAATGGTAAAATGGTTATTATAGTTAATTAAATAAAAACAAAACATGAAAATGCATGAAAATGTTCATCTTCTCCACCAAAAATAAAGCTTGAGAAAGCCATTAAACAAGTTTGAATATTCGACCACTTTGAAGGCTAGATTAAGGTATGGTTTTAGCTCGGTTTTTTAATGATTTTTAAGTTTTTGAGATCGTTGCTTCGTATTCTAACTAGCTTGTACCCTAAATTTCGAAACTGTTAAAGATTTATCATGTTGCCATTGATAAATCCCTGAGTAATTTGATGATTTATGATAGATTTGAAAGGCTTAATGTTAGATTAATAGCTTTTGTAAAGTGATTTTTGACAAAAATGTCAAAAAGGGAATAAATTGAGAAAATGTGAAATGTGGTGGTTAAAAGTGAATAAATTGAAAATATGGGATGCTAGTAACATGTATTAAATTTGGCTAAGCATGGGTTTGTACTAAATTGCATGAATTTGCAATTTTATGTGATAATGACTCAATTGTGAAAATGTGAAACATTAGGGGCAAATGTGTAAATTTGCAAAATTGTAAATTATAGGCTAAATTGAATAGACCAAATGCTAAAATTGCTAAATTTGATAATATATAGATCAAGATAAGCCGAGATCGGGATTAGATTGGGGAAAAGGAAAAGTGAACGAATAGCCGATAATTTCTATTTGTGCAACTCGAGGTAAGTTCGTATAATTAGAATCAAATTTTTAAATACTTGTAAATTATTTGAAATGAAAGTATAATTGAGTAAATGGTATTACTGAGTTTGAATGCCTAATTGATGAGAATTATTGAATATCGAGTCCCATTTGAACCGTAGAAAGTCGTAGAATACGAGTGACATGTCACTAGGGTAACTGTTTTGGTCAAGATCCTGCATGTGTTAGGGACTCACCACAACTCGTATGAGCTTACCGATATATTAGCTTGTAAGAGCTTACTGTTTTCAACTCATCAGAGTTTACTATTTCAGCTCAATAGAGCTTATTGTCCATCAGCTCAGGATGAGCTTACTGATCATAGCTCCAAAGAGTAGAAATGATAATGAATTGACGGATTATTGATTTATACACGTAATGTATATCATCTGAGTATCCCTCGATATTCTAATAGGTTGTATAAATTTTGTTATTGGTTATGTGAAAAAGCTATGTGTTTATATGGATGAGTTACTATTATCGAATGAATTATTATTTATTTGATTGAGAGTGAAATGTTACAAATGATGTACGTGATATATAAATTTGATATGATACAATGTATTGAGTATTAAATTGAGATAATGGATGATTACATGCACTTATGTGACTAACTTGTTGATGATTGCTTGTGTTTAGGTATTTGGTAATTGAATTGAGTATACCTTATTTATTGTCTTGATTCTGTATAAATTGTAAGTTTAATTCTGAATTACACGGGCTTACTAAGCTATAATGCTTACTATGTTTCTTTTCTGTGTTTTATAGAGGTTCGATATCTCGCACGATTCGGATAAAGTTGGAGATATGCATCACATTATACAGTTGCCAATTGGTACCTTTGACCTCATGGATATATGTAAATATGGCATGTATGGGCTAGTTATAAAGATGATAGTTATGGTTACCTGAGCTAGTAATTTTGGTACATGTTGTGGTATAAGATAAAGCCATGTGATTTGGCTTAGCTTGGTATAATATGTGTATGAAATGTTATGGATTAGCTGCCTATTGACTTATAAATGTTGCAAATTATGCTTGTGCAGGTATTTAAAAATAGGGTGGCAAATTCACTTAGTAAATAGCCTATTTTTGTCCACACGGGCAGAGACACGAACATGTGTCTCAGTCGTGTGTGACACACGGTTATGTTACATGGTTGTGTGTCCCCTAGTGTTGAAATTAAAATAAAGTCAGTATGCTCGACACAGCCTCACATACGGCCGTGTGACTTGGCCGTGTGACAAGTCAGTATACCTTACAGGTTTGACACAACCTAGTACACAGCCTGGCACACAGGCGTGTATGGCAATTTTTGGGGCACATGGGCTAGCCACACGGGCATGTGTGTTAGCCATGTGACCCAAGTTAGAGAGTTACATGGGGTCAGACACGGGGTGGGACACGGCCATGTGCTTCCATTTCGAATGTCCACATGGCCTGTGACACGTGCGTGTCTGGTGGCCGTGTAGGACACACGGCCTGGCTACACAGGCGTGTGTCTCCTATTTTGAGAAAAAATTTCAAAGTTTTGTGAAAGTTTCTTGAGGTATTGGTTTAGTCCCGAATCACTCCCAAAGTATGTTTAGGGCCTTGTAGGCGCATATAAGGGAAAAATTGATTGAGATTGAATGATGAATGCATTAAATTGAGAAAATGTATACTAAATGGATGTTTAATTATTTTGTAAGTCTAGTAATGCTTTGTAACCCTATTTTGGCGTTGAATACAGGTGAGAGGTATTATAATTGTCATGGCAAATGGTGAAATTTATCGTCACACAATTGCTATGGCAATTCCAGGAAGATGACTCAGCACTCTATCCATGTCACTCTTAGCGAATTGGACATGCACTAGAGAAACCGCCCTAATAAAGAGAAGAAACAAATGTGTGCTAAAAGGGACAGATCCACCCAATAAAAGAATGAGAGAGAGAAGAAATGATGAGGGAGTATTAGTGTGAAAAAGAGATTGGTGACAACAACTTTCTCTCAGTGCAAAGAAGGATTCTATTGGAGAATTCAAGAGAAAGAAATGGTAGCAGCTTAGAAGAGAATAGAATACATACGTAAGGAAGGGGAAGAGAAATCTATCTTGGATTCACGAGCAATCTGAAGAACCAAGAGGAGTTGGAGTGTGGAATTAACTTCGTACAGTTCTGCAATTATTTTCTAGATTGAAAATTTTTTGATTCAAAATTAATTGAGAAATGTTGATGAATGATTCTATTTTGATGTGTACTTTTTCACCCATGAACTAAATCTTTTCTGGGTTGGAGTTGTTTGGGTAAATGTTTTATCATCTTTAATGCCTAAGATTTGGGATTGTCTATATCATTGTTACATTGGATTCATGCTTATTTTAAATACATGCATGCAAGCTCTAGAAATAGTTGAATACATGTTGTGTTCTTAGGTGTATTTAAGTCTGAAAAGGTTAAGAATACTGGATCTTGAATCATTTGATGCAAGCGAATGCTCGATAGAATATTTGTAGCACTCTAGACATAGATGTTGCGAGTTGTACAGAGAGGAAAGTCATTGCAGTTATCAATCCCAAGTTCTGTAGACATACATGAACTTAGATTTTTAGCTTAAGATCTAGCTATCGAAAGAGATAGGTCACAGTAGCGAATCTCTAGGCAATAGATTAGACAATATTTTTCCATGGCATTATTTTGATATGAACATTTCTCTTGAATAATTCCAACCTTATTCATTCAACAACAGAAATACTCTTGATATTCTCAGTGAATTTCCACATCATTTTATTTACCATACCAATTCTCTATTCTTCATCATTTAATTTTAGTAATTCATTATTCAAGTTTCTTATTCATTTTGAGATTATATACTGACAACTATGGTGTATCATTGGGCAAGATGAAACAATTATATTGACACACAAGATGTATCATTGAATGAACTGAAGTGATCATACTGGCACATAAGTGTAACACCCTAACCCATATCCGTCGTCAGAATAGGGTTTCAGAGCATTATCAGACATTATAGAACAAATTCAATTAATTTATATCATTTACTAATCATATCTGTAACATCCCGAAATAGGACCTAAATGAAATAGTGGTTGCGAAACCACGAATTCGAGGTCAAAAATAAATAAATAAAATATTCCAATTAAGCTTTAAGGTTTATTCATTGATTGAATAATTGTGTGAAAATTTCGTGAAGAAATTTTATGTATAAGTGCCTAATTTGATAATTAGGACTAAATTGGAAAATTAGCAAAATGTGTGTTCTAGATAATAAAGGGGATTTAATGGAAATGGGTTCTTAAAGTGGAGGTCCTTATTTAGTAATTATACCATTATATTTAAGTTTGGACAAAAATAGGCAAGAATAGGACAAATTTGAAAGAAAAGCCTTTAAGGGCATTTTGGTCATTTAGTAATTAAAAGAATTAAAAAGGGAAAATAAAGCCAAAATTGGTCCATCTTCTTCATGGAGGCCAAATATAATATGGGGGAAGCCATGTTTAGGGTTTCCAAGCTTTCCAAGCTCCATAGTAAGTGATTCCAAGCCCCGTTTTTAATGTTCTTTACGTTTTTAGAGTTCTGGTAACTTGATCAAGCTTATTCTAGCAATAATTCATACTAGGGTTCATATTTCGAAAAATACCCATAGGTGAAATGTTTTTATTTTTATGTTTTATGGTAAAACTTGAAATTGTGTTAAACAACTTTTGCTGAGCGATTTTACGTGAAAACGAGTAAAACGACATAATCGATAAAAATACCTAATGTTCATAAGTACGTGTTAGAGTGAGAATTTGATGTTTCCATAGAAGGGAAAAATGATCAGCATGTCATAAAACATAAGAAAATAGATAAATTTTAATTTTCGAGCCTAGGGGCAAAATCGTAATTCTGCAAAGGTTTAGGGACAAAATTGTAATTTTTCTAAAGTTTGAGTTAGGGAATTTTTTGAATATTAAATTAATTAAATAAGTGAAATATGATGTTTTAGATCCCGAAAAGTGAGATTTGGACCTAGAACGGGAGAAAAATCGAAAATCGAGAAAGTTGGTAAAATGATCGTTTTGGTGTCGAGGTAAGTTCATATGTTTAATAAGCATTTAATTTTGCATATTTGAATGATAAATTGATATTTTGGCCATAAATAATTTAATATTGAGTTTCAAATATAATGATTAATGTTCGATAATAATTCGATATTGGAAAGAGAACTTGTATAATTTATATGTAAGACTATATTTTGTATTATGGCTTTGTATGATAACAAGAAAGTATTGACTAGCATAGTTTGATGAGAATAAGTTAAGTTGATGATATGATGAGATTGAGAATGTAAGTATGTACGTTGAGTAGCATTTTATTATTATTATGCAATTATTGTTATTAGTATTGTTATTATTGAGTTATGCGACTAACCTTGAAAATTTGAGCAAGTATGTTTCAGCTATGACTTGACAAGACATTGATATCTCAAAGTCCATGGTTGTACCATGGTAATTAAGGAAGAATTGACGGAAAATTCCATGTTCATAACATGGCATTTAAGGAGGAATTGACAGTTAAGGATACCATGTAAGACCATGTCAAGACATGGTATTGGTAAGGTAAGGATCCCGTGTAAGACCATGTCAAGACATGTCATCGGTATTGATTAAGGACTCCATGTAAGACCACATCAAGATGTGGCATTGGCACTAAGATAAGGATACCATGTAAGACCATGTTTGGAACATGGCATTTAGTAAGATAAGAATATCATGTAAGACCATGCCAAGGCATGGCATTGATAAGTTCTATAAGGCAAGGAAATCATGTAAGACCATGCCAAGGCATGGCATTGATAAGTTCTATAAGGCAAGGAAATCATGTAAGACCATGCCAAGGCATGGCATGAAGTTCTATAAGGCAAGGAAATCATGTAAGACCATGTCAGGACATGGCATTGATGAGTTACTATAAGGCAAATGTCCCATGTAAGACCATGCCAAGGCATGGCATTGGTGAGTTCATAAGGCAAGGATACCACGTAAGACCATGTCAAGACATGGCAATGGTAAGTTCAAAAAGGAAAAGGTTCCCGAGTAATCCAAAGAGTAAGTCAAAGAAACAACAAGGTGAGAACATGAAGAAAGAGTACAGGTATACATTTAAGGCTTATTTAATATTGAGATTGTAAGTAATTGAGATTATCAAGTATTAAGTAAGTAATGAGTTTTTAGTTATGCTTGTGACACTTTATGACATGATTGGCAATATGCCTATATTATGAAAGAGTACTCATGTGTTGAGTGAGATGTTGCAGGTATGTAAGCAAGCTATTAAGTAAGGTTCCTTTTGTATTCTGAGCCTTTGGTAAGGTTACCAATGAGTAAGATGGGAAAGTAAGAACTAAACATTATTTAAGAAAATTATGACAGCATAGTAGTAAGCTAAATTGATTACTAATGCTTATTATTTTACATGTGAACTTACTAAGCTTTATAAGCTTACTTCTTTCACTTTCCCATGTTTCAGAGTACTTAAAAGCAAGCTCGGGTTGGAGGTCGTCGGAGATCACTTCACACTATCGACTATAAGTTACCAAATGGGTATCTTCGTTTACAAACGTTCTAGTTTATGGCTTGTATAGGGACTTAGCCATTTTGTGTGTATGTCCTTATGATATGGCTAAAGAATGGTATGTAAATATTTGATAATGATTAGCTATTGAAATGGCTAATGAAGAACATGTTTCAGTGTTATGTATGCCTAAATGGTAGTTAATACAAAGAAATCATGAAAAAGTGAAATTAGCATTAAAATAGTATTGAATAGCAGCAGTGATGTGATCTTGAAAAATCACCAAGAATAGTAGAAATGGAATTAGGTGATGAATGAGATATATAATTAAAGCTTATTGAGTTTATTTTCATATGAAAGAAATAGAGTAAGCAAAAGAAGTGTACATTAAGAGATATTTGAATTTTAGTGAGACAGGATTAGAGTGATTTCTGAATCCCCTGTTTTGACTTTATAAATTCAATAAAAATTGTAAAAAAAGAATTATAAGTTATAGTTTATATTTATAGATTTCTAGTGAATCTACTTTTAAGAGAAACAAACGGCATGGTTATTTGAATTCTGTACAAGGAGAAAATTGATTCGTAGTGAGGAGAGGTCAGAGTAGTCTAACAGTGCAATAGGGGAAAATTTAACCAATAAAATGTACTAATTGAATAGACCAAAAATTCTGGAAAAAAATTAGTAAGAAGATATATGAGTCTAGTTTTAGGGAAAATTTACGAATTTAAATTTTGATTTTTGTGGCTTGAGTTATGATTTATTTAGTGACTATGACGCAGGTGGGCAGTTTTATAAGGAATAATGAAATCAATTGTTTTGATTTGTCTAAGTATTCGGAAAATTTTTAATGTTCCCGATTTAGTCCCGAACCGTTTCAATTGCACGTTTTAGGGTCTCGAGGGCCCTTTTTAGGGACACATTGAATGAATGTGAATAAATTAATTGTAAAAACAAATTTTATGCCCCGAATTAGTATGTTAAGTCAGGTAACGCCTCGTGCTCGACTCCGATGACGGTCTCGGGTGAGGGGTGTTACAATATCCAAAATCAATCATATTGCCCTTTGATTGGACCCTCAGCGTTCTATTTATACATTAGAAACAAGTCGAGACTAAATCGGAAGCTCATAGAATTTTTTGCGAAATTTAAAAACTTTTCATAGATGCAGGAGACATACGCCCGTGTGGGTAAGCAGTATGGCTCACACGGCCAAGTGACACACCTGTGTTTCAGGCTATGTAGATATTGGATATGAGGTACACAGTCGTGTCCCAAACCGTGTCCTTACCCGTGTAACTCTCTGACTTGGGTCACACGGGCAGTCACACGTCTATGTGCCAAGCTGTCTGGACAATTTAATTTTTAAAAATTAGGTGCAAGATTCACATGGCCAAAACACACGCCCGTGTGCTAGGCCGTGTGCCACACATGGCTGAGACACACGCCCGTGTCTCTACCTGTGTGAACAATTTGAAGCATTCTATTTCTAAGTTTTTAAGATGCAAGGGACACATGACCAAACTACACGCCCATGTGTTTGCATGTGTAGACAAAATAAGGCCATTTCCTAGCCTTATTTCTCACCCAAATTTTTCCTTGTACCTACATTAACATTTTAACACATTTCCAAAACAATTCAAGACATTTAAATCAATCCAACATTAACATTATACATGATATATCATCACATGTATTCAAACTTACCTTTTGAAAGACATATATGTTTACCATAATTCAATATAACCATACCAGGCACACATACATTAACCATATTATAACCTCAAGTATATATATTCACTAAAAATACTATCACTAGCCATTCTAATGGCTAGATTACAAACAACCGTTTACATGCCAACATTGGCCAAATTAGCCTATACATGCCATTATACCAAAATAAGTTTGCTATTTATACCAAAACAAGTTAAGGATAGTGTGATGATGCTTCGACTGGTTCCAACCTTTACGAGCTTCAGAACACTATAAAATAGAGAAAAGAAAACAAAGTAAGCATTTAATGCTTAGTAAGTTCGCATATAGGAATTTCACTTACCTTGCATTTACATTTTAGGTAAGCATATAAAGATACATCCAAGCAATTTGACTAATAGCCTAGAACACACAACTTCACTAAACATGTTAGCCATTATTCCATATAAATTTCAAGTATCAAAGATGAGCTCATCATATAAAAAAAATTTCATAACCATGTTCTTGTTATATCATATTTCTGTATAACATGTGCATTTCCATAAATAATCATCTTAAATTCATTTTAACCATGTCAGAACTCTTTCAGTTGAATTTATTTGGAATATCGATGAATATACATGTAGTACACTTGTAGTGTACAAATCTGTAAACCGTCAACTCATAATCAGAGATACCCAATTAGGGCACATAATCAGGAAGCACTCTCTCAAGCCTTATATTAGGATGCTCATGTGAGCCATGTAATAGGAAGCTTATCCAGGCTAAATCAGGAAACTCATAAGAGTTTAGAATAGGAAGCTCATTGAGCTTAACAGATAACTCTGAAGAGCTATTATCAAGGAGCACCGGATAGCCATATAAAAGGATGTTCAAGCAAGCCATATCAAGAAGCTCATAAAGAGCCTATATCAGGATGCTTATAAAGAGCTATGTTTGTGTCTGCAATATATGCAAGATCATAACAGATCATATAACAAGACGCTCACAAAGAGCTGCGGTAGTCCTCAACACATGCAGGATCACTATCGATCAGGATGCTCGTAGGAACCATGTAACAGGAAGCTCGAGAGGGCTTATAACAGGATGCTCGTAAGAGCTATGGTGTGTCCGTAACATATGCAGAACCACAACCAATATGGGAAATCCTGTATCCATCGAATTTCATTATTCAAATAGGATTTAATATTTATTGGGCTTTGTCAGATATGTAACCAATTTCATATATTTTGCATTTACACAATTCACATACAAAACATTAAATTCAAGCATATAAATATACACAATTTAGTTACACGAACTTACCTCGTCACTTACTCGTATACGAAGATCTACTAATCCAATAATTTTTCCTTTCCTCGATCTAACTCTTTATTTGATCTTTTTATATCTATATAAATTAATTTAACATCAATTTAATCCATTTCGTACTCAATTTAATTCAATTCACATTCTAGACAAAATTTCCATTTTGCCCTTATACTTTTCATAAATGACGATTTTGTCTTTAGGCTCAGAGAATGAATTTCATGCAATTTAATCCTTATTCCAAGCCTAACCAAAATTGTCATATAACATTTAGAGCACATATATTTCATAAAAAATAGAAAATTTCCATGAATTTTACATCTTTACAATTTAGTCCCTAAATCACAATTTCATCAAAAATTCCTTTACAAAAGTTGTTTACCTATCAATAATCTTTCATTTTCTACTATAAATTTCAAAATTTTAGCATATTCATCCATGGAAAAATTTTAATACTTTGATAACTTTACAAATTGATCCCCAAAATAGCTAGATTAGGTTATTCCAATCTCAAAAATATAAAAATTACTAAAAACGGGGCAATATTACTTACCCAATTAGGCTTGTTTGATTTTCTTTCTCTTTCCTAGGGTTTCCATAGAATTTGGGAAAGAATATGATATAAAATGATGATATTATATATTTATTTTATTTATCATTTTTATTTATTTAAATTTCCAATTTAGTCCTTTTCTTTTTCTAATTTTCTAGGGATGAATCATCAAAAATATCTACTAACTTTTATTAATGGTCTAATTACTATATAAGGACCTCAAATTTTGAATTCCATAGCTATTTAATCCTTCTAGCTACTAGAATTCAACTTTTGCACTTTATGCAATTTGGTCCTTTCCTCCTAATTAAACACAGAATCGATAACATTTTCTTATCGAAATTTTCATACGTCTTTCCTATCATGATGTAGACCATGCAATAATATTAAAATAAAATTTCTTTTTGATTCAAATTTGTGGTCCTGAAACCACTATTCTGATTTCACTGAAAATGGGCTGTTACAAAAAGTGCAGTGTCAGATAAACCGAAGCAAACATGTTGGCATGCAAGTGCATCATCGGTTGAAACAAAGTATAACTTGTATTGTCATGTCCCGAATTGTGGGTTAAATTTTTTGGGAATATATTTGTTAGTATTGAAATTATTTTATTTTTCTTCTTAGGTGAATATCTGGGGCACTGTTGGGTACTAGTCTGTTATGGACTACATGAAAAAAAACCTTAAGCCCAAAATTCACTTCCCACCTTTTCCCTGTGTCACCAACCCTAGTTTTGGAACACTAGGTATTTATACTTTGTTATTCTAGGCTAGCTACTCTTTCTCTTTTTCCCTAATTTCCTTGTGCCACCCCTCTTCCTCTCATCTTTTACTCTTCACTTTTTCTCTTATCTTTTCCCCATTTCCTTTCTTTTATCCTTCTTTTCTTTCTAACTACCACCTCTCTCACCATCTTTTTGCCAGCATATCTTACGTTTCCTTTTCAGAATCACTTTGTTCGGGTAAGTGGGATATCTTAGATTAGTTAGATTTCGTTTTCAAATGTGTAACTAAGTTGTGTTCTATCTATCTTTCGTCTTGCTTAATCGAATTTCTTTGGAATTTTCTTGAAACCTTTATGCTGAATATGACAATATGTATTCCTGGATGTGTTTGCCATTTGAAGGGCTAGATCTTAATGAATCAGATTAAATCTAAACATGTAGTGTGCCAAATGCACTTATGGTGAAAGGTGTATGTCCTAACCTTAAAAATCATTGGCAACTGTGTGTGATTTTGGGATCACACGGGCGTGTGTCTCACATGGTTTGTCGACATAGCCATATGCTACTGTAACTTTAGGGTATTTTCACTATCACTCGGCCACAGCTAGTTACACGATCCAGTCACACAGCCTTGTGACTATCGTTGGGGTTTTGCCTTTTGATCATATGGCTTAGATACACAGTTGTGTACCTCAATGTCACACAACATTGACCTTTCACACGGCTTGGCCACATGACTATGTGGCCTCTATTTTATTGTTTTACCTGAATTTTTGTGAAATGTTTTGATTTAGTCCATATACTGTCCCCAACTTGTTTAAAGTTCACATAAGCTTGGTTGAGACCCTTTTTCCATTTTTTTCTGAAATCTGTGATCTGTTTGATTATGTGTTAAATTTGAAATTGCTAGTGATGTATATTCACTACTACTGTTAAAACTAAAGCTGCTATTGTTTTCATGATAATCTCATTGTAACAACCCATTTTTTAGTGGTGTCAGAAATAGTGGTTTTGGGGCCACCAAATTCGATGAGTAAGTTTGTAAATATTATTATTTAATATTTATAAGTCAAACATGGTTTTAAAAAGGTTTTTGATATAGTGATTTTTGTTATATAAGCGATTTATTAAGTTCAAGTGTTATAACCCTTAGGTCAAGTGGTTTTAGAAAATGAGGTATCGGGACCTCGTTTCCATAAACTGAGCCGTAAATATTTTTATAAATATTTACAGAGTGTCATTAAGGTGGTAGTAAAGTTTTGTCAAAAAAATTTAACATTTCAATAGTTAATTAATTAAAAAGGACTAAATCGTAAAAGATGTAAAATTTGATCACTATTTGATTTGAGTGATTAAATGGTTAATTAAATAAAGGAAAAGAGACTTAAATAGTAATTAATACCATTCAAGGAGTTAGTGGATGTTAGTGGGCTTATAAATTGTTATTGTTAATGTTTGATTATAATTACAAGGGTAAAGTAGTAAATTATTAATTATGTATATTATATTCAAAACATGACAGAATTAATTATCATCTTCTTCATTTGAAGTTCATCATTGAAACCCTAAAAGAGAAGGAAGTATATTCGGCCAAACTTTGGCTTGGTGATTAGGTAAGCAAACTTTGCCTGTTTTTAATAATTTTTATGTTTTTGAGATCGTTGCAACTAGGTCCAGCTAGCCCATATCTTTAATTTTGAAACTTTTAAATATTTTTAATGTTGCCATTGATGAACCTATGTGATTTTAGGTGTTAAATTATGAATTTGAGATATTATTTGTTATTTAAAAGTATTTTATTAAGTGATATCTGATGAATTTTCTAATTAAGGACTAAAATTTTAAAATAGTAAAAATGTAAGGATTTAATGTGAAATTATTGCATGAATAGGCTGTTTTGAATACCATGAGTGTTCGACTAGGCTCAGTTTTGGGTAAAAATGGTTAATTTGCATGTTTTGGGCTCAACGACTAAATTGAATAAAAGTAAAACCTTAGGGGCAATTTTGTAATAATGTAAAAAATGACTAAATTGCATAAAATACATTGTTTTATTGTGTAAATTAATAAATTGTATGAAATTATTAATTCAAATTAGGATTGGGTGGAAAATCGAGGAGAATGGAAAATTACCAAAATGCCTCTATACTTTGACATTTATGCAAAATAGCCAGGTAAGTTCGTATGAACTGTACTCTAACACCCCTAACCCGTATCTGTCGTCAGAACAGGGTTTCGAAGCATTACTGGAGCTTTCAGAACATTTTACAAATAATTCATGCAAGTTACCATTAAAATTCTGAAATCATTTGTAACGTCCCTTAAATGGACCTTGAGGTTCAATACAAGCATTAGAATCGAGTTGGGACTTAATCGGGACCTCTAAGAGCTTTTTGCCAAATTACAAAAATTTTCCAAGGTACAGGGCTCACGCGCTCATATGATCCAAGGGACATGCCCGTATGACCATAGGACACACCCGTGCTGGAGGCCGTGTTTCTTAAAATTAAGGTATAGGGGACACACGGCCTAACTACATGCCCATGTACCCTGTAGTGTGTCATACAGTCTAGACACACGCCCGTGTGTCTACTCGTGCAGACAAAATAAAGTCATTTCCTAGCCTTATTTGTCACCCAAATTTACCATTTTCTTACGCTAAAACATACCAAACACCTTCCAACCATTTCAAGCATTCAAATTAATAAATTTTCATCATTCAACATGGCATATCATTGCATGCTTACATGTTTACAATCTTACCTTAGATTAACTTAGGCATTAACATCATTTGATCATATGTACTTAACATAACACATATGAATATATCATAATAACCTACTTAATCATACCAAAATAAGCCATTACTAGCCATTCCAATGGCTAGGTTATAAAACATCATTATCAAGCCACTAATGGTCAAGTTGCCCTATACATGCCATTATACCAAAATGATTGTACTAAGTATACCCAAAATAAGCTAGTTGATAGTGTGACGATGCTCCAGTGATCTCCAATCTTCACAAGCTTTCGAGCACTATAAAGTAAGGGAAAAATAAAATGAAGTAATAATCACATGCTTAGTAAGTTCGTATAACGAAAACTAAACTTACTGATCCCGATTATTAAATCTAAGCATACAATAACAAGTTTTCCATCCATTTGGCTAAATTGCCTAAACACATGCATCCAATCAAACATATTCGTCAAAGTTTACATATACATCAAGTAAGGATAGATGAGCTCATCATTCAAGAAATTATCATTTCATCTCAACATTCTCATGCCATGTCAAGAGTTATATGTCCATTGAATCATTGAAATTTTGATGAATACTTAAGTAGTACACTCGAGGTGTATAATTCAATAATATGTCAATTCTTATTCAAGGGTACCCATTAGGGAACTTAACCAAGAAACACACTTTCGAGCCATATATCGTATAAAAGGATTACTAGTCCAGGCTAATTCCTTTATATATCGTATGCTCAAAGAGCTCAATTAGGATTACTAGTCCAAGCTAAACCCTAATCGTAACATATACTCGAGTGGTATTATATCAGGATTACCCGGCTGGGCTAAATCCTTTCTATAACAATGTTAATAGGATTACTCATCTGAGCTAAATCCCATCCGCAACAAATGCAAGACTTTATTAGTTTCGAGAAAGCGTATATAATCATCGGAATTCAATATTCAATCGGGACTTAACCCTTTTTCATCATCTCAAGCATGTATTAAAATTTTCATTATAGCATTCAAATAAAATACATCAAAGTATATCACATTCCACCTATACACAACATTCAGTTAAACATATTTACATGCTCAATTAGGTTACACGAACTTACCTCGACACTTCTTCGCGTATAAAATCTACTAATCCGGAACCTTTTCTTTTCCTTGATCTAACCTCGAATGTGACTTGTCAAGATCTATATAAATAGCTTTACTCATCAATTTCACATATTTCATATTTATTTGGACTCAATTTACGTCCTAGGCAAAATTACCATTTTGCCCCTAGCTTTTCCATAAATTCCAATTTCGTCCTTAGGCCCAGAAAATGAAACTTGTGCAATTTAATCCCTATTCCAAGCCTAACCAAAATCCCATTAGAAAATTTGCAGCACATGTATTCATAAAAATTTAGAATTTTTAATCAAATTTCACAACTTTTCATTTTAGTCCCTAAATCATGTTTTCATCAAAAATCACTCTATAAAAGTTGTTTATCTATCAACAACCTTTCATTTTCTACCATAAATTTCTAATTTTCAGCATATTCATCCATGACCCAAATTTCCATACTTTGATATCTTCTCAAATTGATCCCCCAAATAGATAGATTAGACTATCCCGATTTAAAAAAAATATTAAAATTACTAAAAACGAGACAAGGAAACTTACCCAATTAAGCTTAATAAGTCTTCTTCCTCTCTCCTAGGGTTCCCATAGAAATATTTGGGGAAGATGATATGAAGTTGTTTTCTTTTTCATTTTATTAAATTATAACTTTTCATCTTTCCAATTTAGTCCTTAGCCTTTTTTTATTTTTCCTTGAATGAGTTATACAAAAATATCTGTATACTTTCTTTAATGGTCTAATTACCATATAAGGACCTTAATTTTTGAATTCCATAGCTATTTGATACTTCTAGATATCCAACCTTCGTAATTTAGTCCTTCTTGTAATTAAACACTTAATCGATAAAATTTTCGTATCAAATTTTTCACACTACATGTCTATCATAATACGAACCATATAATAAAATAAAATAAATTTTATTTTTGGGTCAGATTTGTGGTCCCGAAACCACTGTTTCGATATCACTGAAAAATGGGTTGTTACATGTACTATGTATAATGTTGACTAAATTGAATGTTATTTTATGATTTTATTGAAAATTAATCAATATATATATGTTAATTATACAATTTATCTAGTAAAGAAACAATGAAAATTCAACGACGTACGACAACTACTGATCCCCGTTTGAACCTTAGGAATATATATAATACAAATGACATGTCATTAGGGTTACCGTGTTTTAGGTGCTGATCCTGAATGTCCTACCGATGGCTGAGTTCGTGCATGTGTTGTGGATACTTGACAGCTTGTGTGAGCAGCATCATGTAGTTACGTTCCGACTGACAACTTGTGTAAGCAGACCCATTTATGGCTCAAGAGAGAGCATTTATGTAAAGAAAAAGGAAAGAAATGGTTTCGACCATATGTTAGTACATAGTGAGATTCCCATGTATCCGATATTATTCTAAGTGGTTCAACGGGCATACAAAAGGAAGGAACGATAAGTGTTCTGATTGGCAATGTCATGAAAGTATGGAAAGGTATGAGTTCCTGATGATTAAAGTGTGTATAGCCATGTTCATGAGAAGTATGAATGCTTATATGCTATATTCATGAAAGTTATTCTATCATGTGGTGATTTATGATAAATTATGTGTTTATTTACTAACTTGTGAATATGGTTAATGTAACACCCCTTACCCTATCCAACACCGGAATAGGGTACGAGGCATTACCGGACTTATACACAAGCAGTCATACAAAATCGAGGCGTAAATTTCCATCCAAATTTAAAACCTTTCACATACATTCCTATCGTCCCTAAAATGAGCCTACGAGGCCCAAATCATTCATTGAAGGTGGTTCGGGACTAAACCGAGAACTTTAAAAAATTCTACAACACCTAGAAAATTTTTCATCAAAACAGGGTCACACGCTTATGTGGCTTGGGACATGCCTGTTTGGGTTGGCCGTGTGGTTGTACACGCCCGTGTCCTTAACTCGTGTAACTCTCTATTTATGACATCATGCACCAAAGAAAGTCACACGGCCAAGTCACATGTCCGTGTGCTAAGCTTTGTGGCAAATTTAATTTTCAAAATTTTTCATAAAATAGGTGCAGACTTCACACGCCCATGTCCCTAGGCCATGCCCATCACATGGCTGAGACACACGGACGTGTGTCTGCCCGTGTGGACAAAAATAAGGCTATTTAACAAGCCATTATGCCACCCTTACTTTGACCAACCTACACAACAACAAGCAACACCAATCTAAGCATATGCATACAACTAAATCAACCACAAACAAGATATCAATAAATCATTTGCACATACTAACATCTATCATGCATAAACATCACATACTTTCTTTTCCATTCATGCCAATTTCATCTTTATGATAAGCATCATCACATAAACATACTAATGACCAATAAGATTAATATGAGCCAACTTCCAATGGCCATATACAAAATGAATCATTAACTATTATAATACCAACACATTTGGCTAAACCAATATGACACGTAACGAAATGACCAAGTCCCTATACATGCCATACTCAAAATATTCAAACCAAGTATACCCAAAACAATCATTTGATAGTGTGAATCGAGCTCCAATGTTCCTCGGTCTTCGAGCTAGCTTGGCGACACTATAAGGAATGGAAAGAAAAAAGTGGAGTAAGCTTTTAAAGCTTAGTAAGTTTTCATGCAAATAATAAGCAACATAAATCATACATTAATCATATAACTACTCAACATAAGTTAACATAAATAATGTAATAACCCGATTTTTAGCTAAATCAGAATAGTGCTTTTGGGACCACAAATTTGAGGTTAAAAAATTATTTTAGTATTATTTTTGGTTTTTACAGCATGTGATTATATATGTGTGAAAGTTTCATGAAATAATTTTAGCGTTTGAGTGCTTAATTTGACGAAAGGACTAAATCGTGTAAAATACAAAAGTTGTATTCTATATGTTAAAAGTGATTGATCGCTATGAAATTAAAAGATGGGAGTCCTTATTATGAAATTAGACCAAATATAGTGGAGATGGTCATAAATGGCCTTGAATTATGTGATTATTAATGTTTTAACTAAAGGGTGAAATGGTAAACTATGTATTAATGTGAAATAAATAAAAGAAAAACAATTTAAAGCTTATATTCTCATCTCTTTCACTGAAATTGAAAGAAAAAGAACACCAAGGAAGAATTTTAGGGTTCGGCTAGCATATAACTTGATTAAGGTATGTTCTCTGCTCGATTTTTGATGATTTTTACATTTTTGTGATCGTTGCATCGAGTACTAGCTAGCCCAGAGACTAATTTGCAAAACTTTTTAATGTTTTGAAAGTTTCCATTTATGAATTCATGTGTTTTGAATGTTTGATGATGAATTATGAAAGTTTAGTGATGGATATCTATGTTTTGTAAAGTGATTTTGATTAAAAATGCATATTAGGGATTAAATTGTAAAATTTGTAAATTGAAGGTTTGAAATGTGAAATAAATGAAAGATATGGGCTACTAAGGGCATAAGGGTAATTCGGCCAAGCATGGGTCTTATTAAATTTTTTGAATTTTCTGTATTTATGAAATAGGGACTAAATTGAATAAACGTGGAGTTTTAGGGGCTAAAGAGTAAAAATGCCCAAATATGTGTTTGTGGATTAAATTGAATGAATCAATGAATAAATGAGTTAATTTTGAATGTATATAGATCAAGAACAAAAGAAATCAGATTTAGATCAGGGGAAATCGAAAGTTGTCGAGTAGTCGATTCGATCCGTTCAGTGTATATACGAGGTATGTTCATATGCAAATAAATATCTTTGAATTGAATTATATATGTTTCATTATCATTGAATTGCTATGAATGTTGAATGAGCAAATACGAGCAGGAATCGACAGAGTTACAACATTAGAAAGTCTCGTACGAACCTTAAGAATAGTATAGGATACAAATGTCATGACATTAGGTTATCGAGATGTGATTACATGTAAGACCATGTTTGGGAAATTGGCATTGTATTGTGATTACGTGTAAGATCATGTCTGGGACATTGGCATCGTCATTCGATTTTGTCTAAGACCCTGTCTGGGACAGTGGCATTGATATGTGATAACATGTAAGACCATATTTGGGATATGACATTGTACGAGCTTTATGTGATTTCCGAGTATCCTTAACGATTCTGAATGGTTCAATGGGCAAATTTAAGTTGAGAAAGAATGTGTGAATGAGTTAAATGGCTCAGGTACGTACGAGATTCATACAAGTAATGAAAGGGAAGTATTTGATGGATTTAATTATGATATTGAATATGTGTAAAATGAGAAAGGTTTATGATCTTATACATGTTTATTCATGGTTGCCTATTGGTGGAAATGATATTGATTCATGCGATAATTTATTTATATATGGCCTACTAAGCTTTTAAAGCTTACTGTGTGTGTTCTTTCCTTATTTTATAGATAACTGAAGCTAGCTCAGACTCGGGGATTATCGGGAAACGTCATCACACTATCGATCAACTTATTGGTATTTTTGGATGCTTTGTAAATATGGTATATAGCATGTATATGCTAGTGAGTTGATGATATGTTTTGAGATATGACATAGCCATGAGATTTGGCTTGTTTTTTTATGTAAATGTTGGTTTGTATTTTGGCCATTTGAGTTGGCTAGATGTATGAGCTTGGTAAGTGATATGTGATGTATATATTGCCTTGTGTTTTGGAAAATTTGGTATGGTTGTTGTGATGGTTATATGGTTGCTCAATTAGCAAATTGTCAATTGGTGTATTACTGTTTGGAAAATAGCATGTTGTGAATTGGCTTGATTTTGAGATGATGAAATGGTGTGTTTTTTTATTGTGGAATTGAGTAGTTAAGAGGATGGTTTATAAATGGCATAAATTGTATATGAATTGGCATGTCTTCACTGCTTATAAATATATTGAAATGGTATTTTTGGTTGTTAGGTGTGCATGAGGAAAGTGTGGCAAATTGGCTTTGCAAATAGCCTATTTTTGTCCACACGAGCAGAGACATGGGCGTGTGTCTCAGCTGTGTGCGACACACGGTCATGCTACACGGTCGTATGTCCCCTGGGGTACCCTTCGAATTTAAGTCAATATACCCTACAGGTTTGACACTGTCTAGACATACAGGAGTGTCTACTGGCCGTGTGTGGCACACGGGCTGGCACATGGACGTGTGGCTGGCCGTGTGACCCAAGTTAGTAACCCCTCCAGTTTTACCACGGCCATGGCACATGGGCGTGTCCTCGGCTGTGTGGTACAAGTCAGTATGTATGCCC
Source organism: Gossypium longicalyx (assembly GCA_025698465.1). Classification (NCBI taxonomy): domain Eukaryota; kingdom Viridiplantae; phylum Streptophyta; class Magnoliopsida; order Malvales; family Malvaceae; genus Gossypium; species Gossypium longicalyx. The sequence continues at coordinate 82,068,944 of CM047002.1, forward strand.
TGTTTTCACACGGCCTACGACACGGGCATGTCTGGTGGTCGTGTGAGGCACACGGCCTATTCACACGGGCGTGTGAATCCTGTATGCATGAAAATTTTATAAGTTTCTCAAAGTTTGGAAATGTTATCGGTTTTGTCCTGAACCTCGTTTTAGCATGTTTTAAGCTCTCGTAGAACCTTATAAGGGACAATATGATTATGTTACATAGATATTTATGTGAAATTGAATCATGTATGAGAAATGTATATTATATGTTGTGCTTTGATCAATAATGCCTAGTAACTCTATTCTGGCAATGGATATGGGTCAGAGGTATTACAATTATCATCATGTTTCTTAGGTTTAGCTTACTCATTAGCATTCTTACCAAGATTTAATCTCATACTAAAATCCATACTTATGAGTTTTACATACATACATGTACCAACTCATAACATAGTTGCATACTTTGCCAACTTTAACATACTCTTTGGATTACCCGTTGAACACTTGGAATACTATCGAATACACGAAAAGTCTAGGACATAAGTGCCACATATGTAGCCAATGCTACCTCATATCTCATAGCACATAGGCTCAAACTCGAGCTAATCACGGGTGTAACATCTCGAAATAGGGCCTAGTCAGGATAGTGGTTTCGAGACCATAAATCTGACATCAAAATATTTATTTTACGATTATTATGGGACCTAGAATATGAGATTATGCATGTGTTAAAGTTTCATGAAGAAATTCCTTGAGTAAGGTGTCTAATTGGAAATTAGGGACTAAATTGAATAAATTGCAAAACTTGGATTCTAGAAGCAATTTGTATGAAATTGCTTTAGATTATAAATTAGAAGGTCTTAAAGAGAAATTTTCCCAATTTGTAATTTTTTGGACAAAAATGGGCTTGCATGGATGAAATTTCAAAGAAAAGACTTAAGGGCATTTTGGTCATTTGGCATTTTAATGAAATAAAATGGGAAAAAGAAGGAAAAAATCAACCATTTCTTCTCCATGGCTGCTGAAATTTGAAGAGTCTCTATAGCTAGGGTTTCCAAGCTTTCCAAGCTCAATAGTAAGTGCTCCCAAGCCCTGTTTTTAATGTTCTTTGTATTTTTGAAATCCCAGTAGCTTGATCTTTCCATTTCTACCCATATTTCATGCTAGGGTTCATGTTTAAAAATTTACCCATGCATGAGTTGCTTGTATTTTGGTGGATTATGGAGGGGTATGAAATTTGAAGGTGTGTCAAACATGTTTTATTAGGTGATTTTCATGAAAAACCCCTAAAAGGACCTTTTTGCAAATGTTTTAAAATGTGTGGTAGAAATGAGAAAATAATGGAAAATGTGGGCTGCCGTAAGAGAGAAAAATTTTTAGCTAGGCTTGGGTAAGATAGAAATTCCATATGTTTCACTATACGAGCCTAGAGACAAAATAGTAAAATTGTCAAAGGTTAGGGGCAAAACGGTCATTTGGATCGGGGGTAGAAATTAAACTTGAAAAGTGTAATGTAGTGAATTAATGATATAATTTTTTTGTTATAGACCCCGAGGAATAAATTCCAGAGGTCGATCGAGGTAAACACAAGGTTTCGGAATAACCAAAACACAGCTCCGAAACGAATACCAGATAAGTTCGGATAACTCGAAGTAAACCTATAACATGAATATTTGTATGTTTTGTGAATGCATGATAATTACATTGTTGATGGCATGAAAATGTATGAATTGCATCTTTAATAATGAATTGTTGGATAATGTCTCGATTGAGGTTAGAAAGGGAATTCGATGGATAAACCATGATTTACATAAGACTTGAGATCCTGCATGTGTTGCAGAAAAGGATTTAGCTCGACCGTAATCCAAGATCTCAAGTATACAAAGATCTAGCCTGGACCGTGTGTTCTTAAGTGATCGAGCCTCTCGAAGAATATGTGTGCATTGTGGATTTAGCCCGGACGGGTAATCCGATTAGGGTCTGAATTTAGCCTGGACTGGTAATTCAGATCCGAGCTCATTAAGGGTGTTTGTCGCGTAAGGGATTTAGCTTGGACTGGTAATCCTGACATCACCTTATGAGTTTATATTGCGGGGGATTTAGCCTGGACTGGTAATCCCGCCGTAGGATGTGAGGTTCGCGGGAGTGCATACTCAAAATGATCATTCGTATGAATTGACAATGACTGGATAATCCATCGAGATGTCCTAGAAACTCAACGGGACTATCACAAGGAATATGTATAGATGATATGTTAAATGATGAGCTCATCTATGATGAATTACATGGTACATTGTTATGTGACTAACTTATTGATTGAGTGCATGTGATAGGGAAACCATTTTCATGTTCATTGGTTTCATTATCTACTAGGGATGTATGCTAAACAATCAATAAGTTTATTTTCCAGTTATTCGGGCTTACTAAGCATGTAAAAGCTTACCCCTCTCTTTTTCCTGCTTTTCAGAGCTCAAGGACTCATAAGGATTGGAAGACAATTGGAGAGTCAACACACTATCAACTAGACAAGCTTTGGTATAAAGACATTTCTATTTTGTGCAATGGCATGTATAGGATTTTTGAGTATTTTGTTATATATATCATTTGATTTGCCTAGTGAAGGCATGTAAAATTATGTTTATCATTTTTTTTATATGGCCATGGGAATTGGCTCATTTTGAAGTAGGCTATGCCCTACAATTCTATGCATGTTTATATTCATATGCGATGGCTTAGTTATAATTGGCAATGAGTTATAATAACGAGCCAATCTTAATATGTCAAGCAGACATATGAATCATTAAATGCAAGATAAGAATTAACTTAGCATGTATGAGACCAATGACATGAGGTTCACATACAATGAGGTTAATCAAAGTTTCATATTTACAAATGGATAATTTGGCCCAAATATGCACTATAGTAATCTATAAGTGTAATTGGCTAGTAGAGGGTGACTTAAGGCTTGGAAAATAGCCTAACAAGGTCTACATGGGTAGACACACGGGTGTGTGTCTAGGTCGTGTGTGACACACGGGCTACTCCCATGGGTGTATGCTATGACCGTGTGTCCCCTGCACCTGAAATTTTAAGTCAGCATAGAGCACGGGCTAAGCACACGGGCGTGTGCCTTGACCGTGTTTATTTAACAAAATGGTGAGGTTGAAGTTAGTGTAGCACACGGGCTAAGCCCACGGGCATGTGCCTTGACCGTGTTGCATACTGGAAAAAGGACACGGGTGTGTTCTAAGCCCCATGGGCATGTTACACTTCAACTAAGGGAAAATTTCCTAAAGTGCCCCAAGTCTATCGAACAATTTCGGTTTTGTTTCATACTACCCCTAAGAGTGTTTTTAGTCCTAGGAGGCCTGTATAAGAGACAAAGTGCACACGTTTGAAAAGTGTTAAATCACGAGTAAAATTCAGTAACCCGATTGAGTAAGTTTGTAAAGGTAAATTACCGGTAACGCCTCGAACCCTATCCCGGCATCAGATACAGGCGAGGGGTGTTACAACCGGCCTGCTCACACAAGCTGTCAATCGAGATGTAGCTAGACGGGCTGCTCACACAAGCTGTCAGGTATCCGCAACACATGTCGAACTACCCAGCCACCGGTAGGACGTACATAACCAGCACCCGGATTCACATAGATCAAATAACACATGGTTTCCTAGTGACATGTCACTTGTATCCTAAACTATTCCTCATGTTCAACCGGGATTTTCTCATTGTCGAAACTTCTTTGAATATTTCCATAGAAACAATCGTACAATTTATGCAATATTGAGCATTAAATACATAATATAACATTGCATTATTTACACATAAACTTACCTCAATACAAAATAGCAAGAAATGGATTTAATCGTCAATAACCTTGTTCTTCCCCCGATCAAGGTCCGAACTTCGTTTTTCTTGATCTATAATTGAAATTTTAACTTATTTAATTTTCACATTACTCAATGCTATCTGAAAATCACATTATAGCAAAATTATAGTTTTGCCCCTAACTTTTCACATTTTCACGAATTAGTCCTTAGGCTCGTAAAATGAAATGTATCTATTTTCTTTGTTACCCACACCTAACCGAACCTAAATAATGCTCATAACAACCCAAATTTTTCATCAAATCAATTTCTACTACCCATTTCCGCAACTTTTACAAATAAGTCCTTTTTAATTCATTTTCACTAAAAATCACTTAGTAAAAGTTGTTTATCACACCTTAAACATACAATATCTTCCATCAAACATCAAAATACATGCATGTCACACATGGGTAAATTTTTAAACATGAACCCTACTTCAAAATAATGGTAGAAATAGGCAAATCGGGTTACGAGGACTTCAAAAATGTAAAGAGCATTAAAAACGGGGCTAGGATGTACTTACAATCAAGCTTGAAAGTTGAAGAAACCCTAGCTATGGTATCCTTGTAAAATTCAGCCAAGCTGAAGAAGATGGACACTAATTTTGACTTGATTTTCCCTTTTTTTCTTTTATTTACGAAATGACCAAAATGCCCTTAATGCATAACTTTGAAATTTTACCTATCCATATATATTTTTGTCTATTAACTTATCCAATGGTCTAATTACCAAATAAGGACCTTTAATTTAAAATTTCATAGCAATTGGACACCTTTAACAAGTAGAACTCAACTTTTGTACTTTTTACAATTTAGTCCTTTTGACTAAATTGAATGCCAAACATCAAAATTTTCGAACTAAATTTTCACAAAATAGTTATATAAAACTGTAGACCATAAAAATATAATAAAAATGGATTTTTTTCTACATCAAATTTGTGGTCCTGAAACCACTGTTCCGATTAGCCCCAAAATCAGGCTGTTAAAACTCTCCCCCCTTTAGGGATTTTCGTCCTCACTATTTTCTCATTGCCTCATCGGGCTCTCGAGTAGCCTCTTCAACCCCATGTCTTTGCCACAACACCTTCATAAGAGTTATACTCTTATTTCTTAATTGTTTTACTTCCTGGGCTAATATCTTGATCAGTTCCTCATCGTAAGTCATATTCGGACGAATCTCAACTTCTGTCGGTGAAATCACATGCAAAGGGTCCGATCTATAACGGTGCAACATAGACACATCAAAGACGTTGTGGATCCTCTCCAACTCGGATGGCAAAGCTAACTGATATGCTACCGGTCCTATTCTTTCGATAATCTCATACGGCCCAATAAATCGTGGACTTAATTTCCCTTATGGCCAAATCTTAGAATTTTCTTCCATGGAGATACTTTCAAAAATACCTGATCACCGACCTGAAATTCAATCTCTTTTCTTTTCAAATCTGCGTACGACTTTTTCTATCTAAAGTAGCTTTCAGACAATCATGGATCACCCTTACTTTTTCTTCGGTTTCTCTAACCAAGTCAACCCCATGAATCATATTCTCTCTTAGCTCTGTCCAGTACAATGGAGTTCGGCATTTTTTGGCCATTCAATGCCTCATAAGGCGTCATTTTTATGCTCGATTGAAAACTGTTATTGTAGGCAAATTCAACCAACGGTAGATATTTTTCCCAACTACCTTGGAATTCTAGAACACAACATCAGAGCATATCTTCTAAAATCTGAATTACTCTCTTGGATTGACCTTCGATTTGTGGATGGAAAGCTATACTAAAATTTAATTTTGTACCCAAAGCTTCTTGTAACTTTTTTCAAAACTGCAAAATGAACCTCGGATCTCTATTCGATATAATAGAAATAGGTACTCAATGAAGTATAACAATTTCAGCAATGTACAAATCAGCAAGCTTATCAAGTGAGTAATCAATACGTACCGGTATAAAATGAGCTTCTTTCGTCAATCTGTCCATGACAACCCAAACAACATCTTTCTTTTTCGGAGTCAAAGGTAAACCTATCACAAAATCCATGGTAATTCTGTCCCATTTTCACTCGAGAACCATCACAGGTTGAATTAAACCCGAGGGTACTTGGTGTTCAGCCTTTACTTGTTGAAAAATCAAGGATTTCAAAACAAACTCTGAGATATCTCGTTTCATGCCTGACCACCAATACTTTTTCTTCAAATCACAATACATTTTTGTACTGCCCGGATGAATACACAAACAACCACTATATGCCTCATTAAGAATCTTCTGAATCAACTCTGTAACTTTAGGAACACATATCCTACCTCGGAATCTCAAACAATCATCGGAGTCAATTTGAAATTTTGAGTCATCGCCCGATTCACACTGAATTCTCTTGGCTTACAACTTACTGTCACACTTTTGAGTTTTGCAAATCTACTGAAAAAATATCAGTCTAGCTCTCAACTCGGCTAGAATCGAACCATTATTAGATAAAGTCAACTGTGTATTCATGGTCCTCAAAGTAAACAAATATTTCCTACTCAAAGCATCGGCTACTACATTTACCTTTCTAGGATGAGAATTGATCACAAGCTCATAGTCTTTTAATAACTCAAGCCATCTCCGTTGTCACAAGTTCAGATCTTTTTGAGTCATCAAATACTTTAAACTTTTATGATCGATAAAGACATGACATTTCTCACCGTACAAATGATGTCCCCAAATCTTCAAACAAACACAACGGTAGCCAACTCTAAATCATGTGTCGGGTAGTTCTTTTCATGTAGTTTTGGCTGTTTCGAGGCATAAGCTATCACTTTGCCCTCTTGCATCAACACACATCCTAATCCATTCAATGTTGCACACTATAAATTACAAACTCTTTCCCCGATTCAGGTTGTACTAAAACTGGTGCCTCAGTCAATAATGCCTTCAACTTCTCAAAACTTTGTTGACATTTTTCAGACCACTCAAACTTAACATCCTTTTACAGCAATATCATCATAGGAGTAGCGATCATAGAAAATCCTTTAACAAACCATCTGTAATAATTGGCTAATCCCAAAAAGCTTCTAACCTCATATACATTCTTTGGTGGTTTCCACTCAACAATAACAGAAATCTTGCTCGGATCAACTCGGATACCATCACCTGAAATAATGTGTCCCAAAAATCTGACTTCTCGAAGCCAAAATTCACTTTTACTAAACTTAGTATATAGCTGTTTTTCTCTCAAAATCTACAAAATAGTTCTCAAGTGCTCTTCATGCTCTGCCTCATCTGAAGACTAAATCAGTATGTCGTCAATAAAAACAACCACAAACTTATCTAAATATGGTTGGAAAATCTGGTTCATTAAGTCTATAAAAATTGCAGGAGCATTTGTTAGTCCAAAAGGCATAACAAGAAATTCATAGTGCCAGTACCTTGTTCTAAAGGCAATCTTTGGCAGAACCGACTCTTTAACTCACAATTGGTAGTATATGGATCCCAGATCTATCTTTGAATACACTGTTGCCCCTTTCAGCTAATCAAACAAGTCATCAATTCTCGGTAAGGGATACTTGTTCTTTATGGTAACTTTATAAAGCTATCTATAATCGGTTCAAAGTCTCATAGATTCGTCTTTCTTATTTACAAATAATACCAGAGCACCCCAGGGAGAATACATAACATCCTGATTTTAAGCCTAGTCGAAATAGTGGTTTCGGGACCACAAATCCGATGAGGAAATTTTCATTTTTATTATATTTTTATGGTCTACGATTTCACAAAATGATTTCGTGAAAATTTCATTCGAAAATTTCGACGCTTGGGCACTCATTTTGGTCAAAAGGACTAAATTGTAAAAAGTCCAAAAGTTGAGTTATATATGTTAGAAGTGTCTAATTGTTATGATTTTTTTAAATTAAAGGTACCTAAATGGTAATTAGACCATTTTTAAGTTTGTGGACAAAAATGGACATGGTATAATAGGTTTTTAAAAGTTTTTCATTAAGGGCATTTTAGTAAATTGGTAATTAAATGAATTAAAAAGCCAAAAATAAGCCAAATTTGCTCATCTTCTTCCTCATGGCCGAATGTCTCATGAAAAACACCATCTCTAGGGTTTTCAAGCTTTCCAAGCTCATTTGTAAGTGATCCCGAATCCTGTTTTTAATGTTCTTTACATTTTTGAAGTCCCGGTAACATGATTTACTCATTTCTACCATTATTTTGAGCTAGGATTTATGTTTAAAAATTTACCCATGAGTAATATGCATGCATTTTGATGTCTAATGGTAGAAAATGAGTGTTGGGTGTTAGATAAACAACTTTTGCTAAGCAATTTTACGTGAAAACGAGTAAAACGTCATAATTGGTAAAAATACCTAATGTTCATAAGTACATGTTAGAGCGAGAATTTGATGTTGCCATAGAATGGAAAACTGATCAGCATGTCATAAAACATAAGAAAATAGGATGAAGTTTAATCTCCGAGCCTTGGGCCAAAAGTGCAATATGCAAAAGTTTAGGGGTCAAAATGCAAATTTGCAAAAATATGATTTTTAGACCCATATGAATAGTGTGACTAATTATTAGGCTAAATGTGATATTATAAATTAAGGAAATCGAGATTTGGGCTTAAATAAGGAAAATACAAGGTTACGGACTAAAATGGTAAATTACTATTTCTGGATCCGAGGTAAGTTCGTGTGTTAATAATAATGCAATACCATGCATGAATTGTAATTATCTATTGATATGGCATAAGTTTTATGATTTAATATGTTTAAAAGAAGTTGATGGATGATGTGTATGGTATGGAAAAAGGTAATGCTTGTTGTGTTATGTGAAATTGAATGGCAAAATATTGTTATATGAATTGGGTGTTAAATTACTATTACATGGGTTGTATGAATTGCTACACGGTTGTACTTGACGAGATTTCGACAAGAAAGTAAACTCATAATATGCCTAATTGTGTGATTTATGAATGTATGATAATTGCATTTGACGATGGCATAAAAATACATGAAATGCACTCTTAACAATGATATGTTGAAAAATGTCCCGGTTGGGGTTGGAAAGGAAGTTCGATGGATGAACCATGTTGCGTGTGATATTGAGATCTTGCATGTGTTACAGAAAGGATTTAGCCCGGACGGGTAATCCGTTGATCTCAAATATAGAAAGGATCTGGCCCAGACGGGTGCTCCTTGAATGATCGAGCCTCCCAAAGAATATATATGCATTAAGGATTTAGCCCGGACAGGTAATCCGATTAGGGTCTGAATTTAGCCTGGACTGGCAATTCAGATCCAAACTCAGTAAGGGTGTTTGTCGCTATAAGGGATTTAGCCTGGATTGGTAATCCCGACATCACCTTATGAGTTTATGTTACGGGGGATTTAGCCTGGACTGGTAATCCCGCCGTAAAACGTGAGGTTCGCAGGAGTGCACACCTGAAATGATCATTCTTATGAATTGACAGTAAATGGATAATCTATCGAGAATTTCTAGAAACTTAACAGGATTAACATGAGATATATGTACAAGTGAAAGGATGTATGATGAGCTCTTCTAGGACAAATTTACATGGTGCATTGTCATGAGACTAATTTGATGATTGAGTGCATGTGATAAGGAATTATCCTATACTTGGAATGTATGACTAAGTGTGCCCATAAGAAATAATAACTTTTATATTAACCTCCATTGTGAAAAATGAGTAAGGGATCCATGAAATGGTAAGTTCATAATAGTTGGAAATGATCTTATGATAGTGATCATTATATTGTACCAAACCAGATTTGAACAGCAACATTGGTCTGACGTTGAAAATACACTAAAAATATTGGAAATTGAGTTATAAGCTTAATAAAATATTAAATTAAAGCTTAATGAGACTAGTTTCACATAAAGGAAATAGTAAAAGCAGAAGAATTTTGTATCATGAGATATTTGAATTCTTGTGAGACAGAGTCAGAGTGATTCCAGACTCCCTTATCTCAATTTTGGAAAATCACTAGAAATTTTTAAAAAATAATTATGAGTTAAAATTCATATGAATGAAATCCTTAATGAGTCTATTTTCAGGAGAAATAGACAGGAACATTATCCGAGTCTTGTACTAGGAGATAAATAAATTTTATTGAATAAAGGTTGAAGCTGTCAAATAACAAAATAGGGGAGACTTTGAATAATAAAATGTACTTATTGGCTAGACCAAAAATTCTGAAAATTTTATGACAAGAAGAGATATGAGTCTAGTTTCTAGGAAAATTAACAGATCTTAATTTAGAATTCTGTAACTCTAGATATAAATAATTTAATGACTGTGACTCGGGAAAATAACTTAGCTGGTATTTGAATAAATAGAAAGAATATGAAAATAGCATGTTATCGCATTGCTGATTATTTTCATGCGAGCTTACTAAGAGAAAATCTTACTCCCTCCTTTCCATTTCTTTTAGTTTTGTCAGGTCTACTCGGGGTTGGAGATCGTCGGAGGCAGCATCGCACTATCGAGCCATTATCCTTGGAGTATTGGCATGTGTACGTGAAATGTTTTCATGCGAGTGGCATGTATAGGGACTTAGTTTTTCTATGATGACTATTATTGTGATTAGCCAATGGTATTGGCTTATATTAATTGTTGATTATAGCCATGAGATGTGGCTTATAATGATTTTGGCTTGTAAGCCTATTTATTCATGATATGTGTTAATGTCTTGCGATGTAGCTAGACTAGTTTATCATGAGTAGGTGGAACTAATGCATAGTAATGAGCTAATGATGAATGGCATTGAAATCTTGTATGTGTATGCATGTAAAGATGGCAAAAAGGCTTGGAAATTAGCCTAAGTCTTGACCACATGGTTAGAGACACGGCCATGTGTCTCAGCCGTGTGAAGGACACGGCCTTTGGCCACGGGCGTGTGCCTTGGTCTTGTGCCCTTAAACAGTTAATGACATCATAAACAGAGAGTTACACGGGCTGAGGACACGGGCGTGTCCCAAGCCACACGGGCGTGTTACTCTCCAAAGCTAGAAAATTGTTAAGTTGCCCAAAGATTATCGAATGTTTTCGGTTTTGTCCCGAATCGCCCTAATGTATGTTTTAGGCCTCGAAGGCCTGTATAAGGGACGATATGCATGTGATTGAAAAGTTTTAATTTTGGGCAAAATTTGGTGACCTGATTTTGTATGTTTGTGAACGTTTAAGTCCGGTAACTCCTCGAGCCCTGTCCCGGCGTTGGATACAGGTGAGGGGTGTTACAAAATAACTCTGTCTCGCAAAACTCTTATCTGTCAACTCTTGCAACTGAGCTTTCAATTATTTCAATTCAGTTGGAGCCATCCTATACACAGCTATCGATATTGGTGTAGTTCTAGGGACCCAATCAATACTAAACTCAATTTCTCTAATCGGAGGTAAACCTGGCAATTTTTCTGGGAACACATATGAATATTCACACACTACTAACACTGATTCAATTTTCAATTTAGATTCTTTTGTATTCAACACATAGGCAAGATAGGCTTCACAACCTTTTCTTATACATTTTTGAGCAGACATCAAAGAAATCACAATTGGCAATCTATCTAACTCATCTGATTCAACTCGAAGAATTTCACTTTACATTTCAATTCAATGACTTTCCGTCTAAAATTTACTATAGCATCATGCATAGTCAACCAATCTATACCCAATATAACATCAAATTCATCAAACAGCAGCAACATCAAGTCAGCCAGAAAACAGTGACATCTAATCATCAAAGGACATTTCTTGCATACTTTATAAACTAATACATGATTGCCTAAAGGGTTTGTCATAAATTCCGTAGACTCAACAGGCATATTCTCACTAATTACCAAATTCATGCATATATATGAATGTGTAGATCCAGGGTCAATCAAAGTAATAACAATAGTATCATAAAAAGAAAAAACACCGGTGATAACATAGGGAGAAGATGCATCCTCACGAGCACAAATGGCATAGGCCCTGACAGGTGCTCGAGCTTTAGATCTTGCAGCTGAATCCTTCGTCACATTTTTGCTGCTGGCTCTATTCCCGGTATTTCTTGGGGGTCTTCCTCTGGAAGTAGTATTACTCGGCCTTGTACTCTAAAACATTTCTTTTTCAGTCATCTCAGGGCAATCTTTAATGAAATGATATTGGCAACCATACTTGAAACAAGCGCGGTTATTCATTCGGCACTTGCTGGGGTGACATCTTTCACAATGTGGGCATCTAGATCTATTAGTTCGATTACCAATGCTCGTAATAGAAGTAGTCTGAGCTTTATAACTCAAATACTAATTCTCACAGTTTCTATTTGAGAACCCAACTGAAACATGAGAACGAGAATGCATATCTCTAGATTTCTTAAACTGAGATTGGAACAACTTACCCATCGGCCTCTTTCTTGCATCTTTAGTCTTAGACTCGACTTTTCTCTTTTCTTTGGTCAGTTCCTCTACTTTACAAGCCCGATCAACGAGCACAACAAATTCTTTCAGCTCAACAATACCCACTAACAGTCTGATGTCTTCATTAAGTCCGTCTTCAAACCTTTTACAGATAATAGCTTAAGAGGAAACACACTCTCTAGCATACTTGCTGAGCCGAACAAACTCTCTTTCATACTCAGTAATTGACATGCGACCTTGTTTTAGCTCAAGAAATTCTTTACGCTATCGTTCACTAATATACTTCTTTCGGAACTCCTCTTGAAATAATTCCCATGTAACCCTCTCTTCTGGAACCACATATACTAGTGTCTTCCACCAGTGATATGCTGTGTCCCTCAGTAAAGATATAGCACATTTCAAGCATTCATCAGGCGTACAAGATAACTCATCGAATACTCTAATAGAATTCTTGAGCTAGAATTCTACTTTTTCAGGATCATCATCGGCATTTGCTCTAAATTCTTCACCCCCTTGCTTTTTGATCTTATCAACCAGGGTTATATTCAATCTCATAAAGTCCATACCTTGAGGTACTATAAGGACAGGTTGAGGATTACGAGAGGGTGGAGCATGCTATTGTTGAGCAGCCGGGTTTGTTCGAACGAACCCTGAGAACCACTAGTTCATCATATGGAGGAATGCTTCTCAAGCCTTTCATCCCTGACTCACAGTCATGGGTCTACTCTCAACTGGCACCGTTCCTTGGGCAAGAGCTGGCGCATTACTTTCTACATCATCTACCACAGCTCAATTGGGATCCATTACTATATGAAAACACAGTTTAAAATTGTCAAGACTCGTCACACTATCACAATTTATACATGGCATGTATAGCTAGCTCGTACACATGCTATGTTAGTCCGAGAACTGACTAAATTATAGCTCTGATACCACTAAATGTAACACCCCTTGCCCGTATCCAACGTCAGAATAGGGTACGAGGCATTACCGGACTTATACACAAGCAGTTATACAAAATCGAAGTGTAAATTTCCATCCAAATTTAAAACTTCTCAAATACATTCCTATCGTCCCTAAAACGAGCTTACAAGTTCCAGATCATGCATTAGAGGTGGTTCGGGACTAAACTAAAAACTTTAGAAAATTTTACAACACCTAGAAAATTTTTCATCAAAACAGGGTCACATCCCGTATGGCTTGGGACACACCTGTGTGTGTTGGCCGTGTGGTCAAACACGCCTGTGTCTCTAACCCGTGTAACTATCTGTTTATGATGTCATGCACCAAAGGAAGTCACACGGCCAAGTCACACTTCCGTGTGCTAGGTCGTGTGGCAAATTTAATTTTTGAAAATTTTCATAAAATAGGTGTGGACTTCAGATGCCTTGGACACACACCCATGTCCCTAGGTTGACCCCGTCACACAACTGAGACACACGATCGTGTCTCTGCCCGTGTGGACAAAAATAATGTTATTTACCAAGCCATTATGCCACCCTTATTTACACCAACCCACACAACAACAAGCAACACCAATCCAAGCATATACATACAACCAAATCAGCCACAAACAAGATATCAATACATCATTTGCACATACTAACATCAATCATGCATAAACATCACATACTTTCTTTTCCATTCATGCCAATTTCATCTTCATGATAAGCATCATCACATAAACATACCAATGACCAATAAGATTAATATTAGCCAACTTCCAATGGCCATATACAAAATGAGTCATTAACTATTACAATGCCAACACATTTGGCTAAACCAATATGACACATAACAAAATGACTAAGTCCCTATACATGCCATACTCAAAATATTGAAACCAGGTATACCCAAAAGAATCGTTTGATAGTGTGAATCGAGCTCGACATTCCTCGATCTCTGAGCTTGCTTGGTGACACTATAAGGAATGGAAAGAAAAAGGGGAGTAAGCTTTTAAAGCTTAGTAAGTTTGCATGCAAATAATAAGCAACATAAATCATACATTAATCATATAACTACTCAACATAAGTTAACATAATTATCATCATGTATCTTAGGCTTAACTTACTCATTAGCATTCTTACCAAGAGTTCATCTCATACTAAAATCCATACTCATGATTTTTACATACATACTTGTACCAACTCATAACATAGTTGCATACTTTGCCAACTTTGACATACTCTTCGGATTACCCGTTGAACACTTGGAATACTATCGGATACACGGAAATTCTTGCACGTAAGTGCCACATATGTAGCCAATGCTTATATCTTATAACACATAGGGCTCGCACACGAGCTAATCACGAGCCTGCTCACACAAGCTGCCAGTCAAGACGTAGCTACACGAGCTGCTCACACAAGTTGTCATGTATCCGCAACACATGCCGAATTACCCAGCCAGTAGTAGGATGTACATGACTAGCACCCGAATTCACATAGATCACATAACATATGGTTTCTTAATGACATGTCACTTGTATCCTAAACTATTCCTAAGGTTCAACTGAGATTTTCTCATCGTCGAAACTTCGTTGAATATTTCCATATAAACAATTGTAAAATTTATGCAATATTAAGCATTAGATACATAATATAACATTACATTATTTACACACAAACTTACATCGATACAAAATAGTAGGAAATGGACTTAATCGTTAATAAACATGTTCTTCCCACGATCAAGGTCCGAACTTCATTTTTCTTGATCTATAATAGAAATTTTAACTTATTTAATTATCACATTACTCAATGCTGTCCGAAAATCATATTATGGAAAATTATAATTTTGCCCCTAACTTTTCACATTTTTACAAATTAGTCATTAGGCTCATAAAATGAAATGTATCCATTTTCTTTGTTACCCAAGCCTAACTGAACCTAAATGATGCTCACAAAAACCCACATTTTTTATGAAATCACATTTCTACTACCCGTTTTCACAACTTTTACAAATAAGCCCTTTTTATGCATTTTCACTAAAAATCACTTAGTAAAAGTTGTTTATCACACCTTAAACATATAATATCTTCCATCAAACATAAAAATACATGGATGTCACACATGGGTAAATTTTTAAACATGAACCCTACTTCAAAATAATGGTAGAAATAGGCAAATCGGGTTACAAGGACTTTAAAAATATAAAGAGCATTAAAAACTGGGCTAGGATGTACTTACAATCAAGCTTGAAAGTTGAAGAAACCCTTGCTATGGTCTCCTTGTAAAATTTTGCTAAGGTGAAGAAGATGGACACTAATTTTGAATTGATTTTCCCTTTTTATTATTTTATTTACCAAATGACCAAAATTCCCTGAATGCATAATTTTGAAAATTTACCTATTCATGTCTATTTTTGTCCAATAACTTATCCAATGGTCTAATTACCAACTAAGGACCTCTAATTTAAAATTTCATAGCAATTGGACACCTTAATAAAAATGGATTTTTTCTACGTCGGATTTGTGGTCCCAAAACCACTATTCTAACTAACCCTAAAATCGGGCTGTTATAGTTAATGTTATATTTATGTTTTATGTGTTGTGCAAATGAATTAGTAAGTGTTCAATATGAATTAAGATAGGTATGCTTGAAACTCATTGAAATTGTAATAAATGGAAAACATGATATGTTATGAGATGGATGATAACTCCAATTGAATTGTGCTCAAGTATAATGGTTATCCATGTCAAATTCATATGAATGATGTTTAAATTAATTGACATATGTTGTTGATGTGCTTAGGCTTATGTCAAGCTTGTGGTTATGATTGATGTTTATGACTATGGTTGTACTATGCATATGTAATGACAAGAAAAGGGAATGAAATGGTAAGTATGTAATTGGGATGTATTTTGATGTTATAAAAAGTTTAATGTGATAAACGATGTATTTATTTGTGATCAAATTGCACATGCTATGGATGAACATATCTAGATCAGGGATAAATACACTAAGTTAGAATTGATAATGTCATTTAGACTTATGATAAGCATTGCGTACAGAATGGAAAGTGACTAAATTGAAAGGTGTATAATTTTATAGAAAGGTTGATGATTATATTTTATGTGCCATAAAATCCTATCACATTATGAATGATAGATATATGCGACATTAATGAATTTACTTATTCGTGAGTCGGTGATAATATAGAATTATGAATTTTGGCATTGGCATAAGTTTCTTTCTATTCTAATAAGTTTATTATCAAAATGGAACTTATTATGCTTAAATTTTATACGAGCTTACTAAGCATACATCGCTTATGTAGTTATTTTCCTTTACTTTACAAATTATTAGAAGCTCAATCGGGTTGGAAGCTAGTCGATGATTCATCACACTATCCATCGATTTTATTAGTTGATTTTAATGCTTTGGTCATGGTTATAATGGCATGTATAGGTGGACTATGTCTAATGTTTAATTTATGAGTTTGGTATGTATATGTCATTTTGGTTGATGATTATGGCATGAAATGTTACCTTGGATTTGAGGTACTTAAGGTACTAATGATAGCTTGTTGGTTGTGGTTAATATGGTTAAACTGGTGTATGTTTTGAAATGACCAAAATTGATATGGTTGTTATGTATCAATTATATTATGTTTTGGCATGAAAACAAGTTAAGTGATAATTAGTTAAATATGCACATGTATAGGTGTTTTGGTTAATAATATAGTAATTTGAATTGGCCTGTAATTATGGTCTCTTTTTGAGGATAGAATAGTTGTTATGTTAATATATGTATGTAGCCTTATCATGGTTGATATTATAGTCTTTATGGAGCTTAATTGATGGAAGTTGAAATGGTATTAAAACTGTATGTGATGGAATGTTTTTTAATATGGTTGAATATGGTCATTATAGTTTAGGTAAAGTAGTTGACATATAAGGCTAACAATGCTAATTGTTAAATGGTCAATTTGGTATGTCAAGTGTGTTTCTGATATGTGAACCTAGTGGTAAGTTTTGGCATTAACTTAGTTATAAGTTGGTTGAGTTTTGGCTAAAATATGCAAATGTGAACATATGTATGATTGTTGTGATCTGAGGTGCCCATTGGGAATATTGGTTGTGTGAATATATACCTTATTGATTTAGCTTGTTGATACATTATTTGATGTATTTTGAATGCTTGATTACATCTGGAAAATTGGTTGTAGGTGTGTGCACGATTGGGTGAGAAAAATGGCTTGGAAATGACCTATTTTTTGTCCACACGGCTAGAGACACGGGCGTGTGTCCCCTGTAGCCTACTAAGGGTTGCAAGTTAGGCAATTACATGGCCTAGCACATGGCCTGGCACACAGGGGTGTGAGGCATTTTGAAGGGTAGATAGCCTCGCACACGGGCGTGTGGCTTGGCTGTGTGACCTAAGTCAGAGAGTTACATAGGTACGGACACGGGTTGGGACACGACCGTGTGTTGCTACTTCAAAATGCCCACACGACTTGAGACACGACTTGTATAAGGGACAATATGCATGTGTTTGAATGGAATATAATGCATTTTATAAATGATTGTAAACAAATGTTTTAAGTTAAAAGTTTTTTGTAATACTTCATAACCTTATTCCGGCGACAGATATGGGTTAGGCGTGTTACACACATGATCATATTGTTATCATTACTACTTATTGTTCTATAAAAGTATGCCATTACTATCATCAATGATCTATTGTACTATGTATTGGGGTCTGGGTTGTTAAAGGAGGAAGAGCTATTGGTAGTTTATCTGCGTATCTTCTGGTAGTTCATTTGCTTATCTACTAGTGGTATATTTAGACGAGCTTATGTTCTTATAGTTATGGTGTGCAGTGTTGGATGAGTTCTAGAGAAGTCTTACAGTTTAGTGTAGTGGATGAATGGGTAGGAAGATTTTACTGTTACTCCTACATGCTACATACTTATTGATATCACTGTGAAATTGATAATCTAATATGTATTGAAGTTAGCAAAACTTTATGTTATAATTTACTATTTAATTTGCTTACTGCTTGTGTGTTAAGACCATAGTGAGTTTTATAGCTCACCCCTTAGTTTTTCCCATCCTTTTTTATAACTCTTAAGGTTAGGGCTCGGACTTGATATTCAGAGCACTATCATTTGTTTTCATCTAACAGCGTATTTCTAAAGTATTTTATAAATTATTTTGGATTCTGCATTATTTTAAACAGACTTTGGCATGGACTTTAGTATTTTATACGGGGTGTTTAAACGGGGGATTTGATATTATATGCTATTAACATCAAACTCAATTTTGAATAAGGTTTGTAGGATTTTACTTTCAATTATTTTATAATGGTGTAAATATGATTCTCCCATCAATTTTGGAATTGAAATCAAATTGAACGAGATAATTAAAAGAAACCAATGATTCTTTAAATGTATTAAGTTACTACTGTGACTTTTTGAAACCAAATGAAATTGTTTTTCTTGAAAACAATTCTCATCAATTTTGTAAACTGATGGTTCCTTCTAAGAATTTTGAGACTTTTTTCTATTAAACACTTTTTATTGAACTTGAACATTTTATTGGTTATCTCAGTGGCTAATGTAACTTTCATAACTTGGCCATAATGTTTGGGTTAACTTGAAGAGGTTATATTTGATGGTATCAGAGCCCATGATTTTAAAAGTCAGATGTAGGGTTAATGAGGTCTACATAAATTTTTTTTAAAAGAAGTTTTATCAAGTACCATGCCACAAATATTTTTATGATGCTTTTTAAATAATTCTAACACTTCAGTGTCATCTCTAACTAACTACTGAAATTTCTAAAACTATATATATATACCATATACCCTGAAATTTTGGGAAATCATTATGAGTACCCGAAGTAGACAACCACAAGGTATGTCACACTGAACTCCTCAAATTGAGCTACCTGTAACTCAAGACGACACTCCAATCCCTAAGGTTGATTATGGACAAGATTCATCTGCCACTAGAGGTAGAAATTTTGATAAGGGTGATGATGTTGAGGGTTCTTCAAAGGGTGGCTAGAGACCAAACTAGATTAGGGAATCGAGGGTCTATGACTGTGAAGCTTCGGTCTAATAAGGCTGAGTTATTCAAAGGAGGAAGCTGATTACTGGATGGAGGCTACAAAAAGAATTCTAGAGGATATGAATTGTACCCTAGAGTAGAAGTTCAACGGTACAATTTCTCTACAAAGGGATGAAGCTTACTGTATGTGGAAGTCTATGGTAAGGGGTATTCGGGAGGCCTTCTAGAAGAAGTATGTAGGTAGGAGATATGTGGAGGCTATTAGACTAAATTTAATCGAGTTGACCTAGGGTGATAGGATAGTGGCCAAGTATGAGGCCCAATTTTTGAGGTTGAGCTGTTATGCTTTAGGTATGATGGCTACCGAGTAAGTTAAGTGTGTACGGTTCGAAAATGGGTTAAGGTATGACCTTAAGATTCAGGTTGCACCACACCAAGAGAGAGTATTTGAGACCTTAGTTGAAAAGACTAAGATCATGGAAGAGGAGATGCGTGATAAGGACAGGGCCCAAAGTAGGAGGAATTTAGGTCTTACTGGCTCAGTTTCGCAACCTTTGAAGTGAGCCAGTGAGGCCAAATCACAGAAAAGTATTGCAGGGAGTAATGTTAGAGGTCCATCTGGATTTTAGAGGATTTCAATTTGTAGGTTCTATGATAAGCGTCAGCTGGGTGACTACTGGAAGAAGATGGGTGCATGTTTGAAGTGTGGGTCTACTGAGCGTCAAGTAAAGGATTGTCCCTGTTTGGATAGTCATATGTGACCTACAAATCAGACTTAGAGTTCTCGGTAGTTACCTTTTGAAGGCCATGGACAAGGTAGGAATGGTGGTTTTAGAGTCGCAACTGGTGCGACAGTTATTAGAGGTCAAGGTCAGAGGCCCCTGAGTAAGAATAAGATCAAGAATTAGGCTAAATAGCTGACACTAATATATGCAGCTAGATGTCGAGAGGATTGCAACATATCTGGTGTCATTGTAGGTGCTTTTACGATCCACTCTATATCATAATTTTCCTTGATTGATATTGGTTCTGCCCATTCTTATGTTGCTAGTAAGGTGTCTGATAAACTGATAATTGGGGTAGAGGAGATTGATAGTGATGTTATTGTTATGAATCTGCTGGGACAATCTATGGTAGTAACCAAGATTTATAAGAAATGCTCACTGGAGATCCAAAGGTGAGGTGTTCCTGGCCGATCTGATGGAGTTACCCTTTGGTGAGTTTGACTTGATTCTGGGGATGGACTGATTTTTGAACATTAGGTAAGTCTAGATTGTGCCACTAAGAGGGTAACTTTGACAACAACTGATGGAAAGAGATTGTTATGGTAAGGAAACGAAGGGATTATCTGTCTAATGTGATATCGGCAATGGCAGTAAAGAAATTGGTTTAGAAGGGGTGTGAGACATATTTGGCTTATGTTTTAGATGCTAAGGTGAGTAATCTAACTGTGGATTGTATTCATACTATGAGGGATTTTTCGAACATTTTTTCCTAAAGAATTACTAGGATTACCTCCTAATAGAGAGGTTGAGTTTGGAATTGAGGTATATCTTGGAACTGCATCGGTGTCCATTGCTCCCTATCACATGACACCTAAAGAACTTAAGGAGTTTAAAGTCCAACTTCAAGAGCTCTTGGGTTAAGGGTTCATTTGACCCAGCATGTCTCCGTGGGGAGACTCGATCTTGTTTGTTAAGAAAAAAGACTTTAAACAAGTTAATGATCAAGAATATGTACCATTTACCTAGGATCGATGACTTATTCAACCAATTTCGTGGTGTGATGGTGTTTTCAAAGATTGATTTGAGGTCTGGGTACTATCAATTAAAGGTAGAGGATTATGATGTGCCTAAGAATGCATTTAGGACTCGGTATGTGTACTACAAGTTTCTAGTTAAGTTGTTTTGTTTATCATATGCTCCTATCATGTTCATGGATATGATGAATACAGTGTTTTAATCATTTTTGGATGAGTTCGTCTTTATGTTCATTAACAATTTCTTGGTTTACTCAAAGATCAAGATTGAGCATCTGATAGTTTCCTTGTAGATTCTTAGAGAAAAAAATTGTATGTGAAGTTGAGTAAGTGTGAATTCTGGCTGAAAGAGGCAACCAAAAGATGTTTTTTAGATCTAGAGTTTCTTGGGGTTAGCTAGGTATTATCAGAGATCTTTCAAGGGGTTTTCCCTGATTGCTACTCATTTGACTAAGATTGGAAGGAAGAATGTGCCTTTTAAATTTACTGATGATTAGCAAGCTAGATTTGATAAACTAAAGGCTATGTTGACTTTAGCACCGGTTTCGATGCAACCTGAATTGGGAAAGGATTATGTAGTGTGCTGTGATGATCCCTTATTGGTCTTGGATATGTGCTGATGTAAGACGATAAGGTTATGGATTATACATCGAGGCAGCTTAAATTACATGAGTGCAATTAACCGACAAATGACTTGGAACTAAAAGTTATAGTGTTTGCACTAAAAACCTGTAGACACTATCTGTATGGTGAAAAGTGTATTATTTACATGGATCACAAGAGCCTCAAATATCTTCTCTCCTAGAAAGATTTGAACTTAAGACAATGAATATGAATTGAGTTGCTTAAGAACTATGATTGTGTAATTGAGTATCATCTCGGTAAGGCCAATGTTGTGGTAGTGTAATATCCCGAATTAGGGTCTAATCGGAATAGTGGTTTCGTGACCACAAATCCGAGATAGAAATAATTATTTTATAATTATTTTGAGGTTTATGATATGATTGCATGATTGTGTGAAAATTTCGTGACGAAATTCTATGCATAAAGTGCTTAATTTGAAATTAGGGACTAAATCGAATAAGTTGCAAAACTTGCATTCTAGAAGTTTTTAGTATGAAATTACTTTGGAATATTAATGAGGAGGTCTTAAATAGCAATTTGACAAATTTCTAAAATTTTGGACAAAAATGGGCTTGTACATGAAAATTTTCAAAGAAAGGTATTAAGGGTATTTTGGTTATTTGGTAATTAAAAGAGTAAAAAAAGGAAAAAGATGGCAAAATATGTTCATCTTCTTCATTAGGACGAAAATTAAAGGGTTCTCCATAGCTAGGGCTTGTTTCAAGCTTCCAAGCTCCATAGTAAGTGATTCCAAGCCTCGTTTTTAATGTTCTTTACGATTTTAGAGTCTCGGTAACTCGATTTAGCTTATGCTAGTAATAATTCAACCTAGGGTTCATATTTGGAAAAATACCCATAGGTGAAATTTGTGTATTTTGGTGTTTTATGATAGAATATGAGATTTTAAATTATGTCAGACAACTTGTACTACTCGGTTTTAAGCGAAAATGAGTAAACGAGCTTAATCGGTAAAAATACCTAATAGTCATAAGTACATGTTAGAGTGTGAAATTGATGTTGCCATAGAAGGGAAAAATGATCAGCATGCCATTAAACATAAGAAAATGGGATGAAGTTTAATTCCTGAGCCTAGGGGCAAAAGTGTAATTTTGCAAAAGTTTAGGGGCAAAATGGTAATTTTTCCAAAGTTCGTATTTGGGGCTGTTTTGATGAATGTATGTATTAAATAAGATTAATTTGGCATTATAGATCAAGAGAAACGAGATTCAAATCGTGATCGATGGAAAAACAAAGTTTACGAGGAATAGACTCGATTGCTAATATTTTGTATCGAGGTAAGTTCATGAGTAAATGTAGTAACATAATTGTCATTTTAAGTAATTTAATGTTATTTATGTGATATGATGATTAATATCATGAAATATTATGCTTTATGGTTATTATTGAATAATATGTAAATTATGAATTGCTATCGAGTATCGATTTCGATGTTCCGTGGAAGACAGCAAAGATGTGTAATGGAGGAAAAAGCCCGTTTGAACCTTGGGAATAGATTAGAATACAAGTGACATGTCATTAGGATGGTTGGGCATCCGAACTCGTTGAGTTGAGTCCGAGTTCACTTATGGATGCAAATGTCCGAACTCGTTGAGTTGAGTCTAACTTCGTGAGATGTAACTAGGCATCCGAGCTTGTTGAGTTGAGTCCAAGTTCACTTATGGATGCGAACGCCCGAGCTCGTTGAGTTGAGTCTGAATTCGTTTATGGGCGGGTTACATGGTAGCTTGGCTACATATGTGGCACTTATGTGCAAACTTTCCGTGTATTCGAATTATATTCCGATGTGTTCAACGGGTGGATCTTAAGAAAATAAGGAGAATGCCTAAAACGAAGGTGACATGTTGGTAAGTGTGGTAAGTGAGAAAATTTGACAGGTATGTGTTTAAACCCTCGGATTGAAAACTTGGTAAGATGAAATCGTAGAAAGATATTAAATGTAAACGATGTTTTATGTGGGATTGTGTGATTATGTTACTTGCTATTTGCATGTGAACTTACTAAGAATTTATGCTTACTCCATCCTTTTCTTTCATTGTAGTTTTGAGAAGCCAGCTTGAGAATCGGGATAGGTCGAAGACTCGTTCACACTATCCGAAGGCTTAAATCGGTAAAATGGCTTGTATATTTTGAATGTGGCATGTATGGCAAAATACTCACTTTGTGTAATTGATCTTATGATATGGCTATGGTTTGGCAAGAAAATGGTTTGTAAATGATTAGCCATTCGAATGGCCAATCTAAGTCATATTTGATGTTATGTATGTTTAAAATGATATTTAGTCCATGAAAATTTATAGTAAAGTAAAATTTGCTATAAAATGTAATATTGTTTGCAAAGAATGACGTGAATTTGAAAAATCACTAAAAATAGTAGAAATGGACTTAAATGATGAATAAGCTATAGAATCGAAGCTTAATGAGTCTATTTTCATATGGATGGAACAAAACAGGTATATGAATGATGAGACATTTGAATTTTTGTGAAACAGGGCCAGAGTGATTTCTAGATCCCCTGTTTTGATTTTGGAAATTCACCATAAATTGTATAAAAATAATTAGAAGTCATGATTTATAAGTACAGATTTCTTATTGAGTATAGTTTTAAGAGAAACAAACGTCATAGTTATTGAAATTCTGTACAGAGAGATATCTGATTCGTAATACACAGAGGTCAGAGCAGTCAAACCCTGAAATAGGGGAGACTTTAACTAATAAAATGTACTAATTGGCCTAACCAAAAATTCTAGAAAAAAATTAGTAAATATATATATGAGTGTAGTTTCAGGGAAAATTGACGGAATTGGATTTCGAGTTTCAGAACTCGAGATATGAATTTTTAAGCGACTATGACGCAGATTGCTAGCTTGACTGAAAATTTTAAAATTAAATTGTTTGAGCTGTTTAAGCAATGAATTAAGTCTGTTAACACCTCGTGTTCGAATCCGACAACGGTCTCGGGTACGGGGCATTACAGGTAGATGCTCTGAGTAGGAGGTCAATGACTAATATAAGGGCAATGTTTGATAGGTTGAGTCTGGTTGATGATGGAGGTTTACTGGAAGAGTTGCAAGTGAAGCCCACTTTGGTTAGTGAGAACAAGGAAAAACAACCATTGGATGTTTCTTTGTTGCCTAGGGTTAAGTAAGTTGAGGACGAACTTGTAAAAATTCTAGATCATGGGAAATTTTTTTTGAGAGGAAAACAGATTCCATTGGTTAAGGTGTTGTGGAGCAATCATGCCACTGAAGAGGGTACCTGTAACAGCCCGATTTTCAGCCTAGTCAGAATAGTGGTTTTGGAACCACTAACCTGAGGTTGGAGAAATTATTTTTAATATAATTTTATGTGTTATAGCATGTTTATATGAGTACATGAAAATTTTGGTGAAATAATTCTAGCGATTGCATGCTCAATTGCGAAAAAGGACTAAATCGCATAAGAGACAAAATTTTTATTTCATTAGCTAAAGGTGCCAAATAGCTAGAGAACCAAAATTAAGGGTCTTTAAAGGGCAGATAGGCCTTTATTAATGGCATGGCCGGCCATAGGGACAAGAAAATCAAAAAGGTCAAAAATTAGGTGAAATTTGGTGACCAATTAAATTAGAATAAAATAAAATAAGGGAAAGCTATCATCTTTTTATCTTCTTCTCTTCTGCACCGAAATTTGCAACAAGGAAGGGGTCTTGAAAGCTTGAAATTTTCAGCCATTAAGTTCTCTCATAAGTAAGTGATTTTGGTGACCTTTCTTGATAATTTTTGTACTTTTGGGACCCTTGTAGCATAAACTAACTAATGAGGGGACTATTTTGCAAAATGGTTGAGGGTTTAGGGTTATTCCATGAGAGTAATCATGTTGTTTGCTGAATTTTTATGAAAGAAATTGAATCTTGGTTGTTAAACAAACAACTTTTATGAAGTAGTTTTCATGGAAACCCTAACTAAGGACCATTTTGCATAAGTTATAAATTATGTGGTAAATGTGTGAAATAATGGGAATTGTGGGCTGTTTCTAGTATAAAAAGAATTCGGCTAGGCTTGGTTAGTGAGAAAATTCGATAAAAATCGATTTATAAGCCTATGGGTAAAATAGTAATTTTGTGAAAGTCTAAAGGCAAAGTGGTCATTTTTCCAAAATATGAATTATGAAATGCATTGATTAATATAATGATTAAATTAGTGAATTTTTATCATTTTAGATCAAGAAATACAATATCCGGACCTAGACCAGGGGAAGGCCAAACAAGTAGATTAAATCCAATTAGTCGCCCACTTTTTGTATACCGAGGTAAATTGTACGTAAGTAAGACAACTTTATCATTACTATGTGATGAATGATTAATTTTGCGTAATATGGTTGAAATTGCTTATGAATAATGCATGATGAAATTTAATGTAGCAGAGTCCTGGTTGAACCTTGGAATAGATTGGATATCCATGCTATGACATTTGGGTGATATGAGTGCCAGTGTAAGACCATGTCTGGGATATGGCGTCGGCCACGATAGAGAGCCAGTGTAAGACCATGTTTGGAACATGGCATCAGCGATGTTGTGAGAGCCAGTGTAAAACCATGTCTGGGACATGGCATCGGCCACAACATGAGAGCCAGTGTAAGACCATGTCTGGGACATGGCATCGACCACAACATGAGAGCCAGTGTAAGACCATGTCTGGGACATGGCATTGGCCTCGACATGTGAGCCAATGTAAGACCATGTTTGGAACATGGCATCGATAATTCACCCCCTTGTGTAAAGCTGGTTAGATATCCTTTAGTATTCCAAATGGTTTTACGGGTTATGTTAAAAGCTTATTATAATGATATGGAATGATATAATCATGTTGTGAGTGGTACAGGTTCTTATTCGAAACTCATGAGATATGAGTCTAGTTATGTTTCCTTGATGGTAAGAATGACATGAGTAAGGTCTAGCTATGAAAACGATCTTGGGACGATATTGAAATTTTTGGTTTTATACTTGCGATATATATATATATATAAGCATGTAGTGATATTTACCCATGTTCACTCAAGAGTGTTGTGTGGATTTATATTATGCATGGCTGATGTAGTTGCTTATTTATATGCAACCTACTAAGCTTTATGCTTACTCCCTCTCCTTTCCATTTTCTTATAGTGCCACCAAGCTTGTAACGGGGACCACGGGACGTCAAAGGCATTGACTACACTATCACCTGAAGCTTTGGTATAGCTAGTTTAATATTTTGATTTTGGCATGTATAGGGACTTGAATCTTTTGTTTAGTGTCTTGTTAGTTTAGCCACAAGAGTTGGCTCATATGATGGATGTGATATTCATTTTGTATAGGCCATTAATGTTGGCTAATATTGATTATTATTAAATGCATTTGATGCAAATTTCTCATGGTTGTGGTTGTTTTGGTTATATGTGTTGTGCTTCGATTAGTTTTGGTTGATGTTGTGTAGGTTGGTGCAAGTAAGGGTGGTAAAAAGGCTTGGTAAATAGCCTTGTTTTTGTCCATACGGGCAGGCACACGGGCGTGTGTTTAGACCGTGCCCCACGGGCGAGTAGTCCGACTGTGTGTCCCCTACACCTCAATTTTACAAGTCAGTGTGCATGGTCGTAAACACATGAGCAAAGACACAACCGTATGTCTTAGCTGCGTGGAGGACACGACCTAACACACGAGCGTGTGCCTTGGCCATGTGCTCTTAATGGATTGATGATGTCAGAAACAGAATGTCAAGGTTTTTGTACACGGGCTGAGACACGGGCATGTCATGGCCGTGTGAGAGACACGGGCCATGGACACGGGCATGTGCCAGGCCGTGTGAAAACCCCTGTAGGTTTGAATTGAAAAATAAATCGACATAGATTAGTGACACGGACGTGTCCAAATAAGCCCAGGTCGTGTGAGCTACATGGGCTTTCAGTACGATCATGTTAAGACGACACACAGGCGTGTCACTTTTCTATACGGACGTGTGCCCTGTTTACTTTGAAATTTTACAAAGTTTTCTAGAGTGCACGAATTAGTCCCGAATTAATTCCAAGTGTGTTCGGAGTGTCGTAGGCCCATAGTAGGGACACTAAGTTATTGTTAAAAGTTTTAAATTGGAGCAAAATTTAATAACCAGGAAATGTATGTTTGTATGTGTTTAAATCCGGTAACACATCGTATCCTATTCCAGAGTCGAACTCGGGTAAGGGGTGTTACACTACCTAGGAGCTAAAAGACTCAATGTGGCAATAGATCCTCGCTTGTTCGGATCAGGTAAATTTCGAGAATGAAATTTTTTAAGTAGGGAAGAGTTGTCACACCCCGAATTGCGGGTTAAAATTTTCGAAAATATATTTGTTACTATTTAAATCATTTTATTTTGTTGCTTCTGTGAATCTCTAGGCCACTGTTGTGGACTGGTCTGTTATGGACTACAAAAAAAAACCCTAAGCACTAAACTCCCTTCCCACCTTTTTTATGTGCCACCAACCCTAGTGCTGAAACCTTAGGTATTTATACCTTATTATGCTAGGTTGGCCACCCTTTTTCTTTTTCCCTATTTTCATTGTACCACCCTCTCCCTCTCCTCTTCTACTCTTCACCTTTTCTCCCATCATTTCCACTTTTCCTTTTTTTTTCTCTTCATTTTCTTCTTAATCGCCACCTCACTTATCATCTTATTGCTATCATATATCACGTTTCCCTTGTTGAATCACTTTGTTCGGGTTCTACTGGTGATTAGATTTGTCAAAAATTGTTATTGTTTTATATTGTTATAGACGTGTAACTGGGATCTCTTAGATTAGCTAGATTTCATTTTTAGATGTGGAACTGAGTTGCATTCTATCCTTCTTTTGTTTTGCTTAATTGATTTTCCTTGGGTTTTTCTCAAAACCTTTATGTCGGATCTAATAATATGTATTTTTGGATGTGTTTGTCGTT
This sequence comes from Gossypium longicalyx, assembly GCA_025698465.1. Lineage (NCBI taxonomy): Eukaryota > Viridiplantae > Streptophyta > Magnoliopsida > Malvales > Malvaceae > Gossypium > Gossypium longicalyx. Next base: position 82,097,544 of record CM047002.1, read on the forward strand.
TAAAGGGCTAGATCTCGGCGAATTAAATCAGACTTGAACGTGTAGTGTGCCGAATAGACTTGTGGTGAAAGGTGTGTGTCCTAACCTTGTTGTTTGTGATATTAGGGTCACACGGTCTACCATATGGGTGTGTTCCCCTCACAGTTGGTTGAGACGATCTTGTCCTATTGTAACTTTAGGATATTTTCATTGTCACATGGCCACAACTAGTTATAAGGCCTAGACACACAATAGTGTGACTATCATTGGGGATTTTTCCTTCTGATCACACAACCTCAGTGAGTTACACGGGCCTAATACACAGCCGTGTACCTTAATGTTATATGGCATCAGCCTTTGACACAACTGTGTGTTTACAATTTTGCCTGATTTTTTGTGAAATGTTTTAGTTTAGTCCTTGTGCAATCCCCAACTTGTTTAATGTTCACATAAGCTTAGTTGGCGTATTTGATCTAAAATCTGTGATCTGTTTGATTATGTGTTAAATCTGAAATTGCTATTAGTATATATATTCACTACTACTGTTAAAACTGCAATTTTCACGCCCCGGTTTTATTAATATCTTTTGTACAATTAAATAAATGAGTTGCTAGTCTAATGGTTAAGTGTTAGTGAAATTGTCCTTAAAACTTGAGTTCGAATCCTTTCCCTCGCATAACTTTTATTTTCAGCATTTTTGTTCCAAAACCTTAGCTGTGCCATCCCATGTAAACCCTAGTATATATATCAATTTTTTTTTAGTCACTCTTTTGATCATTTTTCCTTTCTTATTGTCGTCTAACCTTTATTTTTTCTATTCTCTCATTCTTCAAATTTTCTTTTTCATCCTAGCCTTACTGCCTTTAAAACCCTAATTTTTTTCACCATTGTGCCGCCCTCTCTTCTTTTTCTCCACCATTTGTGGTCATCGTATCTCCATTGCTTTCCTCACCCTCTCACTATTTAATTTTATTTCTTCTTCTCTGTTGGGTGAATATTTGTTGATTATCCACCATTGTTGTGCTGCCCCTTTGATTCCTCTCATCATCTTATTTATTTATTTTGCTTTGGATGAATTTGTGTTGGCATTTTTTTTTTATTTGTGATCATTTGTTTTTCTGAGTTGTTGGTCATCTCAAATCCAAATATCCGGGAAGGGTAAGTGATGTTATATCAGATCTTATTTCATTTTAGATTCTTTTAATTCCTATGATGGTCGAATATTACGAGTGTCTGTGGCCCAATATCATGTGTTAATTTTATTTGTTTATTTTGACGAAGGTTTAGATCTAAATCACTCAGATATTCAGTGACATTAGAGGTTGCTCGCATCTCTATTCAAAGCCAAAATAATGTAAGCAATAATCTCAAAAATTAGATCTAAAGTTCCAATCTTATTTCATGATTTGGCCGAACCATATATGGTGTTTAGTGGTTTTTTATAAATTGTATTTTGTGCATGTTAAATACAGATCTAATCAAAATCTAGTGAGATCTGAGATATAGGAGCTGCAGACTAGTGTTAGTGCTTCGAATCTGCATTTTCAGGTGGGGGTCCTAACTTTGTATGTTTAGTTATTGCTGAAAGCATGTATGTACTTTATTATATTGGCTGAATGTGCATTGACTGTGCAAGGTTGGCCAAATTTTTGGTAAGTAGTAATTGGTGACAGTCAAATACATTAAGTGGCCCAATTGGAATTGGTCGAATGTTCTATGGCCTTAAGGTTTAATTAACGTAATGTGTAAGTGCTATAAGGGTTAACCAATTGTATGCTTATTATTATTGATTGTTTGGTTGAATGCATGTTATTACATGTCTTGTACTGTTAAGCAAGCTAGTTGTTACTGTATAATTGATTGCATGTACTGCATGCTACTGATTGTTATGATGTTTATTGCCTGCATGTAAAATCATGTCATTGACTGATATTGTTAATACCAAATGCATGAAAAGCATGGCACTAATACTGATAAATTGAATGCATGCTAAGCGTGCCATCATTACTAAAATTGATATTGATAAGCATGTTATGCAACACGACTAATATCGCATTGGATGGGGATTGGGACTAATTGGTTACAGAAGAGTTCCATGAAGTACTAGCTATTTATCCGTAATTTTATACTAGCAGTTAATCTACAACCCTGGAGTATTCTTCGGAGTATTGGCGGTTTATCTGTAAATTACAAATAGTTTATCCATAAATTATTGGCAGTCTAACTGCAAATTGTTATTGGTGGTTTATCCATATTGAGCTATGACTCCTACTATTTTGGTGTATGGATGATGGGGTTTGGGGAACTCATAGTATGTAACGAATGGATCGGTAGAAACTCTGCACTGTTTTTATATGAGCATGCCTATCCACAATTATTGCGAATATTTTGTATTGTAATGTTGTGCTTTACCGAATGACTGATAACTTGTGTGCTTCACTGATATTTTGATTATTTTATTTAAAACTCACACTGAGCTTTTAAAGCTCACCACATAGTTTCATTTCTTATAGATAACCCATGAGGTTAAGGTCAGACACGGAATTCGAAGGACTCATCTTGGACATTTTAGATAAAATACTTTTAAACTAAATTTTTTCATTGATTTTGGGGCTGTAACAGTTATTTTGGACTATGGCATGGTTTTGTTTTTAATTGGGATTTTGCATGCATACAATTTTATTAAAAATCGAACACTACTAATAACTGGCTTAAAATTACATAAGACACGGTTTTTCATATAAAAATAAATGCTTCACTTTTTTCGCCGTGTAACAATGAAATATGAGTTTTAAAAAAGGTAAATTGACAAAATCAATTTTGTTTTCATTTTCAAATGACACAACTTTTAATAAACTAGACTCTAAGTTCATTTGAATTAATAATCTAATGTTTTTATAATCCCAAGATAGTTACATTAAGTTTTCTAAAAGTTAGTTAAAAAGAATGTTTTTAGATCTAATTGGTTTTACTAGGTCATTTCAGTGGCTAATGTAGCCTTCATAATTCGACCACAATGTTTGGGCTGGGTTAGGGAGGTTACAATAACTGCTACTATTTGCATGATAATCACTTGATCATATTGTTCTCATTTTTTTTTGCTAACCTATAAAAGCATGTCATTACTGTCATTAATGATCTGCTGTATTATGCATTGGAGTTTGGGTTGTTAAAGGATGAAGTGCTATTGGCAGTTTATCAGCATATCTTTTGGCAGTTCATCTACAAATCTACTAATGGTTCATCCACATATCTACTGGTGGTATATCCACACAAGCTTATGCTTCAACTATTATGGCGTGTAGGGTTGGACGAGTTTTGGGGAACTCTTACTGTGGAGTGTAGTGGACGGATGGGTAGGAAAGTTTTACTATTACTCCTGCATACTGCATACTGCATATTTACTAATATCATTGTGAAATTGATAATTTGATATGTATTGTATATCACAAAATTGTATGTTATTAATTACTATTTATTTGATTATTGCTTGTGTGTTAGGACCAGACTGAGTTTTATAGTTCACGCCTTAGTTTTTCCCATATTTTTAGATAACTCTTGAGGTTAGGGCTTGGACTCGGCATTCGGACCAATGTCGTCAATTTTCATCTAAAAATGTATTTCTAAATTATTTTATTAATTCTTTTGGATTTTACATTGTTTTAGATGGATTGTGGCATGCACTTTAATATTTCATATAGGGTGTTTAAATAGGTGATTTGATATTATATGCTTTTACCGTCAAACTTAATTTTGAATAAGGTTTTTAGGATTTTACTTTCAATTATTTTATAATGGTGCAAATATGACTTTCCTATCAATTTTTGTATTGAAATCAAATTGAACAAGATAATTAAAATAAAACGACAATTCTCAAAACGTAATAAGTTACTGTCGTGACTTTTTGAAATCAAATGAAATTGTTTTTCTTGAAAACAATTCTCACCAGTTTTATAAAGCGACGGTTCCTTCTATGTATTTTGAGATATTTTACTATCAAATTTGTTTTTACTAAACATGAACCTTTTACTGGCCATCTTGGTGGCTAATGTATCTTTCATGACTTGGTCATAACATCTGGGCCGGGTTTGGGATGTTACACGTACAGTTAATAGAGTAACCAATTTCCAATTTTATCGCATAGCTCATGTAACAGCCTATTTTTGGTCAAATAAAATAGTGGTTTCGGGACCACAAATCTGAAGTCAAAATATTTATTTTATTATTTTATTAAGGTATAAAGCATGATAGAATTATTGGGTGAAAGTTTTGTAAAGAAATTTTACTGTTTGAGTGTTTAATTCTGTAAAAAGGACTGAATCGCGTAAGGCGTAAAATATGAGTTCTATAAGTTAAATGAACCAAATGACTATAGAAATGAAATGAATGAGTACTTGCATGGTAATTAGCCTATTAGTAGCATTAGTGGACGGTAATAGGCATGGATTATGTGATTTTTATATTTAATTTCAAAGGTTAAAATGGTAAAATGGTTATTATAGTTAATTAAATAAAAACAAAACATGAAAATGTTCATCTTCTCCACTGAAACTAAAGCTTTAGAAAGCCATTAAACAAGTTTGAACATTTGGCCACTTTGAAGGCTAGATTAAGGTATGGTTTTAGCTCGGTTTTTAATGATTTTTACATTTTTGAGATCATTGCTTCATATTCTAGCTAGTCCGTACCCTAGATTTCAAAACTATTAAAGATTTATCATGTTGCCATTGTTGAATGCTTGAGTAATTTGATGATTATGATAGATTTGGAAGGTTTAATGTTAGATTAATAGCTTTTGTAAAGTGATTTTTGACAAAAATGTCAAAAAGGGATTAAATTTAGAAAATATGAAATGTGGTGGTTAAAAGTGTGAATAAATTGAAAATATGGGCTACTAGTAACATGTATTAAATTCGGCTAAGGATGGGTTTGTACTAAATTGACTAAATTGTGAAAATGTGAAACATTAGGGGCAAATGTGTAAATTTTCCAAATTATAAATTATAGGCTAAATTAAATAGACCGAATGCTGAATGTGCTAAATTTGATAATATATAGATCAAGATAAACTGAGATCGAGATTAGATCGGGGTAAAGGAAAAGTGGACGAATAGTCAATAATTTCCATTCGAGCAACTCGAGGTAAGTTTGTATAACTAGAATCGAATTTTTAAATACTTGTAAATTATTTGAAATGAATGTATAATTGAGTAAATGGTATTACTGAGTTCGAATGCCTACTTGATGAGAATTATTGAATACCGAGTCCCGTTTGAACCGTAAAAAGTCGTAGGATACGAGTGACATGTCACTAGGGTTACTGTTTTGGTCAAGATCCTGCATGTGTTGCGGACTCACCACATCTCGTATGAGCTTACCGATATATTAGCTTGTAAGAGCTTACTATTTTCAGCTCGTCAAAGCTTACTGTTTCAGCTCAATAGAGCTTACTGTCCATCAGCTCAAGAGGAGCTTACTGATCATAGCTCGAAAGAGTAGAAATGATACTGAATTGATGGATTACTGATTTATACACGTAATGTATATCATTCAAATATCCCTCGATATTCTGATAGGTTTAACGTGCATAAATTTTGTTATTGGTTATGTGGAAAAGCTATGTGTTTATACGGATGAGTTACTGTTATTGAATTAATTATTACTTATATGATTGAGAGTGAAATGTTACAAATGATGTACGTGATATATGAATTTGATATAATACAATGTATTGAGTATTAAATTGAGATAATGGGTGATTACATGCACTTATGTGACTAACTTGTTGATGAATGCTTGTGTTTAGGTATTTGGTAATTGAATTGAGTATACCTTATTTTTTATCTTGATTATGTATAAATGTAAGTTTAATTATGAATTATATGGGCTTACTAAGCTATAAAGCTTACTTTGTTTGTTTTTCGTGTTTTGTAGAGGTTCTATAGCTCGCTCGATTCGAATAAAGTCGGAGATACGCATCACACTATCCAGTTGCCAATTAGTACCTTTGAACTCATGGATCTATGTAAATATGACATGTATAGGCTAGTTATAAAGAAGATAGTTATGGTTACTTGAGCTAGTGATTTTGGTACATGTTATGGTATAAGACAAAGCCATGTGATTTGGCTTAACTTGGTATAATATGTGTATTAAATGTTATGGATTAGCTGCCTATTAAGTTATAAAATGTTGCAAATTATGCTTGTGCAGGAATTTAAAAATAGGGTGGTAAATTGGCTTAGTAAATAGCCTATTTTTGTCCACACGGGCAGAGACACGGATGTGTGTCTCAATCGTGTGTGACACACGGTTATGTTATATGGCCGTGTGTCCCCTGGTGTTGAAATTAAAATCAAGTCAGTATGCTCCAAATGGCCTCACACATGGGGGTGTGACTTGGCCATGTGGCATAAGTCAGTATACCCTATAGGTTTGACACGGCCTGGCACACAGGCGTGTATGGCCATTTTTAGGGCACATGGGCTAGCCACACGGGCGTGTGTGTTGGCCGTAGGACCCAAGTCAAAGAGTTACACGAGATCAGACACGGGCTGGGACACTGTCATGTGCTCCCATTTCTAGTGTCCATACAACTTGTGACACAGGAGTGTTTGGTGGCTGTGTAAGACACATGGCTTGGCTACACGGGCGTGTGTCCCCTCTTTTGAGAAAATTTTAAAAGTTTTGTAAAAGTTTCTTGAGTTACTGGTTTAGTCCCGAATCACTCCCAAAGTATGTTTAGGCCCTCATAGGCACGTATAAGGGACAAATTGATTGAGATTGAATGATGAATGCATTGAATTTGAAAAAAATGTATGCTAAATGGATGTTTAATTGTTTTGTAAGTCCGGTAATGCTTCGTAACCCTATTTCGACGTTGAATACGGGTGAGGAGTGTTACAGCTCAATTCACATCCCATCATTTCATCATACAATATATCATAGTTCAACTCAATTCATACCAATTTACAATATCAGTTAAGTCACACAACTTTCTATTCTATTGAATTTAGTCCCTATCTCCATATTCAATTTCAACCATAGCATTTAAACTAAATAATCATGAACAACTCACCTCAACATTATATAATGCAAACTGTCATGAATATTCAGTAATTAGATTAATAATGAGTCATAGAGATACAATCCAAAAGCTCACGTTACTCGTTGTCAGCTCTAGCCTTTCCTTTCCCTCCAGGCAGTCCTATGTCGCCTTTAGCTACGAATAATAGTTAAATAATAATATAATATCAAATTCAATATAAAATCACATTGATTTTAAATGTAACACCCCTTACTCGTATTTGATACCAGAATAGGGTATGAGACATTACCAGACTCACATCATAAGCAATCATACAATTTCGAGTTATAAATTTGCGTCCAAATTAAAACCATTCACATTTAACCATAAAGTCCTTAACACGAGCCTACGAGGACCAAAAAATGCTTTGAAAGTGGTTCGGGACTAAACCGAGAACTTTAGAAATGTTTACAGGACTTAGAAAATTTTTCCACTAAACAAAGGTCACATGCCCGTGTGGGCAGGCTGTGTGATCACACATGCCCATATCCTGACCCCGTGTAACTCCCTGACTATAACACCCCTAACCTGTAACCATTGTCGGAATAGGTTTATAAGGCATTACAGAACAATACACATCATTCTCATACATTAAAGCAATCAAAATCAAAGTCCATATAAATCATTCACAATGTCCCTTACATGGGTCTACGAGACCTCAAAACATGCTTAGAAGAGGTTCAGGACTAAACCGATAATATTTGAAAACTTTGAGAAACATAGAAAATTTTCTTCAATTATAGGGTCACAAGTCCGTGTGAACAGGTCGTGTGCCTCACACAACCACCAAACTCACCCATGTCATAGGCTATATGAAAACAGGGCATGCATACTAACTTGCACCACACGGCCGAGGACACGCCCGTGTGCCAAGCCGTGTGAAATCTAAAGGGGGTTACTAACTTGGGCTACACGGCTAGCTACATGCCCATGTGTCAGCCCGTGTGTCACACATGGCCAATAGACACGCCTGTGTGTCTAAGCCATGTCAAAACTGTAGGGTATACTGACTTTAATTCGAAGGGTACCCCAAGGGACACACAGCCGTATAACATGACCGTGTGTCGCACACAGCTGAGTCACACGCCCGTGTGGAAAAAAATAGGCCATTTACAAAGCCAATTTTCCACCCTATTCTCATGCTCACAAATCAACCTAAATGGTACCATTTCCACACCTATATAAGCAACCAATTACCAGCCAATTTGTACACATAACATGCCATCTATACACAACCATTTCTACTACTCAATATCATAATCAAAACATGCCATTTCAATATGTTAAAATCATCAAATTTGTATAACTTCTAAATGCATTTCATCACCATATTAACACTTATTTCATGCCATGAAACTTACCCTTTCAATGTCCCATAATCAAGCCATCACATAAGCATTATTTACATCACATATATCACTTATCAAGCACTTAACTTAAGCCAACTTAAATGGCTAAAACATATCAACATTTACATCATTAATAAGCCAAAACACATGGCTAACATCATAGCTCAAAACATACCAAAATGATACTAGCCTATACATGCCATATACCATATATACAAGCTTCAAAAGTACCAACAAATGGTCGATAGTGTGATGATGCTCCTGATGAACCCCGAGTCCAAGCTAGCTTTGACTATCTATAAAACATAGACAATTTACACACAGTAAGCTTCATAGCTTAGTAAGTTCGTAGTTAAGCAATTAAATTCATCAAATAAATATAATTCAACCATATACACATTAACAAAACATCTCATTAACCCAAACCTTCCTATCATGTTTCAAAACATAATTCATTAACATCTCATTGATCTTTCTCAACGTAATATTCAAATAGGTTCCGTACATACCTGTACCACTTCATACTAATATCTTTCTCAAACAAGTCATTCTTTTATCCGTGGAACCATTAGGGATAGAAATCGAACACACACGAATCACAATCGATAAGTACCTATATCATTGCCCGTAGCTAAATCAAGATAACTTATCCTGGAGTTCCTATACCATGGCCCGTAGCCAAAGCAAGGTAACTCCTCTCAAAGTACCTACATCATGGACTGTAGCCAAATCAAGGTATTATTCGCACCTGAAGTGCCGATATCATGGCTCGAAGACAATGCATTAGCTTAATGACATTACATTATCATCATAACTGCACTTAAGGTTTAACCGAGAAGTTTCACTTGTCGATTTCATCGTCGAACACTTCCGTATAGTCATATTCACAATTTAAACATTATCTGTAATCTCATAAACATATTTTATGCAATATCAAAGCATATAACATTCATTTATAATGAAATGAACACTTACGAACTTACCTCAGTCGTAGAAACAACGAAACTAGCCGAGTAATCGAGTACTTTGTTCTTGCCTTGATCTAAGTTTAAGTTCTTCTTTTCTTGATCTATATGTATTCAAAATTAACTCATTTAATCACTTATTCATTCAAGTTCATCCAAAAATATACATTTGAGCATTTTTGCACATTAGCCCTTAAACTTTCACATTTATTCAATTTAGTCCCTATTTCACAAATACAAGAAATTCGCAAAATTCAATTTAACCCATGCCTGGCTGAATTACCATAGTGCCCCTAGTATCCATATTTTTCATTTATTTCACATTTTAAACCCTCAATTTATAATTTTCTCAATTTAATCCCTATTTGACATTTTTGTCAAAAATCACTTTACAAAACATTAAAATTTATCATTAAACTTTCATATTTCATCATCAAACATCCAAAAACTCTAGCACTTATCAATGGAACTTCAAAAAATCTTCAACAAATTTGAAAATTAAGATACGGGCTAGCTAGAACACGAAGCAACGATCACAAAAACATAGAAATCATTAAAAATCGAGCTAAAAACGTACCACAATCAAGAACAGCAAGGGCTAAACCCTAAAACAACATTTTCTTCTTCTTTTCTTCTTGTTATTCGGCTATGGATGATGATAATTAAGCATAAAATGGTTTTTAGTTTATTTAATATAACTTAAATCATAAATTACCATTTTATCCTTTAATTAAAACCATTAATATTCATGATATAATGCCTATTAATGTCCATTAACATTATAAATGGGTTAATAACATCATAAGGACCTCATAAATAACCAACCATAGAAAACAAAACTTTTAACTTATAGCATGCCACTTTTGCATTTTACGCGATTAAGTCCTTTTATAAAATCGAGCACACTAACGATAAAATTTTCACACATATCACATATCATGTTGTAAACATAGAAAATAATATTAAAATATTTTTCTGACTCAAATTTGTGGTCCCGAAACCACTGTTCTGACCAGGGTCTAACCTGGGCTGTTACACTAACTTGTAACCCATGAACAAATTGAGATCACACGGCTAAGTCACACGCCTGTGTGCTAGGCCGTGTGGAAAATTAATTTTCATAAAATAGGTGCAGACTTTACACGGCCAGGGAACACACCCGTGTTTGAGGTTGTGCCGTCCAGGCTGAGAACATGCCCGTGTCTCTACCCGTGTGCTCAATTTTGAGCATTTTGTTTCTCAAAATTAAGGTGCAGGGGACACACGACCAAAATAGATACCTATAGGACAGATCGTGTGTCACACACAGCCTAGACACACGCCCGTGTGTCTACCCATGTGGACAAAATAAAGGCTATTTACCAAGCCATTTGTCATCCCTATTCATATATACACTTACACTATTTTAAAAGCACAAAACATGGCATACTTAGGTAATCAAACATCCACAATCATGGTTAATACATACCAGTACAATACCATCATCTAACATACAGATGACATTTTAACAAGCCAAACCAAACATACCATTTTTCTCATTTCCAAAATACTACTAAGACTAATATGAACTTATATTCACTCATAAATGTGATATAGCATATTAATAAACCAATTCATCCATTCCACAAGAAAGCATTGAACCAAAATAAATATGTAGCAAACCATTACAAAACACATAGACAAAAGGCATTAGCACATATACATATATAAATGGCTTACAACCATTTTAGCCCAAATAAGCCAATTACATGGCTAAATACCAAATCACCTTAAACAAATGTAAGCCAATACATTTGGCCAAATCAAATGACACATAAAACAAAATGACCAAGTCCCTACACATGCCATACTTTCAAAATTCTAAGATCATCAAATACCCATAATAACAGTTTTGATAGTGTGAGGCGAATCTTTGACGATCTCCGATTCCGAGCTAACTTGGCAACACTATAAAAATATGGAAAATAAATGGAGTAAGCTATATAGCTTAGTAAGCTTGTATGCAAGAAATAAACAACCTTACCATGCACATAATATTCAAATAATATAGCATAATTAAATGTAAACCTACCATAGTTTCATGATCATAATCTATTCCATCACAAAACTTACCTCATATTACTCATTTCACACATTTAATAAGCATGAGCTTTATGTACATACCTGAGCCATCTCGAATTGAATTTACACATATTCTCATCTTTGACATACCTGTGAACCACTTAGAATAATAATGTTTGATACTCGAGAAAATTTGCACACTAATTGTCATATATGTAGCCAAAGCTACCTAAGTCTCATATCACATAGTCACTCACTCTCGAGCTATCGACGTGCCAGCTCACACAAGCTATCAGTCAAGACGTAGCTACACGGTGCTGTTCACACAAGCTATCAAGTATCCGCAAAATATGCCGGTATACTTAGCTACCGGTAGGGCATACAAGAGCAGCACCTGGATCACATAATCACATAACACATAATGACACTAGTGACATGTCACTCGTATCCTACCCTATTCCTAAGGTTCAAACGGGATTTCTACTTGTCAATTCGTCATCGAACTCGTTCATAGGATTATACTCATTCACAAAATCAAACATACAATTCATGAAATATTAAAGCATTTAAATACAATTATTCTAAAGCTTATTTTTAACATACGAACTCACCTCGATACAAAATGGATAATTGTTCGATTTAGTCCACAACCTTGTTCATTCCTCGGTCTAGGTCAAAACCTCATCTTTCTTGATCTATAATACCACATTTAACTTATTCAATCATCAAATTATAAGATTTAATCCCAAAAATGCCTTATGACAAAAACTACATTTTTGCCCCTAACTTTTCAACTTTTTACATTTTAGTCCCTAGGCTCGTAAAATGATTTTCATTCAATTTCATCACACCCAAGCCTAACCGAACCTATTTCTTGCTTATAACAACCTAAATTTTTCATTTGTTCACATTTTTACACACATTTTACAACTTTTACAAATAGGTCCCTATTTGATATTTTCATCAAAAATCACTTGGTAAATATTGTTTATCTATCATCAAACATACAATTTCTACCATTAAACATCAAAATACACAAATGTTCAACATGGGTAAAATTTTATATTTCAAATTAGTCCTTGAAATAGCTAAATCAAGTCACAAAATTCACAAAAACGTAAAAATCATTAAAAAATGGACAAAGACGGACTTACAATCGATCTTGGAAGCTTGGCCAAAACCCTAGCTATTTCAACTCTTCAAATTCAGCACAAGAAGACTAAATTGGAGAAGATGACATCTTTTTATTTGTTTTATTTGTCTTTATTTACCATTTTACCAAAATGCCCTTAATGCAAAACTTTGAAATTTAACCTAACCATGTCTATTTTTGTCCATCCTATGGTATAATGGTCTAATTACCATTTAAGGATCTCCAATTTAAAATTTCATAGCAATTAGACACCTCTAGCTTCTATAACACACATTTTGTATCTTTTGCAATTTAGTCCTATTAGTCAAATTGGACACTCTATCGATAAAATTCCTTAAAGAAATTTTCACACAATCATTCTGTCATACTATAGACCTTAAAGAAATAGTAAAATTAACATTCTACTTCGAATTTGTGGTCCCAAAACCATTATTTTGATTTGACCCTAAAACGGGTTGTTACATTAAAAGCCATAAATATTTTGCAATTTATTCAATTTAGTCCCTAAACTCGGGACAAACAGAACTTTTAATTCACGGCCTTAGATTAAAATTCGATTTCACAAAAACCCATTAGGGACCCTCACGTCAAGCTTCTTCCTTTCACCTATGGCCAGTTGGTGAAGATGGTCATTATCTATCCATCCATCCAATTTTATTTTTATACATAGATTATAGTTTAATTACTTTTAATTAACCATGATTTACCCTCTATTAATTTAATTAATCCACCAACATCATTTCCATCCACTAATAGCTTGGAAAAATGGTATGATAACCTTTTGTTAATTGCAATTTAAGTCCCTAATCCATTTACCAATTAAAAATCGATAGCGATTGGACTTTTATGATTTAGTGCCTAAGCGACAATTAATGTAACAACCCGATTTTCAATTGTGACAGAACAGTGGTTTCGAGACCACAAATTTTTGTCGCATCGACTCATAAATATTTTTCTCATAATATTTATAGAGGCATTAGAGCCATATTAAAATTTGGTTAAGAAATTTTAACGTTTAGATAGTTACTTAAAGAAAAAGGACTAAATTGTAGAAGGTGCAAAGCATAGTAATTATAGCAATTAAGTGATTAAATGGCTTGATTAATAAATGAGGGAGGACTTAAGAAACAATTATGTCTTAATTAGAATAGTGGGATGGCTAAATAAGTGATAATAATAAATTAATGTGTAATGGATGGCAAATTTGTAATTAAAATGAAATTAAAACAAAATTAAGTAAAACAAAAATGTTTTCTACTGCATTTTAATCTTCCATTGCCTGAACGCCATAGAAAGAAACTTGGAGAATCAGTTAAGCATTGAAGCCTTGTATGTGAGTTCAATTCTTACCCGTTTCTTATAATTTTTATATTTTTGATATCGTTGCAACTAGGTCCAACTAGCCCGTACCTTTGTTTTTTATTTTGTTAAAAATTTTGGAAGTTTCCATTGATGAATATTGGATGATTTTATAGTTACCATGTCTTTAGAGCTTAGGTTATGCTATTTGATGAATTTATTAAGTGATTTTTGTTAGATTTTAATTTTAGGATTAAATTGTGAAAATATCAAAATTTTAGGGTTTAATAGTGAATTTGATGTTTCTTAGGGACTGTTTGAGGGCCTAGTATATTTTTATAAAATATTGACTTGAGAAAAATGGTTAATTTGATGAATTTAAGGTTAATAGACTAAATTGTAAAATATAAAAGTGTGACAGCCCTAATTTGACCCTAGTCGGAAAGTGGTTTCGGGACCACAAAACCGAGTCATAAAAATAATTTACCATTATATTTTGTACTGATTACATGTGTAAATGCAATTGTGAAAGTTTCATGCTTTAATTTTGTCATTTGCATGTGAAATTTCAATAGGACTTATGTGAGACAATTGTGAAATGTGATAGGCTAATTTTAAAAGTGATCTATTAATGCCTATTAATAAAAAAGGGGACTTGCATGTCAAATTATCCATTATTGGATAGTGGCCGGCAATGATATTGTTAATATATATAATATATATTTTATATTAACATTTTTATTCTACTAAATGACTTAATGAATAAAAGATAGTTGAATATTGGTTAGTGGGGGGAGAAACCAAAGTAATTCATCTTGTTCCTCCATTGCCGAAACTTGAAAGGAGAAAGAATAAATTTTTTTTGTTTGAGTTTCGGCTATGGTGATTGCTAGAAGAAGGTATGTTTAATGCCACCTTTAGAAATGTATGCATAATTTGGATGATTAGTTTGAATTCTACCTATTCCATAGATTAAATTTAGGCTATTTGGAAGTTTGAAATTCGGCTAAAAAGCTTGAACTTTAGTTGAAGCTTTGATGTCATTAGCTTGGAAAATTATGTTGGATGTGTTAAGTTACTTGTTATTTTAACTTAAACGTTGAGGTTAGCATTTGGGTTGTTGAATATGCCGAATTTGGATAGGTTAGCATTTGGGTTGTTGAATATGCTAAATTTGGATTTAGGGAGAGAAATAGGTAATCGGTCATGCTATTTTATTGATAAAATAATTGTTAAATGCTTCATATGTTATATAAATGAGCTTGTAAGTGAATTTGAAGACTTGGAAAATTTTGGATGAGAAGTGCCGAATGTGATTTTTGGGTGTGACTTAAGGGGTAAAAATATGGTGGCTTGAGTTTAGTAATATTCGGCCATATGTGTTGATATATTGAGCCTTATATATTCGGTCTTATAGATATGTACCTATGTAATGATATAATGAATTTGGTATATCCAGTTATATAGGTAAATATTTATGGAGTGTTCCAATTGAACTTGTAATTTCGACCACATATGTATATATAAATAAATATATATTTGTAAAGATATGTTTGATCTTGTATATTCTACTAAATAAGTGATGATGGTATATGAAGTTAAATGTGGTTTTGTAAACTTGTATAGATGTGTGAAAGTATATTTTAATTTATAATGATATTTGGCTCTGGAAGTGATTTGAAAACTTGCAAAATGCTAACCTTATAAGTATTCGGCCAAATTGGTAGATATGATAATCATGTGTGGTTATGAAACTGTTAAGTTAAAATTTATTATTCATTGATTTAGTAAATTAGTTTATGAAATTCGAATATGCAAGGTAACAAGTTAGTAAAATGTTCCTTGATAGTTTTAATCTATTATATGGGGATAAATGTAGTTGTTGACTGTAGCCTAGTAATATATTCGATTTTGTATGAGTAGGGCATATGTATGATGTTTAAATAGCTAGTTAGTAAGGTAATTTGTACCTTAAATATATGATATACATGTATTAAATTAAATTGCTTAATTGATAAGTAATTGAATAAATCTATTTGTTTTAAATCAAGCTCAAGAGCAGAAAGTGTCGAAATCAATTAGGGAAAAAGAGAAAGCAATCGAGTAGTCTATCCATAACTGTTCAAATATATTCGAGGTAAGTCTTTGAGTATTGAAACTTAGCTTATGATTTGAAAAAAATCATGGTATATAAGCATAATAAATAAATTGTGACCTATTGGTTCTACTTGAATTATGTAGTGGGATAAATAATTTGTGCATATGACTTGTAGCCGAATGGTTATAGAAATCATGTTGGATAGCGAAACGAAATCCTGTTCTTTGTATGTGGCTATTGAGCCGAAATTGGAATGGTTGATAAGCACGTTGTGCTTGTGTTCAAGTAATGTAAATGAAATGCTAATGTGTTATGATATATATATATGTGCATGATAATGGAGAATTATATCCGGGCTAAGTTCCGAAGGCATTCGTGCTGGTGTTATATCCGGGTTAAGTCTCGAAGGCATTCGTGCTGGTGTTATATTCGGGCTAAGTCCCGAAGGCATTGGTGCTGGTGTTATATCCGGGCTAAGTCCCGAAGGCATTCGTGCTGGTGTTATATCCGGGCTAAGTCTCGAAGGCATTCGTGCTGGTGTTATATCCGGGCTAAGTCCCGAAGGCATTCGTGCTGGTGTTATATCCGGGCTAAAGTCTGATAGGCTTTGTGCTGGTATTATATCCGGGCTTAAAGTCCCGCATGCTTTGTGATGGTAATTGGATTTGGGTTTTAAACCTAGCAGACTTAATGCCGATGATTGGAGTAAGATTATGATTTCGAATGTTCGTAGTAAACTACCATTGAATATGTCAAATACATTAAGTTGGTCAGGTATGTATTATATACTTTTATATGTTAGATTGATCGGAATTGAATCATGAATGCGAAATGAGAAGTATATGTGAAAATCTCATATGTGTATGTGTGTATTCGGTTATGGTGAAAGGTTATATGAGATTGATTTGGTGATATACATGTTAAATAATATGAATGCAAGAATGGGTAATAAATCTGCTTGGGACAGCAGCAGTAATGTGATTTCGGAAAATCACCATAAATTGTGGGAGTTGAGTTAGAAGCTGAATAAATTATGTTATGAAATCTTAATGAGTCTAGTTTCTTATAAAAGAAACCGTGTGAGCAAAAGAATTGCCAATAATGAGATATTTGAAGTGGCGTGGAATAGAGCAAAATGACTTTGAGGTCCCCTGTTCTGTTTTCAGAAAATCATTATAAATGGTACAAAAATGGTTATAAGATAAAATTTATATTATTAGACTCCTTAATGAGTCTAGTTTCAAATGAAATAAACAATAACATATTTCAAATTCTGTATAATGAGAAATTTGATTCGTAGTGAAGAGTGGTCAGAATAGTCAAACAGTGAAACAGGGGAAAATTCAATAAAAATCTGGTATTGATTGGTCAAACCAAAAATTATGAAAATTTGATTGGTGGAAGATATATGAGTCTATTTTCAGGGAAAATTAACGGCACTTGATTTGGAGTTTCTTAGCTCCAGTTATAAATAATTTAGTGACTGTTGCTCAGGAAGACAGCTTATAATGAATTTGTGATTTTGTTGCAAACATGGTTAAAAGTTGTTAATGAGATGCTTTTTTTGAGTTTTCATGATCTTATTTGTGATTTCAATATTTGGTTTTAATTGAGTTCAGATTCAAGTGAGGTGAATTTTCTAAATATGCATTATGTTCATGGATACTTGGCCAAAATGGCAATTATCTAGGAATGATTTCTTGAAAATTTGAAATAATCGATCTATAAGTAAATTAATTGTTTGCATTGCTTAAAGCTTACTAAGCATTGAAGCTTACTCCGTGTTCTCTTTTCCATTTTTTTATAGGTTTATACTTTAACTCGAGTTGGAAGGGCCGGAGATATCATCACACTATCGAGTCATTATGTGAGTTGAGAAGATTGTATATCATCATGGTTTAAGGCATGTATAGGATAGACTATAGGTAGAATGATATTTCGACTTTGTATACATTATAGCCATGCGAAGATGGCTTGCTCATTTTGTTTAGAGAAGCCTTATAATTGAACTAATGTGGTGAAATGTTTTAGTTATAACTTGATAGTAGTTAAATTGTTATTAGATATTCGGTTATGTTTTGATAGTGAGTCATTTTGGAAATTTATAAGAGCTCTTATAGAAAATCAATGAGACATGTTTGCATTGTTGATAATTTATGTCTGGTAAGTATCTTTGACCTTATAGAAGTTTTGTTTAGTCAAGTAATACCTCATAACCTTATTCCGGCAACGGATACGGGTTAGGAGTGTTACAAAAAGTTTGGGGTAATTGTGTAAATTCAAAAAATAAAAGGGTATTAATGGTAAAATGTATTGGAAATGAACTATATGCTAATAAATGAATAATTTTACATTTTAGATTAAGATCTCGTAGATAATCATGGAAAAGGAAAAATAGCAAAATAGTCCCTAAACTTCTGCAATTTCTAGAATTCAATCAAAGTAAGTTCGTACGATTAAAATTTAATATTTATATACATAGGTGATTGGTATTACATGATATAACATATATATGTTCCATTGTTGGAAATGAATCATTATTTGAGTTATAATATTGAATTTGATGCACTGTTTGAATTGAATGCGAGATAGAGTACATTCGTGTTTTGTTGTATTACGGGGGTTTGGAATGGAGATGGTATTGGAGGGAGATATTTGTATATTACCCATGTAAACCGAGGTTCAACATTTGTTGCAAACTTTCACGTTATACTTTCTGTTTGGCGTAATTTGGTTGGATCAGCTCTTATGAGCTTTTTTTGGAGTGTTTTGGGTGGACCAGCTCTTATGAGCTTCTATTTGGTGTATTTCAGTTAGATCAACTCTTATGAGCTTTTGTTTGGTGTGCTCGGTCTCTCTAACGATGTACTCTTACCCGTAAGTCGTTCTTCGAATGGAAAATCTTGGTAAGGTAATCTGTTTTATGAATTTGAAAGATATGTTACTTATTCCGTATTGATCTGAACATAGATAAATTTATCGATTGAAATTGTGAATGAAAGGGAGTTCTCATGGATGATTATTTTTGTTTGAATTATTATAATTAGTTCGGTAAGATTTATCATTTAATACATCAAACTTACTAAGATTTATTAAGCTTATTTTTGTTGTTTAATGTCATTGTAGATTCTCAGAAGGTTGGGCGATCGGATTGGCACTCAAGTCATACTATCCAACTCATCTCGGTAGTTTTTGGAACATTTAATTCAGGTTATATGACATGTATAGGCTCTTGTGTGGTTTTGTTTATTTTTTGGCTTATGTAAATATTATGAATGATATTTTGTGCAAATAACCAACTTACATATTACATGAGAATGAGATATAATTTTTATGCTAGTATGAATGGTATATGTAAATGAAATGTTGTGACTATGGTACCTTTGATAGGTATTTTGATTAGGTATTACTTCAAAGAATCGATTAATTGAATTGATGTTTATTTTAATGTATAATTGTATATACTTGTGGTACCAATGAGAGTACATTGGTTAGGCACATATTAGGTTGGTTTTGGTGTGTTTTTGGCTCGATTAATGTCAATTTGAATTGGTATTTTGGTTGGTATTTGAGTTTCTTAAGGTCCAAGAAAACTTGAAATGGTAAACTTGTGTTTTAAGGTTCATTTTAGGGCCACACAGCCTGAGACACAGGCGTGTGTGACACACGGCCATGCGACACGACCGTGTGTCCCCTGTAGGTTCAAGGCATGGAAGTCAGGTAGTTACACGGCTTGACACACGGGCATGTGAGGCCATTTCGAGTGTTACATAGCTTGGCACACGGGTGTGTGGCTACTGAAGATGGCTTGAATAATGAAATCCAAATGATGATCGGATGTAATGAAATCCAAGAATTTGTTGTCTTGTTTGATCGTGCACAGAAAATGGAAGAAGTGTGCAACCGCAAGATACAACAGGCTAGGAAGATTCGAAAATTTCACAAGAGAGGTTCTTCCAAGTCGTTTTCTGCATCACCTCAAACACAAACATCAAAACTTACCTAAACATGCATATTTGGTCACATTTCCATCATCAATTATAATTCAACTTCCACCAAATCATGCCACAAACATGACCATTAACACTTTACTACAACAGACAGTTTGAGCCATACCACTCATACATCACAAGTTCCCAAAATGACTTAATCCAACAAAGTATCAAATGGTGCCAACCAAGACAATTTGCACAAGTTACTATTAGAACATGAAGTGTTTTTCCTTGGTGAGCTCTTTTGGAGTCAGCGCCAACTTCCAAATTTCTCAGCTCTATATCTCAACAACAATAAAGCTTGTTACCCCTTCAGTTAAGAGAGGCTTTCTCCCCCTACCTCGCATCTGCCTCCACTAAGTGCCCTCTAATTCTTATGTCCTGAGTTTTAAAAATCATGTCTATCAAGCATGGTCTTTGGAGTGGGGTCCTTAGAGATGTTAGTCAACATTATAGAAGTAAAATATCCAATGTAGAGAAGACTGTAAAATCTAGCCAAGACTTATTAGTTGAACTACGACAAAAATATCAAGAATCTGCCAATTTAATTCAAATAATGGATGTACAACTCACAAATTTAACGGGTAAACACAGAGTTGTTCAAACCAAAAATAAGTAGCTAAAATGGGAAGTCAATTCGTTGAAAGATTAGAAACTTACCATAGAAGAGAAATTCAGAGATGTAGAAGAGAGTTACCTAACATAACTAGAGAACCAATGCCATTCTCATGATGAAACCTTCAGGAAGTATCAGACGGACACTCAAAAGAATATTATCGAGGCCTTGCCCATATCCAACGCCGGGATAGGGTTCGAGGTGCTACCGAACTTAAACTCAACCAACTATATAAAATTGGGCCATAAAATTTTGATCAATTTAAAACTTTTCATTTCACATACATATTATCCCTTAGACGGGCTCACGAGGCCAAAAACATGCATTAGAGACGGTTCGGGACTAAACCGAGAACTTAAGAAAAACTTGAAAAAAATTTCATGCTTTAAGGCTCCACACGCCCATGTGGGTATAGAGTACACGCCCGTGTGCTAGGGACACGCCTGTGTCCCGAACCCGTGTCTAAAAACCTTGACATTCTACCAATTTGGTCATGAACAAAGCAAGGCACACGCCCGTGTGCTAGGGACATGCCCGTGTCCCGAACCCGTGTCCAAAAACCTGGACATTCTGCCAATTTGGTCATGAACAAAGGAAGGCACACGGCCAAGGCACACGCCCGTGTGCTAGGCCGTGTCCACTACACGATTGAGACACATGGCCGTGTCTCTGCCCGTGTGTTTACTACCATGCATATTGACTTGAATTTCCAAGGTGCAGGGGACACATGGCCGGGTCATATACCCATGTGGGCAGACCGTGTGTCACACACGACCTAGACACACGCCCGTGCGTCTACCCGTGTGGACAAATAAAGGCTAGTTTCCAAGCCATTTTGTCACCCTCACAACATACGCACACATAAATATACAATAGCATACAACAAGGCATATATGGGCACTTAAACATCCATAAACATGTTATGATAATGTCAATTTCTCATGCAATAGATATCATAAATTTTACTCACATCTTTACCACATTCATGCCATAATCATTATAAACTCATCATGTAAGACCATAGCACATGCATGCATATTTAAAATGGGCTTACAACCCCATAATAAAAATAAGCCAATACATTTGGCTAAAGCAATAACATATACTCGAATATTTAAACTCCTATACATGCCATAGACTCAAAGTACTGAAAATCACTTACACCAATAGCGATAGCTTGATAGTGTGATAATATCTCCGACGAACTCCAACCCGAGCTAACCTGGAAATACTAGAGAACATGGAAAAGGAAAGGGGTAGGCTTTATGCTTAGTAAGTTCATATGAAAACAATAAGCAACTCATTAACATGTTTTATTAATGTTCCCATCATATTCTCAAGTTCATAATAAGTTATCTTCTTGTAAAATAGTTGATAAAATATTTATATCTGGAGATACGAAACTCCAAATTAAGTTCCGTTAATTTTCCTTGAAACTAGACTCATATTCCTTTCTACCATAAAATTTCCAGAATTTTTGGTTTAGCAAAATAGTACAGTTTATTCCTCAAGTTTACCCCTGATTCACTGTCTGATAGTTCTGACCCTTCTGCACTAAATCTTAATTATCTCATAGCACAGAACTCTAATAATGTTCTAATCTATTTCTATTAAAAATAGACCCATTAAGAATTCTAAAAATATAAATTATATCTCATAATTATTTTTGTACAATTTAAAATGATTTTCTCAAATCAAAATAGAGGATTTCAAAGTCATTCTGACTCTGTCTCACACAACTTCGAATATCTCATTATAGGAAATTATTTTGCTTACAGGGTTTCTTTCATAAGAAACTAGACTCAATAATATTTAATTTCATATTTTATTCATCCTCTAAATCATTTTCCACTATTTTTAGTGTATTTTCAAAGTTACACCACTGCAGTAGCCCAAAACTGTCCAGGCTAATTTACTCATTCACAACTATTGTTCACCAAATTAATACAACATCATATCATCTATCATGGTAAGAACACATAGCTATGCATCATAAGCATGGACCCATAATCTCAATATCATCAAGTATCAAAGACTTATTCCAAATCATGCCATTTTCATAGTATTCACCAAATACTATATACATCATGAACATAGGCCCATAACCATAAGGTCATTACAAAACCATTCTCATAAACATGACTTACTTATTTGCAACCTTACCAAAGGTGCATCATAGACCGAATAATTTCTCATGAGTTTTGCATACATACCTATACTACTTCATAAAAAAGTATATAATCATATCGTCTTTAACATGCTCTACTTAGAGCTTTCATTGCATCATCCATTACATTACCTGTTGAACACTCGGGATGCTAAAGGATGTTCAGAATTATCATACACCAAATAAAATACCAAAGCCATGTCCCATACATGGTCTTACATGGATCCACTTATCGTTGCCATATCCCGGATATGGTCTTATACAAGGTCTCATGTCAATGCTGATGCCATGTCCTGCGCATGGTCTTATACTAGCACACATATCATCACATTTTCATTGAATCATCACAAGTCAATTCCAAATAAGGCATATATTCATATTTCGTACAATATCAAGTATTAAGCACATGATAATGAAGTTGATAAATTACTTTCATACCAACTTACTCTTTTCAAAGAAACATCATATTCCATCAATCTTCCAATATATTAAATCATATAATATATGCAATATTAATATGGAATGTAATTCAAACATAACTTTGTATTATTATTATCATACGAACTTACCTCGACACCAAATTGGTAAAAGAGGCCTAAACATCAATTTCTCGTTTTTCCTCGTTCTAAGCCCGAATCTCATTTTTCATCATGTATGACATCACATTTAACTTATTAAAACAATATACTAATCAAATTAGTCCAATGACATATTTTGGCAAAATTTTTTATTTTGCCCCTATACTTTGCCAAAATTATCAAATTGCCCCTACGCTCATAAAATGATTTTTATCACATTTTCTTAATCATTAAACCTAGACAAACCATTTTCATAACTATAGAAACTCATAATTTCAACTATTTCACACATTTACAACTTTGCAAAATATCCCATTTTAGGTGTTTTCATGCAAACTTCATTCATAAAGATTGTTTATAACACTACCAAGACTCATATTCTTCCATAAAAACTCAGCAAACAACACATATTGTTTCATGGAAAAACCCTAGACTCTTAATCATTTTGCAAAATAGTCCCCTCATTTGAAAGCTCATGCTTTGGGGGTTCCAAAAATGTAAAAATCATCAAGAAAGACATTAAAAATCACTTACTAGCATGGAAGTTCCTTTGCTGAAACTTCTTCCATAAAGGTTGTTTATAACACTACCAAGACTCATATTCTTCCATAAAAACTCAGCAAACAACACATAGTCTTTCATGGAAAAACCCTAGACTCTTAATCATTTTGCAAAATAGTCCCCTCATTTGAAAGCTCATGCTTTGGGGGTTCCAAAAATGTAAAAATCATCAAGAAAGACATTAAAAATCACTTACTAGCATGGGAGTTCCTTTGCTAAAATTTTCCAGCCTCTAAACCCTTTCTTTGCTGCTATTTTCGGTGGAGAGAAGATGAAGAAAAGATGAGATCTTTCTTTTCTTTATTTTATTCTATTTTGAGCCAATTTAGTCACCTAAAAACCACAAATTTGGGTTTTTGACCATTTTGTCTCCCTTGGCCGGCCATCACACTTTCAATAGCCTAATTTCACTTTAAAGACCCCCAATTTAAGATACAAAGCAATTTAACACCTTTAGGCATCAAAACACAACTTTTACCTTTTACGCAATTAAGTCCTTTTTCGAAATTGGACTAGAAATCGCTAAAATTAATATACCAAAATTAACATGCACTTATAAAATCACATTACAACACATACAATAACATCAAAATAATTTTCTCTAGCCTCGGAATAGTGGTTTCGAATCCACTATTTCAACTAGGCCCAAAATCGGGCTGTTACATTGCCAGAATTGAGGTCAAACTTGATTTTGCACGCTTAGGTGGTTGCATGTCCTCTTGATCTTAGAAAGGCAGACTTTGACTATCTTAAAGACATTTCCACTGGTTCATTTAACTTTGATGTTTACCATCTAGAGCGTGAAGAGTGGGAAACTTTCCATAGAGGGTGGAAGCAATTTGGTAACTTGTTCATTCCCAACACGCCCAATGTTGAAGATAATAGAGAAGGCTCAGGATCGGATGATCAGGTTCTAGAGGACACCCCTCCTACTGAAAAGGTCCCTACTGAGCCTAATCAGCCTGGTGAGAGGAAAAAATGAGATCTAACTTCTTTAGCCATGTACTTTACTTCACTTTATCTTTCATTTTGCCAATCTTTGGATCCTATAATGTCTTCTCCTCTTATCAATATCATTCATTTAGCTTATATTTTGTCTTACTTATTATTTCATTACATCGTCATTTGCTTTACACATAAACAGTTTTGCCTTCACATACCTGAGGGACTAAGCCAGGTTCAGCATACTATGCATACAAGGCTTCTTCATCTTCATGATCCAAGAACGGGCTAAACTAGGCTCTGATACTAAACCTGTAATACCTTCAACCTGGTTTGATTCACTAGGTCCAGATCTCAGGTTTTACTAGACGACACAAAACTTTTCATAAAAACATTTTACAATATCTTAATTATTATAAATATGTTACTTGAAGTCCAAAAGAAAACTTGACATTTGAAAACTTAAAGTAAGACATGTATTTAACAACTTATTACAACACATTTGGTTTGGATCTTTACAAGTTTGAAATTGAATCAGGACACACTCAAAAGAAAATTTCAAGACTATGCCACAATCCTCTATATGTAGAATAACCTAATCCACCACCAACTTGGTGTACTCCTAGCATTTTCCTTCCAAGAGAAGCCTCTACTCAAAAAAATTAAGAAAAATAGAAACCTTATAAGTACAAAAGTACTTAGTGAGCTCATTAACCATACCTTGATGGAGTCGTCGGTATTTTCGGACTTTTCAAGAGTCAACTTCTACTCTGTATCATTTACTACAACTGATACCATATGATCTTATCACTCTCGTATACGCCAATTATCGTACCCCTGTTATACTTAAATTTTCATACATAATTAACTAGACGACTCTTCTCATTATTACATATTTTTTTTTGCCACATAATACTTTCACAACAAAATGTACCATTGGAAACCACTTCCAACAATCCATAACTTAACTTATGCTCTTGCTTCAAACATTCTCTTATTGACATTGTCTTGGGTGGATACTTATACAGTTCATCATACTATTGGTTCCCATTCAGACATACCGTGGTTCAATTCTGTTCACAAACTCATACTGATAATTCACTATGAATAGCATCTAGATGGACTCCATATCACGCTATACCAGAATCTCATAGCTCAATTTAGCATTGACCTAGATTTGGAATAAATTTTGAAGAAGTTACAATACCCCTTACCCCTTACAATACTGTTCACAAACCCTTCTTGTTATACAGATAAACATCTATTTTTCATGGAGAGTCTTTAAGACTTTATTCAACTTTTATTCCAGAGTATATCAATACCTTTTCTCAGTTATACTTATTTTAGATCTATTAGAACTTACTCATATCTTACCATAAAGATGGACATTCAGATTCGTAACTTACTAGATATTCTTGACAATTCATGCCACTTTGACTTAGCAAAATACACCATACATGAAATCAAATAGAACATGCCATTAAGGCAATCCATTCAGAGTTCGCCATAAAGACATCCCTTTCATATTATGCCACAAAATATTATCTTTCATATTACACCACAAAGGCTTTTCTTTCTTGACTTGTTTACGATATGGATTTGCCTAAACTCACGTTATGTGAGGTTTGCCCATCATCATCCTAGGACACGTAGAGAACCCTATTAGGTAATCACAGTCCTTTAGTTCCTTTCGAAAACTGTCATGACCATGGGTGTTTTCTTCAATATTCATATTAGAGATCATGCTTTTAGTCCTGATGGACCCTTTTAGACTCCATCGCAGTGAACAGACATAGACTCGCTTGATAGACCTTTAATGTACTGACACAATCCACATGCATCTTTAAAACCAAAACTTACTCTTCACAAAGCATACCCATAGCATAGTTTAAGACACACATATACGACCAAACCTAAACTTTTTAGATTCCATACCATAACATGCATTCTATCCTCAATAATTATTCATATAGTTGTATGACCATCATACTATACTTTTCTATCTTCGATTTCATAATTCATTAGTTTCTACAGAGATATCTCATATAAACTATATTCATGTAAGAGTCAACTTAAAGACTCACTTGGTTCTCACAAACAACAACTTTATCTCTAGATTCAAACATCCATACAGAAACTTCAGCAACCTCTGCTTATAAGACATAGGAACACCATTAAAATTCATTCGTATAATCTTTACCATCATCTCAAACCTAAAGAAACCTCATGCAAAGCCTTACTTTTTTATCTTATTGTTCACACACATAAAACAGACTTACTCTTTTAGAAGTTAACATGCAAGACCATAATACTTACCTAGGATGTTAAACAACCGTTTACATGCACTCAAATCCTTTGTTTCAGTTCAATCAAAAAAGATCTATGCTCATCTCCATGGTAAATAAAAAATGGTGTTTTAAATGGAAGAAATAAGATAACTCTCTTTGTTCTCAAGCTTACATCATAATATATAACCCATGTTCTCACAGTAAAACTTGACACGTGTCACAAACTTTTAAGACTTCCCTTATTAATGGTTTACAATTATAGAGAGACTTATAAAAGTATCCAAAATCTTTATGTACATTTGATTCATTCCTTTGTTCAATCTTGACCATCTTGTTAGAACTTAACTAGCATAGTAAGTAAACTACACATTTGGCGATACCCATATTACCCTAAAACCCTCAATATTAATACCAAGCTCTTCTTCTATACATCTTCACACATTCAAATAAAAATCCTTACCTAATACTTTAACATTAACTATGAGCCTGATGTATTCGCCAAGAGCATCAATTGGGCGAACCGGACTGCACCACTTAAATTTCTTTCGATTTACTTATCAAACTCAAGACCCGCCAAAGCTAGGTGTTACATACTACTAGGTCTAACAAACACTAGCATTTGGGCAAGCCATGATAACTAGGATAAGAAAATGTGGTGAGTTTTTGCACCCTACTTCTAGGTGATAAACGATTATATGCTACTTGCATGAACTAGGGAATGCCTGAGTAATCTATGCATGAATAATGTTGTTGAGTCATGACAAGCTACTTATTATTGCTTTAAGATAGATGATGATTAGATGCATGTATTTCATGGTAACTGGGAATAAACCTTAATGGGATGCATGAAGTTATGATGGGAAATGAGGAGTGAGCATGTTAGTTATTGCAACGGGTGAAGCTCTAAGCCTTGTAGAGGGAACACTATGGTGTTCGAGCATAAAAGGTAGATGGCGTAAATGAGGTAATGGGAGGAGGATTCGAGAAATGAAATCTTAGAAAGATATTTACCCTGATGGCAATATCGACTGGTGCATCAGGGTGACACCGTGACAGTGGTATATAGCGTAAGACCATAGATAAAAGATGCTATGGTAGTCTAGTTTATGGTACGTAACGTAAGACCATGGATGAAAGATACCATGGCAACATAGTACTAGGTATAAGATATATGGTTAAGACCATAGCTGAAAGATGCTATGGCAACTACGTATAATGAGTAAGACCATTAATAAAAGACTTCATGGCATCACATGATAGTATGCCAGGATGGCGGGTCAGTGTAAGACCATAGATGAAAGACTCCATGGCATCCACAGAACAAATAGTTCACTGGAATAGTAAACATAGAACAAATAGTTCGCTAGGACAGTAAACACAAAGAAAATAGTTTGTCAGGATAGTAAACATGTGGTGGTCCTTTAAGACTAAGAAAATACATGGTAAGAAGGGTGTAATACCTTAACTTGGCTATGGCAACCAAAAGATTCCAACAGTAAACAAACACTGATAATCTGTTAGGATGTTAAACATAGGGATTATGCTGAGTCAGACCATGGTGGCATGGCGTTATGATATTATGGACAGCCCGTCTGGACGGTGAATACGAAAATGTCCGCTAAGAATGTTACAAAATGGACCAACAGCATGTTAATTGAGTCCACCAAAAAAGTGATCAATCTTATGAGGTTAAGTAGACACGGGACAAACTCTATTAGCTTAACGTCTTGAGTCTTAGGATGATGGAAGGTATGCTGAAAATTTGTAGGAAGAAGAAATAGAAAAGGTTGGTTGTTCAGAATAGTTCGTCAGCAAAAATATAGGAATTTGAGGTAGTAATGAGTGATCAAGCAGAATCAAATAGTAGGGATCCGTAGGTTAGGGTCCAGGTCAGAGTAAAATCTGTAATTAGTATAGTTATAATATATTATTTTTTCCATGAATAAGTGTGACAATATAGTAAAGTTACTTTGGTTAAATTTTTGTATCTCAAATTAAAGGTATATAATTGTAATAAATTCATGTTTGTGGCGAAGTCAATTAGTTAACCGTGTTAAATAATTTTTTTATTACTTGAATATGTTTTTGGAATGTATTAATTAATATGTTGGTTAAATTTAGTTATGGAGCGTAGCACCCTATAGTACTGCTTCAACAATCAGGTTGGGTACGAGGTGTTATACTAAATGCCAACAAGAAAATGAAAGTATGATTTATCTCTCACCTATTGTGAAATGTCATTAGTGTGCTTCAAAAGATCATTATAGTTCCCAATGTTCAATTCACTATCCATCCGATGGTGAAAGTTGCGAAAAAGAATATATGTATCATTAATGAGTCTTTTTATATTGTTTTCATTGACAATGATTATATGAATGAGCAAGAAACTTCAAGTGACACCATTTGTGAAGACAATAAGTGTGATTCTGTGTCTATTGGTGAGTCTAGATCTAGTATTGCACCTTGTTCCAAAGTTGATATCAAAGAAGTTTGTGAACAAGAAAAGTTGATAGTAAGAATTGTTTCTTAGAGTCTATGAACTTGGACGAGTTAGACCTTTGTTGTCCTCCTAAAGAATTGTATTCTTATGAATTCAATGTTCAAAATTTTTGTAAGGGGTCGAAGGGAAGTGAGGATGATTCATGTAAAAAGACTCAGAGACATGAGACCTTGAGCGGTAAAAGTCAATTTGATGGTCCAACTTTAGTGTGAGAAATTTCCAACTAGGTAAAATTGTAGAGTACAATTTGCAATGATAAAAAGAATGCAAAGAAAGATAGAACATATCTAAAAGAGAGGAATTATTATGTTTTCACTAACATTAACTTGAATCTGTCTAGTGGGCTTGTTTCATTATTTCATGAATTTGTAAATCCTTTAAGAGGAGGTTAATTAACCCATTTCACTTATGATAAAGATTCTTTCTTATTCAACCAAAGACAAGATTTGAGGATGAATCTTTTTGAGGAAAGGGGGAATGTACATGCACGGATGGGGAGAAATTTATTAAATTTTATTCACTTAAGCTATTAACTTCCAATTTTGGAAAATCAATCAACTTGTGATGACATTTTGAGTGGGGTCCAAGCATTAATAGGTTGAGATGTTTTCACTGGGTTTGAAAATCTATCTTTTAACTTCGAAACACTATTTGAATAACTCAATTTTGAGTTCAAGAACTCAAGTTATGATCGTTTTACTGAAAAATACGTGAGCAAAATTTTCTGGATGAGATTATTATGAAAATTACGAGTTTTAGGCTATTAATTCGAGTTTAATCATATTGGTTCGATTTTTAGGCTTAGTTTTTATTACATATCAGCTCAATATTGTATTTAGTAGGAATTATTATTTTATTATTTATTTCTTCTGAATTTTGGATTTTTTAAGTATTTTATGTTATTTAGAAGTTTTATATTCCTTAGTCAAATAAGAAAGTCTAGTTTAAAACTATTTCTTGTTTAGATTAATTAGAGTTTCAATATAGTTGAGATCTCTATCTGAATGTATGCAGATAGCCTATATTGTAACAGCCCGTTTTCGGGGAAATCAGAACAGTGGTTTCGGGACCACAAATCTGAGTCAAAAAGAAAGTTTATTGTAATATTATTGCATGGTCTGCATCATGGTAGGAAAGATGTATGAAAATTTTGATAAGAAAATTTTACCGGTTTTATGTTTAATTATAGAATGGACAAAATTGCATAAAATGAAAAAAGTTGAATTTTAGTAGCTAGAAGGATTAAATAACTATAGAATTCAAAATTTGAGGTCCTTATATGGTAATTAGACCATTAAGAAATGTTAGTAGATATTTTTGATGATTCATCCATGGAAAATTAGAAAAGGAAAAGGATTAAATTGGAAATTGAAATAAATAAAAGATGATAAATAAAATAAATATATAATATCATCACTTTATATCATCTTCTTCCCCAAATTCTATGGAAACCCTAAGAGAGAGAAAGAAAATCAAGCAAGCATAATTGGGCAAGTTATCTTGTCTTGTTTTTAGTAATTTTTATATTTCCGAGATCATAACAACCTAATTATCTCTTTTTGGGATTAATTTGCAAAGTTATCAAAGTATCAAAAATTTTCCATGGATGAATATGCTGAAATTTTGAAATTTATGATAGAAAATGAAAGGT
Organism: Gossypium longicalyx; assembly: GCA_025698465.1. Taxonomy (NCBI): domain Eukaryota; kingdom Viridiplantae; phylum Streptophyta; class Magnoliopsida; order Malvales; family Malvaceae; genus Gossypium; species Gossypium longicalyx. The sequence continues at coordinate 82,128,830 of CM047002.1, forward strand.
TGTTGATAGATAAACAACTTTTGTAAAGTGAATTTTCATGAAATTGTGATTTAGGGACTAAATTGTAAAGATGTAAAATTCATGGAAATTTTTTTATTTTTGTGAAATATATGTGATGTAAATGTTATATTTAAAAATCGGTTAGGCTTGGAATAAGGATTAAATTGCATAAATTTCATTTTCTGAGCATTGGGATGAAATTGTCATTTATGGAAAAGTATAGGGGCAAAATGGTATTTTTGCCTAAGGTGTGAATTGAATTAAATTGAGTATGAAATGGATTAAATTAATATTAAATTCATTTATATTGATCCAGATAGACCTAGTACGGAGTTGGATCAAGGAAAACAAGAAGTATCGGATTAGTAGATCATTGTATACGAACAAGTATCGAGGTAAGTTCGTGTAACTAGATTATATATATTAATATGTTTGGAATTGAATGTTAAATATGTATGAATTGTATAAATGTTTAATGTATAAAATTAATTACATGTCTGATATTGCTCGATAAGTATAAGTCCCATTTGAATAGATTAAATTCGATTTATACAGGATTTCCCGATTGGTTGTGGTCTTGCATATGTTGCAGACACACCATAGCTCTTACGAGCATCCTGTTATAAGCCATCTCGAGGTTCCTGTTAAATGGTTCCTGTGAGCATCCTGATCGGTAGTGATCCTGCATGTGTTGCGAACTACCACAGCTCTTTGTGAGCGTCCTATTATGCGATCGGTTGTGATCCTGCATATATTCCGGACACAAACGTAGCTCTTTTTGGCCCTCCTGATATAGGCTCTTTATGAGCTTCTTGATATGGCTCGCTTGAACATCTTGTTATATGGCTATCCGGAGCTCCCTGATAATAGCTCTTCGGAGTTACCTATTAAGCTCAATGTGCTTCCTGTTTTTAACTCTTATGAGTTTCCTGATTTAGCCCGGATAAGATTCCTGTTACATGGCTCATATGAGCATCTTGTTATATGGCTCGAGAGAGTGCTTCCTGATTATGTGCCCTAATCGGGTACCCCTGGTTATGAGTTGACAGTTTAGAGTTTTGTACGCTTCGTGTGTACTACATGTGTATCCATCGATATTTCAAATAAATTCAATGGGAAGAGTTTTGACATGGTTAAATTGAACTTAAAATGATTAGTTATGAAAATGCACATGTTATATGGAAATATTATATGAAAAGCACATGTTATTGAAAATTATTACATGATGAACTCATCCTTGATTTTTTATGTTTACATGATAAACATGACTAACAAGTTTCTTGAGATCATATGTGTTTAAGCAAATGGCCATAATGAATTGGATGCATATTTGTATACTTATTTTTAATGTACATGATTGGTAAATTAAATTCTGGTTATACGAACTTACTAAGCATTTGAGATGCTTGCTCAGTTTTTTTCTCTGTTTTATAATACTTGGAAGCTCGTAAAGGTTGGAATCGATCGGAGCATCATCACACTATCCTTCAGCTTGTTTTGGTATAAATATTAAACTTATTTTGGTATGATGGCATGTATAGGTTAACTTGGCCAATTTTGGCATGTAAATGGTTGTTTGTAATTTAGCCATTGGAATGGCTAGTGATGGTATATTTAGTGAATAAATACTTGAGGTTATAATATGGTTAACATATGTGTGCTTGATATGGTTAGATTGAATGGTGGTAAACATATATGTCTTTCAAAAGTTAAGTTTGAATACATGTGATAACATATCATGTATAATGTTAATGTTGGCTTAGTTTTAATGTCTTTAATTGGTTGGTGTGTATGCTTATATGTTCATGTAGGTGGATGATAATTTGGGTGAGAAAAGTGGCCGTGAAAATTATCCATTTTCGTCCAGATGGGTAGACACAAGGACATGTCTCAACAGTGTGTGACACACGGCCATGTGCATGGGCATGTGGTTTGGCCATGTGTCCCCTGCATCTTTAAAATTTAAAAACAGAATGCTCAGAATTGGTCACATGGGTAGAGACACAAGCATGTTTCTTAGTCGTGTGTGACATACGACTTAGCACACGGGCGTGTGTCATCGCCGTGTGAATCTTGTTCCTAATTTTTGAAAATTAAATTATCCACACGGCCTGACACACAGGCATGTGGCTGGCCGTGTGACTCAAGTTAGAGAGTTACACGGGTATGACACGGGCTGAGACACGACAATGTGTTTTACATCGAATGCCTACATGGCCAGAGACACGGGCATGTCTCTTGGCTGTGTAAACCACACGGCCTACTCACACAGGCGTGTTACATCTTTATTTTTGAAAAATTTTAGAATTTCGTGAAAATTTCTTTGAGTTTCTCGTATAGTCTCGATTTGTTTATAATGCATAAATTGGGCCTCAAGGGTCCATTTAATGGACGATAAGGTTGAATATGACTGGTTTCATATATGAATAGAGAATGACATAATTTAACTGGATTTGTTCTGTAAATTTCGATAATACTTTGTAAACCTATTCCGGCGAAGGATATAGGTTAGGAGAGTTACATTTATTAGTATCAGAGCTAAGGTTTAGCCTATTCTCAGACTAACGTGGCAAGTATGAGTTTAGCTATACATGCCATTATATAATTTGTGATAGTGTGGTATCTCCTGACCATTTTAAATGTGTTTTTCCTATAGTAATGTCGTCTAACCAAGCTAGAGCTGAATCCGAGGAAGCTAAGACCAATGCTCCTGCTTTAGTTCAAAGAGTTGGATCCAGTAGTAGTAGAAGGCCCGTATCTGAGGGCTGAGGTGATGAGGCTAAAGAAGCCTTCTTTCAAATGATGAATGAATGGTTCATTGAATTTTTAAGAACAAATCCTCCTGTTCAACAACCTCCCCCTCCTGCTTCTCAACCGGTTCTAGAGATGCTAGAAGGTGCTAAATCTGTTAGAATCGGTAAGCCTCCGATAGATAAAATTCAAAAATATGGGGCAAAAGAATTCAGGGCTACTGCCGATGATGATCTGGAAAGGGCTGAATTCTGGTTAGAAAATACTATCAGGGTTCTGGATGAATTATCCTTAACATCTGAAGAATGTTTGAAATGTACTGTATCTCTACTAAAAGACTCCGCCTATCAATGGTGGAATACCTTGATTTCTATTGTACCGAGGGAAAATGTTACATGGGAATTTTTCCAAACAGAATTCAAAAAGAAGTATATTAGCCAGAGATTCCTTGATCAGAAAAAGAAGGAATTTTTAGAGCTTAAACAGGGCAATATGATAGTATCTGAGTATGAACAAGAATTTGTCAAATTAAGCAAATACGCCATAGAATGTATCCCGACCGAAGTTGCTATGTGTAAACAATTTGAAGAAGAACTGAATGAGGACATCAAGTTGTTAGTTGGGATCTTAGAATTAAAAGAATTTGTTGTACTGGCAGATTGAGCACATAAAGCTAAAGAACTAAATAAAGAAAAGAGGCAAGCAGAGATGAAAGCTAAAACTTCAAGTAAGAGATTTATGGCTAAGCCACAATTAGTAGCTTCAAAGAAATCAAAGAAATATCATGATCATTTTGTCTCATCTATGGGGTATTCTGGGAAAGACCGAGGCTCTCAACGCTCTAAATCGATATCTCCAACCCCATCAGTAGCAAGTACTAGAAGTGTCAGGAATTCCAAACCTAAATACGAGCATTGTAATAAATTTCACTTTGGAGAATGTCGTATGAGAAGCAGAGCCTACTATAGATGTGGTTCTCTCGACCGCTATCTCAAAGATTGTTCAGAAAATATTGAAAAAGATATTATTCAGACTCCAAGACCAAGAAACCCTACTTTGAGAGGTAGACCACCTCGTAACCATGGTAATATGAGTGATAGTCGAGGTACAAAAAATATTCAATTGCTAAATCTGAAGCTCGAGCACCAGCCAGAACATATGCTATACGTGCACGTGAAGATTTGTCTGCACCTAATGTTATTACTGGTACATTTCTCTTCTTAATACTAATATTGCTCCTTTAATTCATATTGGTTCAACACATTCATACATATGCACAAATTTAGTGTATGTTAAAAATTTACATGTTGAGTCCACTGAATTCGTGGTTAAAGTTTCAAATCCCTTAAGCTAGTATACGATGGTAGATAAAATTTGTAAAACCTATCCGTTGAGGATAAAAGGTTATTGTTTTTTGGCTAATTTGATGTTACAGCCATTTGATGAATTTGATGTAATTCTGGGTATGGACTGGTTAACTCAGCATTACGCAGTAGTAAATTGTAAACATAAGTACATTGTGTTAAAATGTCAGAATGGTGAATTGTTTCGTGTTGAATCTGATAAACTGGACGAGTTGTCTAATGTGATCTCAACTATATCAACACAGAAATATATCAAAAAAGGGTATGATGCCTATCTTGCTTATGTATTGGACACTAAAGTATCTGAGTCAAAGATTAAATCAGTGCCAGTTGTTTGTGAGTTTCTTGATGTGTTTCTGGAAGAATTACCCGAATTATCGCTAGTTAGAGAGGTGGAATTTTCCATAGATCTTATTCTGGGGACAACACCGATATCCATAGCACCTTATAGAATGGCTCCTACTGAATTAAAGGAGTTGAAAACGCAGTTACAAGAATTCACTGATAGAGATTTTGCTCGACCAAACTGGAACGACGAAAATGTGCAAGTGTACACAATCGCAACAAGTAATAAAAGGACTGTGAAAAGAATTATTTATGAATACAATTTAAAAAACTTGTGTGGAGAAAATATTTTGATTTGGAAATTGATTAAAAACTATAAAACAAAGTAAAGTAAATAAAATAAAATAAATTTCTAATGCACAATTTCAAAACCTGATTTTAATCAAGATGACATAATTGTGTTAGATTAATTACATTTCTTAACTTAGAATTACTAAACTCATGTTTATGTTGTTACTAATAAATTCACAACAACTTGATAATTTGCTAACTTATGAACATACTCACCTACAAAAATCCATTCATTTCTTGACTATATCTCTATGTCAATTCAACCGATTAAACAAACTTTAATAGGAAAATGTGTTAATGCACATACATACTTATGAAATTAAAATAATATCTTGTACATATCTCTATTCCAATTCAAAAAATTAATTTAATCACATAAGCACATAAAAGATTACATGAGGTAACAATGTATTTCTATCTTGAAACATTTTAATCACAATAATCTTGCAAGTTATGCAAGGCAATTGTATCACTCGATACCGTTGCTAATTTAACCTTTAGCTACCTTAGATGATTAAACATGCACTGATTAAGTATCGTGTCAATTAATTACAATTTCAATCCGTTTAAATAATTAATTCATTAGTTACCTTACAATTGTAATGCAAGAATAACTTAGTCATGGTTTTACTTAATCAAACATCTTACCGCGGCCTATAACAACACAAACACAATTTTAATAAATTAAGAAGAAGAACCTAACAAAAATTAAATTTAAGCCATAGTAATTAAATAAATCATATCAACATAAATATTCATAGACATGTTCATCATAACAACAACATAATTTAAAAAGATAGGGAACAAGAAGCAAATCTGATGTTTCTCCGTGGCTTGGCTGGGTTGCCCCATTCTTCCTTCTTCACTTGTTCTTGTCGAACTAAAGCTTCTATGAACACTTGAATGTTGCTCCAAATTATGGATGAATGACTCTTTTTCAAGAGGTGAAATCGGCAAGATAACAAAGCAAAACAGATGGAAAAATAAAGAGAGAAAATTGAGAGAGAAGAGAAGAGATGAGAAAGTTGAGGTGTGCTAAAATGAGCAGCCAAGGGGGGTTTTTACATGGTGAGAAGGATGCTAAAAATAGCCAAAATTATCAGCCAAAGAGCCCTCCCATGGCCGGCCACACATGTGGCATGTTTGAAGTTTTCAAACTTGTTATATTAAGGTTGGGGCAAATCTAGAAAAGCACAAATAGTGAAGGGGTTTGTTTGCAATTTGACGAAGTCTTCAAGGGCCTTTTTGCAAGCAAATTAATCAGCCAAGTAAGCTGATTGGATCAGCTTGCTGGACGGTTTTGGGCTGCCCAAAGCTTGATCGGTTCGGTTCTCTCGGTTCAGCTCAACATGGCCACTTTTTATAATTTAATTAATAATAATTTATTTAACCCAAATTAAATTTGATTAAAATTAAAATTAATTGTATTATGTATTAATACACATAATTTGTATTGTCTTTAGCAGAAAAATTCATTCATCTCGATGCTTCAAAAATCGCTTCTCGATTTTGCGCTTCTAATAGTGTCTGTCGAGCCAATTTTTGCCCTTTGTACAAATCTGTCAAAACTGATCAAAATTAATAAATGTTTATTTTAAAATTATTTAAAATTCATTATGTTAATAATTTAAGTCCAAAATAATTATTTTATAATAATTATATATTTTTCGACAATAGTTTTACTGAAACTGCATGAATTTGAGTTAAAAAGGGCAAGAAAAAGTGTGTATATATTCGTGTTTCCACACCGCCAAACTTAATTCATTGCTCGTCCTGAGTTATGCACAAATTGAAAAGAATTTCTCAGAAACACCTTTGAAAAATTCCTTCAGAATAACATTCTTCCCAAAATTATGAATTTGGTATACTTATGCTCAAAAACAAGAAATTTGATATTTATGCTACTTATGTATCCATATCATTCAAATTAATCTCACTCGTTTTTATGATAGCCAAAATAAACTAAATGATTCCTAATAAAGATATGTTAAATCCCTACCAATTTGATTTTAATCCTTTATTCAAGATTAACCTGCAATCATTAAGTTAAACTTATGCCTTCATATGTTGAACTTAGCAATTTCTCTCCACTAATGTAGGTAGCATAGAAACTTGAATCAATAGGTCTTTAAATAGGTTTTAACGTGGCTAGGCTAGGGGTAGGTAAAAGATAGATAACTTTAGGCTAAGAAAAACCCTAAACTCAGCTTCAATTGGACCTTTGGAATATTTACCATCAATACACCAACTTACTTTGCTACCACATGCTCTTTTGTACATCTATTTTCAAGTACACATGCTTTTTTTAAAAAAAATTGAGAATTCAATACTTCTTTTCAACTCCCCCAAACTTATTTTCAAAGAATGTTCTGAATATTACTGAGTCTAGTGTTTAGGATAATTTAAAGATAATTAAGAGAGAAGTGATGGCTAATTATTGTAAAGGTCCAAATAAAATTAGGCTATATAGTCTCAAGGTAGGGTTTCAAGGGGTAAAAATTCATCATGGTTGGCTTGAAAGGCTCAAACATTCCAAGCAAAAGTTGCCTAAATCATTTTCAACTTCCCATGCTTCCTAGGATTTCGCCTCAAGAAAATACTAAGTCAATTCTAGAGACTTAAACTTTCATGCATACCTAACTTTCTTAAGAAAGTAAAAATTTTATGGCACGATTTGCATGCTTTATTAAAATCACATTTATGTCATTATTAAGCTAACATAACAATTTATTAAAATAATCGAACTTTATCTATACTGAAGTTTAGCATACTTAACAAAATTTCAAATTTTTGAACAAAATATATCCTAATCATAACTGAAAGTAAAATTTATTCTGAGTGGAAATAATTTAAATTTTTCGATCCCTCTACTTAAGATGAACAATGTCCTTATTGTTAAAAGTGAATAGATACTATACTAGGTAGGAGTCTAGAAAAGAAGAGGTGACTGCTTAAGTACCAAGCTCTCTCTAAATCCAATTCTAGACATGTATATATCTATTGCCACACTTTATACTTTGCGACTTGTTCATTTTTATTAATGATTTCCACCTCTTGTTTTATTATGCGAAAATAAAAATTCCTATTTAAACTTAATCCTAAAATAACCTAAGAACAAAAATAAAATAAAATCAAGATCTCTCCTATTTATTTATTTGCTGATCCTTTCGAATTCGACTCATCTTTTGTTCCATCATGTTTGTTTTTGTATGAATCGCTTCCCTCCTTTTTTGATAGTAGACTCTATGGTTCAAATATGAAATATGGAAACTTAGGCACAAAAATAAACGAGTCATTGTATATTTTCGTATGAGCGCTTCTCATTGAGTCATCCCTTATTTTTGAATATCTCTAGTAAGCTTGTTGCTGCCACTGCATATGTTGCATTATGTCCATCAACTTTGACAGCTCATCTCGAAGATTTGGGCGAGGCGATGGAGTTTTGAACATTGAAGTTGCGACATCAAGTTCAGCTTTCGGTTCCATCAGTTCTGCCTTATCAGGGATTTTAGCTGATTGCATCGATTCGATCTCTGTGGGATCTTTTTCTTCTTCAGGATCCACACTTTCTTCATCTCGTTGCTATAGAACAAAGTTTTTAGCTATTCAGTAGAGGGCCCAATCTGTGATTGTGCCCTGGCTAAGACTTGTCTTCTTTATGTTTGCTAGAATTTTAGCTTTCAAGCACAAAATTGTTATTGTAAAAAGAAAGTAAGATGGTCCAGAACGTCTAGCGGCACAATTTCGCATTTCTCTTAGGATGATTTTTCCCACATCAATGGTCTTTCCAGTTAAAATCGAGTATAATAAGACTATTCATTCTAATGAAATTGTAGTCCCATGTGAAATAGGCATAAGGCTGAATCGAATGAAATAGAACCATAGCTTCGCGAGTGGTGTCAAATATTCTCTTCGATAAGTGTGAATTCCTTGCTTTGACATAGTCCACTTAGAATTTGGAACTGTAAGTTCCTCAAGAATTTCTTGCAGATTTTCAGGCTCAATATTGCTCATCAAGGAAGAATATTCTTTGTTTTCAAAGTCAGGTAATTCAAAGAATTCATTAATAGCGTTTAAGTTTATTGGTACCTTGATTCCGCAAACAGGAACTTCCGTCAATTCGCTTAAGATTAAATTCGCATAAAATTCATGAACTAATTCCTCATCCATACTAGGTCTTTTCTCACAAAACAACTCCCAATTGAGAGTTTCAACAACTTGACTAATGTGCACCATGAAATCAATGTAATTGTTTTGTTTCGGTGTAAAGACTTTCTCTGGATACATCTATTGATTCTTGAAAATACTTTCATATTTAACTTTGGCTTCATCATAGTGGAATTTGTTTTGTGATTCATCAGAGGCACAATTTATCTTGTGAGGCATGATTAACCTGAACATAAGATGGAAATCAATTATTTTCTCAAAAACTTAATTAGTAGAAACTATTAATAATTCAATAAATTGAAAAATTAATTAATTAAAATTTAGGAGAAAAATTCGTCTTACCACCCTTTTTATAAAAATTAAGAACTCCTAAAAAAATAATTAAAGATCAAAAGAGGTCAAGTTTAGGATAGGTTGGAGGGTTGTTGGCTAAGGATGTTGGTGCGAGTACTAGGGTTGAGGTGCCGTGCGGATGGGCATGAGAACAGGTAGTAGCGTGGGAGCAGGCCTAGTGAGCTACTGGTGTTAGATGGGCAACAGGTGCAGCGACAAGGAGCGACTGCTGGCGCACCTGTGTGCCCAGACTGCTGGGTGCCTGCTGGCGGATTGGGGTTGTTGGCAGTGTTACTACTAGGGAGCTGCGGCACTAGGTGATGTGGTGGGTTTTAGATGGTAGGTTTGATTGATGAATAATGGAAAAGGTAGGTGGTATTTATAATGAGGGGAGTAGGAATTGAAGTAGAATTCTTAGAACAATTTAATAATTATATTATTTTAAGTTCTAATCCTTTATAAAGTTAACAACATTTAATAATTAATATAAGGCATATTAAATTATTATTTGTTATTAATTTATTAAAGATAAAAACTTATTAAATAAAATATGATTAAATTAAAACTAATCCTAATTTTATGCAAAGTTGATAATAATTAATATATATTATAATGGATATAATTATATATTAATGATTATCATCTTTTTTTATAAATTAAAAACATTTATTGTAGATGCCGTAAAAATATTTACAAAAAGAGGCGTCTAATTTTTAATATTTATAGAAACAACAATTGAATTTTGAAAATAATTTAATTAAGTACCTAGACTTAAAGAAAATTTGAAATTGAGTTACAATTTAAAACTTGGATCAAAATTGACCCTTTTATTTGAAAAACTAAAAATTTATTTTGTCATTTAGGGAATAATTTCTCGGAAAATTATGTTAAAATCAATTCCCAGGAAAGATTGGAGGGGTCACAAGCAGTCCCGTTTAAGTTCCAATCTCCTCGACAAAATTCATTTAAACATACTAATCCCGAAAATATACCCTAAATCATTTATTTAAAACGAAAAATAAGAAAATTTAAATATCTGATAAAATGAACGAGATTTGATCCCATTCAATTTTATCCCCCCAGTAATGTTTCAAGCACTAAGCATTGACTCGGAAATTACCTCCCTTACTTTGAAGTTCAACAACTCCGTATGGATAAACTCGGTGAATCGTAAATGGACTGGACCAACGTGATTTTAACTTACCTGGAAAGAACCTTAATCTAGAATTAAATAACAAGACTTGCTGACCTACTTCAAATTCTCGAACTCAAATGTGCTTGTCATGCCATTTCTTAAGTCTTTCCTTGAGTAATTTGGCATTCTGGTATGAGAACATTCAGAATTCTTTTAACTAGTTGAGTTGGAGCATCCGTTTCTCTTTGGCAAGCTTAAGATCCAAGTTGAGTTGTTGAAGAGCCCAGTAAGCTTTGTGTTCTAACTCCAAGGGCAGATGACAGGCTTTCCCAAAGACCAACCTATAGGGTGACATCTCTAAAGGTGTCTTATATGCTATCTTGTAAGCCCATAAAGCGTCATCCAGTCTTTTGGACCAATCTCATCGGTTCGGGAAAACTACCTTCTCAAGTATCCATTTGATTTCTTTATTCACCAGTTCAGCTTGCCCATTTGTCTGCTAATGGTAAGCTATGGCAACCTTGTGCTTCAATCCATGTTTGTCGAATAACCATTTCAACCACTTGTTCACAAAATGGGACCCTTCATCACTGATGATGGATCTTGGGGTTCCAAACCTTGTGAACACATGCTTCTGTAAAAACTTCATCACAACCTTAGCATCGTTTGTCGGATATGCCTCGGCTTCAACCTATTTACACACATAGTCTACTGCTACCAATATGTACTTGTGACCAAAGGACGGAGAAAAAGGACTGAGAAAGTCAATATCCCAAACATCAAACAATTCTACCTCAATGATGTTTGTTCGAGGCATCTCATTTCTGTTGGTGACATTTCCAACCCTTTGACATCGATAACAACTCTTTAGGTAAGCATATGCATCTTTAAATAGTGTTGGCCAAAACAATCCGGCTTGTAATACTTTGGCCGCAGAACATGTACCTCCGAAGTGTCCCCCACTTGAAGTTGAGTGGCAATGGTATAAGATCTTATGTACTTCATCTTTTTCCATGCATCTCCTGATCATTTGATCTGCAAACTTTTTAAACAAATATGGCTCTTCCCAGAAATAGTACTTCATATCGTGAAGAAACTTTTTCTTTTGATGATACGTCTTATCGATCAACATCAAACCACAGCTAAATAATTAGCAATATCAGCAAACCAAGGGGTATTATGGACATGATTTACCTTTAGTATGTGTTCATTTGGAAATGTCTCCTAAATTGGTAAAAGAGGAGAATTTCTTTTTTGTGGCTCCAATATGGAAAAGTGGTCTACTACTTGGTTTTCTACTCCCTTTCAATCTTGAATTTCTAGATAAAACTTTTGAAGTAGAAGTAGAAGTACCCATCGAATTAGTCTTGGCTTAGCGTCTTTCTTGGCAAGTAAATACTTAATTGCCGAGTGGTTCGTATAGATAGTCACCTTGGTACCTACAAGATAAGATCAAAACTTGTCAAAAGAAAACACAATAGCAAGTAACTCTTTCTCTGTTACCGTATAATTCAACTGAGCTCCTACCAGAGTCCGACTTGCATAGTAGATGAGATGAAAAACTTTGTTCCTTCGCTGGCCCATGACAGCTCCTATCGCGAAGTCACTTGCATCACACATCAATTCAAATGGCAAATCCTAGTCTGGTTTGACAATTATGGGTGCCGAAACTAACTGACTCTTGAAATCTTTGAAAGCTCTTAAGCACTCCCCATCAAATTTGAAGGTCGTGTCTTTCTCAAATAATTTGCATAAGGGTTTAGCAATTTTAGAGAAGTTCTTGATAAATCTTTGATAGAAAACGACGTGGCCTAAAAAGCTCCTAACACTCTTCAGAGATGTTGGAGGTGGGAGTTTCTCAATAACATCTACCTTTGCTTTATCTACCTCGATTCCATGTCTCGTTACCCGATTCCCTAAAATAATACCCTCTACCATGAAATGACACTTTTCCCAGTTGAGTATAAGGTTTGTTTCTTCGCATTGCCTTAGTACCTTGGCTAGATTGGCTAGGCAATCATCATATGTATCTCAAAATACTGAAAAATCATCCATAAAGACTTCCAAGTATTTTTCAACCATGTTAGTAAAAATAGACATTATACATCTTTGAAATGTAGTAGGTGCATTACATAAACCAAATGTCATGTGTTTAAATGTAAATGTACCGTACGGGTAGGTGAATGTTGTCTTGTGTTGATCTTTTAGTGCTACTGTAATCTGGTTACACCCCGAGTATCCATCAACGAAACAGTGATAGTCTCGCCCCGTGAGCCTGTCCAGCATCTGGTCCAAAAACAGTAAAAGAAAGTGGTCTTTCCTAGTCACCTTGTTCAGCTTCCGGTAATCAATGCAAATTCTCCATCCCGTAACCATTTTAGTTAGTATCAACTCATTATTCTCGTTCTCAATGACCGTAATACTTCCTTTCTTTGGCATGCACTGGACTGGACTTACCCATGAACTGTCTGCGATGGGGTAAATTATACCTACATTTAACCACTTGATGATTTCTTTTTTCACCTAGTCCTTTATAATGGGGCTCAGTCTTCGTTGTCCATCAATCGTCCCTTTTTCACCATTTTCTAGGATAATCTTGTGCATGCATATAGATGAACTAATACTGTGAATATCGATTATGGTCCATCCGGTAGCCTCCTTGAATTGTTTCAATAATAGGATGAGTTTCTCTTCTTACTCAATAGTTAATTCTACTAAAACAATCGCAGGTAGAGTAGAAGCGTAACTTAAATAAACATACTTTAAATGTGAAGAGAGTACCTTAAGCTCTAATTTAGGTGGCTCCTCGATTGACGCTTTTGGTTGGGCATAATCCCTATTCTCTAACTCCAAAGATTCAAAGCAGGATTGCAGATTGAATCCCCATTAATTAGCTTCTAGCAAAGCTAAATATTCATCCTCCTCCTCATCATTTGGAGGGTCTAATGTCAAAATTTATTCCAATGGGTCTTCAACATAGTTGAGTCCCTTTTTTGTAATAGCCCGTTTTTGGTCAAATTAGAGCAAGGGTTTTAGGACAATAAATCTGAGGTCAAAATAATTATTTTATTATTATTTTAATGTCCGTGGCATGATAATATTGTTGTGTGAAATTTTTGTTAAAGAATTTTATTGTTTGAATGCTTAATTTGGTAAAAAGGATTAAATCGCATAAAGTGTAAAATTTATGTTCTATTAGCTAAAGGTAACTAATAGCTATGGAACTTAAAAGAGTAGGTCCTTATGTTGTAATTAGACCATTAATAGCATGAGTGGACATATATGGACATTAAATGGATGATATTAAATGGTTTATAATAAGGTTAAAATAGTAAATGATTAATTAAGTTGTATTTTAATAAAACATAATTCATTCATCTTCATTAGCCGAAAATACAAAGAAGAAGAAGCCATAGAAGTTGTTTTAGGGTTCGACACTTGCAAAGTTAAATTGGTAAGTGATTTTGACTCAGTTTTTAATGATTTTTACGTTTTTGAGATCGTTGCTTCGTATTCTAGCTAGCCCGTACCTTAAATTTTGAGACTGTTAAAGATTTATCATGTTTCCATTGTTGATTGCTTGAGTAATTTGATGATTTATGATAGATTTGGAAGGTTTAATGTTAGATTAATAGCTTTTGTAAAGTGATTTTTGACAAAAATGTCAAAAAGGGATTAAATTGAGAAAATGTGAAATGTGGTGGTTAAAAGTGTGAATAAATTAAAAATATGGGCTGCTAGTAACATGTATTAAATTCGGCTAAGCATAGGTTTGTACTAAGTTGTATGAATTTACAATTTTATGAAATAAGGACTAAATTGTGAAAAATGTGAAAGTTTAGGAGCAGATGTGTAAAATAGCCCTAATGTATATTTTGGATTGGATTGAATAAATATTTGATTAAATGAGTTAATTTTCAATATATTTAGATCAAGAAAAATAGAATTTGGATCAAGATCGGGGAAAAACGAAAGTTATCGACTAATTGACTTGATTCGTCATTTTAGTATCTGAGATAAGTTCATATGTAATAGGCACTGTTATAATTATGCTTTTAATGCTTTGATATTGCATAAATTGTATATACAGGACTATAGTCATGTTCGACGAAAAATTAGCTATATGTGGTACTTAGTGTGCAATTCGACATAGCTTCGACTATATATGGCACTTAGTGTGCGATTCAACATAACTTTGGCTATATATGACACTTAGTGTGTGAGATAGAGATAGCTTTGGCTATATATGGCACTTAGTGAGTCGAGAGATAGCTTTGGCTATATATGGCACTTAGTGAGTCGAAATCGAGATAGCTTCGGCTATATATGGCACTCAGTGTGCGATTTGAGATATCTTCGGCTATGTACGACACATAGTGTGAGATATCGAGTATTCAACGATATTCTGAATATGTATGAGCTTGTTATAAATTGGTACAGGTATGTACATGTATAGTATGAGCTTTAAATTGAATAAGTTACGAAGTTTGCATATAAGCGTATGAATAAGCATGTGAAAGGTTTGTTAGTAATCATGAATTTCATGTTAATATGTTTAAATTGAGGAATAGTGTATTTGTGATTGGTTAGGTTTATATCATACGAGCTTACTAAGCTATAAAGCTTACTTTGTTTATTTTTCATGTCTTATAGTGATTTTAAAGCTAGCTCGGATTCAAGGATCGTCGAAGACTACGTCACACTATCCAACCTTCAGTTTGGTACTTTTGAGCTTATGGTTTGGTCATATGGCATGTATAGGATATTGGTCATGTTGGTTATGTTTTGGTAGTGAGTTTTGCCATTTGAGATGGTTTGTGAATTGTTATGTCTTGGTTTGTATATATATATAGTTGTGAGACTTGGCTTAATTTTGCTAGTTTGGTTTTGCATATATAAGTGTCCTTATGGCTTATATTATGAGGTTTGTGGAATTAGTATCATGCTTGTGAATTGGAACAAAATGATGTATGTTAGGTAAATGTTTTTAGATGTGCTAATGCCATTTTGTAATGTGTTTAGTGTTACTTAGAAATTTTTTATGAATTGGTAATGTTTGTGATTGAGGTTTAGGCTAAGAAATGCTTAGATGAAATGGTAGGAATTATGTTTGGTTTGGTATTTTCGGGTTGCCTATTATGCTTTGTTTTGGTGCCATATGTAACAGCTCGATTTAGATCCTAATAGGAACGGTGGTTTCGGGACCACGAATCTGAGTCAAAAAATATTTAAATATTATTTCTCGTGTTTATTATATGTGAATTTGCATGTGTGAAAGTTTCGTATGAAAATTTGATTGTTTGTGTGCTTAATTTAATAAAAGGACTTATTCGTGTAATTTAAAAACTTGATAGTTTAAAGCGTAAGGGTTGAATTGTTAGTGGCTTTTTAAATTGGTGTTTATGTTTAAAATAAACCATAGGCCTTTGTGATGGACGGTTGTGCCCATGTTTATAATTGTTTTCTATTTTATTATTAAAGGATAAATAAGTAAAA
This sequence comes from Gossypium longicalyx, assembly GCA_025698465.1. Taxonomy (NCBI): domain Eukaryota; kingdom Viridiplantae; phylum Streptophyta; class Magnoliopsida; order Malvales; family Malvaceae; genus Gossypium; species Gossypium longicalyx. The sequence continues at coordinate 82,144,712 of CM047002.1, forward strand.
ATGTTATATGTTGACATATATTATATTAAAACATAAATTAAAATTATATTCATTATATATCTCATCACTGAAACTAGATAAAAGAAAAAGAAACAAGAGTTTTGTGATTTTCAGCCAATTTCAAGCTTGATTCAAGGTTAGTTTGGTTTCGGTTTTTGATAATTTTTATGTTTTTGATATCGTTGCTTCGAATACTATCTGACCTATGCTCAAATTTCTGATTTTAGTGAATATTTTGAGTTATGCCATTGATGAATATTTGTGTTTTGTGATGTTTGATGATAAACTATGAAAGATATGTTTTGGATTAATATGTTTTGTATTGGAGTTTTTGATGATTTTGAGTAATTAGGACTAAATTGCAAAAATAATAAATTGAGAGACTAAAAGGTGAAATAGATGAAATATATGGACTAGTATGTGTATAAGGAAAATTCAGCCCAACTATGTTGTTGTGAGATTTTGTGTATTTTGTGTTTTATGCAATTAGGACTAATTTGTAGAAGCATGAAATATTAGGGGTAAAATGATAATTTTTCCATTTATGTGTTGTTGGAGTAAATTGAATGAAATTGTGTTTGAATGAGATTAATTTGAAATTGTATAGATCAAGAAAAAAGAAAATTAGATTTAGATCGGGGGAAAAATAAAGTTGTCGACTAGCTGATCCGTACTGGTTTTTCATCATCCGAGGTAAGTTTTTAAGCAATTAAACATCGTTAAATTTTGAATGTAACTAAGTTTAATATGCTAATTAAGTTTAATATGCTAATTTGGAATTCAAGGACTTATAGTAGAGATAACCGAATGTGATAACGCATAGAAATAACGTATTTGAGTTTTACTCGATTGAGATATAACATTTGAAAGTCAGTATGAACTATATGAAATGTCTGAAATGTTCGATATATGAATTGTTTATGAGACAACTTATTAATAATGATATTGGGGCTTTGAGCCTAGCAAGCTTTGTGCTAGTGAGTTTAATCAGGCTTGATGCCTAGCAGGCTTAATGCCGGTGTATAAAATCAGACTTTAAGTCTAGTAGGCCTTGTGCCGGTGTGTGATTCAAGCTTAGGCCTAGCAGGCTTTATGCCGATTAATTATTATAAGTTTATGCTTAAAATACTTTACGCTGATGTGGTTATTAAATATGTTTAACGAGCTAAATAATTAGGTACAAATTAGCTTGATGTTTATTTGAGATAAGGTAAATAAGTAGCTTGATACTTATTGCTAGTTATGTATGATACAAATGAAGATTACATGTGAATTTAGTATGTGTATTTGGCCTTGTGAGTAAATGGCATGAATATTGAAGGATTAATTCTTGTATATGTGCATATTTGTGATCATGACTATTCGACCATATAAATGGTATATGTTCATAAGGTTATAAAATGGTTCTTGAGCATATATAAATGAGTATGTGCATGTTTACTTATATTCAGCCATTTTGGCTTTGAAAGTTGAATATTATTAGGTCAAATTGAATAAATGAGTATTCGGTCAAGGTAGATTTTATGTATGAAAATGTGTTATTTATTTCATTTGTAGATTTGAGCTTAATTTGATAATGATAATGAAATTTGGATTAGCTTTAATCGAGTTGATTATATCATTAAGATGTTGATTGCTTATGACTTTCTAAGCTATAATAGCTTACTTTGTGTGTTCATGTTTACTCTATTTTATAGATTTTGGATTCAAGTTACAAGCTCGGGGATCGTCAGCAAAGTTCATTACACTATCCACAGCTTTAGTATTTAAATATTTGAACTTGAACTATGGCATGTATAGGCTAGAAAGTGTTTTGGAAATGTTTGATTTTGGTTTGTAAAATAGCCATGCGAAAATGGCTTGGTGTTAAATTCAGTCATGTTAGGTTTGGTTTCTGTTCACCTTGGTTATGTAGTTATGAGCCTGGTATGTGTGATGTTATGCTAGGTACCATGTGAAACACAATTGGTTTGCTTATTATGCTAAAATTTAGTCTTATATGATCTTGGTTAAAATGTTTAATGAATTATGTTTTGGTATTTCGGTGATGGGAGTTTTGAATGTATGTATGGTTTTAAGTAACATGATTTGGCTATGAAAGATAATAAGTATAATAAGTATTTAGTATAATAAATGTTAATGATGGAATTATGAAATGTAATATAATTAAAGTGATGGATGGTAGTTTATTAGTTTGATAAGTTCGGTTATTAAATGGTAAGTAATGAATGTGTTTCATGATTATTTTGGTTGATTGTTTTAGCTTGTACTCAAATGTTAAGTTTGGCCTTTAACTTTAGGGTAGGTTACATATATATATATATGAAATATTAATACATTCGGCCATGTTATAGTATGTTTAAATTGCATGTGTAATTGTATATTAAATTATGCAATATGATTTAATTTCGTTTTAATGTGAGTTCGTACAGATGTTGATAATTGATTTGTTTGATTTACAATTAACAATATATATATGAAATATTAATACATTCGGCCATGTTATAGTATGTTTAAATTGCATGTGTAATTGTATATTAAATTATGCAATATGATTTCATTTGGTTTTAATGTGAGTTCGTACAAATGTTGATAATTGACTTGTTTGATATACAATTAACGAAATGGATATTGGCATATATTTGATGTATGCAATGATGTGTTATGATGGAGTTTTATTTATTTATAAAAATGGCATTAAGGTGATTGATATAGAGAAACAATTTTTGAAAATTTTAAATATGTGAACATTGTTTTATATATATATATAAGTTTGGTTCGAATTTGATAATTATGGAACATGATCATTTGATTTTGATAAGTTTTTAATGTTATGATATTCTTCGTGGTATGAGATGTAAGAAAAGTCAGTTTAATTTGTATTTATTTGGTAATGCGTCGTAACCCATTCCGGTGATGGATACGGGTTAGGGGTGTTACACCATATGTGTAAGCGAAGGTGTGTACCAAATGGGGTGGCAAATTGGCTTGGTAAATAGCCTAATTTATGTCCACACCGGCAAAGACACAGGCGTGTGTCTCAGCCGTGTGTGACACATGGTCATGTTACACTATCATGTGTCCCCTAGTGTTGAAATTGAAATGAAGTCAGTATGCTCCACACGGTCTCACACACGGGCATGTGATCGGTCATGTGGTACAAGTCAGTATACACCCTAATTTACACACGGCCTAGCACACGGGCGTGTGACTTGGCTGTGTTGCATAAGTCAATATACCCTGCAAGTTTGGCACGGTCTAGCTCATGGCCTGGCACATGGGCATGTGTGGCCATTTTTACACGGGCGTGTGTGTTTGTCGTGTGACCCAAGTCAAAGAGTTACACGGGGTAGGACACGGGCTGGGACAGGACCATGTGCTCCAATTTCGAATGTTCACATGGCCTGTGACACGGGCGTGTTTGGTGGTCATGTGAGACACACGGCCTGGTCACATGGGCGTGTGTCCCCTGTTTGGAGAAAAACTTTCTATGTGTTCCAAATGTTTTATAAGTTACCGGTTTTGTCCCGAACCAATTCCAATGCATGTTTAAGGCCTCGTAGGCTTGTATTAGGGACATATTGAATGATGAATGTTTGATTTAAGGAAATGTATGCTAAAAGTATGTATAATTGTGTTGTAAGTTCGGTAATGCTCCTTAACCCTATTTTGGCATTGAATATGGATAAGTGGTGTTACATTTTCCACAATTAAATCCTCTAAATCGGACATTACAGAATAATCATCAATTGTGTCAGGAAATCGCATAGACTTAAAAACATTAAATGTTACCTAATCATCCTGAACATGCGTAGTAAGCTCGCCTTTCTGCACATCAATAAGGGTCCTTCCGATTGCTAGGAAAGACCTTCCTAAGATTATTGGCACTTCTTTGTCTGCTTCAAAGTCTAGAACAACAAAGTCAACAGGAAAAATAAATTTGTCTACTCGTACCAATATGTCCTCGATTTTTCTTTCTAGATGTGCTAAGGATTGATTTGCTAATTGAAGTGTAACCGTAGTAGGTCTAACTTTGCCTATCCCCAACTTCCTAAATATTGACATGGGCATCAAGTTGATACTTGCACCCAAGTCACACAATGCCTTACCATAATATGTTGCTCTAATGTTGCAAGGTATGGTAAAACATCTAGGATCCTTCAAATTTAGGGGTAGTTTGTTTTGAAGATATGCACTGTATTCTTTAGTAAGGGCTATTGTCTCAAATTCTCCAAGTCTTCCTTTTTTTGACAAGATCCCTTCATGAGTTCAACACTTGAATTGAATTTCCTGCTTCTGCTTCTGAAGTCTTTAAGGGTAGGGTGGTGGAGGTTTCTTTATTGGAACTGGTTGATTTGTCATCGTGGCAATTCTGCATCTAACGAAGTTGTTAGTTGATCAAAATTAGTTGGTTCTGAAGTTACCTTGTCAGATTTTGTAGATTCTTATAACAGCCCAGTTTTAGCTAAATCAGAATAGTGGTTTAGGAACCATAAATCCGAGATCGTAAAATTATTTTAATAATATTTTTGGTGTTTATGGTATGTGATTATATATGTGTGAAAATTACGTGAGCTAATTTTATCGTTTAATAGTTCAATTTGAGAAAAATGAACTAATCGCGTAAAATGTAAAAGTAGCATGCTATAAGTTATAAGTGCCAAATGGCTATGGTTTATTAAATAAGAGGTCCTTATGATGTTATTATACCATTAATAGCTTGAATGGACCATTATGGGCATGAATTAGTTAATTTTCATGCTTTATAATAAAGGTTAAAATTGGTAATTGATAATTATGTTATTATAATTAAAACAAAACAAAATGATGGCCATTTTAACATCTTTTATTACCGAATGAAGCAAGGAAAAATCTAAAATAGGGTTATGATATTTGGCAACTTGGTAGCTTGATTAGGTAAGTAATTTTGCTCGGTTTTTGATGATTTTTATGTTTTCGTGATCGTTGCTTTGTATTCTAGCTAGCCCATGCCTTAATTTTTGAAAGTGTTGATGATTTTGAAAGTTTCCATTGATGAATTCATGTGTTCTTGAATGTTTGATGATGGAAAATGAGTATTTGTTGATAGATTATCGTGTTTTGTAAAGTTATTTTTAGTGAAATTTAATAAAAGGGACTAATTTGTGAAAAGTGTAAAATGTGTGGTTAAATCTGTTAAATATTGATAAATATGGGCCGTTATGGAGCCTATAGATATTTAGCTAGCTTGGGTTTAGTTGAAATTGTTGTAAATTGTGTTTTTATGAAATAGGGACTAAATTGAAAAAATGTGAAATTATAGGGGTTAATGTGTAAAATGTCCTAAATTGTGTGTTTTGGATGAAATTGAATGAATTGAGGAATAAAAGAGTTAATTTTGAATGTATATAGATCCAGAACGAAAGAAAACGAATTTAGATCGGGGAAAATTGAAAGTTGACGAATAGTCGATTCCGTTCATTTATTCCGACTACGAGGTAAGTTCATATGCAAATAAACGTCTTTGCATTGAATTATATGTATGTACTTGTCATTGAATTGTTATGAATGTTGAAAGAACAATTACGAGCAAGAATCGACAGAGTTACGATATCCGAAAGTCCCGTACGAACCTTAGGAATAGTATAGGATACGAATGTCATGACGTTAGGTTATCGAGATGTGATTACATGTAAGAGCATGTCTAGGACATCAACATTGTATTGTGATTACGTGTAAGACCATGTCTGGGACATTGGCATCATTAATCGATTTCGTGTAAGACCCTGTCTGGGACAGTGGCATCAATATGTGATAACATGTAAGACCATATCTAGGATATGGCATTGTAAGAGTTTATGTGTTTTTTGAGTAGCCTTAACAATTCCAATTGGTTCAACGAGAAAAGTCAAGTTGATAAAGAATACGTGAATGAGCTAAGTGACTCAAGTACGTACGAAATTCATATGAGTATTGAAAAGGGGAAATATTTGATGAACTTGATTAAAACATTGAATATGTGTTCAATGGAAAGGTTTGTGAATTTGGATGATATTATCTATGTTAAACATATTTGAATTGAAATGCAAATGTTCATGTCATAACTTTATTTGTATATGGCTTACTAAGCTTTTAAAGCTTACTTTGTGTATTCTTCCCATGTTTTATAGATTATCGAAGCTAGCTCGGACTTGGGGATCGTCGAAAAACATCATCACACTATCGATCATCTCGTTGGTACTTTTGGAACTTCGTATTTATGGTATATGGCATGTATAGGCTAGTGTCATTGTGGAATATTTTGAGACTTGATTTTGACCATAAGATTTGGCTTGTAAATGTTGGTGTGAATTTGGCCATTTAAGTTGGCTTAAATTATGTGTTTGATAAGTTATTTATGTGATGTATATAATGTCATATATGTTGGCTTGTTTGGTTATAAGGTTGGTATTTAGTTAATTGTTATATGATGTATTAATGCTTGGAAGATTGGCATATTGTGATATGACTTTGAGATGGAGATATGGTGTAAGTTATGTCATGAAATAGAGGATAAGTTGATGAGTAAATGTATTTGGAAATTAGATAAGTTGTGATGACTTTGGCATAATGATTTAATATGTTTGAATATGAAATTAAGTAATTAATATGGTTGAATATAGATGACATGATATATGTATGAACTGGCATGTTTTTGTTGCCTATCTATGTGTTGAATTAGTACCAATTTGGGTTGCTTTGTGTACATGAGAGTAGGGTGGAAAATTGGCTTTTCAAATGGCTTATTTTTGTCCATACAGGCAGAGACACAGGCGTGTGTCTCAGCCGTGTGTGACACACGGTCATGTTACATGGCAGTGTGCCCCTTGGGCTACCCTTCTAATTAAAGTTAGTATACCCTATAGTTTTGATGCAGCCTAAACACACAGGCATGTCTACTGGCCGTGTGTGGCACACGGGTTGGCACATGGGCGTGTGGTCGGCCGTGTGACCTAAGTCAGTAACCCTCCTTAGATTTCACACGGCCTGGCGGACGAGCGTGTCCTCAGCCGTGTGGTACAAGTTAGCATGTATGCCCTATTTTCACACAGCTTGTGACACGAGCGTGTCTGGTGGCCGTGTGAGGCACTCGGCCTATTCACACGGGCGTGTGACCTTGAAATCAAAGAAAATTTTCTAGGTTTCCCAAAGTATGTAAATGTTATCAGTTTAGTCCCAAACCAATTTTAAGCATGTTTTTGTAACGCCCCGTACCCGAGACCGTTGCCGGAGTCGAACACGAGGTGTTAACAGACTTAATTTCATCACTTAAACAGCTCAAACAATTTAATTTTAAAATTTCCAGTCCAGCTAGCAATCTGCGTCATAGTTGCTTAAAAATTCATATCTCGAGTTCTAAAACTCAAAATCCTATTCCGTAAATTTTTCCTAAAACTAGACTCATATATATATTTACTAATTTTTTTCTAGAATTTTTTTGCTGGGCCAACTAGTACAGTTTATTAGTTAAATTCTCCCCTGTTTCAGGGTTCGACTGCTCTGACCTCTGTGTATTACGAATCAGATATCTCTCTGTACAGAATTTCAATGACTATGAGATTTGTTTCTCTTAAAACTAGACTCAGTAAGAAATCTGTACATATAAAGTATGATTTCTAATTATTTTTATAAAATTTATGGTGAATTTACAAAGTCAGAACAGGGGATCCAGAAATCGCTCTGGCCCTGTTTCACAAAAATTTACACATCTCATAGAATATCATTCATATACCTGTTTTGTTCCATCCATATGAAAATAGACTCATTAAGATTCGATTCTATAACTTACTCATCATTTAAGTCCATTTCTACTATTTTTAGTGATTTTTCAAATTCACATCATTGCTGCAGCAATATTCTGTTTTATAGCAAATTTTACTTTACTATAAATTTTCATGGACTAAATATCATTTTAAACATACGTGATATCAAATATGATTTAGATTGGCCATTCCAATGGCTAATCATTCACAAAACTCTTTTCTTGCCAAAGCATAATCATATCATAAGATCATTTACACAAAGTGAGTATTTTGCCATACATGCCACATTCAAGATACACAAGTCATTTTACGGATTTAAGCCTTCGGATAGTGTGAACGAGTCTTCGACCTATCCCGATTCTCAAGCCGGTTTGTCAAAACTACAATGAAGGAAAAGGAAGGAGTAAGCATAAATGCTTAGTAAGTTCACATGCAAATAACAAGTAACATAATCACACAATCCCACATAAAACATCATTTACATTTAATATCTTTCTACGATTTCATCTTACCAAGTTTTCAACTCGAGGGTTTATACCTGTCAAATTTTCTCATTTACCACACTTACCAACATGTCACCTTCGTTTTAGGCATTCTCCATATTTTCTTAAGATCCACCCGTTGAACACATCGGAATATAATTCGAATACACGGAAAGTTTGTACATAAGTGCCACATATGTAGCCAAGCTACAATGTAACCCGCCCATAAGCGAACTCGGACTCAACTCAACGAGCTCGAGCGTTCGCATCCATAAGTGAACTCAGACTCAACTCAACGAGCTCGGATGCCTAGTTACATCTCACGAACTCGGACTCAACTCAACGAGTTCGGACATTTGCATCCATAAGTGAACTCGGACTCAACTCAACGAGTTCGGATACCCAACCATACTAGTAACATGTCACTTGTATTCTAATCTATTCCCAAGGTTCAAACGGGCTTTTTCCTCTATTACACATCTTTGCCGTCGTCCACGGAACATCAAAACCAATACTCGGTAGCAATTCATAATTTACATATTATTCAATAATAACCATAAAGCATAATATTTCATGATATTAATCATCATATCACATAAATAACATTAAATTACTTAAAATGACAATTATGTTACTACATTTACACATGAACTTACCTCGGTATAAAATTATTAGCAATAGAGCCTATTCCTCGTAAACTTTGTTTTTCCCTCGATCACGACTTGAATCTCATTTCTCTTGATCTATAATGCCAAATTAATCTTATTTAATACATACATTCATCAAAACAGCCCCAAATACGAACTTTGGCAAAATTACCATTTTGCCCCTAAACTTTTGCAAAATTACACTTTTGCCCCTAGGCTCGGGAATTAAACTTCATCCCGTATTCTTATGTTTTATGACATGCTGATCATTTTTTCCTTCTATGCCAGCATCAATTTCACACTCTAACATGTACTTATGACTATTAGGTATTTTTACCGATTAAGCCCTTTTTCTCGTTTTCACTTAAAACCAAGTAGTACAAGTTGTCTGACATAATTTAAAACCTCATATTCTATCATAAAACACCAAAATACACAAATTTCACCTATGGATATTTTTCCAAATATGAACCCTAGGTTAAATTATTGCTAGCATAAGCTAAATCGAGCTACCGGGATTCCAAAAACGTAAAGAACATTAAAAACGGGGCTTGGAATCACTTACTATGGAGCTTGGAAGCTTGAAACAAACCCTAGCTATGGAGAACCCTTTAATTTTCGTTCTAATGAAGAAGATGGACATATTTTTCCATCTTTTTCCTTTTTTTAATCTTTTAATTACCAAATGACCAAAATACCCTTCATACCTTTCTTTGAAAATTTTCATGTACAAGCCCATTTTTGTCCAAAATTTTAGAAATTGGTCAACTTGCTATTTAAGACCTCCTCATTAATATTCCAAAGTAATTTCATACTAAAAACTTCTAGAATGCAAGTTTTACAACTTATTCGATTTAGTCCCTAATTTTAACTTAAGTACTTTATGCATAGAATTTCGTCACGAAATTTTCACACAATCATGCAATCATATCATAAACCTCAAAATAATTATAAAATAATTATTTCTATCTCAGATTTGTGGTCACGAAACCACTATTCCGATTAGGCCCTAATTCGGGATATTACAACTCTCCCCCTTTAAGGATTTTCGTCCTCGAAAATCTTACCGGTAAACAGGTGTGGGTATTGATTTCTCATAGTTTCCTCAGGTTCCCATGTAGTCTCTTCTACCCCGTTCTTTTGCCACAATACTTTCACGAGAGTGACACTTTTATTTCTTAGTTGCTTGACCTCTCGAGCTAAAATCTTAATCGGTACTTCTTCGTAAGTCATATCCGGTCGTAGCTCGATTTCTGTCGATGAAATTATATGTGAGGGATCCGAACGATACCGACGTAGCATAGATACGTGGAACACATCATGCATCTTCTGTAATTCAGATGGCATTGCTAACCGATAAGCTACTGGTCCAACTCTTTCAATTATTTCATATGGCCCAATAAAACGCGGACTTAACTTGCCCTTCCATCTAAATCTAAGGACTTTCTTCCATGGAGACACTTTCAAAAATACCTTATCACCAACTTGAAACTCAATTTCTTTTCGTTTCAAATCCGCATAAGATTTCTGTCTATCCGAAGCATCTTTCAAACAATCTCGAATCACTTTCACCTTTTCTTCGATTTCTTTTATTCGATCAACTCCATAAATCTGATTTTCCTTGAGTTCAGTCCAATACAATGGTGTTCGACATTTACGACCATACAATGCTTCATAAGGTGCCATCTTCAAACTCGTCTGATAACTATTATTATAAGCAAATTCTACCAACGGTAAGTATCTTTCCCGACTACCTTGAAATTCCAATACGCAACATCTGAGCATGTCTTTAAGAATCTGAATTACTCTCTCTGATTGTCCATCAGTTTGTGGATGAAAGGTAGTGCTAAAATTTAACTTCGTACCTAATGCCTCTTGCATCTTTTGCCAAAACCGCGAAGTAAATCTCAGATCTCTATCCGAAATGATTGACAAAGGTATTCCGTGAAGTCTAACAATCTCACTGATATACAATTCAGCCAACTCATTAAGAGAATAATCCGTACGTACCAGAATAAAATGACCCGATTTAGTCAGTCATTCAACTATTACCCAGATGGCATCTTTCTTCTTCGGAGTTAATGGCAACCCTGATACAAAATCCATAGTAATCCGATCCCATTTCCATTCAGGAACCATGATAGGCTAGAGTAATCCCGAAGGTACTTGGTGTTCAGCTTTCACTTGTTGACAAATTAAGCACTTTGACACAAACTCAGAGATATCTCTTTTCATTCCATTCCACTAATACATTTTCTTCAAGTCATTATACATTTTCGTACTGCCCGGGTGAACCGTCAAACAACCATTATGTGCTTCATGCAAAATATTTTGAATCAACTCATTATTTTTTGGTACACAAATCCGATTTTTAACAATCAAGCAACCATCAGAACTGATTCTGAAATCTGACCCAGTATCAGCTTCACACTGTTTTCTCTTGGCTTGCAATTCTTCATCGCTTTTCTGAGCTTCACAAAGCTCTTGTTAAAACATTGATCTTGCTCTTAACTCTACTAAAATCGAACCATCATCTGATACCTTTAACTGAGTGTTCATAGCTCTCAAAGCAAATAGTAATTTTCTGCTTAAAGCATCGGCAACCACATTCGCTTTTCCCGGATGGTAATCAATAACAAGCTTGTAATCTTTCAATAACTCAAACCATCTTCGCTGTCTCAAATTCAAGTCTTTTTGTGACATCAAGTACTTAAGACTTTTGTGGTCGGTATATACTCGGCACTTTTCACCATACAAATAATGTCGCCAAATCTTCAAAGCAAATACTATAGCAGCCAATTCCAAATCATGAGTCGGATAATTTCTTTCATGAGAATTTAACTTTCTCGAAGCATAAGCCACCAGTTTTCCTTCTTGCATAAGTACACATCCTAAACCATTTCGAGAAGCTTCACTATACACCACAAATTCTTTACCTGATTCGGGTTGTACCAACACTGGTGCTTTAGTTAATAACTTTTTCAATTCTTCAAAACTCTATTGACATTCTTTCGTCCACTCAAACTTAACATCCTTTCGGAGTAATCTAGTCATAGGAGCAGCAATTATAGAAAATCCATTTACAAACCGACAATAATACCCAGCTAGCCCCAAGAAACTTCTAACCTCAGTTACATTTTTCGGTGGTTTCCAATCAACAATGGCCGAAATTTTACTAGGATCAACCCGTATACCATCACCTGAAACAATGTGACCCAAAAATCCATCTTCCCGAAGCCAAAATTCGCTTTTACTAAACTTGGCATATAACTGCTTATCTCTCAAAGTTTGCAAAACTATCCTCAAATGCTCAGCATGCTCTGTCTCATCTTTTGAATAAATTAAGTTATCATCAATAAACACCACAACAAATTTGTCCAAGTATGGCTGAAATATACGATTCATCAAATCCATAAACACAGCAGGAGCATTTGTTAAGCCGAATGGCATGACCAAAAATTCATAATGATCGTACATTATTCTAAAAGCAGTTTTAGGCACATCCGACTCTTTTACTCGTAGCTGGTAATACCCAGATCTCAAGTCAATCAATGAAAACCATGTTGCTCCTTTTAGCTGATCAAATAAATCATCAATTCTCGGCAACGGGTACTTGTTCTTGATTGTCGCCTTGTTTAACTGCCGATAGTCAACACACAATCTCATAGAACCATCCTTCTTTTTCACAAATAACAGGGGAGCACCCCAAGGTGAAAAACTCGGTCTCACAAAGCCTTTATCAGTCAACTCTTGCAACTGCGACTTTAATTCTTTCAACTCTGCTGGTGCCATTCTATATGGAGCAATCGAGATCGGAGCTATTCCCGGTATCAAATCAATACCAAATTCTACTTCCTTGACTGGAGGCAAACCCGACAATTCTTCTGGAAATACATCCGTGAACTCACACACAATCGGCACTGATTAAATTTTCTTTTCATTTTCTTTTGTATTAAGTACATACGCCAAATAAGCTTTATAACCCTTCCTCAAATATCTCTGAGCCGACATCGAAGAAATCACACTAGATAGTGCCTCTGATTTGCCTGGTTCAACCCGCAGAATTTCACCACTTTCACACTTTAATTCTATAACCTTTTCTTTGCAATTTATTATAGCATCATGCAATGTCAACCAATCCATACCCAAAATAACATCAAATTCATCAAACGACAACAACATCAAGTCGGCTAGAAAGTAATGACCCCGAATCATTAAAGGGCATTTCTTGCATACTTTATCAACTATCACACATTTGTCTAATGGATTCGACACTCTAATAATAAATTCTGTGTTCTCAATAGGTATATTCATACTAGACACCAGTTTCATGCATACATATGAATGAGTAGAACCGGGATCAATCAAAGCATTAACATTAACATCATAAAGAGAAAATACACCAATAATCACGTCGGGTGATGAAGCATCTTCACGTGCCTTTATAGCATAAGTTCTAGCTGGAGCTCTTGCTTCAGATTTAGCTGTTGAATCTCTGGCTACATTTTTGTTGCTTGCTTCATTTCCAGCTTTTCTTGAATATCTTCCCCTCGAGTCTGTACCACTAGCTTTTACACTTTGAAATTTTTCTTTCTCAGCTCTCTCTGGGCAATCTCTAATAAAATGATCCAGAGAACCATACTGAAAACATTCATTCGCTCTACATGGGCCAAAATGACTTCTACCACATCTTTGGCACTCGGGTCCAATAAGTCTAGAATTTCCCAAGTCACTTTCTCTTTTAGAACCACTAAAATTAATGTCTTCCACCAATGATAAGCTGAATCCCTCAACAATGATATAGCACATTTCAAGCATTCCTCAGGGGTACAAGACAATTCATCAAATAACAGAATAGAATTCTCAAGCCAAAACTCTGCTTTCTCAGCATCATCATCAATATTTGTCCTGAATTCTTCGGCCCCTTGCTTGTGGATTCTATCAACTGGAGTTCTATGAAATTTCATCAAATCCACACCTTGAGGCATCGGGGGTACAGGTTGTGGAATCGGGGGAGGTGGGGGAGGTTGTACATTCGGGTTCGTATGAACGAACTATGTATACCAAGCATTCATCATTTGGAGAAAGGCTTCCCGAGCCCCTTCTCCTCCTCTTTGACCAACAATAGGAGGTGGATTTTCAGTTAGCACCGGCCCCGCCCCTTCAGCCGGATCTGGTGCATTACTCTCTACATCATCAGCCACAGCTGGATCGGGATCCATTTACTAAAAAAAATCATTTAAAAGGTCAGAAGTCGTCACACTACCACAATATATATATAGCATGTATAGCAAAACTCTTACATACAACACATAAGTCCGAGAACCGACTAAACCTACTCTGATACCACCAAATGTAACGCCCCGTACCCGATACCGTTTCCGGAGTCGAACACGAGGTGTTAACAGACTTAATTTCATCACTTAAACAGCTCAAACAATTTAATTTTAAAATTTCCAGTTCAGCTAGCAATTTGCATCACAGTCGCTTAAAAATTCATATCTCGAGTTCCAAAAGTCAAAATCCTATTCCGTAAATTTTCCCTGAAACTAGACTCATATATATATTTACTAATTTTTTTCTAGAATTTTTTTACTGGGCCAATTAGTACAGTTTATTAGTTAAAGTCTCCCCTGTTTCAGGGTTTGACTACTCTGACCTCTGTGTATTACGAATCCGATATCTCTCTGTACAAGATTTCAATGACTATGAGATTTGTTTCTATTAAAACTAGACTCAATAATAAATCTGTACATAAAAAGTATGACTTCTAATTATTTTTATATAATTTATTGTGAATTTTCAAATTCAGAATAGGGGATCTAGAAATCGCTCTGGCCCTGTTTCACAAAAATTGAAACATCTCATAGAATATCATTCATATACCTGTTTTGTTCCATCCATCTGAAAATAGACTCATTAAGCTTCGATTCTATAACTTACTCATCATTTAAGTCCATTTCTACTATTTTTAGTGATTTTTCAAATTCACATCACTGCTGCAGCAATATTCTGTTTTATAGCAAATTTTACTTTACTATAAATTTTCATGGACTAAATATCATTTTAAACATACGTGATATCAAATATGATTTAGATTGGCCATTCTAATGGCTAATCATTCACAAAACTCTTTTCTTGCCAAAGCATAATCATATCATAAGATCATTTACACAAAGTGAGTATTTTGCCATACATGCCACATTCAAGATACACAAGCCATTTTACCGATTTAAGCCTTCGGATAGTGTGAACGAGTCCTCGACCTATCCCGATTCTCAAGCCGGTTTGTCAAAACTACAATGAAGGAAAAGGAAGGAGTAAGCATAAATGCTTAGTAAGTTCACATGCAAATAGCAAGTAACATAATCACACAATCCCACATAAAACATCATTTACATTTAATATCTTTCTACGATTTCATCTTACCAAGTTTTCAACCCGAGGTTTTAAGCAAATACCTGTCAAATTTTCTCATTTACCACACTTACCAACATGTCACCTTCGTTTTAGGCATTCTCCATATTTTCTTAAGATCCACCCGTTGAACACATCGGAATATAATTCGAATACACGGAAAGTTTGTACATAAGTGCCACATATGTAGCCAAGCTACAATGTAACCCGCCCATAAGCGAACTCGGACTCAACTCAACGAGCTTGGGCGTTCACATCCATAAGTGAACTCAGACTCAACTCAACGAGCTCGGATGCCTAGTTACATCTCACGAACTTGGACTCAACTCAACGAGTTCGGACATTTGCGTCCATAAGTGAACTCGGACTCAACTCAACGAGTTCGGATGCCCAACCATACTAGTGACATGTCACTTGTATTCTAATCTATTCCCAAGGTTCAAACGGGCTTTTTCCTCTATTACACATCTTTGCCGTCGTCCACGGAACATCAAAACCGATACTCGGTAGCAATTCATAATTTACATATTATTCAATAATAACCATAAAGCATAATATTTCATGATATTAATCATCATATCACATAAATAACATTAAGTTACTTAAAATGACAATTATGTTACTACATTTACACATGAACTTACCTCGGTATACAATTATTAGCAATCGAGCCTATTCCTCGTAAACTTTGTTTTTCCCTCGATCACAACTTGAATCTCGTTTCTCTTGATCTATAATGCCAAATTAATCTTATTTAATACATACATTCATCAAAACAGCCCCAAAATGAACTTTGGCAAAATTACCATTTTGCCCCTAAACTTTATTACACTTTTGCCCCTAGGCTCGGGAATTAAACTTCATCCCGTATTCTTAGGTTTTATGACATGCTGATCATTTTTTCCTTCTATGGTAGCATCAATTTCACACTCTAACATGTACTTATGACTATTAGGTATTTTTACCGATTAAGCCCTTTTTCTCGTTTTCACTTAAAATCGAGTAGTACAAGTTGTCTGACATAATTTAAAACCTCATATTCTATCATAAAACACCAAAATACATAAATTTCACCTATGAGTATTTTTCCAAATATGAACCCTAGGTTAAATTATGGCTAGCATAAGCTAAATCGAGCTACCGGGATTCCAAAAACGTAAAGAACATTAAAAACGGGGCTTGGCATCACTTACTATGGAGATTGGAAGCTTGAAACAAACCCTAGCTATGGAGAACCCTTTAATTTTCGTCCTAATGAAGAAGATGGACATATTTTGCCATCTTTTTCCTTTTTTTAATCTTTTAATTACCAAATGACCAAAATACCCTTAATACCTTTCTTTGAAAATTTTCATGTACAAGCCCATTTTTGTCCAAAATTTTAGAAATTGGTCAAATTGCTATTTAAGACCTCCTCGTTAATATTCCAAAGTAATTTCATACTAAAAACTTCTAGAATACAAGTTTTGCAACTTATTCAATTTAGTCCCTAATTTCAACTTAAGTACTTTATGCAAAGAATTTCGTCACGAAATTTTCACACAATCATGCAGTCATATCATAAACCTCAAAATAATTATAAAATAATTATATCTATCTCAGATTTGTGGTCACGAAACCACTATTCCGATTAGGCCCTAATTCGGGATATTACAGTTTTAAAGTCTCGTAGAACCTTATAAGGGACAATATGAATGATTTGATTGGATTATAATTATGTTTGATCAAATGTATGATTTAAGTTTTATTTGATCGGTAATGCCTCGTAACCCTATTTTGGTGACAGATACGGGTTAGGGGTGTTACATTTTAATTAGTATCAGAGCTACAGTTTAGTCGATTCTAGGACTAACGTAGCAAGTGAGAGTTTAGCTATACAAGCCATATATATAAACTACGATAGTGTGATGATTCCTGTTTGTTAAAATGTGTGTTTCGTATACCAAATGGATTCCGATCGAGCAATAGCTGACGATATTAAAAGTAATGCGCCCGCTCCCGCTCAAGGGGTAGCGTCGGCCGATTTTAGGCCTATTTCTAGTGGCCAAAGGGGAGAGGCTAAGCAAGCCTTCTTCCAAATGATGAGTGAGTGGTTCACGGAGTTCGTTTGAATGAATCCGGCTACTCAACAACCTCCACCCCGCCTATTCCTCAATAAGTCCCAGTTATGCCGCAAGCGATAGATCCGATTCGATTAAGTAAGCTGCCAGTGGATAAGATGCATAAACACGAGGTTTAAGAGTTTCGGGCTACAGTTGATGATAATGCTGAGAGGGCTGAGTTCTGGCTCGAGAACACAATCAGAATGTTTGATGAATTGTCTTATACTCCGAAAGAATGTATCAAATGCGTAGTATCTTTGCTTAGAGATAATGCATATCATTGGTGGAAAACGTTAACATTTGTGGTTCCTAGAGAACGAGTCACCTGGGAGTTCTTTCAAATAGAATTCTGAAAGAAATACATAAGTCAATGATTTCTCGATCAAAAACATAAAGAATTTTTAGAGTTGAAGTAGGGTCGAATGACTGTGATAGAATATGAAAGAGAATTTGTACGTTTGAGCAACTATGCTCGGGAATATGTTTCCACTAAAACTATCATGTTTAAACAATTTGTTAACGGGTTAAACGAAGATATAAAGCTATTAGTTGGAATTCTGGAAATTAAAGAATTCATTGTTTTAGTTGAAAGGGCTTGTAAAGCCAAGGATCTCAATAAAGAAAAGAGAAAAGCAGACTCAGAAGCTAGAGATTTGAGAAAGAGATCAATGAGTAAGCCGTATCAATCTGCACCAAAGAAATTTCAAGACTCGTTTAATTATTCCAATGCATCTTTGGGGCATTCAAACAAAGATCGAGTGAGACAACAGTCGAGCTTCAAAGCTCTAGCTACTTCAATAGTTAGTGTAAGGAGTACGCGACCTAACCGACCTGAATGTAAACTTTATGGTAAAAGGCATTTGGTGATTGTAGATTGAATGATAGGGCTTGTTTTAAATATGGATCATTGGATCATTTTATCCGTGATTGTCCTGATTTGGCTGAGCAAGATACAGTACAAAATATGAGGCCGAGTAACATTTCAGCTAGAGGCAGAGCACCCAGAAACACGGGAAATGTGAGTGGTAGCCAGAAAGAGACTAAAGACATTGCTGCGAGATCTGATGCTAGAGCACCTACATGAGCCTATGTTATTCTTGCTTGCGAAGAAGCGTCATCTCCAGACATTATTACTGGTACTTTTACTCTCTATGATACTAATGTTATTGCATTGATAGATCCAGGACAACTCATTCGTATATATGTATGAATTTAGTATCTAGTAAGACTTTGCCTGTAGACTCTACTAAATTTGTAATTAGAGTATCGAACCCCATAGACAAGTGTGTATTGGTTGATAAAGTGTACAAGAACTATCCATTGATGATTCGAGATAATTGCTTTTCAGCTAATTTGAGGTTGTTGCCATTTGACGAATTTGATATAATCCTGGGTATGGATTGGTTAACGTTGCATGATGTTGTTGTGAATTGCAAAAGAAAGACAATAGATTTGAGATGTCAGAATAATTAGATTATCAGAATTGAGTCAGATGACCTGAATGACTTGTCAGCAATGATTTCATCGATGTTAGCTCAGAAATATGTGAGAAAGGGTTGTAAAGCTTACTTGGCTTATGTGCTTGATACGAAAGTGACTGAAAAGAAGACTAAATTAGTGCCAGTTGTGTGTGAGTATTCAAATGTGTTTCGAAAGAGTTACTGGGATTACCACCAGTCTGAGAGGTTGAGTTTGGCATTGAGTTAATGCCGGGAACTACGCCGATATCGATAGTTCCATACAAAATGGCTCTGACATAGTTAAAAGAATTGAAAGCTCAATTGCAAGAACTAACTGATAGAGGATTTGCAAGACCGAGTTTCTTGCCTTGGGGTGTTCTTGTGTTGTTTGTGAAAAAGAAAGATGGCTCGATGAGAATGTGTATAGACTACCGACAATTGAATAAAATGACGATCAAGAACAAATACCCTCTACCGCGGGTTGATGATTTGTTTGACCAATTAAAAGGGGCTATAGTATTTTTCAAGATAGATTTGAGATTGTGTAACACCCAAAACCCTGCCTAGGCATTATGGCCAAATCTGCGTTGTCACATTGTAGTGAATCTCGAAAAACATCATTCTGTTTGAAAAATCTATTCTATATTAAAACCTCATTGTGATCCTTATGAAAATTTAAAGTATCTTTTTTGTTGTTAAAACCCAAATTGATTTAGCAAAGTTTTAATCATATTATATTGTTATTGTACTTTGAAAACAGTGTTTGTTTGCGAAAACTTGTTTAAATATGTTGCGATAGTATGGTGTTTTGAAAGCATATATTTTTTAGATAAACCGCGGCCTATTTCTAACAAATATGATTTAAAGTAAATAAATTTTCAAACCCCCAAAAAAAAAACTTTAAGAGGCCTTATCACATAACTGAAACCCAAATTAAATTGCTTATAAATATATAAATTAAAAAGTGAAAACGAGTGCAGTTGTGTGGCCACCGTTGAGTCCCTTGCAGCACCAGCCCGCCTAAGGATTACCAGTGCAGTTAAGCAGAAAGGTGAGTTTATGCAAACCTAGTGTGTAATCCCTTAAACGTAGTCAATCAAATAGTAGGTAAATGCAGTCTAGGCCTAAGCCCATTTCAGTGACAGTCCAGTAATAGTTGGGGCCTTAGCCCAATTTAGTATCGGTAGCAATGTGGGCCTTAGCCCATACAGTAATAGTAACAGTATAACCCCCTAAAAATTGGGCCTAGAAAGTATTGGGCCTTGAGTCTGGGTTCGGGTAGAAGACGGCCCAAATAATTTGGATGTTCTAGTTAGTTATTATTATTATGTTTAGCTTAGTTTAGTAATTAAATAAATAACGAAGGGCCTATAGTGTGGGAAAAGTTCGTGGCTCGGCCTATAGCTTTAGCAAAATTCTCAAATTTTGCCTTTTAAGAGAATCTGGGCAGTAGGCCTTATTAATAATTTGGCCTGAGTTTTAGCATAAAGGAGCACCTGAGTTCCAGGCACGGCGTGCGCAAATGGTTTTTTTTTACAACCAAGGATCACCGCAAGGAGGCCTTATAAATATCTCGGGAGGAAAGGTGACACAAAAGAGGCACGTGGTCAAGTGGCAAGGAGGCGTTAAGAGTGTGCATGTGGTTAGGGGTTCGAGTCTGGTAAGTAGCGATATTTTGTTTCATTTTTAAACGAACCGGGACCGCTGTGGATAAGTTCTAAAATTAGTTGTGAGTAGACTATATCATGAGAAGAGCTTTAGTGCAGTGGCACCAGCGTGCTAAGCCTGCCGAGAGGTTATGAGTTCGATTCCAGGGGAAAGCGAATTCTATTTTATTTTTTGAAACGGGCTAGAACTGAAGCGAGTTAAAGGTTAAAATTAATTATGACCATATATTAGTAAAGGAAGAAGCATGGTACAGTGGCCAGCAGCTCGGGCGAAGGCGCAAGGGGTCAAGGCGGACAGAGGTCTAGGGTTTGAGCCTCATCTCGAGCACGTAAGGTTGGGATTTTTGCTGCATGCGTGGGGAAGGAGTTGGGGTCTGATCAGGACTCTTGGCAGCGTGCTGGAGCGGTGCAAGCGGTGGGCTGATCGGTTAGGAGTTTGAATGAAATTCAAACATTGAATTTGGCCAAAAATCAAGGAGCAATTCGGGGAATTGGAATTTAGGAAGAATTCCTATGTCGAAATACACTCATTTGGCCATAGCTAATAAGTGCAATATATCTTTGGCCTTTAGGATTTTTTTTTTCTTTTTGGGTTAGTGGGGGTATTTTAGTTTGGTCGAACCTAAATCCTTCATATTTCTTTTTCTCTCCCTCATAAACCCTTATCAAGAATCAGTTAGCCGAAACTCCATTAAAGCCGAACCTCTCATTATTTCTTTTAAAATCAAAACCTTTCTAGACCGAGGTACTTCGGAAGCTGAGTACAATTCTTCCCTTCTTGTACAGTGGTTGGATCTACAGTAGATCAGGAGTAGTGTCATAACGATATAGGTAAGTGTTCGAATCCTTCTTTAGTTACTTATGTTTTAAGGAAAAGCCGAAACCCCTTAAGGGTGGCTAACGTTAGGACTAAGGGCATTGTTGCCTCTTTCTTTTGGTTTTGTATGCGCCAGCGTGGACAAGGGGGCGTACAGCGAAGGGCTTGAAGATTAACTCGGTTGGACATCTAGATCTAGTCTATATTTTGGCAGAAAGGTAAGAACTTTAGGGTCTAAGGCAATGTTGGCCGAATATGGTAAGGGGCTAGTATGTAGTTGTTTTGATATGTACACTGATGTTTTAGTAACTCGATTATAGGCAACTCGTGTGTGGATCTCACCAACGTATCGTCACAAAATAGGTGTGTAACAACCCTCGGAGTAGCTTAGTTTAATATTCGCTGAAAAGCCAGAATGCTAAAATTCTGGCATTTCGGGAACTTGTGATTTTGCGTTTGGTCATAGATGCGATAAATTTGATAAGTTCGGTGTTTGGGTCGATGGAACAGGTAAGAGCGCAATTTTGTGCACAATGGTAAGTTGGGCCTTAATGGGCTAGAATTGGCCCAATGGGCTTTCGGGCCCATTTGGGTAAAAATTAATAGAAAATGAAATTTGGAAAGGTTGCATGTTAACACGATTAGTACTGTTATAAAATTTGGGTTGAGTGGGCTTAGTGGGCTAAATCGGCATTCGTAGGGCCCATTAGGGGTTTTGGGCCCAAAAGCCCGAATTTGATAAAGTGGGTTAAAGATCATTGTTTAAACACTCGAAAATATTGATAATTGTTAACGAACATGGAAAACCCTGATAATTGGTAAAATTACGAAATTACCCTTATAATATGAAAAATGACTTTTTTTCCCTAGGTAAAAATGACCATTATACCCCCTAGGGTTTAATTATGAATATGATGCATGAGATATTGTTATACATGATATGACATGATATGCACATGATATGTTATGAGATGCACATGATATGCTATGAAATACTCATTATATGCCTGGTTTGGGTTTTATATAAACGGAAGAAGTGCTTAAAGGGCTTTGCCCCAGTTTATCAAAAAGGGCTTTGCCCCAGTTATTAAAAGAGGCTAGGCCTCCAGTTATATGATAAAGTAGCTATGCTGCCAGTGGAGAGTTTGGTTGGGTGGGTTGAGTTATTCCCCACATGGAGAGCTTGGTAGGTACAGGTGGAGAGTAGCGGATGGTGGGTTGAGTAGTCTCCCCAAATGGGCTTGCATACATTTATTGGTATTACATGTGATATTGAAATGGGCCTATGGGCCGTACCGTTTATAGTAAAGGCTTCAGCCCAGTGATATGATTTATGAAAAGGCTTCGGCCCAATAACCGTTAAACGAAAGGCTTCGGCCCAGTATATGTCGAGACTAAATTAGGGCTTAGGCCCAGTATGCTGATATTAGTTTGGGCTCTGGAAGAGGGCTCGTTGCACGCTGAGTTTCCCAAACTCACCCCTTATTTTCATCCATGTAGGTAATCCCCAACCATAGTGGGCTTGGAGCTGTGAGGGATTCAGAGTGGCCACGTGTTCTGCAAATTTGGTTTTCTTCTAGGGAATTGGACATCTTTTTTATTTACTTTTATGATTTGGGTTTTAAGTTGTAATAAGGCCGCTTTAATGATTTTTAATTATTTTTAATATGTATTACTAGAATAGGTATAATATTATCTTAATCACTAAAACTGATTAGTTTTAGGGCGCGTTTCAAAAACAGTAACTGATTTTAAAATATCTCGACGACAAAGCAAAACTTTCGCAACGGAAACGTTTTCCAAGGGTAATCACCTTTTCTTAAACTGGACTTAAATGTATTGTTTCCTAAGAACATACACTAAGTTAAGGTGTGGCAATGGTGGTGTGCATGTCTAGGACTGGATCCGAAGGGAGCTTGGTACTTAAGCAATCCGATAGAGTCACCTCCTCTTTTTCGGTTTCCTACCTGGTGTATAGCTTCCATTCACTTTAACCTATAATGAAATCAACTTTTGAACACTAAGTACGATTTTTTGGACTAAAAATGTTTTTAACGCTCCGATGTGGCACGTCAGATCCGGTCATAACGTCTAGGCCGGGTTTGGGGTGTTACAAATAGAAATGCAGTCAGAAGTCCTACCCATCCACCCTCTACACACCACTCCGTCCAGCCCTACACTCCATGTGGGGAATAAAATTGACCCACCCATCCCTACACTCCAAAATATAGCATCGGTTGCGGCACTAAATAGTATATGCAGCAGAGCTACCAGTACAATACACTTCCTCCAAATATCAATCCCACCCACATGCAACATGTCATGTCATAATATCATAAGTGTATGTAAAAATTTTATGCTCAAATACAGTCATACATAACATAAGGGTGTATCAGTCATTTTACCTCTTAGGGGTATAATGGTCATTTCATCAGTATGGGGTCTAAGTGTACTCACCAACCCAACAATAGGTCCATAGTCGTCTTGGGCGACCCGTGCAATCTTAACAGTCAATCAATGAAAATGGGCCCAAGCCCATGATACGACCCATGTAGGCCCACATGCTCGTGTGGTCCATTAAGCCTGAAGATGGCCTTGGCCGTCTGAACTACACATCTCGGCCTAAAAATCTCCACACATCTGTGTATTTTACTCGTATGGGGCCCACGGGCCTGTGGGGTCCACACGGCCCATTTCGGCCCTACGTGGGCCAAAACGGCCTAAGCCCATGAAATAGCTCATGGTGGCCTCTACGATTGAACGCCCACATTATGTGTATTCGGTTCACCACACGAGCGAGCACACGCTCATTAGCGACACTAGCCATATTTTTTGGCTTCTGCCGAATTATGATTAAAGCAATGTGGTTACACACCTACTACGAAATTATAACCGAAACGCTTCCGAGATCAAACCACCTATGATTAACAACAACCCCACCATCAATCCATATTCGTGGTTGATCCAAAACCATAGTATTGAAGATACTTAAACCTATTCATCACTACTTACCAATCGAACAATCGCAAAACCCCTCTTGTTCCAGAGCCAACGTATTCTCTCCAATGCTTTAACCTTCACACAAAACAATTAACTGATTCATAAGAATCTATAACCCAACATAGATATATCTAGTACTTTAAGCACTTACCACCAGTGAAAGGATCACTTGTTAGGAAAGAATAATCAGCCTAACCCCTTGACTATTGAGATCGAGCCCCTAGTAACATTCAGTAGAACCATAGTGTTAAATGACAACCATTAAGGTGGAATAGAGAATGAGTGAGAAAGATACACTCGGCCCACAGAAAAAGAAATCGAAATTTCCTGAGAAGAAGAGTAACCAATATTCGGCCAAGACCCAAGCCTAGAAGTTGACACAATTGAAAAGAGGCATTCGATTTTTGTAAGAGAAAGCAAAAAGATCGAGAGAGAGGAGAAGAAGGCTGGAAAGAATCGATCACCCCAAGCTAAAGCCAAAAGGGTTTGAGAGATAGGAAGGAAATAGGTATTCGGCCAAAAGGAAACCGCTTGAGAAAAGGTGTGAAGGAGAAAAATAAACCGTGGACAAAAGGGTTGAAGAGAGGAAAAAAGATTCGAAAACTGTAGAGAAATGGTCTAAAGGAAAAGCAAAACCAAAAGAATGCAAAAAGAGAACAAAATACTCGAATGGTCACACTCAGAATTCAGCTACCAAAACCTTAAGCAATAATCGGCCTCTCAATACTGAAAGTGCAAAAAGCCAAAGGAAACACACTAGGTAGCAACCAAAATGAAACAAAGAAACCTCTTACACCCCCAAGTCAAATTCCCTAGAGTACCTAGAGTCCTCACGGCACTAACATTTTCCTTTCTTCACATCTCTTTGGTTTCCTCCTAAAATCTCTCCACAACATCCTCAAACCAATCACCATCCAAATCCCTCTTTCTTCTCCTAAATTTTGGCTACACATTCCCCCACACCTTTCAAACATTTCAACCATCCAAGCAACAGAGTTCCACTGACACACAACCACTCACACGGCTACTTACAAAATAAAACACCCCTTGGGCACAGTAGGACTCAAACTCAAGACCCTTAATAACAGTAACACGCCACTATCCCCTGGACCAGTAGGCTTTTTATGACATACTTTACCCAATTTTAATTCAAGCAAAAACAAAACTTTTTGTATAAGCCAAGGCTTGAACTCAGGACTCCTCCAACACTTCTTTGGACACTTAACCATTGAAGCAAGCATGCATTTACGTTACACAACACATAGAAAAGAAGTACCTATATTTTGGGGCACTACAGATCGGGTAATTATCAATTGAGAGTTAAAGATTTTGATGTACCAAAGACTACATTCAGAATGAGGTATGGTCACTATGAATTTTTAGTTACGCCTTTCGAACTAACGAATACACCTACTATCTTTATGGACCTAATGAACCATATTTTCAGACCGTACCTAGATTGATTTGTTGTTGTGTACAGCCAGAATTGAGTAAAGAATTTGTGATTTATAGTGATGCATCGTTGAATGGTCTAGGTTGTGTTTTGATGCAGGAAGGCAAAGTCATAGCTTATGCCTCGAGACAGTTGAAGCTGCATGAAAAGAATTACCCGATGCATGATTTAGAGTTAGCAGCCATTGTGTTTGCCTTAAATATTTGGCGCCATTATCTGTTTGGTGAGAAATGCTATGTTTATTCAGATCACAAGTGTTTAAAATATCTAATGACTCAAAAATATTTGAATTTGAGACAGCGAAGATGGCTAGAATTGTTAAAAGATTACTAGCTAGTGATTGACTATCATTCGGGAAAAGCAAATGTTGTTGCCAATGCATTAAACCAAAAATCTTTGTTTGCTTTACGTGCAATGAATACTCAGTTGGCACTATTTGACGGTGGCTCGATTGTAGCTGAGTTGAAAGCGAGATTATTATTTGTATAGTAGATTTATGAAGCTCAGAAGACTGATAATGAAATGTTAGATAAAAGAGCTCAATGTGATTTTAACCCTGATTTAGAGTTTCAAGTTGATTTAGATGATTGTTAGAGATTCAAAGTCGAATATGTGTTCTGAAAAATTCAGAGTTAATTTAGATGATTTTGAACGAAGCACATAGTAGTCGTTTATCTATTCATCTGGGGAGCACGAAAATGTATAATGATTTGAAACAACTCTATTGGTGGCATGGTATGTAACATGACATTTCAGAGTTCGTTTCTAAATGTTTGATTTGTCAGCAAGTTAAAACTGAGCATCAAGTACCGTCAGGTTTATTCCATCCTATTATGATTCCAGAGTGGAAATGGGATAGAGTAACCATGGATTTTATTTTGGGTCTGCCCCTATCTCTGAGAAAGAAAGATGTAATCTGGGTTGTTGTTGATCGACTGACAAAATCGGCTCATTTCATTCCTGTGCGTACAGATTATTCGCTTGACAGGCTTGCTAAGTTATATATCTCTGGGGTTGTGAGATTACACAGAGTACCTGTTTCTATTGTTTCAGATAGAGATCCGAGGTTCACATCGAGGTTTTGGAAGAAATTGCAAGATGCATTGGTACAAAACTACATTTTAGTACTGCATTTCCCCTTAGATGGATGGTCAACCCGAACAAGTTATACAAATACTCAAGGATATGTTGAGATGTTGCATTCTTGAGTTCAAAGGTACGTTGGAAAGGTATTTGCCATTGATTGAATTCGTGTATAATAATAGTTTTCAATCGAGCATTAAAATGGCACCTTACGAAGCTTTATATGGTTGAAAATGTCGAACACCGTTGTACTAGACTGAGCTTAGCGAAAATAAGATTCATGGAGTCGATCTGATTAGAGAAACATAAGAAAAAGTGAAAGTGATCCGCAATAGTTTGAAAGCAGCGTCAGATCGACAGAAATCGTATGCAGATTTGAAACGAAAAGATATTGAGTTTTAGATCATGGATAAAGTGTTTTTAAAAGTATCTTTATGGAAAAAAATACTTCGATTTGGTCGTAAAGGCAAATTGAATCCACTATTCACCGGACCGTACGAGATTATAGAGTGAATTGGATCAGTGGCTTATTGGCTAGCATTGCCATCTGAGTTAAAGATTCATAATGTATTTCATGTATCGATTCTATGAAGATACCAATCCAATCCTTCGCATATTATTTCCTCGACAGAAGTTGAGATTCAGTCAGATTTATCGTACAGTGAAGAATCGATCCGAATTTTAGCTCGTGAGATCAAAGAGCTGAGAAATAAAAGAATAGCATTAGTGAAAGTATTATGGCATCGACACCGGGTTGAAGAAGCTACATGGGAACCCGAGGATGTTATGAGAAAGCAATATCCAAACCTATTCACTGGTAAGATTTTCGGGGACAAAAATCCTTAAGAGGGAGAGTTGTAACATCCCGATCTTAGCTAAATCAAAATAGTGGTTTCAGAACCACAACTCTGAGGTTGTAAAATTATTTTAATATTATTTTTGGTGTTTATAATAAGTGATTATATATGTTTGAAAATTACGTGAACTAATTTTATCATTTAGTAGTTCAATTTGTGAAAAAGGACAATCGCGTAAAATGCAAAAGTAGCATGGTATAAGTTATAAGTGCCAAATGGCTATGGTTAATTAAATGGGAGGTCTTTATGATGCTATTATACCATTAATAGCTTGAGTGGACCATTATGGGCACGAATTAGTTAATTTTCATGCTTCATAATAAAGGTTAAAATTGGTAATTGATAATTATGTTATTATAATTAAAACAAAACAAAATGATGGTCATTTTATCATCTTTTATGGCTGAATGAAGCAAGGAAGAAAGCTAAAATAGGGTTTTGATATTCGACAACTTGGTAGCTTGATTAAGTAAGCAATTTTGCTCGATTTTTAATGATTTCTATGTTTTTGTGATTGTTGCTTTGTATTCTAGCTAGCCCGTGCCTTAATTTTTGAAAGTGTTAATGATTTTGAAAGTTTCCATTGATGAATCCATGTGTTCTTGAATGTTTGATGATGGAAAATGAGTATTTGTTGATAGATTATCATGTTTTGTAAAGTGATTTTTAGTGAAATTTCATAAAAGGGACTAATTTGTGAAAAGTGTAAAATGTGTAGTTAAATGTGTGAAATATTGATAAATATGGGCTATTATGGAGCCTATAGATATTCGGCTAGCTTGGGTTTAGTTGAAATTGTTGTAAATTATGTTTTTTATGAAATAGGGACTAAATTGAGAAAATGTGAAATTATAGGGGTTAATGTGTAAAATGTACTAAATTGTGGTTTTGGATGAAGTTGAATGAATTGAGGAATAAAAGAGTTAATTTTGAATGTATATAGATCGAGAAAAAAAAGAAAACGGATTTAGATCGGGGAAAATCAAAAGTTGACGAATAGTCTATTTTGTCTGTTTATTCCGACTACGAGGTCAGTTCATATGCAAATATCTGGCTGTTACAACTCTCCCCCCTTAGGGATTTTTGTCTCTGAAAATCTTACCAGTGAATAGGTTCAGATAAAGTTCCTTCATTGTATCCTCTTGCTCCCACGTTGCTTCCTCAACTTCGTGTTTATGCCAGAGTACCTTAACTAATGGAATTTTCTTATTTCGCAATTCTTTAATCTCGTGAGCCAGAATGTGAATCAATTCTTCCTCATATGTCATATCAAACTTAATCTTAATCTTTGATGGATTAATCACATGTGCAGGATCAGATCGATATCTACAATGCATCGAAACATGGAATACATTGTGTATATTTTCTAGCTCAGGTGGCAATAACGGTTTGTAAGCAACCGGCCCGATACGCTCTATAATCTCATATGACCCAATAAACCTTGGACTCAATTTACCTTTACGACCGAATCTGAGTATTTTCTTCCATAGTAAGACTTTCAAGAAGACTTTGTCTCCGATCTAAAACTCTATATCTTTTCGTTTCAAGTCCGCATACGATTTTTGATGATCTGATGCCGTTTTCAGACTTTTATGGATCACTTTTATTTTCTGTTCAGTCTCTCTGATCAAATCGACCCCGTGTATCTTAAATAAATATCTTTACATTGAATTATATGTATGTACTTGTCATTGAATTGTTATGAATGTTGAAAGAATAATTACGAGCAAGAACCGATAGAGTTACGACATCTGAAAGTCCCGTACGAACCTTAGGAATAGTATAGGATACGAATGTCATGATGTTAGGTTATCGAGATATGATTACTTGCAAAACCATGTCTGGGACATCAGCATTGTATTGTGATTACGTGTAAGACCATGTCTGAGACATTGGCATCGTTAATCAATTTCGTGTAAGACTCTGGTTGGGACAGTGGCATCGATATGTGATAACATGTAAGACCATATATGGGATATGGCATTGTACGAGTTTATGTGATTTTCGAGTGTCCTTAACAATTCCAGTTGGTTCTGTAACATCCCGAAATAGGACATAGTCGGAACAGTGGTTTTGTGACCATAGATCCGATGTTGAAATATTTATTTTATGATTATTATGAGGTCTAAAATATGAGAATATGCATGTGTTAAAGTTTCATGAAGAAATTCTTTGAGTAAGGTGTCCAATTGAAAATTAGGGACCAAATTGAATAAATTTCAAAACATGGATTCTAGAAGAAATTTGTATGAAATTGCTTTAGATTATAAATTAAAAGGTCTTGAATAGCAACTTTCCCAATTTCTAAGTTTTTGGACAAAAATAGGCTTGTATGAATGAAATCTTAAAGAAAGGGCTTAAGGGCATTTTGGTCATTTGGCATTTTAATGAAATAAAATGGGAAAAATAAGTGAAAAATCAGCTCATTCTCTTCTTGTTGCTGCCGAAACTTTAGGGTTCTCCATAGCTAGGGTTTCCAAGCTTTTCAAGCTCAATAGTAAGTGCTCAGAAGCCCCGTTTTTAATGTTCTTCGTATTTTTAAAATCCCAGTAGCTTACTCTCTCTATTTCTACTCATATTTCATGCTAGGGTTCATGTTTAGAAATTTAACAATGCATGAGATACTTGTACTTTGATGATTTATGGAGGAATATGAAAGTTGGATGTGTGTTAAACATCTTTTCCTAGGTGATTTTCATGAAAAACCCCTAAAAAGACCTTTTTGCAAAAGGTGTAAAATGTGTGGTAGAAATGTGAAAATAACAGAAAATGTGGGCTTCCATAAGAGGGAAAAACATTCGGCTAGTCTTGAGTAAGGTAGAAATTGCATGTATTTCATTATCGAGCCTAGGGACTAAATCGTAAAAATGAAAAAGGTTAGGGAAAAAAGATCATTTAGACCGAGGGTGAAATTTAGACTCAAAAAATACAATGTGAGGTGTTAATAATTTATCTTTACTGTTATAGACCCCGAGGAACAAATTTTAGAGGTTGATCGAGGAAAACAAAAGGTTCCGGAATAACCGAAACATGATACCGAGACGAGTACCAGGTAAGTTTGGATAACTTAAAAAGAACTCATAATATGCCTAATTGCTTGATTTATGAATGTATGATAATTGCATTAGATAATGGCATAAAAATAAATGAAATGTATACTTAACAATGACATGTTGAAAAATGCCCCGATTTAGGTTGGAAAGGAAGTTCGATGGATGAACCATGTTGCATGTGATATTGAGATCGTGCATGTGATGCAGAAAGAATTTAGCCTAGACAGGTAATCCATTGATTTCAAATGTAGAAAGGATTTAGCCCAGATGGGTGTTCTTTAAGTGATCTAGCCTCCCAGAGAATATTTATACATTATGGATTTAGCTCGGACGGGTAATCCTATTAAGGCCTGAATTCAGCCTGGACTAGTAATCTCGACATCACCATATGAGTCTACGATACGGAGGATTTAGCCTGGATTGGTAATTCCGCCGTAAAACGTGAGGTTCGTGGGAGCACATACTTAAAAAGATCATTCTTATGAATTGACGGTTAATGGATAATCCATCGAGACTTCCTACGAACTCAACGGGATTAATATGAGATATATGTTAAAAAGGAAATATTGAATGATGAGCTCATCTAAGACAAATTACATGGTACATTATTATTGTGACTAACTTGTTGATTGAGTGCATGTGATAAGGATACCATTTTCATGCTTGTTGATTCTATTGCGTAATATGGTTTTATGCTAATTAATCAGTAAGTTTACTTTCCAGTTATTCGGGCTTACTAAGCATGTAAATGCTTACCCCTCTCTTTTCCCTATCTTATAGAGCTCGAGGACTTGCAAAGATTGGATGATGGTTGGAGAGTCAACACACTATCAACTAGTCCAGCTTTGGTATACAGGCACTTTTGTTTTGTTCAATGGCATGTATAGGACTTTTGAGTATTTTTTTACATGTGTCATTTGATTTGCCAAGATGAAGGCATGTAAAGATATACATATCTTTTTGTACATGGCCATGGGAATTAGCTCATTTTGAACTAGGCTATGACCTACAAATCTATGCATGTTTATGTTCATATGTGATGGCTTGGTTATAATTGGCAATGAGTTATAAGAATGAGCCAATCTTAAATGTGTCAAGGAGATATGAAAACCCTTAATACAAAAAGAAAATTAACTAGCATGTATAAAATCGATGATATGAGGTTTTCATGCAATGAGGTTCATCAAGGTTTTATGTAAGTGTATAATTTGGCCTTATCATGTATTAAAGTAACCTATAGGTGTGATTAGTTCATAGAGGGTGACCAAAGGCTTGGAAGATGGCCTAATATGGTCCACACGGGTAGACCCACGGGCGTGTGTCTAGGCCGTGTGTGACACACGGCTCACCTCCATGGGTGTGTGGTATGGTTGTGCGTCCCCTGCATTTAAAATTTTAATTCAGTATAGTGCACGGGCTAGAGACATGGGCGTGTGTCTTGGCTGTATGCCCCTAAATGCATGCTGACGTCATAAACAGAGAGTTACACGGGTTGAGGACACGGGCGTGTTCTAAGTCACATGGACGTGTGTGACCACACAGCCCTACTCACACGGACGTGTGACTCTCCAAGGCAAAAAAAATTATTAAGTTGCCCGAAATCTATCGAATATTTTCAATTTTGTCCCAAACCGTCCTGATGTATGTTTTAGGCCTTGAATGCCTGTATAAGGGATAGTATGCACGTGTTTGAAAAGTGTTAAATTTTGGGCCAAATTTGGTGAGTAGGTTTTGTATGTCGTGAAAGTTTAAGTCCGGTAACTCCTCGAACCCTGTCCCGGAGCTGGATACGGGTGAGGGGTGTTACATTTAGTGGTATCAGAGCTACAGTTTAGTTGGTTCTAGGACTACCGTAGAGAGTATTGAGGTTCGCTATACATGCCATTATATGAACGTTGATAGTGTGATATCTCCTAACTATTTAAATTGTTTTTAAATATAGTAAATGTCTTCCAATCAAGCACAAGATGAGTCTGAGGGAGCCGAGAGCCATGCTCCAGCTTCTATGCAATGAGCTGTATCTAGTAGTAGTAGAAGGTTTATGTCTGAATGCCGGAAAGAGGCCCGAGCTGCCTTCTTTAACATGATGGATGAATGGTTTAGGGATTATTTGAGGAATCGCCCCAACATACCATGACCTCCCCTGCCCCCTAACAAACCTAATGATGATTTGCCACGAGGTATGGCACCGGTAAGAATTGGTAAGGCCTCTATAGATAAGCTTAGAAAGTGTTGGGCTAAGGAATTTAGAGCTAAAATCGAGGATGATGTTGAAAGAGCCGAGTTTTGGCTTGAGAATACTACACCGGTACTAGATGAATTATCGTGCACACCCGAGGAGTGCTTAAAGTGTGCCGTGTCTCTCCTGAAGGATACTGCATACCATTGGTGGAAGACTGTATCTTCGGTGGTGCCAAAGGAAAATATCACTTGGGAATTTTTTTAAGCAGAGTTTAGGAAGAAATACATCAGTCAAATGTTCTTAGACTAGAAGCGAAAGAAGAATCTGGAACTCAAACAAGGGAATAAGACTATGGCAGAATACGAAAGGGAGTTTGTAAGGCTAAGTCAATATGCAGCTGAATGGGTTCAAACCGAGTCAGAAATGTGTAAATGCTTCGAGGAAGGTGTGAATGAGGAAACCAAGTTGTTGGTTGGGATTCTTAAAATACGGGTGTTTGCAGCATTAGCTGATCGGGCCAAGAAGGTCGAGGAGCTCAATAATGAAAGAAAGCAAGCGAAAAGAGAGGCTCGAGCTTCGAGCAAGAGGTCCAGCGGTAAGACGCTCCCATTTCCCACAAAGAAATCAAGAAGCCAACATGAACGCTCCACTTCATCAGTAGGATATTCGGATAGAACGAGAGGCTCCAAACGACGTAATCAGAAGTCTTCTTCCTCGATGGTGACTAGTGTGGAGAGTGTAGATGGCCAAAAGCTGAAGTGTAAGAGCTGCAACAAATTTCACTTCAGAGAGTGCCGAATGAAGAGCGGTGCATGCTTCAGATGTGGTTCTCTTGACCACTTTCTCAGGGACTGCCTAGAGCGAATTAAAAAAGAAGTGGAAGTAGCCTCGAAGTCGAGTGCTCTTATTGCATGAGGTAGACCTCTGAGGTATCCTGGAAGTGCTAGTGGCAGTCGAGTAGCGACCAAAGACACTGTAAAATCAGAGGCTCGGGCCCCGGCAAGAATGTATGCAATACGCGCTCGAGAGGAAGTATCTACTCCTGACGTCATCACAGGTACTTTTTCTCTTTTCAATACATGTGTCGTTACTTTAATTAATCCGGGGTCGACGCATTCATACATTTGCATGAGATTGGTGTCTAGTAAGAACATACCCATTGAACCTACGAAATTTATCATTAGAGTGTCGAACCCACTAGACAAATCAATTCTGGTTGATAAAGTCTGTAAGAATTGCCCTTTGACAATTCAAAGTCATTGCTTCCCGACTAACCTTATGTTGTTACCATTTGATGAGTTTGATGTAATACTTGGTATGGATTGGTTAGCCCTACACGATGTAACTGTGAACTGTGGTAGTAAGTATATTGAATTAAAATGCCCAGATGGTAAGATTCTACGAGTTGATTCAAGAGAATTGGGTACGCTGCCGATTGTAGTCACAGCTATGATTGCTCAGAGATATATGAGAAAAGGGTACGAAGCCTACCTTGCTTTTTTATTGAACACTAAAGAAACAGAGTTAAAGATTGAGTCTGTGCCAATAGTATGTGAATATCCAGACGTATTCCTGGAAGAATTACCCGGATTACCTCCTAAAAGAGAGATAGAGTTTGGTATTGAATTGGTGCCAGGAACAGCTCCCATTTCTATTGCTCCGTACAGGATGGCGCCAACCGAGCTGAAAGAATTGAAAGCATAATTGCAAGAGCTGACGGATAAAGGTTTGGCAAGGCCAAGCTTTTCACCTTGGGTGCCCCTGTATTGTTTGTAAAGAAGAAAGATGGTTTGATGAGGCTACATATAGATTATCGACAGCTGAACAAGGTGACTATCAAGGATAAGTATCCTTTGCCAAGATCGATGATTTGTTCGACTAGTTGAGAGGAGCCACTATATTTTCTAAGATAGATCTGAGGTTTGACTATTATCAGCTACGAGTTAAAGAATCAGATGTACCTAAGACAGCTTTCAGAATGAGGTACGGTCATTATGAATTTCTTGTCATGCCATTTCGGTTAACGAACGCACCGACCATATTCATAGACCTAATGAATAGGTTCTTTCAGCCATACTTGGATAAGTTTGTCATTGTGTTCATTGAGGACATCTTGATTTATTCCAAAGATGAGACAGAGCATGCGAAGCACCTGAAAACTATGTTGCAGACCTTACGGGAAAAACAACTATATGAAAAGTTTAGCAAGAGTGAGTTTTGGCTCTAGGAAGTTAGGTTTTTGGGTCATATTATTTCGGGTGAAGGCATCTGAGTGGATTCAAGTAAGATCTCTGCTATTATTGAATGGAAATCGCCTAAGAATGTAATCGAGGTTAGATGCTTTTTGGGCTTAGCCAGATACTACCGAAGATTTGTGAAAAGATTCTCCATGATAGCAACTCCAATGATGAGGTTGCTACATAAAGACATTAAGTTTGAATGGACAGAAAAGTGTTAGCAAATTTTTGAGAAGTTAAAGACATTACTGACTGAAGCTCCTATTTTAGTATTGCCTGAGCTAGGAAAGGAGTTTGTGGTCTATAGTGATGCATCCTTAAACGGACTGGGTTGTGTACTTATGCAAGATGGCAAGGTGATAGCCTACGCTTCACAACAGTTGAAGCAACACGAGAAGAACTATCCGACACATGACTTAGAGCTCGCTGCCATTGTTTTTGCCTTGAAAATCTGGAGGTATCATTTATATGGTGAGACCTGTCGTGTATTTACCGATCACAAGAGTTTGAAGTATTTGATGACTCAAAAAGAATTGAATCTGAGACAGCGGAGGTGGTTAGAATTAATTAAAGATTATGAGCTGATCATTGACTATCACCCTAGAAAGGCGAATATGGTCACCGACGCATTAAACAAAAAATCTTTATTTGCACTGAGAGCCATGGACGCTCGATTAGCATTGCTTGATGATGGTTTAGTCTTGGCAGAGCTAGAGGCTAGGCTGACATTTCTTCAGGAAATCTATGATGCTCAAACTAATGATAGTGACCTGCAGTCTAAAAGAACTCAATGCGAGTCGGGCATTGAATCAAATTTTTGGATCGGTCCTGA
The DNA here is from genome assembly GCA_025698465.1 of Gossypium longicalyx. Taxonomy (NCBI): domain Eukaryota; kingdom Viridiplantae; phylum Streptophyta; class Magnoliopsida; order Malvales; family Malvaceae; genus Gossypium; species Gossypium longicalyx. The sequence continues at coordinate 82,180,782 of CM047002.1, forward strand.
TGGATGTTTGATGTTCAGAGATAGAGTTTGTGTGCCCAAAGATGATGAGCTTATTCGAAAAATCTTGAAGAAGCACATGATAGCCCGTTGTCTATTCATCTGAGAAGTACCAAGATGTACAATGATTTGAAGAAAATGTACTGGTGGAACGGCATAAAGAGAGACATTTTTGAATTTGTATCGAAATGCCTAATATGTTAGCAACTTAAAGCTGAACATCAAGTACCTTCAGGTTTGTTACAGCCTGTGATGGTCCCTGAATGGAAGTGGGACAAAGTTACTATGGATTTCATAACAGGATTGCCATTGACTCCGAAAAAGAAAGATGCTATATGGTTTGTAGTGGATAAGTTGACAAAGTCGGCTCATTTTATTTCGGTAAGAACATATTACTCTCTTGATAGATTGGTTGACTTGTATATCTCTGAGATTGTGAGATTACACGGGGTACCGCTGTTGATTATTTCAGGTAGAGACCTGAAGTTCATTTCGAGATTCTGGAAGAAGTTACAAGAAGCCCTGGGTACAAAATTGAGTTTTAGTATGGCTTTTCACCAACTGACCGATGGTCAGTCTGAGCGGATGATTCAGATTCTTAAGGATATGTTGCGATATTGCATCCTCGAATTTTAGAGTAGCTGGGAAAAGTACTTGCCATTGGTAGAATTTGCCTACAACAACAGTTTTCAAACTAGTTTGAAGATGGCACTTTACGAGGCCTTGTATGGCAGAAGGTGCCGAACTCCATTGTACTGGGTAGAACTCAAGGAAAATCAGATTCACGGGGTTGATCTAATCAGGGAAACTGAAGAAAAGGTTAAAGTGATATGAGACTGTTCAAAAGCAGCATTAGATAGGCTAAAGTCATATGCTAATCTGAAAAGAAAAGAGATTGAGTTCCAAGTTGGAGATAGAGTATTTTTGAAAGTGTCTCCAAGGAAAAAGGTGTTGAGATTTTCCCGGAAAGGTAAACTGAGTCCGTGATTTATTAGACCGTACGAGATCATCGAAAGAGTTAGACCATTAGCCTATCGTTTAGCATTGCCACCTGAACTAGAAAAGATTCATGACGTGTTTCACGTATCTATATTAAGACGATATCGATCAGACCCCTTCCATGTGATTTCACCGACAGAGATTGAGATTAGACCAGACGTGACCTATGGAGAGGAACCGGTCAAGATTTTGGCTTGTGAGGTTAAACAGTTGAGAAATAAAAATGTGGCCTTAGTAAAGGTTTTATGGCATCAACATGGTGTGGAAGAGGCTACATGAGAGCCGAAAGAAACCATGAGAAGTCAATATCTGAACCTTTTTACTGGTAAGATTTTCGAGGATGAAAGTCCCTAAGGGGGGAGAAATGTAACATCCCGAAATAGGGCCTAGTCAAAACAATGGTCTCGGGACCACAAATCTGATGTTGAAATATTTATTTTATAATTATTATGAGGTCTAGAATATGAGAATATGCATGTGTTAAAGTTTCATGAAGAAATTCTTTGAGTAAGGTGTCCAATTGAAAATTAGGGACCGAATTGAATAAATTTCAAAACTTGGATTCCAGAAGCAATTTGTATGAAATTGCTTTAGATTATAAATTAGAAGGTCTTGGATAGCAATTTTCCCAATTTTTAAGTTTTTGGACAAAAATAGGCTTGTATGGATGAAATCTTAAAGAAAGGGCTTAAGGGCATTTTGGTCATTTGGCATTTTAATGAAATAAAATGGGAAAAATCAGTCAAAAATCAGCACATTCTCTTCTTGTTGCTGTCAAAACTTTAGGGTTCTCCATAGCTAGGGTTTCCAAGCTTTTCAAGCTCAATAATAAGTGCTCGCAAGCCCCGTTTTTAATGTTCTTCGTATTTTTAAAATCCCGGTAGCTTACTCTCTCTATATCTACTCATATTTCATGCTAGGGTTCATGTTTAGAAATATACCCATGCATGAGTTACTTGTATTTTGATGATTTATGGAGGAATATGAAAGATGGATGTGTGTTAAACATCTTTTCCTATGTGATTTTCATGAAAAACCCCTAAAAGGACCTTTTGCAAAAGGTCTAAAATGTGTGGTAGAAATCTGAAAATAATGGAAAATGTCGGATGCCATAAGAGGGAAAAACATTCGGCTAGGCTTGAGTAAGGTAGAAATTGCATGTATTTCATTATACGAGCCTAGAGACTAAATCGTAAAAATGAGAAAGGTTAGGGGCAAAACGGTCATTTGGACCGGGGATGAAATTTAGACTTGAAAAATACAATGTGAGGTGTTAATAATTTATCTTTATTGTTATAGACCCCGAGGAACAAATTTCGATGGTCGATCGAGAAAAACGAAAAGTTTAGGAATAACCGAAACATGATATCGAGACGAGTACTAGGTAAGTTCAGATAACTTAAAGTGAACTCATAATATGCCTAATTGCATGATTTAAGAATGTATGATAATTGGATTGGATGATGGCATGAAAATACATGAAATGTAGACTTAACAATGACATGTTGAAAAATGTCTCGATTGAGGTTTGAAAGGAAGTTCGATGGATAAACCATGTTGCATATGATATTGAGATCCTGCATGTGTTGCAGAAAGGATTTAGCCTGGACGGGTAATCCGTTGATTTCAAATATAGAAAGGATCTATCCCGGACGGGTGTTCGTTGAGTGATCTAGCCTCCCAAAGAATATTTGTACATTATGGATTTAGCCCGGACGGGTAATCCGATTAGGGTTTGAATTTAGCCTGGGCTGGCAATTCATATCCGAACTCAATAAGGGTGTTTGTCGCTAAAAGGGATTTAGCCTGGACTGGTAATCTCGACATCACCATATGAGTCTACGATACGGGGGATTTAGCCTGGACTGGTAATCTTGCCGTAAAACGTGAGGTTCACAGGAGTGCATACTTGAAAAGGTCATTCTTATGAATTGACGGTTACTGGATAATCCATCAAGACTTCTTAGAAACTCAACAGGATTAAGATGAGATATATGTTAAAAAGGAAATATTGAATGATGAGCTCATCTAAGACAAATTACATGGTACATTATTATCGTGACTAACTTGTTAATTGAGTGCATGTGATAGGGATACCATTTTCATGCTGTTTGATTCTATTGCCTAATATAGTTTTATGCTAATTCATCGGTTAGTTTACTTTCCAGTTATTCGGGCTTATTAAGCATGTAAATGCTTACCCCTCTCTTTTCCCTGTCTTACAGAGCTCGAGGACTCGCAAAGATTGAAAGAAGGTTGAAGAGTCAACACACTATCAACCAGTCCAGCTTGGTATATAGACACTTTTATTTTGTTCAATGGCATGTATAGGACTTTTCAGTATTTTGTTATATGTGTCATTTGATTTGCCAAGATGAAGGCATGTAAAGATATACATATCTTTTTGTATATGGCCATGGGAATTGGCTCATTTTGAACTAGGCTATGACCTACAAATCTATGCATGTTTATGTTCATATGTGATGGCTTGGTTATAATTGGCAATGAGTTATAAGAATGAGCCAATCTTAAATGTGTCAAGGAGATATGGAAACCCTTAATACAAAAAAGAAATTAACCTAGCATGTATAAAACCGATGATATGAGGTTTTCATGCAATGAGGTTGATTAAGGTTTTATGTCGTGAAAGTTTAAGTCCGGTAACACCTTGAACCTTGTCCCAGGGCTGGATACGGGTGAGGGGTGTTACAGGTTCAATGGGCAAAGTCAAGTCGAGAAAGAATATGTGAATAGCTAAGTGACTCAGGTACGTACGAAATTCATATGAGTATTGAAAAGGGGAAATATTTGATGAACTTGATTAAAACAATGAATATGTGTTCAATGGAAAGGTTTGTGAATTTGGATGATATTAGCTCTGTTAAACATATTTGAATTGAAATGCAAATGTTCATCTGATAGCTTTATTTGTATATGGCTTACTAAGCTTTTACAGCTTACTTTGTGTGTTCTTCCCATGTTTTATAGATTATCGAAGCTAGCTCAGACTCGGAGGTCATCGGGAAACATCATCACACTATCGATCATCCCGTTGGTACTTTTGGAACTTTGTATTTATGGTATATGGCATGTATAGGCTAGTGTCATTGTGGAATGTTTTGAGACTTGATTTTGGCCATAAGATTTGGCTTGTAAATGTTGGTGTGAACTTGGCCATTTAAGTTGGCTTAAGTTATTTGTTTGATAAGTTATTTATGTGATGTATATAATGCCTTATATGTTGGCTTGTTTGGTATGGTAATAACGTTGTTATTTAGTTAATTGTTATATGATGCATTAATGCTTGGAAGATTGGCATATTGTGATATGACTTTGAGATGGAGATATGGTGTAAGTTATGTCATGAAATAGAGGATAAGTTGATTAGTTAATGTATTTGGAAATTAGATAAGTTGTGATGACTTTGGCATAATGATTTAGTATGTTTGAATATGAAATTGAGTAATTGATATGATTGAATATAGATGACATTATATATGTATGAATTGGCATGTTTTTGTTGCCTATCTATGTGTTGAATTAGTAACAATTTGGGTTGCTTTGTGTACATGAGAGTAGGGTGGAAAATTGGCTTTTCAAATGGCCTATTTTTGTCCACACAGGTAGAAATATGGGCGTGTGTCTCAGCCGTGTGTGACACATGGTCATGTTACAAGGCCGTGTGTCCCCTTGGGTACCCTTCGAATTAAAGTTAGTATACCCTATAGTTTTGATACGGCCTAGACACATAGACATGTCTACTGGCCGTGTGTGGCACACGGGCTGGCACATGGGCATGTGGTTGGTCGTGTGTCCCAAGTCAGTAACCCCCCATAGATTTCACACAGCCTGACAGGCGGGCATGTCCTCAGCCGTGTAGTGCAAGTCAGTATGTATGCCCTGTTTTCACATGGCTTGTGACATGGACGTGTTTGGTGGTCATGTGAGGCACACGACCTATTCCCACAGGCGTGTGACCTTGAAATCAAAGAAAATTTTCTAAGTTTCCCAAAGTTTGCAAATGTTTTCGGTTTAGTCCCGAACCAGTTTTAAGCATGTTTTAAAGTCTCGTAGAACCTTCTAAAGGATGATATGAATGATTTGATTGGATTATGATTATGTTTACTCAAGTCTATGATTTAAGTTTTGGTTGATCGGTAATGCCTCGTAACCCTATTTTAGCGACGGATATAGGTTAGGGGTATTACAATTCTGGTTCTGGTGGAACTGGAATTTCAACATTTGGTTGAACTTCCTCCGAGTCTTGAGCATTAGCTGGCTCCTTTCCAACTTCAACGTTGTTGGGTTCTAATGTCTTTCCACTCCTCAATGTCAATTCTTTACAATGCTTCTTCCCTAGATTCCTCGGATTCTCCGTATCGCTAGGTAAAACACCTTGTGGTTGATTTCTGAGTTCAGTTGCAAGTTGGCCCATTTGGTTTTCCAAGTTTTTCAATGTAGGTTCTTGGCTTTGGACTAAAGCATCATTCTTGGCTAGGTATGCCTTTAACAAGTTTTCTAAGCCATTGGATGGTTTAGCTTGAGGTAGTTTCTGAACTTGTTGGGTAAAAATAGGTGGCTGGATCGATCTAGGTTGGGCATATGTGTTACTGGGTCCAGCCCCTTGGTTACTCCAGGAGAAATTAGGATGGTTTTGCCACGATGGGTTATAGGAATTGGATTGCAGTCCTTGCCTTCCTCGATTTTGGTTATAGTTACCCATGTAATACATAGATTCTAGGTTCGATGGACATTCTTTGAACAAATGTCCTTCCCCACAATAGACATAGGCTACATTTTCAACTTGATTCGGTGGCTGAGTTGCAAAACTATTAAACCAATTAGTGATAAAAATTTTAAGCATTGATGATATGGATGATACTTGAGATGCGAGTGAAGTGAGAGCGTCCACTTCATGTATTCCAATGACTTGTCTTTCTAACGCCGCTCGATTGGTTCGCCATTGATATTTATTACTGGCAATCCTCTCAATGATTTCATAAGCCTCATTATAAGACTTAGAAAGGAGAACACCATTAGCAGAAGCATCCATTACCATCCTCGTGTGTGCATTAAGACCATTATAAAACGTCTTAAGTTGGACACAATGAGGGATTACATGATGAAGGTACTTCTGTAATAATTCTTTGTACCTTTCCCATGCCTCATACAAGGACTCATCATCTATTTGTTGGAAAACAGTGATCTCATTCCTCAACTTAGCATTCTTGCTAGGCGGGAAATACTTCATAAAGAATCTTTCTGCTAAGTCTTGCCGTGTGGAAATTGAATTTGGTGGCAATGAGTTCAACTAGGCTCAAGTTCTATCCCTTAGTGAATATGGGAACAGCTTCAATCGTAATGCATTTTTGAGTACTCCCACTAACTTGAAAGAATCGTTCACCTCCAAAAATAGTCTTAAGTGAAGGTAAGGATCTTTGGTAGGCATTCCACTAAATTGGCCCATTGTCTGAAGCATTTGGAACATGACTGGCTTCAGCTCGAATTGTTTTGCCTCAATTTCGGGTCTCCTAATACCCGGATTAAGATCATGAAACACTAGCATGTCATATTGTCTTAGAGCTCTATCCCTATCATCAGCAATAAAGATAGGATTTTGAACAGGGTTTGCTTTTTTTCCTTGATTCGAATTTTTGAAATTCATCTTTTCGGTCCTTCTCTGACTTGGTTGTCTTCTTTGCTGTTGAAAAGTGCTTTCTATCTCAGGGTCTACATGGAGTAAATCGTTAATTTGGTCAATACTCATAAACACTTGAAAAAAATCATAGAAAAATTAATTAAGTTAAAATTGAACAAAAAAAAAAGCCAAAATTCAAAACTAACAAATTCACAAATGATGACTTTTTAAAGCAGTCCTAGGCAATGACGCCAAAAACTTGGAACGACGAAAATGTGGAAGTGTACACAATCGCAACAAGTAATAAAGTGACAAGTAAATGTCAAGTTATCGTACCCATAGGGACTATGAAAAGAATTATTTATGAATACAATTTAAAACACTTTGGTGGAGAAAATATTTTGATATGAAAAGTGATTAAAAACCATAAAACAAAGTAAAGTAAATAAAATAAAATAAAGTTCTAATGCACGATTTCAAAAGCAAATTTTAATCAAGATGACATAATTGTGTTAGATTAATTACATTTCTTAACTAAGAATTACTAAACTCATGTTTATGTTGTTACGAATAAATTCACGGCAACTCGGTAATTTGCTAACATATGAATATACTCACCTACAAAAATCCATTCATCTCTTGACTATATCTCTATGTCAATTCAACCAATTAAACAAACATTAATAGGAAAATGTGTTAATGTACATACATACTTATGAAATTAAAATAATCTTTTGTACATATCTCTATGCCAATTCAAACAATTAATTTAATCACATAAACACATAAAATATTACGTGAGGTAACAATGTATTTCTACCTTGAAACAGTTTAATCACAATAATCTTGCAAGTTATGGAAGGCAATTCTATCGCTCAATACAGTTGCTAATTTAACCCTCAGTTACCTTAGATGATTAAACATGAACTAGTTAAGTATCATGTCAATTAATTACAATTTCAATCTGTTTAAATAATTGATTCATTAGTTACCTTACAATTGTAATACAAGAATAACTTAGTCATGGTTTTACTTAATCAAAGATCTTACCGAGGCCTATAACAACACAAACACAATTTTACTAAATTAAGAAAACGAAATGCAATCAACTTAATACGAATTAAATTTAAGCCATATTAATTAAATAAATCATATCAACATAAATATTCATAGACGTGTTCATCATAACAACAACATAATTTAAAAAGATAAGGGACAAGAAGCAAATCTGGTATTTCTCTGTAGCTTGGCTAGGTTGCTCCACTCTTCCTTCTTCACTTGTTATTGTCGAACCAAGGCTTCTATGAACACTTGAATGCTGCTCGAAATGATGGATGAACAACTTTTTTTCAAAAGGTGAAATTGGCAAGAGGACAAAGGAAAACAAATGGAAATATAAAGAGCGAAAGTTGAGAGAGAAGAGAAGAGATGAGAAAGTTGAGGTGTGTTGAAATGAGCAGCCAAGGGGGATTTTTATAGGCTGAGAGGGCTGCTAAAAATAGCCAAAATCTGCAGCCAAAGATCCCTCCCATGGCCGGCCACACAAGTGGCAAGTTTGAAGTTTTCAAACTTGCTATATTAAGGCTGGGGTAAATCTAGAAAGGCATAAATAGTGGAGGGGTTTGTTCGCAATTTGATGGAGTCTTCAAGGGCCTTTTTGCAATACAATTAATCAGCCAAGCAAGCTGATTGGCTCAGCTTTCTGGACGGTTTTGGGCTGCCCAAAGCTTGACCGGTTCAGTTCTCTCGATTCAGCTCAACTAGGCCATTTTTCATAATTTAATTAATAACAAATTATTTAACCCAAATTAAATTGGATTAAAATTAAAATTAATTATATTATGAATTAATACACATAATTTGGATCGTATTTAGCTGAAAAATTCATTTGTCTCGATGCTTCAAAAATCGCTTCTCAGTTTTGCATTTCTAGTAGTGTCTGTCGAGCCAATTTTCGTCCTTTGTGCAAATCTGTCGAAAATGATCAAAATTAATCAAAATTTATTATAAAATTATTTAAAATTCATTATGTTAATAAATTAAGTCCAAAATAATTATTTTATAGTAATTATATATTTTTCGACAATAATTTTACCGAAACTGCATGAATTTGAGTTAAAAAGGGCATGAAAAAGTGTGTATATTTTCGTGTTTTCACTAGCTCATCACCTTGGGGTGCACCAGTTTTATTTTTTGAAAAGAAAGATGGATCGTTGAGATTATGTATTGATTGCAGACATCTCAATATGGTTACAATCAAGAAAAAGTATCCATTGCCTCGTATTGATCACTTGTTTGATCAGTTAAAATGTGCCACTGTATTTTCAAAGATTGATTTTGATTCTGGCTATTATTAGTTATGAGTAAAGGACTCAAATGCACCAAAGACAACCTTCAGAACCAGGTATGGGAACTATGAGTTTCTTGTGATGCCGTTCGGCTTGACTAATGCACCTGCAGTATTTATGGATTTAATGAATTGAATTTTCATACCATATCTGGATAGATTTGTTGTGGTGTTTATTGATGATATTTTGGTATACTCTCGAGATGAAATTGAACATGCTGATCATCTGAAAATTGTACTGCAAACTCTGCATGAGAAACAATTGTATGCCAAATTTAGTAAATGTGAATTTTGGCTTTACGAAGTAGGTTTTCTCAGACATATAGTATCTGCTGAAGGTATCATGGTTTACCCAAATAAAATATCAGCAATTGTTAACTAGAAACCACCGAAAAATGTGTCTAAAGTCAAAAGCTTTCTAGGACTAGCTGGATATTATCAGAGGTTTGTAAAAGGTTTCTCGATGATAGCCTCTCCGATGACTCGTTTGTTACAGAAGGATGTGAAATTTGAATGGACTGATAAATGCCAGTAGAGTTTTGACAGATTGAAAGCCTTATTGACTGAAGCACCTGTACTAGTTCAGCCTGAATCGGGTAAGGAATTTGTAATTTATAGTGAAGCATCATTGAATGGTTTAGGCTGTGTCTTTATGCAAGAAGGTAAAGTGATAGCCTATGCTTCTAGACAACTAAAACCACATGAAAAGAATTACCCGATACATGACTTAAAATTGGCAGCCATTGTGTTTGCATTGAAAATTTGGCAACACTATCTGTTTGGTGAATAATGCCATATATTCACTGACCATAAAAGTTTGAAGTATTTGATGTCATAGAAAGACTTGAATTTGAGATAGCGCAGGTGACTTGAGTTATTGAAAGATTATGATCTGGTTATTGATTATCACTCGGGAAAAGCAAATGTGGTTGTTGATGCTCTAAGCAGAAAATCTTTATTTACCTTACAACCAATGAATACTCGATTGACTTTATTTGATAGTGGTTTATTCATAGCTAAGTTAAAAGCTAAATCGGTATTTCTACAACAAATCTATGAAGCTCAAAAAAATGATGATGAATTTCAAGCTAAATGGTACAATGTGAGTCAAATTCTGATTCAAAAATTCAGATTGGGTCTGATGGTTGTCTGTTATTCAGAGGCAAAATATGTGTACCGAAGAATTCAGAACTTGTACAGAAGATTGTGAATGAAGCTCATAATGGTATTATGTCTGTGCATCCAGGGAGTAATAAAATATACAATGATTTGAAAAACATGTATTGGTGGCCGAGAATGAAACGTTACATTTCTGAATTTGTGTCTAAGTGTTTGATATGTCAGCAAGTTAAAGTTGAACATCAGGTACCTTCAGGATTATTACAGCCAGTTACGATACCAGAATGGAAATGGGAAAGAGTTACTATGGATTTTGTATCGGGATTACCCTTATCTTTGAAAAAGAAAGATGACATTTGGGTAATAGTCGACCGTCTAACAAAGTCTGCACACTTTATTCCGGTACGTATGGATTTCTCCCTGGATAGATTAGCAAAGTTATATGTTTCTGAGATTGTTAGGCTACATGGAGTACTAGTCTCTATTATTTTAGACAGAGATCCTCAATTTACATCCCGATTCTGAAATAAGTTGCAAGAAGCTCTAGGTACACAGTTACATTTTAGCACCACTTCCCATCCTCAAACTGATGGACAATCTGAACGTGTGATAAAGATTTTAGAAGATATGCTTCGGTGTTGTGTGTTGGAATTTGAAGGTAATTGGGAAAAATATTTACCTTTATTTGAATTTGCATACAATAATAGCTATCAGTCTAACATTAAAATGGCACCGTACGAGGCTTTGTATGGTCGTACATATAGAAATCTGTTGTATTGGATAGAGCCCAGTGAGAAAAAGATACATAGAGTTGATTTAATTCGTGAAACTAAAGAAAAATTTAAGCTAATTCGAGATAGTTTGAAAGCAGCCTCTGATCCTCAAAAATCTTATGCTGATCTTAAACGAGAAAAGATAGAATTTCAGGTCAGTGATAAGGTATTTTTGAAAGTATCACCTTGGAATAAAGTTCTTCGATTTAGCTGTAAAGGAAAATTAAGTCCACGGTTTATTGGACTATATGAAATCATTGAAAGAATCAGACCTATTGCACACAGATTGGCATTACCACCAGAACTTGATAAAATTCAAAAAGTTTTCCATGTGTCTATGTTAAGACGATATCAGTCAGATCCTTCACATATTATCTCTCTGACAGAAGTGGAAATTTAGCCTGACATAACTTACAGTGAGGAATGATAAAAATTCTAACATGTGAAATGAAAGAGTTAAGAAATAAAAAGGTAGCTTTAGTGAAAGTTCTTTAGTAGCGACATGGGATTAAATAAGCTACCTGAGAACCGGAAGATACCATGAAAAGGCAATTTTCGAACCTCTTTACTGATAAGATTTTCGTGGATGAAAATTCTTTAAGGCGGAAGAGTTGTAACAGCCCGTTTTCAGTGAAGTCAGAATAGTGGTTTTAGGACCACAAATCCGAGTCAAAAATAAAATTTATTTTAAAATTATTGCATGGTTTGCATCATGATATGAAACATGTATGAAAATTTTGATAAGAAAATATTACCGATTTTGTGTTTAATTATAGAAAGGACCAAATTGCATAAAATACAAAAGTTTAATTCTAGTAGCTAGAAGAATTAAATAGCTATAGAATTCAAAATTTGAGGTCCTTATATGGTAATTAGACCATTAAGAAAAATTACTAAATATTTTTGATGATTCATCCATAGAAAATTAGAAAAAAAAAGATTAAATTGAAAATTGAAATAAATATATAATATCACCATTTTACCTAAATTCTATGAAAACCCTAGGAGAGAGAAAGAAAATCAAGTAAGCCTAATTGGGTAAGTAATCTTGTCCCGTTTTTAGTAATTGTTACATTTCCGAGATCGTAACAACCTAATCTATCTATTTTGGGGATTAATTTGCAAAGTTATCAAAATGTTGAAATTTTTCCATGGATGAATATGTTGAAAATTTTTAAATTTATGATAGAAAATGGAAGGTTGTTGATAGATAAACAAATTTTGTAAAGTGAATTTTCATGAAATTGTGATTTAGGGACTAAATTGTAAATATGTAAAATTCATGGAAAGCTTCTAATTTTTGTGAAATATATGTGTTGTAAATATTATATGTAAAAATCGGTTAGGCTTGGAATAATGATTAAATTGTATGAATTTCGTTTTCCGAACCTAGGGATGAAATCGTCATTTATGGAAAATATAGAGGCAAATTGGTAATTTTGCTTAGGGTGTGAATTGAATTAAATTGAGTATGAAATGGATTAAATTGATGTTAAACTCATTTATATAGATCCGAATAGACCTAGTACAGAGTTGCATAGAGAAAAACAAAAAGTATCGAATTAGTAGATCATTGTATACAAACAAGTATTGAGGTAGGTTCGTGTAACTAGATTATGTATATTAATATGTTTGGAATTGAATGTTGAATATGTATGAATTGTATTAATGTTTAATATATAAAATTAATTACATGTCTAATGTTGCTCAAAAAGTATAAGTCCCGTTTGAATAGATAGAATTCGATGGATACAGGATTTCCCGATTGGTTGGGTCTTGCATATGTTGCAGACACACCATAGCTCTTATGATCATCCTATTATAAGCCATCTTGAGCTTCCTGTTAAATAGTTCTTGCGAGCATCTTGATCGATAGTGATCCTGCATGTGTTGCGGACTACCACAGCTCTTTCTGAGCATCCTATTATACGATCAATTGTGATCCTACATATATTGCGGACACAAATGCAACTATTTATGAGGGTCCTGATATAGACTCTTTATGAGCTTCTTGATATGGCTCGCTTGAACATCCTGTTATATGGCTATCCAGAGCTCCCTGATAATAGTTCTTCGGAGTTACCTGTTAAGCTCAATGAGCTTCTTGCTTTAAACTCTTATGATTTTTCTGATTTAGCCCGGATAAGCTTTCTATTACATGGCTCATATAGGCATCCTGTTATATGGCTCGTGAGAGTGCTTCTTGATTATGTGCCCTAATCGGGTACCCCTGATTATGAGTTGATGGTTTACTATTTTGTACACTTCGAGTGTACTACATGTGTATCCATTGATATTTCAAATAAATTCAACAGGAAGAGTTTTGACATGGTTAAATTGAACTTAAAATGATTGATTCTAGAAATTCCCATGTTATTGGAAATATGATATGAAAAGCACATGTTATTGAAAGTTATTACATGATGAGCTCATCCTTGATTTTTTATGTTTACATGATAAACATGACTAACAAATTTCTTGAGATCATATGTGTTTAGGCAAATGGCCATAATGAATTGTATGCATATTTTTATACTTATTTTGAATGTACATGATTGGTGAGTTAAATTCTTGTTATATGAACTTACTAAGCATTTGAGATGCTTACTCGGTTTTCTTTTCTTTTTTTACAGTGCTCGGAAGCTTGTAAAGGTTGGAATCGATCGAGGCATCATCATACTATTCTTCAGCTCGTTTTGGTACAAATAGTAAACTTATTTTGTTATAATGGCATGTATAGGCTAACTTAGCCAATGTTCGCATGTAAATGGTTGTTTGTAATCTAGCCATTGGAATGGCTAGTGATGGTATATTTAGTGAATAAATACTTGAGTTTATAATATGGTTAATATATGTTTGCTTGGTATGGTTAGATTGAATGGTGGTAAACATATATGTCTTTCAAAAGTTAAGTTTGAATACATGTGATGACATATCATGTATAATGTTAATGTTGGCTTGGTTTTAATGTCTTGAATTAGTTGGTGTTTATGCTTATATGTTTATGTAGGTGGACGAAAATTTGTGTGAGAAAAGTGGCCTTGAAAATTGCCTATTTTTGTCCACACGGGTGGACACACGAGCGTGTGCCTCAACCGTGAGTGACACATGACCATGCGCACGGGCAGGTGGTTTGGCCGTGTGTCCCCTACATCTTTAAAATTTAGAAACAATATGCTCAAAATTGGTCACATGGGCAGAGACATAGGTGTGTGTCTTAGCCGTGTGTGACACATGGCCTAGCACACGGGCATGTGTCTTGGCCGTGTGAATCCTGCACCTAATTTTTGAAAATTAAATTGTCCACACGACCTAGCACTCGGGCGTGTGGCTGGCCTTGTGACTCAAGTCAAAGAGTTACACGAGAATGGACACAGGTTGGGACAAAGTCGTTTGCTTTACATCGAATGCCCACACGGCCTGAGACACAGGCATGTCTCTTGGCCGTGTGAACAGCACGACCTACTCACACGGGCGTGTTACCCCTATATTTATGAAAAATTTTATAATTCTGAAAAAAATTCTTTGAACTGATATAGTTCTGATTTGTTTATAATGCATAAATTGGGCCTCAAGGGTCCATTTAAGGGACAATATGATTGAATATGATTGGTTTTAGATATGAATAGTGAATGACATAATTTAACTGTATTTGTTTTGTAAATCCCGGTAATGCTCTGTAAACCTGTTCATGTGACATATATGGGTTAGGGGTGTTACATATATAAAGGCTTCTTCATTTTTTATGAAGGATAAAATTGTTTTCATTAATAAAGCTTTCAACTCTGTGAGTTAATTTCTTTGTGCAAGATTTCTTTCTTGTGATTTTTAGAAGTAGTTTTCTTCTTAATTTTCTTCAAACAGTCATGGGAATTATTTCTTAGAGGGCTTATTAGAGTCATTAATTGAGTTTTTTGGGTTTTATATATCAAAGGATTCAATTAGACACTTAGCCATCATATCCATCGGTTTACTCGTTTCATTTTCTACTTTGTTTCTTTTTTTAATTCATTTCTTTAGTTATTTATTATTTTTATTTATTCTTTGTTCTCAAATTTCTTCTTTTAGTGTTTTCATTTTCTTTATTTCTAAATTTGTTCATTTCTTCTTTACATGTCATATTTGAATCTTTCTTTCTCGAGTCGAACAACTTGAATACAATCCCACTATTTTTTATCAACTTTCTATCTCTACTATTTTGATTAAATTCACATATCATTCATTCCAATCACAACAAATCTAAATTAATTCTTTAAAATACAAATAAAGTTAATATGAAAACTTGTAACACTCCTAACCCATATCTATCACCAGAACAGGGTTCCAAAATATTACCGAAGTTTACAGAACAAATACAGTTAAATTATGTTATTCACTATTCATATCTGAAACTAGTCATATTCAAACATATTGTCCCTTCATTGGACACTCGAGGTCCAATTTATACATTAAAAACAAGTCCGACTAAATTGGGAAACCAAAGAATTTTTCACAAAATTTTCAAAATTTTCTTATATACGGGGGACACACGCCTGTGTGATCAGGCCGTGTGGCTCACATGGCCAAATGACACGCTAGTGTCTCAGGCCGTGTGGACATTCGTTATGAGGCACACGATCGTGTCCCAGCCCGTGTTTAAATTAGGGTAGCTACTGACTTAGGTCACACGGCCAGCCACACGCCCGTGTACCGGGCCGTGTGGAAAATTTAATTTTAAAAAATTAGGTGCAGTACTCACATGGCCAAGACACACGCCCGTGTGTAAGGCCGTGTGTTACATATGGTTGAGACATACATCCGTGTCTCTACCCATGTGTTCAATTCTGAGCATTTTGTTTCTAAATTTTAAAGATGCAAGGGACAAACGGCCAAACCACACGCCCGTGCGCGTGGCCGTGTGTCACACATAGTTGAGACACACGCCCGTGTGTCTACCCATGTGGACGAAAATAGGTTATTTTCAAGGACACTTTTCTCACCCAAATTGTCTTCAATCTACACTAATACTTGCATACATATACCAATCAATTCAAGACATTAAAACCAAGCCAACATTAACATTATGCAGGATATATCATCACTCATATTCAAACTTACCTTTTTAAGGACATATATGTTTACCATCCTTCAATCTACCATACCAAGAATACATATATTAACCATACCATAATCTCATATATATGTTCACCAAAAATATCATTACTAGCCATTCTAATGGCTAGATTACAAACAACCATTTACATGCGAACATTGGCCAAGTTAATACATGCCATTATACCAAAATAAGTTTGCTATTTATACCAAAACGAGCTGAAAGATAGTGTGATGATGCTCTGATCGATTCCAACCTTTACCAGCTTCTGAGCACTTTAAAACAAAAAAAATAAAATTGAGTAAGCATATCAAATGCTTAATAAGTTCGTATAACAAGAATTTAACTTACCAATTATGTACATTCAAAATAATTATACAATCATGCATTCAATTCATTACGGCCATTTGCCTAAACACATATAATCTCAAGAAACTTGTTAGTTATGTATAGCATGTAAACATCAAAAATCAAGGATGAGCTCATCATGTAATAACTTTCAATAACATGTGATTTTCATATCATATTTCCATATAACATGTGCTTTTCCATAATCAATCATTTTAAGTTTACTTTAACCATGTGAGAACTCTTACCATTGAATTTATTTGAAATATCGATGGATACACATCTAGTACACTCAAGGTGTACAAAACTGTAATTCGTCAACTCATATTCAAGGGTACCCTATTAGGGCACATTGTAACAACCCGTTTTTAGGTCAAATCAAAATAGTGGTTTCAGGACCACAAATCTGAAATAGAAATGTAAATTTTATTATTCCTTGAAGGTCTACAGTATGATTAAATAATTGTGTGAAAATTTGGTTAAGAAATTTTATCGATAGGATGTCCAATTTGACTAATAGGACTAAATTGTAATAGGTGCAAAATGTGTGTTCTAGTATCTAGAGGTGTCTAATTGCTATGAAATTTTAAATTGGAGTTCCTTAAATGGTAATTAGACCATTATACTTTAAGTTCAACAAAAATGGACATGGTTAGGTGAAATTTCAAAGTTTGGCATTAAGGGTATTTTGGTCATTTGGTTAATAAAGACAAAATAACTAAAATAAAAGTGTTCATCTTCTCAAATTAGTTCCCCCATAGCTGAAAATTTCAAGGAGTCCATAGCTAGGGTTTTGGCCTCTTTCAAGCTCGATTATCAATAAAGAAGAGGTTCTGACATAGACCAGGGAATGAAAAAGGTTGTGGACTAAATCAAACTATTAGCCATTTTGTACCGAGGTAAGTTTGTATGTTAAAAATAAGTTTTAGAATAATTGTATTTAAATGCTTTAATATTGCATGAATTGTATGTTTGATTATGTAAATGACTATAATTCTACGAACGAGTTCGACAACGATTCAGCAAATGAGAAATCCCGTTGAACCTTAGGAATAGGATTGGATACAAGTGAAATGTCATTAGGGTCATTTTGTGTTATGTGATTATGTGATCCAGGTGCTGGTCTTGTATGTCCCACTGGTGGCTGAGTATACCAGCATAGTTACAGATATCTGACAGCTTGTGTGAGCAGCACCGCGTAGCTACGTCTTGACTAACAACTTGTGTGAGCAGGCCTGCCGATAGATCAAGAGCAAGCGATTATGTGATATGAGACTTACGTAGCTTTGGCTACATATGTGGCACCTAGTGTGCAAATTTCCTGAGTATCCGACATTGTTATTCCTAGTGGTTCATAGGTATGTCAAAGATGAGAACATATGTAAGTTCATTTCAAAATGGTTCAGGTATGTACGTAAAGCTCATGTTTATTAAATGCTTGAAATGATGAAAATGAGGTAAGTTTTATCATGGAATGAATTAAAATCATGAGATTATGGTAAATTTACATTTAATTATGTTATATTATTTAAATGTTACATGCATGGTAAGGTTGCTTATTTCTTGCATAGAAGCTTACTAAGCTATATAACTTACTCCATTTATTTTTCGTGTTTTTTATAGTGTTGCCAAGCTAGCTCGAATTGTAGATTGTCAGAGATTCGAATCACAATATCAAACTCTCATTTTTGGGTATTGATGATCTTAGTATTTTGGAAGTATGACATGTATAGAGACTTGGTCTTTTTGTTATATGTGTCATTATGATTGGCCAGATGTATTGACTTGTAATATTCAAAAGCTTGATTTAATATTTGGCCATGTAAATTGTCTTATTTTGGCTAACATGGTTGTAAGCCTAAGTGTATTCAAATATGTGCCAATATCTTTGGTGGTATGGTCATGGTATGCATGGTGAATGATGGAATGTGATTTATAGCATGAATGTGAAATGTTTGGAAATGTGATCTATTGATGAGATGATAAATTTATGCACAATTAGTTGTCTTGAAAGTAGTTAATTGAGGCTTAATGAATGTGAAATTTGCATGATTGATTTAGGGCATAATAAATGTTGTGAGTATGATAGATGTTACTATTGTGTTGGTATGTTTTGGTCATAGTTGTGGGTGTTTTGGTTGCCTAAGTATATTATGTTTTATGCCATTGAATTGGTGTATGTGTATGTGTAAATAAGGGTGGCAAATGCCTTGGTAAATAGCTTTCATTTTGTCCATACGGGTAGACACACGGGCGTGTGTCTAGGCCGTGTGTCTGTCCCATGGGCATGTGTTTTGGCTGTGTGTCGCTTACACCTTAGTTTTGAGAAACAGAATGCTCAGAATTGAGCACACGGGCAAAGACACGAGCGTGTGTCTCAGCCGTGTGGACGGCATGGCCTTGAACATGGGCATGTACCCTGGCCATGTGAAGTCTACACCCATTTTGTGAAAATCTATTTTCCACACGGCCTAGCACACAAGCGTATGACTTGGCCGTGTGATCTCAATTTGTTCATGGGTTACAAGTCAGAGAGTTACACGGGGTCGGGATACGGGTGTGTGTGACCACACGGCCTGCCCACACGGGCATGTCCCATATCCACATGGCCTGCCCTTACGAACGTGTCCTATACCCACCTTGGTTTAGTCTCGGACCACTCTCAAAGCATGTTTAGGGCCTCGTAGGCTCGTATTAGGGACTTTATGATTAAATGAAAATGGCTTCAATTTAGACAAAAATTTATGGCTCGAAATTGTATGATTGTTTATGATGTAAGTCTGGTAATACCTCATACCTTGTTTCGGCATCGAATACGGGTAAGGGGTGCTACATTTAATGGTATCGAAGCTATGGTTTAATCAGTTCTCGAACTAACGTAGGATGTGTAAGAGTCAAGCTATACATGCCATATATAAATTGTGATAGTGTGACAACTCCTAACAATTAAAAATTGTGTTTTCATGTAGTAAATGGATTCCGACTGAGAAGTGGCTGATTGCATTGAGAGTAATGTGCCGGCTCCCTCCCAAGGGACCACGCCATCTGAAAGTAGGCCAGTGGCACTTAGTCAAGAAGAAGAGATTAGGGAAGCCTTCTTCCGAAGGATGAATGAGTGGTTTTCCAAGTTTGTTCGAACAATTACTCCTGCCCAACATCTTCCACCTCACCTAGCCCTTAACCAATTCCCGTAGCTCCCCAAGATGTGGAATTGGTAAGACTGAACAAGCCTCCAGTCGATAAGATTCGAAAGCACGGGGCTAAATAATTTAGAGAGAATGCTAATGATGATCTCGAGAGAGCAGAATTCTGGCTTGAGAACTCTATCCGAGTATTCGATGAGCTTTCTTACACCCGGATGAGTGCTTGAAATGTGCTATATCACTTCTGAAGGATACAGCATATCAGTGGTGGAACACTCTTATATTTGTGGTACTGAGGAAAAGAGTTACTTGGGATTTCTTCCAAGAGGAATTCAGAAAGAAATACATCAGTCAGCGGTTTATTGATCAGAAGAGCAAAGAGTTCTTAGAACTGAAACAGGGCCATATTGTAACATCCCGAAATAGGGCCTAGTCGAAATAGTGGTTTCGAGACGACAAACCCAACATTAAAATATTTATTTTATGATTATTATGAGGTCTAGTATATAAGAATATGCATGTGTTAAGATTTCATGAAGAAATTCTTTGAGTAAGGCGTCCAATTAGAAATTAGGGACTAAATTGAATAAATTGCAAAACTTGGATTCTAGAAACAATTTTTATGAAATTGCTTTAGATTATAAATTAAAAGGTTTTAGAGAGTAATTTGCCCAATTTCTATGTTTTTGGACAAAAAAGGGCTTGCATGGATGAAATTTTAAAGAAATTGCTTAAGGGCATTTTGGTCATTTGGCATTTTAATGAAATAATATGGGAAAAAGAAGGCAAAAATCAGCCATTTCTTCTCCATGGCTGCCGAAATTTGAAGAGTCTCCATAGCAAGGTTTTCAAGCTTTTCAAGCTCAATAGTAAGTGCTCTCAAGGCCCATTTTTAATGTTCTTTGAATTTTTTAAATCCCAGTAGCTTACTCTCTCCATTTCTACCCATATTTCATGCTAGGGTTCATGTTTAAAAATTTACCAATGCATGAGTTACTTGTATTTTTATGGTTTATGAAGGGATATGAAAGTTGAAGGTGTATTAAACATCTTTTCCAAGGTGATTTTCATAAAAAACCCCTAAAGGGACCTTTTTACAAAAGTTGTTAAATATGTGGTAAAAATGTGAAAATAATGGAAAATGTAGGCTGCCATAAGAAGGAAAAGTATTCTTATATGCTTGGGTAAGATAGAAATTGCATATGTATCATTATACGAGCCTAGGGACTAAATCGTAAAAATGTAAAAGGTTAGGGGCAAAATGATCATTTGGACCAGGGGTGGAATTTAGCCCTGAAAAATACAATGTGATATGTTAATGATTTAATTTTATTGGTTTAGACCCCGAGGAACAAGTTTCAGAGGTCGATCGAGGAAAACGAAAGGTTTCGAAATAACCGAAACACATCACCGAAACAAGTACCAGGTAAGTTCGGATAACTTAAAGTAGACCCATAACATGCATAATTGTATGATTTATGAATACATGATGATTGCATTATTGATGGCAGGAAAATGCATGGAATGTATCTTTGATAATAATTTATTGGTAAATGTCTCAGTTGAGGTTAGAAAGGGGATTCGATAAGAATATGTGTGCATTGTGGATTTAGCCTGGGCGGGTAATCCGCTTAGGGTCTGGATTTAACATGGACTGGTAATTCAGATCCGAGCACATTAAGGGTGTTTGTCATGTAAGGGATTTAGCCTGGACTGGTAATCCCGACATCACCTTATGAGTTTATATTACGGGGGATTTAGCTTGGACTGGTAATCCCGCCGTAAGATATGAGGTTCGCAGGAGTGCATACTTGAAATGATCATTCATATGAGTTGACGGTGATTGGATGATCCATTGAGATTTCTTAAAAACTCAACGAGACTAACACAAGGTATATGTACAAATGACCTGTTGAGTGATGAGCTCATCTAAGATATATTACACGGTGTTTTGTTATGTGACTAACTCATCGATTGAGTGCATGTGATAGGGAAATAATTTTCACATTCGTTGGTT
Source organism: Gossypium longicalyx (assembly GCA_025698465.1). NCBI lineage: Eukaryota > Viridiplantae > Streptophyta > Magnoliopsida > Malvales > Malvaceae > Gossypium > Gossypium longicalyx. The sequence goes on from CM047002.1 coordinate 82,202,255, forward strand.
TCATTATTTAATAAGGATGTATGCTAAATAATCGGTAAGTTTACTTTCCAGTTATTCCGAGCTTACTAAGCATGTAAATGCTTACCCCTCTCATTTCCCTGTCTTACAGAGCTCGAGGACTCGTAAGGATTGGAAGACGGTTGGAGAATCAACACACAATCAACTATTTCAGCTTTGGTATATAAACATTTATGTTTGTTCAATGGCATGTATAGAGCTTTGGAGTATTTTGTTATATGTGTCATTTGGTTTGCCAAAATCAAGGCATGTAAAGTCATACTTATCTTTTTGTATATGGCAATGGTAACTTGGCTTATCTCGAAGTAGGCACTGACCTACAATTCTATGCATGTTTATGTTCACATATGATGGCTTGGTTACAATTGGCAATGAGTTATAAAAACGAGTCAATCTCAAATATGTCAAGTGGACGTGGAATTCCTTAAATGCAAGATGAGGATTAACTTAGCATGTATGAAACCAATGACATGAGGTTCACATGCAATGAGGTCAATCAAAGTTTCATATTTATAAATGTATAATTTGGCCTAAACATGAACTATAGTAGTTTATAAGCGTAATTTGTTAGTAGAGGGTGACTTAAGGCTTGGAAAATAGCCTAATAAGGTCCACATGGGTAGACACACAGGCGTGTGTCTAGGCAGTGTGTGACACACGGCTCACCCCCATGGGTGTGTGGCATGGCCGTGTGTCCCCTGCACCTGAATTTTTAAGTTAGTATAGAACACGGGCTAAGCACACGTGCGTGTGACTTAGCCATGTGTTTTTAATAAAATGTTGAGGTTGAAGTCAGTGTTGCACACAGACAAAGGACACGGGCGTGTCCCAAGTCACATGGGCGTGTGTGACCACACAGCCCCATCACACGGGCGTGTTACTCTTCAAGTAAGGAAAAATTCTCTAAGGTACTCAAAGTTTATCAAACATCTTCGGTTTTGTCCCGTATTGCTCCTAGGTATGTTTTAGGCCTCGAAAGCCTGTGTCAGGGACAAAGTGTACATGTTTGAAAGGTTTTAAATTTGGGCGAAGTTCAGTGACCCGATTTAATAAGTTTGTAAAGGAAAATTACCGATAACGCCTCAAACCCTATCTCAGCGTTGGATACGGGTGAGGGATGTTACACGCATGACTGTGATTGAATACGAGCGAGTTTGTTAAACTCAGTAAATATGCTCGGGAATGAGTTTCGACAGAAGCTATTATGTGTAAGAGATTCAAAGATGGGCTGAATGAGGACATTCTACTATTAGTTGGGATTTTTGAGTTGAAAGAATTTGTTGTGCTAGTCGGACAAGCTTGCAAAGTCGAAGAGTTGAGTAAGGAAAAGAGAAAAGCTGAGTTTGAGGCTAGAGATTCGAGAAAGAGGTCGATGAATAAGTTGTTTCAATCTTCGTCGAAGAAATCAAGAGATTTGTATGCTCGCTCCAATGCTTCAGCTGGGTATCCCAACAGAGATAGTGGGAAGCAATATTCGGGTTCTAAGGCCCAAACTACATCCATAGCGAGCGTAGGTAATGCTAGGTCTAATACGTCTGAATGTCAACACTCTGGTAGACGACATCCCGGTGAATGTAGGATGAATAACCGGGCTTATTTTAAATGTGGCTCCCGAGATCATTTTATTTGAGATTGCCCTAAAATGGTTGAAAAAAATAATTTTCAGAATTCAAGATCAAGTTACACTACTGCTAGAGGAATACCCAAAGACTCAACTGTGAGATCGGAAGTTAGAACACCTGCGAGAGCTTATGCTATTCGTGCTCACAAGGATGTGTCCTCCCCTAACGTGATCACTAGTACATTTTATCTTTATGATACTAATGTAGTTGCATTAATTGATCCTGGATCAACTCATTCCTATATTTTCATGAATTTGGTATCTGGTAACAATTTTCCTGTTGAGTCTACTGAGTTTGTGATTAAGGTGTAAAACCCCTTAGGCAAACATGTTTTAGTTGATAAAGTTTGCAAGAGTTGTCTTTTAATGATTCAGGGTCACTACTTTTCGGTTGACTTAGTGCTTTTTCCATTTGATTAGTTTGATGTGATACTTGGAATGGATTGGTTGACTCTACATGATGTCATAATGAGTTGTAGAAAAAAGGTTATTGAATTGAAATGTCAAAACAATGAAACTCTTCGGGTTGAGTCAGACGAGTCGGGTGAATTGCCTACTAATTTCGTCGATGTCAATTCAGAGTTATGTAAGAAAGGGTTGTGAAGCATTTCTCGCGTATGTACTAAATACTAAGGTGCCTGAATTGAATATCGAATCTATGTCGGTAGTTTGTGAATATCTGGATGTGTTCTTAGAAGAGTTGCCAGGGTTACCACCAATCAAAGAGGTGGAGTATGCTATTGATTTGGCACCGGGGACTACACCGATATCGATAGCTCAGTATAGAATGGCTCTAACCGAGTTGAAAGAATTGAAGTCTCAGTTGCAAGAGTTGACAGATAAGGGTTTTACGAGTCTGGATTTTTCTCCCTAGGGTGCACCAACTTTATTCTTTAAGAAGAATGATGGATCCATGAGACTTTGTATTGATTATCGTCAACTTAACAAGGTTACGATAAAGAACAAGTATCTTTTACTAAGGATTGATGATTTGTTCGACCAGTTGAAAGGGACAATAGTGTTTTCGAAGATAGATTTGAGATCTGGCTACTATCAGCTGAAAGTTGAAGACTCAGATGTGCCAAAAACTGCATTCAGAACGAGGTATGGGCATTATGAATTTCTTGTTTTGCCTTTTGGATTAACTAATGCTCCCGCTATTTTTATGGATTTGATGAATCGGATCTTCAGACCGTATTTGGACAAGTTTGTAGTTGTGTTCATTTATGACATTTTGATTTATTCTCGAGATGAGGCTGAGCATGCCGAACAATTAAGAATTGTATTGCAGACTTTGAGAGATAAGAAATTGTTTGCTAAGTTCAGCAAAAGTGATTTTTGGCTCCGAGAAGTCAGATTTTTTGGGCATATTGTCTCAGCGGAAGGTATAAGGGTTGATCCGAGTAAAATTTCGGCAGTTGTTGATTGGAAACCGTCGAGGAATGTATCCAAGGTTAGAAGCTTTTTGGGCTTAGCCGGGTATTATCGACAATTTGTCAAGGGATTCTCGATGATTGCAACACCTATGACAAAATTGTTGCAAAAAATGTTAAGTTTAAATGTTTTGAGAAATGTCAATGGAGTTTTGAATAGTTGAAAGCGTTATTGACTAAGGCACCAGTATTAGTGCAACCTGAATCGGGAAAAGAGTTTGTCATTTTTAGCGATGTTTCATTGAACGGTCTAGGCTGTATGTTGATGCAATAGGTTTAAGTGTTAGCCTTTGCCTCGAGACAGTTGAAACCGCACGAAAAGAATTATCCGATGCACGACTTAGAATTGGCTACCATTGTGTTAGCTTTAAAAATTTGGTGACACCATTTATTCAGTGAGAAGGGTCACATCTTTACCGATCACAAGAGTTTATAGTATTTAATGACTTAGAAGGATTTGAATTTATGATAACAGAGATGGCTCGAGTTATTAAAAGATTATGAGTTAGTAATCGATTATCATCATGAAAAGGCGAACGTAGTCACCGATGCTTTAAGTAGGAAATATTTGTTTACTTTGAGAGCATGAATACATGATTGACTTTATCTGATAATGGTTTGATTCTAGCGGAGTTAAAAGCTAGACCTATATTTCTTCAGCAAATTTGTGAAGCTCAGAAATATGACGAAGAACTTCAAGCTAAAAGAGTTCATTGCGAATCGACTAGTGGTTCAGAATATCAGATTGGGACCATGATTGTTTGATGTTCTAAGGTAGGATTTGTATACCGAGGGATACTGAGCTTATTTAAAAAATTCTTCATGAGGCACATAGTAGATGTTTATCTGTTCACCCAGGAAGTACGAAGATGTACAACAATTTGAAGAAATTGTATTAGTGGTCAGGTATGAAAAGAGATATTCTTGAATTTGTATTAAGATGTTTGATTTGCCAACAAGTAAAGGTCGAACATCAAGTACCTTCGGGATTACTTTAGCCTATGATGATCCCCAAACAGAAATGAGACAGAATTACCTGTGACTCCGAAGAAGAAAGATGTTGTTTGGGTTGTTGTTGATAGATTGACAAAATCGACTCACTTTATTTTAGTACGTACTAACTATTCACTTGATAAGCTAGCTGAATTGTATAATGCTAAAATTGTTAGATTGCACAGGGTGCCTATTTCTATTATTTCGGATAGAGATTTAGGATTTACTTCATGATTGTGGAAGAGGTTGCAAGAAGCTTTAGGCACAAAGTTGAACTTTAGTATCGCGTTTCATCCATAAACTGACGGTCAATCGGAAAGAACGATTCAGGTTCTCGAAGATATCCTTCGTTGTTGTGTATTAGAGTTTGAAGGTAGTTGGGAAAAATATCTACCTTTAGTCGAATTTGCTTACAACAATAGTTTTCAGTCGAGTATAAAGACGGTACCGTATGAGGGATTGTATAGCTGCAAGTGTCGAACTCCGTTGTACTAGACCAAGCTCAATGAAAGATAGATTCACGAGGTTTATTTGGTTAGAGAAACTAAAGAAAAACTGAAAATAATTTGTGATTGTTTGAAAGCAGTTTCGGATAGACAGAAATCGTATGCAGATCTAAAATAAAAGGATATTGAATTTCAGGTTGGTGATAAAGTGTTTCTGAAAGTGTCACCATGGAAGAAAATTCTTAGATTTTGTTGCAAAGGTAAGTTGAGTCCGCGATTCATTGGGCCGTATGAGATTATTGAAAGAATAGGGCCAGTAGCATATTGACTAGCCTTGCCGTTAGAGTTAGAAAGGATTCACAATGTGTTTCATGTATCGATGTTACGCCGTTATCGATCAGATCCTTCGCACATAATTTCACCGACAAAGGTTGAAATTCGACCGGATATGACATATGGTGAGGAATCGATTAAGATATTAGCTCGAGAAGTTAAACAATTGAGAAATAAAAGCATAGCCCTAGTGAAAGTCTTATGGAAAAGACATGGGATCGAAGAGACTATGTGGGAACTGGAGGAAGCTATGAGAAAACAGTAATCAAACTTCTTTTCTGGTGAGATTTTCAGCGACGAAAATCCCTAAAGGGGGAAGAGTTGTAACAGCCCATTTTTGGGTCAAATCGAAACACTGGTTCAGGAACCACAAATCTGAAGTAGAAATGTTAATTTTATTATTTCTTAAAGGATTACAGTATGATTAAATGATTGTGTAAAAATTTGGTTAAGAAATTTTATCGATAGGATGTCCAATTTGACTAAAAAGGCGAAATTGCAATAGGTGCAAAATGTTTGTTCTAAAAGCTTGAGGTGTCTAATTGCTATGAAATTTTAAATTAGAGGTCTTTAAATGGTAATTAGACCATTGTACTTTAAGTTGGACAAAAATGGAGATGGTTAGGTGAAATTTCAAAGTTCAACAATAAGGGCATTTTGGTCATTTTGTTAATAAAGACAAAATAACTAAAATAAAAGTGTTCATCTTCTCAAATTAGTCCCCCATAGCCGAAAATTTCAAGGAGTTCATAGCTAGGGTTTTGGCCACTTTCAAGCTCGATTATCAAGAAAGAAGAGGTTCTGACCTAGACCAAGGAAAGAACAAGGTTGTGGACTAAATCGAACTATTAGCCATTTTATACTGAGGCAAGCTCGTATGTTAAAATAAGCTTTAGAATAATTGTATTTAAATGCTTTAATATTGCATGAATTGTATCTTTGATTATGTGAATGACTATAATCGTACGAACGAGTTTGACGATGATTCGACAAGTGAGAAATCTCGTTGAACCTTAGGAATAGGTTAGGATACAAGTGACATGTCACTAGGGTCATTATGTGTTATATGATTATGTGATCCAGGTGTTGGTCTTGTATGTCCTACCGGTGGCTGAGTATACCGGCATATGTTGCGGATACTTGACAACTTGTGTGAGCAGCGCCGCATAGCTATGTCTTGACTGGTAGCTTGTGTGAGCAGGCCCATCGATAGCTTGAGAGCGAGAGATTATGTGATATGAGACTTAGGTAGCTTTGGCTACATATGTGGCACTTAGTGTGCAAAATTTCTGACTATCCGACATTGTTATTTCAAGTGGTTCACGGGTATGTCAAAGATGAGAACATGTGTAAGTTCATTTCGAAATGGTTTAGGTATGTACGTAAAGCTCATGTTTATTAAATGCTTGAAATGATGAAAATGAGGTAAGTTTTGTGATGGAATGGATTACAATTATGAGACTATGGTAAATTTACATTTAATTATGTTATATTATTTGAATGTTACATGCATGGTAAAGTTGCTTATTTCTTGCATACGAGCTTACTAAGCTATATAGCTTACTCCGTTTATTTTCCATGTTTTTATAGTGTTGCCAAGCTAGCTCGGATCGGAGATTGTCAGAGATTCGAATCACATTATCAAACTCTCATTTTTGGGTACTGATGATCTTAATATTTTGGAAGTATGGTATGTATAAGGACTTGGTCTTTTTGTTATATGTGTCATTATGATTGGCCAGATGTATTGGCTTGTAATTGTCAAAAGCTTGATTTAATATTTGGCCATGTAAATTAGCTTATTTTGGCTAACGTGGTAGCAAGCCTAAGTGTATTCATATATGTGCCAATATCTTTGGTGGTATGGTCATGGTATGCTTGGTGAATGATGGAATGTGATTCATAGCATGAATGTGAAATGTTTGGAAATGTGATCTATTGATGAGATGATAAATTTGTGCACAATTAGTTGTCTTGAAAGTAGTTAATTGAGGCTTAATGAATGTGAAATTTACATGATTGATTTAGGGCAAAATAAATGTTATGAGTATGATAGATGTTGCTATTGTGTTGGCATGTGTTGGTCATAATTGTAGGTGTTTTGGTTGCCTAAGTATATTACGTTTTGTGCCATTGAATTGGTGTCTGTGTATGTGTGAATAAGGGTGGCAAATGCCTTGGTAAATAGCCTTCATTTTGTCCACACAGGTAGACATATGGGCGTGTGTCTAGGCCGTGTGTCTGTCCTTTGGGCATGTGTTTTGCCCTACACCTTAGTTTTGAGAAATAGAATGCTCAAAATTGAGCACACGGGCAGAGACACGGGCATGTGTCTCAGCCGTGTGGATGGCACGGCCTTGAACACGGGCGTGTACCCTGGCCATGTGAAGTCTACACCTATTTTCTGAAAATTGATTTTCCACACGGCCTAGCACACGGGCGTGTGACTTGCTCGTGTGATCTCAACTTGTTCATGTGTTACAAGTCAGAGAGTTACCCGGGGTCAGGACACGGGTGTTTGTGACCACACGGCCTGCCCACACAGGCGTGTCCTATATCCAAATGAGCGTGTGACCCCTGCTTGGTGGAATAATTTTCTAAGTATTGTAAAAATTTCTAAAGTTCTCGGTTTAGTCTTGGACCACTCCCAAAGCGTGATTAGTGCCTCGTAGGCTCGTATTAGGGACTTTATGATTAAGTGCAAATGGTTTTAATTTAGATGCAAATTTATGGCTCGAAATTGCATGATTGCTTGTGATGTAAGTCTGGTAATACCTCGTACCCTGCTCCTGTGTCGAATACAGGTAAGGGGTGTTACACACATAATCAAGAAACACTCTCTTGAGCTATATAACAGGATGCTCATGTAAGCAATGTAATAGGAAGTTTATCCAGGCTAAATCAGGAAACTCATAATGAGTTTAAAATAGGAAGCTCATTGATCTTAACAGGTAACTCTGAAGAGTTATTATCAGGGAGCTCTGGATAGCCGCATAACAGGATGTTCAACCAAGCCATATCAAGAAGCTCGTAAAGAGCCTTATAATATGACGCTCATAAAGAGTTGCGTTTGTGTCCGCAATATATGCAAGATCACAACCGATCGTGTAATAAGGCACTCACAAAGAGTTGTAGTAGTTCACAACACATACAAGATCACTACCGATCAGGATGCTGGTAAGAACGATATAACTAGAAACTCGAGAGGGCTTATAACAGGATGCTCGTTGGAGCTATGGTGTGTCCGCAACATATGCAGGACTATAACCAATTCGGGAAATCCTGTATCCATCGAATTCCATTATTCAAACGAGACTTATCATGCATTGGGCTTTGTCGGATATAAGATTAGTTTCATACTCATGACAATGATACAATTCACATACATATAATTCAATTCAAAATATATAAATACACAATTTAGTTACACGAACTTACCTCGTCACTTATTCATATACAGAAATTTACTAATCCAACACTTTTTCTTTTCCTCGATCTCACTTCGTATTTGAGTTTTTAGGATCTATATAAATAGATTTAACATCAACTTAATCCATTTCATACTCAATTTAATTCAATTCACATTCTAGGCAAATTACTATTTTTCCCCTATACTTTCCATAAATGACAATTTCGTCCCTGGTCTCGAAAAATGAAAATCATGCAATTTAATCCTTACACCAAGCCTAACCAAAATTTTCATATAAAATTTTCAGCACATATATTTCATAAAAATAAAAAAATTTCCATGAATTTTACTTCTTTACAATTTAGTCCCTAAATCACAATTTTATGAAAATTCACCGTACAAAAGTTGTTTATCTATCAACAACCTTTCGATTTCAACCACAAAATTCAAAATTTCAGCATATTCATCCATGGAAAAATTTCAATATTTTAATATCTTTTCAAATTGATTCTCAAAATAAATAGATTAGGTTATTCCGATCTCAGAAATATAAAAATTACTAAAAACGGGACAAGAATGCTTACTCAATTAGGCTTGCTTGTTTTTCTTTCTCTTTCCTAGGGTTTCCATATAATTTTGGGGAAGAAGATGAAGAAATAAGATGATATTAAGTTATGATCATCTTTATATTTTTCTTATTCTTATTTAGTCCTTTTCTTTTTCTAATTTTCCATGGATGAATCATAAAAAATATCTACTAATTTCCCTTAATGGTCTAATTGTCATATAAGGACCTCAAGTTTTGAATTCCATAGCTATTTAATACCTATAGCTACTAGAACTCAACTTTTGCATTTTATACAATTTGATCCTTCCTATAATTAAACATGAAATCGGTAAAATTTTCTTATCAAAGTTTTCATACATCTCTCCTATCATAATGCAGACCGTGCAATATTCTTTTAAAATAAATTTTCTTTTTGACTCGGATTTGTGGTCTCAAAACCATTGTTCTGATTTCACTGAAAACGAGCTATTACAAAACTTACCTCTTTTATTACTAATTTCCTTCGTTTTTCTTCTATTCCTTTTTCTTCATCAACTTCATCACTATTCTTCTCTTTTCTCCTAATATTCTTTACTTCCATCTACTAATCTCTTACTTTTAAATTGACGAAGATACTCTCTAGAGTCTTTACTTCATTTTTCCTCTTGGTGTCTATGAAAATTTCTAAGAAATTTGGGAGAAATAATGACTTACAGAACAATGGACTAAATTGTAAGAAAGGAAAAGTTTCCTTTCTATTTATAATGGTTGTGGCATTAGGATGAAGAAAGTTCTTCATGTTTCTATAAAAATATCTTTATTAAATAAAAAATAAGTAATAAAATAATAAGACACTTTAACCAATCATATTTTGACTCAATTATCACAAATTATTATCATGATAATTAATTATAATTATCTTGATCGAAAAATGACCATATACCATTGTAATATCTCAATATTCACTTTGTGTCATCCCTCACTCTTGGTAAAATTATAATTTAGTCTCTCTTATTTTTCTACTTACTCAATTTAGCCCCCATTCACTAATTTATTTTAACCTTTAATCTTTCCCTTCTTGGGTTTTTTTCACATTTGGTCCTTTAAAATTTTCACATTTATATTATAACCCCATCAATTTTGAATATTTACACTAATGCTACAACACTTTTCACATTTTTACAATTTAGTCCCCACCTTAAATTAATAACTCATGTCATATTTCTTGATTTAACTTCCTTTGGTATCCAATGACCTTCACTTTTAACATTTTTATACCTTTTTCACTAAGAACCTATCACATACTATTTACGACCAAGGGGTTTATGGGATGTTACATTATTAGCAATTGACTTTTCATGAAGGAATAGGTAATGTTATCATGAGATAAAATAGTATCATATTGAGATAATAGATTTACCCCAAAGAGATTAAGGATATCCTATGAAGGTAACACACTTATGAGAATGTCATTGGACGAGCAATTAATAATTAGCTTTCATAATGTAATATTGTAACAACCGAATTTCAGTGAAATCGGAACAGTGGTTTCGGGACCACAAATTCGATTCAAAAATAATGTATATTTTTATTTTATTATATGGTCCATATTATGGTATACATGTCGTGTGAAATTTTTGATACAAAAATTTTATCGATTAAGTGTTTCATTATGAGAAGGACTAAATCGTATAAAATGCGAAAGTTGAATTCTAGTAGCTATAAGGATTAGATAGTTATGGAATTCAAAACTAGAGGTCCTTATATGGTAATTAGACCATTAAAGAAAAGTATGTAGATTTTTGGTGACTCATCCATGGAAATTTAGAAAAAGGGCAATGACTAAATTGGAATTTGAAAAATTTTAATTAATTAAAAGATGAAAAGAAAATGTCATCTTATTTTCTCATCTTCTTCAACCTAAAATACATCAAAACCCTAAGAGAGAGAGAAGAAACTTTCATGACTTAATTGGGAAGTTTCCTTGTCCCGTTTTTAGTAATTTTGATATTTTTGAAACTGGGATAGCTTAATCTATCTATTTGGGGGATTAATTTGAAAAGTTATCAAGGTATGAAATTTGGGTCATGGATGAACATGCTAAAAATTAGAAATTTATGGTAGAAAATGAAAGGTTGTTGATAGATAAATAATTTTTACAGAGTGATTTTTGATGAAAATATGATTTAGGGACTAAAATGTAAAATTATGAAATTGAAGAAAAATGTTGAATTTTTATGAATACATGTGCTGTAAATTTTGTAATGGGATTTTGGTTAGGCTTGGAATAGGGAGTAAATTGCACAAGTTTCATTTTCCGAGCCTAGGGACGTTGGAATTTATGAAACAGTTAGGGGCAAAATGGTAATTTTACCTAGGACGTAAATTGAGTCGAAATGAGTATGAAATATGAGAAATTGATGATTAAATATATTTATATAGATCTGGACAACTCACATTCGAGGTTAGATTGAGGAAAAGAAAAGGTTTCGAATTAGGTGATTACTTACGCGAACAAGTGTCGAGGTAAGTTCGTGTAAATTAATCGATCATGTAATTATGTTAAATTAAATGTTGTGATTGTATGAAATGTGATTAGCATTTATGTGATTTACTTGGATGTTACAAATATGAAAAATTAATACATGCTTGAAAATGGTGAAAAAGGGTTATGTCCCGATTGAATATTGAATTCCGATGAACATATATGCTTTCTTGAAATGAATAAGGTCCTACATTTGTTGCTGACGGGAATTAGCTTGGATGAGTAATCCTATTGACCTTATTATAGAAAAGATTTAGCCTGGACGGATTTAGCCTGGACTGGTAATCCTAATTGAGCTTTTCTAAGTATACGTTATATAAAGGATTTAGCCTAGATTGGTAATCCTATTATACGTTATGTGGCTCGAGAGTGTGCTCCTTGATTAAGTGCCCTAATGGGTACTCTTGAAAAAGAATTGACAGGTTATTGAATCATACACCTCGAGTATACCACTTGAACATCCATCAGGATTTCAATGATTCAACGGACACAACTCTTGACATGGTATGAGTATTATGAGATGAAAGGATAATGTTTTGAAAGAATATTGTATGATGAGCTCATCTATCCTTACTTGGTGTATATGAAGATTTTGTGACTAACATATTTGATTGAATGCATGTGTTTAGGCAAGTATGCCAAATGGATGGAAAACATGATATTGTATGCTTAGATTTAATAAACGGAATTGGTAAGTTTAGTTTCCATTTTACGAACTTACTAAGCATGTAATGCTTTCTCCGTTTTATTTCCCCCTGTTTTATAGTGCTCAGAAGCTCACAAATGTTGGAGATCATTCGAGCATCGTCACACTATCTACTAGCTATTTTGGGTATTTATAGTGGAATCGTATTGGTATAATGACATGTATAGGATAACTTGGCCAATAGTGGCTTGAAAATGATGTTTAGTAACCTAGCCTCTGGAATGGCTAGTAATGGTTTATTTTGGTATGATTAAGTAGGTTATTAGGTTATTATGATATATACGTATGTGTTATGTTGAGTATATGTGATCAAATGATGTTAATGCATAAGTTAAACCAAGGTAAGTTTATAAACACATGCATGTAATGATATGCCTTGTTGAATCATGGAGTTTGCTTAATTTAAATGCTTGAAATGGTTGGCATTGGATGTGAGTTTTAAGTGCAGGATTTTGGGTGAGAAATGAAGCTAGAAATGGATTTATTTTGTCCACAGAGTTAGACACACGAGCGTGTGTCTAGACCGTGTGTGACACACGGCTTAGTACATGGGCGTGTAGTTAGGCTATGTGTCCCCTGCATCTTAATTATGGGAAATAGAATGCTCAAAATTGAGCACACGGGTAGAGACATTGGCTTGTGTCTTAGCCATATGTGCTACATGACCTAGAACACGAGCGTGAGTCTTGGCCGTGTGAAACCTGTACCTAATTTCGAATTGAATTAATTAACCACACGGGCGTGTGGCATGGCTGTGTGTACAAGTCAGAGAGTTACACGGGGTCGAACATAGCCCTGCAGCACGGGCGTGTCCCAGGGTCACACGAGCATGTCCCTTGGACCACACAGGCATGTGAGCCTTGCACCTTGGAAAATTTTTGTAATTTCGCAAAAAATTCTTAAAGTTCCCAATTGAGTCTCGACTCAATTCTAATGCTCGTATTGGGCTTTGAGGGTCCAATTAAGGGACATTTTGAATGATCTCGATTAATGAATAGTAATTTACATAAATTATTTATAAAAGTTTTGAAAGTTTTGGTAATGCTCTGAAACCCTATTTCAACAATGGATATAGGTTAGAGGTGTTATATTTAGTGGTATCAGAGCAACGGTTTAGTCGATTCTCGAAGTTAACGTAGCAAACACGATTTTAGCTATACATGTCATTATATAATTTATGATAGTGTGATGACTCCTGATCATTTTAAATGTGTTTTTCGTATAGTAATGTCATCCAACAGAGCTAGAGCTGAATCCGAGGAAGCTGAGAGCTATGCTTTAGCTTTAGTTCAAAGAGTTGCGTCTGCGTCTAGTAGTGAAAGGCCTGTGTCTGAGGGCCGAGGTAAGGAGGCAAAACAGGCCTTCTTTCAATTGATGAATGAATGGTTTTCCACATACTTAAGAACAAATCATGTAGTATAATGACCTTCACCACCTACTCCTCAACCGGTTTCCAAGATGCCACAGGGTGCTGAACCCGCTAGAATAGGTAAGCCTTCGGTAGATAAAATTCGTAAGCATTGGGCAGAAGAATTTAGAGCTACCGCAGATGATGATCGGGAAAGGGCTAAATTTTGGTTGGAAAATACAATTCGAGTTTTTGATGAATTATCTTGTACACCTACCGAATGTCTGAAATGTGCAGTATCTCTACTGAAAGATACAACTTATCATTGGTGGAATACCACAACTTCAATTATATCGAGAGAGAATGTTACATGGGAATTCTTCCAAGCTAAATTCAGGAAAAAATATGTTAGTCAGAGATTTATGGATCAGAAAAAAGAAAGAATTTTTATAGCCTAAACAAGGAAATATAACTGTATCCGAATATGAACGAGAATTTATTCAGCTGAGTAAATATGCCAGAGAATGGGTCCAATTTGAGGCTGAGATATGTAAACACTTTGAAGAGGGTTTAAATGAATGTATCAAGCTATTTATTGAAATTCTCGAAATAATGGAATTTACGGTGTTAGCCAATCGAGCACACAAGGCTGAGGAATTGAGTAAAGAAAAGAAATAAGCTGAAAGAGAGGCTCAGGTTTCTGGAAAAAGGATTATGACTAAGTCACAATCATCTACTTCTAAGAAAATAAGGAAGTATTATGATCGTGTTACCATCTCTACGAGATATTCTAAAAAAGAGCGGGGCTCTCAACGTTCTAGCCCGAGGTCTTCATCTCTATCTGTGACCAGTGTGGGTAGTGTTGGTAATCCCAAACCGAAATGTAAACATTGTAACAATTTTCATCATGGGGAATATTGGTCTGGAAGTGGAGCTTGTTTTAGATGTGGTTCACTTGACCATTTTCTCAGAGATTGTCCAGAAAGAGTTGAAAAAGAGATAGAACCAGCTCCAAAGCCTAGTAATCGTGTCTTGAGTGGCAGACCACCCAGTCATCCTGGCAATGTTGGTGGTAGTTGAGGTACTACCAAGGATATAACAGTTAGATATGAGGCACGAGCACCTGCAAGGACATATACTATTCGTGCTAAAGAAGATGCCTCCGGTCAGACGTCATTACAGGTACATTTTCTCTACTTGATACTGATATTACTGCTTTGATTGATCCTGGTTCCACATATTCATACATATGCACGAACTTAGTGTCTATTAAGAATTTACCTATTGAATTCACTAAATTTGTGGTTAAAGTTTCAAACCCCCTGGGCTAGTTTGTTATAGTGGATAAAGTTTGTAAGAACTGTCCGTTGAAGGTAAAAGGTTATTGCTTTTCGACTGACTTGATGTTACTGCCATTTGACGAATTTGATGTGATTTTGAAAATGGATTGGTTAACCCAATATGATGCTGTGGTGAATTGTAAACAAAAATGTATTGTATTGAAATGTGAGATTGGTGAATTACTTCATGTTGAATCTGATAAACTGGATGGATTACATAATGTGATTACAGCAATATCAGCACAGAAATATGTCAAAAAGGGTTATGATGCTTATCTTGCATATGTATTGAATACTAAAGTATCTGAGTTCAAGATTCAGTTAGTGTCTGTTGTATGTGAATTTCCTGATGTATTCCCAGAAGAATTACCTAGTTTACCACCAGATAGAGAAGTGGAATTCTCTATAGATCTTGTTCCAAGTACAACACCTATATCTATAGCACCTTACAGGACGGCTCCTACTGAATTGAAAAAGCTTAAAGCACAGTTGCAAGAATTGATTGACAGAGGTTTTGCTCAACCTAGTTTCTCACCTTGGGGTGCACTGGTTCTATTTGTAAAGAAGAAGGATGGATCATTGAGGCTGTGTATTGATTACAAACAGCTCAACAAAGTTACAATAAAGAATAAGTATCATTTGGCTCGAATTGATGACCTATTTTGTAACACCTCTAACCCGTACCCATCGTCAGAACAGGATTTAAGAGTATTACCAAAACATTCAAAACATTTTATAGATAATTCTTATGAATTTACTATTCATTCACCGAGATTATTCAAAATGTCCTTTCATTCAGCCCTCGAGGCCCAATACGAGCTTTTGAATCAAGTCGAGACTTAATCAAAAACTCTGAGAATTTTTGGCGATATTTCAAAAATTTTCCAATGTGCAGGGCTCACACGCCCGTGTGGTCCAAAGGACACACCCATGCTACAGGTCGTGTTCGACCCCATGTAACTCTTTGACTTATGCATACGGCCATGCCACATACCCGTGTGCTAGGCCATGTGGTTAATTAATTCAATTTGAAATTAGGTGCAGGTTTCACACGGCCAAGACACACGCCCGTGTTCTAGGCCGTGTAGCATACACGGCTGAGACACACGCCCGTATCTCTGGCAGTGTGCTCAATTTTGAGGATTTTGTTTCTCAAAATTAAGGTACAGGGGACACACAGTGTAATAGCCCAATTTTTACCCTAGTCAGAACGGTGGTTTCGGGACCACGAATTCGAGTAAAAAAATAAAAAAATAATATTTATTTATTATTTATCTATGTTTTGAATTCATGAATTTGGTTGGCATGAAATTTCGTTTTAAAATTTGTATCATTTGAATGTCGATTTATTGAATAGGGTCTAAATGCATAACATTAAAAGTTAATGAATTATTTGGTGATAACCAAATAGTGAGGATTATTATTAGTGGAGGGATTTCATAGGAAATTTTGCCATTTCCAAGTGTAGTGGACGGCACTTGTTAATTGTTATTAATTTTATATAATGAATATATGCATTTTACTTATTAGTATTATTATATTATATGAAAGGAAAGTAATAAAAATAAAGAAAGGGAATAAAATAAAACCACTTGCTTTGTTCTTGTCGAAATAAAAAGAAGAAGAAAATAGAAAAGAAACAAGACATTCAGCCTTCATTGATTCAAAATTTAGGTATGTGTTTAGCTTTAATTTGAAAATTGTTTGTATTATTGAGATGTTAGTTGTCTTTTGATCATAACCCATGAATTTATTTTCCTAATTGTTGAACATTGAATGTTCGGTCATGAGGTTGATATGAAGAAATGCTTTAGTTCTTTGTTGAATGTGTTAGAAAATAAAAGTTGGTGTTTGATTATTGAGGTTTAAATTTAGATGTTAGGTGATTTTGTGTTTATGGTATGAAATTGAAATAAATTGTTAAATGGGAAGTTAATTGCGAAATGAAGATACGTAAGGATTTATATAGGCATATGGAGCATTCGGTTATGGTACATTGAAATAAAGAATTGATGTATTTTAATTATTAAATACTTTGGACTATTTAGCAAATGTTGAATACTATGAGGAGCGAATAAGTAAACTTATTAATTATGCATTAAGAATTGATTTGTTTATAAATTAAATTGAATGAGTTGAAATTGAAATTTTAATTAGATCAAGAAACGAGGAGATCAGAAGCGGATAAGGGAAAAGCAAAATTAATTGAATAGCCGAAAAACTTAATCCGTCGATAATCGAGGTAAGTTTTAAGCAATTGAGTTGATTGAATTTAATTATAATGTAATTCATGAATTCAATGGAAGTACATAAATATATATGTATGGCTTGGCATGATCAAAGGTGATTATATATGTATAGCTTGGTATAATCGAAAGTGAATATATATGTATGGTTTGATATAATCGAAGGTGAATATATATATACATTTATTTGATCTAGCCGATTGTGGTATAGGTATGTGTATATATAATCAAAAGAGTAGTAAGCTTGAAATGAGCACTAAGTGTGCAAAATGAAATTGGCACTGAGTACTAAGTGTACTAAATTGGTCATTTGGCACTAAGTGTGCAAATTGAATTTATACCGAGTACTAAGTGTACGAGATCGGTTAATGAGCACTAAGTGTGCGAGTTTATCTTTAAGCATCAAAGATGGAGTTCGATAAATTTCGATATTATGAAATGTTTGCATTTGAGACATAAATTATAAATGGTTGCTTATGAATTATATGAAAATGTTATGTGTGGAGTGATTATTTGGAATTTAGCATAAGTCGTATATTTGAATGGCTTTGTACTTAATATTATGGATATACATTAAAAATGAATTTACTTATTGGTTCGGCATTGAGATTAGAAGTAGTATGCGTGTTTATGATTGTGCAAGTAAGTTTTTAATTGGTGAAAACATGTCTAAAACATGCTTGAAGTTATTATTATTATTAGATTGATTGATAGATGTATTTAATTGCTTTTAACTTACTAAGCTAAAAATAGCTTACTTTGTGTGTTGTTGTTTGCTCTTGATTATAGATTTCTTGGTGATCGTCTTCTGCTCGGGGATCGTTGGAGAAGCTCATCATACTATCATTAACTTTTGGTACTTTTGAAAGTTTAATCTTGGTCTTATGGCATGTATAGGCTAGTTGGTTTTTTAGTCGATTTTGCATGGCGTGTAAATTGAGCGTACTATCATACAAATCTGAGGTCGCAAAGTTATTTTAATATTATTTTTGGTGTTCATAGCATGTGATTATATATGTGTGAAAATTTTGTATGCTAATTTTATCGTTTAAGTGGTTAATTTGAGAAAAAGGACTAAATCGCGTAAAATGCAAAAGTTGCATTCTATTTGATAAAGGTGTCTAATTGCTATGGATTATTAAATGGGAGGTCCTTATGATGTAATTAGACCATTGGTAGTATAATTTGACATAAATGGCCTTGAATTATGTGTTTTATAATGGTTTTAACTAAGGTTAAATAAGTAATTTGGTAATTTAAGTTAATTAAAATAAAACAAATTGAATTATCATCATCATTGTAACAGTCCGGTTTAGACCCTAGTCAGAATAGTGGTTTTCAGACCACAAATTTGAGTCAAAAAAATATTTTAATATTGTTTTCTATGTTTATAATATGTGAATTAGCATGTGTGAAAGTTTCGTATGAAAATTCAATCATTTGTGTGCTTAATTTGTGAAAAGGACCTAATCGCGTAAAATGTAAAAGTGGCCTTTTATTTGTTAAAGTGCTTATTTGATTGTCTTTGTAAATGAAAGGTCCTTATGATGCAATTGGACCATTAACATGGTTAATGGACATTAATGAACTTAAAAAATGTGATTTTATAATGTTTTATTATAAGGGCAAATTGGTAAAATGAATAAATATGATAATTAAAATAAACTAAAAGCATGAAATAAGCATTATGTCTTCACCCATAGCTGAAATTAGCAAAGAAAAAGAAGAAGAAAAGCTTTTAGGGTTCGGCTAAATAATTTGAGGATTAAGGTATGTGTTTTGATTTGTTTTTTATAATTTTTATGTTTTTGTGATCGTTGCTTAGTAATCTATCAACCCCATGTCTTAATTTCTAATTTTGTTCATGATTTTGATTTATGCCATAGATGAAATTATAAGTTTTGTGAAGTTAGTTGTTGATAAAGGGAACATATGTTTTGGGTTAACATGTTTTGTCTTTGAATTTTTGATGAAATTGAGTAATTTGGGCTAAATTGTGAAAATGATATTTTTAGGGATTAAAATATGAAATAAATGAAATATGTGGTCTTATATCAGCACTAGGAATATTCGGCCAAGCATATGTCTAAGGAAATTTTGAGTATTTTGTGATTTTGTGAAATAGGGACTAAAATGTCAAATTGTGAAAATGTGAGGGCTACTTTGTAAAATGCCCTAAATATGTGTTTTTAGATTTATTTGAATGATTTGATGAATAAAATAATTAAATTTGAATTTATATAGATCAAGAACTGAAGAAAACAAAATTAGATCGGGAAAAGTCGAAAGTCGTCGAGTAGTCGATTCCGCCTATCCAAATTTGTACGAGGTAAGTCTATATACAAATAAATGTGTTATAAATTGAATTATTATCGATTATATGATATTTAAATATGATGAATGAATATATGAGTTGAGAAAAATGAGACATCTGAGAATGTATCGACAAAGTTCCGACATCTGAAAAGCCTAGTTAGGATACATATGTCATGACATAGGATCCGATATGTGTTATCGTGTAAGACCACGTTTGGGATGTTGGCATCGTATTTGATTCCGTGTAAGACCCTGTCTGGGACAATGGCATCAATATTTGATTACATGTAAGATAACGTTTGGGACGTTGGCATTGTACGAGCTTTTCGAGTTATCCGTGTATCCTTATGATTCCAAACGGTTCAACGGGCATTCCAAGAAACAAATGATTATATGAGATGTGTATCCGATTCAAGTATGTTTGAAATGTATACTATGTTGAGAATAAAAGGTAAGTATATGTACAAGTGATGATATATGTTATAAGTATGGGAAAATATGCTATATGTGTAATTGAATTGGGAATATGTTAAATGTATATGAACTATGTGATTTGAGATAGTATTTGACCATGGAGTATATGTAATTTGATGATGCTTTCATGTTTTTAATGTTAAGTTTAATTGTATATGGCTTACTAAGCTTTTGAAAGCTTACTTTGTGTGTTTTTCAACTGTTTTATAGATATCAAAGTTACCGAAAGCTCGGGGATCGTCAAAGACCGTCATCATACTATCAAACCTTATTTTGGTACATTTTGAAAGTGTAAATATTGGAGTATGGCATGTATAGGCTAGAGGTAGCTGAATATGTTTTTGAGAAGTGTATATTTAGCCATGTGATATGGCTTAATTATGGTTGAACTTATGGTTTGATTTTGGTATATGATATATAATGTGTTTATGAATGACCAAATGAAATGGTCAATTTTGGTAAGTCTTAGTATGTGCATATTTGAGAAATTGGTAAGTTTATAGCATGTGATTGAATGAAGTAAAATGAGGTTATGAAGCAAATGCTTAGATATGATTTTTTCTTATGTTTTGGCATAATTTGGTATGCCTATTACATTTGAATTTGGTTGATAATAACATGACATAAATGATGTATGTTTTGGTATTGAAATTGGCTGAAATTATAGTGAAAATGTGCTTGGTTTGATGCTTGTAGGATTGACCCAAATTGGGTGGCAAATTGTGTAACACCCCTTACCCAAGTCCGAGACTGGAGCTGGGCACGAGGCATTACCTGACTTAAACGCATGCATTCAATCTTTTCTGAAATGTAAAAAACTAGGTCCAATTAAAACTTTCCTTTTATAGTCCGTTTATTTTCTAATATGGGCCTACGAGACCCAAATCATGCTTTGGAAATGGTCTGGGATTAATTTGGTCGCTTATAAAAACTTTGAAAAACATAACACTTGAAACAGGGCACATGCCCGTGTGTGCTAATGACCCGTGTGACACACACGACCTAAGTATCTAGGGACACGCCCTTGTCCCAAACCTGTGTGAATTTAAATTCTAATTTCGAACCTACAGGGGTTTTCACACGACCTGACACACACCCGTGTCCATGGCCCGTGTCCCTTACACGGCCATGACACGTCCGTGTCCTAGCCCGTGTCTAAAAACCATGACATTTTGTTTCTGACGTTAGCATCCAATTTAAGGCACACGGCCGAGGAACACACTCGTGGCCATAGGCCGTGTCCTCCACATAGCTGAGACACACGACTGCGACACACAGTCATGTCTCTACCCGTGTGTTCACTACCATGCATTCTAGACTTGAAATTTTTATGTGCAGGGGACACACGGCTAGACAACACACCCATGGGGCTGGCCGTGTGTCACACACGGCCTGGACACACGCTAGTGTGCCTACCCATGTGGACAATATAGGGCTATCTACCAAGCCCTTTGCCACCCTGTAACACAAAATAACAACATCCATCATACTAAAGATCATCATAATATGATTCTTCAATCCAACAACCACACCTAAAGCCTTAACACATTTCATACTTACTAAAACAACCACAAATTACCCATTCATGAAATAACTTCTTGCATTCATATAAAAACCTTCAACTTTAACCATTCCCGTGGCTTTATACAAAATGAATCAAAATGCTAAAATAAGCCAACACATTTGGCCAATTAAAAATGACACCAAAACTCTAAAGTCAGGGTCCTATACATGTCCTAATCAAAATAAATGGATCTAACTATACCGAGTGCTTCGATTGATAGTGTGATCGATGCCTATGACGTCTGTTGATACACGAAGCACTTGATAGTGTGATCGATGCCTCTAACGTCCGTTGATACACGAGCTAATTAGGCAGAACTATAAGAAAATGGAAAGAAACGGGGTAAGCATAAGGCTTAGTAAGTTGCATGAAAATAAACAACAACTGCTTATCATAAGACAATATGCTCATAACCTTTCAGAGCTTATTCATGAACACCATAAGTAAACGTAAATACAACTTACTCATCACCATCTAATACAACTTGTATTACATACATTGAGCCCACATCTCATACATTTCAATTAGGTGCCTGTACCACTCATCATATGATCGTAACTTTTTTCATTTCGACATAAATCATAAACCTTTTGTTGAACCATTTGGAATACTACTGGGTACTCGATGGCCCTAACATGGGTTAAGGCGTCGACGCCATGTCCCAGACATGGTCTTACACTAGCTTTCATATAACGAGGCCGATGCCATGTCTCAGACAGGTCTTACACTGGCTCTCATCTATTGGTGTCGATGCCATGTCCCAGACAGGTCTTACACTGACACATAACAAGTTGACTCCATGTTCCAGACAGATCTTACACTAGCTTGTCTATCTCGAGGCTGATGTAGGTCCCAGACATGTCTTACACTAGCTCTTATCTTGACACCGATGCATATCCCAGACATGTCTTACACTGGCTTTAATATCTTAAGGCCGATGCATGTCCCAGCCATGTCTTACTCTAGCACACATATCACCCAATATCAAGGTACTAATATCCAAGTTTATTCCAAATGTTCAACGAAAGTCTCTACTATGTTAATTTCTCAACATGTATTCTCACATTCAAACTCAAAGAACTTTATGCCATATCAATACAATTGCGCATCATAAAGATATAGTTGCATTATTAACATACAACTTACCTTGGATTACAAAATGTAGGCGACTAGTCGGTTTTAGTTTACTTGCTTTGCTTTCCCCGGGTCTAGGTTCAAATTTTTTAATCCTTGATCTATAATGATAAAAATTCACAAATTTAATCATTTTATTGATCTAGGTACTCAACAATTCATAACTGGGCAAAATGACCATTTTGCCCTTAGACTTTCGCAAAATGACCATTTTACCCCTATACCCGAAATTTGATTTTCACCACTTTTCTCATTAATCAAGCCTAGACAAATACTTTTCATGCTAGGAGCAGCCTACAATTTTCATTATTTCACACATTTATCACCTATTTAACAACTTATGCAAAATAGTCCTTAGTTAGGGTTTCCATGAAAATTACTTCACAAAAGTTGTTTATTTCACAACTATATCTCATATTCTTCCATAAAATTTCAGAAATCAACATGTCTATTATCATGTTAAAACCCTAGACTTTCAACCATTTTGCAAAATAGTCCTCTTGTTAGAAAGTTCATGCTACAAGGACCTCAAAAGTACAAAAATATTCAAGAGAAACCCTAAAATCGCTTACTTGCAAAGGCTTTAAGTTGCTAAAAAATTTTCAAGCTTAAATGGCCATTTTATTGGAGAAAAATTGGTGGAGAAGAAAGAGAGAGATAAAAAAAATGACAACTTTTACTATTTGTTTTATTTTATTCAATTTCAACACCTAATTTCACCAAAATTTTTACTTTTGACCACCTTTGCCTCCTATGGTCGGCCATGCTATTCTAAAGGGTCTAATTGCCCTTTAAAGACCTCCAATTTAAGTTTCATGGCAATATAACACCCTTAGCTATCAACTCAAGACTTTTGAACTTTATGCGATTTAGTTCTTTTTCACAATTAAGCATGAAATCGCTAAAATTAATTCACCAAAATTTTCATGCTTTCATATAATCATGCCACAACACATAAAATAATATTAAAAAATAATTTCTCTGACCTTGGGTTAGTGGCTCTGAAGCCACTATTCTGACTAGGCCCAAAATCGGGCTATTACATTTCTCCCCCTTAGGGATTTTCGTCCCCGAAGATCTTACCAGTGAATAAGTTCGAGTATTTATCTCTCATAGTCTCTTCGGGTTCCCATGTGGCTTTCTTGACTCCGTGTCTATGCCACAAAACCTTCACGAGTGCTACACTTTTATTCCTCAACTTCTTGACCTTTCGATCCAAAATCTTAATCGGTTCTTCACCATAGGTCATATCCTGGCTTATTTCAATTTCTTTCGGTGAAATTATGTGTGAAGGGTCAGATCAGTAGCAGCGCAACATCGATACATAGAACACATCATGAATTTTCTCTAGCTCACGAGGCAAGGCTAATCGGTATGCTACCAGTCTAATTTTCTCGGTCACCTCATAAGTTCCAATAAACCGCGGACTCAACTTGCCCTTTTTACTGAACCTAAGGACTTTCCTCCACGGAGATACCTTCAAAAACACCTTATCACCAACTTGAAACTCGATCTCTTTTCATTTCAAATCTAAGTAGAATTTCTATCTATCCGATGCGGCTCTTAGGCAATCATAAATCACCTTAATCTTTTCTTCATCTCTTTGACTAAGTCAACCCCGTAAATCTGATTCTCTCTAAGTTCCATCTAATAAAAGGGCATTCGACACTTACGCCCATACAAAGCCTCATAAGGCACCATTTTCAAACTTGACTGATAGCTATTGTTGCAAGTGAATTCGACTAGTGGTAGATATCTTTCCCAACTACCTTGGAACTCGAGAACACAACACCATAACATATCTTCTAAGATCTGAATGACTCTCTCCGACTGACCGTTGGTTTGCGGGTGGAAATTTGTACTAAAACTCAACTTTATTCCTAAAAATTCTTGCAACTTCTTCCAAAACCTCGAAGTGAACCTCAGATCTCTATCCGAAACAATTGACAAGGGTAGTCTATGAAGTCTCACGATCTCTGAAGAATACAAATCAGCCAATTTCTCAAGGGAAAAGTCGGTACGCACCAGTATAAAATATGCTGACTTAGTAAGCCTATCAACAACAACTCAAACAAAATCCATTTTCCTAGGCGTTAAAGGCAACCCTGATACAAAATCCATGGTTACTCGATCTCATTTCCACTTGGGAACCATCACAGGCTGAAGTAGACTCAAGGGTACTTGGTGTTCAGCCTTCACTTGTTGACAAATTAAACATTTAGAAACAAACTCAGAAACGTCTCTTTTCATCCCCGACCACCAATACATTCTCTTCAAGTCGTTATACATTTTCACGCTACCTAGATGGATAGACAAACAACTACTATGTGCCTCTCGTAAAATCCTTTGAATAAGCTCACTGTCCTTGAGTACACAAATTCTGCCTCGGAACCTTATGCAACCGTCAGTACTAATACTAAACTCTGATTCATTTCCCATTTCACACTGTGTCATCTTAGCTTACAATTCCTCATCATCTTTTTGAGCTTCAAAAATCTCTTGCAGGAACATCAGTCTAGCTCTTAACTCTGCCAGTACCGAACCATCACTAGTCACGACCAACTGAGCATTCATAGCCCTTAAGGCAAACAATGACTTTCTACTCAAAGCGTCAGCGACTACATTCGCCTTCCCTGGGTGATAGTCTATTATCAACTCATAGTCTTTTATCAACTCCATCCATCTCCTTTGTTGTAAATTCAACTCTTTCTGAGTCATCAAATACTTTAGACTTTTATGGTCAGTGAATACTCGACATCTCTCACCATTCAAATGGTGTCTCAAAATCTTTAATGCGAATACTATAGCTGTTAGTTTCAGTTCGTGGGTCGGGTAATTTCTCTCGTGCAGTTTAAATTATCTCGAGGCATAAGCTATCACTTTACCTTCTTGTATGAGCACGCACCCTAATCCATTTAAAGAGGCGTCACTATATACCACGAATTCTTTCCCCGATTCTAATTGCACCAGAACTAGAGCCTCAGTCAACAAGGCTTTTAATTTCTTGAAACTCTATTGGCACTTCTCTGTCCATTCAAACTTGATGTCTTTTTGTAACAACTTTGTTATCGAAGTGGCTATCATAGAGAATCCGTTCATGAATCTTCTGTAGTACCCAGCTAAACCTAGAAAGATTTGAATCTCTGACACACTCCTTGGCGATTTCCATTCAACGATAGCCGAGATCTTAATCAGGTCAACTCGGTTCCCGTCACCTGACATAATGTGTCCCAAGAATCTGACCTCTCGAAGCCAAAATTCGCTCTTAGTGAACTTGGCATATAACTGCTTATCTCTCAAGGTTTATAGAACCATTCTCAAATGCTCCGCATGCTCACTCTCATCACTTGAGTAAATCAGTATGTCATCAATAAAGACCACTACGAACTTATCCAAATACGACCAAAAATGCGATTCATCAAATTCATAAACACCGCAGGAGCATTTGTTAAAGCAAAGGGCATAACAAGAAACTCATAGTGCCAATACCTCGTCCTATACGTGGTTTTTGATACATCTTACTCCTTAACCCTTAACTGATAGTAACCCAACCTTAAGTCGATCTTAGAAAACACGGTGGCTCCCTTCAACTAATCGAACAAATCTTTGATCCTTAGTAAGGGATACTTGTTCTTCACAGTTACCTTGTTGAGCTGTTAGTAGTCTATACACAATCTTATTGACCCGTCTTTCTTTTTCACAAAAAGTATTGGAGCACCCCATGGGGAAAATCTCGGTCTCGCAAAACCCTTGTCAGTTAACTCTTGTAGTTGAACTTTTAACTCCTTCAACTCTGTAGGAGCCATCCTGTACGGAGCAATCGAGATGGGTGCCGTACCAGGGACTAGCTCAATTTCAAATTCGACTTCTCTCACTGGAGGCAATCCTAGCAATTCTTCTTGAAACACATCTGGGAACTCACATACCACTGGTACTGATTATATCTTCAATTCAGATGCTTGGGTATTCAATACAAAGGCGAGATAGGCCTCATATCCCTTTCTCAAATATCTCACTGCTGATATGGATGATATCATTACAGGCAAGTCATCCGTTCTACCCGATTCAACTCGAAGAACATCCCTGCTTTCACACTTCAACTCAATAACTTTCCTCCTACAGTCTAATACAACACTATGAAAAGTCAACCAATCCATCCTAAGGATTACATCAAATTCATTAAAAGGTAATAACATCAAGTTAGCTGGAAAACAGTAACCTCTAATTGTCAAAGGACAATTTCTACACACTTGGTCAACTAACACATGTCTGCCTAAAGGGTTTGACACTTTTATCACAAATTCGATAGACTCTACTAGCATGTTCATACGAGGTATAAGTTCCATGCAAATACAAGAGTGGGTAGACCCCAGATCAATAAAAGCAACAACAAGTATATCATGGATAGAAAATGTACCTGTAATTACATCTGGTGAAGATCCCTCTTTACGAGCGCGAATGGCATAAGTTCTTGCAGGCGCTCGGCCCTCGGATTTCACAGCTGAATCTCTAGGAGCACCTCTACTGCTAGCCCCACTGACTAGGTTCTTCTGTGGTCTACCCCTCGAGGGAGCACTACTTGCCCTCACATCTTGCTTTTTCTCTTTCTCATCTAATTCAGGGCAGTCTCAGATGAAGTGGTCCAAAGATCCACATTTGAAGCAACCTCTATATTCGCTTGGAATTTTCTGAAATGACGTCTACCACATTGTGAACACTCCGGCCTATTTGGCTGAGCACTACCAACACTCGCGACAGAAGTGGTTTGGGTTTTAGACACCGTATGTTGCTTATTCTTGCTTTTATTCGAGAACCCCACTGACGCGTTTGATCGGGTAGAAAACTCTCTCGGTCTCTTAGATGAGGTCTACTGTGATTTCCCCATTTGTCTTTTCCTTAATTCTCGAGACTCAATGTCAGCTCTACTCTTCTCTTGGGCCAATTCCTCGGCCTTACATGCCCTCTCCACAAGCACCACAAGTTCTCTTATCTCCAAGATGCCAACTAATAGACGAATGTCTTCGTTCAAACCATCTTTAAACCTCTTGCACATAATGGCTTCTGTAGATATGCACTCCAGTGCATATTTGCTGAGCCTCACAAACTCATGTTCATACTCAGTCACCATCTTACGACCTTGCTTCAGCTCTAAAAACTCTTTTCTTTTCTAGTCCATAAACCTTTGACTAATGTACTTCTTCCGGAACTCCTCTTGGAAGAACTCCCATGTAATCCTTTCCCTTGGTACAACCGACACAAGGGTGTTCCACCATTGATAGGCTGAGTCTCGTAGGAGTGACACTGTACACTTCACACACTCCTCATTCATGCACGATAACTCATCAAATACCCTAACGGTATTTTCTAACCAAAATTCTGCTCTCTCTGGATTGTCATCAATTTTAACCCGAAATTCCTCAGCCCCTTGCTTTCGTATCTTATCTACTGGGGGTTTCTCTCCCTTAACCAAATCCACTCCTTGCAGAGCTGCAGGGGCATACTTAGGAATCAGAGGAGGTGGGGGAGGTGGAGTATTCGGATTCGCCCGAATAAACTCTAAATACCAGGCATCCATCATGTGAAGGTAAGCTTCTCTAGCCCCTTCACCCTGACTCAGTGTCACGAGCCTACTATCTGCTGACGCGGTACCTTCGGCGGGAGCCGGTGTATTACTTTCCACGTCATCTGCCATAGCTACGTTAGGATCCATTTACTATATGAATAAAAACACAATTTTATCTCATCAGGAGTCATCACACTATCAATATACAGTTATGTCATGTATAGCTAGACTCGTACTCATACTAGGTTAGTCCTAGAATCGACTAAAGCATAGCTCTGATACCACTAAATGTAACACTTGTTACCCAAGTCTGAGACTGAATTTGGGCACGAGGCATTACCTGACTTAAACGCATGCATTCAATCTTTTCTAAAATGTAAAAACTAGGTCCAATTAAAACTTTCCTTTCATAGTCTGTTTATTTTCTAATATGGGTCTACGAGACCGAAATCATGGTTTGGAAATGGTCTGAGATTAATTTGGTTGCTTTTTAACACTTTGAAAAAAATAACACTTGAAACAGGGCATACGCCCGTGCTGCCATGGCCGTGCTAATGGCTCGTGTGACAACACGGCCTAAGTATCTAGGGATACGCCCGTGTCTCATACCCGTATGAATTTAAATTCTAATTTCAAACCTACAGGGGCTTTCACACGGCCTGACACTCGCCTGTGTCCATGGCTAGTGTCTCTCACACAGCCATGACACGCCCGTGTCCCTCATACAGCCATGACACGCCCGTGTCCTAGCCCGTGTCTAAAAACCTTGACATTCTATTTCTGACATCAGCATCCAATTTAAAGTACACAGTCGAGGCACACGCCTATGGCCATAGGTTGTGTCCTATACATAGTTGAGACGCACGGCCATGTCTCTGCTCGTGTGTTTACTACCATGCATTCTAGACTTGAATTTTTTATGTGCAGGAGGCACATTGCTGGACAACACGCCCATGGGGCTGGCTATGTGTCACACATGGCCTAGACAGAAGCCCGTGTGCCTACCCGTGTGGATAATATAGCGCTATCTACCAAGCCCTTTGCCACCCTGAAACACAAAATAACAACACCCATCATGCTAAAGATCATCACAATATGATTCCTCAATCCAACAACCACATCTAAGGCCTTAACACATTTCATACTTACTAAAACAACCACAAATTACCCATTCATGAAATAACTTCTTGTATCATATAACAACCATCCACTTTAACCATTCCCGTGGCCTTATACAAAATGAATCAAAATGCTAAAATAAGCCAACACATTTGGCCAATTAACAATGACACCAAAATTCTAAAGTCAGGGTCCTATACATGCCATAATCAAAATAAATGGATCTAACTATACTAAGTGCTTCGATTAATAGTGAGATCGATGCCTCCAACGTCCGTTGATCCTCAGCTAACTAGGCAGCACTATAAGAAAAAGGAAAGAAATGGGGTAATCATAAGGCTTAGTAAGTTGTATGAAAATAAACAACAACTACTTATCATAAGACAATATGCTCATAACCTTTCATAGCTTATTCATGAACACCATAAGTAAACGTAAATACAACTTACTCATCACCATCCAATACAACTTGTATTGCATACATTGAGCCCATATCTCATATATTTCAATTAAGTACCTGTACCACTCATCATTTGATCATAACTTTTCTCATTTTGACATAAATCATAAACCTTTTGTTGAACCATTTGGAATACTACTAGATACTCGATGGCCCTAACATTGGTTAAGACACCGACATCATGTCCCAAACATGGTCTTACACTGGCTTTCATATAATGAGGCCGATGCCATGTCCCAGATAGGTCTTACACTGGCTCTTATCTATCGGTGTCGATGCCATGTCCCAGACAGGTCTTACACTAGCTTGTCTATCTCGAGGCTGATGCATGTCTCAGACATGTCTTACATTAGCTCTCGTCTCGATGCCGATGCATATTCCAAACATGTCTTACACTGGCTTTAATATCTCGAGGCTGATGCATGTCCTAGCCATGTCTTACTCTAGCACACATATCACCCAATATCAAGGTACTAATATCCAAGTTTATTCCAAATATTCAACGAAAGTCTCTACTATGTTAATTTCTCAACATGTATTCTCATACTCAAACTCAAAGCAGTTTATGCCATATCAATACAATTGCGCATCATAAAGATATAGTTGCATTATTAACATACAACTTACCTCGGATTACAAAATGTAGGCGACTAGTCGGTTTTAGTTTACTTGCTTGGCTTTCCCCTAGTCTAGGTTCAGATTTTGTAATTCTTGATCTATAATGATAAAAAATCACAAATTTAATCATTTTATTGATCTAGGTACTCAAAAATTCATAATTGGGAAAAATAACCATTTTGCCCTTAGACTTTCTCAAAATGACTATTTTACCCCTAGACTCGAAAATCGATTTTTACCATATTTTCTTATTAATCAAGCCTAGCCAAATACTTTTTATGCTAGGAGTAGCCTAAAATTTTCATTATTTCACACATTTATCACCTATTTAACAACTTATGCAAAATGGTCCTTAGTTAGGGTTTCCATGAAAATTACTTCACAAAAGTTGTTTATTTCACAACTATAACTCATATTATTCCATAAAATTTTAGAAATAAACATGTCTACTATCATGGAAAAACCATAGACTTTCAACCATTTTGCAAAATAGTCCTTTTATTAGAAAGCTCGCGCTACAAGGACTTCAAAAGTACAAAAATATTCAAGAGAAACCCTGAAAATCACTTACTTGTAAAGGCTTTAAGTTGCTAAAAAATTTTCAAGCTTCCATGGCCATTTTCTTGGAGAAAACTCTGTGGATAAGAAAGAGAGAGATAAAAAAATGACAACTTTTACTATTTATTTTATTTTATTCAATTTCAACACCTAATTTCACCAATTTTTTTACTTTTGACCACCTTTGTATCCTATGGCCGGCCATGCTATTCTAAAGGGTTTAATTACCCTATAAAGACCTCCAATTCAAGTTTCATGGAAATATAACACCTTTAGCTATCAATTCAAGACTTTTGAACTTTATGCGATTTAGTCCTTTTTCAGAATTAAGCATGAAATCGCTAAAATTAATTCACCAAAATTTTCATGCTTTCATATAATCATGCCACAACATATAAAATAATATTAAAAAATAATTTCTCTAACCTCTGGTTAGTGGCTCCGAAACCACTGTTCCAATTAGGCCCAAAATTTGGCTGTTACAAATTGGCTTTTGAAATGACCTATTTTTGTCCACACGAGAAAAGACACAGGCGTGTTTCTCAGCCGTGTGTGACACACGATCATGTTGCATGGCTGTGTACGACACACGATCATGTTGCATGGCCGTGTGCGATACACGGTCATGTTGCATGGCCGTGTGCGACACACGATCATGTTGCATGGTCGTGTGTCCCCTAGGGTACTCTATCATGTTAAGTCAGTCTTTTGCATGGCCAAGGCACACGGGCGTGTGGCTAGCCGTGTGACCCAAGTCAGTTTCGACCACGGCCAAGGCACACAGGCATGTCTTGTGGCCATGTGACTAAGTCAATATGTTTGCCATGTTTTGACACGCCCTAGACACACGGGGGTGTCTGGAGCCGTGTGAGGCACACGGCATGTTCACATGGGTGTGTGACCTATACAACTTTGAAAAAAAAATGTTTAAGTTTTGAAAAATTTTGTATGAGCTTGATTTAGTCCCAATCCCTTTCTAAAGCATGTTTAAGGTCTCAATGACCTAAATAGGGGACACTATTTTGATGTTTGACCTTTGATGCTATGATTTTTGTGAAATGAATGCTAAATGTTCCAAATTATCCGGTAACGCTTTTAACCCTAGTTCGGCGACGAATACGGGTCAGGGGTGTTACAATCATTTTTATCCTTCCATAACCGAATATACAAAGAAAATAAAGCTTTGGAAAGCATTTAGGGTTCGACACTTATCAAGCTTGATTAAGATATGTTTTGAGCTTGATTTTTGACGATTTCTATCTTTTTGTAATCATTGCTTCGTATTCTAGCTAGCTCATGTTTCAAATTTTGAAAGTGTTGATGATTTTGTAAAATTCCATTGATGAATGCTCAAGTTCTTGAATGTTTGATGATGGAAAATGAGTAATTGTTGATAGATTATCATGTTTTGTAAAGTAAATTTTGGTGAAATTGCATAAAATGGGTTAATTGTGAAAATGTGGAGTTAAATGTGTGAATAAATGATAAATATGGGCTAATATGTATACTATGAAAATTTTTCTAGCATGAAATTAGAAAGAAATTATGTAATTTGTGATTTTGTGAAATAAGGACTAAACTGTAAAAATGTGTAACTTTAGGGGCTAAAGTGAAAAAATGCCCAAATATGTGTTTGTGGACTAAATTGAATGTTTTGATGAATAAAAGAGTTAATTTTGATTGTATATAGATCAAGAACGAAAGAAAATGGATTTAGATCAGGGAAAATCGAAAGTTGACGAATAGTCGATTTCGTTCGTTTATTCTAACTAACGAGGTAAGTTCATATGCAAATAAACGTCTTTACATTGAATTATATGTATGTACTTGTCATTGAATTGTTATGAATGTTGAAAGAACAATTATGAGCAAGAATCGACAGAGTTACGACATCCGAAAGTCCCGTACAAACCTTAGGAATAGTATAGGATACGAATGTCATGACCTTAGGTTATCAAGATGTGATTACATGTAAGACCATGTCTGGGACATTTGCATTGTATTGTGATTACATGTAAGACCAGGTCTGGGACATTGGCATCGTTAATCGATTTCATGTAAGACCCTATCTGGGACAACGGCATCGATATGTGATAACATGAAAGACCATATCTGGAATATGGCATTATAAGAGCTTATGTGATTTTTGAGTATCCTTAACAATTCCAAATAGTTCAACGGGAAAATTCAAGTCGAGAAAGAATATGTGAATGAGCTAAGTGACTCAGGTACGTACAAAATTCATATGAGTATTAAAAAGGGGAATATTTAATGAACTTGATTAAAACATTGAATATGTGTTCAATGGAAAGGTTTATGAATTTGGTTGATATTAGCTATGTTAAACATATTGGAATTGAATTGCAAATGTTCATGTGATAGCTTTAATTGTATATGGCTTACTAAGCTTTTAAGGCTTACTTTGTGTGTTCTTTCCATGTTTTATAGATTTTCGAAGCTAGTTCGGACATCGGAGATCATCGGGAAACGTCATCACACTATCAATCATCTCGTTGGTACTTTTGAAGCTTTGTATATATGGTATATGGCATGTATAGATTAGTGTCATTTTGGTATGTTTTATAGTTGTGATATTAGCCATGAAATTTGGCTTGTAAATGATGATTTGTATGGCCATTTCAGTTTGCTTGATTTATATGTTGGCAAGTGATATATGTGATGTTTATAAGTTACCATGTGTTTTGGTATGTTTGCCATGGTTGTTAGTATGGCTAAGTGGTTGCTCATTTGATTAGTTATTAGTTGATATAATAATGCTTGAGAAATGGTATATTTTGGGTATGATTTATAGATAATGAATTGGTATGTTTGAGAAGCATGAATTGGTTGATAGAAAGTCAAGAGAATTCATTTAAGAGTTATGTGAATTTGATGATTGTGACATGTTGATTTGGTATGTTTTGAATATGGAATTTACTAGTTGAATTGGTTGATGATAGATAGCATGATATGTGATTGAATTGGCATATTTTGGGTGCCTATATATATGTGGTGAATTGATACCATTTGATGGCTAAGTGTGTATGAGATAAGGGTGGCAAATTGGCTTTGCAAATAGCTTATTTTTTTCCACATGGGCTGAGATACGGGCATGTGTCTCAGCCGTGTGTGACACACGGTCATGTTTCATGGCCGTGTGTCCCCTTGGGTACCCTTCGAATTAAAGTCAGTATACCCTACAATTTTGACACGGCCTCGGCACACGGGCATGTCTACTGGTCGTGTGTGGCACACGGGTTGGCACATGGTCGTGTGGTCGGCTGTGTGACCCAAGTCAGTAACCCACTTAAATTTCACATGGCCTGGCACACGGGTGTGTCCTCGTCCATGTGGTACAAGTCAGTATGTATGCCCTGTTTTCACAAGGCCTGTGACACGAGAGTGTCTGGTGGCCGTGTGAGACACACGACCTATTCACACGGGCATGTGATCATGTTATTAAAGAAAATTTTCTAAATTTCTGTAAGTTTATATGTGTTATTCGTTTAGTCCTAAACTACTTCTAAGCATATTTTAAAGTCTCTTAAGACCTTATAAGGGACAAAATGATTGAGATAAATGGATTTTGATTTTGAATGCTTATATGAATGATGTGTATTGATTGGTAATGTCTCGTAACCTTATTTCGGTGAAGGATACGGGTTAGGGGTGTTATATTTAATTGGTATTAGAGATACGGTTTAGTCGATTCTAGGACTAATGTAGCGAGTGAGAGTCTAGATATACATGCCATATATATAAATTGTGATAGTTTGATGATTCCTGACAATTAAAATGTGTTTTTCGTAAAGCAAATGGATCTCGACTGAGCAATAGCTGACGATGTTGAAGGTAATGTACCAACTCCCGCTCAAGGGGCAGCGCTGACCGATTCTAGGTCGATTTCTAGTTGCCAAGGGGGAGAGGCTAAGCAAACCTTCTTCCAAATAATGAATGAGTGATTCACGGAGTTTATTCGAATGAATCCGGCTGCTCAACGACCTCCGCCCCCACCTATTCCTCAACAAATTCCAGTTGTGCTACAAGTGTTAGATCTGATTCAATTGAGTAAGCCACCAGTGGATAAGATACGTAAACATGGGGCCGAAGAGTTTCAGGCTATAGTTTATGATGATGCTGAGAGGGCTGAGTTCTGGATCAAGAACACAATCAGAGTGTTTGATGAATTGTCCTGTACTCCAGATGAATGTATCAAGTGTGTTGTATCTTTACTGAGAGGTAAGGTTTATCATTCGTAGAAAACGTTGATATTAGTGGTTCCTAGAGAACGAGTTACCTGGGAGTTCTTTCAAACTGAATTTCAAAAGAAGTATATAAATTTCTCAATCAAAAACATAAAGAGTTTCTAGAGTTGAAACAAGGTCGGATGACGGTGATAGAGTATGAAAGAGAGTTCGTACGATTGAGCAAATACGCTTGGGAATACGTGTCTACTAAAGAGATTATGTGTAAAAGATTAGTTAACAAGTAGAATGAAGATATAAAACTTCTGGTTGAGATTCTGGAAATCAAAGAATTTGTTGTGTTAGTTGAAAGGGCTTGTAAAGCTGAGGATCTCAGCAAAGAAAAAAGAAAAATTGATTTTGAAGCAAGAGATTCGAGAAAGGGATCAACTAGTAAGTCTTATCAGTTTGCATCGAAGAAATTCTGAGACTCATTTAATTATTCTACTGCATCAGTGGGACATTCAAATAGAGATCAAGTAAGACAACAATCGAGCTTCAGAGCTCCAGCTACTTCGATAGCTAGTGTTGGGAGTGCGAGACCTAACTGCCTTGAATGTAAACATTGGGGTAAAAGGCATTCCGGTGATTGTAGATTGAATGATCGGGCTTGCTTTAAATGTGGATCGTTAGACCATTTTATCAGAGATTGCCCAGAGTTAGCTAAAAAAGATAATGTTGAGTGTACGAGACCAAGTAACACGGCAGTTAGAGGGAGACCATCCCGTAATGTTGTAAATGAAAGTGGTGGTAGAGGTGCGACATGAGACACTGCTGTGAGATCTGATGCTAGAGCACCTGCACGAGCCTATACTATTCGAACTCGGGGAAAAGTGTCATCTTTAAACGTCATTACTGGTACTTTTACTCTCTATGATACTAAAGTTATTACTTTGATAGATCCAAGATCAACTCATTTGTATATATGTGTGAACTTAGTATCCAGTAAGACTTTGCTTGTAAAGTCTACTGAATTTGTAATTAGAGTACCGAACCCCTTAGGCAAGTGTGTGTTAGTTGATAAAGTGTGCAAGAACTGTCCGTTGATGATTCAGGATAATTCCTTTTCAGCCGATTTGATGTTGTTTCCATTTGACGAATTTGATATAATTATGGGTATGGATTGGCTAACGCTGTATGATGCTATTGTGACTGCAAACGAAATATGATTGATTTGAGATGTCAGAATAATGAGATTATCCGAATTGAGTGAGATGATCTGAATGGTTTGCCTGCAGTGATTTCATCGATGTTAGCTTAGAAACATGTGAGAAAGGGTTACGAAGCTTATTTAGCTTATATGCTTGATACGAAAGTGACTAAAAAGAAGATTGAATTAGTGTTAGTTGTGTGTGAGTATCTAGATGTGTTTCCTGAAGAGTTACTGAGTTTACCACCAATCCGAGAGGTTGAGTTTGGTATTGAGTTAATGCCGGGTACAATACTGATATCGATAGCTCTGTACATAATGGATCTGACAGAGTTAAAAGAATTGAAAGCTCAGTTGCAAGAATTGACAGACAGAGGTTTTGCAAGACCGAGTTTCTCACCATAGGGTGCTCCTGTGTTGTTTGTGAAAAAGAAATATGGCAGGATGAGAATGTGTATAGACTACTGGTAGTTGAATAAAGTGACGATCACGAACAAATATCTTTTGCCTAGAATAGATGATTTGTTTGATCAATTGAAAGGGGCTACAGTGTTTTCGAAGATAGATTTGAGATTGGGTTATTGTCAGCTACGAGTTAAAGACTCCGATGTGCCAAAAACTGCTTTTAGAACAAGGTACGGGCATTATGAATTTTTAGTTATGCCTTTCGGACTGACAAATGCACTTGCTATTTTTATGGATTTAATGAAACATATTTTCAGACTGTATCTAAATCAATTAATTGTGTTTATAGATGATATATTGAATTATTCATGAGATTAAATTGAGCATGCTGAGCATTTGAGAATTATATTGCAAACTTTGCGTGATAAGCAATTATATGCAAAGTTCAGTAAGTGTGAATTCTAGTTGTGTGAGGTTGGTTTTCTGAGGCATATTGTGTCAGCATCGGGTATTCGAGTCGATCCGAGCAAGATTTGTACAATAATGGACTGGAAGCCTCCGAAAAATGTATCCGAAGCCCATAGTTTTTTGGGACTTCCCGACTATTATAGACGATTTGTGAAAGGCTTTTCGATGATTGCAACTCCGTTGACGAGATTGCTTCAGAAAGATGTAAAGTTTGAATGGTCCAAGAAATGTCAAAAAAGTTTTGATCACCTAAAAGTTCTTATCATCTGGGAAAGGCTAATGTTATTGCTGATGCATTAAGCCAAAAATCTTTGTTTGCTCTACGTGCAATGAATACTCAGTTGGCTCTATCTAATGATGGCTCGATTGTAGCTGAGTTGAAATCGAGATCGTTGTTTTTACAAAATATTTGTGAAGCTTAGAGAGTTGATAATGAAATGTTAGCAAGATGAGCTTAGTGTGATTCAAATCTTGATTCAGAATTTCAGAATTGATTCAGATGGTTTTGAATGAAACACATAATAGTTGTTTATCTATTCATCCAGGAAGCAGAAAATTGTATAACGATTTCAAACAGCTTTATTGGTGGCATGGTATGAAACGTGACATTTTAGATTTTGCTTCTAAATGTTTGATTTGTTAGTAAGTTAAAGCTGAGCATAAAGTACCGTCTGGTTTATTGGAGCCGATTATGATTCCCAAGTGGAAGTGGGATAGAGTGACTATGGATTTTGTTTCAGGTTTGCCCCTATCTCTGAGTAAGAAAGATGTAATCTGGGTTGTTATTGACTGGTTGACAAAATCAACTCATTTCATTCATGTGCGTACAGATTATTCGCTTGACAAACTTGCTGAGTTATATATCTCTAAGGTTGTAAGATTACACGGAGTACCTATTTCTATTGTTTCGAATAAAGATCCGAGGTTTACATTGAGGTTTTGGAAGAAACTGCAAGATGCGTTGGGTACAAAGCTACATTTTAGTACCTCATTTCACCCTCAGACGAATGTTCAAATTGAATGAGTTATACAGATACTCGAGGATATGTTGAGATGTTGCATTCTTGAGTTCGAAGGTACGTGGGAAAGGTAATTGCCATTGATTGAATTTGCGTATAATAATAGTTTTCAATCGAGCATTAAAATGGCACCTTACGAAGTTTTTTACGGTCAGAAATGTCAAACACCATTGTATTGGATTGAGCTTAGCAAAAATAAGATTCACGGGGTTGATCTGATTAGAGAAATAGAAGAGAAAGTGAAAGTGATCCATGATAGTTTGAAAGCAGCGTCAGATCGACAGAAATCTTACGCAGACTTGAAAAGAAAAGATATTG
This sequence comes from Gossypium longicalyx, assembly GCA_025698465.1. Lineage (NCBI taxonomy): Eukaryota > Viridiplantae > Streptophyta > Magnoliopsida > Malvales > Malvaceae > Gossypium > Gossypium longicalyx. Next base: position 82,240,650 of record CM047002.1, read on the forward strand.
AGTTTCAAATTGGTGATAGAGTGTTTTTGAAAGTATCTCCGTGGAAGAAAATATTTTGGTTCGATCAAAAAGGCAAATTGAATTTGAGATTCATCAGGCCGTATGACATTATCGAGCGAATTGGACCAGTTGCTTATCGGCTAGCATTGTTATCTGAGTTAGAAAATATTCATAACGTGTTTAGAAAATATTCATAACGTGTTTCATGTGTCAATGCTACAAAGGTACAGATCCGATCCTTCGCATGTTATTTCCCCGACCAAAATTGAGATTCAGTCAGATTTATCGTACAGTGAAGAACCGATTCGAATTCTAGCTCGTGAGGTCAAAAAGCTGAGAAATAAAAGAATAGCGTTAGTAAAAGTATTATGGTATCGACACGGCGTTGAAAAAGCTACGTGGGAAACCGAGGATGCTATGAGAAAGCAATATCCAAACCTATTCACTGGTAAGATTTTCGGGGACGAAAATCCCTAAGGGAGAGAGTTGTAAGAGCCTAATTTTAACTAAATCAAAATAGTGGTTACGGAACCACAAATTGGAGGTCATAAAATTATTTTAATATTATTTTTGGTGTTCATAGCATGTGATTATATATCTGTGAAAATTTTGTATGCTAATTTTATCGTTTAAGTGGTTAATTTGAGAAAACAGACTAAATCGCGTAAAATGCAAAATTTGCATTCTATTTGATAAAGGTGTCTAATTGCTATGGCTTATTAAATGAGAGGTCCTTATGATGTAATTAGACCATTGGTAGTGGAATTTGACATAAATGGCCTTGAATTATGTGTTTTATAATGGTTCTAACTAAGGTTAAATAAGTAATTTGGTAATTTAAGTTAATTAAAATAAAACAAATTGAATAATCATCATCATTTTTATCCTTCCATAATTGAATATAGAAAGAAAATAAATCTTTGGAAAGAATTTAGGGTTCGAAACTTATCAAGCTTGATTAAGGTATGTTTTGAGCTCGATTTTTGATGATTTCTATGTTTTTGTAATCATTGCTTCGTATTCTAGCTAGCCTATGCTTCAATTTTTTAAAGTGTTGATGATTTTGTAAAGTGTCATTGATGAATGCTTGAGTTCTTGAATATTTGATGATGGAAAATGAGTAATTGTTGATAGATTATCATGTTTTGTAAAGCGATTTTTGGTGAAATTGCATAAAAGGGGTTAATTTGTGAAAATGTGGGGTTAAATGTGTGAATAAATGATAAAAATGGACTAATATGTATACTATGAAAATTCGGCTAGCATGAAATTAGAAAGAAATTTTGTAATTTGTGGTTTTGTGAAATAAGGACTAAATTATAAAAATGTGTAACTTTAGGGGCTAATGTGCAAAAATTCCCAAATATGTGTTTGTAGACTAAATTGAATGTGTTGATGAATAAAAGAGTTAATTTTCAATGTATATAGATCAAGAACGAAAGAAAATGAATTTAGATCGTGGAAAATTGAAAGTTGACGAATAGTTGGTTCTGTTCGTTTATTCCGACTACGAGGTAAGTTCATATGCAAATAAATGTCTTTATAGTGAACTATATGTGTGTACTTGTCATTGAATTGTTATGAATGTTGAAAGAACAATTACGAGCAAGAATTGACAGAGTTACGACATCCAAAAGTCCCGTACGAACCTTAGGAATAGTATAGGATACGAATGTCATGACATTAGGTTATCGAGATGTGATTACATGTAAGACCATGTCTGGGAAATTGGCATTGTATTGTGATTACATGTAAGACCATGTTTGGGACATTGGCATCGTTAATTGATTTCGTGTAAGACCCTATCTGGGATAGTGGCATCGATATGTGATAACATGTAAGACCATATCTAGAATATGGCATTGTACGAGCTTATGTGATTTCCAAGTATCCTTAACAATTCCAAATGCTTCTACGGGCAAAGTCAAGTCAAGAAAGAATACGTGAATGAGTTAAGTGACTCAAGTATGTACGAAATTCATATGATTATTGAAAAGGGAAAATATTTGATGAATTTGATTAAAACATTAAATATATGTTCAATGGAAATGTTTCTGAATTTGGATGATATTAGCTATGTTAAACATATTTGAATTGAATTGCAAATGTTCATGTGATATCTTTAGTTGTATATGGCTTACTAAGGTTTCAAAGCTTACTTTGTGTGTTCTTTCCATGTTTTATAGATTTTCGAAGCTAGCTCGGACATCGGAGATCGTCAGGAAACATTATCACACTATCGATCATCTCGTTGGTACTTTTGAAGCTTTGTATATATGGTATAGGGCATGTACAAGCTAGTGTCATTTTGGTATGATTTATAGTTGTGATATTAGCCACGAAATTTGGCTTGTAAATGATGATGTGTACGGCCATTTGAGTTTGCTTGATTTATATGTTGGCAAGTGATATATGTGATGTTTATAAGTTACCATGTGTTTTGGTATGTTTTGCATGGTTGTTAGTATGGCTAAGTGGTTGCTCATTTGATTAGTTATTAGTTGATATAATAATGATTGAGAAATGGTATATTTTGGGTATGATTTATAGATGATGAATAGGTATGTGTGAGAAGCATGAATTGGTTGATAGAAAGGTGAGAAAATTCATTTAGGATTTATGTGAATTTTATGATTGTGGCATGTTGATTTGGTATGTTTTGAATATGGAATTTACTTGTTGAATTGGTTGATGATAGATAGCATGATATTCGATTGAATTGGCATATTTTGGCTACCTGTATATATGTGGTGAATTGATACCATTTGATGGCTAGGTGTGTATGAGATAAGGGTGGAAAATTGGCTTTGCAAATAGCCTATTTTTGTCCACAAGGGCAGAGATACGGGCGTGTGTCTCAGCCATGTGCGACACACAGTCATGTTTCACAGCCATGTGTCCCCTTGGGTACTCTTCGAATTAAAGTCAGTATACCCTATAGTTTTGATACGGCCTAGACACACGGGTATGTCTACTGGTCGTGTGTGGCATACGGGTTGGCACATAGGCGTGTGGTCGACCGTGTGACCCAAGTCAGTAACCCTCTTAGATTTCCCACGGCCTGGCACACGGGCGTGTCCTCGACCGTGTGGTACAAGTCAATATGTATGCCTTGTTTTTGCACGGCCTGTGACACGAGCGTGTCTGGTGGCCGTGTGAGCCACATGGCCTGTTGACACGGGCATGTGATCCTATTATTAAAGAAACTTTTCTAAATTTCCTTAACTTTATATATGTTATCAGTTTAGTCCCGAACCACTTCTAAGCATGTTTTAAGGTCTCTTAAGACCTTATAAGGGACAAAATGATTGAGATAAATGGATTTTGATTTTGAATGCTTAAATGTATGTGAATGATGTGTATTGATCGGTAATGCCTCGTAACCCTATTTCAGCGACAGATATGGGTTAGGGGTGTTACAAAATTCTTAGAGGTCTCAATTAAATCCCGACCTAATTCTAATGCTCATATTGGACCTCGAGGGTCCATTTAAAGGACGTTATGAATGATTTCAGAATCTAAATAGTAACTTGCACGATTTATCTGTAAATATTTCTGAAAGTTTCGGTAATGCTCCGAAAGCCTGTTCTGACGACGGATACGGGTTAGGGGTGTTACATCTAGTTTTGAATTCCATAGCTATTTGATCATTATAGCTACTAGAATTCAGCTTTCACATTTTATGCGATTTAGTCCTCGTAATTAAACACTTAATCGATAAAATTTTCGTATCAACATTTTCACACAACATGCCTATTATAATACGGACCGTATCATAAAATAAAAATAAATTTTATTTTTAGGTCGGATTTGTGGTATCGAAACCACTGTTCTGATTTCACTGAAAAATGGGTTGTTACATGTTTGACCAGTTAAAGTGTGCACTGTATTTTCCAAGATTGATCTCCGTTCTGGCTATTATCAACTACGGGTAAAAGATTCGGATACACCAAAGATAACTTTTAGAACTAGGTATGGACACTATGAATTTCTTGTGATGCCATTCAGTTTGACATATGCACCTACAGTGTTTATGGATTTGATGAACAGAATTTTTAGCCCATATTTAGACAGGTTTGTGGTGGTATTTATAGACGATATTTTGGTTTACTCCCAAGATGAAAATAAACATGCTGAGCATTTGAGAATAGTGTTGTAAACCTTGCGAGAGAAACAATTGTACGCCAAATTTAGTAAATGTGAATTTTAGCTTCAAGAAGTTAGTATCTGCTGAAGGTGCCAGAGTAGACCCGAATAAAATTTAAGCCATTGTTAACTGGAAGCCACCGAAGAACGTGTCTGAAGTCTGATGTTTTCTGGGAATAGCTAGATATTATTGGAAGTTTGTAAAAAGTTTTTCAATGATAGCTTCTCTGATGACCTGTTTGTTGCTGAAAGATGTAAAGTTTGAATGGACTAACAAATGCCAGCAGAGTTTTGACAGATTAAAGGCTTTATTGACAGAAGCACCTGTGTTAGTCTAGCCTTAATCGGGTAAGGAATTTATAATTTACAGTGATGCATCATTGAATGGTTTAGGCTCTATTTTGATGCAAGAAGGTAAAGTCGTAGCTTATGCTTCATGACAACTAAAGCCACATGAAAAGAACTACCCGACACATGATCTTGAATTGGCAGCCATAGTGTTTGCAATGAAAATCTAGCGGCATTACTTATTTGATGAAAATGTCACATATTCACTGATCATAAAAGTTTGAAATATTTGATATCACAAAAAGATTTGAATTTTAGACAGTGCAAATGGCTTGAATTACTAAAAGATTATGACCTTGTCATTAACTATCATCCGAGAAAAGCCAATGTAGTGCCAGATGCTCTGAGCAGAAAATCTCTGTATACCTTACGAGCAATGAATACTCGATTGTCATTACCTAATGATGGTTCAATCATAGCTGAGTTAAAAGCTAGACCAACATTTTTACAGCAGGTTTCTAAAGCTCAGAAAAATGATAGTAAGTTGCAAGCAAAATGAATACAAAGTGAATCGACTCCTGACTCAGAATTTTAGATCGGGATTGGTGGTTGTTTGTTATTTAGAGGCAGAGTATGTGTACCAAAAATTTCAGAACTAGTACAAAGCTCATGATGGTAACATATCTATACATCCTGGTAGTAATAAAATGTATAATGATCTGAAAAAGATATACTGGTGGCTAGGAATGAAACGAGATATTTCTGAGTTTGTATTTATATGTGGATATGTCAGTAAGTAAAAGCTGAACTTTAGTTGCCTTCTGGACTACTACAGCTGGTTACGATACCAGAATGGAAATGGGAAAGAATTACTATGGACTTTGTATCGGGGTTACCCCTGTCTCCAAAGAAGAAAGATGTCATTTGGGTAATTGTTGATCAGTTGATAAAGTCTGCACACTTTATTCCGGTACGTATAGATTATTCTTTGGAAAAATTGGCTAAATTATATTTCTCTGAGATTGTCAGATTGCATGGAGTGCCTGTCTCCATTATTTCAGATAGAGACCCTCAGTTTACATCTCGATTCTGGAGCAAATTGCAAAAAGCTCTGGGTACTCAATTACACTTTAGCACTACATTTCATCCCCAGACAGATGGTCAACCTGAACTTGTAATACAGATCTTGGAAGATATGCTTCGATGTTGTATACTTGAGTTTGAAGGTAACTAGGAAAAGTATTTACCTTTAGTTGAATTTGCTTATAATAACAGTTATCAGTCTAGTATCAAAATGGAACCATATGAAGATTTGTACGGTCGCAAATGAGAAAAAGTTACACGGAGTTGAGTTTGTCTGTGAAACTGAGGAAAAAGTGAAAGTGATTAGGGACAGTTTGAAAGCAGGCTCTGATCATCAAAAGTCCTATCCTGATCTTAAATGAAAAGAAATAGAATTTCAAGTCAGTGACAAAGTATTCTTGAAAGTATCGCCTTGGAAGAAAGTTCTCCACTTTGGTTGCAAAGGAAGTTCTCTGGTTTGGTCGCAAAGGAAAGCTGAGTCCACGGTTCATTGGACTATAGGAGATTACAGAAAGAATTGGACCAGTTGCTTATTAGTTACCTTTACCACAAAAACTTCATCGGATTCATAATGTTTTTCATGTGTCTATGCTACAATGGTACCGATCCGATCCTTCACATATTATTTCTCTGGCAGAGGTAGAGATTCAGCCTGATATGACATATAGTGAAGAACCAATCAAAATTTTAGCTTGGTAAACAAAAGAGTTAAGAAATAATAAGGTAGTGTTAGTAAAAGTTCTTTGGCAACGACATGGTATAGAGGAGGCTACTTGGGAGTTGGAGGATACTATGAAGAAGCAATACTCGAATCTTTTTACCTGTAAGGTTTTCGAGGATGAAATCCGTAAGGGGAGAGTTGTATCAGCCCAATTTTAGTGAAATCGGAACAGTGGTTTCGGGACCACAAATTCGATCCGAAAATAAATTTTATTTTTATTTTATTATATGGTACGTATTATGATAGACATGTCATGTGAAAATTTTGATACGAAAATTTTATCTATTAAGTGTTTAATTACGAGAATGACTAAACCGCATAAAATGCGAAAGTTGAATTCTTGTAGCTATAAGGATTAAATAACTATGGGATTCAAAACTAGAGGTCCTTATATGGTAATTAGACTATTAAAGAAAAGTATGTAAATTTTTGGTGACTCATCCATGGAAATTTAAAAAAAGGGTAAGGACTAAATTGGAATTTGAAAAATATTTAATTAATTAAAAGATGAAAAGAAAATATCATCTTATTTTCTCATCTTCTTCAACCTAAAATACATGGAAACCCTAGGAGAGAGAGAAGAAATGTAACAGCCCAATTTCAGTGAAATCAGAACAGTGGTCTCGGGACCACAAATTTGAGCCAAAAATAAAATTTATTTATTTATTATTATATGGTCTGTATTATGATAGACATGTCATGTGAAAATTTTCGTAAGAAAATTTTACCGATTATGTTCTTAATTATGGAAGGACCAAATCGCACAAAATGCAAAAGTTGAATTCTAGTAGTGTAACACCCTGAATTTTGGGCCTAGCAATAATGGGCGTTGAGTTTGGGATTGGTTAGAAGGCAGATTAAATAAGTTAAATGTGTTTAAATATTTTATAATTGCATGTTTAGTTTAATTGTTAAGTGATTTAGGAAGGGTTGGTAGTGTGGGAAAAAGTCTTGGGTTCGATCTAGGGCTTTAGCAAAATTTTGCATTTTTTTTCTAAAATCCCCTAAGCATTAGGTGGAAGGCTTATTAAAAAGGCCTGGTAAAATCTAACACAAGGAAACATTTGGCCTAGTGGCAAAAGGCGTTGGTAGCAAGCAGGAAGTCCAGGGTTCGAGTCCTAGGCTTGGCGAAAATTTTTATTACGCACATGATTAGTAGGGAAGCTAGCGTTTAGGCCTTATAAATGTGTTTGGTTGAATTTCGACACAAAGGATGCACTTCGCTCAGTGGTATGATAGTGTTAGGAGTAAGGAGAGGGGCCGGGTTCAAGTTGCGGCATGAGCAAAAGTTGTGGGTTTTTTTTAGACAACCTGGAGGTCGGCAGAAAGACTTTATAATTAATTGGGGAAGAGAAACGACACAAATAAGGTAGGCGCCGTGGTGGCAAGGGACGTATAGCACAGCCAAGAGATTGGGGGTTCGAATCTGAATGGTAGCAAATATTTTTAGGATAACCTGGTTACGGGTTAGTAGGCCTTAAAAATAGTTAGGGATGGAATATGACACAAGAGCGCCTGGGGAAGCAGTGGCAAGAAGCATGCTATGGATATGAGAGGTTACAGGTTCGAATCCCAGGCTGGAAAAGTTTAAATTTTTATTCTTTAAGAAAACTGAGGCTTAGGCATATAAGCCTTATAGTTAATTGTGACTGAATGGTAGCACAAGATAGGATGTGGTGTAGTGGCTAGCAATGTGTTGGGAAGTTAGAGGGCTAGAGTTCGAGTGGTGTCATGCGCAAAAGGGAATTTAATTTTGCTACTCAACACAGGGAAGGATTGCTATTCGGTGGAAGCAATTTGAATACAGTTCAAATTGGAATTGTTGGCTAAAATCAAGTGGATTAGGATGAAGATTAATTGTAGATATGATGATGATAAAAATTGGAGAAATTGAAGGGAATTTAACTAGACGAGTTTAAGTCAATTGGGGAGTGTAGGTTTGTATTTTTATTCATTTATTTATTTTTTTAGTATATATATGTGTGTCATATGGGCAAGTATGGGCATTTTTTGTTTTTACCTGAGTAATCTCAAGCCCTTCATCTCCTCTTTTCTTTAAGCCAAACTCTTATTTTTTCTTCCCTATTTTAATCAAATCAACCTCTTTCCTTTTCAACTTAACCGATTGTTTCTTTTGCATTTAAAATTCGATTCATACACTTTGCGGGTTTGATTTCTTGTTGGCAAGCGATCTCTCAATCGGTAAGTAAGTTAGATCTTCTTCGACTTTTGTTAAATATTTTTAAGTTCTTTTGTTTTTACACTGTTAAAAGTCGATTTTTATTTATCCTTTCCAAATACCATTACTATCGTTAACCTATTGTTTCTCCATTTATTTCTCTTTCTCCCTCTCATTCAAGAGTGTGATCACTGGCTAAGTATTAGCTGATGGAAAAAGGGGGTTCTAGCAGAGAGGTTGGAATGGAGGCTCCCATGTTAAGCGACGAAAGGTGTCAGACGTTAGGGACTTTCCGCCTGGATGCAGAAGGGGGACTATGTCAGATTTCAAGTTATGTAGGCAGATCGCAGCCGATCAATCTAGTCAAGGCAAGTATACGTTGTTCTTCGGTAAGTAGTGGATTTATTTTGAATTAAGGGGATGTGACTAATGGAGTATAATGTTGAATATAGGTTCGGGAGATTAAGAATACGTAGTAATCCAGGTGATAAGGTGTGTACTTCTACCCTATGATAGCTTGATATAAAGCCGAAGGTGTGTACATACACTGCACACACACAATAGATCGGCAAATCCTAAAATGCCGAAAAGCCAAAATGCCGAAAAGCCGAAAGTTTGGCTACAACAGGCTTGCGAGTGCGCGAACACTCGTGAGGGGGAAATCGATAGGTTATCTGAGACCCCATGGGTGATTCCATGGACTTGGGTTGTGTTTTGGCCAACCGGGCCAGAATGGGCTAAATGGGTCGATGGGCTGTAGGGCCCATAATTGGCAAAATTGGTAATTGATGTTATGTGATGGAAAATCGTATGAAAGCATGACTGTGGAAGTGATTGGGACAAGTGGGCCATATAAATATGGTTTGGGCTTAATGGGCCAAATGAATGTGATTTGGGCCCTATTGGGCCATATGAATGAGATTGGGCCTAGTGGGCCATGTGCATGTATGCAGATTTGTTAGGGCTTTGTAAAGGATTTTGGGCCTAGTATCTGGTAACTGCTTAAACAGACATAAAAATTAATTAATTTATTGTGACCGTGGACAAGTCATAGGGTTAAGCTGTGGCAACGGGTATATGCATGTCTAGGATTAGATCTAGGGAAAGCTTGGTACTTAAGCGGTCTCAATGACTCACCTCCTCTTCTCTGGAATCCTACCTGGTACATAGTATTTGTTCATCTTAGCTCATGGAATTTGTTAACGGGCCAAGGTAAGTGAAAACCTTAATAAAGGAAAACTACTGAAATGCCCCTAAGGGCGAAAATGACCAAAATACCCCTATGTGTTGAAGGTAAGATTTATGGATGTTATATGCATATCTGCTGCATACATACGATATTCTGGTTAGGTTGCATCTAGGTTGGGAATTATGGAACGGAGGAAGTATATGAGGACCGCATGGTTGCTTGATAATCGTGGATCTACCGACGGCTTTTTAAGCCCAATATATGAATGAATGTAGTTCTGCAGCTGGGCTACCATTGATGTGTATCGGTTGGGTGGGTCGATATTTATATCCCTACATGATGTGTATCGGGGGACAGAGTTAATGTGTATCGGTTGGATTATTGTAGTGGGATTGCATTGCATTGCGTGTATGATATTATTGTGATATTATTGCGATGTGGGCTTCGGCCCAACTCAGGCTAATATGGGCTAAGACCCAAAGGCCACCGTTATTGAATTGGGCTTAGGCCCAAAATGACTGATGATTTCTTTATACTCGTTGAGGGTTGTACACACTGAGTTCTCGAAACTCACCCCCTTCTTTTAAACTTTTTAGGTGATCCTCAGTAGGCGGTTCGACGAATGGAGGGACTCGGAGGTGGCTAACTAGCATAAAAAGTTTAGACTTAATCTTTATGTAATTCTTAATATTTTTCTTTTAAATTATTTCTTTTTTATTTGGGTTATAACAAGGCCTTTCCTCTGGCTAATATTTCAAATTAGGACTATTATCATTTTTATGCTTTATATTTATTAGAAGTAGAACGTGGTTTTCCTAAACCATAACTGTTTTTAAATACTAAGTTTTCGCAACTCAATTTTTAAAATGACAAGTTTTCATAAATCATATGTTCTAATTAAAGCTTCCACAACTGGAAATAGATTTTACAAAGATATTAAGGATTTTTCACTTTAAGGAAGTGTTTCCAATGAAAACAAGGTTTTCGATAAAACACTTCAATGTAATGCGCCAGATTTGGCCATAATGTTCGGGCCGGGTTTGGGGTGTTACAAGTAGCTATAAGGATTAAATAGCTATGGAAATCAAAACTTGAGGTCCTTATATGATAATTAAACTATTAAAGAAAATATGTAGATATTTTGTTATGACTCATCCATGGAAAAATAAAAAAAGGCTAAGGACTAAATTGAAAAGATGAAAAGTTATTAAATGACAATTTACTTAAATGAAAAAGAAAACAATTTCATATCATCTTCCCCAAATATTTCCATGAAAACCCTAGGAGAGAGGAAAAATACTTATCAAGCTTATTTGGGTAAGTAATCAAGCCCCGTTTTTAGTAATTTTTATATTCTTAAAATCGTGATAGTCTAATCTATCTATTTGGAGGATCAATTTGAGAAGTTATCAAAGTATGGAAAATGGGTCATGGATGCATATGCTGAAAATTAGAAATTTATGGAAGAAAATGAACGATTGTTGATAGATAAACAACTTTTATAAAGGGATTTTTGATGAAAACATGATTTAGGGACTAAAATGTAAAGTTGTGAAATTGAAGAAAAATACTGATTTTTTATGAATACATGTGCTACAAATTTTGTAATGGGATTTTGGTTAGGCTTGGAATAGGGAGTAAATTGCACAAATTTTATTTTCCGAGCCTAGGGACGAAATGGGAATTTATGGAAAAGTTAGGGGCAAAATGGTAATTTTGCCTAGGATGTGAATTGAGTCCAAATGTATATGAGATGTGTGAATTTGATGTTAAATTTACTTGTGTAGACCAAATTTGGAGCTAGAACGAGGAAAATGTCGGATTAGTAGATGTTTGAACACGAACCTTTGTCTAGGTAAGTTCGTGTAATTAAATTGTGTTTATTTACATGCTTGCATTGATTGTGTTTATGTAAATTGTATAAATGTCATAAATATGTGAAATGATTACATATCTGATCAAGCCCAATAAATAAAAATGTTTAAATTAAATGATAATGTCCGATAGATGATAAACGATAAACGATGAGAATGTTACTTATATGCTTGAAATGAATATGGAATGTGTTTATTTGAATTACATGAATGTTGTGGATGTATGAAATAATCACATGCCAATAATGCTTGAGAAAAATGTTTAAATATCGATTGAATAAAATGGAAAATCGATGGATATGTGATTTCCCGAAATTAATGAGGTCCTACATTTATTCCTAACGGGATTTAACTCGGACGAGTAATCCTATTGACCTCATTTCTGAAAGGATTTAACCCGGACGGTTAATCCTGATATAAATCCTCTCGAGCATATGTTATGTATTGGATTTAGCTGGGACAGGTAAACCAGATCAAGCTCTTTAGAGCATCTGTCATAAAAAGGATTTAGCCTGGACTGATAATCCTGTTGTTTGTATATATATATGGCTCGAGAGTGTACTCTCTAAAATAGTACCATATGGGTACCATTGAATATGAATTTATGGATCCTGATTTGTACACCATGTGTGTACCACTTGTGTATCCATCGATATTTTGGAAAAATTAAACTAGTAAAAGTTTTTGACATGAGAAGATATGAATAAGAAATGAGTTATTGCATATATCAGCTTGAAATACATGAAAATGACGATATGTGATAATTGATATATGGAAATATGAAATGATGATATTGTATATGGAATTTATTTGATGAGTATATACATCCTTGATTATAGACTTATACACCTTGAATGTACTAATCGTGATCTTGATATTCCGAGTAATATGGGTAAAGTTCTGATATGAAATGATCTGAACTCAAGATGAACTATTATGAGATTATACTTGTAATATAAAGAAATGATTTATACATGTTAAATGAATACAAGTTGTGGAAAGCATATTTGCATGGAAACTTAATTGTTGTTAAGCCCTTATATGTTTGTGATGTTATTATGGATTATATGACTAACAAGGGCAATGAGAATATGTGTAGGGCTTGAGGTCAAATTGATTGAATATGCCTTACATTGTTACCTCAAAATAGAATGAATGATAAGATAAGTACCATGTTATACAAACTTACTAAGCATTTTATGCTTACTCTGATTTATTTTCCCTGTTTTATAGTAAATTGGAAGCTCGTTGGATTGGAAGCTTGGCGGAGATCACTCACACTATCCATCGGTCCATGTCAGTATATTATGGTAAAGAAATTATGGTTACAATGGCATGTATAGGTTAAATTGGCTATATTGGCATGTAAATGTAAATGATGTTTATAATCTAGCCATTGGAATGGCTAGTAATGGTTTGTTTTGATATATTTGTAGTGTCATACTATGGTAGCTACATATGTGTTAAGTAGTTGATTAAACTGTGCCTATCATATGGACTAAACCAAGGCAAGAATATGAACATGTATGCATGTAATGGTATGCCATGTTGAATGATAGAGTTTGCTAAACTTGAATGCTTGAAATGGTTGGTATTTGGATGTGAGTTTAAGTGCAGGTCATTGGTGTGATTTTGTGTAACACCCCTAACCCGTATCCGTCGCTGGAGTAGGGTTATAAGGTATTACCAATCAATTCACAACATATAGCATACATTTATCAAACATAAAGCATTCATTCTCATAAATCATTCAACACAATCACATTTTCCCTTATAAGAGCCTACGAGGCCTTAAACATGCTTTAGAAGTGGTTCGGGACTAAACTGATAACATATGAAAATTTTGGAAACTAAGAAAAATTTCAACCATACAGGGGTCACACACCTGCGTGAACAGGCCGTGTGCCTCACACGACTCTAGACACACCCATGTCTCAGGCCATGTGGAAACAGGGCATAGATACTAACTTGGGTCACACGGCCGACCACACACCCGTGTGTCCAGGCTGTGCCAAATCTGTAGGGTATATTGACTTATGCAACACGGCCAACTCATATGCCCGTGTGCTAGGCTGGGTGCCAATTAGGGGGTATACTAACTTGTACCACACGACCAGTCACACGCCCGTGTGTGAGACCGTGTGGAGCATACTAAATTTAATTAAATTTCAACACCAAGGGATACACGGTTGTGTAACATGATCGTGTGTCACACACGGACAAAAATAGGCCATTCGCAAGGCCAATTTACCACCCCAACTTCAAAATACCTACACAAGGCAAAATGGTACCATTTCATTATACAATTAGGCAGTCAAAATCATCAACCAAATGCATAATTCATACCATTATAATTTCATCTATTCCAATTCTCCAATCACTACCATTTACTTAGCCAAATACATGCCAAAACAATATCAAACAATATGGTTCATTTACCTTAATTTACACATACATAACTTACCCTATAAATAACCAATACAACATCTAAAATCATACCTCTCATCAAGGCATTTCTCAAGAATTTATACTCTACAAATTAAATAACCATTTGGGCAACTATAAAACCATCACCACATTCATACTAAAACATACCAAAATAAGTCACCACTCATGGCTATATATACAAACCAAAACATATACATTTACAAGCCATTTCTAATAGCCAAACACACATCAATATTAACATCATTTACAAGCCAAATCTCATGGCTATAATCACAACCAAAATACCATATCTAGCCTATACATGCCATATACCATAAATTTATAATCCAAAAGTACCAACTTAGATGTTTGATAGTGCGATGATGTTCCCGACGGCTCCCGAATCTGAGCTAGCCTTGAGTCACTACAAAACATAGAAAAATAACATGAAGTAAGCTTTTAAGCTTAGTAAGCTCGTATGAGATAAACTTAATACAATCACATAAACATAAATCAATATATAACATTCATTAACTATCAAACATTTCAAGTACTCATTCACAAAACTATAAACTCTCATCATCATTTCTTCGATTCAAATCGAAAATGGTTTATTCACATATATGTACCATCTCTTATCAATATCATATGTGTTCTTGTCTTTCATTTACCCATTGAACCATTCGAAATAGAAATCGGATACTCAAGTGTCTCACACGATAAGTACCTATACCATATACCGAAGCCAAATCAAGGTATCTTATCCAAATTACTGATATCATGGCCCGACGCCAAATCAGCTGATAGGCATGGCCCGAAGCCAAATCTTATTATCTCGTACCCGAAGTGCTAAATCATGGCCCGAAGCCAACTCAAGGTATCCCTAATGACATGTCACTAGCATCCTAAACTATTCTTAAGGTTCAACCAAGATTCCAACTATCGAATCATTTCTGAACTTGTTTGTAATCACATAATCACAATTCATGCTATGTCAAAGCACATAAAATACATTTGAAATAAAATTATAATATACGAACTTACCTCTGATGCTAAAACGGCGAATCGAGTTGTTTAGTTGATAACTTTATCTTTTCCCCGATCCAAGTCTGTATTTCTCCTTTCTTGATCTAAATATATTTAAAATTAATTTATTTAATCAACCATTCATTCAATTTAGTCCAAAACATACATTTAGGCCTATTTACACATTATCCCCTAAACTTTCACACTTTTGACACTTTAGTCCTTATTTCACAAACACACAAAATTCACACAATTCAACAAAACCCATGCTTGGCCGAATTATATATAGGTCCCTAGCAGCCCAAAACTTTCATTTATTTCACATTTCAACCACACAATTTGCACATTTCACATTTAATCTCAATTATGCATTTTCATCAAAAATCACTTTACAAAACATGTAAAACTATCATCAAGCTTTCATATTTCATCTTCAAACACCAAAGAACACATAAAATCATCAATGGAAACTCTTAAAATCTTTAACAGTTTTAAAATTAAAGGTACAGGCTAGCTAGATTGAGCTATAACTGTTACAAAAACATAGAAATCATTAAAAACCGAGCGAAAACAGACTTACAATTTGATCTTGAAGTAACCAAAATTTTCAAGCCCTAACTAGCTTTACTTCATGCTTCATGCAGCCAAAGATGATGATAAAAGAATAATTTTTATGCTTTGTTTTATTTAAATAATTTTTATGCTTTGTTTTATTTAATTCATCATTAATTATCAAATTCCAAAAATAACCTTATTGTAAAACTATTATAATCACTTAATGGTTGTCCATAATGGTCCAGTCATGCAATCATTGGTCTAATTACCACTTAATGACCTTAACTTTAAGGTTCTTTCACTATTAGATACCTATAACAAGTAGAATGTAACTTTTTCATTTTACGCGATTTAGTCCTTTTTCACAAATTAACCAACCAGTCAATAAAATTAGCTCATGAAATTTTCACAAATATTAAATAACATGCTGAAAATACCAAAATAACATGCTGAAAATACCAAAAATAATATTAAAATAATTTTCTGACATCGGATTTGTGGTTTTGAAACCACTGTTTTGATTTAACCAAAACTGGGATATTACAACTCTCCCCCCTTAGGGATTTTCGTCCCTGAAAATCTTACCAGTGAATAGGCTCGGGTATTATTTTCTCATAGCATCCTTGGGTTCTCATATAGCTTCTTCAACCCCATGTTGATGCCATAATACTTTTACTAATGCGATTCTCTTATTTCTCAGCTCTTTGATCTCACGAGATAAAATTTGAATCGGTTCTTCAGCATATGACATATCAGACTGAATTTCAACCTCGGTCGGGGAAATGACATGTGAAGGGTCAGATCGGTATCATCGAAGCATCGACACATGAAACACATTATGTATTTTCTCTAACTCAGACGGTAAAGATATTCGATATGCCACTGGCCCAACTCGCTCAGTAATCTCATATGATCCGATGAATCGTGGACTCAATATCCCTTTTTGACCAAACTGCAATATCTTTTTCCATGGCGACATTTTCAAAAACACTTTATCCCCGATCTGGAACTTAATATCTTTTCGTTTCAAGTCTGTATACGATTTCTGTCGATCCAAAGCTGTTTTCAAACTATTGTGAATTACTTTCACTTTTTTTTTAGTCTCTCTGATCAGATCAACCCTGTGAATCTTATTTTTGCTAAGATCACTCTAGTAAAACGGTGTTCGACATTTATGGCTATATAGAGCTTCATACGGTGCCATCTTTATACTTGATTGGAAACTATTATTGTAAGCAAATTCAAACAGCGTAGATATTTCTCCCAGCTACCTTTAAACTCAAGAATGCAACAACGTAACATATCCTCAAGTATCTAAATAACTCGTTCGGATTGACCGTCCATTTACGGGTGAAATGCATTGCTAAAATGCAGCTTTGAACCCAAAGCTTCTTGCAATTTCTTCCAAAATCGTGAAGTAAATCTTGGATCTCTATCCGAAACAATAGATAGGGGAACACCATATAATCTCACAATTTCAGAAATATACAACTCAGCTAATTTATCAAGTGAGAAATTTGTACGTACTGGAATGAAATGAGCTGATCTCATCAATCTATCAACAACAACCCAAATCACATCTTTCTTTTTCGAAGATAAGGGCAAACCCGATACGAAATCCATCGTTACTCTATCCCACCTCCACTCAGGAATCATAATAGGATGTAATAAACCTGACGGCACTTGATGCTCAGCTTTGACTTGCTGACAAATTTAACATTTCGAAACAAATTCTGAAATATCTCATTTCATTTTGTGCCACCAATAAAGTTGTTTTAAATTGTTATACATTTTTGTGTTTCCCGGATGTCTTGATAAACAACTACTGTGTGCTTCGTTTAGAATCTTCCAAATAAGCTTAGAATTTCTTGGTATACATATTCTATCACAAAACATCAAACAGTTATCAGGCCCTATTCGAAACTCAAAATCAAAAGTCAACTTACATTGAGCTCGTTTTGCTTGTAATTCATTATCAAATTTTTTAGCCTAAAAAATCTGCTGTAGAAATAACGGTCTCGCTTTCAACTCGGCTACTAACCGTTGTCAGACAAAGCTAATTGTGTGTTTAAAGCACATAAAGCAAATAAGGACTTTTGACTCAAAGCACCAGCAACTACGTTTGCTTTCCCTGGATGATAGTCAATCACTAATTCATAGTCTTTTAGCAATTTTAACCATCTCCATTGTCGTAAATTCAAATCTTCCTAAGTCATCAGATATTTCAACCTTTTGTGGCCGGTATAAATATGGTATTTCTCACCAAAAAAGTAATGACGCCAAATTTTCAATGCGAACACTATCGCGGCTAACTCTAGATCGTGCGTCAGATAATTCTTTTCTTACGGCTTCAACTATCTCGAGGCATAAGCTATAACTTTTCCTTCCTACATCAAAACACAACCCAGGCCATTTAACGATGCATCACTGAAAACTATGAATTCTTTACCCGACTCAAGCTGAACTAACACTGGTGCCTCTGTTAATAATGGTTTCAACTGCTCGAAGCTCTGCTGACACTTTTTTGATCACTCAAATTTAATATCTTTTTGAAGTAATCATGTCATCAGAGTCGCAATCATCAAAAAACCTTTCACACATCGCCTATAATAGCCGGCTAGCCCCAGAACACTACAGACTTCGAATACATTTCTTGGAGGCTTCCAATCTATAATCACAAAAATTTTGCTCGAGTCAACTCAGATACCCGTGGCTGAAATTATATGTCCCTGAAAACCAACCTTTCGTATTCAAAACTCACATTTGCTAAACTTTGCAAACAATTGTTTATCTCTCAAAGTTTGTAACACGATTTTCAAATGCTCGGCATGCTTAGATTCATCACAAGAGTAAATCAAAATATCATTAATAAACATAACTACGAATCGGTCTAAGTACGACCTAAAAATTTGGTTCATCAAATCCATAAAAATAGCAGGTGCATTTGTTAGTCCGAAAGGCATAACAAGAAATTCATAGTGTCTGTACCTTGTTCTAAATGTAGTATTTGGCACATCTGAGTCTTTAACTCAAAACTAGTAATAACCCAATCTCAAATCAATTTTTGAAAACACTGTTGGCCCTTTTAACTGATCAAACAAATCATCTATTTGTGGCAAAGGGTATTTATTCTTGATCGTCACTTTGTTGAGCTGTCGATAGTCTATACACATTCTCATCGTGCTATCATTCTTTTTCACAAATAACACCGGTGCACCCTAGGGTGAGAAACTCGATCTAGCAAAACCTCTATCTGTCAACTCTTGCAACTGAGCTTTCAATTCTTTTAACTCTGTCGGAGCCATTCTGTAAGGAGCTATCGATATTGGTGTTGTTCCTGGTACTAATTCAATACCAAACTCAACAACTCTAATAGTTGGTAAACCTGATAACTCTTCACGAAATACATCTAGATACTCGCACACAACCGATACCAATTCAATCTTTATTTCTGTCACTTTTTCATCAAGTACATAAGCAAGATAAGCTTTACACCCCTTTCTTACAAATCCCTGAGCTAACATAGACGAGATCACAACTGGCAAACTATTTAGATCATCAGATTCAATTCTAATAGTCACATTATTCTGACATTTCAGTTCAATTGTCTTTCATCTACAATTCATTATAGCATCATGCATCGTTAGCCAATCCATACCCAAAATCACATCAAATTCATCGAATGGAAACAACATCAGATTAGCCGAAAAACAGAAATCCCGATTCATTAACAAACAATTCTTGCAGACTTTGTCAACCAAAACATATTTTCCTGAGGGGTTCGATACTCTAATCACAAATTTAGTAAACTCTACAGGCAGAGTCTTACTAGATACTAAATTCATACATATATAAGAATGAGTTGATCCTAGATCTATCAATGCAATCACATTAGTATCATAGAGAGTGAAAGTACTAGTGATAACATCTAGAGATGAAGCTTCTTTACAAGTGCGAATAATGTAGGCTCTAGCAGGTGCTCTGGCCTCAAATCTCACAACTAAATCCTTTATCACCCTCTACTGACACTTACATTTTCGGCAATTCTAGGTGGTCTACCTCTATTCGACGTGTTACTTGGTCTCACATTTTGAGGTCTATCTTCCTCAATCATCTCAGGACAGTCTTTAATAAAATGATCCGGCGAGCGACATTTGAAACAAGTTTTTGTACTCTTATTCCAAGATTCACCAAAATGTATTTTCCCGCACTATTGACACTCAGGTTTATTATTTCTCACACTGCCAACACTTGAAACAGAAGTAGCTTGAGCTTTAGAATTTACAGCTTAATTTCCACGACTCTATTTCGATACCCCACTGATGCATTTGATCGATTATAAGAATCTCATAATTTCTTTGATGAAGAATGATAAGGTTTATTTATCAGCCTTTTTTTCGAATCTCTAGCCTCTGAATCAGTTTTCTTCTTTTCTCGGCTACAATAAACTAACACAACGAATACTTTTAAATCTAATATCCCGACCAAAAGTTTAATATCTTCGTTCAACCCATCGACAAACCGCTTACACATAATTTCCTCGATAGAAACATACTTCCGAGCATACTTGCTCAACCGTACAAATTCTTTTTCATATTCTGTAAGTTATTCGGCCTTGATTTAATTCTAGAAACTCTTTGTGCTTTTGATCGAGAAATCTTTGACTGATGTATTTCTCGCGAAATTCAAATTGAAAGTCCTTATTAGTTGTCCATAATTATCAAATTCCAAAAATAACCTTATTATAAAACTATTATAATCACTTAAAGCTTGTCTATAATGGTCCACTCATGCAATCATTGGTCTAAATGCCCCTTAAGGACCTTAACTTTTAGGTTCTTTAACTATTAGATACCTATAAAAAGTAGAATGCAACTTTTGTATTTTACGTGATTTAGACAATTTTCACAAATTAACCAACCAATCGATAAAATTTGTAACATCCCAAATTAGGGGCTAGTCGGAACAGTGGTTTCGAGATCACAAATCTAAAATAGAAATAATTATTTTTTGATTATTTAATGGTCCATGATATGATTGCATGTTTGTGTGAAATTCTCACGAAGAAATTCTATGCCTAAAATGTCCAATATGAAGTTAGAGACTAATTTGAATAAGTTGCAAAACTTGTGTTCTAAAAGTTTCAAGTATGAAATTGCATTGGATTATTAATTAGAGGTCCTTAAATAGCAATTTGACAAAGTTTTAAAAATTTGGACAAAAATGGGCATGAATAGGAAAATTTTGAAAGAAATGCTTAAAGGCCATTTTTGTCATTTGGTAAATA
Organism: Gossypium longicalyx; assembly: GCA_025698465.1. Lineage (NCBI taxonomy): Eukaryota > Viridiplantae > Streptophyta > Magnoliopsida > Malvales > Malvaceae > Gossypium > Gossypium longicalyx. The sequence goes on from CM047002.1 coordinate 82,261,425, forward strand.
AAAGAATAAAAAGGGAAAATAAGTCAAAAATTTTCTCATATTCTCCAAGTGCTTGCCGAAATTTCCAAGAGCCATAGCTAGGGTTTTGTTCAACTTTTCAAGCTTGATTGTAAGTGCTCCATTTCCCCGTTTTTAATGTTCTTTACATTTTTTAGATCCTTGAAGCATGATCTATCCATTTCTAGCCATATTTTGAAGTAGGGTTCATGTATGAAACTTGAACCATGTGTGACATGTTTGTATTTTGATGTTTAATGGAAGAATAAGAAAGTTTGATGTGTGATAAACATCTTTTACTAAGTGGTTTTTAGTGAAAACACTTAAAAGGGACTTATTTGTAAAAGATGTAGAAATGGGTAGTAGAAATGTGATTTAATGAGAAATGTGGGTTGATATAAGTTAGAATATGAATCAGTTAGGCTTGGGTAACCAAGAAAAAGCATGTACTTCATTTTACGAGCCTAGGGACTAAAGAGTAAATAAGTGAAAAGCTAGGGATAAAAAGGTAATTTTACCAAAGTATGTGTTACGGGATGATTTGAATAGTGTATGTATTAAATAAGTTAAATTTGGCATTATAGATCAAGAAAAATGAGATTCGGGTCTTGATCGGGGGAAAAATAAATTTTACAAGGATTAGGCTCGTTCCTATCATTTTGTACCGAGGTAAGTTCATTTGCAAATTATGCAACATGTACCATACTTTAAATGCTCCAATGTTACATGTATGGTAAGTATATATATAATTAATGTGATGTTGTACTATGTGTTAATGCTTAAATTTTATTATGAATTATGCTTTGATTATTCCATGAGTATGTAATTCGTGCTATGGATATTGAAATCGACATTACGAGCAAGCCCAACAGAAATATGGTATCGAAGAATCCCGTTTGAACCTTAGGAATAGTTTAGGATACAAGTGACATGTAACTAGGAATTATGTGATCTGAGCTCATGAGTTGTGGTCTGAGTTCATGATATATGTGACACATGTTTTGGCATTCTGGGTACTGGTCTTGTATGTCTACCGGTGGCTGAGTAGTCCAGCATGTGTTGCGGATACCCGACAGCTTGTGTGAGCAGCCCGAGTAGCTACATCCTGACTGATAGCTTGTGTGAGCAGACCCGTGAGTAGCTCGAAAGCGAGCAACATACGATATATGGTATGAGGTAGTATTGGCTACATATAGGGCACTCAAGTGCGAGTTTCTGATGTATCCGATGGTATTCCAAGTGTTCAACGGGTAATCCAAAGAGAAGTTTAATGAGTAATTTGATGAATACGTCAAAGACGAGAAAGTAAGTCGTTATGTGCGAGTGGGCACAAGTATGTATACCTAACTCATGAGAACATCATGGGATATGATGAATTGGTGGTAAGGATATATATATGAAGAATAAGTTTAAGTGATTTAATAATAAATTGCAAGACTATGTTTATTATGTTAAATGTATGATTAATGCTTGTTTGAATTGCATTTTATTTGCATGTGAACTTACTAAGCTTTAAAGCTTACCCCATTTCCTGTCATTTCTTTAGCGTATTGCCAAGCTAGCTCAGGGATCGGAGAACGTCGTAATTTTCAATCACACTATCAATTGGAAAATTTGGTATAGTTAGATTCAACATTTTGATTATGGCATGTATAAGGACTTGGTCTTTTTGTTATGTATCGTATTGATTAGCCAAATGTGTTGGCTCATGATGATGTTATGATTCATTTTGTATATAGCCATGAGAGGTGGCTTATATTGATTGTTTGGGTTGTAACCCTAATCAGTTATGCATGCCTGCAAATGTGTTATTACTTGTTATGGTTGCTTGATGGATGTGTGATGACGCTTGTGATTGTTTGTGATAACGAGTGTGATGGATGACATGTATGCTTAATGGATGAAATATGATTAATGTGTAGGGCAATAAATGTGGTACAAATGTATAACTTGGAAGTAGGATAGCAAAGATAATTATCCATGAAATTGGTGTGGAATACCTTGGGTAAACCTACTAACTTGAATATGTTATACATTGACTTATTAAAAACATAAAATGTCTATGTTTTATATGATAAATGTGCCATGTTGTATGCCATGAAGTGGGTTTAAATGTGTGAGTGCTTAAGGGAGGCAAATGGCTTGGAAAATAGCCTAGAAATTGTCCACACGGTTGGACACACGGGCGTGTGTCTAGGCCATGTGTGACACACGGTCTGCCCCATGGGCGTGTGGTTTGGCCATGTGTCCCCTGCACCCTAATTAATGCAGAACATAATGCCCAGTAGTAAACACACGGGCAGAGACACGGCCTTGTGTCTTAGCCGTGTGAAGGATACGACCTCAGGACATGAGCGTGTACCCAAGCCATTTGAAGTCTGCACTTAATTTCGAGAATTTAATTCGCCACACGACCTAAGCACACGGGCATGTGCTGTGGCCGTGTGACCTCATTTTGCTAATGATTTCATAGTCAGAGAGTTACACTGTAATAGCCCGGTTTAGACCCTAGTCAGAACAGTGGTTTTGAGACCAAAAATCTGAGTTAGAAAAATATATTAATATTATTTTCTGTGTTTATAATATGTGAATTGACAAGTGTGAAAGTTTCATATGAAAATTCGACCATTTGTATGCTTAATTTGTGAAAAGGATCTAATCACGTAAAATGTAAAAGTGGCTAGCTATATGTTAAAAGTGTTTAAGTGTTATGGTTTTGTAAATGTGGGGTTCTTATGTTGCTATTAGACCACATGGTTAATGGATGGGCAAAAATGGGCTTATATTAGTGGAAATTTAAATGTGTTTATAAAGGTTTTAATGGTAATTAGTAAATTACATGTAAATTAAGTAAAAACAAGATCAAAATTACATTTAGTTCATCCATTCTTCACTAAAAATAGAAAGAATAGATCGGGTTTAAAGCTTTAGAAGTTTCGACACACACAAGGCTTAATTAAGGTATGGTTTTAACTTAGTTTTTTATGATTTCTATGTTTTTGTGATCGTTGCTAAGTGTTCTAGCTAGCCCATGCTTAAATTCATGAAATTTTTGATGATTTGATGAGATTCCATTGATGAATTCATGAATTTTCTGAAGTTAAATGGTGAAATATGAAAGCTTGGTGATAGATAAGTATGTTTTGCATTGTGATTTTTTATGAAATTGCTTATTATGGACTAATTTGTGAAAATGAGAAATTGAGGGGTTGAAATGTGAAATAATTGATAAATATGGGCTGATAAGAACCATAGGAAAATTTGATTATGTATGGGTTTGTTGAAATTATGTGTATTTTGTGAATTTGTAAAATAGGGACTAAAGTGTTAAAATGTGAAAATACGAGGGTTAATTTGTAAAATACCCTAAATATGTGTATATGGATTGAATTGAATGATTCGTTGAATAAAAGGGTTCATTTTGAATACATATAGATCAAGAAAAGAGAAATTCGGATTTAGATCGAGGGAAATCGAAGATTATCGAGTAATCAATCTGAATCGTCAATTCTGAGTACGAGGTAAGTTCGTAGTGATAAATGATGTTATAGTTATGTTTTAATACTTTGATAATGCATAAATTGTATAGATATTTGATTATGTTTTGAGCATGATGATAATCGATTAAGTTCGGCACTAAGTGTGCAGTTCGAAATAGCTTTGGCTACAAATCGTACTAAGTGTGCGAGTTGGAATAACTTCGGCTACATGAGGCACTAAGTGTGCGATATTGAGATAGCTTCGGTTTATTGAAATGGCACTAAGTGTGCGAGATTGTAACGGCTTTGGCAAATCACTGATGCACTAAGTGTGCAAATTCTTAAAGCATGGAAAGACTTCCGAATGAATTAATATATTTGAACGAGAGTTAAAGGTTGAAATGAAAAAATACGGGAAAGTTTAGGTATGTTCGATACCTATGTGGTAGATGATACTATGTGTATGAAGCTTGATGAATTCATATGAACATATTAAATGAGATAGAACAGAATTGATAGATGAATTGTGAATTATTAAGTGTTTATTAATTGATGTTTCGTATATTATAAACTGTTGATTATTTATGGTATGAACTTACTAAGCTTTAAAGCTTCCTGTGTGAAATGTTTTCTGTTTTACAGTGTTATAAAGCTAGCTCGGATTTAGGAATCGTCAGCGACATCAATCACACTATCGGACATCTATTTTGGTACCATTTTGAGAGTTGTATATATGGTATATGACATGTATAGGCTAGTGTCATTTTGGTATGCTTTGTGTTGTGATTAGCCATGAGACTTGGCTTGTAAATATTGGTATGTATGGCCTCTTAAGTTGGCCTAATTGGTATGTTTGATATGTAAGAAATGTGATGTTTATAATTTTTATGTGATGGTTTAAATATGGGGTGTTGAATTGGCAAGTTTTGTGGTATGAAATAGGTGATAAGATAATGAGATTATACTTTTGAAACTTATGTGAGTTTTAATGATTTTGGTATATTTAGGTTGTGGAATTGAGTAGTGAATTGGATGGTATTTGGATGTTATGCAATATGTATGAAATGGTTGATTTGGTTGCCTATAAATGATGCAAAAATGTTGTGGTTTTGGTGTGTTTGAGATAGGTGGGAAAATGTGGCTTAAACCAAGCCTAATTTCACCCTATAAGGTTGAGCACACGGGCGTGTGTCTCGACCGTGTGTTTGTTGAAATTTAGTTAATCAAGTCAGTCTCGAGCACGGCCTAGACACACGGGCGTGTCTAGTGGCTGTGTGAGGCACACAGCCTTGATATATGGGCGTGTGTGGCCATTTCGAAAGGTACACAGGCTAGAGACATGGGCGTGTGGTCGGCCGTGTGACCCAAGTCAATTTCGACCACGGCCAAGGCACACGGGCGTGTCTTGTGGCTGTGTGGTTAAGTCAGTATGTATACCCTGTTTTGCCACGGTTTAGACACAAGGGCATGTCTAAAGCCATGTGAGGCACACAGCCTATTCACATGGGCGTGTGACCTGTGAAACTTTAAAAATTTTGTTAGTTTCTAAAAAAATTTGTATGTGCTCGGTTTAGTCTCGACCCTTTCTAAAGCATGATTAAGATCTCGTTGACCTTTGTAAGGGACTCTATAATGATGTGTGACGTTGTTGTTATGATATTTTCTAAATGAATGCGAAATGTTTAGATATGTTAGGTAATGCCCCTTTATCCTAGTCCAGCGATGGATACTGGTTAGAGGTGTTACACTGAGGGCACGGGCATGTCCCAAGCCACACGAACGTGTGTGGCCACACGAGCATGAGTGACCATACGAGCGTGTGTGACCACACGACCTATCCATACAGGCGTGTGACATTCCAAAACAAGAAAATCTTCTAAGTGTTGAAAAGGTTCTGAAAGTTCTTGGTTTAGTCCCGAACTGCTTCCGATGTATGTTTTGGGCCTCGTAGGCCCTTATAAAGGACAATTTGCATGTGATTGAAAAGTTTTAAATTTGGACAAAATTTTAGGGCCCGATTTTGTATGTTTTCTTGTGTTTAAGTCTGGTAATGCCTCGTATCCTATCCTGGTGTCAGACACGAGTAAGGGGTGTTACTGTAACGCCCTAAAAATCCCGAAATCCTGAATTTTCTTTATTTTCGATTTTGATAAAAATTGTGTTTAATACTCTTATCCAAGCGATAATTTTATTAGGTCTTAGCTAAGGTTGAGTTCGAATTAAGGGGTAGAAGAAATTATAATTTAATTATTAAAAGAATCAGGGCTGACAAGTAGGTGGACTTTTGAATAAATGAAGAAACAATTGGACACAAAAAGAGCCTGTGGTGGAGTGGCTAAGTGACACCACATAAGGTGTAGTGAGGTGGCGTTAGTAGCTAGCAAGGGGGTCCAAGGATCGAATCCTAGCTTAGTATTTTTTAGAGTTTAATTTTGGCCTTCTAGAAGGATGAAAATGGCATGAAGATGGACTCCAAAGAGAGTGTTCAGAAGAGAAAATTAAGGAAAGGATCAAGGGATTATCAGAGAGAAAAACGTGGAGATGAGAAGTGAGGAGTAAGTGGAGCCAAATTGGGAACTTGGGCTTGAAGAATTCGGCTATAGGGCTATAAATAGGTGTCGAAAGGAGGGTTGAAAAGCTAATGACAAATTTCCCTTCACTTTGTGCCAGAAACCCTTTTCTCTAAAAAGCCGAAAACATTTTTTTCTTTTCTTTATTTTTGCTGAATTCTTATCCCTCATCTACTCAATATTTTATTTGCTTTAGCCGATTCTTCTTCCTCTCTTCTTTGATGTTGAGTAATCAATTGTTGCCATTCACATCTCTGAGAGCCAAATACCCTTGGTGCTGCCACTACTATTTCTACCCAATCGGTTCTAGTGTAAGTGTTCGCTCTCCCAATCGGTTTTTGATAAGTATCGAGTATTCGTTCCCTCACTTCTTTCTAATCAAATTTGGTAGGGAATTAGTGTCAGATCTTGATTTTGGATTACTGCCGATTTGTTCTTTAGATCTGAGAGATATACGTGATTATTGACCAAAGTAGAAGCTAGTAAAGGCTTGGCGTTCAGGTAAGGTTAAGGTGAGATTCCAGCTTTTGGTAAAGTATTCGATAAGTATGTGAGATTCATCTTTGAGTGATATCGATTGTAGGTTTGGGCTACGGAAATCACAGCACGCTTGCTTACTAGGTTTGTACATACACTGCACACACACAATGAATCGGCAAAAGCCGAAAAGTCAAAATACCGAAAAGCTAAAAGTTTGGCTACGGTAGTCTTGCGAGTGCGTGAACACTTGTAAAGCGGAAACTGATAGGTTGCTTGAGGCCCACGAGCGATTCCGTGGACTTGGGTTGTGATTTGGCCATATGGGTCAGAATGGGCTAAATGGGCCCAATGGGCTGTTGGGCCCATAATAGGCAAAAACTAAATATTAATGTTTTGTGATAGGAATTTGTATGTGAGCATGAATATGAATGTGATTGGGCCTAACGGACCATATAAATGTGATTTGGGCCTAATGGGCCATATGAATATGATTGGGCTTAATGGGCAAGATACAGGTATGTGAAATTATTTGGGCTTTGTAAGGGGTTTTGGGCCTAGTATATGATATCCACATAAGACTTAATTAATATATTGCGACCGTGGACAAGTCAAAGGGTTAAGGTGTGGCAACGAGTATATGCATGTCTAGGATTGGATCTAGAGAGAGCTTGGTACTTAACCGGTCTTAATGACCCACCTCCTCTTCTCTGGAATCCTACCTGGTGCATAGTATTCGTTCATCTTAGCTCACGGGATTTGTTAACGGGCCAAGGTAAGTGAAAACCGTAATAAATGGAAAATTATTGAAATTCCCCTAAGGGCAAAAATGACCAAAATACCTCTAGGTGTTGAATGTAAGTTTTATGGATGTGACATGCATACATATGATATTCTACTTAGGTTGCATATGGATTGGGAATTATGGAACGGAGGAAGTATATGAGGATCGCATGGTTGCTTGACAATCGTAGATCCATCGACAGCTTTTAAAGCCTAATATGTAAATGAAGGTAGCTCCGCAACCGGGCTACCATGGTGTGTGGGTTGGGTGGGTCGATATTTATATCCCCACATGGTGTGATGGGGGACTGAGTCGGTGTGTAGCGGATGGATAATTGGATGGGATTGCATTGCATGAATGATGAACTATGAATGATGTTTTTTTTCTGAATGCTTATTTTCTTCGAGGGTTGTACACACTGAGTTTGTGAAAACTCACTCCCTCTTTTATTTTATTTTCAGGTGATGCCCAGTAGAAGGTTCGATGTTTGGAGGGACTCTGGGTGGCCCGCTAGCAAGATGATTTGGACTTGGGTTTTTTTTTTAAAGCATTTAAGTTTTTACTTCTTTTTAAGTATATTCCAAACTAGAATGTAATAAGGTTTTCATTGTGTTATTATTACTTGAATTATTATTTTCAATGTAATTACGAGAAGTTGAACATGGATTTCTTAAATTATAATATGTCTTTTACATTTCCGCAACTAAGTTTTTTTCTTAATCAGATGTTTTAAACAAGGCTTTCGTAACTGAAGGTGTTTTTTTAGTTAATTAGGGTTTCTTTTATTTTAAGAAGGGTTTTCAATGAAAACATAGTTTTCGCTAAAACACTTCAATGTGACACACCAGATTCGGCCATAGCGTCTAGGCCAGGTTTGGGGTGTTACAGTTACATTTAGTGGTATTAGAGCTACGGTTTAGTCAGTTCTCGGACTAATGTAACATGTGCACGAGTCTAGCTATACATGCCATACATATATTATGACAGTGTGACGACTCCTAACGATTTAAAAATATATTTTCATATAGTAAATGGTTCCCGAGAGAGCAGTGTCGGATGATGTTGAAAGTAACGCGCCTGCTCCTACTGAAGGAGCAATGCCGTCTGATAGTAGACCCACAACTGTTAGTAGAGGAGAAGGAGACAAGGAAGTCTTTCTCCATATGATGGATGCCTAGTACACGGAGTTCGTTCAAATGAACCCGAACACTCAACCCCTTCCACCCCGTCCAAATCCTCAACCTGTGCCCCAAGTGCCTCAAGGTATGGACTTTATGATATTTCATAGAGCCCCAGTTGACAAAACTCGAAAGCAAGGAGCTGAGGAATTTTGGGCCAATACTGATGATGATCCCGAGATATCATACACACCTAAAGAGTGTTTGAAGTGTGCTATTTCCTTATTGAGAGATGCGGCATATAATTGGTGGAAGACACTAGTTTCGGTGGTTTTGAAAGAAAGGGTCACATGGGAATTCTTTCAAGGGGAGTTCCGAAAGAAATACATCAGTGAACGATTCATTGATCAAAAGCGTAAGGAATTTCTTAACTTGAAACAAGGCCACATGTCAGTTACTGAGTATGAAAGAGAGTTTGTCCAGCTCAGTAAATATACTAGAGAGTGTGTGTCCTCCGAGGCTAAAATGTGTAAAAGGTTTAAAGATGGACTTAAGGAGGATATTAGAGTGTTAGTGGGTATTCTTGAGCTGAAGGAATTTGTTGTGCTCGTGGATCAGGCTTGTAAAGCTGAGGAACTGACCAAGGAAAAGAGAAAGTTGAGGCTGAGGCTAGAGATATAAAGAAGAGGCCGACAAGCAAGTCATTTCCATCTCAGTCTAAGAAATCCAAAGATATGTATTTCTGTTCTCATGTTTCGGCTGGACATTCATACAGAAATCGTAAGAAGAAAAAATTCGGGTTTTAAATCCTGGGCTACATCTGTGGCTAGTGTTGGTAATGATAGACCTTCCAGACCCGAGTGCCAACAATGTGGTAAAGGCCATTTTGGTAAGTGTAGGGTGAATGATGGATCTTGTTTCCGATGTGGTTGTCAAGACCACTATATCAAAGACTACCTGAGATGATCGAGAAAGAAAAAATTTAGAATAGAAGGCCAGGTAGTACAGCTACAAAAGGAAGACCCTCGAGAAACGCTGGTAATGGGACTAGTAGTAAAAGTGTAGCAAAAGAAATAGCGGTGAAATCTGAAGCTAGAGCTCCGGCTAGAGCCAATGCCATACGTGTGCGAGAGGACGCATCTTCTCCTGATGTGATCACTGGTACTTTTTCTCTTTATGATACTACTATTATTGCCTTGATTGACCCTGGTTCTACTCATTCATATGTGTGCATAAAATTGGTATCTAGCATGAATATGCATGTTGAGTCTACAGAATTTATGATTAAGGTGTCAAACCCGTTAGGCAAGCATGTTTTAGTTGATAAGGTATGTAAGAAATGTCCTTTTATGATTAGAGGTTATTGTTTTCTGGCTGACCTGATGTTGTTGCCGTTTGATGAATTTGATGCCATATTGGGTATGGCTTGGTTGACATTTCATGATGCTATAGTAAATTTTAGACGGAAAGTTATTGAATTGAAATGTGAAAATGGAAAAATTCTTCGGATTGAATCAGATGAGGTAGATAGGTTGTCAATCGTTATTTCTTCGAAGATTGAATCGGTGTATGAGAAAAGGATGTTAAGCTTATTTGTCTTATGTGTTGAATACAAAAGAATCTAAATTGAAGATTGAATCGGTGCTTGTTGTATGTAAATATTTAGATGTATTCCCGGAAGAATTGTAAGGCAAAGGTTTTATGAGACCGAACTTTTCATCGTGGGGTGCTCTAATATTATTCGTGAAAAAGAAAGATGGATCTATGAGGCTGTGTATAGACTACCGACAGCTCAATAAGGTAACAATCAAGAACAAGTATCCTTTACCAAGGATTGATGACTTGTTTAACCAATTGAAAGGAGCGACATGGTTTTCTAAGATAAACTTGAGGTCCGGTTACTATCAGTTGCGAGTTAAAAAGCTGGATGTGCCTAAAACTGCTTTTAAAATGAGGTATGGCCACTATGAATTTCTTGTTATGCCATTTGGGTTAACGAATGCTCCAGCTATGTTTATGGACTTAATGAATCTAATATTTCAGCCATATTTGGACAAGTTTGTTGTTGTGTTTATTGATGATATTCTGATATACTCGAGAGATGAGACAGAACATACCGAGCACTTACGAATTGTTTTGCAGACTTTGAGAGATAAACAGTTGTATGTCAAGTTCAGTAAAAGTGAGTTTTGGCTTCGAAAAGTTAGATTTTTTGGCCATATTATTTCGAGTGATAGTATTAGAGTTGACAAGAGTAAGATCTCAGCTATTGTTGAATAGAAAGCACCGAGGAATGTAACTGAGGTTAGAAGCTTTCTAGGCTTGGCCAGTTATTACAGACGGTTTGTTAAAGAATTCTCCATGATTGCTACTCTGATGACGAGATTGTTACATAAAGATGTCAAGTTTGAATGGATAGGAAAATGCCAGCAGAGTTTTGAGAAATTAAAGGCATTGTTGACCGAGGCTTCGGTTTTAGTACAACAAGAGTTAGTTAAAGAATTTGAAATTTATAGTGATGCCTCTTTAGATGGTTTGGGATGTGTACTTATGCAAGAGGTAAAGTCGTAGCTTACGCTTCGAGACAGTTAAAGCCTCACAAGAAGAACTATCTGACACATGACTTAGAGTTGGCTGCCATTGTGTTTGCTTTGAAGATTTAGCGACATTATTTATTTGGTGAGAAATTCCATGTCTACATCGATCACAAAAAGTCTTAAGTACTTGATGCCTCAAAAGGACTTGAACCTGCAGCAACGAAGATGGTTAGAACTATTAAAAGGTTATGAGCTGGTGATTGATTACCATCCGGGTAAGGTGAACCTGGTCGCCAACGCTTTGAGTAGGAAGTCGTTGTTTTCCTTGAGGGCTATGAATACACGTCTGACTTTGTTAGATGATAGTTTGATTCTAGCTGAGTTGAAAGCTAGACCGACTTTTCTTCAATAGATTTGTGATGCTCAGAAAGTTGATAAGGAGTTGTAAGCTAAGAGAATTTAGTGTAAGTCCAAAGTAAACCGGGTTCTCTGAGTGACTCTAATGGTTGTTTGATATTCTGTGGTAGGATTTGTGTTCCGAAGGACACTGAGTTGATTCGGAATATTTTACATGAGGCACACAATGGTTGTTTTTCAGTTCACCCAGGCAGTACAAAGATGTATAATGACTTGAAGAAACTGTATTGGTGGAATGATATGAAAAGAGAGATCTTAGAGTTTGCATCGAAATGCTTAGTTTGTCAGCAAGTAAAGGCAGAACACCAAGTATATTAAGGTTTACTTCAGCCCATCATGGTTCCCAAGTGGAAATTGGACCAGATTACTATGGATTCTGTGACAGGTTTACCTTTAACCCCGAAAAAGAAAGATGTCATATGGGTTATTATCGACAGATTGACTAAATCAGCTCACTTTATCCCGATACATACTGATTACTCACTTGATAAGTTAGCTTAATTGTACATTGGTGAAATTATCAGACTTCATGGAGTACCTATATCAATTGTATCGGATAGAGATCCGAGGTTCACTTCACAGTTTTGGAAAAAGTTACAAGAAGCTTTGGGTACAAAGTTGAGTTTTAGCACTGCTTTCCATTTGCAGATTGATGGACAGTCTGAGCGAGTAATTCAGATCTTGGAAGACATGCTCCAATGTTGTGTATTGGAATTCCAAGGTAATTGGGAAAAGTACTTATTTTTGGTGGAGTTTGCCTACAATAATAGTTATCAGTCGAGTTTGAAAATGGCGCCTTATGAGGTATTGTACGGGCATAAGTGTTGAACACCTTTTTATTGGACCGAACTCAGAGAAAATCAGATTCACGGGGTTGATTTGGTTAAGGAAACTGAAGAAAAGGTAAAAGTAATTCGTGATTGTTTGAAAGCTGCTTCAGAAAGACAAAAATCTTACGCGGATTTGAAACAGAAAGAAATTGAGTATCAAGTGGTGATAAGGTATTTTTGAAAGTATCTCCATGGAAAAAAGTTTTGAGATTTGGCAAAAAGGACAAGTTGAGTCCTCGTTTTATAGGGCCGTATGAGATCACCAAGAGAATAGGGCCAGTTGCCTATCGGTTGGCATTACCACTCGAGTTGGAAAAAGATTCACAATGTGTTCAATGTGTCTATGTTGCGCCATTATCGATCGGATCCTTCACATGTGATTTCACCGACAGAGGTTGAGATTCAACCGGATATGACTTATGGTGAGGAACCGATTAAGATTTTGGCTCGAGAAGTCAAACAGTTGAGAAACAAAAACATTGCCTTAGTGAAGGTTTTATGGCAAAGACATGGGGTTTAAGAGGCTACATAGGTGCCTGAGGAAGCCAAGAGAAAATAATACCCAAACCTTTTTACAGGTAAGATTTTCGGGGACGAAAATCCCTAAAGGGGGAGAGTTGTAACATCCCAAATTAGGGGCCAGTCAAAACAGTGGTTTTGAGACCATAAATCCGAAATAGAAATAATTAGTTCATGATTATTTGATGGTCCATGACATGATTGCATGTTTGTGTGAAATTCTCATGAATAAATTCTATGCCTAAAGTTTCCAATTTGAAGTTAGGGACAAATTTGAATAAGCTGCAAAACTTGTGTTCTAGAAGTTTCAAGCATGAAATTGCATTGGATTATTAATTAAAGGTCTTTAAATAGCAATTTGACCAAGTTCTAAAAATTTGGACAAAAATGGGCATGGATAGGAAAATTTTGAAAGAATGGCTTAAAGGTCATTTTTTTTTCATTTGGTAAATAAAAGAATAAAATGAGAAAATAAGACAAAAATTTGCTCATCTTCTCCAAGTGCTAGCCGAAATTTCCAAGAGCCATAGCTAGGGTTTTGTTCAACTTTTCAAGCTTGATTGTAAGTGCTCCCTATCCTCGTTTTTAATGTTCTTTACATTTTTGAGATCCTTGAAGCATGATCTGTCCATTTCTCGCCATATTTTGAAGTAGGGTTCATGTATGAAACTTGACCCATGTGTGACATGTTTGTATTTTGATGTTTAATGGAAGAAAAAGAAAGTTTGATGTGTGATGAACATCTTTTACTAAGTGATTTTTAGTGAAAACACCTAAAAGGGACTTATTTGTAAAAGATGTAAAAATGGGTAGTAGAAATGTGATTTAATGAGAAATGTGGGCTGATATGAGTTAGAATATGAATCTGCTAGGCTTGGGTAACCAAGAAAATGCATGTATTTCATTTTACGAGCCTAGGAACTAAAGAGTAAATAAGTGAAAAGTTAGGGGTAAAAAAGTAATTTTACCAAAGTATGTGTTATTGGACGATTTGAACAATGTATGTATTAAATAAGTTAAATTTGACATTATAGATAAAGAAAAATGAGATTCGAGTCTTGATCGGGGGAAAAACAAGGTTTACGAGGATTAGGCTCGTTCCTATCATTTTGTAGCGAGGTAAGTTGAGTTGCAAATTATGCAACATGTACCATACTTTAAATGCTCTAATATTGCTTGTATGGTAAGTATATATAAAATTAATGTGATGTTGCACTATGTGTTAATGCTTAAATTTCATTATGAATTATGCTTTGATTATTCCATGAGTATGTAATTGGTGCTATGGATATTGAAATTGACATTACGAGCAAGCTCAACAGAAATGTGGTATCAAAGAATCCCGTTTGAACCTTAGGAATAGTTTAGGATACAAGTGACATGTCACTAGGAATTATGTGATCTGAGCTCATGAGTTGTGGTCTGAATTCATGATATATATGACACATGTTTTGGCGTTCCGGGTACTGGTCTTGTACGCCTACCAGTGGTTGGATAGTCCGGCATGTGTTACGGATACCCGACAGCTTGTGTGAGAAGCCCGAGTAGCTATATCCTAACCGATAGCTTGTGTGAGTAGACTCGTGAGTAGCTCGAAAACGAGCAACATGTGATATATGATATGAGGTAGCGATGGCTACATGTAGAGCACTTAGGTGCGAGTTTTCGATATATCCGATGGTATTCTAATTGTTCAACAGGTAGTCCAAAGAGAAGTTCAATGAGTAATTTGATGAATACGTCAAAGACGAGAAAGTAAGTCGTTATGTGTGAGTGGGCATAGGTATGTATATCTAACTCATGAGAACATCATGGGATATGATGAATTGGTAGTAAGGATATATATATGAATAATAAGTTTAAGTGATTTAATAATAAATTGCAAGAGTATGTTTTATGTTAAATGTATGATTAATGCTTGTTTGAATTGTATTTTATTTGCATGTGAACTTACTAAGCCTTAAAGCTTACCCTCTTTCATTTCCTTTCCTTATAGTGTCGCCAAGCTAGCTCGATGATCAGAGAACGTCAGAGTTTTTGATCACACTATTAATTGGAAAATTTGGTATAGTTAGATTCAACATTTTGAATATTGCATGTATAGGGACTTGGTCTTTTCATTATGTGTTATATTGATTAGCCAAATGTGTTGGCTTATGATGATTTTATGATTCATTTTGTATATGGCCATGAGAGGTGGCTTATATTGATTATTTAGGTTGTAACCCTAATCAATTATGCATGCCTGCAAATGTGTTACTGCTTGTTGTGGTTGCTTGATGGATGTGTGCTGAGGCTTGTGATTGTTTGTGATAATGAGTGTGATGGATGGCATGTATGCTTAAAGGATGAAATATGATTAATGTGTATGGCAATAAATGTGGTACAAATGTATAACTTGGAAGTAGGATAGAAAAGATAATTATCCATGAAATTGGTGTGGAATACCTTGGGTAAACCTACTAACTTGAATATGTTATACATTGACTTATTAAAAACATAAAATGTCTATGTTTCATATGATAAATGTGCCATGTTGTATGCAATGAAGTGGGTTTAAATGTGTGAGTGCTTAAGGGTGGCAAATGGCTTGGAAAATAGCCTAGAAATTGTCCACAGGGTTGGACACACAAGCGTGTGTCTAGGCCGTGTGTGACACACGGTCTGCCCCATGGGCATGTGGTTCGGCTATGTCTCTTGCACCCTAATTAATGCAGAACATAATGCCCAGTAGTAAACACACGGGTAGAAACACGGCTGTGTGTCTCATCCGTGTGGAGGATACGGGCTCAGGACATGGGTGTGTACCTAGGGCGTGTAAAGTCTACACTTAATTTCAAGAATTTAATTCACCACAGCCTAAGCACACAAGCATGTGTTGTGGCCGTGTGACCTCATTTTGCTGATGACGTCATAGTCAGAGAGTTACACGGGCTGAGGACACAAGTGTGTCCCAAGCCATATGGGCGTGTGTGACCACACGGCTTACCCACATGGGTGTTTGACTCTCCAAAACAAGAAAATCTTCTAAGTGTCGAAAAGGTTCCGAAAGTTCTTGGTTTAGTCCCGAACCACTTTCGATGTATGTTTTGGGCCTCGTAGGCCCTTATACGGGACAATTTGCATGTGATTGAAATCTTTTAAATTTGGACAAAATTTTATGGCCCAGTTTTGTATGTTTGCCTGTATTTAAGTCTGGTAATGCCTCATATCCTGTCCCGGTGTCGGACATGGGTAAGGGGTGTTACAATATTAGCTCATGAAATTTTCACACATATCAAATAACATGTTGTAAATACGAAAATAATATTAAAATAATTTTTTGACATCAGATTTGTGGTTCCAAAATCACTATTTCGATTTAACCAAAACCAAGATGTTACAATTTGGGTGAGAAATGAAGCTAGAAATGGCTTTATTTTGTCACACGGGCAGACACACAGGCGTGTGTCTAGACCGTGTGTGACACATGGCCTGGTACATGGGCGTGTGGTTAGGTCGTGTGTCCCCTGCACCTTAAATTCGAGAAAAATAGAATGCTCAGAATTGAGCACAAGGGCAGAGACACATGCGTGTGCCTTGGCCGTGTGAAACTTGCACCTAATTTTGAAAAGAATTAATTAACCACACGGCCTAGCACACGGGCGTGTGGCATTGCCGTGTGCACAAGTCTAAGAATTACAGGGGGTCGAACACAGCTTCCAGCAAGGGCGTGTCCTAGGGTCACACGAGTGTGTCCCTTGGACCACATGGGCATGTGAGCCCTGTAACTTGAAAAAACTTTTTAATTTTGCGAAAAATTCTTAGAGGTCCCGATTAAGTCCTGACTCGATTCTAATGCTCGTATTGGACCTCGAGGGTCCATTAAAGGGACATTATGAATAAATCTCGATTAATGAATAGTAATTTACACAAATTATCTAAAAATGTTTTGAAAGTTTTGATAATACTCTGAAACCCTATTCTGACGACGGATATGCTTTAGTGGTGTTACAATAAACTTTCATGACTTAATTGGGTAAGTTTCCTTGTCCCGTTTTTAGTAATTTTGATTTTTTTGAAACCGGGATAGCTTAATCTATCTATTTGGGGGATTAATTTGAAAAGTTATCAAGGTATGAAATTTGGGTCATGGATGAATATACTGAAAATTAGAAATTTATAATAGAAAATGAAAGGTTGTTGATAGATAAAAAACTTTTACAAAGTGATTTTTGATGAAAACATGATTTAGGAACTAAAATGTAAAATTGTGAATTGAAGAAAAATGTTGAACTTTTATGAATACATGTGCTATAAATTTTATAATGGGATTTTGTTTAGGTTTGGAATAGGGGTAAATTGCACAAGTTTCATTTTTCGAGTCTAGGGACGAAATTGGAATTTATAGAAAAGTTAGGGGCAAAATAGTAATTTTGCCTAGGACATAAATTGAGTCCAAATGAGTATGAAATATGAGAAATTGATGATTAAAGCTATTTGTATAGATTCAGACAACTCACATTAGAGGTTAGACCGAGGAAAAGAAAAGGATTCGGATTAGTAGATTACTTACGCAAACTAGTGTCGAGGTAAGTTCGTGTAGCTTAATCAAGCATGTAATTATGTTAAACTAAATGTTGTGATTGTATGAAATGTGATTATCATTTATGTGATTTACTTGGATGTTACAAATATGGGAAATTAATACATGCTTGAAAATGGTGAAATAGGGTTATGTCTCGATTGAATATTGAATTCTGACGAACATATGTGCTTTCCCGAAATGAATGAGGTCCTGCATTTGTTGTTGACGGGAATTAGCTCAGACGAGTAATCCTATTAACCTCATTATAGGAAGAATTTAGCCCAGACAGGTAATCCTGATACGATATCTCTCGAGTATATGTTACATTTAGGATTTAGCCTGGACTGGTAATCCTAATTGAACTTTTCTAAGCATACGTTATATAAAGGATTTAGCCTGGACTGGTAATCTTGTTATATGTCATGTGGTTCGAGAGTGTGTTTCTTGATTAAGTGCCCTAATGGGTACTCTTGAAAAAAAATTCACAAGTTATTGAATCGTACACCTCGAGTGTACCACTTGAACATCCATCGGGATTTTAATGATTCAACGGACACAACTCTTGACATGGTATGAGTATTATGAGATGAAATGATAATGTTTTGAAAGAATATTGCATGATGAGCTCATCTATCCTTACTTGATGTATATGAAGATTTCGTGACTAACATGTTTGATTGAATGCATGTGTTTAGTAATTATGCCAAATGGATGGAAAACATGATATTGTATGCTTAGATTTAATAAATGGGATTGGTAAGTTTAGTTTTCGTTATACGAACTTACTAAGCATGTAATGCTTACTCTATTTTATTTTCCCCTGTTTTATAGTGCTCGGAAGCTCGTGAAGGTTGGAGATCATTGGAGCATCGTCACACTATCTACTAGCTATTGTGTTTTTATAGTGGAATCATTTTGGTATAATGGCATGTATAGGAAAACTTGGCCAATAGTGGCTTGAAAATGATATTTTGTAACCTAGCCATTGGAATGGCTAGTAATGGTTTATTTTGGTATGATTATGTAACACCCCTTACTCGAGTCAGAGGTCGGGACTGAGTACGAGGCATTACTAAACTTAAACACATGCATTCCAACATTTACAAATCTTAAAAACTTGATCAAACTTAAAGCTTTTCAAACATTGTCTAGTATTCCTTATTTCAGGCCTACGAGGCCCAAAACAAGCTTTAAGGACAATTCAGAACCAAACCGGGTCTTTTAAAGAACTCTAGAAAATGACTCTTGAAACAGGGGTACACGCCCGTGTGAAAGGGGCGACACGCCCGTGTGGCCTTCTTGACATGGCCGTGTTGAAGGCCCGTGTAGTTCACACGGCCACACATCGGGACACATCCGTGTCCTTAACCCATGTAGAATTAATTCCTAATTCGAACCTATAGGGGTTTCCACATGGCCTGGCACATGCCCGTGTCCATGGCCCGTGTCCATGGCCCGTGTCCATGGCCCGTGTCCCTCACATGGCCTTGACACACCCATGTCTCAGCCCGTGTCCAAAAACCTTGACATTCTGTTTCTGGCGTCAGCAACCATTTAGGGGCACACGGCCAAGACACACACCCGTGTGCTAGGCCGTGTGGTGAATTTAAATTCCACATTTAAGGTGCATACTTCGCACGGGCTGGGCACATGCCCATGCCCAGAGGTCGTGTCCTTCACAGCTGAGACACACGGCCGTGTCTCTACCCGTGTGTTTACTACCATGCATACTGACTTGAAATTTTAAGGTGCAGGGGACACACGGCCAGACAACACGCCTGTGGGGCTGACTGTGTGGACAAAACAAGGCTATCTACCAAGCCTTTTTGCCACCCTTACTTGCACCAACCTACACAACAACAAATATCTCCAATTCACACAGTAATATAAGACTAAATCAACCACAACATGACATTCAAATGCAAACCTTATAACACTCTAACAACCGAACATGCACTTGATCATTCATACATTTGTTCATCTAGGGAAGTATCATCATTTGTGGTTATCAATAATGAATATTAACCATTAACCATGGCCTTATACAAAAAAAAAGGTTTTCATCCCATGCCAACACAATTGGCTAACTTAACAATATGACACATAACAAAAAGACTCAATCCATATACATGCCATACTCAAGTTAATAAAACTAACTATACCAGTAGCTTAAAGTGATAGTGTGAGTGATGCCTCCAACGTTCTTTGATCCACGGGCTGATTTGGCAGCACTACAAGAAAATGGAAAAGAAAAGGGTAAGCACAAAGCTTAGTAAGTTGCATGTAAATATCTAAATAACAACCATGTTACAACATGTGATCATACCCCCAATATATCATAACTCGTAGAAAGAGTAAATGTTCATAACAATTCTTACTCATGTTCATTTGTCGCTATTCATACAACAAGAATAGAGTTCACATATCATCAATTTCATTTAAGTACCTGTACCACTCACAACATGGTCATAAGCGCTATCATTTTGACATAAACCGTAATTTCCTGTTGAACCATTTAGAATACTATAGGATAATCACCAAGTCTCAAACATAGGGTACGATGCCGACGCCATGTTCCAAACATGGTCTTACATTGGCTCTCACATCTAAGTCGATACCATGTCCCAAACAGGTCTTACACTGACTTACATACATTGAGGCCAATGCCATGTCCCAGACAAGTCTTACAGTGGCTCTCACTTATCTGTGTCGATGCCATGTCCCAGACAGGTCTTACATTAACACACCTCAAGCCGATGCCATGTCCCAGACAGGTCTTACACTAGCTTGCATATCTTGAGGCCGATGCCATGTACCAGACAAGTTTTACACTAGCTTGCATATCTTGAGGCTGATGCCATGTCCCAGGCAGGTCTTACACTGGCTCTCACTTATCTGTGTCGATGCCATGTCCCAGACAAGTCTTACACTAACACACCTCAAGCCGATGCCATGTCCTAGACAAGTCTTACACTAGCTTGCACATCTTGAGGCCGATGCCATGTCCCAAACAGGTCTTACACTGACATACACATCACCCAAATATCATGGCATGGATATCCAAATTATTCCTAAGGTTCAACCGAGAGTCTCTACTACATCAATTCTCATCATCCACAATTTATGCCATATTAATTATACAATACACAAATACAAATAAATTACATTATTTACATACAACTTAGCTCGGATCACAAAATGTAGGTGACTAATTGTATTTAATCCGCTTGCTTGGCTTTTCCCCGGTCTAGGTCCGAATTGCGTATTTCTTGATCTATAATAATAAAATTTCACTCATTTAATCATCAAATCGATAAAAACATTCTACAATTCAAAATTCAGCAAAATGACCGTTTTGCCCTTAAACTTTATAAAAATTACAATTTTACCCTTAGGCTCGTAAATATATTTTTATCGAGTTTTCTCATTAATCAAGCCTAGCCGAAATCTTTTTATACCTATAGAAACTCACAATTTCAAACATTTCATACAATTACCACCTATTTTACAAGCTTTACAAAATAACCCATTTAGGTGTTTTCATTAAACCCCTTTCACAAAAGTTATTTATTTAACAACCAAGATTCATTTTTTTCCATAAAATTTCAGCTAACCACATAAATTCTTTCATGGTAAAACCCTAGACTCTCAACCATTTTGCAAAATAGTCTCCTCATTAGATAACTTATGCTACAAGGGTCCCAAAAGTACAAAAATTATCAAGAAAAGTCATCAAAATCACTTACTTATGAGAGAACTTAATGGCTGAAATTTTCAAGCTTTCAAAACCCCTTTCTTGCTGAAAATTTTGGTGGAGAAGGGAAGAAGAGAAAAAAAATGATAGGTAGCCTTTAGGTTTATTATTTATTTATCAATTAAGTCACCTACCCTTTGACCATCCCATGAATTAAGGCTCCATATCCAGCCACTAACATAATAAGGACTTCTACTTTAATGCTCCATAGCTATTTGACACCATTAGTTAGTAGAACAAAACTTTCGCACTTTATGCGATTTAGTCTTTTTTTATAATTGAGTTCCCAATCACTAAAATTAATTCACCAAAATTTTCATGCATTCATATAATCATGCTATAACACCAAAATAAAAAAAAGAAAGATTTCTTTGACTCCAGATTTGTGGTCCCGAAACCACTATTCTGACTAGGCCCAAAATCGGGTTGTTACAGATTAAGTAGGTTATTATGATATATACACATGTGTTATGTTAAGTATATATGATCAAATGATGTTAATGCATAAGTTAAACCAAGGTAAGTTTATAAACACATATGCATGTAACGATATGCCTTGTTGAATGATGGAGTTTGCTTAATTTAAATGCTTGAAATGGTTGGTATTGGATGTGAGTTTTAAGTGCAGGCTTTTGGTGTGATTTTGGGTGAGAAATGAAGTTAGAAATGGCTTTATTTTGTCCACAGAGGTAGACACACGGGCGTGTGTCTAGACCGTGTGTGACACACGGCCAAGTACATGGGCGTGTAGTTAGGCCATGTGTCCCCTACACCTTAATTTTGAGAAACAGAATGCTCAGAATTGAGCACACAGGTAGAGACACGAGCGTGTATCTCAGTCGTGTGTGCTACACGGCCTAGAACACGGACGTGTGTCTTAGCCGTGTGAAACCTGCACCTAATTTCGAATTGAATTAATTAACCACACGGCCTAGCACAAGGGCGTATGCATGGCTGTGTGCACAGGTCAGAGAATTATACGGGGTCGAACACAGCCTGCAGCACGGGTATGTCCTAGGGTCACACAGACGTGTCCCTTGGACCACACAGGCATGTGAGCCTTGTACCTTGGAAAATTTTTGTAATTTCACGAAAAATTCTTAGAGTTCCCAATTAAGTCTCGACTCAATTCTAATGCTAGTATTGGGCCTCAAGGGTCCAAGTAAGAGACGTTTTGAATGATCTCAGTTAATGAATAGTAATTTACATAAATTATTTGTAAAATGTTCTGAAAGTTTCGGTAATGCTCTGAAACCCTGTTCTGACGATAGATACGGGTTAGGGGTGTTACAAATATAATAAAGGAGAGTTCAATCATGGTACTGTAGTGAAATGACTACATGATTAGATAATGTTGTAATTAATAGATGAATAGCCGAAACTTAATTATAAATTATTTGAGCCCTAATTATATATGTCCAAAAGATCCCTCTTCTAGCTCTAAATTACCCAAGCAAATTACATGTAGAAACGACAATATGGAATGAATGAAAACAATGAGTAAGAGAAACTGATCACATGCATCACTATCTGTAGTGAATGTACTTTCCTGCTAAGTACAAAAGATGACTTATATATTAATTTAATTTCTTCAAATTATTATTTAATTGATTGAAATTAAATAATCAAAATTTGAAGTAAGAATTAAATTAATTAGTCATCGTAATTTATCGAATGAAGCAATTAAATATATTTCCTCGTAAATTCTAATACGATAAAGTTGTCAGGACTTCAACGAAAATTAGAATTAGGTTAAGAAAATAATTCAATTGAGAAAATTATTTAATGAACTAATTAATTAAATAAATAATATTTTGGGAAATAGAAAATAATTATTAGGTTGTATAAATTATAAGTGTTGGATAAAAGTTCGAATAACACATATAATTGTACCCAATACACGAAATGCCTAAAACGCCTAATTTTATTGTGAAGGGCGACAAACCTAGTTTCCATAGGAATTTCGCTGCCCCCTTGTTTCTCCTCGAGTAAAACTTCGTATTTTCTATTAAAATATTATTATTTAATTATACATTATTCAAGCAGAACTCTTGTACCCTTTCTCTATAAATAGGAACTATGAACTAACCTATTTACACTACTTTGAGAGTGTCATTATTCTATCAAAAAATAGTGTTAATTTATTTTTAGAATAAATTTTATTTTTTTTAAAGTTCATAGTTTTCGGTTCTATAAAGAGAATTTACTTCCCACTAGAAGTTAAAAGAAAATTTTATTCTATGCACTTGGTTCATTTTTTTTTAACTCACATTTAAAGCTTTTTGAAATTCGAGGACAACGAAAAAAATTATCTGGTAAAAGGTTGGGAAACAACTTAAATCGCCTCATACAAACTATATATATATATATATATATATAATTTTAATTAAAAATTTATTACTTTAAATATCACAAACTTCAATTTTTAATAAAAAATTAAACTTTTGTTATACTTATAAAAACACTACTTTCTAAAACAAATTTTATAACAGAGCCTCGTTCACTAAATTCGTTCGTCAGAAGCCCCACCCACCTTGATCCCTAGGCATGCAAAGCTTATCTTAGTTGCACATGTGCAGTTTCCTAACAATTTGATTGTGGCCCCACTAGAAATTTTGAGTACTTTGATCGATCTTATTTAAGATAGTATTTTGGGGCACAGAGTGGAACTGAAGCAAAAACGGATTTGACAGTGTGAACCTGCTTCCAAGAGATAGGGCTTTAAATTTCCATGATGTGAGCTTCAACTGCATCTTGTCAATCATTGGTAGGGAAAAACCGCTTTTATTCCGCAAACTTCCCAGCTGAATTCCTAAGTATTTTTCAAGGTTTAAAACTTGTTTAACTCCCAAAATATTTGAGATCCAACACTTTGCAGTATGCTTCCCTGCAGGGCTCAGCACCAACTCATACTTATTGGCATGGATCGAAAGACCAGATAAGACTCTATATCTCCTTTTGATAATTTAAGGGCTCTTGCAGATTGCACAGTTGCATGTAAAAAGAGAATGCTACCATCTGCAAATAAAAAATAGAAGATTGCAAACAATCTCTGACGATCCGTATGTTTTATTATGCATCTTCCGCCATCAAAAGCATTAATGAAAGGATTTTCTTACAGAATAAAATCAAATATGGTAATAAAGGATCTCTCTGACATAAACCTCGCCTCGGGTAAATAAGGTCAATAAGACTATCACTTACCAAGATTTGATAGGTGATTATGCTAATATATTGATAGGTGTAGGGGTGAGCGCTCGATCGAATTAAATGAAAAAATTTTGAGTTAATTAAATTGACGAATTATTTTTTATCATCTTAATTTGATTTAAAATTTCCTCGAATCGATACGAGTAAGATGTAATTCTAATCGAATCGAATCGAATATATTTGTTCGAGTTAAATTTTAAAAAATAATTTTGGGTCCTTATAACCACTGTCACCTATCATAATAAAATTTGTCCACCTAAATCAAATTTTTTATTAACTTTCATCATCTCATAATTTATTTATTAATCTCTTATATACCGGTTAGCTTATTTGCTTGCTTAGTTATTTCAATTATCATCAGATTCTTGTCATTATGTATTTTGGAATTAAAAAAAATATTAAATGTAAAAATGTGAATTATATTGGATACATTATTCATTGTTAATCACTTAGCACATTATCGAGAATGTTACGCCATTTTATTTGATTCATTTAGTTTAGATATAAATTTTAGTATTTAGTTAATCAAATTGTCTTTATTATAAAAAAAATTAACAAGATAAATTCCTTCAATAATTTTTATTCTCAATTTTTATAAACTTATGAAAATTCTTATTTTTATAACAATTTATATATTATTAATTAAAATAATAATTTTAAATAATATATTAATTGACAATAATCAGACTGGTAGAACAATATTTAAAAGTGAAATCTCCCCAAAGTTCTCATTTAGACTTATATTTTATTTACATAAAAAAAATTAAATTGATCATAATAATAAAAGCAAAAGGTTAAATTGTTCAAAATTTAATATTGTAGCTAGAATGTAAGATCATCAAGTAAGAGATAGTGTTGAGATTAATTCCTAAATTTCAGAATCTTAACAGGGCTAGAAATGTAATATATCCCCTGATGAGAATGTTTAAAACCCAGACATGATAATAAAATTTCCGAAAAAACCGAAACATGATAAAAAATTTTTGCAAAATCTAATATTATTATTGAGTATATAAGATTTGGCAAACTAAATAATCCCTAAAATATAATTGATGAATAATCTTATTAATTAGTTTCGTTTAATTAAAGAAAAGCTAAAATGGATGAATATTTACTTTTATAAAACCTTTTAATTTTTAAATTTACTCAGAAATAATATGGTGATTAATACGTTGTTTAACTATTTAAATTTACCGTCACTGTCAGTTTATATGTAATCTAAACATAGACAACAATGCTTCCAACTGACAAAGATTGCAAAAGGAATCTCAATTTATATCTGAATTTGTACTCTGCTAAAATCCCAATCGCAACAGTGGACAAGATATTGTTGTTCAGCACAAACAGCAGCATTCATACACACATACAGGTACACAGATATATATGGGAAGGAATAATCAAATGGGAATCACTGAATTTCCATAAATAATTAATAAAACAGACGGAGGAGAAAAAAGTGTGATAAAAAAGAAAAAATTGAAGTGGGTTCTCTACTGTTGGTCTAATTAGGAAAAAAGAAACACCAGCTTTCCATATCATTCATGCATATATCTTGATTTCCTGCAAAGACATGTCTGGAATATATTGTTCATAGCCATACATTGGGGACTTTTATTTGTTTCTATTAAAAATAACATCGTGGCCCCATTCATTGATCTGCCTTCACAATACACTTTGCAACTCAAATATATAAACAAATACAAATAAAATACACCATATGTTCAATACAATGATCATATACATGTATATGTATATAAAATTCACCCCCCCCTTCCTCTCTCTCAAAATAGTAGTATTACTCTCACAAAAACATTGCTAGTCCAGCTATTTTTTTTCTTTCCTCCCCCTCTTCACAGCCTGTCAAGCTTTAATTATTAACATCATAATTATATTTCTTTTTTAGTAAGAGAGGCTCCTAGTTGTTTCTCTAAGAAAACTGTGAAGACCTGTTTTCTATTATATTTCTATGGAATAACAAAGGTTGTTTTTCCATATTCGCCAGAGCTATACTGCTTAGATTGGTCCGTCCATTTTTCTCCAAAAGAATAAAAAAAAGGTCATGGTTCTTGCCCATTGAGGTGATTCACTTGTTTCTGGGTGTTGTTGGCTTTTGCTTATGGATGAAAAGAGATGCTTGAGTGAAGAATATGTTCAATGAGCTTCGTTTTAGAGAACCACAATATTCCGGGAACTTTTTATTACAGGTAAAAACAGATAGGATCACCAAACCTCCTTCTATATGTACCTGAAACATATTTTTTGCCGTTATGTTCTTGAGTACATCTTTATTTGTTTCATGGATGCTAGCTGATGCCAATTATGCCTGTCTTACTCTTTCTTGCAGTTTTTGAGTTTGTCAGATAGATAGATAGATAGATGCAAAATGATAATTTGAGATGCTAGAAAGTGAAAGAAAATGTCTTTTTGTTTATATTAATTTACAGTTGAAAGGCTCCAAAAGCTGGTATCCTAAATGTTTTTCAACTGAAAATTACTGTATAAACTTAAATTCTTTTTCTTACCTATTCACTGTTGAATTATATAATAATTTTTGCTGCTTTTAGGTGTAAATGCTAAGTTTCATTACATATTAACCTCATCTCTACTGAGATTTCATCGTGATTGAAAATGAAAAAGCAAAAGAAAAAAAAAGGGACACTTTTTGAGAATGAGCTTCTTGAAGATGACGACCACTGTTAAAGTTAGTGATGATGGTACCACTAGAGAGAGAGAGAGGCCCACAATCCATTTTTGGTCGCTTTATTGTCCTTATCCCTTTTCCTTTTTCCTTGTTCATTGTCTGAGTGGTGTTGGGCAACACTCTAAGAGCTCCCCCCCGATGAAAGTCGTTTTGAATTTTCCTTTGTACCCCCCTCCTGGTCGCTTCTCTCATTGCTGGCAAAAAGCACTTGTTCTAGTGTTTCAAAGCAACAACTTTTTTCATGTGCGGAGCCAGGCTTTCCAAATATGGTCTGCATTTAGTACCCCAAAAAGGGTACCACCAAAGTTTTGGGGTCCATATATATCCAATTACAAAATTAAGGCGTGATCTTGAAGAAGGATTTAACCTCACTTTCCGGATGCAAGGATTTGTTAGTTTCTTTCCAATTGGGCAAGGTTGAAGATGACTCAAGATTGATCAGATCTTTACTTTAGTGTTCGGTGGTCAGATGTCACTTTGGACTCTTACACTTGGGGTCAACCACACCTTGTCTCCTCCACCTTCTCCAATTGTAGGGGCTTTTCATGAATTACACCCAACCACCTCACTTAGAAAAGAGTATGGAAAAAGAACAGACACGGAAAAAAGTTGTAAGAAAAGGAAAGTAAAAGAGTTCCTAGGAACATTATTGTCTTGTTATGATATTTGCCAACTCTGGTGGCAGCTTTCACCAATACTGTGTATATGTTCGTGTGTGATTCCTTTGTAATTGGGACAGAAGGTTTGTTATTGCCTGCATGCCTTCCATAAGTTTAATGGTTCCCTTATACCAATATTTCAGGCATGGGAACCAAACTTAAGTGTGCGATAAATCCATTAGCGACTTCAGAAAACAGCAGCAAACTCAGCTTTACAGTGCATTTCGTGGATGACTATTTGCGAACAAGAGTGGTGAAGGAGAATTGTCAAATGGAGAGGGCGCTGGAAAAGCAGCACATGGAATCTATCAGGAAGACAATGCAGATGCATGAAAACATATTCAAACACCAGGTATATATGGTTAAATATTAATTTGAAGATTTTGATGATCAAGCATATGTATCCCTCCATGATTTCACATTAATGCATGATTTAAGAACCATTTATATTTCAGCTTTCTGCAAACCATTCCTTCAAATGTAATCCCACAAACAATCAATCACTTGAACGTGTAGTTGAAAATTAAGAAAATAACAAGAAAAAGAAATAATGTGAATTGCAGGTACGAGAACTTCATCGCCTATATAGCGTTCAAAAGATGCTAATGGATGAGCTGAAAAAGGAAATTAAGCAAAACAGATTCTGGGCTACTCATGTGACAAGTTCTGATGTTAACCAGCAACATTTGAGGGCACAAACTACTTGTGTAAACAATTCCCACGTTCAAGCTGAGCCGAGCACAAGGGAGAGGAGTGGCAGTTCTGGTGACACCATGAAAATTGTAAGGGGCTTTGATCTGGAGAGGCCAGCTGGGGAAGACATCTCGGCTGATGCCAGTGCTGTTGTAGAAGACCAAGCGGGGCCTAGCTCCCTCATGCACTCCAGAATTAGTCACATGAGCATTCAAGGCTCTGATGATAATGAAGTTGAACTGACACTAAGCATTGGAGGCAGCAGCTCAAGCAAAAGGATGGCGGAGAATTCCAAACCCCATACTCAAGAATTAGGAAGCTCAAATTCTCATTCCATTCATATGGGAAATAAGGAGCTGGATTCATCAGCTTCATTTAAATCAGAGAGGGGAGAGGATTGCAGTGGCCCCAACACTCCAATGAGCGCTTCTAGCGCAACATTTGATCAGGAAAGGAAACGACCACATTGGCTTTTCCAAGGTTTGAACATAAACAGGACTTGAAACAGTTGAAAAGTATTTATTTTTTATTTATCATTTTAAACTTAATTTGTATGTGTGTATCCTAATCTTTACTTGGTTCATGACTCTAGAGATTCCTAATCTTTACTTTATCCTCCTTAACCTAATAAACGGATAATTGAGTCACCCATCTTTTTGGGTGTACACATTGTTGTAAATAGGTCAGCCGCCAAGGCATTGGTTTTTTATTAATGTTTTTTTTTTTTTTTCTCTTTCCCAGCCATTTTTCTTCAAGTGGATAAGAATGTAAATGCTCAGATAGCTCATCTCTTTCACAAATGCTAATCAATGCCAAAACACATGTGGTTCAAGATGAATGGAATATTTTTCCGCCCACTACTGTTTCAGTATTTTAATCTTTAGTTTCCATGCCGGGCTAGTTTTCAGTTTTATATATAAAATCAGTAATTACAATGCATAGATTAGTTTTTTTCTATTTAAATAGGAAAACGAGAAGGCGACGGTTTGTGATTCCAAAATAAATCAGTAATTTAATGATTTTTTAAATGTATTTGAACAGAGAGTAATTTTTAATGTTTAATGCTAAATATCACAAATTTAGATTTTCTAAAAAATCTATCAAATATCTTAAAAATATTATTTACGTAACATCCTCTAAACATAAAAAAGTTCTATTTTCTAACAAATAACACAAATAAATTTCAGTAAAATATTTTCTACGGAAAGTAGTATAAACATAACTAAAAATTAGAGATTCTACCTGGAAATTGAAGATATTGTTTTGCCAAAAAGGCAAGAGAAAAAAAATTGTCGGTCCAAAAACTAAAAACGAAGACAACTTTGAGTACTAATATATTATGTACTTATAAAATTGAATAAATCTGTACAGGACAGCTATATGCTTCCCAATATTCTGTGAGGTTTCAACAAAAGAAATCTGATAGTGTTAGGAAAGAACACAACATCCTGGGAAACGAAATCTTGGTACAGAATTTGGTTATTTGAGTTTGTGAGAACATGGCAAATTCAAGGTCCTAAAAATGCTCTTAGGTTGTCATTTCTCAAGCATTGGATCTCAACTAACGGCAGGTTGGCAAAGGCAATGATCCATCTATATTCAATTAATCTGGCATATAATAGTATGAAGAAATCACCGTCCTTGTGCAATGATTAAAAATATTAATAATACAAACTCCAACAAACTCCAACTAAAATTCACATAGTAATTATTTTAACTCTCAACATTTATACATTGTGTTAATCTAATCTTTATTCTAAAAAATCTAACCCTCAACATTTACACATTGTGTAATTTATTTTTTTCCAACTTTGTTTTTTCTTTGTGACCCTTTCACCTAAAAAGCAATATATATTATTAGCTAAATTTGATTGAAAATATTCAAAAATATGGAAAAACAAAAAAAATCCAACATAACAATTTTTATTTTTTATCATCTTTTAAAATTAACCATTAATATCACAAAGAAAAGTCAGAATGCAAAAAAGGACCAAATTGTATAATGTGTAAATGTTGACGGTTAATTTTTTTGAATCAAGACTAAATTGATATAATTTATAAATGTTAAGCATTAAATTAGCTATTATACCAATTTTAAGAATTGCCACCATTGGCCAACTGGTGACCAAAGAAGATAAAATTGAATAGTTGAGTGATGATCTTCCACGAACTACATTGTTATTTACATCCCTTTTCACATAATTTTAGCTTGTTTAATAGTTAAATAAAGTCATTTTGGTATTTATTTATGATTTTACAATTGAAGCAGCTTTTTATGTTTTCCCATTAGTTTTTTTTATGACATTTTAATACTTAAATAAGGTTATGTGGTGACGTAGGTTGAATCAGGACTAAAGATGCAACTTTGTGCAGAAATTGCTGCCAAAGTCACAATAACGAAGCATGGAAGTTGCGACATCAAAGATCGAGTTGAAAATAGCCTTTGAATTGACACAAAAATGAATGTCGTGACATCGTGTAACACCCTTTACCTGACCTGAATCATTGAGTCTAGATATTGGATGTTACGACATACAAACAATTAGCATAAATTTTAAAAAGTTTGTGTATAATCTTTTTTCAACATACTTATTATTTTTAATAAATGTTTTTGAACAAAGAAATAAAGAAAACCTTCAACAATACAACAAACCCTTAAAAATAATATAAGACATTACAATGCAAAAGTTTGTTAAAGACTGACTCTTCTTGGTGTAAGAACTATACGCCATACTTCTAAGTTGTCCTCTGTATACATAATATCCCAACCCGTTGTTTCCTTAGTGCATTCTTGACTTAGTCCCTCCTAGAAAACCCATTCACACAGCGGAACCTGAAACATAAAAAAACAATTTGTAAGTTCATGCAAACTTAGTAAGTGTTAATACAGAATACCTTGAAACCTTTCTAGTTGACTTCTATCATGAAGATATTGGATTCTTCTTTTTTCCTTAGCAGATACTTTCCTATACTAGTATATACATATTCATACACTTCCTTACTTGACTAATCTATTCAGGGATCATTCTTTGGACTGATTCCCAGATTTCATTAATCAGTACTTACAATTAATATGTACCTCTCCAAATCAATATCCATACAGAACCTACCTTCGACAAAATTCTTCATTCAATAGACATAAAATGTTTTTTTCTCTCAAGATGGTTGCTCACAGACACTATTCTTGGCAGATAATAAAACTAGCAGATCTTTTGAGTTGAACTCCATATTGATCTTAATTTTAGCAGATTCTTATTCTGATTCTGTTAGTTGTTAGATTTCCAATCAAATCATATTTTGAATCAACTCACAAATCGTAACTTATTCAGATAATGGAATGTTCCAGGTCATCTAGTAGAATTCCAGATGACTATGTTATATAACATGAGCATGGCTAACTTGACAAACAACTTATATTCTAGCTGACATCTAAACAAAACATGAAAGACCATTCAACTTTGGCAGATACTAGATTGCTTAGATTACTTCCTTAATTAGTGTAGATGTAACATCTTTAAACCCGAATCTATCGTTGGAACAAGGTTGCGAAGCATTACTGGAGTTTTCAGAACATTTACATATAATTCATAACAATCACTATTCATTTCCCGAGATTATTCATAACGTCCCTTAAATGGACCCTCGAGACCTAAATCGAGTATTAGAATCGATTCGGGACTTAATCAAGAACTCCAGGAATTTTTCACAAAATTTTCTAAAATTTTCCTAGGTGTAAGGCTCACACGCCCGTGTGGTCCTAAGACACGCCCGTGCTGTAGACCGTGTTCGACCCCGTGTAACTGACTAACTTGTGCCACATAGCCAACCACACGCTCGTGTGCTAGGCCGTGTGGTTAATTTAATTTTTCAAAATTAGGTGCAAGTTTCACACGGCCAAGATACACACCCGTGTTTCAGGCCAAGTCCCACACACAGATGAGACATACGCCCGTGTGCTCAATTCTGAGCATTTTGTTTTCTCAAATTTAAGATGCACGGGACACACGGCCTAACCACACGCCCATGTACCAGGCCGTGTGTAACATCCCGAATTAGGCCTAGTTAGAATAGTGGTTTTGGGACCACAAATCGACACAGTAAATTTATTTTTATTACATTTTTATGGTCTACAATTTCACGGGATGATTTCGTGAAAATTTCATTTGAAAATTTTAACGTTTGGGTGCTCAATTTGGTCAAAAGGACTAAATTGTAAAAAGTGCAAAACTTAAGTTCTAGAAGATAGAGGTGTCTAATTGCTATGAAATTTTAAATTGGAGGTCCTTATATGGTAATTAGACCATTGGTTAATTTTTTGGACAAAAATGGACATGAAATGGGTGAAATAGAATATTTTTAAGTTAGGGGCATTTTGGTCATTTGGTAATTAAATAATAAAAAGGGAAAATAAAAGCCAAATTTATGCTCATCTTCAACCTTTGGCCGAAATTTGCATGGAAGCCATGGCTAGGGATTTTTTCAAGCTTTCCAAGCTCAATAGTAAGTCCGTTCTTGCCCCGTTTTTAATGATTTTTACGTTTTTAAAATCCTCGTAACAAGATCTAGCTATTTCTACCATTTATTTAAGCTAGGGTTGATGTTTTAAAATTTACCCATGTGCTACATGTGTGTATTTTGATGTTTAAGGGAGGAATATGAATGTTTATTGTGTGTTAAATGACTTTTACTAAGTAGTTTTCGGTGAAAGCGCTAAAAAGGACTAAATTGTAAAAGTTATAAAATTTATCATAAGAGTGTGATTTAGTGGAAATTGTGGGCTGCTATAGTTATGAAAATGATTCGTCTAGGTTTAAAGTATAAATAAATTGAATAAATTTTATTTTACGAGCTTAGGGGCTAAATGCAAATATGTGAAAGTTTAGGGGTAAAAATACAAATTTGTAAAAGTATATTTTTGGGTCAATTTTGAATAATGTGAGTAATAAATAAGCTATATTTGAAATGTTAGATCAAGAAAATCGAGATTCGGGCTTAAATCAAGAAAGTACGAGATTGTGGACTAAAATGGAATAATTAGTTGTGCTCGGATTCGAGGTAAGTTCGTATGATAATAATAATGTAATGTTATGTTTGAATTATATTCCTTACTATTATTGCATATATTGTATGATTTAATATATTGGAAAAGTTGATGGAATGGTGTATATGATGTGGAAATATGACATAGAAGAATATTACACGAAATGCAAGAAAATGATGATACATGACAAGTGATATATGAAATATGTGATATATGTTATTGAAATTCTTAAAAGCTTATTTGCTAATTGAGTTATGCCTTATTATGCTATGAATGGGTAATTGGTACAATGGATAGTGAGATCGACACTTCGAGTAAGTTCGACAGAGATGTGGTATCGAAAAATCCTGTTTGAACCTTAGGAATAGTCTAGGATACAAGTGACATGTCACTAGGAATTTAGAAATCTGAACTCATTGAGTTGGTCCGGGTTCGTGATATGTATGGGGCATTCGAGTTCGTTGAGTTGGTCCGAGTTCATTATGGATGCGATACATGTAATAGGTTCCGGGCAATGGTCTTGTGTGTCCTACCAGTGGCTAGGTAATCCTTGAGTTGGTCGGATACCTGACAATTTGTGTGAGCAGCCCGTGTAGCTACACCTTGACCGATAGCTTTTATGAGTAAGCCCGTGAGTAGCTCCATTGCGAGCGTTACATGTTATGAGGTAGCTTTGGCTACGTCTGTTTATGTGTGTGCAAGTTTTCGCGTATCTAATAGTATTCCGAGTGTTCAACGAGCAATGCAATGGATAATGTGACAAAAGACCCAAGGAGGGCATGTTAAAGAAGGTATGGTTATGTGATATACTACGAGTGAGTACAGGTATGTACACTAAGCTTATGGTTATTGAGGCTGTGTAACATCCCGATTTTGGGCCTAGTCGGAACAGTGGTTTCGGGACCACAAATCTGACGTGAGAAAATTTCATTTTTATTATATTTATATGGTCTACAATTTCACGAAATGATTTTGTGAAAATTTCGTCTGAAAATTTTGATGTTTGGGCACTCAATTTAGTCAAAAGGACTAAATTGTAAAAGTGAAAATTTTGAGTTCTACATATTAGAGGTGTCAAATTGTTATGAAATTTTAAATTGGAGGTCCTTAAATGGTAATTAGACCATTGGTTAATTGTTGGACAAAAATAGACATGAAATGGGAGTAATAAAATATTTTGAAGTTAGAGGTATTTTGGTAATCTAATAATTAAAAGAATTAAAAAGCCAAAATAGCCAAAAATTGGCCATCATCTTCTCCATTCAGCCAAAACTTGCATGGACACCATGGTTAGGGTTTGGCCAAGCTTTTCAAGCTCAATAGTAAGTACTCCCGAGCCCTATTTTTAACGTTCTATGCATTTTTAAAGTCCCGATAACTTGATTTACTTATTTCTACCATTATTTTGAGCTAGGGTTTATGTTTTAAAATTGACCCATGAGTGACATGCTGGTACTTTGAGGTTTAATGGTAGATTGTGCATATTCATGGTTAGAGGAATGACTTTTACTAAGTGATTTTCGATGAAAATGTTCGAAAGGACCTTTTTGTAAAAGTTGTAAAATTGGTCATAAAAGGGTGATTTAGTGGAAATTGGGGTTAGCCATAGCTATGAAAATGATTCGGTTAGGCTTAAAATGCAAGGAAATTAAATAAAAATCATTTTACGAGCCTAGGGGCCAAAGCGTAAATAAGTGAAAGTTTAGGGGTCAAAATGAAAATTTGTAAAAGTATGATTTATGGACCCATTTGAATAATTTGAGTAATAAATGAGCTATATTTGTAATGTTAGATCAAGAAAATCGAGATTCGGGATTAAATCGGGAAAATACAAGGTTATGGACAAAAATGGTAAATTAACGTTTCCGAGTCCGAGGTAATTTCGTGTGTCAATAATAATGCAATGCTTGTTTAAATTAAAAATCCCTTATTGTTATTGTATGAATGGCATGTTTGAATACATTGAAAGGTG
Source organism: Gossypium longicalyx (assembly GCA_025698465.1). NCBI lineage: Eukaryota > Viridiplantae > Streptophyta > Magnoliopsida > Malvales > Malvaceae > Gossypium > Gossypium longicalyx. The sequence goes on from CM047002.1 coordinate 82,296,750, forward strand.
GTGGAATGAGTTCATGATGTGAAAATATGATATGAAACAATGATGCATGAAATTCAAGAGAATAATAATACATGATTAGTAAGTACATAATTAATGTGACAATGTATGATATTTCTAATGCCTTGATAGTATGTGAAATGTAAATGTTTCCTTTCTACCATGTATTATGTGTCTTGATGTTTCATGTATTATATGTTAATTATTACCATGAAAACATGATTGATATTATGAAACTATTGTATCGATGAAAAGATGGTAAAATGTCCCGGTTAAATAAAAAGAACATCTGATGGATATGCCATTCTTACATGATACGAGATCCTGCATGTGTTGCAGAAAAGGATTTAGCTCGGCGGGTAACCTGTTGATCTCGGTATAGAAAGGATCTAGCCCGGACGGGTGTTCCTAAAGTGATCTAGCCTCCCGAAGAATATGTGTGCATTATGGATTTAGCCCGGACGGGTAATCTGATTAGGCTCTGAATTTAGCCTAGACTAGTAATTCAGATTTGAGCTCATTAAGAGTGTTTGTCGTTACAAGGGATTTAGCCTGGACTGGTAATCCCGACATCACTCTATGAGTTTATACTACGAGGGATTTAGCTTGGATTGATAATCTTGCCGTAAGATGTGAGGTTCGCGGGAGTGCGTGATTGAAAATGATCACTTGTATGATTTGATAGTAAATGGGCTATCGATCGAGATTTCGAGAAATTCAATGAGAATTTAAATGAGAAATGAAATGGAAATACATGAAATGATAAACTCATCTATGCTTAGATGATACTAGTATGATGCATATGATTGTCATGTTTGGTTAAATGGTTGTACTAAGAGATAGCACAAGTACTTACTTGAAATCCATAAACATGTGTTTGACATGAGAAATGAAATGGACTTGTGATAAGCATGTAAATGAATGAATGATATTTATGAGAATAACTTCTATGACAAATTTGTGTTGATTATCATTATGTTGCACTAAAACAGATTAGTACAATAGCGGTGGTCCAACTTTGAAAATCCACCAAGAATAGTGAAAATTGAGTTAGAGGCTGAGTAAAATATAAAATTAAATTTTATCGAGTCTAGTTTCAGATAAAGGAAATGGTGTAAGCAAAGGGATCTCATATGATGAGATATTTAAATTTTTTTGAAATAGGGTCAGATTGATTTTGGACTCCCTTGTCTCAACTTTGGAAAATCACTAAAAATTGTAAAAAACTAATTATGGATTATAAATTATATGATTAAAACCCTTAATGAGTATATTTTCAAGGGAAATATACGGGAGCATCATCTGAGTCTCGTACTATGAGATAATTAATTCATAGTGAAGAGAGGTTAGAACTGTCAGACAACAAAATAGGGAAAACTTTAAGGAATAAACTGTACTTATTGTCTAGGCCAAAAATTCTGAAAATTTTATGGTAGAAATACATGTGAGTCTAGTTTTTGGGAAAATTAACAGATCTTAATTTGGAGTTTCATAGCCCTAGATATAAATAATTTAATGACTGCGACTCGTGAAAATAGCTTATCTAGATTTTGAATAAAAAGAGGGAAATTGAAAAATAGCATATTAACACATTGCTCATTATTTTTTATGCGAGCTTACTAAGCGTAAAGCTTACTCCCTCCTTTCCATTTCCTTAGTGTTCTCAGGTCGGCTCGAGGTTGGAGATCGTCGGGGCTGCGTCACATTATCAAGCCAATACCTATGGAGTATTGATAAATATGTTAGAGATATCAAGTGAGTGGCATGTATAGAGACCTAGTTCTATGACATGAGTTATTATGATTTGGCTAAATGTATTGGTCTATATCGAGCTATTGTATATGGCCATGAGATATGGCTCATATTAATTATGGCTTGTAAGTCTAGCTAATCATGTCATGTTTTAATGCATATGATGGATGATTTGAACATGTTGTTTGACATGCATGTTTGGTAATATGATATTTGTGTTGGATGTATGCTCTATGACCAATTGGGGTGGTCATAGTCATGAAGTAATTGTACATTATAAAAACAATGTGATAAAGGTTGAACATGAGTGCTTGATGGATAAGTTATTTGTAACGCCCCCACGCTCGAGACCGTCGCCGGAGTCGAATATGAGGTGTTACTAAGCTTAATTTAACATTTTTAGAACTTTGGATTATTTGTTTCTACATTCACAGCTTTCAAGCTACTTGCGTCACAGTAACAAGAAAAATCATATCTCGAGTTAAGAAACTCGAAATCAAGATCTGTAAATTTTCACTAAATCTAGACTCATATACCTACTTACTAATTTTTTTCCAGAATTTTTGGTTGGGCCAATTAGTACAGTTTATTAGTTAAAGTTACCCCTGTTTCAGGGCTTGACTGGACTGACCTCTGTTTACTACGAGCCACATTTCTTTCTGTACAAAATCCATATGACTATGAGGTTTGTTTCTCCTGAAACTAGACTCAATAAGGATTCTGAGAATATAAAATACACCACCTAATTATATCTGTACAATTTATGGTGAATTTCTAAAGTTGGAACAGGGGATCCAGAAACTGCTCTGACCCTGTTTAACTAAAATTCAAATATCTTCTAACATATAATTTCTTTATCTGTTTCATTTGTTTTATGTGAAACTAGACATATTAAGCTTCAATTTCATATTTAATACATCACCTAATTCGATTTCTATGATTTTTAGTAAATTTTCAAACTCACGTCAGTGTTGCTGCAATGTTCTGTTTATGGCAAATTTCATCCTTTTTATGAATTTTCATGAACTAGGTATCCTAATAACTTTCTATAACATCAAACATAATCTAAACTAACCATTTCCATAATTTATCATTATCAAGCATTTCCTCAACCATTCCATCACCATATCATAAGATCATTTACACAAAATAGGTATATTGTTATACATGCCATACTTAGATTTTACAAGCCATTTACCAAAAAGTCTTCCAGATAGTGTGACTGAGCCTTCGACCTATCCCGACTCCTGAGCTGGCTTGTCCAAAACTACAATGAGTAAGAAGGAGGGAGTAAGCATAAATGCTTAGTAAGTTCATATGCAAATAATAAGTAACATAACAAACAATCACCAATCAACATTAGCATGTATCACCAAAACATATATCACATTTCTAATCATTTTTCATCATCTTATTACCTTATCGTTGTTGTATCAATACTCAACTCGAGGGTTAAGTACATACCTGTCCAAAGTATCCATTTCACATCACTTACCAATACTTTTCTTTTCATCTCGAGTATTCCTCCATTTGAGTAAAACTTTACCCGTTGAACACCTCGGAATATAATTCGGATACATGGATAACTTGCACATAAGTGCCACATATGCAATCAAGCAATCATGTAACCCGCCCATAAGCGAACTCGGAATCAACTCAACGAGCTCGGGCGTTCGCATCCATAAGTGAACTCGGACTCAACTCAACGAGTTCGGATGCCTAGTTACATCTCACGAACTCGGACTCAACTCAACGAGTTCGGACATTCGAATCCATAAGTGAAATCGGACTCAACTCAACGAGTTCGGATGCTCAACCATCCTAGTGACATGTCACTTGTATCCTAATCTATTCCTAAGGTTCAAACGGGGTTTTCCTCGAACACATATCCTTGCTGACTTACGTAGAATGCTGAACCAATACTCGGTAATAATTTATATTTTATTCGAAATTAACCACAAAGCATATATTTCATAATAAAAATCAGCATATCATATAATTAACATCAATATCTTAAAAATAACCATTATGTTACATTATTTACACATGAACTTACCTTGGTACCAAAATACAAAGATTTTGCAATTTAGTCCACAATCTTTTCTTTTCCTCGATTGGGGTCGATTCCACGTCTTTCTTGATCTAAAATAACACATTTAGCTTATTTAATACTCACATTATCAAATTAATCCTTAATTCAAATTTTGGCAAAATTACAATTTTACCCCTAAACTTTTGCATATTTACACTTTTGCCCCTAGGCTCGGGATTAAACTTTATTCCTTATTCTTATGTTTTATAACATGACGATCACTTTTCTCTTCTATGGCAACATCAAATTCCCACTCTAACATGTACTTGTGACTATTAGGTATTTTTACCGATTAAGCCCTTTTACTCGTTTTTGCTTAAAATCGAGTAGTACAAGTTGTCTAACATAATTTAAAACCTCATATTCTATCATAAAACATCAAAATAAACAAATTTCACCTATGGGTATTTTTCCAAATATAAACCCTAGGTTAAATTATTGCTAGCATAAGCTTTATCGAGTTACCGGGATCTCAAAAACGTAAAAATCATTAAAAACGGGGCTTAGAATCACTTACTATGAAGCTTGAAAGTTGAAGAAACCCTAGCTATGGAGAGATGGAGCATTCGGCAGCAATTATGAAGATGATAACTAATTTTGTGTTATTTTTCCATTTTAATTTCATTTAATACCCAAATGACCAAAATGCCCCTCCTTACTAAACTTTCAAAAATTCCTTCCATGTCCTAATTTTTCCCATGAACTTTAAATTGGTAAAATTTCTATTTAAGACCTTCTAATTAATATTTCAAAGCAATTTCATACTAAAAACTTCTAGAATGCAAGTTTTGCAACTTATTCGATTTAGTCCCTAACTTTTAAATTAAACTCATTATGCTAAAAATTTCTTCACAAAATTTTCACACAATCATGCAATCATATCATAAACCTCAAAATAATTATAAAATAATTATTTCTATCTCGAATTTGTGGTCACGAAACCACTATTCCGATTAGGCCCTAATTCGGGATATTACATTATTAACTATAGTATAATGGTAAAAGTGGTCATCAATATGACAAGTCTTATAAATATGAATTAAGGAATCTAAAGTTGGTAGTTCATGAGTAGATGCATTGCATGTAAGAGGACATGTATATGTTATGAATATGTCTTGATAAAGAGTGATTAATCACTAAAGTGAAACCATGATTTGGGGCTTTAATGTGTATAAGGTTGTAAGGGTTTATGGGTAATATGAAGGCTTGGAAAATAGCCTAAGTATTGACTACACGGGTTAAGACACGATCGTGTGTCTCAACCGTGTGAGGAACGCGGCTTGGTGACACGAACGTGTGGCCTGGCCGTGTGGTTCAATTTGTTTGATGATGTCATAAACAAAGAGTTACACGGCCTGAGGACACGGGCGTGTTGATGGCACACGGGTGTGCCCCTGTGTCCACGTGGGCGTGTGACCCTATTTCATGGGGAAATTTCCTAAGTTGTCCTGAAACTTCCCAAAGTTCTCAGTTTAGTTCCAGACTATTTTTAATGCATGTTTTGGGCATCGTAGGCCCATAATAGGGACACTATGAATATATTTGATTGGTTTTAATTTGGAATGAAATTTTATGGCTCAGATAGCATGATTATTTGTGTTTAAGTCAGGTAATGCCTCGTATCCTGTCCCGGCGTTAGACACGGGTAAAGGGTGTTACACTTTGAAAGGTCGAGACCTCGGTGAGCTAGGATGTATGAATTATGATTATTAACTTTGTTGCAATATCATGCTAACTTACATTGTGTAATTGAACATGGGATCCTGAAATGGTGAGTTCATGATTAGTTGAAAATGAACTTATGATAGTTATCATTATATTGCAACAAAACAGTTTTAGATAGCAGCAATAGTCTGACTTTGAAAATCCACCAAAAATTGTGGAAATGGAATTAGAGACTTAATAGGATATTAAATTAAAGTTTATTTAGTATAGTTTCACATAGAGGAAGCTTTGTAAGCAAAAGAATTTCATATTATGAGATATTTGAATTTTTGTGAGACAGGACCAGAGTGATTCTAGACTCCCTTTTCTTAACTTTGGAAAATCCCTAAAAATTTTACAAAAATAATTATAGATTGAAATTTATATGAATAAATTCTTAATGAGTCTATTTTCAATAGAAATAAATAGAAATATTATCCGAATTCCGTACTATGAGATAATTAAGTTTTAGTAAAGGAAGGTCGAAGTTGTCAAATAGCAGAATAGGGGAAATTTGAAGAATAAATTGTACTTATTGGCTAATCCATAAATTCTGGAAATTTTATGGTAAGAAGATATACGAGTCTAACTTTAGGAAAATTAGAAGATCTTAATTTGGAGTTTCGTAGCTCCAAATATAAATAATTTAGTAACTATGACTCGAGAAAACATCTTGACCAGAACATAAGTAAATGTGTAATTATAATTGTATTACCTTAAGAAGCATGTTGACATTTTGCTTATTATTTTCATATGGACTTACTAAGCTATAAAGCTTACCCCTCTCCTTTCTATTTCTTTTAGTGTTGTCAGGTTAGCTCGAGGTTGGAGATCATCAGAGGCAGCATCACACTATCAAATTATCAAGCCGGGGTATTAATAAACCTTAAGTGTTTTCAAGTGAGTGGCATGTATAGAGACTTAGTACTTTATGATATGTGTTTCATAATTTGGCCAATCGAGTTGGCTTATAATGATTCATTTGTACGGAGCCAGGAGATATGGCTTATGTTTGATCATTGGGTTGTGAACCTAATTGATTTTGCTCGACTATTCTAATGTCTTGATGATGTGTACAATGTGATGGCTTGATATCTATGGTATGTATATTTGATGGATGAACCTTGATTAATAGATGTGACCATATGCTTAGTATAAAAGTTTAAATTTAGAGTAAGTTAATGATGTTAATGAAGATGACAAGGCTAAATGAATATGTTTGGTATTTCTAGACTTGATATAAAATGAGTATGAGAAACACAAGTATGATGGCATGCAAATGTTATGCTTGTAACTTAATTGAGGATGTTTAACCTTTAATTAGATACCATGTTATATGGCTTTGATATTATATAAGTGTGTGAGGGATTAAGGTTGACAAAGGCTTGGAAAATAGCCTAAGTGTTGGCCACACGGATAGAGACATAACCGTGTGTCTCAGCCGTGTAGGGAACACAACCTTAGCACACGGGCGTGTGACTTAGTCGTGTGACCCTATTTCATTACTAACGTCATAAATAGAGAGTTACACGGGTTGAGGACACGGGCGTGTCCCAAGCCACACGGGCGTGTCCCAAGCCACACGGCCTAATCCACACGGGCGTGTGACTCTCGAAACATGGAAAATTCCCTAAGTGTTGTAAAATTTCCAGAAGTTCTGGTTTAGTCCCGAACCACGCCCGATGTATGTTTTTGGCCTCGTAGGCCCATATAATGGACGATATGTATGTGTTTGAATGTTTTTGAATTGGTTGAAATTTTATGGCCTAGTTTTACATGTATGTGTATGTTTATGTCCTGTAATGCCTCGTATCCTATCTCGGTGTTAGACACAGGTAAGGGGTGTTACATTTAGTGGTATCAAAGCTATAATTTAGTCAGTTCTTGGACTAACCTAGCATGCATAAGAGTCTAGCTATACATGCCACAAATCTGTGACAGTGTGATGTCTCCCGACGCGAATGAGAACCATCTTGTTTGGATAGAGGTACTCTCCAACCGAGCTACACTGACCATGTTAAATGTGATGCCAAGGTATCCGGGTAAAGTACAATTATGTTAAGCCCAAACTCAAAAAAGTACGAATAAAATTTCATGTTGCGATGAGTATCTATGCTTGTTTAATGTTCGTATGAATGAAATGACACATATATGATAAAATACGAAATGAAAGTTTTGATTGTGATATAGTTATCCATGCTTGTTTGGCCCTCATATGATGCTATATGCATGACTTGTTTGATTGAATGAATGGGATAAGTGATGTTATTCAGAATCCATAGAATGCATGCATAAGTGCACTGTTTAAAGAAGATAATTGGGAAGCTCGTGTCATACAAATGTGAATAATAGTTTGCCTAAAGTGAATGTTATGCTTGTGAAATTGTTGCTATGATGATAAAATAGTGATATATGCATATGCGTATGAGAGATTCGTTAAGGACCTTACAACCCTACCCCCTTACCAGAGTGGTGTTTATAAAAGATTTTATGAGATATGTGGGATAAACTCACAAGTGTGAAACCAAAGAGTTCAGCTGTAGAATGATTATAAATATAGTTAGAATTTGTAAATGAATTGATAAGTAAAGAAAGAACTAGAAAGGTATCAGATTGATTTAAAGATTATTCGGTTTACGAAACATCACAATGAGAGAAGAACTTAACTTTGGTAAATCGACTTATTCAGACACGATGTTAAAAGAATGTAGTAATCGAAATTCCTTCTGAACTTATTTTCTTCAGTGAAAGGAATAATACAGGATTTGTGATGACAAAAATAGTTGAGGTAATAATATTTGAAGGGTAAGATATCTGAGTGTAATAGTTATGGCTGAACAGATTTCGACAGCTTCTTCTGATGTATTCTATATGTTTAAATGTTCTTGGGATTATTCCTATGGCTATTTCTCTTCTGATAAAATCCTTGTTCTAAGGGAATTTTTTCTAATTATGATGCATAGACGAAAGTATTGATAATTCGACTGGTATATAATCTGTATTGCCCTATTTCCCTCTAGCATTCTATTACATTTCATCTATTGGGACTTTATGAGGTAATAACATGATGTTATGATTTTGTTTCTTCTAATTGATGTTCTGTTCGATACATATATGGGAAGGTATATTATCCTTGTTGCATTTAATTCCAGTGGATTGGATTGATGTATTCTTCTAGACTTCTCTTCTTTGAGGAATTATCGAGATCCTTCATATCTTTCTTATGAGCGTTATTCTGGGACTTTCATTATGATATTGTATTTTGGATTTCTGTATCTTGGATTTCTTTGTCCTGGACTTCTTTATCTTGGTTTTCATATCATCTCTATTCCGTAAATTGTTGATTGTGGCTCATATCTAAAGTGTGTTTTTTGGCCTATGATAACTATGTTAATTATGATCATGCTACTGGTTGATTATAGTAACGTGGTGATTCCAATATTTGGATTTCTCTAAATCTTCGTGAAAAATTTGACATCGGCAAGGACATAGGTGGTGAAAATGCGAATTTCAATTGGTATGGTGGATTTCTTTTCTCAAGTAAGTTAATCGAAATTGATGCCTTCAATTGAGATATCCCTGTTACTTGAGTTAATGCATTTGAAATGGATTTTGATTAGCATGATAAGTGAACTTTGAATGATTACATGTTGAATCATTCTATCGATTGGAAGAGAGAATTTCTTAAAATGTCATTTATTGATGATTAAGACCGACTTGGTTGTTCAATCAGTATTGGTTATTGTTTGAAAGATTAAATGAGTTATTTATGTCTGGGAATAAAATTTCATGTCTTTACGGGTAAAAGACGATTAGTCTAAATGAAAAGTGTACATAACGTAGAAGACTTGATATGATTTAAAGCTACTTTGAATAATAAAATTTAAAGCCTTGTGAAAGTTGCATGATCTATTACATGTTAGCAAGGTTTTGAACAGTCGAGGACATTGTTAACCGAAGCATTAGATTTGGTTTAGCCTGCATCGGGCAAGAAATTCTTCATTTTTAGTGATGTGCCATTAAGTGGAATATGATGTTTTTTAGACTATAAGGTAATGAGATAGCTTAAAGTATCCAATGTTACGGAAAGATAGGAATCTGAGATAGCATAGATGATTTGAACCATTGAAGATGATGATTTAGTTACTGTTTGATCTTTGAGAACAGCAAAAATGCAGTTACTAGTATTGGGGTTGAAAATCCTTGATTTCCTTGAGAATGATGGTCATATCGTTGATTCTTTTCTATTGAAGGATCGGTCTTAGTTGAGTTCAAGACTGAAAACTGAAGTTTTATTGTAAGTCTGTGCGGCTGAGAAATGTTATGTGAGCTGTTGTCATATGTTTGGCGAAATTGCAAATCATTTCGGTACGTATTGAATTCTCGCTTATCAGGTTACTGAAATTACGTATATCTGAGACTGTCGAATTTTTTAAAATGCTAGTTTTTGATAATCAGATAGAGATCCGGGATTTATATTGTGAATTATTGAAAAAGCTAAATCAAGCTCTGAATTTTAATGATGACTAGAGGTTGAATCAGTAAACTATCGGGCTGTATAAAATGATAGAGAACTTAAGGCCATGATGATTGGGCTGGGTACGCCATTTGAATCCAAGAGGATTTAAGTATGATGTGTATATACATTCTATGACGGTATGGATTCGACCCTTGTGTACATGAATTCTCTGATGGAAATCAAGATTCAGTTGATGTGTCGTATAACAAATAATTTCTCATGACTTTAGTGTGAGAAATTAAAGAGCTAAGAGTTCAGTATAGCCTGAGTAAAAGTTCTTTAGCAATGATTATAAGATAGTGAAGTTTATGTGAAAACCAAACCACTCTTCTGGTAAGATTTTCGGGGACGAAAATACCTAAAGGAGGGAGAGTTGTAACATCCCGAATTAGGGCCTAGTCAGAAAAATGGTTTCGAGACCACAAATTTGACAGAAAAAAGTTGTTTTTATCACATTTTTATGGTCTACAATTTCACGGGATGATTTCGTGAAAATTTTGTTCGAAAATTTTGACATTTGGGCACTCAATTTGGTCAAAAGGACTAAATTGTAAAAAGTGTAAAACTTGAGTCTAGAAGCTAAAGGTGTCTAATTGCTATTAAATTTTAAATTGGAGGTCCTTATATTCTAATTAGACCATTGGTTAATTTGTTGGACAAAAATGGACATGAAATTAAAGCTTATTTAGTCTAGTTTCACATAGAGGAAACGTTGTAAGCAAAATAATTTCATATTATGAGATATTTGTATTTTTGTGAGGCACGGCCAGAGTGATTCTGGACTCCCTTTTCTTAACTTTGGAAAATCCCTAAAAGTTTTACAAAAATAATTATGGATTGGAATTCATATGAATAAATTCTTAGTGAGTCTATTTTCAAGAGAAATAGACAGGAACATTATCCGAATTCCGTACTATGAGATAATTAAGTTTTAGTAAAGGAAGGTCGAAGTTGTCAAATAGCAGAATAGGGGAAATTTGAAGAATAAATTGTACTTATTGGCTAATCCATAAATTCTAGAAATTTTATGGTAAGAAGATATTTGAGTCTAGCTTCAGGGAAAATTAACAGATCTTAATTTGGATTTTTGTAGCTCTAGATATAAATAATTTAGTAACTATGACTCGAGAAAACATCTTGACCAGAACATAAGTAAATGTGTAATTATAATTGTATTACCTTGAGAAGCATGTTGGCATATTGCTTATTATTTTCATATGGACTTACTAAGCTATAAAGCTTACCCCTCTCCTTTCTATTTCTTTTCGTGTTGTCAGGTTAGCTCGAGGTTGGAGATCATCGGAGGCAGCATCACACTATCAAATTATCAAGCCGGGGTATTAATAAACCTTAAGTATTTTCAAGTGAGTGGCACGTATAGAGATTTAGTACTTTATGATATGTGTTTCATGATTTTGCCAATCGAGTTGGCTTATAATGATTCAATTGTACGGAGCCAGGAGATATGGCTTATGTTTGATCATTGGGTTGTGAACCTAATTGATTTTGCTCGACTGTTCTAATGTCTTGATGATGTGCACAGTGTGATGGTTTGATATTTATGGTATGTATATTTGATGGACGAACTTTGATTAATAGATGTGACCATATGCTTAGTATAAAAGTGTAAATTTAGAGTAAGTTAGTGATGTTAATGAAGATGACAAGGCTAAATAAATATGGTTTGGTATGTCTAGACTTGATATAAAATGAGTATGAGAAACACAAGTATGATGACATGCAAATGTTTTGCTTGTAACTTAATTGAGGATGTTTAATCTTTAATTGGATACCATGTTCTATGCCTTTGATGTTGTATAAGTGTGTGAGGGATTAAGGTTGACAAAGACTTGAAAAATAGTCTAAGTGTTGGCCGCACGGATAGAGACACGGCTGTGTGTCTCAGTTGTGTGGGGAACACGACCTTAGGACACGGGCGTGTGACTTGTTCGTGTGACCCCATTCCATTGTTAACGTCATAAACAGAGAGTTACACGAGCTGAGGACACGGGTGTGTCCCAAGCCACACGGGCGTGTGTGACCACACGGCCTAATCCACACGGGCGTGTGACTCTCTAAACATGGAAAATTCCTTAAGTGTTGTAAAATTTTTGAAAGTTTTCGGTTCAGTCCCGAACCACCGCCGATGTATGTTTTTGGCCTTGTTGGCACGTATAAGGGACGATATGCATGTGTTTGAATGTTTTTGAATTGGTTTAAATTTTATGGCTCGGTTTTACATGTATGTGTATGTTTAAGTCCGGTAATGCCTCGTATCCTGTCCCGATGTCAGACACGGGTAAGGGGTGTTACACCGTGTGTCACACACGGTCCCATGTGTCTACCTAGGTGGACAAAATAAAGTCATTTCTAGCTTCATTTCTCACCTAAAATTTTACCATTAACCTGCACCAAAACTTACATCCAAATGCCAACCAATCTAAGCATTGATTTTAAACAAATTTTAACATCTAATATGATATAACATATCATCCATACATGTTTAAATTCTTACCTTTGTTTAACCTAAACATTGAACATCATTTGGTTATTTATACTTGACATAACACATGTGCGTTTATCATAATAACATACTTTATAATACCAAAATAAACCATTACTAGCCATTCCAATGGCTAGGTTACAAACATCATTTTCAAGCCACTAATGGCGAAGTATCCTATACATGCCATTATATGAAAATGATTTTTATTATATATACCCAAAATAAGCTAGTGGATAGTGTGATAATACTCCAACTGATCTCCAACCTTCGCGAGCTTTCGAGCACTATAAAACAGGGAAAATAAAACTAAATAAGCATTTCATGCTTAGTAAGTTCGTATAATAGGAATTAAAACTTACCAATTTACATTTATTAACATTAAGCATTCAATAACATGCTTTTTCATCAATTTGGCAATTTTACCTATACACATACACTCAATCAAATAAGTTAGTTACATAAATGTTCACATATGCATCAAGTAAGCATAGATGAACTCATCATACTATATTCTTTCAAGACATCATTCATTTTATCTCATAATTCTCATATCATGTTGATAAACCGTAATTTATACATATTTTTATCCCATGTTTAGCACATGGATGAATTCTCTTTAGATATGGTGAATGTGATGTTCCTAATCCTTTAATTTCATGTTTTATACTTAGGTGAGCATAGGAGAGTAAAAAGAGAGAAAAACGGGCCAAAAATAGAGAAAATGGGTCAACGTGGGAAATCAACACAGCCTGGACTTCCTCACACGAGTAGACCACACGCCCATGCCCTTCTAGTAGGATTGAGCATGACTCACACGGGTAGACCACACGGTCGTGTCTATTCAACAGACTCTAACACAGTTTGGAGCAATGTCACACGAGCGTGTCCTTGTCGAGCCCAAGTTGAGTTCTATTCAGAAAAGGCCACTCTTGAGGGTTGTAAGGCATTCTAAAGCCTATTTAAACACCAGAGAAGAGGATGAAAAGGAAACACACGGAGTAGGAGGCAAGGAATTACTCGAAGAAAGCCGATTGATCCATCTCAGAAGCCAGATTCTCCTTCAAGATGGAAGATCTCCCTTAATTTTCTTTTAGGAGTTTTGGGTTTTCTTTATGTTTTGTTATTATTATTCTTTTGAGATGTTTTCTTTTATAAATATGAACTAAACCCCCTAAATACCTAAGGGGAATGAAACCTAAGATGGATCTTGTTATTATTTTCTGAATTATATGATAAATGCTTGATTTGTTCTTAATTATGTGTTCTTAATCTTTGTTTTAATATTTCAAGATATTAATTCAAGTATTGATGTGCTTATTCAGAGGAGCAAAAGTCCCTGTCTAAGAGTAGATCTAGCATAATTAAGAGGAGTTGCATGCAATTCTAGACATAGGACGACATAAATCTGTCGGATTAGGGTCAAACCTAATAAGGGAATCCATAGATCGAGTTAATGCAACACTAAGGGTTTTAATTAGAAAGAGATTTCAATTAAACAACCTAGGGTTAGACGTTGTTAGTATCGAGAGAGATAATAATATAAATTAGGGATTTCTACGGATCAAGTCAAGTGAATAAATCGTCTAATTCAGAGTCGAATAACTAGTGAAGTCTAGGTGGATTTTTCCTTGGGTATTGTCTTAATCAATCGAATTTCCCAAAAGTATTTTCCCCAATTTTCTTTCTGTGAATTCTTAGTTAGTTAATTAGTTTAGATAAAACAAACCCCTTTATTTTTAGGCTAGATAATAAGAAAAGAGTTAATACTAGTACTTTTAGCTCCTTTGGGTTCGACATCCCGGTCTTGCTAAAACTATACTCCTATTCAATAGGTACACTTGCCTTCGTCATGATAATAGTTAGTCTTCAAGAACGGTCAAATATAAAAAAACTTATCACGAATCAACACGATCAAGTTTTTGGCGCCGTTTCCGGGGAGCTAAGATATTCGGAATGCTTGATTTTTATTACTTTAGCCATTTTTACTTTTATTGCAATTTACTTCTTATTTTAGTCTAGCTTATCTTTACTAATTCTTCTTTTTCTTTATTTCTGACAAGTTTTTATAGTTTATGACTAGAAGGAACCTGTCAGGGCCATTACTTTTTTATAGTGAGATTGATCGCACAGTTCACAGAAACTAAAGAGAAATAAGGTGAAGCCTAAGATACATAGAGGAAGAGCAAGAGGATGACATTCACACCACAACCGAGGAGATGGCTGAAAATCAGGAAAATTTGCTACCTCCTGTGATTGTTGTTGATCCAGTAAATCAGAATCTTGCTCCACGCACCATGTATTATTATGCTAAACCTAATTTAACAGGAATTGGGTGAAGTATAGTTAGACCTGCTATTGCTGCAAATAATTTTGAACTGAAACCTAACACAATTCAAATGATACAATAGTTTGTTCAGTTTGATTGTTTGCAGGATGAGGATCCAAACAATCACTTGGTGAATTTTTTGGAGTTTTGCGATACTTTTAAAATCAATGGCATTTCTGACGAAGCCATACACCTTCGGTTGTTTTCCTTTTCATTGAGGAACAAAGCTAAACAGTGGTTGAACTCGTTACCACGAGGGCCAATCACTACTTGGGAACAAATGACTGAAAAGTTTTTACTTAAATATTTTCCGCCAACTAAAATAGCTAAGTTGAGGAATAACATCTCTTCTTTTGTGCAGATAGATTTAGAAACACTATATGATGCATGGGAGAGATACAAGGATCTTTTGATAAGGTGCCCTCACCATGGGTTACCACTTTGGCTACAGGTTTAGACATTTTACAACGGTGTGAACCCCTCAATGAGGCAACTCATCGATGCAGTCGCTGGTGAAACTTTGAATAAAAAAACACCTGAAGTAGCTTACAATTTCATTGAGGAGATGTCACTGAATAACTATCAGTGGCAAGTCATGAGGACAAAAGCCGACGAAAGCAGCCGATGTTTTCAACCTCGATGCGGTTACTATGCTCTCTAACTAGGTAGAACTCTTAAATAAAAAGATTGATGGTTTATATAGTTCTACTCAGATACATCCAGTGATATGGTGTGATTCAAGTGGAGGAGGAGTACATACAGATTATCCAACCTTCAACCCTAGCACCGAGGAGGAACAAGTCCACTATATGGGTAATAACTCTAGACCTCAAAATAACCTGTATAGTAATACTTATCATGTAGGTTGGAGGAACCATCCCAATTTTTCGTGGGGTGGCTAAGGAAATCAAAGGCCACAACATCCTCTGGGTTTTCAACAACCACCTTACCAGCAGGAAAAGAAACCAAACCTTGAGGAGATGCTAACAAAAATTATCTCGATGTCGGAAACTCGTTTCCAGAATACCGAGATAGCTCTTAAAAATTAGCCAGCATCCATTCAGGGGCTTGAGAATCAAATAGGCCAGTTGGCAAAGATGATTTCCGAACGACCACAAGGTAGCTTGCTGAGTAATACAGAAACTAACCCAAAAGAGCAGCTGAACGCAATTACTGTTCAAGATAAAGAAGGGTTAGTGGAACCTGAACCAAAACCAAGGCAAGGAATTATGGTAACCAAAGGTAAGGATGAGGTAGACTACAATGAGCGGAAACAGGTAAGTACAGAGTACAAAACTCGAGTGCCATACCCCGATGCGACAAGGAAAGACCGCACAGATGAACAATTTGGTAAATTCCTTAATTTATTAAAAAAATACATATTAACTTACCATTTATTGAAGCTCTTTCGCAGATGCCAAATACAATTAAATTTCTAAAGGAGCTTCTACCAAATAAATAAAAATTGGATGAAGCGTCGCATGTGGAGTTGAATGCAGTGTGCTCAGCCATACTACAGAATAAGCTGGCCAACAAATTGAAAGATCCAGGGAGTTTTACAATTCCTTATTTAATTGGTAGCTTAGATGTTAGTAATGCTTTGGCTGATTTGGGGCTAGCATTAATGTCATGCCCTATAAAATGTTTAAATAACTAGGTCTTGGGAAACCCAAACAAACTAGGATGAGCATTCAGCTAGCAGATAAAACTATTAGATTTCCTAGGGGTATCATTGAAGATGTGCTTGTTAAAATTGAAAAATTTATTTTCCCAGTTGATTTTGTTGTTCTAGACATAGAAAAGGGTAGTGATGTGCCTCTAATTTTAGGAAGGCCCTTTTTAGCAACAGCTAGAACCATTATTAATGTTGGTACAGGTGAACTCACACTTCATGTGGGTGATGAGACAATCACCCTTTAAGCTTACAATTCAAGAAACACATCGAATATCGAGGGTGATTGTACAAATCATACCACTAAAACTGACCATGTGGTGCAACCTTCTTTGCAGGAAACACATCCGGAAAGCATACATGAGCCAATTTCAAGTAACAACAAAGGACCCATTTATGAAGAACGAAGGCTATGAGTCGAGGAACTAGATGAATGGTGGACATAGAAATCGAGAACACACAATAAACTAAAACTACACCATGACGAACCCAATGCTTCACCAAATCAACTTAAGGTTGGAGACAAGGTACTACTAGATGCAGCAGACCCTCGCATTACCACCTCTGAACCTAATAGAGAAACCCCTCTTACGGTACTTAGCATTTTCCCATACGGCACAGTCGAGGTAATTCATCCCAAATTCAGTACATTCAAGGTAAATAGTACTCGTCTCAAACCTTATTTTGATAAAATTGATAGCAGGAATGAGGAGTGTAAACTCCTCGAACCACCATGACCACGCAACAGAGAGGTAAGTTGAGCTTAGACTATAAATAAGTGCTTCTTGGGAGGCAACCCGAGCACTAACGGTGTTAAATTCTTTAAATTTTAGTTTTTAACATTAATTCACTAACTGAGTCACTGAACACGGGTTTTCCAGAACCACACTGCCAGGCACATGGGCGTGCCTTGGGCCCTGCCCATACCACGGCCGTGTGAAAACAGGGCAAAATTTTTTCCCCAACATGGGAGTCGATAAGTTTCCATGTCCGTGCGACATGGCCGTGGATGAATCTGTCAAAACAACATGGGCATGCAACACGCCCGTGTCTAGAGGCCATGGTTGAAACTGAGAAAACAACACGGGCGTGCGACACGCCCGTGCTCACTACCCGTGGTTAAGACTGACAAAATAACACGGGTGTGGACATACATACACGGGCGTGGGAGAAGCGAACGAAGCAGGATACGACTGTGCGACACGGTCATGTGCATCAACACGACCAAAGAACACGAGCGTGGGCTGAATTTCAGACGTACCCCACGACCGTGTGCCTTAAAAAATATATAAACTAATACTATTCATCATCCCCTTCCCCAAACATCAAACCCTAGCTGCTGGAACCCTTTCACATGACCTCCCAGCCACGCCCGTGCGCCAACCACAGCACCACCTTCGATGACCCAAACTCCTCTTTCTTGCGTTTGTTTACTCTTTTCTCTATATTCTCTTCAAATTTTTTTGTTTGTTTAGTGTTCTATTTGACTAGATTGAGTAATATTCATGGTTATAATGATAGTAATACTTATGCCCTTTGTTAGAAATTTGCCATTTTAGTCAATACATTATGCTACATTCATCCATTTTTCTTGGTTCCATGGATTTCATGCTTACCTACACCATATTTCATATTATCAAAACCACATGCATTCACTTACTAGGTATTCCATTTAGCACTATTCTCATGTTCCTATTGTTCATAATGACTTCCATAAGAATTTAGTTACTTTTCGGTACGTTTTACCTTTTTCCTGTGATGCCCATAAAGTATTCGTCTATAATTTTAACATACTTGCATACTTCTCCATGCTATTCTTGGGGAGTATTGTTTTAACTTGGACTTCTCATTACAGGTATACCATGTCAACTTCACGTGGTAAGAAAACCGCTGTCCTTACTTCGAAAAAGCAGAAAGGAGCAGCATCCTCCTCAGGTCCTACCGTCGAGATACGATACCCATTTCTACAGTTTCCCGTGGGACCCTAAGAGGAACTATTTCAGATACTACGGGCCCAACCCCTAGGTGCAGGCCTTTGCATTGATTGGGCCTCACTAGAGCAAATCCAACTTGCTGACGCGGTCCGAGCTCACCTGATAGGGGCTTTTCTTTGAAATCGTTGAGCTAACTTATCTTGAGCTCACCTTAGAACTCTGCTCGACCTTCTACATTCAAATAGTTATGACAGAGTTCGATGATCTTGGAATGGTTCAGTTCCATCTCGGTGGTTTAGTTCGCCAGTTGAGCGTCCCTAAGTTCAGTATCGCTTTGGGATTATATACGGAGGAGTTCATGGACGATGATGACTTCGAAAACGTCAATCGCCACATCCATTATTCTCCTTCAAATTGCTAGAAGGACCTAGTCCCTACATCGGCCATTTACGATCCTAGCCACTCCAAGGCGTCAGCCCGCGCCCCATCCTTGAGGTACTTACACGCCATCTTACCCCACACGCTGACAGGGCGGTGAGAGATCACTGGCATCGTCAACACTCATGATCCCTACTTTTTATGGAGTATGGCACATGGGCACCTCTTTGACCTTGCCTATTTCATTGCCCTCTCCATTCGCCATCAGACGGAGCGACATAGGAAGAGAGTCATCTTTATTGGCCCTTATGTGACTCGCTTGGCGCGCTACTTCGGCCTCCTCAACACAACGACACAATCATCCTCCCTCACTCTCTTCGGCCAGATGTCCCCACAGGGCATCTCGAGTATGCTACATATGAGGATGATCGCGAAACAATGTGGAACCAACCCTCCCCAGTATCGCCTGGTCTAGTCCGTCAAGGAGGAGGACCCAAAGGACATTACTGATGATGTCCCTCCACGTCATGAGGACCCACCGTCTCAGTCACCACCCATCCATCATCCAGTTCATGCGGCGGCTTCATACTCTGACATCTCTGAGCACCTTGAGCAGCAGTGTTTTTAGTGCTTTGATCACATTGATGCTACTCTATATCAGATTTGTCAGCACCTTCACATCTCATTGCTAAAGAGTTCTTGATTTTATCACAGATATAAAGAGGTCTAAAGCTCACCATCACTTAGGAACTTGCAACTCCATTGGAAAAGGTTCTCCACGACTGCCATGTCCTCCCCAACCACCACGATAACCACTTCGTTGGACACTGTGGTTGTGGAACCCAACCTCTACCACAACTGAAGTATCCTCCTCCAATCTCATCATTGCCTTAGCCGATTATTCTCCATAACTCCAATTCAAGGATTTCATTCATCATTCAGGAAGTTTCACCTCTCTCCCTATCTTATGATTTTATATTTTTCAGTATATCTATCATTGTACATTGAGGATAATGTACATCATAAGTGTGGGGGGTTGTTTATATCTTTATCAAAAAAATCCCTGAATTTTGTCTTATTCTCATGTGATCTTCTCATATCATTATTAGAATGAATTTTTATTAATTTATGATTTTTGTTGATATGTCTTGAATTAAAACATAGGCATTCATGCATTGATTGTTTAAACTTTAAGGAATTAGAGAATCAAGCATGATAAGTTGACTTTTGAGAATTAATTTTTTTTAGGTTGTTTCCCCAAGTTTAGGTATTATCTTGAGTTAAAATTCACAAGGTTTAAACATCAAAAAGCCATAATTTTTGTGAGATCTTGAGCCTTTAAGAGCATCTATTATTTCTTTCATGCTCACTTTTATTGTTGCTTTGAGTGCGTCAATCTTGATTTGCTATTCTCGAGCTTGCTTGATTATGCATGTCAAGACCACACCATTTGATTTGATATGTTAAGATGATAAAGGCACTTAGGTTTAACCCACTCACTCTATAAAAGCCTACCTTCATAATTAACCCTTAGTGGACCCTCTTGAGCCTAATAACCCATTCATTGATTTACCCTTCATATTAACCCATAACCCATTATTGTTGAAATCCCCTAAATTAATTTGATCCCTATTTTTGTCGAGATTTGATTTGAATAAATTGCTTAGCTAAGTTTTATCTTTGATAGCTAGTCTATGTCATTTGACTTGTTCTTAAAAAAAATACAATACACATATTTATATTAGTAGTAATTCTTTGTTTTTGAGCTTAAGTGTTTAAGTCCATATTCTGAGAAGAAGCTCACATGTATTCAATTGATGATTAGTTGTTTTTCTAGTTAGGTAATTTTTTAATTCAATATCAATTCTAACCTTTTCTTTTAGCTTGTGACCACACCCCCTAACCAAAGCCACGTTACAACCCTTTAAAGACCTTTTGATTGATGTATCATCTCAATTTATAGTGGTGGAGATTTGATTTTCATGCAAGCCTATGGTAATAACTTTTCATATTAACTATTGAGTGCTTTAACTTGTTGTCCTTAAAACACCTCGAGTGGTTTGAGTGAATCTCTAGTGAGGATGTGAAACTCTGTGATATTTTGAATCAATGGTAATTACTTAGATGATGGGAGACACCTATGTTCTCGTGATAAAATACACAACTTGGAATGTTTGAAACTTTGATGCTCTTTTAGTTGAATTCTCAATGTATGATTACTTATGGACTATTTTCAGATATCATTAATAAGAATTATAAGTTGAGACAAATTGATTTTGATGGTAAGTTGAGGATTTTGCTTGAGGACAATCAAACGCTTGAATGTTGGGGTATTTGATAAACCGTAATTTATACATATTTTTATCCCATGTTTAGCACATTTATGGATGAATTCTCTTTAGATATGGTGAATTTGATGTTCCTAATCCTTTAATTTCATGTTTTATACTTAGGTGAGCATAGGAGAGTAAAAAGAGCGAGAAACGGGCTGAAAATGGAGAAAATGGGCCAACATGGGAAATCAACACAGCCTGGACTTCCTCACACGGGTAGACTACACGCCCGTGCCCTTCTAGTAGAATTGAGCATGACTCACACGGGTAGACCACACGGTCGTGTCTATTCAACAGACTCTAACACAGTTTGGAGCAATCGAACACAGGCGTGTCACACGAGCGTGTCCCCGTCGAGCCCAAGTTGAGTTCTATTCGAAAAAGGCCACTCTTGAGGGTTCTAAGGCATTCTAAAGCCTATTTAAACACCATAGAGGAGGATGAAATGGAAACGCACGAAGTAAGAGGCAAGAAATTACTCGAAGAAAGCCGATTGATCCCTCTCAGAAGCCGGATTCTCTTTCAAAATGGAAGATCTCCCTTAATTTTCTTTCAAGAGTTTTGGGTTTTCTTTATGTTTTGTTATCATTATTCTTCTGAGATGTTTTCTTTTACAAATATGAACTAAACCCCCTAAATACCTAAGGGGAATGACACCTAAGATGGATCTTGTTATTATTTTTTGAATTATATGATAAATACTTGATTTGTTCTTAATTATGTGTTCTTAATCTTTGTTTTAATATTTCAGGATATTAATTCAAGTATTGATGTGCTTATTCAGAGGAGCAAAAGTCCCTGTCTAAGAGTAGATCTAGCATAATTAAGCGAAGTTGCATGTAATCCTAGACATATGACGACATAAATCTGCCAGATTAGGGTCAAACCTAATAAGGGAATCCATATATCGAGTTAATGCAACACTAGGGGTTTTAATTAGAAAGAGATTTCAATTAATCAACATAGGGTTAGACGTTGTTAGTCTCAAGAGAGATAATAATATAAATTAGGGATTTCTACGGATCAAGTCAAGTGAATAAATCGTCTAATTTAGAGTTGAATAACAAGTGAAGTCTAGGTGGATTTTTCTTTGGGTATTGTCTTAATCAATCGAATTTCCCAAAAGTATTTTCTCCAATTTTCTTTTTGTGAATTCTTAGTTAGTTAATTAGTTTAGATAAAACAAACCCCTTTATTTTTAGGCTAGATAATAAGAAAAGAGTTAATACTAGTACTTTTAGCTCCTTTGGGTTCGATATCTCGGTCTTGCTAAAACTATACTACTGTTCGATAGGTACACTTGCCTTCATCATGATAATAGTTAGTCTTCAAGAATTGTCAAATATAAATTTATTAAAACTTATTACGAATCAACAAGATCACATGTCAAGTATTTTATTCTTTGAATAATTGAAATTCCAATGGATATTCAAACATTGCACTCAAGGTGTACAATTTAGTAACCTGCCAATTTCATATTTAGGAGTACCCATTAGGGCACTTAATCGGAAAGCACACTCTCGAGCCTCATAACATATAACAGGATTACCAGTCCAGGCTAAATCCTTTTTATAATATATGCTCAGAAGAGCTCAATTAGGATTACCAGTCTAGGCTAAATCGTAATTGTAACATATGCTCGAGAAGGATTATATCAGGATTACCAGTCTAGGCTAAATCCCGTTAGCAACAATGCAAGACCTCATTCAGTAAGGAAATTTCTTTTATCCATCGAAATCCAATATTCAAACAGAATTTAACCCTTTTTAAACAATTTCAAACATGTAATTATTTCTTATGTTATAACATTCAAATTAACTCACCTAAATATAAAACACATTCCATACAACACAACATTCAATTTATCATATTTATAAGCTCAATTAAGTTACACGAACTTACCTCGACACTTGTTCGCGTATATAAATCTACTAATCTGAAACTTTCTCTTTTCCTTGATCTAGCTTTGAATTTGTGTTATCCGGATCCCATTAAGCCAAGAAAGTTTCTTCTCTCTCTCCTAGGGTTTCCATGTATTTTGGGGATGAAGATGACATAAAATAATATGATATTTCTTTTATCATCTTTTAATTAATTTAATTAATTTAATTTTCAATTTAGTCCTTGCCCTTTTTCCAAATTTCCATGGATGAGTAACCAAAAAATATCTACATACTTTTCTTTAATTGTCTAATTACCATATAGGACCTCAAGTTTTGAATCCCATAGCTATTTAATCCTTCTAGCTACTAGAATTCAACTTTTGCATTTTATGCAATTTGGTCCTTTCCGAAATTAAACACATAATCTGTAAAATTTTCTTATCAGAATTTTCACATGACATTGCTAACATAATACGAACCATGAAATAAAATTAAAATAAATTCTATTTTTGGCTCGGATTTGTGGTCCCGAAACCACTATTCTGATTTCACTGAAATTGGGCTATTACAGTAGACAAGCCCAGGTCCAATAAACACTTAAACCTTTCATAATAATTAATACGCCAATTTCCTGTACGGATAGATTACTATGGTGGATACACCCTTCAAATAATACCGCTGGAGACTCTTTCAAAAGTTACTTAGATCATATTCAAATTTTGCCATAGGACTAACCAAGCAGATATATCATTAAACTGACCAATTCTCTATCATTAGATTAGTTAGCTGATAAGTCTCGAAGTTTACCTAGATCACATCACTGAAGCATTCAACCAGACTTCACCACTAGGGTGTTACAAAATACAGAACATAAACATCACAAAATATGCCACATAGGCTTCATCAAATACACCATAAATGCCTTATAGAACACGCCATTAAGGCATCATAGAGAGTTACATGTTTACTGTCTCATCGAACTATCTCAGAGGTTGCCATGGGGTTTCCCCCACATGGTCTTATACTTAACTTCATGTTGTGACCTGCCAGTCCAACCCATATTTTACTAGAGGCATTACAATGAATGTTTTCATCATCACATAACGCCATGGGTCTCAGGCACATGATCTTATACATACTCTCATGTCGTGATATACCAGTCTAGTCTAAATCTCACTAGAGACATCACTATGAACATTTCGTTGTCATCGTGATTTGCCTGTCTAGTTAGCAATGTCCCTGCTCTATTGGAGGCATCACAAATGGATGTTAGCTTATCCAACGTACTTTATGCTGACCCAGATTCATTTTCATACTTGAACTGTTCATATTCTCTTAACAAAATTCACCTTTCCATACTTGATTTGACATGCATTTACATCATACATCATTTTATTCATACAGTAACTTATTTACCTTAAATGTGAACATGTAGTGACATTACTATGCTTTACACACTTACCAATTATCTGAGGTGTTATCATCATATATCTCTAGTTGAGCAATTCATATGTAGGAACCAAGATAGAGATTCACTTGATACTCACATTTACTACATCTCAAAGTTCCAAACCTGAATATTCTCCTCGAACCAGCTACAACAACTGCTTAAAGAATATGGAACTACCAGTAAAACACATTTACAGATAGATTAGTAACACCTTAACTATAGATGACCCCCATACAAGGCTTCTTATTCATAACTTACTTTTTACACACTTTTAAACATCCTTACTCTTTCAAAAACTTAACATGCAAAGTAATCAAACTTACTAGAAGGTGAAACATCCACTGATAAATTCAAAAACCTTAGCTTCCAACTTAATAAAGGAGAATAGAACATATAAATATAAGAAGAAGAACTAGAGAGTAATATTAAAGGAATAAAAACCATCCAGACGATCCCTTCTCACCATATATATACACCCAATACCTTTTAATGGACCTTGACAAGTGTTAAATGCATACAAAAGTTGTCCCCTTAATGGCCTACAAAAATTAGAGAAATATAAAAAAAATCCAATGTCGATGCTATTTGACCGGTCAAACCATTTAGTTGTCCCTCAACCAATCTCGTTATAGAACCTCACATACATATCGTTTGAACAAACCGTGCGTACCATATATGGTGTGGCCTTAGAGACATTTTAGTCATTTACAACTTTAACATGTACATAGTAGGCGCATCATGCTCAACTAAAATTTTGAGGTGTACTCTTTCTTCTATTGAAGAATATTACATGAATAAATCCTTAAATACTTCTATGGGCAGATATTCTATATGCCAAACATTAGTTCGACAAAAATCTATTAATTGGCAGACTACACTACTATAATACGCCAAATAGATAATTCAAAACTATACGCCTTCTTCTTAGATCTGCCAGATCTGTGATGTGACAACTCTTCCCTTCTTAACGAAAATTTCATCCTAAAAAATTTTCCAACTTGAGAAATTCCATTACTATGACTGTATAACTAACTGTCTGTGCTAGATGTATAACACCAATTGGAAAAATACCCTACAAACTCACAACGGCTTCTCTTCAGAGACGTATACTGTAACACCCCCACGCCCGAGACCGTCACCGGAGTCGAGTATGAGGTGTTACTAAGCTTAATTTAACATTTTTAGAACTTTCGATTATTTGTTTCTACATTCACAGCTTTCAAGCTACTTGCGTCACAGTCACAAGAAAAATCATATCTCGAGTTACGAAACTTGAAATCAAGATCCGTAAATTTTCCCTGAATCTAGACTCATATATATATTTGTTAATTTTTTTTCAGAATTTTTGATTGCGCCAATTAGTACAGTTTATTAGTTAAATTTACCCCTATTTTAGGACTTGACTGGACTAACATCTGTTTACTACGAACCACATTTCTCTCTGTATAAAATTCATATGATTATGAGATTTGTTTTTAAGGAAACTAGACTCAATAAGGATTCTGAGGATATAAAATACACCACTTAATTATATCTTTACAATGTATGGTGAATTTCTAAAGTTGGAACAGGGGATCCAGAAATCACTCTAGCCCTGTTTCACTAAAATTTAGCTATCTTCTAACATATAATTCCTTTACCTGTTTAGTTTTTTTTATATGAAACTATACATAATAATCTTCAATTTGATATTTAATCCATCACCTAATTCAATTTCTATGATTTTTAGTAAATTTTCAAACTCACATCAGTGTTGCTGCAATGTTCTATTTATGGCAAATTTCATCTTTTTTTTATGAGTTTTCATGATCAAAGTATCCTATTAACCTTCCATGACATCAAACATAATCTAAACTAACCATTTCCATAACTTATCATTATCAAACATTTCCTCAACCATTCCATCACCATATCATAAGATCATTTACACAAAATAGGTATATTGCTATACATGCCATACTTAAATTTACAAGCCATTTACCGAAAAGTTCTTCCGATAGTGTGACTGGGCCTTCGACCTATCCCGACTCCTGAGCTGGCTTTTCCAAAACTACAATGAGTAAGAAGGAGGGAGTAAGCATAAATGCTTAGTAAGTTCATGTGCAAATAATAAATAACATAACAAACAATCAAACCAATCAACATTAGCATATATCACCAAAACACATATCACATTTCTAATCATTTTTTATCATCTTATTACCTTATCGTGGTTGTATCAATACTCAACCCGAAGGTTAAATACATACCTGTCCAAAATATCCATTTCACATCACTTGCCAATACGTCTCTTTACATCACGAGTATTCCTCCATTTGAGTAAAACTTTACCCGTTGAACACATCGGAATATAATTCGGATACATGGATAACTTGCACATAAGTGCCATATATGCAATCAAGCAATCATGTAACCCGCCCATAAGCGAACTCGGACTCAACTCAATGAGCTTGGGCGTTCGCATCCATAAGTGAACTCGGACTCAACTCAACGAGTTCGGATGCCTAGTTAAATCTCACGAACTCGGACTCAACTCAACGAGTTCGGACATTCGCATCCATAAGTGAACTCGGACTCAACTCAACGAGTTCGGATGCTCAACCATCCTAGTGACATGTAACTTGTATCCTAATCTATTCCTAAGGTTCAAACGGGATTTTCCTCGAACACATATCCTTGCCGTCTTCCGTAGAATGCCGAAACCAATATTCGGTAACAATTTGTACTTAACAAGTAGCTTACATAATTTACATAATATTTGAAATTAACCACAAAGCATACATTTCATAATAAAATTCAGCATAACATATAATTAACATCAATAACTTAAAAATAACAATTATGCTACATTATTTACACATGAACTTACCTTGGTACCAAAATACAAAGATTTTGCAATTTAGTCCACAATCTTTTCTTTTCCTCGATTGGGGTCGATTCCACGTCTTTCTTGACCTAAAATAACACATTTAGCTTATTTAATACTCACATTATCAAATTAATCCTTAATTTAAATTTTGGAAAAATTACAATTTTACCCCTAAACTTTTGCATATTTACACTTTTGCCCCTAGGCTCGGGATTAAACTTTATTCCTTATTCTTATGTTTTGTAACATGCTGATCACTTTTCCCTTCTATGACAACATCAAATTCTCACTCTAACATGTACTTGTGACTATTAGGTATTTTTACCGTTTAAGCCCTTTTACTCGTTTTTGCTTAAAATCGAGTAGTACAAGTTGTCTAACATAATTTAAAACCTCATATTCTATCATAAAACATCAAAATACACAAATTTCACCTATGGGTATTTTTCCAAATATAAACCCTAGGTTAAATTATTGCTAACATAAGCTTTATCGAGTTACCGAGATCTCAAAAACGTAAAAATCATTAAAAACGGGGCTTAGAATCACATACTATGAAGCTTGAAATTTGAAGAAACCCTAGCTATGGTGAGAGTGAAATTTCAGCAGCAACTAAATGAGGAAGATGACCATTTTGTGTTATTTTTCCCATTTTATTTCATTAAATATCCAAATGACCAAAATGCCCTTAATACCTTTCTTTGAAAATTTTCATGTACAAGCCCATTTTTGTCCAAAATTTTAGAAATTGGTCAAATTTCTATTTAAGACCTCCTAATTAATATTTCAAAGCAATTTCATATTAAAACTTCTAGAATGCAAGTTTTGCAACTTATTCGATTTAGTCCCTAACTTCAAATTAGGCATTTTATGCATAGAATTTCATCACAAAATTTTCACACAATCATGCAATCATATCATAAACCTCAAAATAATTATAAAATAATTATTTCTATTTCGGATTTGTGGTCACGAAACCACTATTCCGAATAGGCCCTAATTCGGGATATTACAACTCTCCCCCTCTTTAAGGATTTTCGTCCTCGAAAATCTTACCGGTAAACAGATGTGGATATTGATTTCTCATATTTTCTTCAGATTCCCATGTAGCTTCTTCTACTCCATGCTTTTGCCACAACACCTTCACAAGTGCAATCTTTTTATTCCTTAGTTGTTTGACCTCTCGAGCTAAAATCTTAATCGGTTCTTCTTCATAGGTCATGTCTGGTTGTAGTTCAATTTCTGTCGGTGAAACCACATGTGAAGGATCCGAACGATACCGGCGTAACGTAGATACGTGGAACACATCATGAATCTTCTCTAATTCAGATGGTAAAGCTAGCCGATATGCTACCGGTCCAACTTTTTCAATTATTTCATACGGCCCGATAAAACGCGGACTTAATTTGCCCTTCCGTCCAAATCTAAGAACTTTCTTCCACGGAGACACCTTTAAAAATACTTTATCACCAACTTGAAATTCAATGTCCTTTCGTTTTAAATCTGTATAAGATTTCTGTCTATCTGAAGCAGCTTTCAAACAATCTCGAATTACCTTCACTTTTTCTTCCGTTTCTTTTATTAGATCAACTCCATAAATCTGATTTTCCTTGAGTTCAGTCCAATACAAAGGCATTCGACACTTACGACCATACAATGCTTCATAAGGTGCCATTTTCAAGCTCGTCTGATAACTATTATTGTATGCAAATTCTACCAACGGTAAATATTTTTCCCAACTTCCTTGAAATTCCAATACACAACATCTGAGCATATCTTCAAGAATCTGAATTACTCTCTCTGATTGTCCATCAGTTTGTGGATGAAAAGCAATACTGAAATTTAACTTTTACCTAACGTATCTTGCAACTTTTGCCAAAACCGCGAGGTAAACCTTGGATCTCTATCTGAAATAATCGACAATGGTATTCCATGTAGTCTACCAATTTCTCTAATATACAGTTCAGCCAACTTGTTAAGAGAATAATCCGTACGTACCGGGATAAAATGAGCCGACTTAGTTAATCTGTCAACTATTACCCAAATGACATCTTTCTTTCCTGGAGTCAATGGCAATCCTGATACAAAATCCATAGTAATCCGATCCCATTTCCATTCAGGAACCATAATAGGCTGAAGTAATCCTGAAGGCACTTGGTGTTCAGCTTTCACCTATTGACAAATTAAACATTTGGACAGAAACTCTGATATATCTTTTTTCATTCCATTCCACCAATACATTTTCTTCAAGTCATTATACATTTTTGTATTACCCGGATGAATCGAGAAATAACTACTATGTGCTTCCTGTAGGATCTTTTGAATCAATTCCTCATTCTTTGGTACACAAATCCGATCTTTAAACATTAAGCACCCATCAGAATCGATTCTGAAATCTGACTCTGTATCAACTTCACACTGCTTTCTCTTGGCTTACAAATCTTGATCATCTTTCTGATCTTTAGAAATCTCTTGTAAAAACATCGGTTTTGCTTTTAACTCTGCTAGAATCGAACCATCATCTGACATTTTCAACTGAGTGTTCATAACTCTCAAAGCAAACAACAACTTTCTGCTCAAAGCATCAGCAACCACATTCGTTTTTCCCGGATGATAATCAATAACAAGCTCGTAATCTTTCAATAACTCCAACCATCTTCGCTGTCTTAAATTCAAGTCTTTTTGTGACATCAAGTACTTAAGACTTTTATGGTCGGTATATACCCGGCACTTTTCACCATACAAATAATGTCGCCAAATTTTCAAAGCAAACACCACCGCAGCCAATTCCAAATCGTGAGTAGGATAATTCCTCTCATGAGGTTTTAACTGCCTCGAAGCATAAGCCACCACTTTTCCTTCTTGCATGAGTACACACCCCAAACCATTTAGAGAAGCATCACTATACACCACAAATTCCTTACCCGATTCTAAATTGTACTACTAACACCGGTGCCTCTGTTAATAACTTTTTCAATTCTTCAAAACTCATTGACACTCTTCCGTCCATTCAAATTTAACATCCTTTCTGAGTAGTCTAGTTATAGGAGCAGCAATTATAGAAAATCCATTTACAAACCGCCGATAATACCCAGCTAGCCTCAAGAAACTTCTAACTTTACATTTTTCGGTGGTTTCCAATCAACAATGGCTGAAATTTTACTAGGATCAACCCGTATACCATCACCAAAACAATATGACCCAAAAATCCAACTTCCCTGAGCCAAAATTCACTTTTACTAAACTTAGCATACAACCGCTTATCTCTCAAAGTTTGCAAAACTATCCTCAAATTCTCAGCATGCTCTGTCTCATCTTTTGAATAAATTAAAATATCATCTATAAATACCACAACAAATTTGTCCAAGTATGGTCGGAATATGCGATTCATTAAATACATAAACATAGCAGGAGCATTTGTCAACCCGAATGGCATAACTAAAAATTCATAATGACCATACCTTGTTCTAAAAGCAGTTTTAGGCACATCCGACTCTTTTACCCGCAGTTGATAATACCCAGATCTCAAGTCAATTTTTGAAAACCATGTCGCTCCTTTTAGCTGATCAAACAAATCATCGATTCTTGGCAACGGATGCTTGTTTTTGATTGTCATCTTGTTTATCTGCCGATAATCAACACACAACCTCATAGAACCATCCTTCTTTTTCACAAATAACACGGGAGCACCCCAAGGTGAGAAACTCGGTCTCACAAAACCTTTATCAGTCAATTCTTGCAATTGCGACTTTAATTCCTTCAACTCTGCTGGTGCCATTCTATACGGAGCAATCGAGATCGGAGTTGTTCCCGGTATCAAATCAATACCAAATTCTACTTCCCTGAC
Organism: Gossypium longicalyx; assembly: GCA_025698465.1. Lineage (NCBI taxonomy): Eukaryota > Viridiplantae > Streptophyta > Magnoliopsida > Malvales > Malvaceae > Gossypium > Gossypium longicalyx. Next base: position 82,328,012 of record CM047002.1, read on the forward strand.
TGGAGGCAAACCCGGCAATTCTTCTGGAAATACGTCTGCAAATTCACACACAACCGGCATTGATTCAACTTTCTTTTCAACTTCTTTTGTATTAATTACATACACCAAATAAGCTTCATAACCCTTTCTCAAATATCTTTGAGCCGACATTGAAGAAATCACACTAGATAATGCCTCTGATTTGTCTGATTCAACTCGCAAAATTTCACCACTTTCACACTTTAATTCTATAACCCTTTCTTTGCAATTTATTTTAGCATCATGCAATGTCAACCAATCCATACCCAAAATGACATCAAACTCATCAAACGGCAACAACATCAAGTCGGCCAGAAAGTAATGACCCCGAATCATTAAAGGACATTTCTTACATACTTTATCAACAATCACACATTTGCCTAACGGATTCGACACTCTAATCATAAATTCTGTATTCTCAACGGTATATTCATACTAGACACCGCCATGCACACATATGAATGAGTAGAACCAGGATCAATCAAAGCAATAACATTAACATTATAGAGAGAAAATGTACCGGTAATCACATCAGGTGAGGAAGCATCTTCGCGCGCTTTAATAGCATAAGTTCTAGCCGGAGCCCTTCCTTCAGGTCTAATTGGTGCATCCCTGGCTACATTCTTACTGCTTGCTTCGCTCCCAGCTTTTCTTGGATATCTTCCTCTCGAATCCACCCCACTTGTTTTTGTATTCTGAAATTTTTCTTTTCACTCTCTCTCTCAGGCGATCTCTAATAAAATGATCCTGAGAACCACATCGAAAACATTCATTTACTCTGCACGGACCAAAAAGATTCCTACCACACCGCTGACACTTAGGTTTAACAAATCTCGAATTCCCTACACTGGCTGCCGAAGTAGTCTGGGACTTAGAACCCACATTTTGCTTCTTATAATTCCCATATGATTGCCCAGCTGAAGTTTGGGAACGAGGATTCATATTCCTTGATTTTCCAGGTTGCTGTGAGAATGAACTGCTAGTCGGTCTTTTCTTCCAATTTCTAGCCTCAGCCTCTACCTTTTTCTTCCCTTTAAGTAGTTCTTCAGCCTTGCAAGCTCGATCAACCAATACTACCATTTCTTTTAATTCAAGAATTCCAACAAATACCTTGATATCTTCGTTAAGCCCGTCTTCAAATCGTCGGCACATATTGGCCTCTGTAGGAACATACTCTCTGGCATACTTACTTAATCGAACAAACTCTCTTTCATATTCTGTAACTGTCATATTACCTTACTTCAACTCAAGAAATTCTTTACGCTTCTGATCAATAAATCTTTCACTAATATATTTCTTCCGAAACTCTTCTTGAAAGAATTCCCAGGTTATTCTCTCTTTCGGTACCACCGAAATCAAAGTCTTCCACCAATTATAGGCTGAATCCCTCAACAAAGATATAGCACATTTCAAACATTCTTCAGGTGTACAAGATATTTCATCAAATACCCGGATAGAAATTTCAAGCCAGAACTCTGCTTTCTCGGCATCATCATCAATATTTGCCTTAAATTCTTCAGCCCCTTGCTTGCGGATTCTGTTAACTGGAGTTCTATGAAATTTCATCAGATCCATACCTTGAGGCATCGGGGGTACAGGTTGAGGAATTGGGGGAGGTGGGGGAGGTTGTACATTTGGGTTTGTACGAACGAACTCAGTATACCATGCACTCGTTATTTGGAGAAAGGCTTCCCGACCTCTTTCTCCTCCTCCCTGACCAACAGTAGGAGGTGGATTTTTAGTCGGTGCTGCTCCTTTAGCCGGAGCTGGCGTATTACTCTCTACTTCATCTGCCACAGCTGGATCGGGATCCATTTACTATAAAAAATCATTTAAAAAGGTCAGAAGTCGTCACACTATCACAATTTATACATATGGCATGTATAGCAAAATCCGTACGTAAAACACGTAGTCTGAGAACCAGCTAAACCTGATTTGATACCACTAAATGTAATGCCCCCACGCCCGAGACCGTCGCCGGAGTCGAGTATGAGGTGTTACTAAGCTTAATTTAACATTTTTAGAACTTTCGATTATTTGTTTCTACATTCACAGCTTTCAAGCTACTTGCATCACAGTCACAAGAAAAATCATATCTCGAGTTACGAAACTTGAAATCAAGATCCGTAAATTTTCCCTGAATCTAGACTCATATATCTATTTTTTAATTTTTTTCCAGAATTTTTGGTTGGGGCAATTAGTACAGTTTATTAGTTAAATTTACCCCTGTTTCAGGACTTGACTGGACTGACCTCTGTTCACTACAAACCACATTTCTCTTTATATAAAATTCATATGATTATGAGATTTGTTTCTCCTGAAACTAGACTCAATAAGGATTCTGAGGATATAAAATAAATCACTTAATTATATCTTTACAATGTATGGTGAATTTCTAAAGTTGGAACAGGGGATCCAGGAATCACTCTGGCCCTGTTTCACTAAAATTCAAATATCTTCTAACATATAATTCCTTTACCTGTTTAGTTTGTTTTATGTGAAACTAGACATAATAAGATTCAATTTTATATTTAATACATCACCTAATTCGATTTCTATGATTTTTAGTAAATTTTCAAACTCACATCAGTGTTGCTGCAATGTTCTGTTTATGGCAAATTTCATCCTTTTTTTTATGAGTTTTCATGATCAAAGTATCCTATTAACCTTCCATGACATCAAACATAATATAAACTAACCATTTCCATAACTTATCATTATCAAGCATTTCCTCAACCATTCCATCACCATATCATAAGATCATTTACACAAAATAGGTATATTGCTATACATGCCATACTTAAATTTACAAGCCATTTACCGAAAAGTTCTTCAGATAGTGTGACTGGGCCTTCGACCTATCCCGACTCCTGAGTTGGCTTTTCCAAAATTACAATGAGTAAGAAGGATGGAGTAAGCATAAATGCTTAGTAAGTTCATATGCAAATAATAAATAACATAACAAACAATCAAACTAATCAACATTAGCATATATCACCAAAACACATATCACATTTCTAATCATTTTTCATCATCTTATTACCTTATCGTGGTTGTATCAATACTCAACCCGAAGGTTAAATACATACCTATCCAAAATATACATTTCACATCACTTACCAATAAGTCTCTTTACATCTCGAGTATTCCTCCATTTGAGTAAAACTTTACCCGTTGAACACATCGGAATATAATTCGGATACATGGATAACTTGCACATAAGTGCCATATATGCAATCAAGCAATCATGTAACCCGCCCATAAGCGAACTCGGACTCAACTCAACGAGCTCGGGCGTTCGCATCCATAAGTGAACTCGGACTCAACTCAACGAGTTCGGATGCCTAGTTATATCTCACGAACTCGGACTCAACTCAACGAGTTTGGACATTCGCATCCATAAGTGAACTCGGACTCAACTCAATGAGTTCGGATGCTCAACCATCCTAGTGACATGTCACTTGTATCCTAATCTATTCCTAAGGTTCAAACGGGATTTTTCTCGAACACATATCCTTGCCGTCTTTCGTAGAATGCCGAAACTAATATTCGGTAACAATTTGTACTTAACAAGTAGCTTACGTAATTTACATATTATTTGAAATTAACCACAAAGGATACATTTCATAATAAAATTCAGCATAACATATAATTAACATCAATAACTTAAAAATAACAATTATGCTACATTATTTACACATGAACTTACCTTGGTACCAAAATACAAAGATTTTGCAATTTAGTCCACAATCTTTTCTTTTCCTCGATTGGGGTCGATTCCACGTCTTTCTTGATCTAAAATAACACATTTCGCTTATTTAATACTCACATTATCAAATTAATCCTTAATTTAAATTTTGGAAAAATTACAATTTTACCCCTAAACTTTTGCATATTTACACTTTTGCCCCTAGGCTCGGGATTAAACTTTATTCCTTATTCTTATGTTTTGTAACATGCTGATCACTTTTCCCTTCTATGACAACATCAAATTCTCACTCTAACATGTACTTGTGACTATTAGGTATTTTTACCGTTTAAGCCATTTTACTCGTTTTTGCTTAAAATCGAGTAGTACAAGTTGTCTAACATAATTTAAAACCTCATATTCTATCATAAAACATCAAAATACACAAATTTCACCTATGGATATTTTTCCAAATATAAACCCTAGGTTAAATTATTGCTAACATAAGCTTTATCGAGTTACCGAGATCTCAAAAACATAAAAATCATTAAAAACGGGGCTTAGAATCACTTACTATGAAGCTTGAAAGTTGAAGAAACCCTAGCTATGGTGAGAGTGAAATTTCGGCAGCAACTAAATGAGGAAGATGACCATTTTGTGTTATTTTTCCCATTTTATTTCATTAAATATCCAAATGACCAAAATGCCCTTAATACCTTTCTTTGAAAATTTTCATGTACAAGTCCATTTTTGTCCAAAATTTTAGAAATTGGTCAAATTTCTATTTAGGACCTCCTAATTAATATTTCAAAGAAATTTCATATTAAAAACTTCTAGAATGCAAGTTTTGCAACTTATTCGATTTAGTCCCTGACTTCAAATTAAGCATTTTATGCATAGAATTTCATCACAAAATTTTCACACAATCATGCAATCATATCATAAACCTCAAAATAATTACAAAATAATTATTTCTATTTTGAATTTGTGGTCACGAAACCACTATTCCGATTAGGCCCTAATTCGGAATATTACATATACTTTAGAGATATCAGCTGGCGAGAATACTAACATGTTCCAATTGGTGGATTCTAAACTTGGCAGATACTCCCATGATTTCGATCATCACTTATCATACACTTGACAGATGTCAAATTAATATTAGAGGATTTGAATAGTTTGCAAAATTTTAAAATTTTTCACATAAATTTTGTTCCCTATAAAAGAGAAACTTAAACACCCTTCACAAACACCTTGTTGAATCATCGGAACCCTAATTTTCTTTTTTGTGTCACAACCTCTTTACTTCTTTTTCCTTTTTTCACTTTACCTTTTATTAAATGTAACTTCCTTTTCTTTTCTCCTCTTACTGTTATATCGAAAATGGTTAGAACTACCACTCACAGAAAAGGTTGTGACAGCTGTGCCAAGACCAGCCCGAGAGATACATTCTTGATTGGACCTAGAGGTCCCAATGGTACACAACGTGTGGTCGCTTTCTATCATGATTGTGCTACCACTGAGGAAGAACTAACCCAATACTTAGGAGCTAGGGGGATTCGATGTCCCAATTTTGCTTTTGATTTCCATATCTCTCGAGGAGTGTCATTTGAGCGATAACTCCGAAGGCTTTATCCTTCCACTCTTCTTGGTTGAGGCTAGGTTTCATTTGCCTTTACACTCCTTCTTTTGCTCGGTCTTTAACGAGTTTGACATAGCTCTAGGGTAGCTCTCTGCCCTTTCTTAGTGGACGCTAGTGGCTTACTTCCTCGATTGTTACATGGACAACGAGTTACTTATTCTTGGTGTGTTCTAGAAGATATACTTATTGAAAGTAAAAAGGCAGGGCGCTTCGACTGGAATGGCCAATTTCAGTGCTCATCAAAGCTTTGAGCCAATCATCCAAAATTAGACCTCGAATATTTACCTCAAAAAGAGTAAATTTGTGAGGGTCATTAGCAAACTTGAGACTAGATTTGGCTTCCCTACTCTATGGTCCCTTCTTCGGGTAGATGTTTGCCAACAAAAGCAATAGGTCGATTTAGTGGTTCCTTGGTACTAGTATAAATGACTAAAAGTGAGGCGTGTTGTGGAGTTGGTGCAACTTGTTTCTGTTCGAAATGATTTCCAGTATTTCCTAGAAGGGCTGACTCTTAACGATTGTTGAACACATGACCTTTTTCAATAGGTAGTGGTGCGTCTCAAAACTGACTAAAACTTTAACTAAGGCAAGTGCACCTATCAAGTAATAGTATAGCTACGGTAAACAAATATATTGTTCCCACGAAGACTAAAAGTACTAGTAATTATTGTCTTTATATTATTTAACTGAATTTTAGTGGCTGAAATTAGTCTGGCCTAGACAAAACAAAAACCAATAAATAAATAACCGTTCATGGAGTAGCGTCAAGTGGTTCGAGGCTCGTATCTGAGGGCAAGAGAGGGGAAGCTAAGCCAGCTTTCTTTCAAATGATAAGTGAGTGGTTTACCAAGTTCAAACGAATGAACTAGGTGGCTCAACAACCTCTACCCCACCTATTCCCCAATCGATTCCAATTGTTCCCCTAGGAGTGGAAAGAGTACGTGCTAATAAACAGCTAGTCGACATGTAACACCCCTTACCCGTGTTCGACGCCGGAATAGGGTACGAGGCATTACCGAACTTAATCACTAATCATCGTATGAAAACTGATTTATAATTTCACTCTAATTTAAAACTTTTTCAAACACATTCAAGCTTTTCCTTAAAAAGAGCTTACAAGGCCCATATCATGCTTTAATTCAACCACACACATAGGCAAGCATGCACATTCATAAATTCCATCATTTAATTAATAACATAATCAAGACTATCTACATTAAATGACTTTATACAATAGAGACCTTCAAATAACATAGCTCAGTATTTTAGGCCAATTCCTAGCAACTTAGTAACAATTAAACGAGTCTCCATACATGCTAAAGACTTAAAAATACTTTAAAACCTTTATATATCGATCAATAGTTTGATAGTATGATTTAACCTTCGGCGACCTCTAACTCGAGCTAACATCTGAGACACTATAGGAAAAAGGAAAGGAAGGGAGTAAGCATTATAGCTTAGTAAGTAAGTATGTAAATATTAATAAACAATACATTATCATACTTTAAATGAAGTCACAATATGTTCCCGGAATATTACCATCACAAACACACACATACTTTCACTATTACAATCATAAACAGGTTCAAAATAAGTTGTTTAGCAGAGTACCAGTAGATAAATTATTTATTTCTAGAGATACAGAACTCCAAATTACAAACCGTTAATTTTTATTGAAACTATATTCACGTATATTCTTACCATAAAATTTTCAGAATTTTTGGTCGAGCCAATTAGTACAGTTTATTCATTGAATTTACCCTGTTTCATTGCTCAACTGTTCTGACAACTCTTCACTACAAATCAATTTTATCCTCATACAGAACTCAAAGTATGTTATAGTTTATTTTATTTGAAACTAGACTCATTAAGGATTTCAAGAATATAAATTATATCCCCTAATTATTTTTTTACAATTTTTAATGATTTTTCCAATTCAGAACAGGGGATCAAGTAGTCATTCTGAACCAGTCTCTCAAAAACTTTAATATCTCATAATATAGAATTCCTTTGCTTGCTTTGTTTCTGTTATATAAAAATAGACTAATTAATATTTAATTTGATATCTCATTCAGTCTCTGATTCAACTCTTACTATTTTTGGTAAATTTTTAGATTCATGTCACTGCAACTATCCATAACAGTTTTATTGTCAATTTTGATCTTTCACACTTCAATTGTATTCATCACTTACCCATAACAATCTTTCCAATTTCCAATCACATATGAAGCATATTGCTCATAAGTTACACACGTATATACTTACACTTATCATCACAATGTCATACACAATTTCATTTAATCAATTTCCCAGTTGAACGCTTCGGAATAATAACAGATACGTGATGGTATCGCACACAGCCCACCTTTAAAATCGAAGCTCTCTTGTACACATAGTGGCCTTCACTTAGCACCTCTCATGTGACCTAGCTCAATTGTACACATAATTTTGGCTCTCTTGTACACATGGTGAACAGTTAGTACCACCCATGTGACCTAGCCAGTTTATCTCGTAGCTCTCTTGTCTACATGGTGTCCTTCACCTGGAACCACGCATGCGACCTAGCTACATATATCCCATAGCTCTCTTGTCTACATGGTGTACACATAGTATCACCCATGCGACCTAGCTACATCATAATGTCTCAGTAACTCTCTTGTACACATGATGTGCACTCGAGTACCATACATGTGACCTAGCTACATACCATCTCATCATCCAATCTTTCCAAGGTTCAACTGGGATTTCTCTCTTTTCTAATACTTGATTCCATACTTCCAATAGTCAATTATGATTCAAAAATCAGCTACAATACATAAAATATGCTGAAATATAAAAACATAATAAAGATAATGTATTATTTACATACAAACTTACATACTTTCTCATTTCCATGTCGAATTAATATTGAACATTTAAATCATCATAATTATACTTACTTTCAACACCTCGACAATCATAGTAAATATATCAATTTTACATTGAAACATGCATAAATTAATGCTTATTATACATATGAACTTACCTCGATACTAAAATGGCCATTTTACCAACTTTCCCGATTTTCGATTTTTCTCCCATTCTAGGTTCAAATCTCATTTTTCGGGATCTAAAAAATCATATTTTTCTTATTTAATTAATGTACTATTCAAAACAGTCCTTAACTCAAACTTTGGAAAAATTACAATTTTGCCCCTAAACTTTTGCATATTTACACTTTTGCCCCTAGGCTTGGGAATTAAACTTCATCCCTTATTATTATGTTTCATGACATGCTGATCATTTTTTCCTTCTATGGAAACATCAAATTCTCACTCTAACACATAGTTATGGACAATAACAACTTTTACCGATTAAGCCGTTTTACTCATTTTTGCTTAAAACCGCTCAGCAAAAGTTGTTTAACATAATTTCAACCTTCATATTCTACCATAAAACATCAAAATAAACACATTTCACCTATGGGTATTTTTCCAAATATGAACCCTAGCTTAAATTATTACTAGAATAAGCTTAATCAAGTTACCAGGATTCTAAAAACGTAAAGAACTTGAAAAACGAGGCTAGAACGGACTTACTATTGAGCTTGGAAAGCTTGAAAACCATGGCTTCCCCCATGCTAATTTCGGCCTCCACGAAAAAGATGAGTCAATTTTGGCTTTATTTTCCCTTTTTATTTCTTTTAATTACCAAATGACTAAAATGCCCTTAAGGCCTTTCTTTAAAATTTTGTCCTATTCATGCCCATTTTTGTCCAAACGAAATATAATGGTCTAATTACCATTTAAGGACCTCCTCTTTAAACCCCCATTTCAATCAAGTACTTATGAATTAGAACACATATTTTGCAACTTTTTCAATTTAGTCCTAAAAGTCCAATTAAGCACTTTATCAGTAAAATTACTTAACGATATTTTTACACAATATTTTAATCAATAAATAAACCTTAAAACTTAATCGGAATAAATTTTTTGACTTCAAATTCATGGTTCTAAAACCACCGTTTCGTTTAGGCCCTAAATCGGGCTGTTACAGCAACTTCTACAAATAAGCCCTAATAGGCAAATTAAACATGCAATCTATAAAATTTCTTATCAATACTCTAACACATGCATCTAATCACTTGGTAAATCATAAAATGAATCGAAATAAACTTTTCTATCTCAGATTTGTGGTTTCGCAACCACTATTCCATTTAGGCCCTATTTCGAGATGTTACACGACAAAAGTCACAAGTATGGGGTTGAATAATTTTAAGCTACAGTTGATGATGATCCTGAGAGAGTTGAGTTTTTGTTAGAGAATGCTATCTGAGTTTTTGATGAGTTATCTTGTACACTAGCTGAATGTGTAAAGTGTGTAGTATCTCTACTAAAAGATTCAGCTTACTAGTGGTGGAACACATTAACTTCTGTAGTGCCGAGAGAGCGGATCACTTGGGAATTCTTTCAAACTGTGTTCTGAAAGAAATACATTAGTCAAAGATTTCTAGTTCAAAAACATAAAGAATTTCTTGATCTCAAGTAGGGCCATATGACAGTGTTTGAGTATGAAAGGGAGTTTGTTCGATTGAGTGCATTTCGATCGAGATTGCAATGTGTAAGTGGTTTGAACATAGATTAAACGAGGATATAAAACTTCTAGTTAGGATTCTTGAGGTGAAAGAATTCATTGTTTTAGTTGACAGAGCTCGTAAAGCTGATGAGCTTAGTAAAAAGAAAATAAAAGCTGATTTTGAAGCCATAGATTCAAAAAAAAGGTTGACCAGGAAGTCATATCAATCATAGTCGAAGAGATGAAAAGAATACGATAATCGCTTGATTGCTTCAGTGGGTTACCCTGATAGAGACGGAGGCAAACATTATGCAGGTTCTAAGACGCAAGTTTCATCTGTGGCTAGTATAAGTATTGTCAAAGATAATAAGCCTGATTGTCAATGGTGCGGAGGTCAATATTTTGGCGAGTATAGAGCGAAAGATGGGGCGTGTTTCAAGTGTGGTTCACTTAAGCATTTTATTTGTGATTTCTCGAAAATATCTGAGAAAGAAAAAGTTCAAAATGTTTGATCCAGCAACACTGCCATGAGGGGTAGACCACCACGTAACCCTGGAAATGTTAGTGGTAGTCGTGGTGTAACAAAAGACTCTACTGTGAGATCTAGGGCATGAGTACTAGCTAAGGCTTATGCTATTCACGCACGAGGGGAAGCTTTTGCACCAGATGTTATTACGGGTACTTTCTCTATCTTTGACACTAATTTTGTTGCTTTGATTGATCCGGGATCAACTCGTTCATATGTGTGCATGAATTTTGTGTCTAGTATGAATTTACCTGTTGAGTCCACTAAATTCATGGTTAAAGTGTAGAACCTCCTAGGTCAGCATGTATTAGTTGATAAAGTTTGCAAGAACTGTTTGTTGATGACTCGGGGTTACAGTTTCCTAACTGATTTGATGTTGTTTCCATTTAACGAGTTTGATATGATTTTGGGCATGGATTGGTTAACTCTACATAATTCTGTTGTAAACTATAGATGGAAGTTTATTGTATTGAAATGCCAAAGTGGTGAGATGCTTCGTATTGAATTAGATAGTGTGAATGGGTTGCCTATGGTTATTTAAGCTATGTTAGCGCAAAAATATGTGAGAAAAGGTTGCAATGCTTACCTTGCATATGTGTTGGATACTAAAGTGTCTGAATCAAAGCTTGAATTAGTGTCGATAGTTTGCGAGTATCCTAATATGTTTTCAGAGGAGTTACCTGGATTACTGCCAATCAGAGAAGTTGAGTTTGCTATTGAACTAGTACTGGGAACATCACCGATCTTGATAGCACCGTATAGAATGACTCCTACTGAGTTGAAAGAGTTGAAAGCATAGTTTTAGGAATTGACAGATAGGGGTTTTGCTCGACCCAACTTCTCACCTTGGGGTGCAACGATTCTGTTTATTAAGAAAAATGATGGATCGATAAGATTGTCTATTAACTATCGTCAGCTTAACAAGGTTACAATCAAGAATAAATATCCACTACCTTGAATTAACGATTTGTTTGATCAGTTGAAAGGTGCCACAGTATTTTTGAAAATTGATCTTCGTTTTGGCTATTATTAGTTGCGAGTGAAAGATTCACATGTGCTGAAAACTGCATTCAAAACCAGGTATGGACACTATGAATTTCTTGTGATGTCATTTGTTTTAACTAATGCACCTGTAGTATTTATGGATTTGATGAATAGAATCTTCAGACCGTATTTAGACAGATTTGTTGTGGTATTAATTGAGGACATTCTATTATATTCATGAGACGAGTCCAAGCATGCTGAACATTTGAGAATTGTGTTGCAAACCCTATGAGATAAACAACTCTTTGCTAAATTTAGCAAATGTGAGTTTTGGCTTCGAGAAGTTGTTTTTTTGGACAAATAGTATCAGCTGTGTAATAGCCTGTTTTAGGGTCAAATCAGAACAATAGTTTTGGGACCATGAATTTGAAGTAGAAATATTTATTGTGATATTGTTTTAAGGTCTACAATATGATTGAATGATTGTGTGAAAATTTCGTTAAGAAATTTTATTAATAAGGTGTCCAATTTGACAAAGAGGACTAAATTGTAATAGGTGTAAAATGTATGTTCTAGAAGCTAGAGGTGTCTAATTGCTATGAAATTTTAAATTGGAGGTCCTTAAATGGTAATTAAACCATTATACTTTAAGTTGGACAAAAATGGACATGGTAGGGTAAAATTTCAAAGTTTGGCATTAAGGGCATTTTGGTCATTTGGGTAGTAAAGACAAAATTAAACACATAAACGATGTCATCTTTTCAATTTCACCCTTCCATGGCCGAAAATCACAAGAGACGGAATAGCTAGGGTTTGCTAAGCTTTCAAGCTCGATTGTAAGTCCATTCTAACCCTGTTTTAATGATTTTTATATTTTTGAGATCCATGTAACCTAATCTAGCTTTTCCAAAGACTATTTTGAAGTATTGTTAAAGTCTAAAATTTTACCCATGTTAGACATGCATGTATTTTTGAAACACCCCTAACCTGTATCCGTCGCTGGAGTAGGGTTACGAGGTATTACCAATCAATTCACAACATATAGCACACATTTATCAATCATAAAGCATTCATTCTCATAAATCATTCAACACAATCATATTGTCCCTTATAATGGCCTACGAGGCCTTAAACATGCTTCAGAAGTGGCTCGGGACTAAACCAATAACATATGAAAATTTTGGAAACATAGAAAAATTTCAACCATACAGGGGTCACAGGCCAGTGTGAACAGGCTGTGTGCCTCACACGGCTCCAGACACGCTCGTGTCTTAGGCCGTGTGGAAACAGGGCATACATACTGACTTGGGTCACACGACCAACCACACGCCCGTGTGTCTAGCCCGTGTGCCCTTCGAAGTGGCCACAGATGCCCGTGTGCTAGGCCATGCCAAAATTGTAGGGTATATTGAGTTATGCAACAGGGCCAAGTCACATGCCCGTGTGCTAGGCTGTGTGCCAATTAGGGAGTATACTGACTTGTACCACACAGCCAGTCACACACCCGTGTGTGAGACCATCTGGAGCATATTGAATTTAATTCAATTTCATCACCAAGGGACACACAGCCGTGTAACATGACTGTGTGTCACACACGACTGAGACACACACCTGTGTTTCTACCCGTGTAGACAAAAATAGGCCATTTGCAAGACCAATTTGCCACCCTTATTCATACTCACCTAAACAACCAAAATGGTACCATTTTATCATACAATTAGGCAGCCAAAATTATCAACCAAATGTACAATTCATGCCATTATAATTTCATCTATTCCAAATCTCAAATCACTACCATCTACTTAGCCAAATACATGCCAAAACAATATCAATCTATATAGTTCATTTACCATAATTCACACTCACATAACTTTCTTATAAATAACCACACAACATCTAAAATCATACCCCATCTTTCTCAAGCATTTTATACTCCACAAATCAATTAACCATTTGAGCAACTATAAAACCATAAGCACATTCATACTAAACATACCAAAATAAACCATCATGCATGGCTATATATACAAACCAAAACATATACAATTTACAAGCCAAATCTCATGGCTACAATCACAACCAAAATACCTCATCTACCCTATAAATGCCATATGCCAAAAATGTATAATCCAAAAGTACCAACATAGATGTTTGATAGTGTGATGATGTTCCCGACAACTCCTGGATCCGAGCTAGCCTTGATTCACTATAATACATAGAAAAGTAACATAAAGTAAGCTTCATAGCTTAGTAAGCTCATATGATATAAACTTAACTAATCACAAATACAATATTCATTAATCTAAACATATTATCATGTACTTTATGATTTCTAACAAACCTTTCAACTGCTTATTCATAAGCTTATACACAAACTTTGTAACTTCTTCGATTTTAAGCTCATAATATTCATGTACATACCTGTACCAATCTATAACAAGTTCATACATACAGGAAATGCCGTTGAATACTCAATGTCTCGCACACTAAGTGTCATACTCAATATCTCACACACTAAGTGTCGTTTATAGTCGAAGCTATCTCAAATTGCACGCTAAGTGTCATATATAGCCAAAGCTATGTCGAATTGCACACTAAGTGCCATATATAGCCTAAGCTATGTCGTATCGCACACTAAGTGCCACAAATAACCAATTTCTCGTCAAACATATCTGTAGTCCCGTATATACCATTTATGCAATATCAAGGCACTAAAGCATAATCATTACAATGCTTAATACATGCGAACTTACCTCAAATGTGAAAACAGCGAATCGAGTCGATTAGTCGATAACTTTATCTTTTCCCAGATCCAAGTTCGTATTTCACTTTTCTTGATCTAAATATATTAAAAATTTACTTATTTAATCATCTATTCATTGAATTTAGTCCAAAACACTCTTTAAGGTACATTTATACTTTTGCCCCTAACATTTCACATTTTTCACAATTTAGTCCTTATTTCACAAAATCACAAATTAATGAAATTCAAGACTAACCCATGCTAGACGAATTACCATAATGCCCCTAACAACCCATAATTTTCATTTATTCACACTTTTAACTACTACATTTCACATTTTCTCAATTTAATCCCTTTTTGACATTTTTTGTCAAAAACTACTTTACAAAACTTATTTATCTATCAACAACTATTCAAAATCCATCATCAAACTTTAAAAATAATACATATTCATCAATGGCATCATTCAAAATCTTTAATAGTTTTACAAAATAGTCCCTGGGCTAGCTAGTACTAGTTGCAACGATCTCAAAAAACATAAAAATCATTAAAAACGAGACAAAAATCATACCTTAATTGACCAAAATTGCTTAGCCAAATGAAAACCTAAAACTTTGGCTTCTCTTCTTGCAAAATTCGGCTAAAATGATGAAGATGAACAACCAAATTCATTTTATTTTTACTTAATTAACTTTTGTTTACCAATTTACAAAATTAACCTTACTATTAATTCAATATTTCAATAATGCCAAACCAAATACCATCCACTAACTCACTATTGGGATATTTACCACATAAGGACCTAAACTTTAATGTTCTATAGCTATTAGACACCTTGAGCTATTAGAACTTAAGTTTTACGCTTTACGCGATTTAGTCCTTTTTATCAAATTGATCATTTAAACGATAAATTTTTTTTACGAAATTTTCACACATACATACTGTCATGCTGTAAACATTAAAAAATAATAAAATAAATATTTTGGCTTTGGATTTGTGGTCCTGAAACCACTGTTCCAATTTGACTAAAAACGGCTGTTACAACTCTCCCCGTCTTAGGGATTTTCGTCCCCAAAAATCTTACCAGTGAATAGGTTTGGTGTAACACCCCAAACCCGGCCCAGACGTTATGGCCGAATCTGGCGCGTCACATTGAAGTGTTTTTTCGAGATCCCGTTTTCATTGAAAACCCTTCCTTAAAATGAGAAAGCTTCATTAACTTATAAAAACTCCTTTCAATCGCGAAAGCTTGTTTAAAACATATGATTTATGAAAACCTATCATTTTAATAAAATTTAGTTATGGAAACGTAGAAAAACAAATTGAGATTTAGCGAACCCATGTTCAACTTCTCATGATTACAACGCATAAAAATAATAATCCACATAATAACAAATGGGAAGGCCTCATCATATTCCAGTCTGAAATTACTTAATAAACTAGAAACTATATGCCTTTTAAAAAAAAAAACAAGTCCAAGTCGTCTTGCTAGCTGGCCATCTTAGAGTCCTTCTGAACTTCGAACGTTCTACTGAGCATCACCTAAGAAAAATAAAAGAGGGGGTGAGTTTTCGAAAACTCAGTCTGTACAACCCTCGAAGAGTAACTAGCATTCATCAGTCACCATAAAATCATACATGCAATGCAATGCAATGCAATGCAACACACCCCAACAATCCATCCGTTATACACCAACTCCATCCCCTGGTACACATCATGTGGGGATATAAATATTGACCCATCCAACCGATACACATCAATGGTAGCCCGGTTGCAAAACTACCTTCATTGCAGCAAACTGCCAATCACATATTGGGCTTAATAGCCGCCGGTGGATCCACGGTTGTCAAGCAACCATGCGATCCTCATATACTTCCTCCGTTCCATAATTCCAACCCATATGCAAGCTAAACAGAATATTGTATGTATGCAGCAGATATACATGTAACATATATAAATCTTACATTTAACACATAGGGGTATTTTGGTCATTTTCGCCTTTAGGGGCATTTCGATAATTTTCCTTTATTACCGGCTTTTATTTACCTTGTCCTGTTAACAAATCTTGTGAGCTAAGATGAATGAATACTATGCACCAGGTAGGATTCCAGAGAAGAGGAGGTGAGTCATTGAGACCGCTTAAGTACCAAGCTCTCCCTAGAACCAATCCTAAACATGCATATACCCGTTGCCACACCTTAACCCTATGACTTGTCCATGGTCTCAATAAATTAATTAAGTTTTATGTCTATTTAAGTAGTTATCGGATACTAGGCCCAAAACCCCTTACAAAGCCTAGACAAGTCTATATACACGTATATGGCCCATTAGGCCCAATCACTTTCATATGGCCCATTAGGCCCAAATCACATTCATATGGCCCATTAGGCCAAAATCATATTCATTTCATGCTTTCACACGATTTTCCATCACTTAGTATCAAATTGCCAATTTTGCCTATTATGGGCCCTACAGCCTATCGGCCCATTTAGCCCATGCTGGCTCAGTTGACCAAAACACAACCCAAATCCATGGAATCGCCCATGGGGCCTCAGATAACCTATTGTTTCCCCCTTATTAGTGTTCGAGCACTCGCAAGACTTCCGTAGCCAAACTTTCAGCTTTTCGGCATTTCTGCTTTTGCTGATCTGCTGTGTGTGTGCAGTGTATGTACACATTTGGTAATAAAGTGTGCTGCGATCCCCCTTACCACAAACCTACAATCAATATCACTCAATGATTACTCACATATACTTATCGAATACTTTACCAAAAGTTGAAGTCTCACCTTAACCTTACCTGAAACGCCAAGCCTTAATAGCTTTTCCTTGATCACTAATCACGAGCACTTCCCAGATCTGCATTAACCTTTAACATTAAAAACATAATGGGTGACTTGCATCCAATATATGTCACCTTTTTCTACTAAATCCTATTTGGTCAACCCTTACAGAAGTGAAGAACACTTACCAGAATCTCACACCTAATGAGCAAATCGGCAGGGATCCAAAAGACTGGGATTCGACACTAATCCTACCGAAACATATTAGAAGAAGTGAGGGATAGAATAATCGATACTAGCAAAACTGATTGAGAGAACAAAACACTTACACTAGATTTGGCCGGGTGGAAAGAGTAGTGGCGGCACAGAGGATATTCGGCTCTTGAGACTTGTATGGTAAAAAGGTAATTTGGCATAAAGAGAAGTAGAAATTGTTTAAAACCAGAAGTGAATTAAAAAGAGAACTTAAGTAAGGGAAGAATGGAAAATCGACACAAAGAAAAAGAAGGAAGAATAAGGGATTTTCGGCTTTTAGATCTTTGGAGAAAAAGGTGTTTTCTGGCAACAAGGTGAGGGAGAATTCAGCATTAGCCTGGCAACCTCACATTCGGCACCTATATATAGCCTCTAGCCGAATTTCCTATCCCCTAATCCCCAATTCGGCTCCACCTCTTTACACTCCTCATCTCCTAATTTTTCTTCCTGATAACCCCTTAATCTCCTCCTTAAATTTCTCCTCTTATCACTCCCTACAGAGTTCATACCCAACGCTACCACTGTCTATCCCTTAAGCAATAT
The DNA here is from genome assembly GCA_025698465.1 of Gossypium longicalyx. Classification (NCBI taxonomy): domain Eukaryota; kingdom Viridiplantae; phylum Streptophyta; class Magnoliopsida; order Malvales; family Malvaceae; genus Gossypium; species Gossypium longicalyx. The sequence goes on from CM047002.1 coordinate 82,345,747, forward strand.
TAAATCCTTCTTTTGAGCAAGGAGGGATTCAAACCCCATACCTCATTGCCTTGCATGTGACGCCACTTGCCACTCCACCACAAGGCTTTCTTGTGTCCAATTCTTCCTTTATTTATTTAAAAACCAACCTACTTGCCACCAAGGTTCTTTATTTATTAACACATAATTTCCTTCACCCCTAAGTTCGAACTCAACCCTTAACCAAGACCTACTATCACATAATTAACACTTGACTAGGAATTTTAAGCACAATTTTTATCGAAACTAAAAAAAAAAATAAAGTTTGAGATTTCAGGATTTTTGAGGCGTTACATTCGGGTATTATTTTCTCATAGCATCTTTGGGCTCCCATGTAGCTTCTTCAACCCCGTGTTGATGCCCTAATATTTTCACTAATGCAATTCTCTTATTTCTCAGCTCTTTTATCTCACGAGCTAAAATTTGAATATGTTCTTCAGCATATGACATATTAGATTAAATTTCAACCTCGGTCGGGGAAATGACATGTAAAGGTCGGATCGGTATCGGTGAAGTATCGACACATGAAATACATTATGTATTTTTTTAACTCAGATGGTAAAGATAGTCGATATGCCACTGGCCCAACTCGCTCAGTAATCTCATACGGTCCAATGAATCACAGACTCAATTTCCTTTTCTGATCAAACTGCAATATCTTTTTCCATGACGACACTTTCAAAAACACTTTATCCCCGATTTGGAACTCAATATGTTTCCGTTTCAAGTTTGCGTATGATTTCTGTCGATCCAAAGCTACTTTCAAACTATCACAAATTACTTTCACTTTTTCTTTAATCTCTTTGATAAGATCAACCTCGTGAATTTTATTTTCGCTGAGCTCACTCCAATACAACGGTGTTCGACATTTACGACCGTATAAAGCTTCGTACAGTGGCATCTTTATACTCGATTAGAAGCTATTATTGTAAGCAAATTCAATCAGCGGTAGATATTTCTCCCAACTACCTTCAAACTCAAGAACGCAACATATCCTCAAGTATCTAAATAACTTGTTCGGATTGACCATTCATTTGTTGATGAAATGCAATGCTAAAATGTAGCTTTGAACCCAAAGCTTCTTGTAATTTCTTCCAAAATCGTGAAGTAAATCTTAGATCTCTATCTGAAACAATCGATAGGGGAACACCATATAATCTCACAATTTCAGAAATATACAACTCAGCTAATTTATCAAGTGAGAAATATGTACGTACCGGAATGAAATGAGCTGATTTCGTCAATCTGTCAACAAAAACCCAGATCGCATCTTTCTTTTTTGGAGATAAGGGTAAACCCTATACGAAATCCATTGCTTCTCTATCCCACTTCCACTCAGGAATCATAATAGGCTGTAATAAACCTGACGACACTTAATGCTCAGCTTTGACTTGTTGACAAATCAAACATTTCGAAACAAATTCTGAGATAGCTCATTTCATGCCGTGCCACCAATAAAGCTGTTTCAAATCGTTATACATTTTTGTGCTTCCAGGATGTACTGATAAACAACTACTGTGTGCTTCATTTAGAATCTTTTGAATGAGTTTAGAATTTCTTGGTACACATATTCTATCACAAAATATCAAACAGTCATCAAGTTCTACTTGAAACTTTTAATTAAAAGTCAAGTTACATTGAGCTCGTTTTGCTTGAAATTCATTATCAAATATTTTAGCCTCACAAATCTACTGTAGAAATAACGATCTTGCTTTCAACTTGGCTACTATCGAGCCGTCGTCAGACAAAGCTAATTGTTTGTTCAAAGTACGCAAAGCAAATAAGGACTTTTGACTCAAAGCATTAGGAACTACGTTCGCTTTCCCCAGATGATAGTCAATCAATAATTCATAGTCTTTTAGCAATTCTAACCATCTCCACTGTCACAAATTCAAATATTTCTGAGTCATCAGATATTTTAAGCTTTTGTGGTCGGTATAAATATGCCATTTCTCACCAAACAAGTAATGGCGCCAAATTTTCAATGCAAACACTATCGCGGCTAACTCTAGATCATGCATCAGATAATTCTTTTCGTACAGCTTCGACTATCTCGAGGCATAAGCTAAAACTTTGCCTTCTTGCATCAAAGCACAACCCTGGCCGTCTAACGATGCATCACTAAAAACTACGAATTCTTTACCCGACTCAAGCTGAACTAACACTGGTGACTCTGTCAATAATGTTTTCAACTATTCAAAACTCTGCTGACACTTTTCTGACCACTCAAATTTAACATCTTTTCAAAGTAATCGTGTCATCGGAGTCATAATCATCGAGAAGCCTTTCACAAATCGTCTATAATAGCCAACTAGTCCTAAAAAACTACGGACTTCAGATACATTTTTCGGAGGCTTCCAATCTATAATCAAAGAAATTTTACTCGGGTCAACTTGGATACCTGGGGCTGAAACTATATGTCCCAGAAAACCAACCTCTCATAGCCAAAAATCACATTTGTTGAACTATGCAAACAACTATTTATCTCTCAAAGTTTGTAACATGATTCTCAAATGCTCAGCATGCTCAGATTCATCACGAGAGTAAATGAAAATATTATCAATAAACATAACTATAAATCAGTCTAAGTAAGGCCTGAAAGTCCGGTTCATCAAGTCCATAAAAACAGCAGGTGCATTTGTTAGTCCGAAAGGCATAACAAGAAATTCGTAGTGTTCGTACCTTGTTCTAAATGCAATCTTTGGCACATCTAAGTCTTTAACTCTCAATTGGTAATAACCCGATCTCAAATTAATTTTCGAAAACATTGTTGCCCCTTTTAACTAATCAAAAAAATTATCTATTCGTGGCAAAGGGTTTTATTCTTGATTGTCACTTTGTTGAGCAGTTGATAGTCTATACACATTCTCATTGTGCCATATTTCTTTTTCACAAATAACACCGGTGCACCTCAAGGAGAGAAACTCGGTCTAGCAAAACCTCTATTTATCAACTCTTGCAATTGAGCTTTCAATTCTTTTAACTCTGTTGGAGACATTCTATACAGAGCTATCGATATCGGTGCTGTTCCCGGTACTAATTCAATACCAAACTTAACTTCTCTAATATGTGGTAAACCCGGTAACTTTTTGGGGAATACATCTGGATACTTGCATACAACTGGTACTAATTCAATCTTTGTTTCTGTCACTTTCATATTAAGTACATAAGCAAGATAAGCTTCACACCCCTTTCTCAAAATCTCTGAGCTAACATAGATGAGATCACAATTGGCAAACTACTTAGATCATTAGATTCAATTTTTATATTCTTATTATTCTGACATTTCAGTTCGATAATCTTTCGTCTACAATTCACAACTGTATCATGCATAGCCAGCTAGTCCATACCCAGAATCACGTCAAACTCATTGAACGGTAGAAGCATCAAGTCGACCAGAAAACAGTAACCTCGAGTCATCAAAGAACAATTCTTACAAATTTTATCAACTAAAACAGACTTGCCTAAGGGGTTCGATACTTTAATTACAAACTCTGTAGACTCGACATGTAAACTCTTTTTAAATACTAAATTCATATAGATATAAGAATGAGTTGATCCTGGATCTATCAATGTGATCACATTAGTATCATAGACAGTGAAAGTTCCGGTGATAACATTTGGAGATGATGCCTCCTCCCGTGCACGAATAGTATAAGCTCGGGCAGGTGCTAGTGCCTTAGACCTCACAGCAAAATCTCTCATCACACCTTTACCACTGGATACATTTCCCGTATTTCATGGCGGCCTCCCTTTCGTTTTCATATTGCTCGATCTTGCATGCTGAGATTTATCTTTTTCATTTAGCTCGGGACAATCTCTGATAAAATGATCTCGTGAACCACAACTGTAACAAGATCTATTATTATTTTTCATCCAACAATCTCTAAAATGTCGTCTTTCACACTGTTGACATTCAAGCTTAACATCTTTCATGTTACCAACACTCGATACCGATGTAGCTTGAGCTTTAGGACTGGTGTATTGCTTTCTGCGATCTCTATTGGAATATCTAGTTGAAGTGACTTGTAGGTTAAACTGATATCTGGGTTTCTTTGACGAAGATTGATACGGCTTAGTCATCAATCTTTTTCTTGAGTCTCTTTCTTCTGAATCAACCTTTCTTTTTCTTTGCAAAGTTCCTCGACTTTGCAAGCTCTATCTACTAAAACAAAAAATTCCTTCAATTCTAAAATTCCAACGAGAATTTTAATGTCTTTATTCAACCCATCTACAAACCGCTTGCACATGATTTCTTTAGTGGAAACATATTCCCAAGCATACTTGCTCAACCGTACAAATTCTCTTTTATACACTATCACTGTCATTTGGCCCTATTTCAACTCTAGAAACTCTTTATGCTTTTGATCAAGGAACCACAAACTTATATATTTCTTTCAAAACTCTATCTGAAAGAATTCCCAAGTCACTCGCTCTCTTGGTACTACAAACATCAAGGTATTCTACCATTGATATGCTGTGTCTCTCAACAAAGAAATGGCACACTTTAAACATTTAGCTGGTGTGCAAGAAAGCTCGTCAAACACTAGGATTGTATTTTCAAGCCAAAACTCAGCTCTATCAGGATCATCATCAACATTAGCTCTAAATCTTCATCCCCTTGTTTGCGGATCTTGTCAACTGGAGGCTTATTCAATTTTAAAAGCTTAACTCATTAAGGAGCTACAGGTACGGGTTGAGGAATAAGAGGGGGTGGAGGTTGTTGAGTAGCCGGGTTCCTATGAACGTATTGAGTAAACCATTCGTTCATCATTTGGAAGAAGGCTTCTTTAGCCTCTCCTCGCTGGCTACCCGTCACGGGTCTAGAATCAGATGGTGCTGTCCCTTACACGGGAGCAGGCGCATTACTCTCAACCTGATCGGCTGTAGCTTGATTGGGATCCATTACTATATGAAAACACAATGTAAAAAGTCAGGAGTCATCACACTATCTCAATATATATATTCCATGTATAGCTAGACTCACATATGCTGTATTAGTCCTAGACTCGACTAAATCGTAGCTCTGATACCAATAAATGTAACACCCCTAACTCGTATCCGTCGTTGGAGTAGGGTTACGAGGTATTACCAATCAATTCACAACATATAGCATACATTTATCAATCATAAAGTATCCAAGGGTCACACGCTCGTGTGAACAGGTCGTATGCCTCACACAGCTCCAGACACGCTCGTGTCTCAGGCCGTGTAGAAACAGGGCATACATACTGACTTGGGTCACGCGGCCAACCACATGCCCGTGTGTCTAGCCCGTGTGCCCTTCGGAGTGGCCACACACGCCCGTGTGCCAAGTTGTGTGCTAGGGCATGCCAAAATTGTAGGGTATATTGACTTATGCAACACAACCAAGTCAAAGGCCCGTGTGCTAGGCTATGTGCTAATTAAGGGGTATACTGACTTGTATCACACGGCCAGTCACACGCCCGTGTGTGAGACTGTGTGGAGCATTGTAACACCCTAAACCCAGCCTAGACGCTATGGCCGAATCTGGTGTGTCACATTGAAGTGTTTTAGCGAAAATCGTGTTTACATTGAAAACCCTTCTTAAAATAAAAGAAACACTAATCAACTCTAAAAAAACACCTTCAGTTACGAAAGCCTTGTTTAAAACATTTGATTAAAAAAAACTTAGTTTCGGAAACATAGAAAACATACTATAATTTAAGAAATCCATGTTCAACTTCTCGCAATTACATTGAAAATAATAATAATTCAAGTAATAATAACACAATGAAAACCTTAATACAATCTGATCTGAAACATACTTAAAAAGAAGTAAAAACTTAAATGCTTTAAAAAAAACCCAAGTCCAAATCATCTTGCTAGCTGGCCACCTAGAGTCCCTCCAAACATCGAAACTTCTACTGAGCATCACCTGAAAAATAAAATAGAAGAGGGGGTGAGTTTTCGCAAACTCAGTGTGTACAACCCTTGAAGAAAACAAGCATTCAAAAAAAAACATCATTGATCGTTCATCATTCATGCAATGCAATCCCATCCAATTATCCATCTGCTACACACCGGCTCCGTCCCCCGTCACACCATGTGGGGATATAAATATCGACCCACCCAACCCACACACCATGGTAGCTCGGTTGCGGAACTACATTCATTTACATATTGGGCTTTAAAAATCATCGGTGGATCCACGATTGTCAAGCAACCATGCGATCCTCATATACTTCCTCTGTTCCATAATTCCCAACCCATATCCAACCTAAGAAAAATATCATATGTATGCATGTCACATCCACAAAACTTACATTCAACACCTAGGTGTATTTTGGTTATTTTTACCCTTAGGGGCATTTCGATAATTTTCTTTTAATTACGATTTTCACTTATCTTGGCCCGTTAACAAGTCCCGTGAGCTAAGATGAATGAAATACTATGCACCAGGTAGGATTCTAGAGAAGAGGAGGTGGGTCATTAAGACCGCTTAAGTACCAAGCTCTCCCTAGATCCAATCCTAGACATGCATATACCCGTTGCCACACCTTAACCTTTTGACTTGTCTACGGTCGTAATATATTAATTAAGTCTTATGTGGATATCATATACTAGGCCCAAAAACCCTTTACAATGCCTAACAATTTCACATACCTGCATCTGGCCCATTAAGCCCAATCATATTCGTATGGCCCATTAGGCCCAAATCACCTATATATGACCCATTAGGCCCAAATCACATTTATATGGCCCGTTAGGCCCAGTCACATTCATATTCATGCTCACATACAAATTCCTATCACAAAGCATCACTATTCAATTTTTGCCTATTATGGGCCCAACAACCTATCGGGCCCATTTAGCCCATTCTGGCCCATATGGCCAAATCACAACCCAAGTCCACGGAATCGCCCGTGGCCCTCGGGCAACCTATCAGTTTCCCCCTTATGAGTGTTTGCGCACTCGCAAAACTACCGTAGCCAAACTTTTGGCTTTTCAGCATTTTGGCATTTCGGCATTTCGGCTTTTCGACTTTTGCCGATTCATTGTGTGTGTGCAGTGTATGTACACACCTGGTAAGCAAGCATGCTGCGATTTCTGTAGCCCAAACCTACAATCGATATCACTCAAATATTAATCTCACATACTTGTCGAATACTTTACCAAAAGCCAAAATCTCACCTTAACCTTACTTGAACGCTAAGCCTTTACTAGCTTCTACTTTGGCCACTAATCACGTATATCTCTCAGATCTAAAGAGCAAACCGACAGGAATCCAAAACTGAGATCTGACACTAATTCCCTACCAAAGACAATTAGAAAGAAGTGAGGAACTGAATACTCGATACTTATCAAAAACCGATTGGGAGAGTGAACACTTACAGTAGAATCGACTGGGTGGAAAGAGTAGTGGCAGCACCAAGGGTATTCAGCCAAAGGATATTCGGCTCTTAGAGATTTGAATGGAAATAATCGATTACTCGGCACCAAAGAAGAGAGGAAGAAGAATCGGCTAAAGCAAAAAAAATTATTGAGTAGAGGAGAAATAGAATTTGGCACAAGGATGAAGAAAAAAAAAGAAGGCAGAGAGTTTTCGACTTTTAGAGAAAAGAGTTTCTGGCAACAGGGTGGAGGAAATTCGGCATTAGTTTCATACCCTAGAATTCAGCTCCCATTTATAAGCCTTATAGCCGAATTTTCTCATGCCTAATTCCCCATTCGGTTCCATCACTTCTCCCTTCTCATTTTTCTCCCTGATAACCCCTTAATCCCTTCCTTAATTTTCTCTCCTAAACACTTCCCTTAGAGTCCACTTTCACGCCACTTCCATCCTTCTAGAAGGCTAAAATTAAACTTCTAAAAACATTAAGCTAGAATTCGAACCTTGGACCTCCTTGCTAGCTATTAATGCCACCTCTCTACACCTTAAGTGGCGTCACTTAGCCACTCCTCCACAAGGTTTTTTGATGCTATTTTCCCTAACTTTATTTAAAAGCCCAACTACTTGCCAACCCTGATTCTTTTAATAATTAAACTATAATTTCATTTACCCCTAAGTTTGAACTAAGACTTACTATAATTATCACTGGGCTAGAAATATAAAACACAATTTTTATCAAAATCGAAAACAAAGAAAGTTCGGGATTTTGAGATTTTTGGGTTTCGAGATTTTTAAGGCGTTACAAGCATACTGACTTCAATTCAATTTCATCACCAAGGGACACACAGCCGTGTAACATGACCATGTGTCACACACGGTTGAGACATATGCTTGTGTCTCTGCCCGTGTGGACAAAAATAGGCCATTTGCAAGGCCAATTGCCACTCTTATTCATTCTTACCTAAACAACCAAAATGGTACCATTTCATCATAGAATTAGGCAGCCAAAATCATCAACCAAATGCACAATTCATGCCATTATAATTTCATCTACTCTAAATCTCAAATCACTACCATCTACTTAGCCAAATACATGCCAAAACAATATCGATCTATATAGTTCATTTACCATAATTCACACTCACATAACTTCCATATAAATAACCACACAACATTTAAAATCATACCTCATCAAGGCATTTCTCAAGCATTTTATACTCTACAAATCAATTAACCATTTGAGCAACTATAAAATCATAACCACATTCACACCAAACATACCAAAATAAACCATCACTCATGGCTATATATACAAACCAAAACATATACAATTTACAAGCCAAATCTCATGGCTACAATCACAACCAAAATACCACATCTAGCCTATACATGCTATATGCCAAAAATGTATAATCCAAAAGTACCAACTTAGATATTTGATAGTGTGATGATGTTCCCGACAACTCCCGGATCTGAGCTAGCCTTGATTTATATAACACATAAAAAAAACATAAAGTAAGCTTCATAGCATAGTAAACTCGTATGATATAAACTTAACCAATCACAAATACAACATTAATCAATCCAAACATATTATCATGTACTTTATGATTTCTAACAAACCTTTCAACTACTTATTCATAAGCTTATACACAAATTTTGTAACTTCTTCGATTTTAAGCTCATAATATACATGTACATACCTATACCAATCTATAACAAGTTCATACATACATGGAATGCTGTTGAATACTCAATGTCTCGCACACTAAGTGCCATGCTCAATATCTCGCATACTAAGTTTCGTACATTACTGAAACTATCTCAAATCGCACACTAAATTCCATATATAGCCGAAGCTATGTCGAATCGCACAGTAAGTGCCATATATAGCCGAAGCTATGTTGTACTGCACACTAAGTGCCACAAATAACTGATTTATCGTTGAACATATCTATTGTCCCGTATATACAATTTATGCAATATCAAGGCACTAAAGCATAATTATTACAATACTTAATACATACGAATATACCTTGGATGTGAAAACAGCGGATCGAGTTGATTAGTCGATAACTTTATCTTTTCCCCGATCCAAGTCTATATTTTACTTTTCTTGATCTAAATATATTCAAAATTAACTTATTTAATCATCTGTTAATTCAATTTAGTTTAAACCACTCTTTAAGGCACATTCATACTTTTGCCCCTAAACTTTCACAACTTTTGCAATTTAGTCCTTATTTCACAAAATCACAAATTAATGAAATTCAAGACTAACCCATGCTAGCCGGATTACCATAATGCCTCTAGCAACCCATAATTTTCATTTATTCACACTTTTAACTGCTACATTTCACATTTTTCAATTTAATCCCTTTCTGACATTTTTGTCAAAAACCACTTTACAAAACTTATTTATCTATCAACAACTATTCAAAATCCATCATCAAACTTCAAAAATCATACATATTCATCAATGGCATCATTCAAAATCTTTAACAGTTTTGCAAAATAGTCCCTGGGCAAGCTAGTACTAGTTGCAACGATCTCAAAAACATAAAAATCATTAAAAACAGGACAAAAATCATACCTTAATTGACCAAAATTGCTTAGCCAAATGAAAACCTAAAACTTTGGTTTCTCTTCTTGCAAAATTCGGCTAAAATGATGAAGATGAACAACCAAATTCATTTTATTTTTACTTAATTAATCTTTGTTTACCAATTTACAAAATTAACCTTACTATTAATTCAATATATCAATAATGCCAAACCAAATATCATCCACTAACTCACTATTGGGCTATTTACCACATACGGACCTAAACTTTAAGGTTCTATAGCTATTAGACACCTTGAGCTATTAGAACTTAAGTTTTACACTTTACCCGATTTAGTTCTTTTTATCAAATTGACCATTTAAACGAAAAAATTTCTTTGTGAAATTTTCACACATACATACTGTCATATTGTAAACATTAAAATAATGATAAAATAAATATTTTGGCTTCGAATTTGTGGTCCTGAAACCACTATTTCGATTTGACTAAAAATGGCTGTTACAATTTTGATGTCTAATGGTAGAAAATGTATGTTAGTGGTAAGGTAAACAACTTTTGATAAGTGATTTTCGGCAAAAATGTCAAAAATGACTTATTTGTAAAAGTTATAAAATGAGTAGTAAAAGTGTGATTAAGTGGAAAATGTGGGCTGGTATGAGTATGAAAATAGTTTAGCTAGACTTGGGTGTTAAAGAAGTTGAATAGATTTCATTTTATGAGCCTAGGGACTAAATCATAAAAATGAGAAACATTAGGGGCAAAAATGTAATTTTTGCCATAATATGATTTTTTGGGCCAAACTAAATAATGTGAGTATTAAATGAGTTAAATTTGTTATTATAAATCAAGAAAAATGAGGTTCTGACCTAGATCGAGGGAAAAACAAAGTGTTTAACGATTAGGTCCAATTATACTATTTTTGTACCGAGGTAAGTTTGTATGTAAATAATGCAATGTTATATTTATGTTTTAAATGCTTTAATATTGCATGAATTGTGTGATTGACTCTTTGGACGTATTCGACAAAGTTTCAACAAGCGAGAAATCTTAGTTGAACCTTAGGAATAGAATAGGATACGAGTGACATGTCACTAGGAACTCATGTATATATGTGTTTATATGATCTGGGTGCTGGTCTTGTACATCCTACCAGTGGCTGGGTATTTCAGCATATGTTGCGAATACCTGATAGCTTTGTGAGCAGCACTGTGTAGCTACGTCCTGACTGACAGCTCGTGTGAGTAGGCTCGTGAATAGTTCAAGAGTGAGCCCATATGTGTTATGAGATATGAGGAAACTTTGGCTACATATGTGGCCCTTATGTGCAAGATTTTCTAAGTATCTGATAATATTTCAAGTGTTCAACAGGAATGCCAAAGATGTGAAAAGATGTGGTTATGTTATGAGTTGGTACATGTATGTACGTAAAACTCATAAGTAATAAGCTTTGTAAGTGATGAACTCGTGGTAAGGTTGTAATTGATGCAAGTTATGACTATGAGATTTTAATAACATTTATGTTATCCCACATTATGTAAATTGTATGATTGAGGTGTGGTTAAGATGCTTATTATTTGCATATGGACTTACTAAGCCCCTTTCTTTACCTTGTCTTATAGTTTCACCAAGCTAGCTCGAGTTTGAAAACTGTCGGAGATCCATTCACACTATCAAAAATTATTTTGGTATTAATGAAATTAGCATTTTGAGTTATGGCATATATAGGGGACTTGGTCATTTTGTTATGTGTCCTAATTGATTTGGTCAAATGTGTTGGCTTATATTAGTTAGAAGTTCATTTTGTATAAGGCCATTGGAAATGGGCTAATATAGGTTATAAGTATATTCATATAATGATGCCTGTCATGAATGATATGTTGATGTCTTGGTTGTGGATGTTTAGTTGTATGTATATGCTTGGATTGGTGCTATGTTATGTTGTGTAGGTGTGTGCATTAAAGGGGTGACAAAATGGCTTGGTAAATAACCTTACTTTTGTCCACATAGGTAGACACACAGACGTGTATCTAGTCTGTGTGCAACACACGACTTGCCCCATTGGCATGTGTTTAGGCCGTGTGTACCCTACACCTTAGTTTTAAGAAACAAAATACTTAGAATTGAGCACACGGGCAGAGAAACGAGCGTGTGTCTCAGCCGTGTGGACGACACGGTATCTAACATGGGAGTGTGCCCTGGCCATGTGAAGTCTGTACCTATTTTATGAAAATTAATTTTCCACACGGCCTAGTACACGGGCATGTGACTTGGCCGTGTGATCTTAATTTGTTCATGAGTTACAAGTTAGAGAGTTCCATGAGGTCGGGACACAAGCGTGTGTGATCACACGGCCAGCCCATACGGGCTTGTCCCATATCCAGACAAGTTTGTGACCCCTGTTTAGTGGAAAATTTTCTAAGTTTCGTAAAAATTTCTAAAGTTTTCGATTTAGTCTCGAACCATTTCCAATGCAGGTTTTGGGCCTCGTAGGCTCGTATTAGGGACTTTATGATTAAATGCAAATGGTTTTAATTTGGATGCAAATTTATAACCCAGAATTGTATGTTTGTTTGTGTGATAAGTCCGATACTGCCTCGTACCCTGTTCTGACATTGAATACAGGTAAGGGGTGTTACATTTAATGGTATCAGAGCTATGATTTCTTTGATTATCGGACTAACATAGTGTGTGTAAAAGTCTAGCTATACGTGCCATGAATAAACTGTGATATGTGATGACTCCTGACAATTTTAAATTGTGTTTTTATATAGTAAATGGATCCCGATCGAGCTGTAGCTAATGAGGTAGAAAGTAATGCGCTGGCTCCTACTCAAAAGGAAATGCCATCTGAAAGTAAACCTCCCACGATTAGTCAGGGAGGAGGGGCTAAGGAAGACTTCCTCCACATGATAAACGTGTGGTATTCGGAGTTTGTTCAAACAAATCTGACTGCTCAACATCCTCCACCCCTCTTTATCCCTAACCGATTCTCGTAGGTCCTCAAGATGTGGACTTGGTAAGACTAAATAAGCCTTCGATTAATAAGATTTGATAGCAAATGGCTAAATAATTTAGAGCAAATGTAGATGATGACCTTGAGGGAGCCGAGTTCTGGCTTAAGAATACTATCAGGGTATTTGATGAGTTATCATGTACACCCGACGAATGATTGAAATGTGCTATCTCATTATTGAGGGATACATCATATTACTGGTGGAAGACACTAGTTTCTGTGGTACCAAGAAAGAGGGTTACATGGGAATTCTTTCAAGAGGAGTTCCAAAAGAAATATATTAGTTAGCGGTTTATCGATTAGAAACTTAAAGAATTTCTTGAGTTGAAACAGGGCTGAATGTTAGTGACAGAGTATGAGCGAGAATTTGTCAAGCTCAGTAAGTATGCCCGAGAGTGTGTTTCTTCTGAGGCTATTATGTGTAAAAGTTTTGAAGATGGGCTAAATGAGGACATCAGACTGTTAGTTGGAATCTTAGAACTAAAAGAATTTGTTGTATTGGTTGAACGAGCTTGCAAAGTCAAAAAACTAAGTAAAGAGAAAAGAAAGGCCGAGAGTGAGGCTAGAGATGCAAGAAAAAGGCCGATGAGTAAGACATTTCAATCTCAGTCAAAGAAATCCAGAGAAATGTATTCTCGTTCAAATGTTTCAGCTGGGTATTCACACAGAGACCGCGGGAAACAATATTCGAATCCTAAAGCTCAAGCTACATCAATGACAAGTGTGGGTAATGTTAGGTCTAACAGGCCTGAATGTCAGCATTATGGTAGACGACATCCCGACGAGTGTAGGATGAATGACTGAGCTTGTTTCAAGTGTGGTTCTCAAGAGCATTTTATCCGAGATTTCCCTTAGATGGCTGAGGAAGAAAAATTTCAAAGTACAAGGCTGAGTAATAATACCAATAGATGTAGGCTACCGAAAAATACCGAGAATGAAACTAGCAGTAAAGGTGTGACGAAGGATTCAGCTATGAGATCCGAAGCTAGAGCACCTGCTAGAGCTTATGCAGTACATGCTCATGAGGATGCATTATCTCCCGATGTGATTAGGTACATTTTCTCTTTATGATACTAATGTTATTGCATTGATCAATCCTGGATTGACTCATTCTTATGTTTGTGTGAATTTGGTATCTAGTAATAATTTTCCTGTTGTGTTTACTGAGTTTGTGATTAAAATGTCAAACCCCTTAGGCAAATATGTGCTAGTTGATAAAGTTTGCAAGAATTATCCTTTTATGATTCGAGGTCACTATTTTCCGGCTGACTTAATGTTGTTGCCATTTGACAAATTCGATGTTATTTTTGGTATAGAGTGGTTGAAACTGCATGATGGCATAGTAAATTGTAGACAGAAGACTATTAAATTGAAATGTGAAAATGGTGAAGTTCTTTGGGTTGAAACTGATGAATCAAATGAATTGCCTATTGTGATTTCGTCTATATCTACTCAGAGGTACGTACAGAAAGGTTGTGAAGCTTATCTTGTTTATGTGTTGAATACAAAGATGTCTGAATTGAAAATTGAATCAGTGCCAGTAGTCTGTGAATATCCAGATGCGTTTCCAGAAGAGTTGCTTGGGTTACCTCCAATCAGAGAGGTTGAGTTTCCTATCGATTTAGTCCTTGGAACTGCACTGATATCAATAGCTCTGTATAGAATGGCTCCGATTGAATTGAAGGAATTGAAGTCTCAGTTGCAAGAATTGACAAATAACGGTATTCTCAAAGATTGATTTGAGATCTAGCTACTATCAGTTGAGAGTAAAAGAGTCAGATGTGCCAAAAACTACTTTCAGGGCAATGTATGGGCATTATGAATTTCTTGTTATGCCTTTCGGACTAACTAATGCTCCTGCCATTTTCATGGACTCGATGAATCAAATTTTTTGACCGTATTTAGATAAGTTTGTGGTTGTATTCATTAATGATACCCTGATTTATTCTCGAGATGAGCCTGAGCATGCTGAACATTTAAGAATTGTACTGTAGACTTTGAGAAATAAGAAATTGTTTGCTAAATTCAATAAAAGTGAGTTTTGGCTCCGAGAAGTAAGATTTTTGGGACATATCGTTTTAGGTGATGGTATTCGGGTTGATCAAAACAAGATTTCAACAATTGTTGACTGGAAGCCACCAAGAAATGTATCTGAAGTTAGAAGCTTTTTGGGTTTAGCGGTTATTACCGACGTTCTGTCAAAGGATTTTCGATGATTGCAACTCCTTTGACCAAGTTGTTGCAAAAAAATGTTAAATTTGAATTTTAACATCCCAAGGGTATAGTCAGAATAGTGGTTTTGAGACCGTTAATCCAAAGTATAAATAATTATTTTATGATTATTTGATGATCCATGATATGAATACATGTTTGTTGAAAATTTTCATGAAGAAATTTTATGCCTAAAGTCTCCAATTTGAAGTTAGGGACTAAATTGAATAAGTTGCAAAACTTGAGTTCTAGAAGCTTTAATCGTGAAATTGCTATGGATTATTAATTAGAGGTCCTTAAATAGTAATTTGACCAAGTTCTAAAATTTTGGACAAAAATAAGCATGCATAGGAAAATTTGAAAGAAATGCATTAAAGGGCATTTTAGTCATTTGGTTAATAAAAGAATAAAAAGGGAAAAATCAAGCAAAATTTGCTCATCTTCTCCATGCCATATTCGAAATTCCTAAGAGTTCCATAGTTAGGGTTTTGCAACTTTTCAAGCTCAATAGTAAGTACATCCTAGCCCTATTTTTGATGTTGTTTATGTTTTTTAGATCCTTGGAGCATGATCTAGCTATTTCTACCCTTATTTTAAGCTAGGGTTCATGTTCAAAAACTTACCAATGTGTGACATGCATGTATTTTGATGTTTAATGGAGGAATATGAAAGTTTGTTGTGTGTTTAACATCTTTTACTAAGTGATTTTTGATGGAAATGCATGTAAAGGACCTATTTGCAAAAGTTGTAAAATGGGTAGTAAATATGTGAAATAAAGAAAAAAATGTGGGTTGCTTAGAGTAGGAATATGAATTAGCTAGGCTTGGGTAGTAAAGAAAATGCATGCATTTCATTTTACAAGCCTAAGGACCAATTTGTAAATAAGTGAAAAGTTAGGGGTAAAAAGGTAATTTTACCAAGTATGTGTTATAGGTCGATTCAAACAATATATCTATTAAATAAGTTAAATTTGGCATTATAGATCAAGAAAAACATGATTCGAGTCTTGATCGGGGGAAAAACAAGGTTTACAAAGAATAGGCTCGTTTTCATCATTTTGTACCTAGGTAAGTTATACAAATAATGTGATGTTATGTTATATTTTTGGTGCTTGAATATTATGTGAATTCAAATTCCTTAATGCTATTATGAGTAAGTGATGAGTATTATGGACATTGAGATCGACATTACGAGTAAGCTTGACAGAGATGTGATATCGAAAAATCCCGTTTGAACCTTAGGAATAGTTTGGGATACAAGTGACATGTCACTAGGAATCATGTGATTTATGAGCTCATGAGATATGTTTATGTTGTTCCGGGTGCTAGTCTTGTACGTCTTACCGGTGGCTGGGTAGTCCGGCATGTGTTACGGATACCTGACAGCTTGTGTGAGCAGACCGTATAGCTACGTCCTGACCGATAGCTTGTGTGAACAGACCCATGAGTAGCTCGAGAATGAGCCTTACGTGTTATGTGATATGTGGTAGCTTTAGCTACGTATGTGGCACTTATGTGCAAGCCTTCCGTGTATCCAATAGTATTCCGAGTGTTCAACAGGTAAATTAATGAGTAACTTGACAGAATACCCAAGGGGTAATTCAATGAGAAGAATGAGTAAGAGATTATGTTATGAGTCGATATAGGTATGTATACGAGCTCATGAGTAATGCCTTGGTATGTGATGAACTTATGACAAATTTGTTTATGTGATGAGTAAGTTTAAGTGATTTCATGAATTATAAGTTATGTTCATTATGTTAAATGTATATTAAATACTTGTTTATATAGCATGTTATTTGCATATGGACTTACTAAGCTTTAATGCTTACCCCCTTCCTTTCCATCTTTTATAGTGTTGCCAAGCTAGTTCGGGGATCGAAGGACGTCGAAGACTTGATCATGCTATCAATTGGACATTTGGGTATAGTTAGTCTCGACATTTTGAGTATGGCATGTATAGGGGACTTGGTCGTTTTGTTATGTGGTATATTGATTAGCTAAATGAATTGGCTCATGATGATATTATGATTCACTTTGTATATGGCCATGAGATGTGGCTTATATTTGCTTCTCAGGTTGTAACCCTAATTATTTATGCATGCATGTAATGTGTTTATGTATTGTGATATGGTTGGTGGTTGCTTGTTGGTAATGGATGTGATAAATGACACATATGCTTAATGAATGAATTGGGACTAAAAGGTATGACCATTTTCATGGTATAATTGAGTAGGTTGAAGGTAGGTTTAAAAGGATGAATAAATATGAAATTGGTGTGGAATTCCATATGAAAGCATGATGGTTTGAGCATGTGATATGTTGACATTACAAAGTCATGGAATAATCAAGATTGTGAGTATTTGAGTGACTAAATATGCTATGTTGCATACCATAAAAAATGTATAAGTGAGTAAGCATTTAAGGGTGGCAAATGGCTTGGAAATTAGCCTAGAATTTTTCCACACGAGTAGACACACGAGCATGTGTCTAGGCCGTGTGTAACACACGGGCTACCCCATGGGCGTGTGATCTAGCCGTGTGTCCCCTACACCCTAATTAAGCAAAATAGTATGCCCAGTAGTAAACACACGAGTAGAGACACGGCTGTGAGTCTCAACCGTGTGATAGACACGGCTTCAAGACCTAGGCATGTGCCTAGGCCATGTGAAGTCTACACTTAATTTTTGGAATTTAATTCACCACACAGACTAAGCACATGGGCGTGTCACTTGCCCGTGTGACCCTAATTGTTTTGATGACGTCATAAACAGAGAGTTACACGGGCTGAGGACACGGACGTGTCCCAAGCCACACGGGTGTGTGTGACCACTAGGCCTACCCGCACGGGCGTGAGACCCTGGTTCATGAAAATTTCTCTAAGTGTTCCCAAAGTTTTCTATAGTTCTTGGATTAGTCCCGAACTACTCCCGATATATGTTTTGGGCCTCATAGGCCCATATAAGGGACAATTTACATATATATGAATGAATTTAATTTGAAAGAAATTTTATGGCCCGGTTTTGTATGTTTGCTTGTGTATAAGTCCAATAATGCCTCATATCCTGTCCTGGTGTTAGACACGGGTAAGAGGTGTTACATGAATGGTTTGAAAAATGTCATCAAAGTTTTGAGAAATTGAAAACATTATTGACTGAGGCACCGATTTTAGTACAACTTGAATCGGGAAAAGACTTTGTAATTTATAGTGACGCTTCATTGAATGGTTTGGGTTGTGTGTTGATGCAAGTGGGAAAAGTGATAGCTTATGCCTCGAAACAGTTGAAACCATAGGAGAAGAATTATTCGACACACGATTTGGAACTGGCCGCCGTTTTTTTTGCCATGAAAATTTGGCGTCATCATTTGTTCGATGAGAAATGCCATATTTTTACTAATCATAAGAGTTTAAAGTATTTGATGACTCAAAAGGATTTGAACTTGCTACAATAGAGATGGCTCGAGTTACTGAAAGATTATGAATTAGTGATTGACTACCATCTGGGAAAAGGGAATGTAGTCATAGATGCCTTGAGCAGAAAGTCCTTGTTTTCTTTGAGAGCTATGAATACGAAACTGACTTTGTCTAATGATGGTTCAATTTTGGCCAAGATGAGAGCTAGACCGATATTTCTTCGGCAAAATTGTGAAGCTTAGAAAGATGATAGTGAATTGCAAGCCAAAAGAGCTTAGTGTGAATTGGGTAGTGATTCAGACTTTTGGATTGGTTTGAGTGATTGTTTGATGTTCCGAGATAGAGTATGTGTACCGAAAAATGATGAACTTATTCAGAAAATTTTACATTAAGTACACAGTGGTTGTTTATCAGTTCAACCGGGTAGTACGAAAATGTATAATGATTTGAAGAAATTGTATTGGTGGTCAGGTATGAAATGAGATATTTCAGAGTTAGTCTCGAGATGTTTAATTTGTCAACAAGTAAAAGCTTAGCACCAAGTGCCTTCGGGTTTACTTCAGCCAGTGATGGTGTAATAGCCCAATTTTGGGTCTAGTCGAAATAATGGTTTTGGGACCACAAATCTGACGCAGAAAAATTTACTTTTATTATATTTTTATGGTTTACAGTTTTATGGAATGAATTCGTGAAAATTTTGTTAAAAAATTTTAACGTTTGGGCACTCAATTTAGTTAAAAGGACTAAATTGTAATAAGTGCAAAATGTGAGTTCTATAGGTTAAATGTGTCTAATTGTTATGAAATTTTAAATTGGAGGTCCTTAAATGGTAATTAGACCATTGGTTAAGTTGGTGGAAAAAATGGACATGATTAGGTATGTTTCTAAAGTTTTTCATTAAGGGCATTTTAGTAAATTAGTAATTAAATTAATTAAAAAGCCAAATTAAAAGCCAATTTTTTCTCATCTTCTACCCCATGGCTGAATGTACCAAGAAGAAACCATGGCTAGGGTTTTTCAAGCTTCCAAGATCGATTGTAAGCCCGTTCTAGCCCCGTTTTTAATGATTTTTATGTTTTTGAAATCATCGTAACATGATTTATCTATTTCTACCACTAATTTAAGAAATAATCAAGGTCTAAAATTTTACCCATGATGCATATTTGTGTATTTTGATGTCTAATGGTAGGAAATGTATGTTCAGTGTATGATAAACGACTTCTGCTAAGTGATTTTCGATGAAAATGCCTAAAAGGACCTATTTGTAAAAAGTTGTGAAATGGGTGTTAAAATGCGAATAAAAGAAAAATGTGGGCTGCTATAAGCTTGTATAAGGTTCGACTAGGCATGGGTGTTTAAGAAATTGAATACATTTCATTTTATGAGCCTAAGGACTAAATTGTAAAAATGTGAAACTTTAGGGGCAAAAATGTAATTTTTTTCATAATCTGATTTTGGGTTGATTTGAGTAGTATAATGATTAAAAAAGTTAAATGTGATAATATAGATCAAGAAAAAAAAGGTTCGGAAATAGAGCGGGGGAAAAACAAGTATTTGATGGTTAGGCCCTTTTCACCATTTTTATGCTGAGGTAAGTTCGTATGTTTAATAAGCATTAAATTATATATGTATAAATGCTTAATTGATATAATTGTGGTAAATGTTATATTATTGAAATGAAATGTGAATGCTATTTAGTACGATACTACAGAAATGACCGACAGAGATTCGATACAGCGAAAGTACCAGTTAAACCTTAGGAATAGATAGGATACAAATGTCATGACATTAGGGTTACTAAGATTACGTGTAAGACCATATATGGGATATGGCATCGATATGAGAATTCGTGTAAGACCATAGCTGGGCAATTGGCATTAATACGAGATTACATGTAAGACCATATCTGGGATTGGCATTGGTACGGTACTGTGTGTACAAGATTCCTGAGTGTCCTTTAGTATTCCAAGTGGTTCAACGGGTAATTTAATGAGTATGTCAAAGAAGAGAAAGAGCATGTAAGTATTACGAACAAGTACAAGTATATACATAAAGTTTATAAGCAATGACTTTAAGATATTGTGAGTTCATGGTTTCCATGAAAATGTTTTTATGAAAGGCTTGTGATTATCGGTCTATATGTAACAGCCTGATTTTGGGTCTAGTCAGAACAGTGGTTTCAGGACCACAAAATTGACTTAGAAAAATTTATTTTTATTATATTTTTATGGTCTACAATTTTATGGAATGATTTCGTGAAATTTTCGTTCGAAAATTTTGACGTTTGGGCACTCAATTTAGTCAAAAAGACTAAATTGTAAAAAGTGCAAAAGTTGAGTTCTACATGTTTTCTAATTGCTATGAAATTTTAAATTAAAGGTCCTTAAATGGTAGTTAGACCATGGGTTAAGTTGCTGGACAAAAATGGACATGGTTAGGTATGTTTCTAAAGTTTTTCATTAAGGGCATTTTAGTAATTAGGTAATTAAATGAATTAAAAAGCCAATTTAAAAGCCAATTTTTGTTCATCTTCTACCCATGGCCGAATATACCAAGAAGAAACCATGGCTAGGGTTTTTCAAGCTTCCAAGCTCGATTGTAAGTTCGTTCTGTCCCAGTTTTTAATTATTTTTATGTTTTTGAAATCCTTGTAACATGATCTATCTATTTCTACCACTAATTTAAGACATAATCAAAGTCTAAAATTTTACCCATGATGGATATTTGTGTATTTTGATGTTTAATGATAGAAAATGTCTATTAGTTGTTTGATAAACGACTTTCGCTAAGTGATTTTCGATGAAAATGCCTAAGAAGGACTTATTTGTAAAAAGTTGTAAAATGGGTGTTAAAATGTGAATAAAAGAAAAATGTGGGCTTCTATAAGCATGTATAAGGTTCGGCTAGGCATGGGTATTGAAGAAATTGAGTACATTTCATTTTACGAGCCTAGGGACTAAATTGTAAAAGTGTGAAACTTTAGGGGTAAAAATGTAATTTTTTCCATAATGTGATTTTGGACTGATTTGAATAGTGTAATGATTAAATAAGTTAAATATTATATTATAGATAAAGAAAAATAAGGTTCAGAATTAAAATGAGGGAAAAACGAGTATTTGACGATTAGGTACTTTTCGCCATTTTTATGTCAAGGTAAGTTCGTGCATTTAATAAGCATTAAATTATATATGTATAAATGCTTTTATTGGTATAATTGTGGTAAACGCTATATTATTGAAATGAAATGTGAATGCTATTGAGTACGATATTACGAAAACGACCGACAGAGATTCAATACAACGAAAGTCCCGGTTGAACCTTAGGAATAGATAGGATACAAATGTCATGACATTAGGGTTACTGAGATTACGTGTAAGATATGACATCGATATGAGAATTCGTGTAAGACCATAGCTGGGCTATTGGCATCGATTTGAGATTACATGTAAGACCATATCTGGAATATGGGATTGGTATGGTACTATGTGTACGAGATTCCCAAGTATCCTTTAGTATTCCAAGTGGTTCAACAAGAATTTCAACAGATATGTCAAAGAAGAGAAAAAGTATGTAAGTTTTACAAGTTGGTATAGGTATGTACGTAAAGTCTATATGCATTGACTTCATGAAATTGTGAGTTCATGAACCTTGTGATTTTTAGCCTATACTTATGACGTATGAAATTCATGATAAATTTGGTTGAGAATTATGTGGTTGGCTTCAGGGCCGAATTGTGCTATGATATAGTATGTTTTATTCACATAAATTGTGATTTATTAGTTATGAAAAAAAGGAATGATTGGCATAATTGCCTATTAAAATGACTATGGGAGTATGGGAAGATATGAGCTTTAACAATGGAAAGATGTTAAAATATATGCTTGAAAAGTGAATACTCATAATTAATGTGTATGTTTATTATGAGGTTTGAAATGATTGGTTGATTGTGGTAATCGATTATAATAGAGAGATTACGGTTGTTAGGCTAAAGTCAAGACATGTTAAATTATTCTTGCAATTTGATATAGCAAAAAATGTGACTGAATAATTTATAATTATGAGGTTTATAGCAATTTATACTATTTTGTTTTGTTTTTATATTGCAGACTTGGTAAATGATTAGTAAGAGTCACTTATTATGTTCATACAGACTTACTAAGCTATATAGCTTACCCCCTTCCTTTCCCATGTTTTATAGTGCCATCAAGCTAGCTCGGGTTGGAGACCACCGGATATCCTATCACACTATCAAGCTATCATTTTGGGTATTGATGAATTCAACTATTTTGAGTTATGGCATGTATAGGGACTTGGTCATTCTGTTATATGCATCATATGATTTTAGCCAATGTAATGACTTGTAATCGTCAAAGGCTTGTTTTGCTATGTGGCCATGTAATTTGGCTTATATTGGTAACATGGTTGTAAGCATAAGTATATTCATATATGTGTCAATGTCTATGGTGATATGATCATGGTATGCTTGGTGAATGTGAAATATTTGGAAATGTGATTTATGGCATGGTTGTGTAATTTTTGGAATTGTGACCTATTGATGAGATGGGGAATTTGAGTATAATTGGATAATTAGATAGTAATTGAATGAAGCCTAATGAATGTGAGTTTTGTATGTTTGATTTAGGCTTAATAAATGTAGTCAATATGTTAGATAAAGATATGAAGTTGATATGTTTTAACCATGAATGTGGATGTTTTTGTTGCCTAAGTATGTATTGTTTTGTCCTTTGAATTGGGGTAAGTGTATGTGTGAATAAGGGTGGAAAATGGCTTGGTAAATAGCCTTCTTATTGTCCACACAGGTAGACACACGGGCGTGTGTCTAGGCTGTGTGTGACACACGGTCGGCCCCAGGGGCATTTGATCTGATCGTGTGTCCCCTGCACCTAAATTGTTTCAAAATAGAATGCTCAGTATCAAGCACATAGGCATGAGACACGGCCATGTGTCTCAGCCATGTGAAGGACACAGCCTCGGAACACAGGCGTGTGTCTTGGCTGTGTGATTTGAATTTGTTCTTGGGTGACAAATATAAAGTTACACGGGGTTGGGACAAGGGCGTGTGTGACTACACGACGTCCCCACACGGACGTGTCCTAAGCCACATGGGCATGTGGTGTAACAACCCTTACCTGTGTCCGATGCTGGGACAGGATACGAGGCATTACTGGACTTAAACATAATCAATCATGCAAACCGGGCCATAAAATTTCATTCATATTTCGAAACATTCAATCACATACACATAGTCCCTTATTTGGGTCTATGAAGCCTAAAACAAACTTCAAGGGTGATTCGGGATTAAACCGTAAACTTCTGAAGGTTTTACAATATTTAGGAAATTTTTTTCATATTTTAGAGAGTCACATGCTCGTGTGGCTCTGGACACGCCCATGTAACTCTCTGTTTATAATGTCAACAACCATTTAAGGGCACACGGCCAAGGCACACTCCCATGGCCAGAGGCCGTGTCCTCCACACGGCTGGGACACACGGCCATGTCTCTGCTCGTGTGGCCAAAACTTAGGCTATTTTCCACACCTTTTTTCATCCTTACATGCACACACACATATGTGATTCCAATGGCATTCAACATCCTCAATTATGAAAAAGACATAACATTTACAAATCATCATACATGTATTACCCCTTTCTCACATTAAACCAAGTCTAGACATACCATACCTTATTCATTTGGCTTTGCCAAATACCTTACCACTTATACTTTTATACCATAGTTATCATCATGCTAATTAATTCTAACTTATCATTAAGCATACATATTCTAGCCGAGTTTTGTCTTTATAGAGTACCGACATTTCCCATACATAGAACAATATGCTTGACTAAGACATTTCACACCAATTTCATATTCAATTAACATTATTATTTATTCTCACTTTATACCTTTATACCATTATACCATGGTTACCAACTTATCCATCTAACATCCATGTTCAAGGCATTATCATCTTATTACCATATTACACATTTAATTCATGATCATGACTACCTCGACTGATCACAAAGCATGCATTCAACACACATAACATTTTACCAACCATGCATGGCAAACAAACATATTCACATCATAATTATTAAGCATAACATGAATAGCTAGATTTACTAGTCATAATCAATATGAGCCACACCTCATGGCCATATACAATAGCTCGATTTAGGCCAATACATTTGGCCAATTTATGATAACACATGTTATAAAACTAGGTTCCTATACATGCCACTCACTTGATATTTCTAACATATGTATCAATATTCCAAGGGTATTGGCTTGATAGTGTGATACTGCCTCCGACGATCTCCAACCCCGAGCTAATCTGACAATAATAAACGAAATGGAAAGGAGGGAGTAAGCTTAAAGCTTAGTAAGCTCGCATGAAAAATAATAAGCAATGTATTAACATGCTATTTTCAAATTCTATCTATTTATTCAAAGTCCAATCAAGCTATTTCCTCGAGACACAGTCACTAAATTATTTATATCTAGAGCTACGGAACTCCAAATTAAGATCCGCTAATTTTCTCGAAAACTAAACTCACATATATTTTTATCATAAAATTTTCAGAATTTTTGGTTTAGCCAATAAGTACAGTTTATTCTTTAAAATCACCTCTATTTTGATATCTGACAGTTCCGATCTCTCTTCACTAAGAATTAATTATCTGATGGTACAGAACTCGGATAATGTCTGTCTATTTCTTTTGAAAATATACTCATTAAGGATTTTAAACATATAAATTATAACCCATAATTATATTTGTACAATTTTTAATGGTTTCTCTAAGTCAGAATAGGGGATTTGTAACGCCCAATTTTTGGGTTTTCTGTGTTTCTGTGTTTTTTTTAAAATTTTGGGTGTGTTCTGGTTGGTTAATATGTATATATTAGTAGGTTAGTGGGCCTTTGGAAGGCCCAAACTTAAGTTAAATCCGTGGTAGTCTTCGGAATTTTTATTTTAAGAACAAGTGATGCAATTGGCGTTTGGGCTTTTAAGAGTAAAGGGGTAAAAGATGACACAAAAAGGAGTGTGGTGTAGTGGCAAGGTAGCGCCACTTAGGAGACAAGGAAGTGACGCCATAGAGGAAGCAAAGGGTCCAAGGTTCAAGTCTTGGCTCTTGCAATTTATTTTGGTTTTTCTTTTCAATAAATCTGGAAGCAAGTAGGTGCGCTTTAAAGTTTAATGTGTTGGACTTATGACACAAATGAGTTGATGGCCTAGTGGTGGTGGCGTGATTTGGCATGTGAGAGGACTTTGGCTCGAATCCATTGGCACGCAAAGGTTGATTATTTTGCTATGTTGGGACGACAAGAGTTGGTGTTGGTTTTAAACTCTGATGTTGGAGGGATCCCACATCGGGAAGCTAACATAAGAGTAGATGGAGAGCTGGCTTTAAGTAGAGCAAACCATGAGGAGAGTTGGCATACCCTTCTGGGCTGATCCCTTTCACTTGGTGGCGTGCTCGTTTGGGTTGGGCGTCAGCTAAGAGTGTGGGCCGCGATTAATCTGCGATCTCTTAACAGGTGTGTATTTCTCATTACTCTAGCAGTAGGACGGCTATTTCGGGCCGCGATGGGCTGAAATAGGCCGTGTAGTCCCAATGGGTCCGTAGGCCCAAGTGGATAAGTTGTAGAATTACTAAAATACCCCTGTAGGGTAGGACTACCGATTTACCCCTGGACGGTAAAATGACTATTTTGCCCCTCGTGCATAAATGACTAACTTGTGTGATGATTGGGTTAGTTGACGTGGACTTATGGTAGTTATCGTTAATTCGTAAGTCTAATGTGTTAGTGATCGACCGTAGGATTATTGCCTGGGAGATATCGTCATCAATCGTCATCAACCAGATGTGTAAACGACACCCTTCCTTAGACTGAATCAGTAAAAGCCAAAATACCGAAATATTGGTATTTTGTGAACTCGCGAGCGTGCAAGCGCGCGTGAGACAGTTGTTAATGAATATGATACATTTGGATGATTAGAGTGCAGAGTGTGCATTTTCGTACACAACGGTATATTTGGGCTTAATGGGCCAAAAACGGGTCAATGGGCCAACAGGCCCACTTTGGTAAAAAGACGAGGTAAGTACTTCTGATTACTTGGTAAATGTTAGAATGAGCATGAAACCCTAGCATAGGTAATAATTACTGAAATACCCTTATACATGAAAATTACGATTTTACCCCTAAGGATATTTTATTTTATCCGAAAAGCATGATGTTCTGCTTTCACGTATAATGCGTATGCCATGACATATTATTCTCATTGCATGGGACATAGGTTTATATTGATGGAGGAAGCGCTCGCGACCTCCACACAATGATGGCCTCGTCACATATATATATATCTGCTTCCGTGACTTCGTCACAATATCCGCAGCACCTCGCATAATCTGGTGGCTTCGCCACATATATAAACATATATATACTGCTCGGTGGCCTCGCCACAATATTCAGATCTGGTGACTTCGTCACAATATCCGCGACCTCATTTGCAATTTCTGTTGTGTGTAGCAGTTGGGTGGGTCGAGTAGTCTCCCCACATGGTGTAAGGCTGGTATGGGGGTGTTATGGATGGCTCTAGGTTGGGATTTCTACATTCATGATATATTTGTTCTGTATCTGCTATGGGCCTATGAGTTTCATTCTGATTTCTTTATTGGGCCAAGGCCCAAATAAGTCTGACTCTGAGGTTTGATCTGGTTTGGGCTATGGTTGGGTTATGTTACACACTAAGTTTACCAAACTCACCCTTTATTTTCATCTCTGCAGGAATTCCCCAACCATAGTGGGCTTGGAGCTGTGAGGGATTCAGAGTGGCCACATCATCTACAAAGTTGGTTTTTTTCTAAGTTAGTTTATTTTTTTATTATTTTTATATTCTGATTTAATTTTGGGTTTTAAGTTGTAATAAGGGCGCTATATAAATTTCTCTTTCCGCTATGGTTTTTATTTTCTGATTATATTTATACTATGTCGAAACTGCTAGTGTTAGGCTGCACGGGTTTTCAAAATTAATGAACGTTTTCAAGACTCAACAAGCACGACAAATAGATAGCCTAAAGATTGATAAACCGGCTTTTCATTCAATTGTTGTTTTTACAAAGACCACCCTAATCACTTAAACCAACGAATGCATACTAGGTCGTAAGTCCATGTGACACATCAGATATGGCCATAACGTTTGGGCCGGGTCTGGGGTGTTACAGGATTCCAAAATCATTCTAACCCTATCTCACAAAAATTCAAATTTCATAGAATATGAAATTCTTTTGCTTTCATCGTTTCTTTTATGTGAAAATAGACTCATTAAGCTTTAATTTCATATCTTTTTCAACCTTTAATTCGATTTCCACCATTTTTGGTGATTTTTCAAAGTCACACAACTGCTGTTGTCCAAAACTGTTTTATCACAAATTTCACTCTTACGTAATCTCACTTATTCCATTTCATCTTACCAAAAGTTCGTTCAACTATCGAGCACATTGCTCATAAATTTTCACACACATATACCTGCACTTATTCATCACATATTCATATTCATTTACACTTAATCATTACATGATCACATGTATTTTCACTTAGTTAATTTCCCGTTGAACTCATCGGAATAATAACAGATATGCAGTGGCCTGCACATATTACCACCCTTGTAACCGAAGCTATCTGGTGCACATAGTAGCCTGCACTTAGTATTACATCTGTGACCAAAATTGTCTCTTGCACATAGTGGCCTGCACTTAGTACCAGACATGTGATCGAAGCTATCGGGTACGCATAGTAGCCTGTACTTAGTACTACACATGCGACCTAACCATCTGGTACACATAGTAGCCTGCACTTAGTACTACATACGTGACCTAAAATCATCTTAAACACATAGTAGCCTGCACATAGTAGTACACATGTATTCTCACAAAAAATCATTTGTATCTTTTCTATTCTGAAGGTCCAACTGAGAAATTCCTCACTTTTCAACATTTTACCAATTCATCCTTAATCAATTTCAATTCATAATTTACATCAAGTTATCATTCAATATACAACCACATATCATATAATAAAATATTATATCATAAGTAAAAACAATATATTATTTTCATACAAACTTACTCATTTCATTTAAATGTCATTTTCCATTAAATTTCCATTAACATCAAATCAATACAATCATAGCATGATATATTTCATGTATAATAATAATAACATGAATAACATGCTTATTAAATCACATGAACTTACCTCGACACCAAGATAGCAAAAAGGGATCTAACTATTGGTTTCTCGATTTTCATCCATTCTAGGTCAAATCCTCGTTTTCCTTAATCTATAATATCAAATTTATTCTAATTATTAGTCACATTATTTAATGTGATCCAAAAATCATATTTTGGAAAAATTACATTTTTGCCCCTAAACTTTGTCAAAATTACACTTTTTCCCCTAGGCTTCTAAAATGATTTTTATTCAATTTCCTCACTCATTAAGCCTAGCCGAACCATTTTCATAACTATATAAAACTACAATTTTCATCAAAACACACTTTTATGACAAATTTTATAACTTTTACAATTTAGTCCTTTTTAGCATTTTCATCGAAAACTACTTAGTAAAAGTCGTTTTTCCAACCATAAACATGCATAATCTACCATTAAACATCAAAATTCACAAATTTATAACATGTTTCAAACCCTAGACCTTCATCATAACTCAAATAAATGGTAGAAATAGGTAAATCTTGTTATGAGGATTTTAAAAAATATAAAAATCATTTAAAACGGAGCTAGAACGGACTTACAATCGAGCTTGGAAGTTTGAAAACCCTATCTATGTCTTTTCCGTGTAAGTTTCAGCCATGGGGTTGAATATGGACAAAAGTTGGCTCCTAATTTTGTTTTTAATTCATATTAATTACTAAATGAAAAAAATGCCCCTAACTTAAAAATATTCTATTTCACCCATTTCATGTCCATTTTTGTCCAAAAAAGTAACCAATGGTCTAATTACCATTTAAAGACCTCCAATTTAAAATTTCATAACAATTGGACACCTCTAGCATGTAGAATTCAACTTTTACACTTTTTACGATTTAGTCCTTTTGACTAAATTAAGTGCCCAAACATCAAAAATTTCCGGATGAAATTTTCACAAAACAATTCCATAGAATTTTAGACCATAAAGATATAATAAATATGAATTTTCTTACATTAGATTTTGTGGTCTCGAAACCACTGTTCCGACTAAGCCCTAATTCGGGATGTTACATATGACCCTTAAAACATTAAAAATTTTCTTAGCATTGTAAATATGTATAAAGTTCTTGGTTTAGTCCTGAACAACTCCAAAAGCATGTTTTGAGCCTCGTAGGCTCATATTAGGGGCTTTATGAGTATTTGCAAAAAGTTT
This sequence comes from Gossypium longicalyx, assembly GCA_025698465.1. NCBI lineage: Eukaryota > Viridiplantae > Streptophyta > Magnoliopsida > Malvales > Malvaceae > Gossypium > Gossypium longicalyx. The sequence goes on from CM047002.1 coordinate 82,375,766, forward strand.
TAATTTGGTGCCAAATTTACAACTCAGAATGTATGTTTGCTTGTGTTTACATTCGGTAATGCCTTGTACCCTATTCTGGTGTCGAATACTAGTAAGGGGTGTTAGACTATACTTGTGATGTATGAAATACATGGTAAATTCGGTTGGCAATCATGTAATTGGCTTTTGGGCTAAATTGAGTTATGGTAAAGCATGCTTTATTCACACAAATTGTGATTTATCGAATATGAGAAATAGGAAAGATTGACATAATTGCCTATTAAAATGATTATGGGAAGATATGGGCTTTAAACAATTGAAAGATGTTAGAATATATGCTTGAAAAGTGAATACTCATAATTAATGTGCATGTTTATTATGAGGTTTGAAATTATTTGTTGATTGTGGTTAACGGTTATAATGGTGAGATTTCGGTTATTAGGCTAATGTCAAGACATGTTAAATTATGCTTGCAAATTGATAGAACAAAAAATGTGACTGAATAAGTTATAACTGTGAGTTTTAATGCAACTTATATTATCTTTTGTTTATATCATTGGGTTTGGTAAATGATTGGTAAGAGTTGCTTATTATGTTCATACGGACTTACTAAACTGTATAGCTTACCCCCTTCCTTTTCCCATGTTTTATAGTGCCATCAAGCTAGCTCAGGTAGGAGATCGCCGGAGATCCTATCACACTATCAAGCTATCATTTTGGGTATTGATGAATTGAAGTATTTTGAGTTTACGGCATGTATAGGGACTAGGTCTTTTGGTCATATGTGTTGGCTTATAATGGTTCATGGTTCATTCTGTATATAGCTTTGGAAGTTGGTTAATGTTGGTTATGAGTATATTTATATTAATGTCATTTGTGAGTGTGGAAACTTGCATAGTTTGATGTGGAAAGGTTTATGTTTTAAGCATGATTAATAATGGTATGAGAATGACATGTTATTGTCTTGGTTGTGGTTGTTTGGTTGCTCTTACATGCTTGAATTTGTGCCATGTGATGTTGTGTAGATGTGTGCAAGTGAGGGTGGCAAAATGGCTTGGTAAATAGCCTTATTATTGGTCACATGGGTAGGCACATGGGCATGTGTCTAGGCCGTATGTGACACACGGTTAGCCCCATGGGTGTGTGATCCAACCGTGTCCCCTGCACCTAAATTGTTACAAAACAGAATACTCAGCATCGAGCACACGAGTATGAGATACGACCGTGTGTCTCAGTCGTGTAAAGGACACGGCCTTGAGACACGGGCATGTGCCATGGCCGTGTGACTTCAATTTGATTTTGGGTGACAAATAGAGAGTTACACGGGTTAGGGACACGGGCATGTGTGACCACACGGCCTGCCACAGGGGCGTGTCCCAAGCCACACGGGCGTGTGACCCCTATTTTAGTAAAAAAAATTCTCTAAATGTCGTAAAATTTTTTAAACTTTTTGGTTTAGTCTCGAATCGCTTCCAAAACATGTTTTGGGCCTCATAGGCTCGTTTTAGGGACGATGTGATTGATTGTTAAAAAGTTTTAATTTGGTGCCAAATTTACAACTCAGAATGTATGTTTGCTTGTGTTTACGTCTGATAATGCCTTGTACCCTATTTCGGAGTCGAATACGGGTAAGGGGTGTTACAAATGGTACCCAAGTGGAAAGGGATAGGATTACAATGGACTGCGTAATGGGTTTGCCTTTGACTCTAGAAAGAAAGATGTCGTCTGGGTTGTTGTTGATAGAAGGACAAGATCAGCTCATTTTATTCCGATACGTACCGACTATTCACTTGATAAGCTAGTTGAATTGTACATTGCTGAAATTGTTAGATTGCATGGAGTGCCTATTTCCATTATTTTGGATAGAGATCTGAGATTTACTTCATGATTTTGGAAGAAGTTGTAAGAAGCTTTAGGTACAAAGTTGAACTTTAGTACCGCATTTCATCTACAAACCGACAGTCAATCTGAAAGAACGATTCAAATTATCGAAGATATGCTTCACTGTTGTGTTTTAGAGTTCGAAGGTAGTTGGGAGAAATATCTACCTTTAGTCGAATTTGCTTATAACACTAGTTTTCAGTCAAGTATAAAGATGGCACCATGTGAGGCATTGTATGGTCGCAAGTGTCGAACTCCATTGTCAGTGATAAAGTATTTTTGAAAGTATCTCCGTCAAAAAAGATTCTGAGATTTGGCCGTAAAGGCAAATTAAGTCCACATTTCATTGGGCCGTATAAGGTTATTGAAAGAATAGGGCTGGTGGCATATCGGTTAGCTTTACTGACAGAGTTGGAAAGGATTCATAATGTGTTTCATGTGTCGATGTTGCGACGATATCATTCTGATCCTTCACATGTGATTTCACCGACAGAGGTTGAGTGTAACACCCCTAACCCGTATCCATCACCGAGCTAAGGTTAAAGGCATTACTGAACAAATCGAAATATTTAACATTCATTCCATAAACATTTATACATCAGAGATCAAACATCAATATAGAGTCCCTTATATAGGTCATCGAGACCTTAAACATGCATCAGAAAGGGGTTAGGACTAAACCAAATGTATACAAATTTTTTCCAAAACTTAAACATTTTCAAAGAAGTCCAGGTCACATGCCTGTGTGAACAGGCCGAGTGCCTTACACGGCATTAGACACGCTCGTGTGTCTAGGCTGTGTCAAAACAGGGCATATATAGTGACTTTCTCACACGGCCACAAGACACGCCCGTGTGCCTTGGCCGTGGTCGACACTGACTTGGGTCACACGGCTAGCCACACGCCCGTGTGCCTTGATCGTGCCCAAGACTGACTTATAAGCGTAGGGTATCCCAGGGGACACACGACCGTGCAACATAGTCGTGTGTCGTACACGACTGATGTAACAGCCCGATTTAAGGCTTAGTCAGAACAGTGGTCTCGGGACCACAAATTTGAAGTTAGAAAATTTGTTTTTATTATTATGAGGTTATAGTAAGATTTCATTAGTGCATGAAAATTTTGGCAAGTTAATTTTGACATTTTAGAGCTCAATTGTGAAAAAGGACTAAATCGCATAAAAGGGAAAAGTTGCATTTAGTACCCAAAATGTGTTATATAGCTAGAGAATTAAAATTTGAAGTCTTTAAAAGGAAACTTGACCCTTTTTAGAATGCTTGGCCAGCCATAGAGTCAAAGAGGGGACAAAAATCTTAAAATTTGGTGAGTTAGGTGGCTTATTTTGACTAAAATGGGAATAGATCAAGGAAGGATGATATCATCCCTTTTTCATATTATTTCTCTACTTAAAATCAGCCATTGAATGGGGTTTTAAGAGCTTAAAATTTTCAGCCACTTGAAGCACTCACAAGTAAGTGATTTACATACCCTTTGTTGAAGATTTTTGCATTTTTGAGACCCTTGAAGCATGAGCTTTCAAATGAGGGGTCTAGGTTGCAAAATGATTAAGAGTTTATATTTTGGCCATGAATGGATTTATGATAGTTATTGAGTTTTTATGCAAGAATGTGAGTCTTAGAAGAGTCCTAAACAACTTTTGTGAAGGGTGTTAGCATGAAAAACACCTAAAGGCACTATTTTGCATAGGTTGCAAAATAGGTGATAAATGTTTGAAATAGTGGGAATTTGGAGTTTCTTTAAGATTCAAAGAGGTTCGGCTAGCCTTAAGAAATAAAGAAATTCGATAAAAAATGAATTTCAAGCATAGGGGTAAAATGGTCATTTTGCCGAGGTCTACGGGCAAATGGTCATTTTACCAAAGAAGTGAATTTATGAATTCCTAATTGTATTTAGTGATTAAATAAGAGTATTTTGTTATTATAGATCAAGTTTTTCCAAATCCAATCCTAGATCGAGGGAAAGCCAAGCAAATTGACTAAATCAACTAGTCGGGTACATTTTGTAAACTAAGGTAAGTTGTATGTAAATAATATAACTACATTGTTAATACATGTATTCAAATTGTCATTGAATTGATAAAGCATGAATTGTTAGATTATGAATTGAGAATGCATAGTAATAATTGAGATAGTAAAAAGATCCCATTGGAACCTTAGGAAACAAACCGGATATTCGTACCTCAACATTCAGATTACTTGAGTGCCAGTGTAAGACATGTCTGGGACATGCATCAGCCACATTATGAGAGCCAGTGTAAGACCATGTCTGGGATATGGCATCGGCATTGAGATGAGTGCTAGTGTAAGACATGTCTAGGACATGCATCGACCTCGAGGATGATAGCTAGTGTAAGACATGTCTGGGACATGCATCGGCTAAGAGTTGTGCTAGTGTAAGACATGTCTGGGACATGCATCAGCACGAATATACGGGAGCTAGTGTAAGACCATGTCTGGGACATGGCATCGGTAACTTATCCCATGTTTGAGGCTTATAGAATATCCAGTAGTATTCCGAAAGGTTTAACCTTAAAGGTTACGAAAGTGATATAATAAAGGAAGTATAATAATGTCGTAAATGTATAGGTACCTATTTGGTATGCTTGAGTAATGAGCTCAAATTAGAAAATGTGACTGGAGTAGACGGTAATGAGTAAGTCAAGTTTATGCTTACCTTTGAGCTATGAGCATGATGACTAATGGTGAAATTGTTATTGAATATTTGTTTATATGCAACTTACTAAGCTTTATGCTTACTCTCTTTCCTTTCTTTTTTCTTTAGTGCCACTTAATTAGCTCAAGGATCCCTTGAAGTCAGAGATATCAATCACACTATCAGCCGTATACTCAGTAAAGTTGGATTTATATTTTTGATTATGGCATGTATAGGGCTAGATCTTATTATTTTGGGTCTTTGAGAATTGGCCGAATGTGTTGGATGGAAATAGTTTCCACATTTTACATTAAGCCTTGAATGAGGGTAACATTTATTTTGAGTCTATAATAGATGCATCTTTATGGTTAAATGAATGTCTATCGTGCTTGATTTGGTATTGGTTGGTGTTGGCATGAAAATAGGCATGGTAGGGTGGCAATGAGGCTTGGTAAATAGCCTCATATTGTCGACACAGGTAGAAACACGAGCGTGTGTCTAGGCCGTGTGTGACACACGGACAGCCCCATGGACGTGTGAGAAGGCCGTGTGTCCTCTGTACCTAGAAATTTCAAGTCAGAATGCATGGTATTTATCACACGGGCAGAGACACGGCCGTGTGTATCGACCGTGTAGAGGGGCACGGCCTAGTACACGGGCATGTGCCATAGCCATGTAATGCTGACGTCAGAAACAAAAAACCCAGGTTTTTGCACATGGGCTGCGCCATGGACGTGTCGTGGCCGTGAGAAAGGACATGGGCAAAGGATACGAGCGTGTGTCAAGGCCATGTGAAGTTTACACTTGTTGCATGAAAATTTTTTGAATTTTAGCATACCCTTTGTTGAAGCACTTGTTACATTTTCAGCAACTTGAAGCAATACCAAGTAAGTGATTTCCATACCCTTTGTTGAAGATTTTTGCATTTTTGTGACTCTTGAAGCATGAGCTTTCAAATGAGGTATAGTAGCTCGATTTAGATCATAATCGGAACGGTGGTTTTGGGACCACGAATCTGAGTCAAAAAAATATTTTTAAATTATTTTATGTGTTTAATTTGTGTGAATTTATATCTGTGAAATTTTCGTGATTTAATTTGGTCGTTTAGGTGCCCGATTAAATAAAAGGACTTAATCGCGTAAAGTGAAAATTAGGTGGTTATTTCTAAAATGGGCTAATTTGCACTTGGCTTTTAAAATAGAAGCCTTCAAGAAATAAATAGACCAATATTAAATGAATTGGACGGAAGTGAGTTGGTTTATAACCTAGTAATTGTTTTTAATAGTAATAAATTGTAAATCATATGAGATATGTACAAACTTCTTGATGATGTCACAAATATGAAATTGATGATGCAAGTTATATATTTTATACTGTTACTTGTGAATGTTTATCTATTTATATTTACATATGATATACAATGATTAAATTTAAAAGTTGTGTTAATTTATGCAAATGATTTGAGTTAACTTTTATGATTTGATCGAATGAATAATTATATACTTATGTATTTAATTGTTGGGATTATGTTTATTTCTGTAATGCCTTATGACTCTATTCCGGCGACGGATACGAGTTAGTGATGTTACATTTTATTGGTATCAGAGCTACGGTTTAGTCAGTTCTAGGACTAACGTAGCGTGTGTGGGTCTAGCTATGCATGCCATAGTTATATACTGTGATAGTGTGATGACTTCTGACATTTGAAATGTGTTTTTATATTGTAAATGGATCTCGACAGAGCTGTAGCTGATGATGTTGAGAGTGTAGCGCCTGCTCCCGTGCAAAGGACAGCGCAGGCTGATTCTCAACCGACTTCGAGTGATCCAGAAAGTGAGGCTAAACAAGCCTTCTATCAAATGATGAATGACTGGTTCACTCAATATATTCAGACTAACCCGGTTGTACAATAACCTCTACCCCCAATTAATCCATCTTCGATGCTTGCTATACCTCAAGTAAGTGATCCGTTGTGATTGAATAGACCACCTGTCGATAAAATTAGAAAACGTGGGGCTGAAGAGTTTAAAGCCACTGATGATGATGACGCTGAGTGGGTTGTGTTCTGGCTTGATAATACCATCCATGTGTTTGATGAGCTGTCCTATACTCCTGATGAATGTTTGAAATGTGCTATATCCCTACTTCGAGACACAACATACCAGTGGTGGAATACCCTAGTATGAGTAGTTCCGAGAGAGTAGGTGACCTGGGAATTCTTTCAGATTGAGTTCTGTAAGAAATATATCAGTCAGAGATTTATTGATCAGAATCGTAAAGAATTTCTAGAGCTAAAACAGGGCCGGATGACAGTGAAAGAATATGAGCAGAAATTTGTGAGACTCAGTCGGTATGCCCGAGAGTGTGTTTCTACTGAGGCCATAATGTGTAAAAGATTTGAAGATGGGCTGAATGAAGATATCAAACTGTTAGTTGGCATACTTGAGATAAAAGAGTTTATGGTACTTGTTGAACGAGCTTGCAAAGCTGAAGAGCTCGGGAAAGTGAAAACAAAAGCTGACTTTGAAGCTAGAGATACACGCAAAAGAACATCTGGTAAGTCATTCCAGTCGGCATCAAAGAAGTTTTGAGATAATTTTAGTCGTTCTAAAGCCACTTCAGGTTACTCCAGACGGGATCAAAATAGACCTCTAGTGAGCTCGAGAGCTACCTTAGTAGCGAGTGTGGGTAATGTCAGATCAAATCAACCCGAGTGTAAGCACTGTGGTAAACGACATCTCAGCAGTTGCAGATTGCATGAGCGGGCCTGTTTTAAATGTGGATCGACAGAACATTATATTCGAGGCTGCCCAATGGTAGCTGAAGAAAATCTGGTGCAGAATATGGGATCGGGTAACACTATAGCTCGAGGTAGACCACCTAGAAATGCTGGTAATACGAGTGGCAATCAGAGAGGGACTAAAGATACAACAATCAGATTTGAGGCTCGTGCACCTACCAGAGCCTATGCTATACGTGCACGAGAGGAGGCTTCATCCCTAAATGTTATTACTGGTATAGTCACTCTTTATGATACTAATGTAATTGCATTGATTGATCATGGTTCTACTCATTCTTATGTATGTGAGACATTAGTATTTAGCAAGACTCTGCCTGTTGAGTCTATTGAGTTTGTGACTAGAGTGTCAAACCCCTTGGGCCAATGTGTTAAGGTTGATAAAGTGTGTAAGAATTGTCCCTTGATGGTTCAAGATCTGTGCTTTCCAGCTGATTTGATGTTGTTACCATTTAATGAGTTCGACATAATTCTGGGTATGGATTAGCTGACTTTACATGATGCTGTTGTGAACTACAAAAGAAAGACCATTGATTTACAGAGCCAGAATGATGAAGTTATTCAGATTGAATCCAGTGATTTGTATGGTTTACCAGCGGTGATTTCTTCGATGTTAGCTCAAAAATATGTGAGAAAAGGTTGCGAGGCTTATTTTGCCTATGTGCTCGACAGTAAAGCGACTGAAAGAAACATTGAATCAATACCTATTGTATGTGAGTATCCAGATGTGTTTCCAGAAGAATTACCGGGTTTGCCGCCTATTCAGGAAGTAGACTTTTGGCATGAGCTAATGCCTTAGACGACTCTGATATCTATAGCTCCGTACAGAATGGCACCTACAGAATTAAAAGAATTGAAAGCTCAGTTGCAAGAATTGAACGATAGAGGTTTCATGCGATCGAGTTTTTCTCTGTGGGGTGCACCTATGTTGTTTGTGAAAAAGAAAGATGGAACTATGAGAATGTGCATCGATTACAGAAAGCTTAATAAGATGACCATAAAGAATAAGTATCTGTTGCCACGGATTGATGATCTGTTTGACCAGCTGAAAGGGGCTACAGTATTTTCAAAGATAGATTTGAGACCAGGCTGCTATCAGTTACGAGTTAAATATTCAGATGTGCCAAAGACTGCTTTCAGAACGAAGTACGGACACTATGAGTTTTTGGTTATGCCGTTCGAACTCACTAACGCACTTTCCGTTTTCATGGATTTGATGAATCAGATCTTCAGATCGTACCTGGATCAATTTGTGGTTGTGTTTATAGATGACATTCTAATCTACTCTCGAGATGAAGTTGAACATGCTGAACATTTAAGACTTATGTTGTAGACCTTGCGAGATAAGTAGTTGTATGCAAAATTCAGTAAATGTGAGTTCTAGTTAAGTGAAGTTAGTTTTCTGGGCCATGTGGTATCAGCATCAGGTATTCGGGTGGATCCGAGCAAAATTTTAGCTATACTGGATTGGAAACCTCCGAAGAATATTTCTGAAGTCTGAAGTTTTCTAGGACTTGTTGGTTATTATAGACCGTTCGTGAACGGTTTCTCTATGATTGCAGCTCCGATGACAAAGCTATTGCAGAAAGATGTTAGGTTTGAGTGGTCAGAGAAGTGCCAGCAGAGTTTTGATCAGTTGAAAGCCCTTTTGACTGAAGCTCCAGTGCTAGTTCAGCCAGAATATGGTAAAGAATTTGTTATTTATAGTGATGCATCATTAAATGGTTTGGGCTGTGTTCTGATATAGGAAGGCAGAGTGATAGCTTATGCCTTGAGACAGTTGAAGCCACATGAAAATAACTATCCGATACACGACTTAGAATTGGCAGCCATTGTATTTGCCTTGAAAATTTGGTGTCACTATCTGTTTGGTGAGAAATGTCATGTTTATTCTGACCATAAAAGCCTGAAATATTTGATGACTCAGAAAGATCTAAATTTGAGACAACGTCGATGGTTAGAATTACTAAAAGACTACGAGCTTGTGACTGATTATCACCCGGGAAAGGCTAATGTTGTTGCTGATGCTTTAAGCCAAAAATCACTGTTTGCTTTGCGTACAATGAATACATATTTGGCCATGTCTGATGATGGTTAGATAGTGGCTGAATTGAAAGCTAGACCGTTGTTTGTTCAACAAATATGTGATGCCCAGAAGGTTGATAATGAATTGATTGTGAAACGAGCTCAGTGTGAGACGGATGCTGATTCAGAGTTCAGAGTTGATGCTGATGACTGTTTGAGGTTCAAAGACCAAATTTGCGTCCCGAGGAATTCAGAGTTGATTTAGATGATTTTGAATGAAGCTCACAGTAGTCGATTATCTATTCACCCAGGTAGTACAAAGATGTATAATGGTTTGAAACAGGGCCTGGCATGAAACGAGACATCACTGACTTTGTTGCAAGATGTTTAGTCTGTCAACAAGTAAAATTCGAGCATCAAGTACCTTCAGGGTTACTTTAGTCGATTATGATACCAGAATGGAAGTGGGACAGAGTTACGATGGATTTTGTATCTGGTTTACCGTTAACACCGAGCAAGAAAGACACAATCTGGGTTGTTGTTGATAGGTTGACTAAATCGGCTTATTTTGCTCCGATATGTACAGACTACTCACTTGATAAGCTGGCTAAATTATATATTTCTCAGATTGTGAGACTACATGGTGTGCTTATATCTATTGTTTCGGATAGAGATCCGAGGTTTACATCGCAGTTTTGGAAGAAACTGCAAGATGCACTAGGTACAAAATTACATTTTAGTACTGCTTTCCATCCACAAATAGATGGGCAGTCTGAACGAATCATTCAGATACTTGAAAATATGTTGAGATGTTGCATTCTCGAGTTTGAAGGTACGTGGGAACGATATCTACCTCTGATTGAATTTGCATATAATAACAGCTATCAATCGAGTATCAAAATGGCACCTTATGAAGCTTTGTATGGTCATAAATGCCATACGCCATTATCCTGGACTTAGCTTAGTGAAAATAAGATACACGGGGTTGACTTGATCAGAGAAACTGAACAGAAAGTGAAAGTGATTCGTGAAAGTTTGAAAGCAGCGTCAAATCGTAAAAAATCTTATGCGGACTTGAAACGTAAAGATATAGAGTTTCAGATCGAAGACAAAGTCTTCTTAAAAGTCTCACCATGGAAGAAAATACTCAGATTCAGTCGTAAAGGCAAATTGAGTCTGAGGTTTATTAGACCGTATGAGGTTATGGAGCGTATCGAGCTAGTTGCTTACAGGCTATTGTTGCCACCTGAGTTACAAAAGATCCACAATGTATTCCACGTTTCGATGCTTCGGAGGTATCGACTGATCCTTCACATGTGATTAGTCCGTCTGAGATTGAAATTCAGCCTGATATGACCTACGAAGAAGAACCGATTCACATTTTAACTCGTGAGATTAAAGAGCTACGGAATAAGAAGATTTCGTTAGTTAAGGTATTGTGGCATAAGCATGGAGTTGAGGAAGCAACATGGGAGCCAGAGGATACAATGAGAGAATGTTATCCGAACCTATTCACCGGTAAGATTTTTGGGGACGAAAATCCCTAAGGGAGGAGAGTTGTAACTGCCCGATTTAGACCCTAATCGGAACAGTGGTTTCAGGACCACGAATTTGAGTCAGAAAAAATATTTTTAAATTATCTTTTGTGTTTAATTTGTGTGAATTTATATCTGTGAAATTTTTGTGATTTAATTTGGTCGTTTAGATGCCCGATTAAATAAAAGGACTTAATCGCGTAAAGTGAAAATTAGGTGGTTATTTCTAAAAGGGGCTAATTTACACTTGGCTTTTAAAATAGAAGCCTTTAAGAAATAAATAGCCCAATATTAAATGAATTGGATGGTAGTGGGCATGATATATGCGATTTTATAATTTATTAACTAAGGTTATAAAAGTAATTTAAATATTAAAACATATATATGTTATAATAACATAAATTAAACTATGTTTAATTCATTCTCTTTTGACCGAATACAAATTAAAATAAAAAGAAAGAAAAAAAGGTTAGGCTTCGACCAATTTGAAGCTAGATTAAAGTATGTGTTCAACTTGGTTTTTGATAATTTCTGCGTTTTTGAGATCGTTGCTTCGGGTACTACAAGACCCAAACTTTAATTTTTGATTTTGATGAATATTTTGAGTTGTGTCACAATTGATAGCTTGTGATTTTTGTTGTTTGATGATGAAAAATAAAAGATATGTTTTGGATTAACATATTTTGTATTGGAGTTTTTGATGATTTTGAGTAATTAGGACTTAATTACAAAAATAATAATTTGAGGGACTAAAATGTGAAATTGGTAAAATATATGGACTTGTATAGGCATGGGTACCATTTGGCCTAACATGGGTAATTGGAAATTTTGTGTATTTTGTGTTTTGTGCAATAGGGACTAAATTGTAAAAATTATAAATGCCAAGGGTAAAATGGTAATTTGCCCATTTATTTGTTTTTGGACTAAATTGAATGAAAATATGTTTGAATGAGCTTAATTTGAATGTGTTTAGATCAAGGATTAAAGAAACTGAATTTGGATCGGGGAAAAACGAAAGTTGTCGACAAGCTGCCTGATTTCGTTTTGTATCGTCCGAGGTAAGTTTATAAGCAAATAGACGTATTTATTGGTAATTTAATTTCACATTTACATGCATTTATGAAATGATAGAAACTAAATATGCTATGGTCGAATATGATTAAATGTGCATACTACACTTCCGAGTTCGCTTCGACCAAGTTACGACGTTCGAAAGCCCTGTATGAACCTTAGGAATAGTTAGGATATATATGTCATGACATAGGATTCCGATATATGTGTTCGAGTAAGTCCATGGCATCGATTTGTGATTTCGATATGTGTTAACGAGTAAGACCATATGGGACAGGGGCATCGATCTGTGACTACATGTAAGACCACGTCTGGGACGTTGGCATTGTATGATATATGTGATTATCTGAGTGTCCTATCCGATTCTGAATGGTTCATCAGGCAAAGGTAATCATGTACAGATTGTATAATATGAGCTAAATGGCCAGGTATGAGTTAGTTCGATAATTAACAAAAGATAAGGTGAGAGTATTCAGCCTATTGCACATTATTGAATAAGTGTAAATTTTGTGTATGTGTATTTATGTGTATTTGGTCATGTGATTAATATAAGTACTTGAGACTATATTAAGGTCTATGATTTTATGTGTTTACGAGTATGTGAACTAAGAACCTTGTGGTTATTCGGCCTAGAAGGTTAAATAATGATTTGTAAATTTTGATCATATAAACAATTCAGATTACTGATAATATAATTGAATATAAATGTATGCGATTATATATAAGTAACATGGATGTATTTGTGCGTAGACTTTATGTGTATTGAAATAAAAATTTTAGTCTAATTTAGTTAAGTTGGATAAGTCAATGAGTTGTTGATTTGTTTATGACTTACTAAGCTTTGAGAGCTTACTCCTTGTGTTATGTTTACTTTGTTTTATAGATTTTGAAATCAAGCTACAAGCTCGAGAATTGTCAGTCAAGTTCATCACACTGTCTACTGCTTTGGTACCATAAGCTAAACTTAAATTATGGCTTGTAATAGATGGTTTTGGAGTTATTATTTTGGGAATTAATGTATATTCAAGCCATACGAAAATGGCTAAATTGTTAAGTTGGTTTTGGTGTGTGTCTTGGTTGTTATAATTTCTCCACTTGAATTCGGTTATGTATGTTCATGGTATGAGCTCATTAGGGTTTATATGTTGTGAATGAATGAAACTTTAGTTAAGCTTACGTGTGTTATGTGCTTTAAAATAGTTGATGACTTAGGTAGTACCTATGGGTGATTCAGTCATGGTTTTGCATGAGTAAAAATATAGATATATGGAATTGGTTATTATGTTTTGTTAAGGTGTAATTATATGTATTGGTGCTAAGGAGTATTCGGCAATGTTCTAGTGTGAATTTGGTTGATTTTGTTACATGTATTATAAGTTATGTTCGGTTATGATGGTATGTTTTAGGTATGATTAATCCATTTTGATAGAATTATATAAAGTGATAATTAATGATGAGAGGAAGTGTATTAGTTAAATAGATTTGATTATTAAGTGTTAAATGTTGTATGTGGTTCGTGATTAGTTTAAATGACTAAACGATGTGTATTTGTTTCGTTAAGGTTAAGTATGGCTTTGGCATATGAGTAAGTGTATATCATGTATGTACATGTGATGATTTGGTTGAATATGAATGGTAAATTTTATATTAAGTTTATACTAAGGATGTAGTCATAATATACACATTTTTCATGAAGACATGTACATTCGGTCATATAGTTCTTTATGTATGTTATTGAATTAATATGAATTATGGTATTTACATTAAGACATGTGCACTTGACCCTTGTATTTGTTTATTTTGTATGTTACTATGTGTCTTGAATGTGTGCAAGTTGTTTATATTTATGAGTGTTACCTACCCTGTTATGTGCCTCAATAAATATACTAACTAAGTGTAAATAGAGAACGTGTATAATGATTTACATGTATTAACCGATTAAATCAAGAAATGAAGTGAGCTGGTCTATAAATTGCAATTGTTTTTAATAGTAATAAATTGTAAATCATATGAGATATGTACAAACTCCATGATGATGTCACAGATATGAAATTGGTGATGCAAGTTATATATTTTATATTGTTACTTGTGAATGTTTATCTATTTATTTGTACATATGATACACAATGATTAAATTTAAAAGTTGTGTTAATTTATGCAAATGATTTGAGTTAACTTTTATGACTTGATCGAATGAATAATTATATACTTATGTATTTAATTGTTGGGATTATGTTTATTTCTATAATGCCTTATGACTCTATTCCGGCGACGGATACGAGTTAGGGGTGTTACATGAGGGGTTTAGGTTGCAAAATGTTTAAGATTTTAGATTTGGCCATGAATGGATCTATGATAGTTACTGAGTTTTTATGGAAGAATATGAGTCTTAGAAGAGTTCTAAACAACTTTTGTGTAGGATGTTAGCATGAAAAACACTTAAAGGGACTATTTTGCAAAGGTTGCAAAATAGGTGATAAATGTGTGAAATTGTGGGAATTTGGAGTTGGTTTAAGAGTTAAAGAGGTTCGGCTAGCCTTAAGAAATAAAGAAATTCGATAAAAATTGAATTTCAAGCATAGGGGTAAAATGGTCATTTTGCTAATGTCTTGGAGCAAAATGGTCATTTTACCAAAGAAGTGAATTTATGAATTCCTAATTGTATTTAGTGATTAAATAAGAGTATTTTGTTGTTATAGATCAAGTTTTGCCAAATTCGAGCCTAGACTAGGGGAAAGCCAAGCAAATCGACTAAATCGACTAGTCGAGTACATTTTGTAAACCGAGTTAAGTTGTATGTAAATAATATAACTACATTGTTAATACATGTATTCAAATTGTCATTGAATTGATAAAGCATGAATTGTTAGATTGTGAATTGAGAATGCATAGTAATAATTGAGATAGTAAAAAGATCCCATTAGAACCCTAGGAAACAAACTGGATATTCATACCTCAACATTCAGATTACTTGAGTGCCAATGTAAGACATGTCTAGGACATGCATCGGCCACATTCTGAGAGCCAGTGTAAGACCATGTCTGGGATATGGCTTCGGCATAGAGACGATTGCTAGTGTAAGACATGTTTAGGACACGCATCGGCCTCGACGATGATAGTCAGTGTAAGACATGTCTGGGACATGCATCGGCTAAGAGTTGTGCTAGTGTAAGACATGTCTGGGACATGCATCAGCATGAATATACGAGAGCTAGTGTAAGACCATGTCTAGGACATGGCATCGGCCTCGAAGATGATAGCTAGTATAAGACCATGTCTGGGACATGGCATCGGCAACTTATCCCATGTTTGAGGCTTATAGAATATCCGATAGTATTCTGAAAGGTTTAACCTTAAAGGTTACGAAAGAGATTTCATAAAGAAAGTATAATAATTTTGTGAGTGGTACAGGTACCTATTTGGTATGCATGAGTAATGAGCTCAAATTAGAAAATGTGAGTTGAGTAGACGGTAATGAGTAAGTCAAGTTTAAGCTTACTTTTGAGCTATGAGCATGATGACTAATGGTGAAATTGTTGTTGAATATTTGTTTATATGCAACTTACTCAGCTTTATGCTTACTCTCTTTCCTTTCCTTTTTCTTTTAGTGCCACTTAATTAGCTCAAGGATCCCTTGACGTCACAGATATCGATCACACTATTAGCCGTATACTCGGTATAGTTGGATTTATATTTTTTATTATGGCATGTATAGGGCTAGATCTTATTATTTTTTGTATTTAAGAATTGGCCGAATGTGTTGGCTTGAAATAGTTTCCACACTATACATTAAGCCTCTAATGAGGGTAACATTCATTTTGAGTCTATAATAGATGCATCTTTATGGTTAAATGAATGTCTATCGTGCTTGATTTGGTATTGGTTGGTGTTGGCATGAAAATAGGCATGGTAGGGTGGCAATGAGGCTTGGTAAATAGCCTCATATTTTCCACACGGGTAGACTCACAGGCGTGTCTCTAGGCCGTGTGTGACACACGAACAGCCCCATGGGCGTGTGAGAAGGCTGTGTATCCCCTGCACCTAGAAATTTCAAGTCAGAATGCATGGTATTTATCACATGGGCAGAGACACGGCCGTGTGTCTCGACCGTGTGGAAGGGCACGGCCTAGTACACGTGCGTGTGCCATGGCCGTGTAATGCTAACGTCAGAAACAGAATACCCAAGTTTTTGCACACGGGCTGCGCCACGGGCCTGTCGTGCCTGTGTGAAAGGACACGGGCAAAGGATACAGGTGTGTGTCCAGGTTGTGTGAAGTCTGCACTTGTTGCATAAAAAATTTTGGAATTTAATTGGCCACACGGGTATGGGACACAGGCATTTGCCCTATACCCACACGGGCGTGTAGAGCTTTAAAGCATGATTTTTTGAGTTTTTCTCGAGCCCTCTGTTCGTTTCTGAACCACTTTGAATGCATGTTTTGGGCCCCGTAAGTTCTATTAAGGGACAAATTGACTATGAAATGAAATGTTTTAAATTGATCAAAATTTTATGGCCCAATTTTTCTAAGATTGGTTGTGTTGAAGTTCAGTAGCACCTCAAACCCTATTCCGGCATTAGATATGGGCGAGGGATGTTACATTTAGTGGTATCAGAGCTATAGTTTAGTCGATTCTAGGACTAACCTAGCTAGTGTACAAGTCTAGCTATACATGCCATAAAAACTTATTGATAGTGTGAAGATTCCTGACGAAATAAATTATGTTTTTCTGAAATAGTAAATGGATCCTGATAGAACCACGGTGGATGACATGGAAAGTAATGCGCTAGCTCCCGCAGAAGGGACCACGCCAATAGAGAGCGAGCCCGTGAGTATGGGCCAAGGCGGAGGGGCTAGAGAAGCCTACCTTCGAATGATGGACACTTGGTATACGGAGTTTGTTCGTGCGAACCCGAACACTCTACCTCTCCCACCTCCTTCGATTCCTCAGTATGCCCCGGTAGCTCCGCAAGGTGCGAACATGTTTAGAAGAGAGAAGCCTCCGGTTGACAAGATCCGGAAGCAAGAGACCGAGGAATTTCAGGCTAACTTAGATGATAACCTGGAGAAGGCAGAGTTTTGGTTAGAAAATGTCATAAGAGTATTCGATGAATTATCATGCACATCTGAGGAGTGCGTGAAATGTGCGACGTCACTTCTATGAGATTCAGCTTATCAGTGGTGGAAGACCCTTGTGTCCGTGGTTCCGAAAGAAATAGTAACTTGGGAATTTTTCAAAGAAGAGTTCAGGAAGAAGTAAATTAGCCAGAGGTACATAGACCAGAAAAGGTAAGAATTTTTAGAGTTGAAGCAGGGTAATAAGATTGTGACAGAATATGAGCGTGAGTTTGTGAAACTCAGTAAGTATGCACAGGAATGCATATCCACTAAAGCTACCATGTGTAAGATGTTTGAGGATGGCCTCAATGAAAATATCTGAGTGTTTGTGGGCATCTTAGAAATAAGAGAAGTTGTGGTGCTCGTTGAGAGAGTGTGCAAGGCAGAAGAGCTGATAAAAGAGAGGAAGAAAGCGACCATTGAGTCACGAGATTTAAAGAAAAGACAAATGGGTAAGGCACATCAGTCCTCATCTAAGCGACCAAAAGAATTTACTACCCGATCGAATGCTTCGGTGGGGTATTCGAGGAGAAACATGAATCAACAGAATATGGCATATAAAGCCGAGGCTACTTCAGTCGCTAGTGTTGGTAGCGCTCAGCCAAATAGACAGGAGTGTCCATAATGTGGGAGATGACACTGAGGTGAATGTCGAGTAAACGAGAGAGGATGTTTCAAGTGTGGGACACTTGACCACTTCGTTTGTGATTGTCTTGAGATAGATAAGAGAGGGAGAAAATAAGAAATGAAGGCAAGCAGTGCTCCGTTGAGGGATAGACCACAAAAGAACTCCGAGAGTGGGACTAGTGGTAGAGGTGCGTCAAGAGATGCCACGACGAGGTCTGAAGGCAGAGCGCCAGTGAGGACCTATGCTATACGTGCCCGAGAAGAGGCAGAATCCCCCAACGTGATCACGGGTACCTTTTCTATCTATGATATAACTTTATTGCTTTGATTGACCCGGGATCTACCCACTCTTACGTTTGTATGGAATTGATACCTCATATAAATGTGTTAATAGAGTCCACTAAGTTTGTAATAAAAGTGTCCAACCCGTTAGGCAAGCATGTATTAGTGAACCAAGTATGTAGAAATTGTCCCATGATGATTAGAGGCCATTTTTTTCTAGCCAACTTGATGTTATTTCCGTTTAATGAATTCGATGTAATTCTTAGGATTGATTGTTTGAGCTCCCATGGTGTCGTAGTAGACTGTGGAAGAAAAGTAATTAAGCTAAGATGTGAAGATGGGGATGTTCTCCGTGTTGGACCAGATGAGTCAGATAACTTGTTTATGGTAATATCATCATTGACTGCTGATAAATATTCGAAAAAGAAGTATGAAGTTTATTTAACTTTTGTGCTGAATACTCAAGAGTCAGAATTAAAGACTGAATCAGTACCGGTAGTCTACGAGTTCATAGATGTGTTTCCGAAAGAGATACCCGGATTACCTTCAATGAGGGAAGTTGAGTTTGAGATTGAATAGTTCCTGGGACGGCACCCATCTCGATCGCCCCGTATAGGATGGCTCCAATAGAGTTGAAAGAGTTAAAAGCACAGTTGCAAGATCTCACAGACAAGGGCTTTATGAGACAAAGCTATTTTCCATGGGGTGCTCCGGTACTCTTTGTAAAGAAGAAAGATGGGTCGATGAGATTATGCGTCGACTATAGGCAACTCAACAAGGTAACAGTGAAGAACAAATACCCTTTACCAAGGATCGACAATTTCTTTGATCAGTTGAAGGGAGCTATCGTGTTTTCTAAGATCGACCTAAGGTCTGGTTATTATCAGTTAAGGGTTAAAGAGAAAGATGTACCTAAGACTACATTTTGGACAAGATATGGGCATTATGAGTTTCTTGTCATGCCTTTTGGTTTGACTAATGCCTTGGCGGTATTTATGGATTTGATGTACCTTATATTCAGGCCATATTTAGATAAGTCTATTGTCGTCCTTATCGATGACATACTAATCTACTCATGTGATAACAGAGAGCACGCAGAGCATCTGAGGGTTGTGTTGTAAACCTTGAGAGACAAGAGATTATACGCCAAGTTCAGCAAGAGTGAGTTTTGCCTTAAAGAGGTCAGGTTTCTAGGACATATTGTGTCAGGTGACGAAATCCGAGTCGATCCAAATAAGATTTCTGCTATTGTGGATTGGAAACTGTCGAGGAATGTAATGGAGGTTCGAAGCTTTTTAGGTTTAGCTGGATACTACAGACGATTTGTAAATGGATTTTCTATGATAGCTACCCTGATGACTAGGCTGCTGTAAAAAGACGTCAAGTTTGAATGGACCGAAAAGTGTCAACAAAGTTTTGAGAGATTAAAGATCTTATTAACGGAAACCCTAGTGTTAATGCAACCAGAGTTGGGCAAGGAGTTTTTCATTTATAGCGACACCTCCTTAAATGGTTTAGGGTGTGTGATCATGCAAGAGGGCAAGGTTATAGCCTATGCCTCGAGACAGTTAAAACCACACGAGAGAAATTATCCGACCCATGATTTGGAGCTAGCGGCTGTAGTGTTTGCGTTCAAGATTTGGAGACACCATTTGTATGGAGAGAAATGTTGGGTATTCACTGACCATAAGAGTTTAAAGTACTTGATGACTCAAAAGAAATTGAATTTAAGGCAACGCCGGTGGTTATAGCTATTAAAGGATTATGAATTGATTATTAACTACCATCCAGGAAAGGCGAGCGTAGTCGCTGATGCCCTGAGTAGGAAGTTGTTGTTTGCCTTGAGAGCCTTGAATACTCAGTTGACTGTAGCTAATGATGGTTTGATTATAGTCGAGTTGAGAGCTAGATCGACTTTTCTTCAAGAGATCTGAGAAGCTCAGAGAAGTGATGAGAAGTTGCAAGCCAAGAGAAATCAGTGTGAATCAGAAATTGAATTGGATTTTTGTATCGGTACTGATGGGTGTTTAAAATTCAGAGTTTGAGTTTATGTACCCAAAGACAATGAACTTATTCAAAGGATTTTGAGTGAGGCTCATGGTGGTTGCTTATCTGTTCTCCCAGGTAGTACAAAAATGTACAACGACCTTAAGAAAATATATTGGTGGTCGGGTATGAAAAGAGACATCTCAGAATTTGTTTCCAAGTGCACAGTGTGTCAACAAGAAAAGGCTAAACATCAAGTACCTTCAGGTTTACTTCAACCTATTATGGTCCCTGAGTGGAAATGAGATTGTATCACTATGGACTTCGTGACTAGTTTGCCAGTAACCCCGAAAAAGAAAGATGTCGTATGGGTTATTATCGACAGATTAACTAAGTCGGCACACTTCGTACCAGTATGTACCGACTACTTCCTCTAAAAATTAGCTTCGAGATTGTAAGGCTTAATGGAGTTTCATTTTCGATTGTGTCAGATAGAGATCCGAGGTTTACCTCAAGGTTTTGGAAAAAGTTACAAGAGGCTTTGGGAACCAAGTTGAGTTTCAGCATGGCATTCCATCCACAAACTGATGGACAGTCGAAAAGAGTGATATAGATCTTAGAGGACATGTTGAGATGTTGTGTTCTCAAATTTCAAGTAAGTTGGGAAAAATACTTGCCACTGGTTGAATTCGCCTACAACAACAACTATCAGTCGAGTCTGAAAATGGCGCCTTATGAGGTCTTGTACAGGCGAAAATGTCGAACACCTTTATATTGGACTAAGTTGAGAGAGAATCAAATTCACGGGGTTGATTTGGTCAAAGAGGCTGAGGAGAAAGTTAAAGTGATTCATGACTGTCTAAAAGCCGCATCGGATAGACAAAAATCCTACGCGAATTTGAGACAAAAGGAAATTAAGTTTGAAGTCGCTGATAAAGTATTCTTGAAAGTTTCTCCGTGGAGGAAAGTCCTCTGGTTTGGAAAGAGGGGCAATTTGAGTCCTTGTTTCATATGACCTTATGAGATTACCGAGAATGTAGGGCCTGTTTCCTACCAATTGAACTTAACACCAAAGTTAGAAAAGATCCATAGTGTGTTTCATGTGTCCATGTTACGCTAGTACAGATCAGACCCTTCGCATGTAATTGTGCCAACCGAAGTTGAGATTCTTCCTGATATGACTTATGGTGAGGAGCTGGTCAAGATCCTAGCTCGAGAGGTTAAATAATTAAGAAATAAGAATATACCTCTAGTGAAGGTTTTGTGGCATAGACATGGAGTAGAGGAAGCCACATGGGAACCCGAGGAATCTCTGAGAGAGCAGTATCTGAACTTATTCGCCAGTAAGATTTTCGAGGATGAAATTCCCTAAAGGGGGGAGAAATGCAATAGCCCAATTTAGGGCTTAGCCGGAACAGTGGTCTCGGGACCACAAATTTGAAGTTAGAAAATTTATTATTATTATTATTATTATTATTATGAGGTTATAGTAAGATTTCATTAGTGCACGAAAATTTTGGTAAGTTAATTTTGACATTTTAGAACTCAATTGCGAAAAATGACTAAATCGCATAAAAGGAAAAAGTTGCATTTAGTACCCCAAATGTGTTATATAGCTAGAGAATTAAAATTTGAAGTCTTTAAAGAAAATTATACCCTTTTTAGAATGCTTGGCCAGCCATAGAGTCAAAGAGGGGACAAAAATTTTAAAATTTGGTGAGTTAGGTGGCTTATTTTGATTAAAATAGAAATAAATCAAGGACAGATGATATCATCCCTTCTTGATCTTCTTTATCTACTGAAAATCAGCCATTGAAGGGGGTTTCAAGAGCTTAAAATTTTCAGCAACTTGAAGCACTCACAAGTAAGTGATTTTCGTACCCTTTGTTTAAGATTTTTGCATTTTTGAGACCCTTGAAGCATGAGCTTTCAAATGAGGGGTCTAGGTTGCAAAATGATTAAGAGTTTAGATTTTGGCCATGAATGGATTTATGATAGTTACTGAGTTTTTATGGAAGAATATCAGTCTTAGAAGAGTTCTAAACAACTTTTGTGAAGGGTGTTAGCATGAAAAACACCTAAAGGGACTATTTTGCATAGGTTACAAAATAGGTGATAAATGAGTGAAATTGTGGGAATTTGGAGTTTCTTTAAGAGTCAAAGAGGTTCGGCTAGCCTTAAGAAATAAAATAATTTGATAAAAATTGAATTTCGAGCATAGGGGTAAAATGGTCATTTTGCCAAGGTCTAGGGGCAAAATGGTCATTTTACCAAAGAAGTGAATTTATGAATTCCTAATTGTATTTAGTGATTAAATAAGAGTATTTTATTGTTATAGATCAAGTTTTTCCAAATCTGAGCATATAGGCAATAGCCGAGCACCAAAATCAAATATGACCATCATCAAAACGAAGCATTAAATCCAAACTTAACAATGTAATAAGCCATTGTCGCATGGCTCATGATTACATAAATCAAAATCCAACATTTCAAAATATAATCCAGCCTATACATGCCATAGGTTTGAAAATTTAGCTTATAAAATACCGAAGACAGTCGATAGTGTGATAGACTTTGCTGACGATCCCTGAGCTCGTAACTAGATCTCGAAATCTATAAAACAAAGGCAAACATAACACACAATAAGCTATTTAAGCTTAGTAAATCAAAAGAAAATATATAATCCAATGACATTATCAACTTAATTTAACCAAACCAAGTTATACTATCATAGTCACATTTAATCTCAAGCTTAACATTTCATATTTAACATATGCTTTCATAAATAACCTTATCTTAATCGATTGTTCAGATATACATATTCAAAGTATTATTCAACTTCAAAAACATAACATCATTATATAACCGAATGTATTTACACATGTATACATATACTCATGAATCAAAATATAACATCACATGCTTATACATAACATATAGCTGGTTATACTTTGCAAGTGCACATATGTTCACATTAATAACTTATATAATTTGCATCACCCATCCAATGGCCAACTTACCTTATTTTCAAATAGATAATCAACTAACTCATACCTGATCGTTTTAGCTCATTTTACACCTTCGTTCATAACTTATCACTGCCTGTTGAACCAGTTGGAATTGAATAGGATACTCAGATAATAACATATATAGAACAATGCCAACATCCCAAACGTTGTCTTACATGATATCTCATATCGATGCCACTGTCCCAGACAGGGTTTTACACGAATCAAATACGATGCTGATGTCCCAGATATGGTCTTACTCGTAACCACATATCGATGCCAATGTCCCAGACGTGGTCTTACTCGAGAACACATATCAGAAATCCTATGTCACGACATATGTATCCTAGTTATTCCTAAGGTTCGTACAAGGCTTTCAGACATTGTATTTTGGTCGAAACGAACTCGTAAGCTTAATTCCCAAGCATTTACACATTCGGTCATTATGTATATGAAATCATAAAATTCAATGCAGCAATTAAGACTTATATATACTCAAAATTAATAGCATTTATTTGCCTATAAACTTACCTCAGATGATGAAAATCGAAACGGGACGACTAGTCAACAACTTTAGTTTTCCCCCGATCCAAATTCGATTTCTTTGGTTTTTGATCTAAACATATTCAAATTAAACTAATTCAAACATATTTTCACTCAATTTAGTCCAAAAACACATAAATGGGCAAATTACTATTTTACCCCTGACATTTTGCACTTTTTACAATTTAGTCCAAATTGCATAAAACACAAAACATGCAAAATTTGAGTACACCATGCTTAGGCCGAATGTTCCTAGTATTCATACAAGCCCATACATTTCATTTATTTTACATTTTAGTACCTCAAGTTATCATTTTTTCATTTAAGCCCTAATTACTCAAAATCATCAAAAATTCCAATAGAAAACATGTTAATCCAAAACATATCTTTCATCTTTCATCAACTAACATCACATATCTTAAATATTCATCAATGGCATAACACAAAATATTCATCAAAATAAAAAATTCAAGCATGGGCTTTGTAGATAACATAGCAACGATCTCAAAAACGTCAAAATTATTAAAAACCGAGCTAGAACTCACCTTGAATCAAGTTTGAGAATAGCTGAATACCTTAAGCTTTTATTGTTTTCTTTCTTTTTTTATTATTCGGAAAGAACAAAGTATGGACAAAGGTTATTTTAATTATGTTATATTATAACATATATTAACATATTATTTAATTACTTATTTAACCTTTATTATATAATATAAAACCATTATAAATCATGGCCATTACTGTCCATGACTAATCCACATGGTCAAATTGCAACATAAATACCTCAATTTAAAAAGACAACAACAATTTGGCCCTTTTACAATTAACCATCAAATTTTCATTTTACGCGATTAGGTCCTTTTACTTAATCGGGCACTCAAACGACAAAATTAAATCACGAAAATTTCACACATACAAATTTACACATAATAAACACAAAAAATAATTTTTAAATATTTTTATAACTCGGATTCATGGTCCCAAAACCACCATTTTGAATAGGGTCTAAATCGGGCTGTTACAAACAAGTCGTGTGCCTCACACGGCTTTAGACATGCCCGTGTGTCTAGGTCATGGCAAAGCAGGGCATACATACTGACTTATTCACACGGCCACAAGACACGTTCGTGTGCCTTGACTGTGGTCGAAACTGACTTGGGTCACACGACTAGCCATACACCCGTGTGCCTTGGCCGTGCTCAAGACTGACTTAAAATTTTAGGACTACCCCAGGGGACACACGGCCGTGCAACATAACCGTGTGCCGTACACGGCTAAGACACACGCCCGTGTCTCTACCGTGTAGACAAAATTAGGCAATTTGAAAAGCCAATTTGCCACCCAATTTTGGTCATACCTACAAGCATAGAAGCAAGCACATTTGCACCATAGTTTCAACCAATTTTAATCACAAAACATACATCTTTCATGGCATATAATTACCAACCTATTTTATGTTTATAATCCTCACCAGAACATGCCAAATCATAAGCCAAAGTCATACCAAAAAATATGTTTCATAACTTCAATTTACTTCATTCAATCACATGCCATAATCTTACCAAATTGACCATTTCTCACAAGGCCATTTATGCACATCAAAACATACCATTTTTGTACACAAAGCATATACCAAAATTCATTCATAATCTCATCCATAACCAAGCCAAATCACATGGCTAGATATACACACCTCAAAACATATCCAAAATAATTATAGCCTATACATGCCATACTTTGATATATACATTTTCAAAAGGTACGAAAATTAAGTTTGATAGTGTGGTGATGATCCTCGACGATACTCGAGCTCCCGGTAGCTTTGATATCTATAAAACAATGCAAACACACACAAAGTAAGCTTTCAAAAGCTTAGTAAGCCATATAAATAATCTTATCATTTTAAACACATAAGCATCATAAAATACATATACTCCATTGCCAAATACTATGGCAAACCACATAGTTCATATACATTTCTCATATTACCAATTCATTTGCACATATAGCATATTTTCTCATACTTATATCACATATCAAAAGATAATATTCATACTCACCTTACAATTCCAAATTCCATGTACAGATCATACGTACCTGAATCAGATATACATTCACATAGTTATTCATTTCTCAGAATGCTCGTTGAACTGTATGGAATCAAATAGGATACGCGGATAGCTCGAAAAGCTCGTACAATGCCAACGTCCCAAACTTGGTCTTATATGTAATCAAATATTGATGCCACTGTCCTAGACAGGGTCTTACACGAAATCAAATACGATGGCAATGTCCCAAACATGGTTTTACACGTAAATCTCAAATTGAAGCCAACGTTCCAGACGTGGTCTTACACGATAACTCATATCGAAATCCTATGTCATGACATATGTATCCTAACTATTCCTATGGTTCGTATGGGACTTTTCGGACGTTGTCTAATTATCGGAACTTTTTCAGATCTCATATATCATCTACCATATTTATCCATCACAATTCAATATCTTATAAGCAATAATAATTCAATTCAAACACATCTATTTGTATATCGACTTACCTCGTATGAATTCGAACAGGTGAAATCGACTACTCGATAACTTTCGACTTTCCCCAATCTAATTTTGTTTTCTTTGATTTTTGATCTATATAAATTAAAATTTAACTCTTTTATTCAACAAATCATTCAATTTAATCCATAAACACATATTTAGGGTATTTTACATATTAGCCCTCACATTTTAACACTTTAGTCCCCAATTCATAAAATCTGTAACTCCTCAAATCCCGAAAACCCTTGTTAAATTATTTTTATGTGTTGCAGTGTGGATGTATGTCTGACTTAATGGTTCAGTGCTTTGGGAGTGCTTAAGAAGTCATGGGTTCAAGCCTTGTCTTGAACAAATTTTTGCTTCTACTTGAATAAACCCTTGTCTTCTGATAGTAGGCTTCTTAAAGTAATATGGGTAAAACATGACATAAAAAGCCTGCTAGCCAAGTGGTAAGTGGCTTGTGGAGTGTGCAAGGGGGTCTAGGGTTCGAATCCCTACTTGTGCATATGGAGATTATTTGTACTGATGGCCATGGGAAGAGGTTGTGTTTGACCGAAACTCTGCTTGGTTGAATAGAGTTTGAACTTGGTAGTTAAGTGGATGATAGGGGAGTGATTTGAGGAGGATTATGTGGAATTTAAAAGAGGAGGAGTTGTCACTGAATAGGGATTTTGTCAAGGGAATTTGGCTTTGAGGTGGGGAGCTTCTCTCGTTTTTCATTTTTCGGGTTTTTGACAATTTCTGGTTCCTTCACTGTTGTTTCTGAAGCCGTGTATCATTTTGTTTTTGTTTTGAGTATCTT
Source organism: Gossypium longicalyx (assembly GCA_025698465.1). NCBI lineage: Eukaryota > Viridiplantae > Streptophyta > Magnoliopsida > Malvales > Malvaceae > Gossypium > Gossypium longicalyx. The sequence continues at coordinate 82,402,641 of CM047002.1, forward strand.
TTGGTTTAGTTGGTTCGATTTTACACTTCCCTCTATCCCTTTAGTCCACCGATTTCTTCCCTTCACTCCTTCCGCTTCTCAGTTGGTATTCTTCTCTTTGTTCGAATATCACATGTTCTTTCTCTCATAAACCCTTTTTGGTTTTTAGCCCTGCTTGCAGAACGATTCATTCCTTCTTCTCCTTTCCTTTCAACTGACCCCTTTTTGATCGATTCCTCCTCTCCCTCTCTTAAATCTATTGTTCTTCTTGCTTTGGCCGACTCTGTTAAGGCCTAAAGCATCTTCTTTTCTTCCCTAACCGATTTCTTGTTGAGGTTCTACTAAAATCCCACTGGTTTCCTGGTAAGTGTTTTACGATTGGTTTTTCCTAGCCGAATATTAATTAGTTTTCTTCTCAAAGGTTCAGTTTCTGTATCTCTTAGGCCGAGCGATTGTTTTTCTCTCTTTTTCTACCTCGGGGAAGATTCATCTAACACCTCTTTTTCGTTCGACTGTTACTAGGGGCTCATTTTCTTTAATCTAGGAGTTAGGCCGATTGCCCTGCCTCTACAAGGGATCCTTTCACTTGTGGTAAGTGCTTTAAGTTTTAGATATAGTATGATGGTTTATTGATTCTTATAAATGAGTTAACTGCTTCGTGTGAAGGTTTAAACATCAGGAGGTAAACGTTGGTTTTGGAACAAAAAAGGGTTTTGCGATTGTTCGATTGGTATGTAGCGATAAATCGGTTAAAGTATTTTCAATATTATGGTTTTGGATTAACCATGAATATGGATTGACAGTGGGGTTGTTGTTAACCATAGGTGCTTTGATCTCGGAAGCGTCTCGGCTACGACATCACAACAGGTGTGTGTAATCACACTGCTTCAATTGTAAAATCAGCAAGAGCCAGAAACTATTACCATTGATGCTACACGGGCGTAGGTTCGCTCTTGTGGTCATCTGAGCGCATAAGCGTGAGCATTTGATCGTAGAGACCACTACGAGCAATTTCGTGGGCTTGGGTTACTTCGGGCCACGTTGGGCCGAACACGGGCTCATGGACCCCACACGAGTAAAACCACACAGACGTGTGGAGATTGTTGGGCTAGGCTGTGTAGTTCACACGACCAAGGTCATTTTGGGTTTTACGGGCCACACGGGCTTGTGGGCTCATATGGACCGGGTTATGGGATTTGGGCCATTTTCACTGTTTATTGTTAAGGTCGCATTGGTCGCCCAAGATGACTGTAGACCTACTGCTGGGTCGGTAAGTACACTTAGACCCCATATTGATGAAATGACCGTTATACCCTTAATAGGTAAAATGACTGATATACCCTTATGTGATGTGTGACTATCTGAGCATGCCATTCTTGTTGTATGTACATTTATATTAAGTTGCATTGTATGGGGTGGGATATATGATTTTGGAGGAAGTGTACTGAAAGGCTATAAGTCTATTACTGGCAACTCTGCTGCAAATATTGTTTTAGTGCTACTACCGGTACAACTTGGTATGTAAGGTTGGGTGGGTCGATTTTATCCCCACATGGTGTGTATGGTTGGTACGGAGATGGTGTGTAGAGGATGGATTGGGTAGGACTCTCATTTGCATACTGTAATGATATGTTAACGGGCTCAGGCTCTGACCGCTACTACTATTGAAATAGGCTAAGGCCTAACTGATACTGAAAGAGCTTAGCCCAGATTGTGTTTTCTCTAACTGTACATTTTTATGGGATTTCACACACTGAGTTTTCATAAACTCACCCATCTATTATCAGTGCAAGAAATCCCCAGGCTTAGACGGATCGAGACGTCGGAGGACTCAGTGGTGGCCACTCGACGCAGTTATTTTATTATATTATATATTATAATTAAGATTTTATTTTTGGGTTTTCATTATATAATAAGGCCTCTTAAAGTTTTATTTTAATTTAGGGATTTATTTACTTTCTTTTACGTGTTAGTAATAGGACTCGGGCTTTCAAGAAAATACAAACAGATGTTTTTCTGAAAACATCACGTTTTCGCAAACATTTTGAAAGCTTCTACATCAAACACTGATTTAAAGTTTAATAACAAACTAATAGAATTAATATTTTGCTAAAATAACTTGAGTTTTCTCAATGAACCAGTCATCCTAAACCTTTGTAAAAACCTAAAGAAGTTTTTATGTAGAATGAATTTTTCACACAATTTGTGTTTTGGAAAAACACTCCAATATGACATCACATATTTGGCCATAACGTCTAGGCCGAGTTTGGGGTGCTACAAAATCACAAAATACACAAAATACACAAAATTTCATATTATCCATGTTTGGCCGAATATTCCCTTAGCTCATATAAGCCCACATATTTCATTTATTTCACATTTTAGTCCCTCAAAATCTCATTTTCACAAATTAGCCCAAATTACTCAAATTCATCAAAAATTCAAATACAAAACAAATCAATCTAACACATGTCTTTCATTTTTCATCAACTAACATTACAAAGCTCAAAATTTCATCAATGGCTCAAGTAAGAATCATCATCAAATTCAAAAATTGAGACATGGGCTTGATAGAATACAAAACAACGATCACAAAAACATAGAAATTATCAAAAACCGAACAAAAATGAACATTGAATCAAGCTTGGACCATGGCCAAATGCTTCAAACACTTAAAACCTATCTTTTCTTTTTATTTTCGGTGGAAGATGGATGAAAAAAATGAATTTTAACCTTTGTTTTTATTAATTATAACATAATTAATCAATTTCCATTTTTACCCTTAATGGTAATTCATGAAAATTCATTAATACATCCCTATAATGGTCCACTCAAGCTTAAAATGGTCTATTCACAACATAAGGATCTCACAATTAAAAAGCCATAGCAAATAGGCACTTTTAACATATAGAATGCAACTTTTGCATTTTACTCGATTAGGTCCTTTTTATCAAATCGGCACACAAACAATAAAATTTTCATATGAAATTTTTACAGATATCAATTCACATATTATAAGCACAGAGAATAATATTAAAATATTTTTTGACTTAAATTTGTGGTCTTAAATTTGTGGTCCCGAAACCACTATTCCGACTAGGGTCTAAACCGGGCTGTTACAACTCTCCCCCTTAAGGATTTTCGTCCCTAAAAATCTTACCATTGAATAGATTCGGATATTGCTGTCTCATAGCATCTTTAGGCTCCCACGTAGCTTCTTCAACATCGTGTCAATGCCACATTACTTTTACTAACGGAATTTTCTTATTTCGCAGTTATTTAACCTTGCAAGCCAAGATACGGATAGGTTCCTCTTCATAAGTTATATCAGTCTGAATTTCTATCTTAGACGAAGCAATTACATGCGAAAGGTCGGATTTGTATTGTTGAAGCATCGATGCGTGAAACACATTGTGAATCTTTTCTAGCTCAGGTGGCAACATCAATCTATATGCAACTGGCCCAATATGCTCTATGATTTCATACGGTCCAATGAACCTCGGACTCAATTTGCCCTTTTTACCGAATAGAAGTACTTTCTTCCATGGAGATACTTTCAGAAACACTTTTTCGTCGATCTCAAATTCAATATCTTTTCATTTCAAATCTACATATGATTTTTGACGATCGAAAGCTAATTTAAAAAAATCACGGATTGTTTTTACTTTCTATTCAGTCTTTTTTATCAAGTAAACTCCGTAAATCTTATTTTCACTAAGGTTTGACCAATATAACGGTATACGGCATTTTCTAACATATAAGGCTTCGTACAGTGCCATTTTAATGCTCGATTAAAAACTATTATTATAGGTGAATTCAATCAATGGAAAATACTGTTCTCACGTACCTTCAAACTCAAGAATGCAACATCTCAACATATCCTCGAGAATCTAAATAATCTGCTCGGATTGACCATCTGTCTGTGGGTGAAAAGTAGTACTGAAATGCAATTTCGTACCTAAAGCCTCTTGTAGTTTCTTCCAAAATCGCGAGGTGAATCTTAGATCTCTATCTAACACAATAGACAATGGCACCCCGTGCAATCTCACAATATCAGAAATGTATAACTCAGCTAATTTATCAAGCGAGTAATCATATCGTACTAGAATAAATGAGTTGATTTCGTCAATCGGTCAACCACAACCCAAATCGCATCTTTCTTTCTCGAAGATAGGGGCAAACGCAAAACAAAATCCATCGTTATTCTATCCCATCTCCACTCTGGAATCATAATCGGTTGTAATAAATCGGATGGCATCTGATGTTCAGCTTTAACTTGCTAACAGATCAAACATTTTGAAATGAAGTCGGAGATATTTCTTTTCATTCCAAACCACCAGTAATGTTGTTTCAAATCATTGTACATTTTCGTACTACTCGGATGAATAGATAGACGACAACTATGAGCTTCTTTCAAAATTATTTGAATCAACTCTAAATTTCTCGGAACACAAATTTGATCTTGGAATCTCAAACAATCGTTATTATCAACTCTAAATTCTGAATCATAATTCATTTCACACTGAGCTCATTTTGCTATTATCTCATTATCAACTTTCTGAGCATCACAAATCTGTTGTAAAAACGATGGCCTTGCTTTCAATTCAGCTAAAACCAAACCATCACCAGACAAAACTAAATGAACATTCATCGCACGTAAAGCAAACAATGATTTTTGGCTCAAAGCATCAGCAACCACATTTACTTTTCCCGGATGGTAATTAATAACTAATTCGTAGTCTTTTAGCAATTCTAACCATCTTCGCTGTCGCAAATTCAAATCTTTCTGAGTCATCAGATATTTCAGGCTTTTATGATTAGAATAAACATGAAATTTCTCACCAAACAGATAGTGACGCCAAATATTTAGAGGAAACACAATCACAACTAATTCAAGGTCGTGTGTCGAATAATTCTTTTCATACGACTTCAATTGTCTCAAAGCACAGGCTATAACTTTGCCTTCGTCCATCAAAACGCACCCCAAACCATTCAACAATGCATCACTATATATTATAAATTCTTTACCTGATTCTAGTTGTACTAACACTGGAGCTTCTATTAATAAGGCTTTCAACTGATCAAAAATTTTCTGACATTTATCTGATCACATGAACTCAATATCTTTCTGAAGCAATTTTTTCAACGGAGTTGCAATCATTAAGAAGCCTTTTAGAAATCGTCTATAATAAATAGCAAGTCCTAGAAAACTACGGACTTCAGAAACATTTCTCGGAGGCTTTCAATCCAAAATAGCTAAAATTTTGCTCGAATCAACTCGTATACCATATGCTGATACACTATGTCCCAGAAAACCAACTTCTCGTAACCATAATTCACATTTACTAAACTTCACATATAACAGTTTATTACATAGAGTCTGTAACATTATCCTCAAATGCTTGGCATGTTCAGTTTCATCACGCGAATAAATCAACATGTCATCAATGAATACAACAACAAATTGATCTAAATACAATCTGAAAATTCTATTCATTAAACCCATAAAAATAGCAAGAGCATTTGTTAATCCGAAAGGCATAACTAAAAACTCATAGTTGTCATACCTTATTCGAAATGCAGTTTTCGAAATGTCTGAATCTTTTACTCGTAACTGATGGTAACCTGATCTCAAATCTATCTTTGAAAACACAGTAGCCCATTTCAACTGATCGAACAGTTCATCAATTTTGGGTAGAGGATATTTGTTTTTGATAGTCACTTTCTTCAATTGACGATAATCAATGCACATTCTCATCGTACCATCTTTCTTTTTCGCAAATAGAATAGGAGCACCCCAAGGTGAGAAACTCAGTCTTGCGAATCCTCTGTCAGTCAACTCTGGCAACTGGGACTTTAATTCTTTTAACTCGGTCGGAGCCATTCTATACGGAGCTATTGAAATTGGAGTAGTTCTCGGTACTAACTCAATACCAAACTCAACTTCTCATATCGGAGGTAATCTCGGAAGTTCTTTAAGGAACGCATCAGGAAACTCACAAACAACTAGCACAATTCAATTTTCTTTTCTATCACTTTTAAATCAATCACATAAGCAAAGTAGGCTTCACAACCCTTTTTCACATATTTCAGAGCTTTCATCAATGAAATTACAGCTGGTAAACCATTCAAATCATTAGACTCAATCCAAATTATCTCATCATTCCTACATCTCAGATCAATAGTTTTACGTTTACAATTCATAATAGCATCATGCAAAGTTAGCCAATCCATACCCAGAATTATATCAAACTCATCAAAATGTAATAGCTAGAAAACAGAAACCTCGAATAATCAATGGAAAGTTCTTACACACTTTATCAACCAGAACACATCTGCCTAAGGGGTTCAATACTCTAATTACAAATTCAGTAGACTCTACAGGGAAAGTCTTACTGGATACTAAATTCATGCATATATAAGAATATCAAAGCAATCACAGAAGTATCATAAAGAGTGAAAGTACTGGTAATAACATCTGGAGACGAAGCTTCCTCGCGAGCTCGGATAGCGTAGGCTCTGGAAGATGCGTGAGCCTCAGATCTAACAGTCATCTCTGTAGTTCCCCTCTGACTACCACTCATATTACCCGTATTTCTAGGCAATCTACCTCGAGCTGTATTGCCACTCAGCCTTAGATTCTGTAAAATGTCTTGCTCAACAGACTCGAGACAATCACAAATAAAGTGATCTAAGGATCCACATTTGAAACAGGCTCGATCATTAAGTCTACAACTCCCCGAATGTCTTTTACCATAGTGTCTGCACTCAGGTTGATCAGATCAAACATTTCCAACACTTGCAACTGAAGTAACTGGAGCTCTGAAACTTGAATGCGATCTAGTATGATCTCTACTCGAATGTCCTACATTAACCTTTGAACGGCTATAATCATCTCAGAATTTCTTTGATACTAACTGAAATGACTTGCTTGATGATCTATTTCGCACCTCTCTAGCTTCTAAGTTAGCTTTTCTTTTCTCTTTCCCGAGTTCTTCAACTTACATGCTCGTTCAACAAGCACAACAAATTCTTTTATTTCTAGAATTCCGACTAACAACTTGATGTCTTCATTCAAGCCATCTTCAAACCTTTTACACATTATTACTTCAGTCAAGATACATTATCGTGCATATTGCCTCAATCTCACAAATTCTCGCTCGTATTCCGTAACAGACATACGACCCTGTTTCAGCTCAGGAAACTCTCTGCGTTTCTGATCTATAAATCTTCCACTTTTGTATATCTTTTGGAATTAGGCTTGAAATAAATCCCAAGTAACTCGTTCTCTCGAAACCACTGATATCAACGTCTTCCACCAATGATAGACCGTATCTTTCAAAAGTGAAACGGTACATTTAAGACATTCATCCAGAGTACATGACATTTCATCGAACACTCGTGTAGTATTCTCTAACCAAATTTCAGCTCTCTCAGCATCATCATTAATAGTAGCACGGAACTCTTCAGTCCCATATTTTCTAATCTTAGCAACAGATGACTTACTCAATTGAATCGGATTAGCTTGTGACATGATAGGAACTTGTGGAGGATTTAGCGGGGGTGAAGGTTGTGGCACAGCCGGATTGGTTCTAATATATTGAGTGAACCAATCATTCATCATTTGGTAAAAGGCTTGCTTAGCCTCTCCCTCATGACTACTAGTAATAGGACGAGAATCAGACAGCGTTGTCCCTTGAGCTGGAGTAGGCGCATTACTTTCGACATCATCAGCTACAGCTCGTTCAAGATCCATTACTATACGAAAAACACATTTTCATTGTCAGGATTCATCACACTATCACAGTTCGTATATATGGCATGTATAGCTAGACTTTCACACACTATGCTAGTCCTAGAATCGACTAAACCGTAGCTTTGATACCAACCAAATGTAACACCCCTAACCCGTATCTATTGCCGGACTAGGGTTATGAGGCATTACCAGACATATCGAAACATTTCATAATCATTTCACAATCAGAAGTTATACAATGACATATCATAGTCAAATATTAACATAAAGTCCCTTTTTTAGGTCAACGAGACCTAAAACATGCTTTAGGAAGGGTCGGGACTAAACTGAGCACATACAAAAATTTTCAGAAACTTAACAAATTTTTAAAGTTACAGAAGTGAAATGCCTGTGTGAACAGGCCGTGTGCCTCACACGGCATTAGACAGGTTTGTGTGTCTAGGTGATGGCAAAGTAGGGCATACATAATGACTTATTCACACGGCCACAAGACACGTCCGTGTGCCTTAAACGTGGTCGAAACTGACTTGGGTCACACAGCTAGCCACACGCTCGTGTGCCTTGGCTATGCTCAAGACTAACTTAAAATTGTAGGACTACCCCAAGGGACACATGGTTGTGCAGCATAACCGTGTTTCGCACACAGCTGAGACACACGCCTGTGTGGACAAAAATAGGTCATTTGAAAAGCCAATTTGCCACCCAATTTTGGTCATACCTACAAGCATAAAATCAAGCACATTTGCACCATAGTTTCAACCAATTTCAATCACAAAACATACATCTTTCATGTCATATAATTACCAAGCTATTTTATGCTTATAATCCATACCAAAACATGCCAAATCATAAGACAAAGTCATACCAAAACCTATGTTTCATAACTTCAATTTACTTCATTCAATCAAATGCCATAACCTTACCAAATTGACCATTTCTCACAAAGCCATTTATGCACATCAAAACATACCATTTTTATACACAAAGCATATACAAAAATTCATTCTGAATCTCATCCAAAACCAAGCCAAATCACATGGCTAGATATACACACCTCAAAACATATCCAAAATAATTATAGCCTATACATGCCATATTTTGATATATACATTTTCAAAAGGCACCAAAATTAAGTTTGATAGTGTGGTGATGATCCTCGACGATCCCCGAGCTCCCGGTAGCTTTGATATCTATAAAACAATGCAAACACACACAAAGTAAGCTTTCAAAAGCTTAGTAAGCTATATACAAATAAGCTTATCATTTTAAGCACATAAGCATCATAAAATACATATACTCCATTGCCAAATACTATGGCAAACCACATAGTTCATATACATTTCACATATTACCAATTCATTTGCACATATAGCATATTTTCTCATAATTATATCTGATACCAAAAGATCATATTCATACTCACCATACAATGCCAAATTCCATGTATAGTTCATACGTACCTAAATCAGATATACATTCACATAGTTATTCATTTTTTAGAATGCCTATTGAATCGTATGCAATCAAATAGGATACGCAGATAGCTCGGAAAGCTCGTACAATGCCAACATCCCAGACGTGGTCTTACATGTAATCAAATATCGGTGCCACTGTCCCAAACAGGGTTTTACACGAAATCAAATACGATGGCAATGTCCCAGACATGGTCTTACACTTAAATCTCAAATCGAAGCCAACGTCCCAGACGTGGTGTTACACAATTACTCATATCGGAATCCTATGTCATGACATATGTATCTTAACTATTCCTATGGTTCTTACGGGACTTTTTAGACGTCGTCTCATTATCGGAACTTTCTCAAATTTCACATATCATCTTCCAAATTCATCCATCACAATTCAATATCATATAAGCAATAATAATTCAATTCAAACACATTTATTTGTATATCGACTTACCTCGTACGGATTCGAACGAACGAAATCGACTACTCGACGACTTTCGACTTACCTCGATCTAATTCCATTTTTTTATTCTTGATCTATATAAATTAAACTTTAACTCTTTTATTAAAAAAATCATTCAATTTAATCAATAAACACATATTTATAGTATTTTACATATTAGGCCTCGCATTTTCACATTTTAACACTTTAGTCCCTACTTCATAAAATTACAAAATCACAAAATTTCATATTACTCATGTTTGGCCGAATATTCCCTTAGCTCGTATAAGCCCACATATTTCATTTATTTCACATTTTAGTCCCTCAAAATCTCATTTTCATAATTTAGCCCAAATTAATCAAATTCATCAAAAATTCAAATACAAAACAAATTAATCTAACGCATGTTTTTCATTTTTCATCATCTAACATTACAAATCTCACAATTTCATCAATGGGTCAAATCAAAATCATCATCAAATTCAGAAATTGAGACATGGGCTTGATAGAATACAAAGTAACCATCACAAAAAAGTAGAAATTATCAAAAACCGAGCAAAAACGAACCTTGAATCAATCTTGGACCATGGCTGAATGCTTTAAACACTTAGACCCTATCTTTTTTTCTATTTTCGGTGGAATATGGATGAACCAAATGAATTTTAACCTTTTTTTATTAATTATAACATAATTAATCAATTTTCATTTTTACCCTTAATGTTAATTCATGAAAATTCATTAATACATGCCTATAATGGTCCACTGAAGCTTAAAATGGTCTATTCAAAATATAAGGACCACACAATAAAAAATACATAGCAAATAGGCACTTTTAACATATAGAATGTAACTTTTGCATTTTACGCGATTAGGTCCTTTTTATCAAATCGGCACACAAACGATAAAATTTTCATATAAAATTTTCAAAATATCATTTCACATATTATAAGGATAGAAAATAATATTAAAATATTTTTCTAACTTGAATTTGTGGTCCTAAAACCACTATTTTGATTAGGGTCTAAACGGGGCTGTTACACTTGATGACTCAAAAAAATTTGAATTTACGGCAACGAAGGTGGTTAGAGTTGATAAAAGATTATGAGTTGGTGATTGAATATCACCCGGGCAAGGTGAACGTTGTCACCAATGCCTTGAGAAGGAAATCCTTATTTGCTTTAAGAGTTATGAATACTTAATTGACTGTGTCCGATGATGGTTCAATACTAGCAGAGTTGAGAGCTAGACCGACATTTCTCCAAGAGATCTGTGAAGCTAAGGAAGGTGACAATGATTTGCAAATCAAGAGAGCTCAATGTGAGTTGGGTGTTGAATCATATTTTTAGATTGGTTCCAATGGTTGTTTGATGTTCCAAGATAGGGTCTATGTAGCTAGTGATGACGAGCTTATTGGGAAAATTCTTCACGAGGCACATAGTAGTTGTATCTCAATCCATCTGGGTAGTATCAAGATGAATAATAACTTGAAGAGATTGTGTATTGGTGGTTAGGTATGAAAAGAGACATCTCAAAGTTTGTTTCAAAATGCTTAATTTGTCAGCAAGTGAAAGCCGAGCACCAAGTACCTTCAGGCTTACTTAAACCTATGATGGTTCCCTAGTGGAAATGGGACCGTATTACTATGGATTTCATGACGGGATTGCCATTGACCCCGAGAAAGAAAAATGTTGTTTGGGTTGTAGTTGATCGATTGACGAAATCGGCTCATTTTATTCCAGTACGTACCGACTACTCACTCGATAAACTAGCCGAGTTGTATGTTTATGAAATTGTGAAACTTTATGCAATACATTTGTCGATTATTTCGGATAGGGATCCAAGATTCACATCGCGATTTTGGAAAAAGCTACAAGAAGCTTTAGGTACAAAGTTGAATTTTAGTACTACTTTCCATCCATAAACTTACGATCAATCTCAAAGGGTAATTCAGATTCTTGAAGATATGTTACAGTGTTGTATTCTTGAGTTCCAAGGTAGCTGGGAAAAATATTTGTCGTTGGTAGAATTTGCCTACAACAACAGTTCTCAGTCGAGTTTGAAAATGGCGCCATATGAAGCATTGTATGGGTGTAAGTGCCGAACACCCTTGAATTGGATCGAACTTAGAGAGAGTCAAATTCATGGAGTTGATTTAGTCAAGGAAACCGAAGAAAAGGTAAATATAATACGTGATTTCTTGAAAGACACTTCGGATAGACATAAATCCTATATGGATTTGAAACAAAAAGAGAATGAGTTTCAAGTCGGTGATAAGGTATTCTTGAAAGTATCTCCATGGAAGAAAGTTTTGAGGTTTGGCCGGAAGGGCAAGTTGAGTCCGCGTTTTATTGGACCATATGAGATCACCGAGAGGGTAGGGCCAGTTGACTATCAGTTAGCCTTACCATTTGAATTAGAAAAGATTCAAGATGTGTTTCATGTGTCTATGTTGCATCGATACCGATCTGATCCTTCGCTTGTGATTTCACTGATAGAGGTCGAGATCTGGCCGGATAGAACTTATGGTGAGGAACCAATTAAAATTTTAGCTCGGGAGATCAAACAATTAAAAAATAAAAGTATTGCCTTTATAAAAGTGTTATGGCAATGACATGAGGTTGAAGAAGCCACATGGGAACCCGAGGAAACGGTGAGAAGCCAATACCCAAGTCTTTTTACTGCTAAGATTTTCAAGGACAAAAATCCCTAAGGGAAGAGAATTGTAATATCCTGAATTAGGGTCTAGTCGGAATAGTGGTTTCAAGACTAGAAATCCGAAGTATAAATAATTATTTTATGAATCTTATGAGGTCTATGGTATGATTGCATGCTTGTGTGGAAGTTTCATGAAGAAATTCTATTGATAAAGTGTCTAATTTGACATTTAGGACTAAATTGCAAAAGTTGCAAAACATGTGTTTCTAGAAACTTTTAGTATGAAATAGCTTTGGATTATTAATTAGATGTCCTTAAATAGCAATTTTCCCAATTTTTATTTTTATGGACAAAAATGGGGATGTATGGATAAAATTTGAAAGTTTAATGAAAAGGGCATTTTGGTCATTTAGTTAATAAAAGATTAAATAGGGAAAAATCAAGCAAAATTTGCTCATCTTTCTCATGCCATAGCTGAAACTTGGAGGAGCACGATAATTAGGGTTTTTCAACTTTTCAAGTTTAATAGTAAGTCAATCCTAGCCTCGTTTTGGATGTTCTTTATGTTTTTTAGATCCTTGAAGCATGAACTAGCTATTTCTACCATTATTTTGAGCTAGGGTTCATGTTTAAAAACTTACCCATGTGTGACATGCATGTATTTTGGTGTTTAATGGAGGAATATGAAAGTTTGATGCATGATAAACATCTTTTTCTAAGTGATTTTTCATGAAAACACCTAAAAGGACTTGTTTGTAAAACATGTAAAAATAGGTGTTAAAAATGTGATTTGATGAAAAATGTGGGCTGTGATAAGAGGGAATATGAATCGGTTAGGCTTGGGTAAAAAGAAATTGGACACATTTCATTTTACGAGTTTAGAGACTAAAGTGTAAATATGTGAAAGATTAAGGGAAAAATTATAATTTTTGCCAAAGTATGATTTATGGACTGATTTGAATAATGTGATAATTAAATAAGTGAAATCTGCTATTACAGATCAAGAAAAACAAAGTCCGGACCTAAACCAAGGGAAGAACAAGGTTGTGGACTAAATCGAATAGCTAGCTACATTTTTGTACCGAGGTAAGTTTGTGTGTAAGTAATACATTATTCTATTATACATTTAACACTTTGTGTTACATGAATTGTATACTTGCCTTTGTGAGTATTATCGATGTTGTCCGATAAAGGTTTGAGGTGATGGAAGCGGGTTGAACCTTAGGAATATTTAGGGTATAATTATCATGACCTTTGGGTTGATGAGATCTCATATAAGACCATATCTGGGATATGGCATCAGCATCGATATGTGTGATCCCATGTAAGACCATTTCTGGGACATGACATTGGCATCGTTATGTGATCCCATGTAAGACCATGTTTGGGACTTAACATTGGCATCAATATGAGAACATTGTATAAGATCATAGCTGGGCTATCGGCTTCGATATGTGTTATCCCATGTAAGACCATGTCTGGGACATGGCATTGGCATCAATAAGGGTCCCATGTAAGACCATATCAGGGATATGGCATTGGCACCCTACTATGTGAATATGATTTCTTAAGTATCCCTTAGTATTGCAAGTGATTCAACGGGTAGTCCAAGGAATTGCTAAAGAAATAACGAGGTATGATCATTTTGAAAGAGTACAGGTATGTACGCCAAGCTCGTAGTTGTCGAGATTACGAAATGATTAAACCTTGGTTAGGTGAGGATGAAGGAATTATGAATCTTGAGTTCTATTGAACATTATATAAATCAAAGGAGATAGGATATGACTACAATGATTGTTGAGAATAAGATGAATTAAATTATGTTATGTATGTGGAGATGCATATTTTTATTGCTTATTATTTACATGCAAGCTTACTAAGCTCTATGCTTACTCCCTCTCTTTTCCATTTTCTTATAGTGTCACCAAGCTAGCTCGGGGATCAAAGCACGTCGGAGGCTTGGTCACATTATCAATTGGAATCTTTTGGGTATAGTTAGTTTCATTATTTCGAGTATGGCATGTATAGGAACTTGGTTAATTTTGTTATATGTCATATTTGCTTAGCCAATGTGTTGGGTTTTGATGGTGTTATGATTCATTTTGTAAAAGGCCATGAGATATTGCTCACAATGATTATTGGGTTGTAAACCTATTCATCTATGCATATATGTGCCAATTCCATTATGATATGGCTATTGGTTGTTGATGGTTGAATGATGATGGCTACCATATGTGTGTGGGTAAAATGTGGCTTGACATGATATTGAGTCTTAATTTAGTATAATGTGAGGAAAAGTTGTCATGCATGAGCTAGGCTCACGAATGTTTAAGTACCTTTGGAAATATGAATGTGTTGTGCAAATCAGGGTGGAAATTCGCTTGGAAAATAACCTTAAATTTTTCCACAAGGGTAGACACACGGGCGTCTGTCTAGACCATGTGTGACACACGGCCTACCCAAAGGGCGTGCGTTCTGGCTGTGTGTCCCCTGCACCCTAATTAATGTTAAATAGAATGCCTAGTAGTAAACACACGAGCTGAGACACGGCTATGTGTCTCAGCCGTGTGGAGAACACGGCCTTAAATCATGGGCGTGTGCCCAGGCCGTGTGAAGTCTGCACTTAATTTCGAGAATTTAATTCGCCACACGGCCTAAGCACACAGGCGTGTGACTTGGCCGTGTGACTCTAATTGTATGATGATGTCATAGTCAGAGAGTTACACGGGCTGAGGACACGGGCGTGTCCCAAGCCACACAGGCGTGTGTGACCATACGGCCTACCCACACGGGCGTGTGACTCTCTAAAACAAGAGAATTTTTTAAGTGTCGAAAAGATTCTGAAAGTTCTCGGTTTAGTCCCAAACCGCTTCCGATATATGCTTTGGGCCTCATAGACCCTTATAAGGTACCACTTGCATGCGATTGAAAAGTTTTAAATTTGAACAAAATTTTAGGTCTCGATTTTGTAAGATTGTGGGAATTTATATCTAGTAACGCCTCGTACCCTGTTCTGACGTCGAATACGGGTAAGGGGTGTTACAAAAAGAGTTTGTTGTACTAGTTGAGAGAGCTTGCAAGGCCGAGGAATTAGATAAAGAGAAAAGAGAAGCCGAGTTTGAGTCTCAAGATTCGAAGAAAAGGCAAATGACTAAGTCACTGTAGTCCTCATCTAAGAAACCGAGGGAGTTTAATACTCAATTGAGTTCTTCAGTTGGGTACTCAAATAGAAATAAGGGTAAGCAATACTCGGTTTCAAAAGCTCAGACTACTTCAATTGCTAGTGTTGGTAATGCTCGACCGAGTAGACCGGAGTTTTCATATTATGGTAGACATCACCTCGGTGAGTGTCGAGTTAATGATAGAGCTTGTTTTAAGTGTGGTTCCCAAGATCATTTCATTAGAGATTGCCCCAAGATGGTTGAAAAGGAGAGATTTCAGAGTGCAAGATCGGGCAATGCTACTTCTAGAGGGAGACATCAGAGAAATCTGGGAAATGGAGCGAGTAGCAAGAGTGCAGCTAGATATCCAATTGTGAGATCCGAGGGTAGAGCACCTGCGAGGACTTATGCCATTTGCGCTCGCGAAGAGGCTTCATCTCCTGATGTGATTACGGGTACTTTTTCTCTCTATGATACTTTTATGGTTGCTTTAATTGATCCGGGATCTACCCATTCATATGTTTGTGTGAAATTGGTGTCTAGTATGAAGATGCTTGTTGAACCTACAGAATTTGTGATAAAAGTGTCAAACCCTCTAGGCAAGTATGTGTTAGTTGACAAAGTATGTAAGAATTGCTCTTTAATGATTAGAGGCCATTGTTTTCCACCTAATCTTATGCTTTTCCCGTTTGATGAATTTGATATTTTACTTGGTATGGGTTGGTTGACCATGCATAATGTAGTAGTAAACTGTGGAAGGAAAATCATTGAATTGAAATTTGAAAGTGGTTATATTCTTCGGATTGAATCAGATGAATCAGATAGCTTATGTAACACCCCTTACCCGAGACCGTCGCCGAAGTTGAGCACGAGGCGTTACGGAACTTAGCTTACTAATTCGGGGCATAAAAATTTGCTTTCAAAATTAACTTAGTTTCATTCATTCAATATGTCCCTAAAAAAGGTCCTCGAGACCCTAAAACATGAAATTGAAATGGTTCGAGAACAAACCGGAATCAATAAAAAATTTTCGATCACTTAAGCAAATTAAAACAATTTATTTCATCTTTCATAAATAAACTGTCCATCTGCGTCATAGTAACTAAATAAATCATAACTCGAGTTACGAAACTCAAAATTCAAATCCATAAATTTTCTCTGAAACTAAACTCATATATCTTCTTACGAAATTTGTTTCAGAATTTTTGGTCTAGCCAATTAGTACAGTTTATTAGTTAAAGTTTCCCTTGTTTCAGTGTTCAGTTGCTCTAACCTGTATTCACTACAAATTAATTTTCTCCCTGTACAGAATTCAAATAACCATGATGTTTATTTCTATTAAAAGTAGACTCAATAAGGAATCTATAAATATAAATTATAACTCCTAATTATTTTTGTACAATTTTTAGTGAATTTCCAAATTCAGAATAGGGGATTCAGAAATCACTCTAACTCTGTCTCACCAAAATTTAAATATCTCATAAAATACAACTCATTTATTTACTCTGTTTCTTTCATATGAAAATAGACTCAATAGTATTTAATTATATATCTCATTCATTATCTAAATCAATTTTTACTATTTTTAGTGAGTTTTCAAATTCACGTCATTACTGTTGTCTGATACTGTTTTAAAGTTAATTTCACCTTTTCATGATTTCCATGGAATAACTAGCATTTAGGCATACATAACACCAAACATGTCATTGATTAGCCATTCCAATAGCTTATCATTATCAAGCATTTACATACCATTCATTAGCCATATCATAAGATCATACACACAAAATGGCTACGATGCTATACATACCATACTCAAAATGAAACGTCTAGCTATACCAAAATAATACTTGTGATAGTGTGTCCGGACCTCCGACGTACTTTACAATCCTCGAGTTAGCTTGATAAAAATATAAAAAGAAGGAAAATAAAGGGGGTAAGCATTAAGCTTAGTAATTTTGCATGCAAATAAATAACAACATTCATAAGAATTATCTTACTACCTGGCATGATACTACTTAATGCAACTTCATTAATTGCCATAGACATATTTTAAACTTCTTCACTTACTCACTTACTTAAATACTTACTTACTTAATCAAATTTATTAATACATTTTACTTACCTTTTTCCTTATCAAGCATACATGAACATTATATACTTACCTTTGCTCTTCTAGCATGAACTTGTCTTACCTTTTTAGTATAACTCGGCTTACCTTACCTTACCTTGATATTCTCTTTAAATTTTCCCGTTAAACCACTTGGAATACTAAGGATACACGGGTACCTTACCATTGGCATGACTTGTCATGGTCTTCCGTGGTATCCTTTTGAAACTTACCATTGCCATGTCTCGACATGGTCTTACATGGTATCCTTGCCTTATGAACTCACCAATGCCATGCCTTGGCATGGTCTTACATGGGACCTTTGCCTTATAGTAACTTATCAATGCCATGTCTTGACATGGTCTTACATGATTTCCTTGCCTTAGAAACCTTACCAATTTCCATGCCTTGGCATAGTCTTACATGGTATTTTTAAACCCTAATGTCATGACATTTGTATCCTACACATTCCTAAGGCTCAACCAGGACTTTCTGAAATTACTTCTCCATCAATTCGTGCTTGAGTTTTCTTTGAATAATTTCATAAATTGAATAATTTCATAAAATAAATATACACATGCTGGAAATTAACAACATTAATATAAAATAATAGAATATTGCATTTATTTACCGCAAACTTACCTCGAAATGAAATACGATCAACTATATCGATTTAGTCCACTATCTTTAGCTTTCCCCGGTCTAACTCTAGATTTCTTTCTTCTTGATCTATAATAACAAATTTAGCTTATTTAATACTCACATTTATTAAAATAGTCCTTGACTCAAAATTTGGAAAAATTACACTTTTGCCCTTAAACTTTTACATATTTACACTTTTTCCCCAAGGCTCAGAAATTAAACTTCATCCTATTTTATTATGTTTTATGACATGCTAATAATTTTTCCCTTCTATGGCAACATCAAATTCTCACTCTAACATGTATTTATGAACATTAGGAATTTTTACCGGTTGTGTCGTTTTACTTATTTTCACGTAAAATCGCTTAGCAAAAGTTGTTTAAAACAATTTCAAGCTTCATATTCTACCATAAAACATCAAAATAAACACATATCACCTATGGGTATTTTTCCAAATATAAACCTTAGGTTAAATTATTGCTAGAATAAGCTTAATCAAGTTACCGGGACTCCAAAAACGTAAAGAACATTAAAAACGGGGCTTGGAATCACTTACTATGGAGCTTGGAAGCTTGAAACAAAACCTAGCTATGGAGAACCCTTGAAATTTGGCCTAAGGAAGAAGATGAAAACATTTTTTCCATCTTTTTCCCTTTTTAATTCTTTTATTTGACACTTTACTAAAATGCCCTTCATTAAAATTTTTAGTTATTTCTACCTATGTATATCCATTTTTGTCCATGAAAATATAATGGTCTAATTACCATTTAAGGACCTCTACTTCAATTATGCATTTCAATTTAATCCCTTAGCATTTAGAACTCATATTTATCAACTTTTGCAATTAAGCCCTAATATGCAAATCAGACATGCAATCATTGAAATTTCTTATCGGTATTCTAACACATGCATCTAATCACTCGGTAAATCATAAAATTAATCGTAATAAACTTTTATATCTCAAATTCGTGGTTTCGCAACCACTAATCTGTTTAAGCCCTATTTCGGGATGTTACAGCTTGCTTGTAGTGATTTCTTCTATGACTACTTAGAAATGTATGAGAAAGGGTTGTGAATCTTATCTTGCCTTTGTGTTGAATACAAAAGAGTCTGAGTTAAAAATTGAGTTAGTGCTGGTAGTATGTGAATATCCAAATGTGTTTCCGGAAGAGTTTCCCGGATTGCCTCTTATTAGAGAAATTGAATTTGGCATTAATCTAGTCCCTGGTACAGCACCTATTTCAATTGCTTCGTATAGAATGGCATCGACTGAATTGAAAAAGCTGAAAACTCAGTTACAAGAGTTAACGGATAAAGGTTTTGCGAGACCTAGTTTTTCTCTGTGGGGAGCACCGGTACTATTTGTTAAAAAGAAAGATGGACAATGAGACTGTGTATAGACTATCGACAGCTCAATAAGGTAACCATAAAGAACAAGTATCCCTTGCCAAGGATAGATGATTTGTTTGACCAATTGAAGGGAGCGACAATATTTTCCAAGATTGACTTGAGGTCCGATTACTACCAGTTGAGAGTTCAAGACTCAGATGTGTTGAAAACTGCTTTTCGGACAAGGTATGGTCATTATGAATTTTTTGTCATGCCTTTTGGCTTAACGAATGCTCCTGCTATATTTATGGATTTAATGAACCGAATTTTCTGACTGTACTTGGAAAATTTGTTGTTGTTTTTATTGATGATATACTGATTTATTCTCGAGATGGGGCCGAGCATGCTGTGAACTTGAGAACGGTTTTGCAAACTTTGAGAGACAAGTAGTTGTATGCTAAGTTTAGTAAAAGTGGATTTTGGCTTCGAGAAGTCAGATTTTTGGGGCACCTTGTTTAGGGTGATGGTATTAGAGTTGTCCCGAGTAAGATTTCAGCTATTGTTGAATGGAAACCGCTAAGGAATATGTCAGAGGTGAGAAGCTTTCTAGGCTTAGCCGGTTATTAAAGACGGTTAAAGGATTTTCCATGATTGCTACTCCAATGACGAGGTTGTCACGGAAGGATGTCAAGTTTGAATGGACGGAAAAGTGCCAACAGAGTTTTCAGAAATTGGAAGCATTGTTGACCAAGGCACTGGTTTTAGTACAAACTGAATCGGGAAAAGAATTTGTGGTTTATAGTGATGCATCCTTGAATGGATTGGGTTGTGTACTTATGCGAGAAGGCAATGAGATAGCTTATACCTCGAGGCAACTGAAATCGCATGAGAAAAATTATCCGACACATTATTTGGAGCTAGCCGCCATTGTGTTTGCATTGAAGATTTGGAGACATTATTTGTATGACGAGAAATGTCGGGTACTCACTGACCATAAAAGTCTAAAGTACTTGATGACTCAAAAGGATTTAAACCTACAACAACGGAGATGGTTAGAGTCATTAAAAGATTACGAGTTAGTGATTGAGTACCACCCGGGAAAGGCGAATGTGGTCACCGATGCTTTGAGTAGAAAGTCGTTATTTGCTTTGAAGGCTATGAACACTCTTTAACACCCTTAACCCGTATCCGTCACCAAAATGAGGTTATGAGGCATTACTGATCATAATACAATTCAGAACAGACTTTCATTACATATTTAATCATCTAATATATTTTCAAAATCAAACTGACATATTTCGATTCTATAGTTCATATAATTTCCAAGGATATAATTAATCAATACAAATAATATTCATGAAGATCAAATGTTAAATTCAAAACCAATATATGTCATTTCACATACCAATTAAATATGTATACTATAACATTTATGACATTCAAATAATGTGCCATTTAAAAACCGATACAAAAACCATATTAATCTTTTATCTATTCGGCTAACAAAGTTTACCTATACATATTTATTGATTTTTGAATAGCTATTAAACTTACATACCCATACATATTTTTACTTTACACAATAAACATATACCAAATATACCTTATATAAATAACATGCATTTTAATTTACTAATGCAATACATGTTATAACACAATACACATCCATCTATTACTCCATAACCGAAACACATGATCAAGCACCATCATATATATATATATATATCTAAAGATAAGATATATATATCAAGTCAACTCATCATATGCATAAATATTTATACAAGCAAACGCCGAATCATAAATTGGTTATAATTATCTCATATAATTTCATCTTATAAACGAATTTACAAACACATTATTGTAATAGTTTTCAAACTAACTCCTGTTACAATTTATACTTCACAAGAATAAGGCATTAACTACAAATAGACATATATTTAAAACATGAATCTTACATACCATGTAATAAACATATCAAAATAAACTTATATCATGTTCGGATATAGCCAAACAACCTTTAATGCCAAATCACATATAACACATTGACCAAATACAACAACCAAAATTCACATATACTTTTACCTGTGCATACCGTAGCTGAATCAGCCATATATTCATCCAAAATCATTAACCATGTCCAAAACATATAACACCTATCACAAATACCATTCATTCATAGCATGTAAAAATATAACCAAAATGAACTTAAACCATAATCAAATAAAACCAAATTTAAACATAGAAATTAAGCCATTTTTGAATGGCTCAAATTATACATAGACCAAAATACAACATTCCAAAACTATAATCCAGCCTATACATGCCATAGGTTCGAACATTCAACTTATAAAATACCGAAAAAAGTCGATAGTGTGATAGACTTTGCTGACGATCCCTGAGCTCGTAACTTGACTCCAAAATCTATAAAAAAGAGGTAAACAAGAATACACACAGTAAGCTATTTAAGCTTAGTAAGTCATAAGCAAATAAACTATTCGATAACATGAACAATTCATTTAAAGGAAATCTAATTATACTATCATAATCATATTAAACCCAAAATCCTATGGTTTCACATAACATATACTTTTGCTTATAAGTTTACTTAAGATCGAATACACATATAAAAATATTAACAAAATATCTTTCAATTTCAAAGTTAATTATTATATTAACTCATATACATATATTCTTAAATCAAAATTGTAACGCCCCAAATCCCGAAAACCCCTGTTAAAATTATTTTTGATGTGTTTGTATCGTGAATGTGTCTCCACCTTAGTGGTTTAGTGCTGTGGGAGTATCTGGGAAGTCATGAGTTCAAGCCTTGGCTTGAGTAAAATTTGTGCTTCTACTTGAATAAACCCTTGTCTCCAACTAGTAGGCTTTTAAATTAATGTGAGGGTAGCATGACATAAAAAGCCTGCTAGCCTAGTGGTAAGTGGCGTGTTGGGATGCCTTAGGTCTTGAGTTTGAGACCTGTTGCACACAAAGGGTGTTTTATTTTGTCATGTAATGCCCCAAAAATCCTAAAATCCTAAAATCCTAAAATCCAAAAATCCCGAAATCCCGAATTTCTTTTATTTTTGATTTTGATGAAAATTGTGTTTAATATTCTTATCCAAGCAATAATTTTAGTAGGTCTTAGCTAAGGTTGAGTTCGAATTAACAGGTAGAAGAAATTATAATTTAATTATTAAAAGAATCAGGGCTGACAAGTAGGTGGGCTTTTGAATAAATGAAGAATCAATTGGACACAAAAAGAGCCTGTGGTGGAGTGGCTAAGTGACGCCACATAAGGTGTAGTGAGGTGGCGTTTGTAGCTAGCAAAGGGGTCCAAGGTTCTAATCCTAGCTTAGTATTTTTAGAATTTAATTTTGGCCTTCTAGAAGGATGGAAGTGGCGTGAATATGGACTCCAAGGGGAGTGTTCAAAAGAGAAAATTAAGGATAGGATCAAGGGGTTATCAGGGAGAAAAACAAAAAGATGAGAAGTGAGGAGTAAGTGGAGCTGAATTGGGAACTTGGGCTTAAAGAATTCGGCTATAGGGCTATAAATAGGTGTCGAATGGGAGGGTTGAGAAGTTAATGACGAATTTCCCTTCACTTTGTGCCAGAAACCCTTTTCTCTTCAAGATTCAAAAAGCCAAAAACCCTCAATTTTACTTTTTTTTCTTTCTGCCGATTTCTATTCTCCTCTACAAAATCTTCTTTGTCGATTTCTTCTACTACTCTTCTTCTTTAATCTGTACCAAATAAACCTTATTCACCATACTTAGTTCGAAAAGCTGAAAAATCGAATCTTCTAAGGGCTGAATACTTTTTGACCGAATCTAGTGTAAATGATGCTCTTCCAATCAATTTGTCTTTGTTTAGTATCGATTATTGTCCCTCACTCTTTCTAATCAACTTTGGTAGGGAATTAGTATCGGATCTTGGTTTTTAGCTCTCTGCCGAATTGCTCCTTAAGGTGTTGCGGTTTTGGTAAGTAATCTTTTCCCATTGGCTAAGGTGGCCGAATGGTCATAGTTGTGGTAAGGATACTTGTGTTGGATATGAGTCACCTATTATTTGGGTTTTAATAGTTAAGATTTGTGCAGATCTAGGAAATACGTGATCAAGGAAAAAGCGATTAAGGATTGGGCTCAAGGTAAGGCTAAGGTGAGGTTTCGATTTTTGAGTAAATAAGTATTAAGCATGAAATTAATTGAAGGGTGATATCGATAGTAGGTTTGGGCTAAGGAGATCGCAGCACTCTTGCTTACCGGGTGTGTACATGCACTGCACACACACAATGATTCGGCAAAAGCCGAAAAGCTGAAAAATCGAAAAGTCGAAATGCTAACAAGCCGAAAGTTTGGCTACGGTAGTCTTGCGAGTGCACAAAAACTCATCAGGGGGAAACTAATAGGTTGCCTGAGGCCCACGGGCGATTCCATGGACTTAGGTTGTGATTTGGTCATATGGGCCAGATGGGCTAAATGGGCCCGATGGGCTGTTGGGCCCATCATAGACAAAAATTGAATATTGATGCTTTGTGATAGGAATTTGTATGTGAGCATGAATAGAAATGTGACTGGGCCTAACGGGCCATATAAATGTGATTTGGGCGTAATGGGCCATATACAGGTGATTTGGGCCTAATGGGTCATATGAATATGATTGGGCTTAATGGACCAAATCCAGGTATGTGAATTTGATTCTGCTCTGTAAGAGGTTTTGGGCCTTGTATATGATATCCACATAAGACTTAATTAATTATTTGCGATCATGGACAAGTCATAGGGTTAAGGTGTGGCAACAGGTATATGCATGTCTAGGATTGGATCTAGGGAGAGCTTGGTACTTAAGCAGTCTTAATGACTCACCTCCTCTTCTTTGGAATCCTACCTGGTGCATAGTATTCTTTCATCTTAGCTGACGGAACTTGTTAACGGGCCAAGATAAGTGAAAACCGTAATTAAGGGAAAATTATCGAAATGCCCCTAAGGGCAAAAATGACTAAAATACCCCTAGGTGTTGAATGTAAGTTTTGTGGATGCGACATGCATACATATGATATTCTGCTTAGGTTGCATATGGGTTAGGAATTATGGAACGGAGGAAGTATATGAGGATCGCATGGTTGCTTGACAATCATGGATCCACCGACGGCTTTTAAAGCCCAATATGTAAATGAAGGTAGTTCCACAACCGGGCTACCATGGTGCGTGGGTTGGGTGGGTCGATATTTATATCCCCACATGGTGTGATGGGGGACGGAGTCGGTGTGTAGCGGATGGATAATTTGGATGGGATTGCATTGCATGATTGATGAATGATGTTTTTTGTGAATGCTTGTTTTTGTCGAGGGTTGTACACACTGAGTTTACGAAAACTCACCCCCACTTTTATTTTATTTTCAGGTGATGCTCAGTAGAAGGTTCGATGTTTGGAAGGACTCTAGGTGGCCAGCTAGCAAGATGATTTAGACTTGGATTTTTTTTCAAACATTTAAGTTTTTACTTCTTTTTAAGTATGTTCCAGACCAGATTGCAATAAGGTTTTCATTGTGTTATTATTACTTGAATTATTATTATTTTCAATGTAATTAGAATAAGTTGAACATGGGTTTTCTAAATTATAGTATGTTTTCTACGTTTCCACAAATAAATTTTTAAATGATAAGTTTTCTTAACTCAAATGTTTCAACAAGGTTTTTGTAACTGAAAGGGTGTGTTTTTTTTAAATTAATTAAGGTTTATTTTATTTTAAGAAGGGTTTCCAATGAAAACACGATTTTTGCTAAAACAGTTCAATGTGACACACCAGATTCGGCCATAACGTCTAGGCCGGGTTTGAGGTGTTACATTTAGTGGTATCAGAGCCCAAGTTGCAGAACTCGGGCTGTGAATTGGGCCTTATTATTATTATTTTGTTTCTTTTCTACTTAGTATTTGGATTTTTTTTAAAAAAATATTTTGGATCGCGATGCTTTGGAAAAAGAGAAATCTTGCTGAGCGGCATACCGAGTCTCTGACATCGAACCAAGTAAGTACTTTTATTTAAGTTTGTTTAAATTGTTACGCAGTAGATAGTTAAAGGGCTACTTTAGATGATGGTTAGAATGGAACTAAAGCCCGTAGGATCTGGAAACTGTAGAGGATTTTTGAAAATGATCTTCTCTTTAAATAATTTCATAAAACATTGGTGTATTTATTAAACTAACTAAAACTTCATAAAATTTCTAATTTAGATAATACGCGATTTGACGATGAGTGCTAGAAGAGGTGCAAGAGGCTGTGGCTGAGGCCGCAGAAGTGTTAGGGCTGAATCATCGGCATCGGGCCATATGCCCGATGTTGGAGTAGAAGAGGCTCCGGCCTCACCTGTGGCTGGGAATAGACAGTATGATCGGGCCGCGGGAGAAGATGCATTGTCGCAGGCAATGTTGAGGATTTTGGAAAGGGTCGTTGGGCCTAATAATGGCAACGGAAATCGGGGGTCCATTCCAGAATGACTTCGATCGAACGAGGCTGAGATCTTTAAGGGCGTGGCTGGCGTGGCTCCTAATGTGGCGAAATATTGGTTGGAGGCCACTAAAAGGATAATAGAGGATTTGGACTGCTCACCTGAGCAAAAGTTGAAAGGGGGGTGTCATTGCTCAGGGAGGAAGTCTACTAGTGGTGGCTGACAGTGAAAGAGGGCACCCAACCGGAGCGGGTCACCTGGGAGTTTTTCAAAGCTGCATTCCAAGGGAAGTATGCGGGTGCAAGCTATGTGGATGCTAGGAGGAAGGAGTTCCTGAACTTGACCCAAGGCAATAAATCTGTGACAGAGTATGAGGCGGAGTTTCTACGCCTTAGTAGGTATGAAAGGGTAATGGTGGCAACGAAGTATGAGCGTTGCGTTAGGTTTGAGGATGGGCTTAGAGATAGCCTCAGGGTACTGATAACTCTACAAAGGGAACGAGTTTTCTCGGAGTTAGTGGAGAAAGAAAAGAGAGTGGAGGAGGTAAAGCACACTGAGCGCCTAAACCGGAAGAAGGAAAGGGGTAAGAATAAGAGGGAGGCTGAGACTCCGAATGTTGGGCAAAGGCCTAGGACCAGGGCCAGAAATAATGGGCCAATTAGAGTAGGGCCCTCTGCTACTAATCTAAGGGTGCCACCTTGTGCTGATTGAGGGACAAGGCATGGAGGCGAGTGTTGGAATAGAATGGGAGCTTGTTTTGCTTGTGGGTCTATAGAGCATAGGATCAAAGATTGCCCTCAAACACTAGGTCGAGAGCAATTAGTGGGTCAAAGAGGTGCTCAGCCACCAAGGGGTGGACAGCTGCCGCCAAGGGGTCGTGGATAGGCCTGGGGCGGTAACGGCAATGGACATGGATACCGAGCACCAGGTGGCAATGTGGGCCAAGCTGAGGCGAGACAGCCAGCTTTGGTTTATGCTACTTATCGTCGAGAAGATGGGGATGCCCCAGATGTGATAACGGTTATGTTCTTTATATATGAGTTATCTTACACAGCCTTGATTGATATTGGATCGACACATTCATATGTTGCATGCAATAAGACTGAGTCTTTGGGTGATATGTTTGAGATTATTGCAAATGAGATGACTGTGATAAGTCCGTTAGGGCAGTCGGTAGGAGTGAATAAGATGTTTAGGGAGGTACCCTTAGTAGTCCGAGGGGTTACCTTTTTAACGGATTTGATGGAACTGCCGTTTAGTGAATTTAACTTAATCTTAGGTATGGATTGGCTGGTGAAGTACCGAGCCACTTTAGATTGCGCTGCAAAGTGAATGGTGTTAAGAACAGTAGAGGATAAGGAAGTAGTAGTGATTGGTAAACTCCGAAACTATTTATCGAATGTGATTTCAGCATTAAGGGCCGAGAAGTTAGTACGAAAGGGATGCGAAGCCTTTTTGGCTTATATTAGTGATACGGAGGCTAAGAGGCTTACTGTTAAGGAGTTGAGAATAGTTAGGGAATTTCTGAATGACTTTCCCGAGGAGCTGCCTGGGTTACCACCCAACAATGAAGTGGAATTTGGAATCGAGTTGTTACTTGGGACGGCTCCGGTGTCTATCGCTCCTTATCGAATGGCACCAAAAGAGTTGGTGGAACTGAAGGCACAGATTCACGAATTGTTGGATCGAGGGTTCATCTGACCAAGTGTGTCTCCATGGGGAGCACCAGTGTTATTCGTGAAGAAGAAGGATGGAACCTTACGAATGTGCATCGATTATCGACAGTTAAACAAGTTAACTGTTAAGAACAAGTACCCTCTATCGAGAATCGATGATCTTTTTGATCAGTTTAGGAGAGCTTCGGTGTCCTCAAAGATTGACCTACATTCGGGATATCACCAACTAAGGGTTAAGGAGGCTAATGTTCATAAGACAGCTTTCAGAACTCGTTACGAGCACTACAAGTTCTTGGTGATGCCATTCGGGCTGACGAACGCACCTGCCACTTTTATGAATCTCATGAATCGGGTTTTCCAACCCTACTTGGATCGGCTCGTGGTAGTCTTTATAGATGACATTTTGATGTACTCAAAAAATGAGGATGAGCATGATGCACACTTAAGGACCGTGTTGCAAACTTTAAGAAAGAAGCAGTTGTATGCCAAATTTAGTAAGTGTGAATTTTCGCTAAGGGAGGTTACTTTTCTAAGACATGTGGTGTCAGCCGAGGGGATTAAGGTGGATCCTCGAAAAATTGAAGCGGTATTAGACTGGAAAACACCCAAGACGGTATCAAAAATCTGAAGTTTTTTGGGCTTGGCAGGATACTATAAGCGGTTTGTTGAGGGCTTTTCCATAATTGCTGCACCCTTAACTAAGTTGTTGAAGAAAGGGGTATCGTTTGTTTGGACAGACAAGCAGCAAGAGAGTTTTGGAAAACTTAAGAAAGTTTTAACTAAGGCCCCTATATTGATTCAGCCAGTGCCTGGGAAAAAGTTTACGGTTCATAGTGATGCATCGTATGTAGGCTTAGGTTGCGTATTGATGCAAAAAGAAAATGTGGTTGCGTATGCGTCACGACAACTTAAGACTCACGAGGTGAATTACCCAACCCATGATTTGGAGCTAGCTGTGGTGGTGTTCGTGCTCAAAATATGGAGGCATTACTTAAACGGGGAGAAGTGCATAATCTATTCAGACCACAAGAGTTTGAGGTACCTCCTTACCCAAAAGGAGCTAAACCTTAGGCAACGTAGGTGGGTAGAGTTATTGAAGGATTATGGTTGTACGATTGAAAACTACCCTGGCAAAGTGAATGTGGTAGCCGATACGTTGAGTCGTAGGGCTAAGTTAGACTTGAGAGCTATGCTCACCCGTTTAAGCTTGTTGGATGATGGTAGCTTATTAGCTGAACTTCAAGTAAGGCTGATGTGGGTTGAGCAGATAAGGAGTAAGCAATTAGTGGATGAGACTCTGAGTGCTCACTTTAAACAAGTGGAGAGTGGGAAGACATTAGACTTTGGGATAAATGGTGAAGGAGTATTGTGTTTTCCGTGGGAGAATGTGTATACCAAAGGACGATGATCTAAGGCAGTCTGTTCTACGGGAAGCATATAGCGGTCTCTACGCAATGCATCCTGGCAGAAACAAGATGTATTGAAATTTACGTGAGCTTTATTGGTGGCCTGGACTTAAGCGCGAGGTTATGGAATTCGTAGGTAAATGCTTGATTTGTCAAAAGGTGAAAGCGAAACATCAGTTGCCTTCGGGATTGCTTCAGCCAGTAAAGATTCCACTCTGGAAGTGGGAAAGGATCACTATGGACTTTGTTAGTGGGCTACCCTTGACGCCTACTAAGAAAGACTCGATATGTGTTATAGTGGATTGATTAACCAAGTCTGCCCATTTTGTATCGGTTCGCACCGATTACTCATTGCAAAAGCTGGCTAGGCTGTATGTGGCAGAGATTGTAAGATTGCATGGAGTGCCAATTTCCATAATATCTGATAGGGACCCGCGTTTCACTTCGTGATTTTGGAAGAAGCTGCATGAGGCGTTGGGTACTAGGTTGAATTTCAGTACGGCTTTCCACCTTCAAACTGATGGACAGTCAGAAAGAGTGGTCCAAGTATTGGAGGATATGTTGACGGGATGCGTGATTGAGTTTCGAGGTAGTTCGGAGGACTATTTACCATTAGCCGAATTCGTGTACAGCTACCAAGCAAGCATTGGGATGGCTCCGTATGAAACACTGTATGGCAAAGGTGTCGAACTCTAACATTTTGGACGGAGTTGGGGGAACGGAGAGTTCTGGGCCCTAAGTTAGTAGCCGATACTGAGGATAAGGTAAAATTGATTTGGGATCGTTTGAAGGAGGCCTCGGATAGGCAGAAGTCATATGCTGACCTTAAGCGTCGAGAAATAGAGTATGCAGTAGGAGACTTAGTTTTTCTGAAGGTCTCTCCGTGGAAGAAAGTGTTAAGGTTTGGACGAAAGGGGAAGCTAAGCCCAAGGTTCATTGGGCCATATCGGGTGGTGAGACGGATTGGGCCAGTCGTTTATCAGCTGGAGTTACCTCCTGAACTAAGCCAGATCCACGACGTGTTTCATGTTTCCATGCTAAGGTGGTATCGCTCAGATCATTCACATGTCGTGGCAGTGGAAGAAATTGAGGTTAGGTCAGACCTGACTTTCGAGGAAGAGCCCATACAAATAATTGGTCGAGATGTCAAAGTACTGAGAAGGAAGTCCGTTCCATTGGTCAAAGTACTTTGGCAGAATCACAAGGCTGAGGAGGCTACTTGGGAACCTGAAGAAGTGATGCGACGTCAATATCCTCAACTATTTAAACAAGGTAAATTTCGAGGACGAAATTTCTTTTAGGGGGTAGAGTTGTAACGCCCCAAAAATCCCGAAATCCAAAAATCCCAAAATCCCAAATTTCTTTTATTTTCGATTTTGATGAAAATTGTGTTTAATATTCTTATCCAAGCGATAATTTTAATAGGTCTTAGCCAAGGTTGAGTTTGGATTAAGGGGTAGAAGAAATTATAATTTAATTATTAAAAGAATCAGGGCTGACAAATAGGTGGGCTTTTGAATAAATGAAGAATCAATTGGATACAAAAAGAGCCTGTGGTGGAGTGGCTAAGTGACGCCACATAAGGTGTAGTGAGGTGGTGTTTGTAGCTAGCAAGGGGGTCCAAGGTTTGAATCCTAGCTTAGTATTTTTAGAATTTAATTTTGGCCTTAATTAATTATTTGCGACCGTGGACAAGTCATAGGGTTAAGGTGTCGCAACGGGTGTATGCATGTCTAGGATTGGATCTAGAGAGAGCTTGGTACTTAAGCGGTCTTAATGACTCACCTCCTCTTCTCTGGAATCTTTCCTGGTGCATAGTATTCGTTCATCTTAGCTCATGGGACTTGTTAACGGGCCAAGATAAGTGAAAATCGTAATTAAGGAAAAATTACCGAAATGCCTCTAAGGGCAAAAATGACTAAAATACCCTAGGTGTTGAATGTAAGTTTTGTGGATACGACATGCATACATATGATATTCTGCTTAGGTTGCATATGGGTTGGGAATTATGGAACGGAGGAAGTATATGAGGATCGCATGGTTGCTTGACAATCGTGGATCCACCGACGGCTTTTAAAGCCCAATATGTAAATGAAGGTAGTTCCGTAACTGGGCTACCATGGTGCGTGAGTTGGGTGGGTCGATATTTATATCCCCACATGGTGTGACGAGGGATGGAGCCGGTGTGTAGTGGATGGATAATTTGGATAGGATTGCATTGAATGATTGATGAATGATGTTTTTTGTGAATGTTTGTTTTTGTCGAGGGTTGTACACACTGAGTTTGCGAAAACTCACCCCCTCTTTTATTTTATTTTCAGGTGATGCTCAGTAGAAGGTTCGATGTTTGGAAGGACTCTGGGTGGCCAGCTAGCAAGATGATTTGGACTTGGGTTTTTTTTCAAGCATTTAAGTTTTTACTTCTTTTTAAGTATGTTCCGGACTGTTATTGTAATAAGGTTTTCATTGTGTTATTATTACTTGAATTATTATTTTCAATGTAATTACAAGAAGTTGAACATGCGTTTTCTAAATTATAGTATGTTTTCTACGTTTCTGCAAATAAATTTTTAAATGATAAGTTTTCTTAAATCAAATGTTTCGACAAGGTTTTTGTAACTGAAAGGGTGTGTTTTTTTTAAGTTAATTAAGGTTTCTTTTATTTTAAGAAGGGTTTCCAATGAAAACACAGTTTTCACTAAAACACTTCAATGTGACACACCAGATTTGGCCATAACGTCTGGGCCGGGTTTGGGGTGTTACATGACAGTTGTCGTGGGAGAGGTGGAATGGCAGTGGGACTCTAGTGCTTAGGCAGTTAGAGTGCTTGAAGGGATTAGGTAGCCGAAAATTAGGAGGAGAAAGGGAGGATGTGGATAGTGTTCGGTTTGAGGGTTTAATGGAGTGATTCTAGGAGAAAATCAAGGAGAGATGATGTTGAGGGAGTGTTTGAGCCGAATTGGGGTTGTAGGCACCCTTGAATTCAGTTTTGGAGTTGTTTCTTTGCTTTTCATCTTGGTCGCGGTACCATTTTGGTTTTTTTTGCACTTTTGGTTGAAGGCCAATTATGCTATAGACCCTTTTGGGTATTTTTGTTTCTCTCATCTTCTTTCGTTTGCTTTGCTTTCTTTGCTAGGCAGAATACTCTTTTCATTCTTTGCTGTCTCTAAACTCTTCTTTTAGCATCTTAATCAATCTCTCTGACCGAATGTTTCATCTCTTTTCCTCTTCTTATTTTTGGTCGATTTTGACAATTGATCTTCGATCAATCGGTAGGTGCACACGGTTTTTCTAAGGTTTCTCTCCCCCATTCAATTCTCTCCAATCACCTTTTTTGTGTTCATACTTTGGCCAAATACTATTTCTCAAAACTTCTGTTCTTCTTGTGTAGGCCAAATCTGTTAAGGCCTAAAAACCTTCTTTCTTTCCTTCTTCTCTTCTTCCCTCATCGTTTCTTGTGGACGTACTGCCAAAACCTCTTCGATTTATTGGTAAGGCTTGCGGTTTGGTTACCCTAGCCGGATCCTATTTGGCTTTCTTTTCAAAGGTTCAGCTTTTGTATCTATTAGGCTGAACGGTTATTTTTCTCCTTGTCTACCATGGGGAAATGTTCATCCAACAGCTTCTTTCTGTGCGAATGTTGCTAAGAACTCGTTTTCAATAACCAAGGTGTAGGCCGATTACCTTTCCCCTACCAAGGATCTTTTTATTTGTGGTAAGTGCTTTATGCATTATATATATTCTTGGGGGATTGTAAAGTCTTATGAATCAGCTAACTGTTTCATTTGAATGTTAAAGCTTTGGGAGGAATACGTTGATTTTGGGAGCGTGAAGGGTTCTAAGATAGTTCGATTGGTAAGTAGCGATGATTCGGTTAAAATTTTATGCAATGTATGGTTTTTGGATTAACCGTAAATATGACTGATAGTGGGGTTGTTGTGGTTGATCATAGGTGCTTTGATCTCGGACGTGTTGAGGCTATAGTTTCATTACAGGTGCATGTACAACACTACCATTAGATGTGAAATGGCAGAAAAGCCAAAAAGCCAAAAATTGGGGCTGTCGACACCACACGGGCGTTTGGCCGCCCGTGTGGCAGGTCTTGTCATAGAACACGGTCGTGTGATCGATGAAATGGCCATGAGCGCTTTCATGGGCCAAAATAATATTGGGCCATTATGGGCTGAACTAGGCCATGTGGGCCCAATGGGCCTATGGGCCTCACACAAAAAAATCCCACAAAGTGTGGTAAATTGTGAGCCCGACTATGTACACTACACGGCTAAGGCCATTTCAAGGCTATGTGGGCCATACGAGAGTGTGGGCCCACATGGGCCCGCAACATGGACTATATGCCCATTATCACTGATTGACTGTTAAGGTTGCACGGGTCGCCCAAGACAACTGTGGACCTACTATTGGGCCGGTAAGTATACCTGGGCCCTTATTCTGGTAAGATGACTGTTTTACCCCTATGTGATGTATGGTCGTTTGAGCATGCCATTTTTACTGTATGTACATTTATATTATGTTGCATTGCATGGGGTGGGATATATGATTTTGGAGGAACTGTACTGACAGGCTATAAGCCTATTACTGGCAGCTCTATTGCAAATACTATTTTAGTGTCGCAACCGGTACGACTTGGTGTATAGGGTTGTGTGGGTCGATTTTATCCCCACATGGTGTGTAGGGCTGGTATGGAGATAATGTGTAGCGTATGGATTGGGTTGGATTCTTTGTTTGTAAATCAGATCGAAATTGGCTAAGGCCCGCATCGCCATCATTATCGAAATTGGCCTGTGCCCGCATCACTATCGCTACTAAAAGAGGGGCTAAGGCCTTTAACTGTAATTGTAAGGGCTTAGGCCCAAATTGTGTTTACTCTAACTGTATGCTTTTATGGGATTTCACACACTGAGTTTTCGTAAACTCACCCATCTGTTAACTATGCAGGAAATCCCCAGGCTTAAATGGATCGAGGCGATAGAGGACTCAGAGGTGGCCACTCGACAATGTTTCTTTTAATATTATGATTAAGATTTTATTTTGGGTTTTCATTATGTAATAAGGCCTCTTTAATTTTATTTTTATTTTAATTTTGGGATTTAGTTACTTAAATATTAATCTGGTAGTAGTAGGTCTCGGGTTTTCAACAATATATAGACAACTATTTTTCTGAAGACACCACTTTTACACGACACATTTTGGACGATTCTTCAACAAACACTATTTTAGAATTTAATAACATACTAATATAATTAATATTTTGATAAGACAACTTGAGTTTTCACAATGAACCGGGCATCCTAACGTTTTGTTAAAACCTAAAGAGCTTTTATGTAGAACGAATTTTCACGCAATTTGTGTTTTGGAAAACCACTCCAATGTGACATCACAGATTCGGCTAAAATGTCTAGGCCGAGTTTGGGGTGTTACAAAAATATGATATCGTATGTATATATATAGCAATGGTCGAATATACTACACAAGGCACACATGTTCACATTGGTAACTTACTTACCTTATTTTAAGTAGGTAATAAACCAATTCATACCTGATCATTTTAGCTAATTTTGCACATTCGATCACAACCTATTGTTGCCTGATGAAACATTTGGAATTGGGTAGGACACTCGGATAATTACATATATCGTACAATGCCAATGTCCCAGACGTGGTCTTACATGTAATCACATATTGATGCCACTGTCCCAGACAGGGTTTTACTCGCACACATATATCGAAGTCACATATTGATGCCAACGTATAAAACATGGTCTTACTTGCACACATATATCGATGCCATGGTCTTACTCGCACACATATATCGATGACATGGTCTTACTCGCACATCACATATCGGAATCCTATGTCATGACATATGTATCCTAACAATTCCTAAGGTTCATACGGGGCTTTCAGACGTCGTAACTCGGTCAAAACGAATTCATAAACATTTCTGCCAAGCTTATTCACATTCGAATAATACATATATATATTTACATATTTCAATTCAGCATGTATAATTCACATTTAATTAAAATTAAGTACATCTATTTGCTTATAAACTTACCTCGGACGATGATAAACCGGAACGAAACGGCTAGTCAACAACTTTAGTTTTCCCCAATCCAAATCTGATTTTCTCTTTTCTTGATCTAAATTAAAATAAATTAAACTTATTTAATTAAATATTCAATCAAATTCATCTAAAAACACATAAATAGGAAAATTACCATTTTACCCCTGACATTTTACATTTTTTACAATTTAGTCCAAATTGCACAAAACACAAAACATGCAAAATTTGCACACACCATGCTTGGGCCAAATACTCCTAGTGTTCATACAAGTCCACACATTTCATTTATTTTACATTTTAGTCCCTCAATTTATAATTTTTGCAATTTAGTCCTAATTACTCAAAATCATCAAAAATCCCAATACAAAACATGTTAATCTATCACATATCTTTTGTTTTCTACCATCAAACAACAAAAATCACAAGCTTTCAACAATGTCATAACTCAAAATATTCACCAAAATCAGAAATTCAAGCATAGGATTGTAGATAACTTAGCGACGATCTCAAAAACGTAAAAATTATCAAAAACCGAGCTAGTTACATACCTTGATTGAGCATTACTATGGCTGAACCCTAGCTTTCTTTTTCTTTTCTTTCTTATTTTGTTATTTCGGAAAGAACATGAATATATGAAAGCTTATTTTAATCTTTATGTTATTATAACTTATATTATTAACCATTTTACATTTTTACCCTTTACAAATAAATAAATAAAACACATATTCTAAGGTAATTACCTTACACACCATATTCTCATGGTCTAATTACATCTTAGATACCTCAAGTTAATAAGACAATAGCAATTCGGCCTTTATACATATAACCATCAAATTTTTCATTTTACGCGATTAAGTCCTTTTATTTAATCGGGCACTCAAACAACCAAATTAAATTACGAAAATTTCACAGATATAAATTCACACATAATAAAAATAGAAAATAATTATAAATATTTTTTTGACTCAGATTCATGGTCCGAAAACCATCGTTCCGATTAGGGTCTAAATTAGGCTGTTACAACTCTCCCCCTTAGGGATTTTCGTCCCTGAAAATATTACCGGTGAATAGGTTCAGATAACGCTCTTTCATTGTATCCTCTGATTCCCACGTTGCTTCCTCAACTCCGTGTTTATGCCACAGTACCTTAACTAACGGAATTTTCTTATTTCACAATTCTTTAACCTCATGAGCCAAAATTCGAATCGGTTCTTCCTTATATGTCATATCAGACTTAATCTCAACCTCAGACGGATTAATCACATGTGAGGGATCAGATCAATATCTACGAAGCATCGAAACATGGAATACATTGTGGATCTTTTCTAGCTCAGGTGGCAACAACAGTTTATAAGCAACCAGCCCGATACGCTCTATAATCTCATACGGCCTAATAAATCTCGGACTCAATTTGCCTTTACGACCGAATCTGAGCTTTTTCTTCCATGGTGAGACTTTCAAAAAGACTTTGTCTCTGATCTAAAATTCTATACCTTTTTGTTTCAAGTTCGCATACGATTTTTGATGATCTGACGCTGTTTTCAGACTTTCACGGATCACTTTTACTTTCTGTTCAGTCTCTCTGATCAAATCGACCCCGTGTATCTTATTTTCACTAAGATCAGTCCAATACAATGGTGTACGACATTTACGATCGTATAAAGCCTCATAAGGTGCCATTTTGATACTCGATTGAAAGCTATTATTATACGTAAATTAAATTAGAAGTAAGTATCGTTCCCACATACCATCAAACTCGAGAATGCAACATCTCAACATATCCTCAAGTATCTGAATGATTCGTTCTGACTGACCATATGTTTGCGAATGGAAAGCAGTGCTGAAATATAATTTTGTACCTAGTGCATGTTGCAGTTTCTTCCAAAACCGCGATGTAAACCTCATATCTCTATCTGAAACAATAAAAATAGGCAGACCGTGTAATCACACAATCTGAGAAACATACAATTCAGCTAACTTATCGAGCAAATAATCTGTACGAACCAGAACAAAGTGAGCCGTTTTAGTCAATCTATCCACAATAACCTAGGTTGCATCTTTCTTACTCGGTGTCAACCGTAAACCAGATACAAAATCCATCGTGATTCTATCCTATTTCCACTCAAGTATCATGATCAGTTGAAGCAATCCAGAAGATACCTGATGCTCGACTTTTACTTGCTGACAGACTAAACATTTCAAAACAAAGTCAGAAATGTCTCGTTTCATACCATGCCACCAGTAAAGTTGTCTCAGATCATTCTACATTTTCGTACTACCCATGTGAATAGATAACTGACTGTTGTGAGCTTCATTCAAAATCATCTGAATCAACTCTGAATTTCTCGGAATCAATATTCGATTTCTGAACCTCAAACAACCCTCAGCATCAACTCCAAACTCTGAATCAACATTTGAATCACATTGAGCTCGTTTTGCTATCAAATCATCATCAACTTTCTGAGCATCACAAATTTGTTGAACAAATAACGGCCTTGCTTTTAATTCAGCTATTATCGAACCATCATCAGATATAGCCATATGCACATTCATTGCACGCAAAGAAAAAAGTGATTTTTGGCTTAAAGCATCAACAACAACATTGGCCTTTCCCGGGTGATAGTCAATCACAATCTCGTAGTCTTTTGGTAATTCTAACCATCGGCGTTGTCTCAAATTTAGATCTTTCTGATTCAGACTTTTATGATCAGAATAAACATGACATTTCTCACCGAACAGATAGTGACGACATATCTTCAATGCAAACATAATAGCTGCCAATTCTAGGTCGTGTGTCAGAAAGTTCTTTTCAAGTGGCTTTAACTGTCTCGAGGCATAAGCTATAACTTTGCCTTCCTGCATCAAAACACATCCCAAACTATTTAAAGATGCATCACTATAAACAACAAATTCTTTACCCGATTCTGGTTGAACTAGTACTGGAGCTACAGCCAAAAGGGCTTTCAACTGATCAAAACTTTTCTGGCACTTTTCTGACCACTCGAACTTAACATCTTTCTGCAATAGCTTCGTCATCAGGGTTACAATCATAGAGAAACCTTTCACGAACTGCCTATAGTATCCGACAAGTCCTAGAAAACTTTGGACTTTAGAAACATTTCTCAGAGGTTTCCA
Source organism: Gossypium longicalyx (assembly GCA_025698465.1). Lineage (NCBI taxonomy): Eukaryota > Viridiplantae > Streptophyta > Magnoliopsida > Malvales > Malvaceae > Gossypium > Gossypium longicalyx. The sequence goes on from CM047002.1 coordinate 82,440,932, forward strand.
ATTAAGTATAGCTGAAATTTTACTCGGATCAACCCAAATACCCGATGCTGATACAACATGGCCCAGAAAACTAACTTCGTGTAACCAAAACTCATATTTACTGAACTTTGCATATAACTGTTTATCTCCCAAAGTCTGTAACACAAGTCTCAGACATTCGGCATGCTTAGTTTCATCACGGGAATAGATCAAAATATCATCTATGAACACAACCAAAAACCAATCCAGATACTATCTGAAGATCCAATTCATCAAATCCATGAAAACAATAGATGCATTAGTAAGTCCGAAAGGCATAACCAGAAACTCATAATGTCGATACCTCGTTCAGAAAGCAGTCTTTGGCACATCGAAGTCTTTAACTCGTAACTGATAGTAGCCTGATCTCAAATCTATCTTTGAAAACACTGTAGCCCATTTCAGTTGATCAAACAGATCATCAATTCGTGGCGACAGATACTTATTATTTATAGTCACCTTATTGAGCTATCGATAATCAATACACATTCTCATAGTTTCGTCTTTCCTTTTCACAAATAAAACTGGTGCACCACAGGGAGAGAAACTCGGTCGCGCATAACCTCTATCTGTCAACTCTTGCAACTGAGCTTTCAATTCTTTTAATTCAATAAGTGTCATTCTGCACGGAGCTATCGATATTGGAGTCGTCCTCGGCACTAATTCAATACGAAACTCAACTTCTCGAATAGGTGGCAAACCCGGTGATTCTTTAGGAAACACATCCGGATACTTGTATACAACAGGTACTGATTCAATCTTTCTTTCGGTTACTTTACTGTCAAGCACATATGCAAAGTAAGCTTCATAATCTTTTCTTTCATATTTTTGGGCTAACATCGAGGGAATCACTGCCGGTAAACCGTTCAGATTATTAGATTCAATCCGAATAACCTCATCATTCTGGCACCGTAAATCAATAGTCTTTCTTTTATAGTTTACAACAGCATCATGCAAAGTCAACCAATCCATACCCAGAATTATGTCAAACTCATCAAATGGCAACAACATCAAATCAGTTGGAAAGCACGAATCTCAAATCATCAAGGGAAAATTCTTACACACTTTATCACCCATTACACACCGGCCCAAGGGGTTCGATACTCTAATCACAAACTCAGTAGACTCAACAGGCAAAGTCTTACTAAATACTAAAGTCTCACACACATAAGAATAAGTCGAACCAGGATCAATCAATGCAATTACACTAGTATCATAAAGAGTTAATGTACCAGTAATAACATCTGAATATGAGGCCTCCTCGGGTGTGCGGATAGCATAAGCTCTGACGGGTGCTCGAGCCTCGGATCTAACGGCCGTATCTTTAGTCCCTCTCTGACTGCTACTCACATTACTCGTATTTTTGGGTGGTCTACCTTGAGTTACAGTGTTACCCGATCTCGTATTCTGTATTGGATTTTGTTCAGCTAACTTAGGGCATTCACGAATATAATGATCCATCGATCCACATTTAAAACAAGCTCGATCATGCAATCTACAACTGCCAAGATGTCACTTACCACAATGTTTACACTTGGATTGATTTGATCTGACATTACCCACACTAGCTACTGAGGTAGCTCTCGAGCTTATAGGTGGTCTATCCCGATCTCGTCGTGAATAACCTGAAGTAGCCTTTGAACGGCTAAAATCATCTCGAAACTTCTTCGATGCCGACTGAAATGATTCATTCGACGATCTCTTATGTGAATCTCTAGCTTCAAAGTCAGGTTTTCTTTTCTCTTTCCCGAGCTCTTTGGCTTTGTAGGCTCGCTCAACCAGTACTACGAACTCTTTTATCTCAAGTATGCTAACAAGCAGTTTAATGTCTTCACTTAAACCATCTTCGAATCTTTTACACATGATAGCTTCGGTCGAAATACACTTGCGAGCATATCGACTAAGCCTCACAAATTTCCGCTCATATTCTGTCACGGTCATCCGACCCTGTTTCAACTCCAGAAATTCTTTGCGTTTCTGGTAGATAAATCTTTGGCTAATGTATTTCTTATGAAACTCAGTCTGAAAGAATTCCCAGGTCACTCGCTCTTTTGGAACCACCGATACTAGTGTATTCCACCAGTGATATGCAATGCCTCGTAGCAAAGATATGACACATTTTAAACACTCATCCGGGGTACAAGATAGGTCATCAAATACACGGATAGTATTATCAAGCCAGAATTTAGCTTGCTCATCATCATCATCATCAGTAGCTTTGAATTCTTCAGCCCCGTGTTTTCTCATTTTATCAACAAGAGGCTTAAGCAATCTCAACGGATTACTTACTTGAGGTATAACAGGTATCAAAGATCGATTAGTTAGGGGTGGAGGTTGTTGTACAGCCAGATTAGTTCAGATATATTGAGTAAACTAGTCGTTCATCATTTGGTAAAAGGCTTGTTTAGCCTCTCCCTCTTGGTTACTCGAAGTCAGTCGAGAATCAACCGGCGCTGTCCCTTACGCGGGAGCAACCGCTATACTCTCGACATCATCAGCTATAGCTTTATCGGGAACCATTTACTATACAAAAACACATTTTCAAATGTCAGAAGTCATCACACTATCGCAGTATATTATATGGCATGTATAGCTAGACTCCCACGTACTATGTTAGTCCTAGAATTAACTAAACCATAACTCTGATACTAGCAAAATGTAACACCCCTAACCCGTATCCGTCATCGAAATGAGGTTACGAGGCATTACTGATCATAATACAATTCAGAACAGACTATCATTACATAGTTAATCATCTAATAAATTTTCAAAATCAAACTGACATATTTCGATTCTATAGTTCATATAATTTCCAAGGATATAATTAATCAATACAAATAAAGATTCATGAAGATCAAATGTTAAATTCAAAACCAATATATGTCATTTCACATACCAATTAAATATGTATACTGTAACATTTATGACATTCAAATAATGTGTCATTTAAAAACCGATACAAAAACCATATTAATCTTTTATCTATTCGGCTAACAAAGTTTACCTATACATATTTATTGATTTTCGAATAGCTATTAAACTCACATACGCATACATATTTTTACTTTACACAATAATCATATACCAAATATACCTCATATAAATAACATGCATTTTAATTTACTAATGCATTACATGTTATAACACAATACACATCTATTTATTACTCCATAACCGAAACACATGATCAAGAACCATCATATATATATATATATATCTAAAGATGAGATATATATCAAGTCAACTCACCATATGCATAAATACTTATACAAGTAAATGTCGAATCACAAATTGGTTATAACAGTCTCATATAATTTCAACTTATAACCGAATTTACAAACACATTATTGTAATAGTTTTCAAACCAACTCATGTTACAATTTATACTTCACAAGAATAAGGCATTAACCACAAATAGACATATATTTAAAACATGAATCTTACATACCATGTAATAAACATATCAAAACAAACTTATATCATGTTCTGATATAGCCAAACAACCTTTAATGCCAAATCACATATAACACATTGACCAAATACAACAACCAAAATTCACATATACTTTTACCTGTACATACCGTAGCTGAATTAGCCACATATTCATCCAAAATCATTAACCATTTCCAAAACACATAACACCTATCACAAACACCATTCATTCATAGCACATAACATTATAACCAAAATGAACTTAAACCATAATCAAACAAAACCGAATTCAAACATAGAAATTAAGCCATGCATGGCTCAAATTATACATAGACCAAAATACAACATTCCAAAAGTATAATCCAGCTTATACATGCCATAGGTTCGAAAAATACCAAAAACAGTCGATAGTGTGATAGACTTTGCTGATGATCCCCGAGCTCGTAACTTGACTCCAAAATCTATAAAATAGAGGTAAACAAGAACACACACAGTAAGCTATTTAAGCTTAGTAAGTCATAAAAAAATAAACTATTCGATAACATGAACAATTCATTTAAAGTAAATCTAATTATACTATCATAATCATATTAAACCCAAAATCTTATGGTTTCACATAACATATACTTTTGCCTATAAGTTTACTTAAGACTGAAAACACATAGAAAAATATTAACAAAATATCTTTCAATTTCAAAGTTAATTATCATTATATGAACACATATACATATATTCTTAAATCAAAATATGATATCATATGCATATATATAGCAATGGCCGAATATACTACACAAGGCACACATGTTCACATCGGTAACTTACTTACCTTATTTCAAGTAGGTAATAAACCAATTCATACTTGATCATTTTAGCTCATTTTGCACATTCAATCACAACCTATCGTTGCCCGATGAACCATTCGAAATTGGGTAGGACACTAGGATAATCACATATATCGTACAACTCCGATGTCCCATACGTGATCTTACATGTAATCACATATCGATGCCACTATCCCAGACAGGGTCTTACTCGTACACATATATCGAAGTCACATATTGATGCCAATGTATAAAACGTGGTCTTACTCGCACACATATATCAATGACATGGTCTTACTTGCACATCACATATCGGAATCCTTTGTCATGACATATGTATCCTAACTATTCCTAAGGTTCATACGGGGCTTTCGGACGTTGTAACTTGGTCGAAACGAATTCATAAACACTTCTACCAAGCTTATTCACATTCGGCTAATACATACATATATATATTTACATATTTCAATTCAGCATGTATAATACACACTTAATTAAAATTAAGTACGTCTATTTGCTTATAAACTTACCTCGGACGATGAAAAATCGGAACGGAACAGCTAGTCGACAACTCTAGTTTTCCCCCGATCCAAATCTGATTTTCTCTTTTCTTGATCTAAATTAATATGAATTAAACTTATTTAATTAAATATTCAATCAAATTCATCCAAAAACACATGAATGGGCAAATTACCATTTTACCCCTGACATTTTACATTTTTTACAATTTAGTCCAAATTGCACAAAACACAAAACATGCAAAATTTGCACACACCATGCTTAGGCCAAATACTTCTAGTGTTCATACAAGTCCACACATTTCACTTATTTCACATTTTAGTCCCTCAATTTATTATTTTTGCAATTTAGTCCTAATTACTCAAAATCATCAAAAATCCCAATACAAAACATGTTAATCTATCACATATCTTTTATTTTATACCATCAAACAACAAAAATCACAAGCTTTCAACAATGGCATAACTCAAAATATTCACCAAAATCAGAAATTCAAGCATGGGTCCTGTAGATAACTTAGCAACGATCTCAAAAACATAAAAATTATCAAAAACTGAGCTAGTTGCATACCTTGATTGAGCTTTACTATGGCCGAACCCTAGCTTTCTTTTTCTTTTCTTTCTTATTTTGTTATTTCGGTAAGAACATGAATATATGAAAGCTTATTTTAATCTTTATGTTATTATAACTTATATTATTAACCATTTTACATTTTTACCCTTTAAAAATAAATAAATAAAACACATATTCTAAGGTCATTACCGTACACACCATATTCTCATGGTCTAATTACATCTTAGATACCTCAGATTAATAAGACAATAGCAATTCAGCCTTTATACATATAACCATCAAAATTTTCATTTTACGTGATTAAGTCCTTTTATTTAATCGGGCACTCAAACGACCATATTAAATCACGAAAATTTCACAGATATAAATTCACACATAATAAACACAGAAAATAATTTTAAAATATTTTTCTGATTCAGATTCGTGGTCTCAAAACCATAGTTCCGATTAGGGTCTAAATCAGGCTGTTACATTGATTCTGATTTCCAAGGTCCATCTTAACTTGTCTTTGAGCTGTTCGTTCACGTTTTCTTTGTCTAAAAGTTCACTCAATTTCAGGGTCTACAGGGAGTAAGTCGATAATTCAATCTATGCTCATAAGCACCTGAAAAGAAAATCACAAAATTAAAAAGAATAAGTTAGTAATGTTAGAAACAAATCAAATTGAAAAAAAAATCACTAAAGAAATGACTATGGCAACAGTTGACAATCCCCGGCAACTGTGCCAAAAACTTGTAATGCTGGGATTTGTGCAAGTGTAGATAGTCGTTATCAAGTAATAAGTAAGAATCGAGTTATCGTCTCCATAAGGATTGTATTTGTGCTAAGTCACTTAATTTGTAAAATTATATTAACAATCTGGTAAATGAAAACACAATTTAGTTAAGAAGTGATGATTAAAACATATTAAACTAAATGCAATGATCCCTAATGCAAATTAACCTAAGTATGCAAACTATATAAATGAATTAGATTTTAGCAAAATTAAACACAACTTGCAACAATTATAACATAAATAAACTAGGAAAATTACTTTAATTAAACTCAATTTATTATCAACATCTTAATAGTATTCAAAAAAACATTCTATGGCAACTCGATCTTTCATGAGTTTGGAAACCACGTTAGGTCCTTTCGGAATCCTTTACTTAGTAAATACGCATTTTAATGATCCTTTTTTACTAAGGGTTTCTTAGCATTCGTGCGAGGTAACAGGGACGTGTTAGGTTTGAAGCATTTTATTCACACAAATCTAAAAACTATGCAAATAAAATAGCCTGGTTAGGGTTGTTATGCAACCTGCAATTTAATCGGGTTAGGATCTAAATTGAGCATGCACATTTCAATTATGCGTCCACTAGCCGTCGTCTGGTTAGGATCGCTTAGCTAATTCAGGTGCATTTCAATCACGTATGAACGAAATACAGACTTGATTTTAATTGAAAACATGATCGATTGAGGCACAAACATTATAAGCATGAATCTAATAAATATTATTTAATCAAAGCAATCATCCTAGCTTAAATAAAATTAAGCTAACATTGTTGTAAACAAGAACAAAGAACATATAGCAAACATCTTTAATTAAAGAAAAGAAAGATTAAACCCAATTCAGAGTGGCTGTCACCCAAGACTCTGACTGACGAGGCTCCTTCGTTCCTTTGCTTCACTCATTTGCTGATGGCTTTCCAAGGTGGTTCCAAGGTGGCCGACCAAGGGTTCTTTAAGAGGCTCAAATGCTAAAAAATCTTTATGAAAAGATGATGATAGGCGTGGGGAGAAAAGAAGAATGCTAAGAGAATTTAGAGAGGAGAGCATGATGAATGATGAGGGATGAGGGATGAGTAGAAATGTGAGAAAGAGGTCTTATTTATAGGTGAGGAGAGGGGGATAGTTTACTAAAAATAGGAGTTTTCATCTTTTGAAGCATCTTCCATTGGTGGCTAGCCATAAATTTTGGAAGTTGAGCTTGATTTTTGGTTAATTTGAGTGCCACAACAACTCAGGATTGAGACTCGGTCAAGTGCAAATCTTAAGGTAAATCTCTAATTTCTTCAGCTCTTCAAGGACCTTGTGCAATTAAACCAAAAAGTCGTTTATGGACAGCCATGTGCAGCCAAATTTTGGGTTGACTTGGTCCCTAATTTGGATATTTTTGTAATCCAGCAAAGTTATCAGACCTATCCAGAATAAATCAACAAGTTAGAGGACCAAAGAATAAAATTTATACAATTTAATTAATTAATTTAAAACCCAAATTATTAATGAAATATTTTAAAATGAATTATTAAATATAATTTTATATTTTATTATTTAATTTAATCATGTATGGCCCACTTTATGTCTTAAAAAATATAATATATTCAAATTAATATAAAATAAGCCATTTATTGCATAAAACTATATAATAAAGCATAAAATCACATTTTAATAATTTCTTAGCATAAAATCACATTTTAATAATTTCTTTGTCCTAATTTCATATTTTCACATATTTCATTAATTTATTAAAAAATTACTTAGTTTTAACAACAATTTTAAGTTAAAAGGTGATAAATTACATAGGAAAATTTCTATATATTTTTCCGTTTACAGCTTTCCATTCTTTCAATTCTGTTGGAGCCATTCTGTACAGAGCTATCGATACCGGTGATGTTTCTGGTACTAATTCAATAGCAAACTCGACCTCTCTAATCGGTGGCAACCCAAGTAACTCTTCTGGAAACACATTCGGATATTCACAAACCACTGGCACTGATTCAATCTTCGATTTAGACACTTTTTTATCCAGTACATACGCAAAATAAGCATCACAACCTTTCCTCACATATTTTTGAGCTAACATCGTCGATATCACTATAGGCAATCCACTTGAGTCATCAGATTCAGTTCAATGAATTTCACTATTCTGACATTTCAAATCAATAGTCTTTCGTCTACAATTCACAACAGTATCATGCAAAGTCAACCAATCCATACTCAAAATCACATCAAATTCATCAAACGGTAAAAACATCAAATTTGCCGAAAAACAATAACCCCGAGTCATCAAAGGATAATTTCTGCAAACTTTATCAACTAGGACATACTTGCCTAAAGGGTTCGATACTTTAATCACAAATTTGATAGACTCAACAATAAATTCTTAATAGACACTAAATTCTTACAAACATACGAATGAGTCGATCCAGAATCAATCAAAGCAATTACATCAATGTCATAGAGAGAAAATGTACCGGTGATAACAACTGGTGATGACGCATCTTGGCAAGCGCGAATATCTTAAGCTTTGGTTGGTGCTCGAGCCTCAGATATCACAGTAGAATCTTTTGTCGTACCTTTGCTACTAGTCACATTTCTCGTATTTCTAGGTGGTCTCCCGTTTACAACTATATTACTCAGTCTTGTATTCAGAAATTTGTCTTTCTTGGGTAACCTAGGACAATCCCGAATAAAATGATCTTGCGAGCCACATCTAAAACAAGCTTTGTTATTCATCCACTAGTCTCCAAAATGTCATCTTCCACACTATTGACACTCAGGTTTGTTGGTTCTAACACTACCAACGCTCGATACTGAAGTGTCTTGAGCTTTAGGACTCGTGTATTGCTTCCCACGATCTCTATTAGAATACCCCACTAAAGCATTCGAACGATTATACGAATCCTACGATTTATTTGAAGAAGAATGATAGGGTTTACTCATTGGTCTCTTTCTCAAATCTCTAGCCTCAAAATCGACTTTTTCTCTTTTCTTTACCAAGTTCTTCGACTTTACAAGCTCTATCAACCAACACAAAAAACTCTTCCAATTCAATAATCCCAACTAGAAGCTTAATGTCTTCGTTCAACCCGTCTTCGAATTGCTTACACATAATTTCCTCAGTGGAGACACATTCTCATGCGTGTTTACTTAGTCTCACGAATTCTCTTTTGTACTCAGTTACAGTTAGACGACCTTATTTTAACTCTAAAAATTCTTTGCGCTTTTGATCAATAAATCGCTAGCTTATGTATTTCTTTCTAAACTCGGTCTGAAAGAATTCCCACATGACTCTTTTTCTCGGCACCACAGATATCGAAGTGTTCCACCACTGATATGCAGTATCTCTCAGAAGTGGTACAGCACATTTAACACATTCAGCTGGCGTGCAAGAAAATTCATCAAATACTTGGATCGTATTCTCAAGCCAAAACTCGACTCTCTCAGGATCATCATCAACTGTAGCTTTAAACTCTTCAGCCCCGTATTTTTGAATTTTATCCACAAGTGGCATACTTAAACGTAAAGGTTCCAAACCTTGAGGAGCTATGGGAACCGGTTAGGGAATAGGTGGGGGTGGAGGTTGCTGAGCAGCCGAATTAGTTCGGACAAACTCAATGAACCATTCGTTCATCATTTGGAAAAAGGCTTCCTTAGCCTCTCCTCCCTGACTCCCAAATACAAGTCTCGATTCAGACTACGCTACTTTATGAACGGAGGCTAGCGCATTACTTTCTACATCATCAACAACTGCTCGATTGGAATCCATTACTATATGAGAACACGATTTAAAACTGTCAAGAGATATCACACTATCACAGGTTATGTATGGCATGTATAGCTAGACTCACATACGTTACGTTAGTCCAAGAATCGGCTAAATCGTAGCTTTGATACCATAAATGTAACACTCCTAACCCATATTCAACGCCGGAATAGGGTTACAGAGCATTACCTGACTTATTACAAAAACATACATTTTTCATACATTTTTCATATTCAAATAAAAATCATTCACATTCACTCATATTGTCCCTAATACGAGACCTCGAGGCCCAAATCATGCACTAGAAGTAGTTAGGGACTAAACCAATAACCGAGGAAAAATTTTGGAAAACATAGAGAATTTTCAAAGTACAAGGGACACACGCCCGAATGGCCCGGCCCTATGTCTCACATGGCCAAACAAACGCCCCTATCACAGGCCGTGTGGACATTCAAAATGGGATCACATGGCCATGTCCCAACCCATTTCTGACCCCGTGTAACTCTCTAACTTGGTTCACACGGCCAACCACATGCCCGTGTGACTAGCCCGTATACCCTTTCAAAATGGCCTCACACGCCCGTGTGCCAGATTGTGTGTTAGGTCGTGCCAAAACTATAGGGTATACTGACTTATGTCATTATGCCAAATCACACGCCCGTGTGCTAGCCCGTGTAGAGCATACTGACTTGGTCTCTAATAAACATCATGGGACATACAGCTGTGTCACCTGACCATGTGTCACACACGGCTGACACACGCCCGTGTCTCTACCAGTGTGAACAAAAATAGGCTATTTTCCAAGCCATCTTTCTCACACAAATTTGCATCCACCTAAACATGTCAAACGGCATATAACATAGCATCAAAAGACATTCAAACCAATCTCATCTAAGCCTCAATCATGCTATTTCCATACCAACAACTCTATGGCTCATAACATCATGTTTTGCCAATTCAAAGTATACCAATTTCACATCTAAAAATCACCTAAATGGTCACTTTCAACTATGCATTATTTTTCCTAAAACCACATACATACCATATCTCAAAATTCAACCACTTGGTACTCAAAATACCAATTCACAATAAGCATTCACATAGCAATTTTAAACCACATAACAAAAGGCCATCTGCACATATATATATACATCAACAAGTATACCAAAATAACCCAAGTCACATGGCTATACACATAACCAAAACATACTTCATTTACAAGCCAAATCAATTGGCTAAATACATTAACAACATATAGGCCATATTAACCACAACACCTATACATGCCATATAACCAAATACATAAGTTCAAAAATACCAAAATGACAGCTTGATAGTGTGACGAGATCTCCGACAACTCCCAATCCGAGCAATCTTTGAAATCACTATAAAACATAGATGAGTAAACAAAGTAAGCTATAAAGCTTAGTAAGCTTGTATGCTTAATAAGGAAAACTTACCATTTAACTACAATTCAAGTACTTAAACATCACATAATGCAATCTAATTTAAATCCAAAAACCTAACACATATTTAATCCAAAGGTTAAACATGAATTTCGTCAATTTCTTCGATTCAATGATTGTATAGTTCACATATATACCTATATTAATTGGTATCAATTTCATACTCTTCCAATTCATCGATATACCCATTGAACCATTTGGAATAATATCGAATACTCAGGAATCTCACACCCTAAGTGCCATCTCAATCTCATATCTCATATAGTGCTCACTCTCAAGCTATCAACGGGTCTGCTCACACAAGCTGATGGTCAAGACGTAATTACACGGTGCTGCTCACACAAGCTGATGAGTAACCGCAACACATGCCAAAAAAATCAGCCACCGGTAGAACGTACGGACCAACACCCAAACATAATAACCCCTAATGACATGTCATTTGTATCTTATCTATTCCTAAGGTTCAACAAGGATTTAAACATTTTCGAATCTTCATCGAACATTTTTGTAAAGTCATAATCACAATTAATACAATTATAAAGCATTTAAAACATAATTATATTAATGCTTATTAACATACGAACTTACCTCGATCACAGAAATGACGTAATAGGATCAACTAATCCAAAACTTTATTTTCCCCCAATCTAGATTCGTACGTTGCTTTTCTTAATCTATATAATCAAATTTAACTTATTTAAAACACATTCTATTCAATTCAGTCCAAAAATTCATATTATGGAAATTTTAGACTTTTACCCCTAATATTTCAACTTCGTTACAATTTAGCCTCTAACTCATAAAAATGCAAATTCATGCAATTAAGTCCACAACCATGCTAGCCGAATTTCATATAGACCCATAGTAGCCCAAAATTTTCATTATTTCACACATTTCACCATGAATTTTACACATTTTACAAATAAATCCTTAATTTGCAATTTCAACCAAAATCACTTAACAAATGATGTTTATCTAACAATAACTATTCATTTTCTATCATCAAACATCAAAATACATAGATATTCATCAATGGTAAAACCCTAAACCTTTAACAGTTTTGCAAATTAGTCCTTGGGCTATCTAGATTAAGTTACAACTATCTCAAAAACATAAAAATTATTAAAAACCGAGTAAAAAATCACTTACATGCACACAACAAGGTTGGTCGAATGTTTGGGTGGTCTTTAATGGTTTCCTAGTCTAAATTTCAATTGAAGAAATGAAGAAGAAATATGATACCTTTTTTTTTTTCTTACTTTAATTTTAATTTATTTTGTTATTTTCTAAATTAACCTTATCATTAAACCATTAATATCACTTAATTAATGTCCATCTTTGTCCACTCAAATAAAAAATTGTCTAATTACCACTTAAGGACCTCCACTATAAAGCCTATAGCTATTAGACACCTTTAGCTAATAGAACTCAACTTTTACACTTTACGCGATTTAGTCCTTTTTATTGAATTGAGCATTCAAACGATAAAATTTCTTAACGAAATTTTTACACAATCATAAAATCTTGTTGTAGACCTCAATTTAATAATAAAATAAATATTTTAACCTCGAATTTTTGGTCCCAAAACTACTGTTCTGAGTTGACTAAAAATAGGTTGTTAGAAATGGTTCAAACCCTCATTCTTATATAAACATCATTCCTTAAAGTTCCAAAAAAATTCTTGACATTTGGGCTTGAAAAACTTGAGGGGTTTGTCGCCATTGATGGTTCGAGATCGCTAGATCTTCTAGGTTTTCTAGGAGGCATTTTCAACAAAATTTTTAACTTGTAGAGCTAACTAGATATCAAGCAATATACTTTGAATGCAATAAAACAATAAAAGTCTAAGTTGGAACTTTTAACCTAGATTTGAAAGCTTGTTACTCCATTCGAAGGTTTGTTCCAAACTCCTTTATGAATATGGGTTGTTTAACTTGCACTTAAAAGAAACAAAGAGGAGAAAAAAGATTATAGCAAAATAAAAAGAAAAGAGAAGAAAATAGATTTTAAGGTTCAGGGGTTTTGATAGGTTGTTGAGAGGATTTGAGGCTAATGAATGGTTAAAAATATTTAAATTTGTTTTTGGTTTATTTTTTTGTATTTTATCCTTAAAAATTGGGTTAAGAAAAGGGTTAAGCCATCGGGTTACGTGACAGGTTAGGTCAGCCCTACAAAAAATTACAACGATGTCATGACGTAGGGGTTTCTTGTTGCAACACCCTTGGCAGGATACCGATGCTGCAACATCGGGGTTCAATGTTGTAACACATTTTGAATTTTGAACTTAGGGGTATATTGATTACTTTGTCATGACACAGAGATGCTTTGTCGTGACATCAAGCTAAATTGCTCAATTTCTTGAACCTGATGTGGTGTCTCCGTGTTGCGACACTGACTCTATTTCGGCCCCTCTTCTAAAATTTCAAAGTGTGCGAAACAAATATAACCTATAATAAAAAGGATTAAATTCTAATATAAATAAGTCCTAGTGTACTTCTCCGCACGTTTTAGAGCACACATTGCCCTTTGATAAACCATAAATGTAACATATTTTAATTCCATGCTTGGCATATTTTTGGATTATTTATGATGAGAATTAATGAATTCGATGCTCCTAATCCCTTAAATTCCTATTTATATACTTAGAAGAGCATTTGGAAGCAAAATGAGCGAAAAGGGGCCAAAATCAGAGTTTTCAAGATCCATACGGGCTGGGCACACGCCCATATGATCTACACAGGCAGTCCAGACGTCGATATGCCAGCCCATGTCGATATCGCTTCTTGTTTCCCAAACATGCGAAAAAGCCAATTTTTAGGGTTTCTGAGCATTCTAAAGTCTATATAAACGCACTAGAAAAAGACCTAAGGGGGACACACAGAGCAAAAAGCAGAAATTACTTGAAGGAAGCCGTTGGAATCGTCTCAGAAGTAGATCCACCTCAAGATTGAAGATCTCCATTCAAATTTCTCTCAAAGATTATTTGAGTTTTTTATGTCTTGTTGTTTTTCTAAATTTGAGATATTTTCCTTTTACATTATGAACTAAACTCCCTAAATACTTAGGGAGGATAAAACCTACGATGGATCTTGTTATTTAATTATCTAAATTACATGATAAATACTGATTCTTGTTCGTAATTATGTGTTATTAGTTCTTGCCTTAATATTTTTCGGATATTAATTCAAGTTTGATGTGCTTATTCAGTGGAGCAAAAGTCCCTGTTTAAGAGTGGATCTGACATAATTATGCGGAGTTGATTGCAATCCTAGAAATAGGACGACATAAATCTGCCGAATTAGAGTCAAATCTAATAAGGGAATCCACAGATCGAGTTAATGCGACAATAGGGTTTTAATTAGAAAGAGATTTCAATTAATCAACCTAGAGTCAACTTTTTTAGTCTCGAAAGAGATATTAACATAATTTAGGGGTTTCTACGGATCAAGACAAGTGAATAAATCGTTTGATTTAGAGTCAGAATAATAACTGAAGTCTAGGTGGAATCTTTCCTGGGTATTGTCCTCTTTATAAGCTTTCTTCAAGTACTTTTCCCAATTCGCTCTTTGTCGCGTTCAATAGTTAATTAGTTAATTAATTTTAGATTAAAAACAAATCCCTTATATTTTAGGCTCAATAATAGAAAGATAGTTAATACTAGTACTTTTAGTCCTCGTGGATACGATATTCTGGACTCCCCATAGCTATACTACCATTCGATAGGTGCGCTTGCCTTAGTCGTGATCGTAGTCTAGTTTAGTGATTCATAAAATGATCATCACCCTTACTGTAAAATGATTAAGGTGTGAGCAAGAAAACTTCCCTGAGAAGGCCGAAGCCCTTGTAGCCTTGTAGCTTACTCTGATTTTTCGGTTTTCGCTTTTTTTGCTCCCAAGTGCTCTATTAAGTATTAAAACATGAATTTAAAAGATTAGAAGTATAAAATTCAAAATTAACATCGAATAATCACTTAAAAACGCATTAAGAATAAGATAAAAACATGTTACTTTTAGCACTTATGAGGTAGATTCTCATAGAGTTTCTTTGGTTGAATTAGCCTGGCCTTACAATGCCAATGAGGACATGGCACAAATCTTAGTGGGAAGGAGAAAGGAACCCCCATTTTGATTTCTATGACATTTGTGGACTACGCCCACGAAACTGGAACATTATTTGTCATGGTACTTCATCTGCTCATTCCTCTAAGAAAGCTAACCTTACTATTGCTACTGTTGTAGGGTCTTCTTCTTATTCTCAACCATCTAGCATGCCCCTTCAGCAACTAACATGGTCATTTTGGCACTAATGAATGAAGTTTGAGAGAACGAAATGAACACTACTGCTCTAAGTAGAGCATCGACGGGTCGAGCTCGAAAAAGGCCAAGGGTGGTTGTCTGATGTTAGTATTCTCCTCCTCCATCTTTTGATTTATGTAGGATTTTACAGCTGCAATTTAATGTTCTATTTTTTATGAGTTTACCGACACATGCCTTGTGCTAGGAAAACTCAGAACCGTCATTTTTTACTAATATTGATCCAAAAGAAATTAAGTTTTACTTTAGATTTTTTTTTAAATTTTCTTTAGGTTTATTGACCAGATGTTTTTCAACAATTATCAATGACCATTGAGAGGTTTGTATGAAGGAAAAAAAATTCAATCGAACGCCTGTAAATAACGTGTCAATTCTTTGGAGGATATCATTATTAGAGACTACTTCGAACATATAAATAGTCGTGATTCCAGTAGCTGTGGTTCACATTGGAGAAATCAATCAATCTTTTTCTTGGAGCAACAATCAAAAGCCTTATATTTCAACATGGCAACCTTTCACCAAACTTATCGCCCACAAGCTCAAGCATCTGCCATTGAAGAGAAGCCATCAACAAAAGTGAGGCTTATGCATTCACGTCATGATTTTTTTCAGTTTGAATGAATTCTGAAAGATCCAAGTGAAGCGATTGGAAAATGCTATTGAATATCTTTCTCCGAAAACTTTACCAAGTAACATTGATAGAAATTCTATGAGTGGTAAAGAGTTGGATGTTGATAATTCTTACCTAAAATTGCCAAACTGTTCACAAATGGAGTATTTTTGGTGAAGGTCATGAAGTAAAGGTTCAAAAAGAAAGCTATTAGAAGAGTTTCCATTCAAACCGCTTGAAGAATAAATTTTGGTAATGAGACAATATCATTAGGCCATAACAGAAGTAAAGAATAAGGTTAAACGGAAATTAAGAAGATAAAGATGATAGGAAATACAAGAAGAAGATGACAACGAAGTATTTTATCTGCAAAAGATTTGAATCGACGAATTCACTTATTATTATTAAAAGAGTAAGAAACACTTGGTTATTAAACATGGGTGTTATTTATTATTGATCTGATAAGAAAATACAATTTAAATGGAAATGAAGCGGAAAGAAAGTGGTGTAGGCTAGTTTGGCCGAGTGCAATCGCGTCGAATTTCACCTTGTTTTCCTGTCAAAACCCCTACTCGGCCTAGCTTGGTAATGGCAGCCACGAAAGCATTGTGAAAAGCTGCATTGCTTGATGCGAAAAGATTGACGGTGCCTCTGGATCTGGGATCCGAAAATAGAACCTGATCAGATGTGAAGAGACCCATTCCTTGCTGAAGATTCTTGTAGTAGGCATTGTCGAATGTACGAGGTGTGGTTGGGTCCATGTTGATGGCAATTCTGGGGTCAACGTTCCTTGGGCACATTTGTCTTAGCTGAAGAGCGTATCGAAAGTTGAGAGTAGGGTCGATCGTGTTTCTGGGGCTGAAGTTGAAGATCCTCTTAGAGAAACGACCACAATGAGCGAATCCTATGGTGTGTGCACCTGACCACAACATTCCCCATCAAAATTAATTTTAATTATCAAGTGTCGGAAAAATATTCTGAAACAAAAAATTTAATAATTGCTCATAATTGTTAAATTGAATAGTACAATATTGTAAGAAAAGCAAGAAAAGGGGGCTACCGGACAATGCGATCATTTCGGTCTGAGAGAGACCGTGCCTGGCAAACATGGAATTTAGCTGGTCTAACTTGAAATTAGGGCCAGGGAGTTGTCTTTGAACACTAGCTTTTGTAGATATCCTACCGTCACGTCTTCCCAATTCCACTCTATAAAACGGTCCACCCGTCTGTAATTTTTAAAATTAATTAATATTTAAGTATAGGAGTCACTCCGAGTGGTTTTTTTTCTTTTTTGGTCTTAGGGACTACAATAATTAAGTATAACACATAAGACTAGAATATGATAAGGAGAGTCCTTCGTAAAACAATAACCAACAAAAAAGTTTATATTCTAACGATGTAATTTTTAAATTTTTTGGCATAAAAATCATACATAAAAATTTAGGTGTAAATTGTAGTTGTTATATTTTAAAATTTTAAAATTTCAGTCATAATTCAAATAATAATAATTAAATATATTTGTTATTTATATCGTAAATTGTAAATTGTAAATTTAATTTATATTTTTTAATTTGATCATTTTTAGTCTTTAGACTTTTTGAATTTTAAAATTTTAATTTTGACTTAAATAATAGACATTAAATTCAATAATTAAAATCGCATGATTTATTTATAAGTAATATATGAAAATAGAAAGTTGACGTGATATGAGATTACATATATAATAATGTGATTATTGTATTAGATTTTGAACTATTATTACTTGAGTTAGGATTGAAATTTTAAAATCTAAATGAAAAAATGACTAAAAATAATCAAATTAATGTATATGAATTAAATCTACAATTTATCATAATATAAAAACTAATAGCTAACCTAGAATTTAAATAAAATGTTCCAAACATAAAAAAAAAAAAAAAAAAAAAAAAAAATTGGTGCATTTTTTCATAATGCATATATGAGGGGTTGAGTAAAAGCTCAGTCTTTTGTTAAAATTTAATATAGAATCGTAGTCATCAAAAATAGAATGGTTAAAGAAAAAAAGAAAGAAAAGTACAGAGAGGTGCTATAGGTGAAAACAGCAAAGTTAGAAATATATTGTTATGGTAAAGGCTTCAAGGGCGTATGTATATTATATTATTTACGTCTTTTATGTTTATTTAGTGAACAAGATCAAAGACAAAGTTATAAAATTATAAAATTTTGAGGAGATAAAAGGTAAAAAATATATATTTCAAAAGGGCTTCTTCAATTGAATAATTAACTTTTTAGGAAGACTAAAGATATAAAATTTCATTTATTTAAATGAGTAAATCTCTTAAATTGAAAGGATAAAAAAATTTGGAAGGGAATTTAAAAACGGAATATAGCCATTTAACCAAGAGAGTCAAATAGAGGTGTTCATGATTTCAGCCGGATTTATGAATGTTATTAGTATACTTTATATTTGTCCAAGTCTACATAATCCTACTCAAAATATAGGTTTAGAATTTTGTCTAAATCTACTTATATTTATAAAATAGCTATTTGAAGTCTATTTTAGACCATCTATATTTTTTTTAAAAATATTATTTTTAATTTAATATTTAATAATTAAAATGTTAAATATAGCCAAATTAGCATATCTATTTCATTTTTACATAATATTATATTATTATATATTTAATTTTATATAATATAAACTACCTAATATATAAAAATAAAATAAAATATATTATAAAAATATAAAATCAGCTTTAAATGTTGAATCTTAAATCCAATTCATATTTTAATTAGATGTATTTTTTTTTCAATCCTATTCTTGGGGGCTTAGACTTTCCAAAACAAATTATGTGAGGTACGTCAAAATTTTATTTTATTTGACTATTTCTAATGATGTGTAAGCATTTTGTTAAATAACTGTATAAATAGATTATTTGAAATTTGGTTATGACTTATGACACATGAATGGTATAGGGGGAAATTTATTTTAAAAATTTGATATATAAATGAAATATAATTTTGGTTGAAATGATAAAATTAAAATATTAAATGTTATAATGTTTTGGGTTTAATGTTATTTGATGTATTAATATTTTTCTAAATTTTATATTAAAAGATAAAATTACTCTTAAAATAATATTTATTATTTTGTTGAAGTAAAATACTTTTAATAAATCTTATTACTAAATTAAAACAAAGTTGATATGTGACACTAAATTAAAATCTTACATATAGAATAGACAGATTAAATATAAATTCATACTAAATGAATAGAGAGAGAGAAAATGAAACGAGATACCAATTGTACGACATCTCTGGTTGCAAGAGCTAAAATGTCTGCACAAGAAACTTTGTTTCTGCACTGAGGATTACTATCAACAGCCGCCTTTGCTTTGATCACTGCGTCAAATCCATCTCCGGCTAAGGAGATATCATCCGGATGATCCTTCTCCGCGTTACCATTACCCGTTGCCAGCAATATCGAAGCATCACATCCCTATATATATAAAGTCACATTTTCCTTCTATCATTTCAACAAAACAATCAAGTCCTTAACAAGCAGCCGAGATGATACAATTACCATTTACAGTTTCTATTTTTTCTCCTTAATGATCATCAGTCACAATAGCAACTATTATGCCTGCAATCATGATCGACAAACAAAGTCATTAACTTACACGAACAAAGCAGTCATGGAAGAAGAGGCGAAGAGTTGCGGGAGCTGTCACAAAGGTTTGCTGGAACTTCTTTTGAACTGCAGATCGGACAATAGACTCTACATTAGGACATGTTGTCTTATAGAAGTTTGGTGTGAGCTTAGTGCTCAGAGCAGAGATGGTAGTTAGGAGGAAAGGAAGAAGAACCAATGAGACAGCAATTTTGCTTCTGTTTTCCATGACTAGCTAATGATTCCTTTGGTGAATGTTGTGTTTGTAATATTATGTATTTATAGCAGAGAATACAAGCCAATAAATCACAGGCGGGTGGCATATACACTCTGTCCAGAGGTCGCTAAGGGCTAGCCCTTTGAAAAGATAATATTATATTCTCACGTTCTTTAGCATCTTAATCACAAAAAATGTCCACATGTTTTGTAGAAATAACATGCAAGTCTATGCAAAAAATTCGTACTATGTTCAAGCAGATAACGTGAAGGATTTCTGAAATAAATAAATAATAGAAG
Source organism: Gossypium longicalyx (assembly GCA_025698465.1). Lineage (NCBI taxonomy): Eukaryota > Viridiplantae > Streptophyta > Magnoliopsida > Malvales > Malvaceae > Gossypium > Gossypium longicalyx. Next base: position 82,461,377 of record CM047002.1, read on the forward strand.
AGTAACGCGTGTATACTTTGCCAACTCAACCGCATGTTACTGCCCAACCACTCTCTCAAACAGGTATCTCTTATAAAGTCCAACCCAAAAGCCTTTTGAAATGGAAAGAGACAACAATAAGTTCCATATTCTTTTCATTTTTGCCTTTTTCTTTTAAGATTCCGTAATACTGTAACCAAAATAGTTAATTATTCCTCTTTTTAAATATTTGGTAAACAAGAAACTGAAAAACCACTGTTTAGAAACGATTTTCAACTATTCCCTCAGTTCATTCTTATACTCGTTCAGGGTCATTTAATTTTTTTCTGGACCAATTCGTAAACTTTTGCACTAAAAAGCTGAAAATGACTGGCCTATATAGTATAAAATTGGTTTTTAGTCTTCGATCAGTTCGGCAAAAGTGTTGACATTAGCATTTTAAGCCAATTTGAGTGCATCATCATAAGCTGACTACTGCATTTCCCAGCTGTATATGAATGTATTGTTAGTATGCTCTCTCTCTCTCTCTCTCTCTTTCTCTCTTACATATACACATATATTAATTAATTAAGAAGGTCGGGAACACAATAATTACATCCATAGCAAGTCAATCAGCATATACAACTGAATTTAGGGTTCGTTTTTATGACCTTAATCCTCATTATTATTTGGATTAAATATTAAAATGGTCGATCAAATAATTTAATTCATATATAAGTCAAGAAAGACAATTGATTACATGATTAATTATTTTGGTTAATAAACTAAGCTAGCCACTATCAAAATTTCCCGTATAAATTCACATTTAGTAATATTTTAAAATATAAAATATTCATAAAAATATAAAATATTTTAAAAATTTATAAATAAAAAATTTAAATTTAAAGAAGTCCATTAAATTTTCTTTTTGTAAAATTCTTTTTCAAAAATTTCAAAATATTTATAACTTTTTAATTTTTAAAATATAATATAATATAATATTTTTGGTTTTTTTTTAGTTTTATTTTTTAATTTTTTTTTTAAATTCAATCAATTGAGCATTGATACATATAAATAGATAGGGATAATGTCAAAAAGTACCTCTATACTTTAATAAATTTTTTAATTGTGATATTTGTATTTTAAATTTATCTAAATTGATACTTGTACTATTTTTCCGTCTATCACTTTGGTACTTTAAATTAAGGTGTTAAATTTTGACAATAGTTAACGTATTGCCCATTGTTATAATCCCATGTGGTCTTGTGGGTCACAACAAAAATTAAATGTGCTGACTATTCGGACTTGTAAATATTATCCATTTTTTGTTTATAAGGTTAAAATCATTTAAAAAAAAAAAAAAAAAAAGAAGTAAACTAAACGAACTCCCTTTTTGTTGTTTTCATCGACAAAACCTCCGTTGACTTGCTCTGATCATTGGCACCAATAGAGTCTTCCTCTTTCTCTCCTTCTCTCCTGTGTCTCTTTGCCTTCTCCTTTCTTATTTTTCTTCTATTTGGATCACCATCAACCTTATCACTATTGACCACTCACATCCCTTCAACCGTCCAATCCCTTCTCTTGACTCTAGCACCATATTTACACCGATAACACTGCAACTTTCACTGCTCACTACCATTACATTAACCACATAATCACACCATATTAAACCACCACTCCATTCCCATAATCACTACCATCGTCCTCAACTCATTACCTGGCTCAATCACTACAGGAAAACAACTTTTGGCGGCGTTTTTAGCGGCGTTTTATTAAAAACGCCGCAAAAATTTTAAAATTCAGAGCAATAGCGGCGTTCTAGAAAAAACGCCGCTAAAACTAGAGCATTAGCGGCGCTTCTCGTAAAATGCCGCTAAAAACCAGAGCATTAGCGGCGCTTTTCCTAAAACGCCGCAAAAAACCAGAGCATTAGCGGCGCTTCTCGTAAAATGCCGCTAAAAACCAGAGCATTAGCGGCGCTTTTCCTAAAACACCGCAAAAAACCAGAGCATTAGCGGTGCTTTTCCTAAAACGCCGCAAAAAACCAGAGCATTAGCGGCGCTTCCCGTAAAACGCCGCTAAAAACCAGAGCATTAGCGGCGCTTTTCCTAAAACGCCGCAAAAAACCAGAACATTAGCGGCGCTTTTCGTAAAACGCCGCTAAACACCAGAGCATCACAAAACGCCGCTAAAAATCTCATAACCCCTAAACCTCAAAAAAAATCATAAACACTAATCTATAACCCCTAAAACAATAATTATTAAAATTTATGATTATACAATATATTAAATATTTTCTTATATAATCACAAAAGAGATAGTATTGAATTTAAAATATTGAATTAATTATCATTATAGTTTAAGGTTTATGGTTTAAGATATATGGTTTAAGCATGTTTAATTAATTATGAGTTAACTATGGTTTAAGGTTTAGGAGTTAACTAGTATTTGAAGGTTTATGATTAATTCAGGGTTTAGGGATTATGATTTAAGGTTTAAAGGTTAGGGTTAAATTAAGTTTACAATTAATGGGACAATTATTAACTTCTTAAGAGATAATTTCCTTTCCAGATTCTTACCTAGCCTGGGATGCTATTAAGAAAGGGTGATTTTGAATGTGGCATGGATTTAGCATTTGTTGAACTATGTATAATTTCCAAGCTTATATAACATGGAAATATCTTACAGACCGGACATTGTAACTAGAGTGTTCCAATAGAGAATTAATTGTTTTATTAAAGTTATGTAACTTTGTATAAATAATAATGCTATTATGTATTTTTAATTATCTATTTTTTTGTTTAAATATATTTAGAATATTAAATAGAATGTCTGAAATAAAATATGTTATAAAAATTAAGTTAGGTTAAGGGTTTAAGGAAATGATACTATTAGGTAGAAATTAACTAAAGAACATTTGGATTTTACTAAGATTCATGTATTTTATATATATATATATACGTACTCATATTATTTAATATAATTAAGAATATAAACATATATATATGTGTTTTAATTTGTACTACACTAACATTGGCCACACGAATTAATTCCCAGAAATATATATGTTTATTATGGTTTAGGGTTAACAGTTTTTAGAGTACTTTATAGTTTGGGCTTTATGGTCTAGGAGTTATATGGTTGGTTTAGGGGTTACCGAATGGTTTTGGGGTTTAAAGTTTGGGGTTAGGGGTTTTGTGTTTGTGGTCTAAGCTGGTTTAGGGTTTAGAGTATCAGGTCTAGGGTTTTAAATTTAGAGTATAATTTTGGATTTTAATTTAGAAGATAAATGTATATGAGATAAATATATATAAAATATTATTTTAAAATATATATAAATATACATATGAAAAGTGGTTAGTGTGCAATTTGATATAATAAATGTAATTTGATCTAGATCTTGTAAAATATTTACACGTTATTGATATAATAAATAGCATCATGTTTTAATTTAATTAATTTATATGCATACATAATATGTATTTTAAAATGTGTATTAAATCAAAATTAAAGTTCCAACTATAGTTAGGGTTTTCGGGTTTATATATAATTTAAAATAAATTCTAAATATATATATATAGTTTTAAATTTTGATCAATTTCTATAAAATATTCAGGTGTTAGCAGCGTTTATACATAAAACGCCGCAAAAGATAGAAAATAGCGGCCTTTTTTTAGAAAACGCCACAAAATTTCATTTTACATTAGAGTAAAACGGCGTCGTTTCTTCTGAATAGTAGTGGCTTTAGCGGCGTTTCTATAATAAACGCCACAACGCGTATTAGAACGGCATCGTTTTATAGTGTAGATAAAATAGGTGTTAGTGGCGCTTTGCTAAAAATGCCGCAAAAGATCTTATTAGCGGCGCGTTGCTGAAAACGCCACAAATTTTCCTTATTTGAAACGGCGTCGTTTTTTCTCTCCTGATGTTTATGCCCTTTACCCGAAATCGGTTTCATTTTTTTGCTAAGTCATTTCCCCCATTTCGTCTTCCTACCCTGAATCCCTCAAACAAACACCTCCTTCTTTTTCCCCAAATCATCCCCTAATTCCCCAAACCCGAAATCCCTAACATTTTCCCCAAGTCCCCTTTTTTTCCCTTAATCTGTTCCCCTATACCCGAAATCCCTAATTATTCTCCCTTTCCTCTCGTCGACGGTCGATGCTTCATGGGTTTGAAATGGTTAGTTTTTGAGTCCCCTTCGATTAATGTGTAGTTATCAGACACTTGACTTTAGATCCCAACAAAAATCGCTCCTTGATGATGATGGGAACCGGGTAAATCATCCCAAGGTTATTGATGATTTTGATGATCTTAATGATGACGATGTTGATACTGATGTTGATGTTGATCTCGATGATTATACCCTTTTTTTAAGTAATATAAAAATATTGAATATGGAAATTGTCGGTTTTTTTCTATTTATTGTTCTGAGTTCGGAAAACTAGTTAGTGTCTTTTATAGGTTTCGGCTCAAAAATTTCTTTTGATCTGAGTTATTTACTAGTGAGTACTACTGAATTACTAATCGATGATGGTATCTTGATTTGATTTTGCATACTGTTTTCCTTTTAATTACTTGAGCAAAATTTCGTTTCTTTTTTCTTTTTGTCAGTTTTATATCTGTTGTTTGAATATTTTTGTTTGGAATTGGGAAAACTGGTTAGTTCTTTTTGACTGTTTTCAGTTCAAAGATTTCTTCTGGTCTGAGTTCTGTACCAATTAGTGCTATTGAATCACTGATTACTCTGATTTTGTATAGTTTCCCTTTTAACGCAGGTTTCTTTAATTACTTGATCCAAAATTTGATTTCTTTTTTGTCAGTTTTATGTCTGTTGTTTGGATATTTTTGTTCTGAAATGGAAAATTCATTTCTTTTTTGTCAGTTTTATGTATGTTGTTTGGATTTTTTGTTCTGAAATGGAAAAACTAGTTTGTGCTTTTTTACTGTTTTTGGTTCAATGATTTCTTCGATCTGAATTCTCTACCGATGAGTGCTCTCAATCACTAATTTCTTTGATTTTGAATAGTCTCCTTTTAATGCGAGTTTATATGTTGACGCTTTTACTAACATTTTTAAAGATTTTCCTCAATCGCTCCTTTTTATTTAAATATTTATAAATCGCTCCTTTCATCAATTTTTAACATCAATGAATTATTGTTATATCATCAAAGGTGGCATTGGAGTAAGAAGCATATAACAAATGTTGGCACCCATTGAGGTACTGAAACTCCTCAAGTTTCAATTAGAAAAGGTAAATTTATTTTATATATGATTGGGATAATTGTTTTTCAGTCTCTGGTAAAAACATCTGCTGTACCCTCCAACAAAAAGCTATTTGCTAACAAAACAACTGTACCAACCAATATCCACAAACTGCAACTATACCTGAGCAACTTTCCACCATCAACCAAACATATAATTTATCAGATGTAGAACATCACTTCCTTCACATTATCCTTTATGCTGGGGAGCTGCCTAACCTCTACAACCTTGTCTTTTGGCTTTCGGCCTCCCCAGAGAGACCCACTATCCGACATCTCATCCTCAATATAATAGCGTGCCCTAAAAGCGCGAGGTGAGCATAGTATGCCGGAGGCACTGCAAACATATAATCCAAATATTCACTGTCAAAACCAACCTTAGTCAACAATTTTAACAAGACAAAAAACATCATCACAAACCTATGGAAACAGACTTCGTACACCTCGCATACCTGTCCAAAAAGTAAAATTATTATTATATAATTACTAGGTGCTGATCTAAAGCATTATTTATTCACCCCATTTCAAGATTATAGAGAAAGAAGTAGACACATACGTGTAACATAAACTGTTTGTGAGCACTTGCAAGATGTCAGCAGTGAAGCCATTTTCATCAAACAAAACGTGGTAATGTGTGGGCTTGCCATTTTCAATGGTCTATCACCGCAAAAGGAGTTTAGGACTCGGGTGTACCAGGTTTAACCTCTCAGCTAGAGTTTAATTTGAATTTAGTTGGACGATAGTTATGTTAGTTTTCATCAAGGCCTCTGTACACATAAAGTTGGTACGTACAGGTTTCGTTGCTAAATTTTGATCCTTATTTGCAGCCACTTATTGAAGATGAGATGTTAGTTATGTTAGTTTTATTAAGGTAGGCTTTATTTCAAAATTCTAATCAATAATAGTTTTATCATGATGATTTTGGAAAAATTAATATTTTGGGGTTGCGATATTGTAAAGATTTAATTGCTGGTTCTGTTTGGAGTAGAACTATTTTGTTTCCAAATTAATTTTAAATATTTGGTTCAACTTAATTATTATTTGATTCAACTTAAGTATGAATAGGTATGAATTAATTTTATTACCGTGTAGCTTGCTTGTCCATTAGAATTACAACAATAGCTGACCTTCTCTCCAACCTTATTTTAAATATTTTAAAGATTCAAAGTATATAGGCTGGAAACCTAAAGGGTTGCCTTATATCGAGCTGCAAGATATAATGGATCCTCCCTAGGTGTAACAACGCCACGTATGATGAATCTTAAAAAATTCAAAAAGACTTGAAAAAAGTTCTATCGAGCTCATTTACTATTGAATATTTATATAACATTAATTTATTTCCAATTTACTTATAAAAATTAAACTACGATTCTTTTTTGATATTATTATATTCAAATTACTATTTTTTTATATTAATAATGTTTGATTTTAATATTTAAATATTTTAAAGATTCAAAGTATATAGGCTGGAAACTTGACGGGTTGCCTTATATCGAGCTGCAAGATATAATGGATCCTCCCTAGGTGTAACAACGCCACGTATGATGAATCTTAAAAAATTCAAAAAGACTTTTTATCACAAATATTATCGTCCGTTTTACCATTTAAGTTAAACTTTTTATTCCAACTAAATCATAGCTTTTAAGCTAAATACGGATGTCCACACAGTGCTTTAATATGTAGTTAAGAAAAGATGACTTGTAAAACATAAATTAAATTAAGTGTGGACTATTTTAACTGCACATGTGATTTGTCAAATAAAAACGAACGACATGTATATTACTTAATTAAAATAATTTTTATAAATATTATTTAATTAAATATTATTTAATCCCGCTACTTACCTATAGATACTTGATACTTGATATGTATTATCCATGTGATTTTCCACATCGTGGAATAAAAAACTTACATAATACATAAATATATTTGATATCATAATTTATATAACTTACAAAACGTACATAACTTATATAACTTAGATAAATATATAACTTATATAACTTACATAACTCATATAACATACATAACTTACATAACTTATATAACTTACATAACTTACATAACTTATATAACTTACATAACTTATATGTTGTCAACTTTAGATTTCAAGAACTACAAAATGGATAGGAGTTGGATGAAATTGTCAAGGGTAAGCAATGCCTATCAAAATGGAGTACAAACTTTTCTAAATTTTGCATTTCAAAATGCACGCCAAGAGAATATGATTCTTTGCCCGTGTAAGAAGTGTGGCAACATCTACTGGCATTTTCGTGAAGTTGTCTACGAACATCTAATTGTTGATGGCTTTATTCGGGGGTATAAAAAATGGATTTTCCATGGAGAGTGTACATCTAGTGAAACTTCTTCAACGATTAATCCGACTTATCCTGATACTGATTACCATCAGTATGTTAGACAAGATGACATGGAAGATATGTTGCGGGATGCATTTAATATGCGTAGTCATGGTGAGCAATCGTTTCCACCTGACTTTATTATATCTGAGGATTGTAATATTACTGGAAATGTTTTTTGCGAAACGGGAACAAGTGCACCTAATGAGGAGCCAAATGAAGAAGCGGCTAAGTTCTACAATTTACTTAATGAAATGAATGAAGAAATTTACGAGGGATCAAAATATTCGAAATTGTCCTTCTGCATTCGTCTATTTCACTTAAAATGTTTGGGAGAGTGGACCGGAAACTCTTTTACAATGCTGCTAGAGTTTCTAAGAGAGATGTTTCTGTTTGCAAAAATTCCCCAGTCTTGTCAAGACATGAAGAGACTAATAAAAGATTTGGGCCTTGGGTACGATAAAATTCATAGTTGCCCAAATGACTGCATGTTGTACTAGGGTGATCAGAAAAACCAACAATCTTGTCATGTTTGCGGTAAGTCTCGTTGGATGAATAGTAATACAGAAAATGTGAATTTGGATGAAGGTGGGGCACAGTTAAGAAAGAAGCCAGTCAAGGTCTTGCGATATTTTCCCCTGATACCAAGACTTTAAAGGCTTTTCATGTCCTCAAAGACAGCCGAATCTATGAGGTGGCATAATGATCAACGGACCGATGATGGATTATTAAGACATCCTGCGGATTCTTTAGCTTGGAAATCATTTGATAGTAAATTTTCAAGCTTTCCAAGCGATCCTCGGAATGTGAGGCTTGGGCTAGCAGCTGATGGCTTTAATCCATTTAAAATCATGAGTACTTCGTACAGTACTTGGCCTGTAGTGCTTGTTCCTTACAATTTGCCTCCATGGATTTGCATGAAGCAATCTTCATTTATTTTATCAATGATTATCCCTGGAGAGAAAGGTTCCGGAAATGATATTGACATCTATTTGCAGCCACTTATTGAAGAGTTAAAACAATTATGGTCGGGTGTTGAGACATATGATGTATTGAGAAAGGAGAACTTTAATTTACGTGCCGCTTTATTGTGGACAATTAATGATTTCCTGGCTTATGCTAATTTATCGGGTTGTAGTACTAAAGGACGTTATGCTTGTCCTTGTTGTGCTGCACAAACTTGTTCGAAGTGGTTGTACAATGGAAAGAAGTTCTCTTACATGGGCCATCGTCGGTGGTTAGATGGAAATCATAAATTTAGATTTCAGAGGACTCTATTTGACGGTACTGAAGAGTACAGAGGACCTCCTCAGCAGACCGTTGGATCTGAAATCTTGTTTATGTTAAAAGATATCAACTTTAGTTATGGGAAGATGAATCAACCACCTAACACGAGATCAAAGAGAATATAGAGGGATGAATCTGATGATGAATCTGACGAAGAGGATGATCCTAATGAGGCAGACTTGTGGAAAAAAAGAAGTATTTTTTTTGAGTTACCTTATTGGGAGCATAATATTTTACGTCACAATCTTGATGTCATGCATATTGAGAAGAATGTCTGTGAGAACATAATTGGGACAATTTTGAATGTCGATGGAAAATCAAAAGACAATCTTCAGAGTCGACTTGATTTAGTTGACATGAGAATTCGGCGTGATCTTCATCCTCAAGTACTTTCGAATGGGAAATATCGGTTGCCGCCTTCTATTTTTTCAATGTCAAAGGAAGAGAAAGAGGTGTTTTGTATGGTGTTGAAGGATATAAAGGTCCCAGATGCGTATGCGTCAAATATATCTTGATGTGTGAGTCTTAAAGATCGAAGATTATATTCATTAAAATCACATGATTACCATATCTTGATGCAAGATTTACTCCCAGTTGCTTTATGGTGCTGCATGTCAAAAAATGTGACGTCCTGTATAATTGAACTATCCAATATAATGAAAGCTATTTGTGGCAAAGTTTTGGATGTTGAAGAACTTAAGAAAGTACAGGATCGAGCTACTTTGACTTTATGCAATTTGGAGAAGATCTTTCCACCTTCCTTCTTCACTATTATGGTGCACTTGGTAATCCATCTCCCTCACGAAGCAATACTTGGTGGACCAGTTTTTTATCGATGGATGTATCCAATAGAAAGGTGCTAATTTATTTGTCAAGTATTTATTTATTCACGTCTATACATTTAGTTACAACTTTTGATAAATATTGTATATCGTGTTTAGGTTCCTAAGCAAATTGAAATCTTATTGTCGCAATAAGCGTTATCCAGAAGGATCAATTGCTGAAGGCTACTTGGCAGAGGAGTGCATGACATTCTGTTCTAGATATTTAGAAGATGTTGAAACACGATTGAATAGACCAAATAGAAATGCTGGGCTCAATGATCATAACTTGGCCGAAACTTATTTATTCCAAAGTTATGGAGAACCAATCGACAAAGTTGAAATTGCAGAATTAGATGATATATCGTGGATACAAGCACATCGATATGTACTTTTTCACCACGATTTAGTTGAACCATTACGCAAGTAAGTTTTAAAATTTCCTCACATATTTGTCATTTTGATTTGTTTATCTTCTAACCAAATACACTTGTTTTTAACATAGTGAGTACAAACAAATTTTGAGATCTCGTGCACGCTCTCGAAGATTGCAACATCGAGAGATTAATAAGTTATTCACAGAATCTTTTCATGAATGGTTAAGTCAAATGGTATGTAACTAAAGTTAATAAGTTACATATAATCCCGAAATTTAGTTAATTATTTAATTTACTTTCGATTCAATAGGTTTGGAGTGGAAAGGACGTCAATGACGAAGTTAAATGGCTTTCCCAAGGTCCGAACAGAATAATAAAAAGATATAGTGCCTTCCTCATCAATGGATACAGATTTCATACAAAGTATCGTGAGAGAATGAGGAGAACTCAAAATTGTGGAGTTGTTGTTAATTCTTCAATTACAAGTTATGCTACTGCTAGGGACAATAATCTGGTTGAGGGTAATGTGGAGTATTATGGACTTATTACCGACATTATTGAGTTGGATTACTATGGCAGATGGAAAGTTGTCTTATTTCGGTGTGATTGGGCTGATGTTAATACTGCTCGAGGAATTAAAGAAGATCAATTGGTTTTACAATGTTGAATTTCTCTCGCTTGATTCACACTGGACAACAATTGATGGATGAGCCATATGTATTTTCCTCTCAAGTGAAACAAGTTTTTTATTCGAAAGATCCAACTGATGAGGGTTGGTATGTTGTACTCCGGAATACCCCTAGAGACTTGTTTGAAATGGGTAATGGAAGTAGAGATGACATCGTCGAAAGATCAGAAACATTACCTTTTCCAGAACAAAACTTAGATGAAAATATCCCTAGTACTAATACACAACATCAATGGGTTCGACATGATGTGGATGAAGATATTTACGAATAATGATGTAGTAAGATTTTACAATTTTTTAATTATATGTAATATTATAATTTTAATCTTTGTCATGTTATATAGTTTAACTATTTTATATGTACTACTATTGTGCTAAATTTGTTACTAAAACTTTAATTGTTTTATGTGTATTGCAGGAAAAATGCGTAGAAGAAGAGTACGAGATTTAAGTATTGTCCAGAATACTCCAAATTCGGAAGAAACAAATAGTGAATAGCAGACAGTTGTTGGATCTTCGAATGTGCCGGAGACCTTGATGAGCCTGAAGAATTTCAAAGTAATATTATGTTCATTTTACATGTGTTGACTTTTATTATTGAATTATTTGTCAATTTTAATATAATAATAGTATATCATTTTTCAGCTGAAAGTGGTGGGATGCGCAGAGTTAGAGGACGTACGCTATTTAGAGATTTATACGACTTAGATCCTGTCGAGCGTGTTAAAGTAAGTAGAAATACTCATGGTCAGCCTGTTGGATCTGAAGCTCGACTTTTAGCAGGCTATTTGGGCATTTTAGCACGAAATGCAAATATGTTGCCCATCAACTACGAATCATGGCATCACATGCCTGATAGCAACAAAAATCAGGCTCTCGCTAATATTAAGGTAACAAAATGTGAATGCAATTTATAATACTTTGGTTTAAGTTTCATTTATATTTACATTCTAAACTTATGTTTTTTTAGGAGAGATTTGCTTTAGAAGTCTCCGATGATTATATCAAGAAGGCATTAGGTAAAAGATGGAGAGACAATAAAAGCACTTTAAAGAAACAATATTTTAAGAAAGACATAAGCCTCGAGGAAAAACTGAGAAATGTTCTGCCAGGAATGCTGAGGTATCAATGGGAAGATACGGTTAGATTTTGGAATTAAAGGAGAGGTATTGCGTATTTCCAAACTCTTATATATAGTGTTTACTATATACGTAATAATAATTTTATTATGTAGGACCGTGAGCGAGTTGGAACAAGCAGCAGGCAAAAACAAAAATTCACGCACACGGCAGGGTCGAGAAGTTTTGCTTCTGTAGCTGAGACCGAGGTATTATGAATTTATTAATTCTTTCAAATATTAACAACTTTCTATTATTAAATAATATTCTTACTATTATATTGTAGGAAGTCAAATCCGGATAAAAAGTTGGACGCCTTCAGCTTTTTGAGATTACGCATAGGAAGAAAGATGGATCTCCTATGACATCCGGTTTGGAGAAATTATGGTATATTCACTTAATAATATTTGATTTATTCTAAATATTTATAATCTTTAATTATAATTGTTTAATTCAATTCATCATTAGTAGTTTTAAAAAATGTTAAGTTATGTTGCATTTCTTTTTATTATATATTTCGTTTCTAACTCTTTAATTGATTTTTTAGGAGAAACTAAAGGAGAAGAAGGCGGAATATGAAGCGATTGCTTCGAGTGATAGTTCTGTTAATCTTGAGAACATTGATAACAGAATTATCACCGAAGTTTTGGGTCCTGAAAGGTACGGTCGGGTTCGATTTCAAGGATCCGTGTGTTACCCCGACCCAATATTTTGATCCGGCTCCCAAGAATACATGCCTTCCTAAGTCAAGCTCAAGCTGAAGTTCGAGGTTAAGAGACCGATAGCTCGGATGCAAGCGAACACGCTTGAGCAAATTGCCGAGGTTCAACGAAAATATGAAGAACTCCAGCAACAACTTAGAGCGGAGGCAGCAGAGAGGGAGGCAGCGGCTGCAGCGAGAGAGGCAGAGGCACGAGCAATGGTAGCGAAACGTAACAAAAAATACGATGACCTCCAAACTACGACTTTCAGAGAGATGATGCATATGTTTCAACAATCGCAAAAGCCGCCGTCTTAGACATTAGTTTTCTTATTGTAAGAATGTTTTTAAGTTTTGTCACGTTTAACATTATTGTAAAAATATTTTAAATTATACTTTATTTATTAATTATATCATATATCTTTAGTTAAATTTGAAGTATCATTTAGAATTAATATTTTTGGTTGTATTTTTATGTTAAATTTGTTTGTTTTTAATTCGCATTTTATATTACATTTGTTGTATTTGGTTGGATTTTAATGCAGGAAGGGCTGGATATTGGTGAAAAAAATATTACAAATCTGCCAAATTTAGCGGCGTTTGTAAAAAAAGCGCCGCTAAAAGCCTTGACCTTTAGCGGCGCTTTTTTAAAGCCTTGACCTTTAGCGGCGCTTGTAAAAAAAGCGCAGCTAAAAGCATTGACCTTTAGCGGCGCTTTTTCCACAAACGCCGCTAAAAACCTTGACCTTTAGCGGCGCTTTTCCCACAAACGCCGATAAAAGCCTTGACCTTTAGCGGCACTTTTCCCACAAACGCCGCTAAAAGCCTTGACCTTTAGCGGCACTTTTCCCACAAACGCCACTAAAAGCCTTGACCTTTAGTGGCGCTTTTCCCACAAACGCCGCTAAAAGCCTTGACCTTTAGCGGTGCTTTTACCACAAACGCCGCTAAAAGCCTTGACCTTTAGCGGCGCTTTTCCCACAAACGCCGCTAAAAGCCTTGACCTTTTGCGGCATTTTTTTTCCAATAAACGCCACAAATTTTTGTGGCGTTACCTATAGCAGCGTTTTTTGTGGCGTTTTATATAGCGCCGCTAAAAGTTTTAGTGGCGCCTAAAAGCGCCGCTAAAGGCTAAAAAAAGCGCCGCTAAAAGTCTGTTTTCCTGTAGTGAATCTTCCAGCCCCTAATATGATTAAAGCCTCACCTAAAATCCATCCTGAAAACCCAACAAAAATTCAACCAATAAATTAAGTAACAACAATCACTCTTCAAAGAGAAAGAGGGAGGCTCCAAATCTAGTGAACTTAGACTTGCAAATCGGGAAGAAAATAATAAAAAAATAAAAGAAAAAGAAATTGAAAGAAGAAAGAAAAGGAGAAGTCTTATCCTTATAAGACACGAATTAGGTGTTACGATTTGTAATATAATTTGTCTCAAAACCTTAGTGGCTGTCATATAATATATTTGATTTTCTACAAATTGGTGGGAAAGATTGGGAAAGTGAAATCTATAACCATTGGTCACATATATCACTCTCATTTGTAAATGAAAAAAAAAAAAAACCTTTGTATCTCTCTAGTTACTATGTTTGTGACTTGCAACCAACAATGGAGCATAGATGGATGGAGTTTAGGTTTCCACCACCACATTTGTAAAAGCGAGGGGAGAATAAAAAAAATTATAGTTTTTAATATATTTTGCCTAAAAAAAAAAGAAAATCATCATCAAGTCCTTTGTTGTTTATTTTGTTTATTTTTTTTTGTGGCCTACAATGCCACATAGCACTCTTTTAGTGGGTCACATGTCTTTCTGTGTCAGAAATTAACATTGTTAGACTAGAGTATGATTTGCCACAATTCGTTATGGCAAATTAGAGTTTTTTCGGCACTTAATGATATTAATTTCAAGTCATTTTATGTTATTTTGTTTTGTTTTCCGTTTTAGTAGCTTAGACTTAATTATTAGAAAAATAAGCATTTTTTGCATTTACCAGTATTTCGACAACCTGTTAGGCCAACTTAGACCTCGGGAATGACTAACTATTTACATGAGTGTGCATGGTGTCATTTGAAGCAGCAAAACACAAAGGACGATAGCCATGTCGCAACACAAGCATGTAGTGTCGCGACATTGAAGATTGAAGCGAAAAATAAAATCTCGAAATGAAACATGCATCAGTGTTGCGACATAGGAATTCAGTGTCACAACACTAGATTTTTTCGCGGCCAAAATTTTTTGCATGCGATAGCTATGATTTTTACAACAATTAAGGGTATTTTTCCAACCTAAAACCCTAATTGATATTATAAATGAAGGGCCACTTTAGCCTTTTAGATTTTTACCTAGTTTTTGCCTATATAAACAACCTTATAACCTTATTGGGAAGGGAGTCGACCTAGAGATTCGCCCTTAGAAGCCATAAAACAATCTTTCATATTTTAGTTTTCTGTCTTCTTTCGTTCTTCTTTATTTTTCTTTTAGTTTTTCTTATGTTCACATAATCAGAATCTTTCTATTCCGATGTGAAGACAATTGCGAGTGGAGATTATTCTGAAACTACGCTTCAATTATTTATTAATGAGCATTCTCTTTTCCTTTATTCTTTTATTCTGTTATTTATATTTCGTTAACATGATCAACTAATGTTTGTATGGATATCGAGATAAATTCTCATGCTTATTTTATATCTCGCATGATTCAATTATGAATTTGATTTATTGATTAAGTAATTATTTATCTAAAATTGAGTGTTTATAGTACTTAATTAGTATATTAAGGAGTGATGCCCCCAGTAGAATATCTAGATAGGTGAGATCGATAGGGTATCCTTTCAAGTATAACTTGTGCCAAGTGTTGAGACTAAAAGGGTATCTGTATGCCTAGGAAGAGGCCAAAAGGATGACACTAGAAATAGGAAATTCAGTTGAGGGTAATTAACGACTTAATTGTTAATTAGAGATTTAAGTAATCATAGGCTGAGAACTCGCATCGTTGACACTAGGAACAGGAAATTCCATTAGATTATTTTGAGTTAATTAATTTAACTAATTTAATTAATATTTTAGTTTTGCATCAACACTACTAATTCGTGACTTAATTAGATTAGTAGTTATTTTCTATAATTAATTTAATAATAAATTTCTTCAATCTATAATCCCTTGGGTACGATCCTCTGAATACTTTCCAAGTATTTCGTTGTAAACAAACTATATTACAATTTGATCAGTATACTTATGGACACCGCTGCTTAATTTTATATCTTTTTGCTGCAATATTTCTAGTCTAGACGTTTGCACGTCTGGTGCAGATCAAGTTGTTGGCGTCGTTGTCGAGGACTGCAACCATGAAAAAAATTATTAATTTAATTGCTTTGTAATATAATACTTGTAACACCCTTAGCCCATACCCATCGTCGGATTAGGACTATAGAGCATTACCGAAAGATAACATCATACAACGAACATTTATTTATCATAATCAAATCACAACATAAATCATAGCAATAATATCCAAACTCATGCATATAGTCCATTTTACGAGCCCTCGAGACCCTAAAATGACATTAGAAACAAATTGAGACTAAATTGGAAACATATGAGATTTTTCAGAAAAAAGATAAAATTTTTTAAATTACAAGGGTCACACGGCTGAGAGACACACCCGTGTCTTAGGCCGTGTGATCATTCGAAGTAGGGACACAGGGCCGTGTCCCAACCCGTGTCCGTGTCCATGTAACTCACTGACTTAGGTCACACAGCCAAGCTACACGTCTGTGTTCTAGGCTGTGTACCCCTCGAAATGGCGTCACACGCCTGTGTGCCAAGCCGTGTGCTAGGCCGTGTAACTGCTTGACTTGCAAACTTTAAAAGTTACAAGAGACACACGACCATGTGTCACACATGGCTGAGACACACCCGTATCTCTGGCCGTGTGGACGAAAAATAGGTCATTTTCAAGCCATTTTTCTTACCCAAAAACTAGCCACATGCACAAATCAAATGTACCTATTTTCATGCAGTCAAATGGCACTTAATATATACATATACAAGCTAGAACATCATAGAAACTAACCATTCAACCAATATGCCAAAATGGCACCTCAAACTTAACAATCAAACTTGACTAAACACCTGTAACACCCCTTACCCGTATTCATTGCCGGAATAAGGTACGAGGCATTACTGGACGTAAACACAAGCAAACATACATTCCGAGTTGCAAATTTGGCATCAAATTAAAACTTTTTAATAACCAATCACATCATCCCTAAAACGAACCTACGAGGCCTAAAACATGCTTTAGAAGTGATACGGGACCAAATCGAGAACTTTAGAAAATTTTACGACACTTAGAAAATTTTTCCACTAAACAGAGGTCACATGCCTGTGTGGGCAGGCCATGTGGTCACACACGCCCATGTCCCTAACCCATGTAACTTTCTGTTTGTCACCCAAGAACAAATTGAAGCCACATGGCCAAGACACAAGCCCGTGTCCCGAGGCTGTTTCTTTCACGCCCGTGTCTCTACCCGTGTGCTCAATTCTCAGTATTCTGTTTTGCAACAATTAAGGTGCAGGGGACACACGGCCGGATCACACACTCATGGGCTGATCGTGTGTCACGCACGGCCTAGACACATGCTCTTGTGTATACCCATGTAGACAAAAACAAGGCTATTTACCAAGACATTTTGCCACCCTCACTTGCACATATCTACACAACATCACATGGCACAAATTCAAGCATGTAAGGTCAACCAAACCATTCAAAATTATGAACATCACATACCAATACCATATCAACATTTATGATACAGACAACATTTATCATGCCATAAATCATTCATGTCAATTTCACCTTCATTAGGCTTCATTTAACTACTTTCTAGTTACCAAATTATACTCAAATTCTTCATCTCATTGATAGGCCACATTACCAAACATTTCACATTCATGCCATAAATCACATTTCCAAATAATTCAAATTCACCATGCATACCATGCTCATATCACCAAAGGTATTGACATATATATAAATATACTTAGGCTTACAACCATGTTGCCAATATAAGCCAACTTACATGGCCAAATAGCAAAACAAGCCTTTGACGGATACAAGCCATTACATTAGCTAAAATCATAATGACACATATGACCAAAATACCAAGTCCCTATACATGCCATAAACTTAAAATACTTGAATTCAACAATACCAAAAATTGATAGCTTGATAGTGTGATAGGATCTCCGGTGATCTGCAACTCGAGCTAGTTTAATAACCCTATAAGATAAAGAAAAGTAAATGGGGGGTAAGCAATATAGCTGAGTAAGTCCGCATGAAAATAATAAGAAACTCTTATTAGGCATTTATCAAGTTCAACAATTTAAACAAAAAATAATACCAATTGCTATAAATCTCATAGTTATAATTTTATTCAATCACGATGTTTACTCTATTAACTTATAAGCATAATTTAACATATCTTGGCATTAGCCTAACAACTGTAATCTCGTTTTCGTAACATATCACAACACTTAACATGTCATTTCAAACCTCATAGTAAACATGCACATTAAATATGAGTATTCATATTTCAAGCATATATTTTAACATTTTTCAATTGTTCCAAGTTCATATCTTATCATACTTCCATAATCATTTTAATAGACAATTGTACCAATCTTTCCTTTTTCTCATATCCGATAGATCGCAACTTAGGTGAATAAAACATGCTATATCATAACTCAATTTAGCTCGAAATCCAATCATATGGTCTTCAACCGAATTTATCATGTATTTCATACATCATAAGCATAGGCCAATAATCAGAAGGTTTTCGCAAAATCATTCTCGTGGAAATCATGAACTCACAATTTCATGAAGTCAATGCTTATAAACTTTACGTGTAACACCCCTAACCTGTATCTATCGCCAGAATAGGGTTACAAGGCATTACCGGATAATACACATCATTCACAAACATTTATGCATTCATAATCTAAATCCATTCAAATTATTCACATTGTCCCTTATAAGGCTCTACGAGACCTTAAAACATGCTTTGAACTGGTTCGGGACTAAACCGATAACATTTGTAAACTTTGAGAAACTTATAAAATTTTTCAATATTTAAGGGTCACACGCCCGTGTGAACAGGCCATGTGCCTCGCACGACCACTAGACACGCTTGTGCCATAGGCCGTGTAAAAATAGGGCATACATACTGATTTGTACCACAGGCCGAGGACACACTCATGTGCCAGGCCATGTGAAATCCAAGGGCGGTTACTGACTTAGGTCACACGACCGACCACACGCCCATGTGCCAGCCCGTGTGCCACACACGGCCAGTAGACACGCTCGTGTGTCTAGGCCGTGTCAAAATTGTAGGGTATACTAAATGTAATTCGAAGGGTACCCCAGGGGACACATGGCTGTGTAACCTGACCATGTGTCGCACACGATTGAGAAACACGCATGTGTCTCTGCCTGTGTGGACAAATATAGGCCATTCGCAAAGCCAATTTGCCACCCTATTCTCATGCTCACCTAGCCATCAAAATGATTCCATTTTAACACAGATATAGGCAACCAAAAACATGCCAATTCAAATACCTATCATGCCATCTAAACTCAACCATTTCAGCTACTTAATATCATATTCAAAAAACATACCAAATCCAAGTGCCAAAATCATCAATCTCACATGACTACTAATTACATTACTCATCAAATTTATCTTCTATTTCATGATACAACTTACACCATATCTCCATCTTAAAATCATACCACAATATGTCAATCTTCCAAGCATTAATACATCATTTACTAATTAACCAAATAATAACTATTTGGCTATATCAATAACTATGGCAAACATGCCAACATAAGCCAACATATAAGGCATTATATACATCACATACATATCACTTATCAAACACAATTCAAGCCAACTTAAATGACTATATATATCATCATTTACAAGCCAAATCACATGGCTAACATCATAGCTCAAAACATAACAAAATGACACTAGCCTATACATGCCATATACCATATATACAAAGCTTCCAAAAAAAACCAACTGGATAATCGATAGTGCGATGACGTGTTCTCGACAATTCCCGAGTCTAAGCTAGCTTCAAATATCTATAAAACATGGAAAGAACACACAAAGTAAGCTTTAAAGGCTTAGTAAGCCATGTACAAATAAAGTCATCACATAAAGATTTACATATCAATTCAATTTTGCTTAACATAGTTAACTACATGCAAGTTCACAACATTTCTCAATGAATACTTATTTATATTCACATATAAGTTCATCAATTACTTCTCTTTTCAATACTCGTATGAATCTCATACGTACCTGAGTCACTTAACTCTTTCATATAATCTTTCTCGACTTGACATTACCCGTTGAACCATTTGGAATCATTTAGCATACTCAGAAATTGCATAAGTTAGTACAATGCCATATCCCAGATATGGTCTTACATGTTGTCACATATCGATGCCACTGTCCCAGACAGGGTCTTACATGAAATCGATTAACGATGCCAATGTTCTAGACATGGTCTTACACGTAATCTCAATACAATGTCGATGTCCCAGACATGGTCTTACATGTAAGCACATCTCGATAACCTAATGTCATGACATTCGTATCCTATACTATTCCTAAGGTTCGTACGGGACTTTCAGATATTGTAACTTTGTCGATTCATGCTTTTATTTGCTCATTCAACATTCATAGCAATTCAATGATAATCAAACATATATAATTCAATTCAAAGACATTTATTTGGATATGAACTTACCTCATAGTCGGAAGTAATGGATGGGGTCGACTATTCGATAACTTTTGTTTTTCCTCGATCTAAATCTGATTTCTATCGTTCTTGATCTATATATATATTCAAAATTTATCCTTTTATTCATCAACACATTCAATTTCATCCACAAACACATATTTGGGTATTTTTGCACTTTAGCCCCTAAAGTTACACATTTATTCAATTTAGTCCTTATTTTATAAATACACAAAATTCATAAAATTTGACAAAATCCATGCTTGGCCGACATATTTTTCATTTATTTCATAATTTAACCCCTCAATTTACATTTTTCTTAATTTAATCCCTAATTGACATTTTTGTCAAAAATCACTTTATAAAACATGTATATCAAACACCAAGCTTGCATAATTCATCATCAAATATTATAAAACTCATAGATTCATCAATGACATTTTACAAAATCACCAACAATTTCAGAAATTAAGGTACGGGCTAGCTAGATTACTAAGCAACGATCACAAAAACATAGAAATCGTAAAAAATCGAGCTAAAATCACTTACTTGCTAGCTAATGAGATTGCTGAATGCTTCAAACCCTAAATGGTCTCCTTTGTTCTTTAAATTCGGTTGAATAACACCATTAAAGAAGATGATATGTTTATTACTTGTTTTTATTTTAACTTAATACATAAATTACAAATTTAACCTTAGTTAGTAAACATTTAAAACATTCATTTAATGCCATTTTTTTTTGTCAAAATCCACTAAAAATGGTCTAATATCAACATAAGGACCTCCCATTTAATAAGCCATAAAAATTTGGCACTTTTAACTTATAGCATGCTACTTTTGCATTTTACGCGATTAAGTCCTATTTCTCAAATTGAGCTATTAAACGATAAAATTAGCTCACGAAATTTTCATACATATATATTCACATACTGTAAACACCAAAAATAATATTAAAATAATTTTACGACTTCAAATTTGTGATTTTGAAACCACTATTTCGATTGAGCTAAAACCGAGCTATCACATTACACACATACCTGTACCAATTCGTAATACTTACATGCTGTTTCTCTTCTTTGACATACCCATTAAATTACCTATTGAACCACTTAGAATACTAAAGGATACTCAAGAGTCCCGTACACTCGGTACCATAGCAATTCCATATCCCAAATATGGTCTTACATGTAATCTTGTATCGATACCAATAGCCCAGCTATGGTCTTACACGAAATCTCATATCGATGCCATATCCCAGATATGGTCTTACACAAAGTCTCATATAGATGCCATATCTCAAATATGGTCTTACACATAGTCTTAGTAACCCTAATGTCATGACATTTGTATCCTATCTATTCCTAAGGTTCAATCGGGATTTCACGCTTGTCGAAATTTGTTGAACACGCTCAATGGTCAATCATAACTCATACAATAATAAAACATTTGAAACATAATTAAAAATAATGCATTATTTTCCTACGAACTTACCTCGACATAAAAATGGCGGAAAGGACCTAACCTTCAAATACTCGTTTTCCTCCGTTTTAGGTCCGAACCTCATTTTTCTTGATCTATAATATCACATTTAACTTATTTAATCATTAGAATATACAAATCAGCCCAAAATCACATTATGGGAAAAATTACATTTTTGCCCCTAAAGTTTCACATTTTTTACATTTTAATCCCTAGGCTCGTAAAATGATTTTCATCAAATTTCTTCATTACCCAAGCCTATCCAAATCTTTATTGTACTCATACCAGCCCACATTTTTCATTAAATCACATTTTTACTACTTATTTTATAACTTTTACAAATAGGTCATTTTAGGCATTTTTACCAAAAAATCACATAGCAAAAGTCATTTATCTAACATGTAACATGCATTTTCTACCATTAAACATCAAAAGATACAAATATCCATCATGGGTAAAATTTTAAACTTTGATTATATCTAAAATTAGTGGTAGAAATAGATAGATTAGGTTACGAGGATCTCAAAAACGTAAAAATCATTAAAAATAGGGCTAGAATGGACTTACAATCGAGCTTGGAAGCTTGAAAAACCCTAGCCATGGTTTCTTCATGGTAATTTCAGCCATAGCTTGAAGATGGACAAAAATTGGCTTTTAATTTGGCTTTTAATTCATTTAATAACCAAATTACTAAAATGCCCTTAATGAAAAACTTTAGAAACATACCTAACCATGTCCATTTTTGTCCACTAACTTAACCAATGATCTAATTACCATTTAATGACATCCAATTTAAAATTTCATAACAATTGGACACCTCTACAATGTAGAACTCAACTTTTGCACTTTTTACAATTTAGTCCTTTTGACTAAATTCAGTGCCCAAACGTCAAAATTTTCAAACGAAATTTTCACGAAATCATTCCATAAAATCGTAGACCATAAAAATATAATAAAAATAAAAATTTCTACGTCAGATTTGTCGTCCCGAAACCACTGTTCCGTCTAGACCCAAAATCGGGCTGTTACAACACCGACCAAATTCTTTCATAATTCAAACCACCAATTGAACAACTTCAAATTCACATTTGCCATAATGTTCATATACTCATTACATGCACAACAAATACCATTATGACCATTACCACATATACCATTAATTTTAATAACTATACCAAATGCCAATATACATTCATGGCTACCAAAACTAACCATTAACATTTCAAGGCACTATCTATATCATACCAAAACAACATCTCGTAGCATACCTTAATGTTCATCTATTCATCTACCATCACTAAATACTTAGATGCCAAAATGACAACAATTTTAAATACCATATATATACATGATATCATATCAACTATATCATTAACCAAAATAACATATATACAAGCCATACCTAATGGCTAATTTCATCAAACAAAGACACCTACATGCCATTGTAATCATGACTCAAAATCATCAAAATCTACCGTATATTCGATGGATAGTGTGATGGATCTCTAAAAAATTTCCAAACTGAACGAGCTTCTTATTATCTAAAATAAAACATAAGAGAAATAATACGAAGTAAGCATATAATGCTTAGTAAGTTTATAATTCATAAACAAAGCTTACCATTTCAATATATATAAGCTTAAAAGAAATTTATGAGATAATCCAACATAGCTTGGCACAAGCCTAAACAACAACAACCTTTCAAGTTAGATAACCACATAACTTAGCAACTCATTGCAAAACATAATAGCTTTTAAGCACATAACTTATAAACATTCATACTTTCATGAATATGACTAAGCATATTTAAAGCATCATCATTTCATACCTATTTCATACTTTATAGCATTACTTATCAAAATATCTATCGATCCTTCCCTTTTGTATACCCATTGAACCACTAGAATAATATTGAATATGAAGGAATCTCGCACACTATGTGATAACATATGGTCAAAACCATTACTTTCTCTTACCTCATATAAATGCTCTCTCTCGAGCCATAAGTGGGTCTACTCACACAAGTTGTTAGTCAGGACGTAGCTACGCGGTGCTGCTGACACAAGTTGTCAAGTAACCACAACACATGCTGGAAACTCAGCCACCGATAGGACGTACAAGACCAATACCCGAAACACAGTAACTCCTAATGACATGTCATTTGTATCCTATATATTCCTAAAGTTCAAACGGGATCCGAAAGTCGCCAAAACTTAGTTGGATTTTTTTTCATAGGCACGTAATACCATAATTTAACATAAAAACATGTAAATCGAGCATATTACTACTTTAATTAAATGTATGAACTTACCTCGATCATGACCAAAAAAATACGATCGACTAATCCAACACTTTTTCCTTTCCCCGATCTAAATCCATATGTTGCTTTTCTTGATCTAAATAATCAAATTTAATTCATTCAAACTTCATTCTATTCAATTAAATCCAAAAATAATATTTTGGCAAAATTATACTTTTGCCCTATAATTTTGAATCCATTACAATTTAATCTTTAAGCTTATAAAATGAAATTCATGCAATTTGGTACCAACCCACTATAGCCGAATTTTATTTAGGTCCATAGCAAGCCCTATATTTCATTTATTTCACAATTTCATCATGTAAAATTTTCTATTTTTCAATTTAATCATTATTTGACAATTTCACCAAAAATCACTTAACAAAAGTTGTTTATCTATCAACAACTAACCATTTTCTTCCATAAAACCTCAAAACACATACACATTCATTCATGGTAAAACTTTAATAGTTTAATAGTTTCACAAATTAGTCCCTACGCTAGCTAAATTAAGCTACAATAATCCCGAAAACATAAAAATCATTAAAAACGAGACTAAAATACATAACATGCACACAAAGACACCATTGCCAAACCTAGCAGGCTCCTATGGCTTCTTTTTCTTTGAAATTTTAGTGGTGTTTAATTTAGGAAGATGATACTTTAATTTTTGTTTTATTTAATATATCATTATTTACCAAATTACTAGTATAACCCTTTTAAAACATTAAAATTTCCATAATACCAAGCCATCACATTCCACTATCAACATAAATGATCTAATTGCCACATAAAGACTCATACTTTAAGGTTCCATTACTATTTAATACCTTTAGCAACTAGAACACAACTTTTGCACTTTACGTGATTTAGTCATTTTTATTAAATTAAGCATGTAAATGGTAAAATTTTTTAACAAAATTTTTATACACTACTACTATCATGCTGTAGACAATAAAATAAATATTTCAACATCAGATTTGTGGTCCCAAAACCACTGTTCTGATTTCACTAAAAATGGGCTGTTACAATACTGGTCGAAAGATAAATGAGTTAGATAGTGTGTTAATTTTAATTATTTTTTATTTATTCAATTTTTGTTAGATACTTTGTCGACTATTTAATTTAATCATGGGTGAATTTGATGATGATGATTATAGTTGGTACGAGGAATGGTACATTAACGAAGCACCAAGTATGATGAAAGAATATTCAACAAACCAACAGAGTTATGACAGAGAGTACAGTATGCCCAAATATTTTATTGAGCAAGAGTTGGAGTTAATTATGGATGATAATGTATAGCAATATTTGTATGAACAACATAGGAGCAATCAAAGATCATGTCAGACAAATAGAGCCTCAATGAACTGCGGAGTTAGGATCGAAGGTGTGAAGACTACAAATATTAGTCCACATTTCCTCCTGATTTGAATGAATTCCAAATTAACCTAAAAAGAATACAAAAACGGGTGGACCAATTAGAGGAATTACTCTGAAGGCAATCATAAGTAAGGACTCCAATGGAAGAGGTCATGCATGATGTTCGTAACTCGAATAATGAGAACCATCGTATCTCCATTTGCCATTCCAAATTAGATTATAGAAGTAAAAAAGAGTTTGGAATCGGAGATGAGGAAGAATTGAACATGACCGAAGAAGTCTTCGATCCAATTGACGTAGTTGTAAACGTAGCAGTAGATGTAGAAGTAAAATTGACCACTGAAATTGAGCTTAAATCGAGTCTGGATGAAAGTGTCTATAATGCCTTAAACTTGACCTAAATTATTGGGTCCATAGCTCAGGTATTACTTCAAATTACACTTAGAAAAATTTCAAAATAGATGACATGTACTTTTTGTTTAAAACAAATTTCTTATTATTTCATTTAAAGCCTCTATATTGAATAAACAAAGAAAAGTATTTAGAAATACATCAGTCTTATTAAATTTATTACAACATATTTTTTTTTACTAAAGACACATTCATTGGGGTGTAGTCCAACTATAAGCCCTACTCAACAATGATATATGTATCCATATTTGCCCAACTTGCCAAAATCTTGGTGCGTTCCTAGCTTCGCCCCTCTTGGTGCACTCATTCTTACAATCATACCTAAAACAAGAATAAACACTTGTAAGTTTGGAAGAACTTAGTGAGTTTTAATACATAATGCGGGTACTTCTCAAATATAGGGCGTATGCCTATACGCCAATTTTCATACTTGACATATCATTTCTTCTTTGGGTGGACCCTTTTATAATATTTGACTTGCATTTATACGTCAACTACCATAATTAGCGTATTAGCTTTCTCTTCACTACTTGGATAACTTCAGATATTACCAGATGATAACTACATCTTCTCTTCTCTTACCATAATGGAGATACTTCTCAAAAGGATATTTATATAGAATCCATTCTCCACAATTTTACCCTCCAACAACATATATCCTTTATCTCAGAATGTTTGCTCACAGACACTTTCTATTTCTTGGTGGAAACCACATTCAGATATTGCGTTTGGCAGATTCCAATACTAAGTTCAATAATTATCAGACCCAATACATGCTCATACATATAAGGAACATTCTAGACTATTCAGAAGAATTCCCAACATCTATGTTATAGAACATAAGAATACCCAAAGTGACATACAACTCTGATTCTAGAATGAAACATGATACTATTCAGATATGACTGATACTAGATAACTTAGATTTCAATCCTATATATCGCAAAAAAATTCAACCCAACGGACACTTATATCTTTCATAATTATGTATACACCCATTATTCTAAACTAGTGGACTACTATAGAGGATACCCTCTTTAAACAATACAAATACATACTTTCTTTCAGGAACTTCCCTTAAGATTCATTCTATTTCTTCATAGACCCTGATCGCCTCTGGACGTACCAATGTCCAAAGTAGAAAACTTCACAAAATATATGAAAGGTGGTATCCGCAAGTATATGGGTCAGGTTGTAAAATAGTTACAATAGAGTAGATGAGTACTCTAAGGATCGTAACCAAGAGAGGCAAGCACTAAATTAATTCTAACCTAAGCATAAATAGATCTAATGAGTACTCTAAACAAATTATATTACAATAAGATAAAAAGAAAGGTTTTAGTGATCTATACTGATAATAAAGAAATAAAATTAATAAATAAGCACAAGAAATCAAATAATAAAATATATCAAATCTGGGCATGGGTGATTAGCTTGATTCAGTAATCATAACCAACTGTTCCTTTGGGTTTTCTTGTTCAATCGACTAGTTAATATCCTTGCAGGATTTTTCGATCTTCCATTAAAATAACGAGTCCAGAAGAACTACTTATCTCTCATCCTCACAATCCAGACCGGTTTAGGGTTATGATGTTCACGAATAGGCCATACCAAATTTTGATTAATTCCCACCTTAATGACTTTTTAGGTGTAATATCCCGAATTAGGGCCTAATCGGAATAGTGGTTTTGTGACCACAAATCCGAGATAGAAATAATTATTTTATAATTATTTTGAGGTTTATGATATGATTGCATAATTGTGTGAAGATTTCGTGAAGAAATTTTTGGCATAACGAGTTTAATTTAAAGTTAGGGACTAAATCGAATAAGATGCAAAACTTGTATTCTAGAAGTTTTTAGTATGAAATTGCTTTGAAATATTAATTAGGAGGTCTTAAATAGAAATTTGACCAATTTTAAGTTCATGGGAAAAATTAGGACATGGAAGGAATTTTTGAAAGTTTAGAAAGGAGGGGCATTTTGGTCATTTGGATATTAAATGAAATAAAATGGGAAAAATAGCACAAAATGGTCATCTTCTTCATTTGGTTGCTGCCAAATTTTGCTCTCACCATAGCTAGGGTTTCTTCAACTTTCAAGCTTCATAGTAAGTTATTCCAAGCCCCGTTTTTAATGATTTTTACGTTTTTGAGATCCCGGTAGCTCAATTTAGCTTATGCTAGCAATAATTTAATCTAGGGTTCATATTTGGAAAAATACCCATAGGTGAAATTTGTGTATTTTGATGTTTTATGATAGAATATGAGGTTTTAAATTATGTTAGACAACTTGTGCTACTCGGTTTTGAGTGAAAACGAGTAAAAGGACTTAATCGGCAAAAATACCTAATAGTCACAAGTACATGTTAGAGTGAGAATTTGATGTTGCCATAGACGGGAAAAGTGATCAGCATGTTATAAAACATAAGAATAAGGAATAAAGTTTAATCCCGAGCCTAGGGGAAAAAGTGTAATTATGTAAAAGTTTAGGGGTAAAATTGTAATTTTGCTAAAATTTGAATTAAGGATTAATTTGATAATGTGAGTATTAAATAAGCTAAATGTGTTATTTTAGATCAAGAAAGACGTGGAATCGACCCCAATCGAGGAAAAGAAAAGATTGTGGACTAAATTGCAAAAATCTTTATATTTTGGTACCAAGGTAAGTTCATGTGTAAATAATGTAGCATAATTGTTATTTTTAAGTTATTGATGTTAATTACATGATATGCTGATTTTTATCATGAAATATATATGCTTTGTGGTTAATTTCGAATAAAATGCAAATTATTTGAGCTACTTGTTAAATATAAATTATTACCGAGTATTGGTTTCGGCATTCTACGGAAGACTGCAAGAATATGTGTTCGAGAAAAATCCCGTTTGAACCTTAGGAATAGATTAGGATACAAGTGACATGTCACTAGGATGGTTGAGCATCCGAACTCGTTGAGTTGAGTCCGAGTTCACTTATGGATGCGAATGTCTGAACTCGTTGAGTTGAGTCCGAGTTCGTGAGATATAACTAGGCATCCGAACTCGTTGAGTTGAGTCCGAGTTCAGTTATGGATGCGAACGCCCGAGCTCGTTGAGTTGAGTCTGAGTTCACTTAGGGGCGGGTTACATGATTGCTTGATTGCATATGTGGCACTTATGTGCAAATTATCCATGTATCCGAATTATATTCCGATGTGTTCAACGGGTAAAGTTCTACTCAAATGGAGGAATACTTGAGATGAAAAGAGACGTATTGGTAAGTGTTGTGAAATGGATACTTTGGACAGGTATGTACTTAACCCTCGGGTTGAGTATTGATACAACAACGATAAGGTAATAAGATGATGAAAAATGATTAGAAATGTGATATTTGTTTTGGCGATACCATGCTAATGTTGTTTGGTATAATTGCTTTGTTATGTTACTTATTATTTGCATATGAACTAACTAAGCATTTATGCTTACTCCCTCCTTATTCATTGTAGTTTTGGACAAGCCAGCTCAGGAGTCGGGATAGGTCGATGGCTCGGTCACACTATCTAAAGGACTTTTTGGTAAATGGATTGTAAAGTTTAAGTATGGCATGTATAGCAATATACCTATTTTGTGTAAATGATCTTATGATATGGTGATGGATTGGTTGAGAAAATGCTTGATAATGATAAATCATGAAATTTGACATAAACAGAACATTGCAGCAACACTGACGTGAGTTTGAAAATTTACCAAAAATCATAGAAACTGATTTTGGTGATGGATTAAATATGAAATTGAAGCCTAATATGTATAGTTTCACATAAAACAAACTAAACAGGTAAAGGAATTATATGTTAGAAGATATTTGAATTTTAGTGAAACAGGACCAAAGCAATTTCTGGATCCCCTGTTCCAACTTTAGAAATTCACTATAAATTGTATAGATATAATTAGGTGATTTATTTTATATTCTCAGAATCCTCATTGAGTTTAGTTTTAGGAGAAAGAAACCTCATAGTCATATGAATTTTTTACAGAGAGAAATGTGGTTCGTAGTAAACAGAGGTCAGTCCAGTCATGTCCTGAAATAGGGGTAACTTTAACTAATTAATTGTACTAATTTACCAAATAAAAAATTCTATAAAAAAATTAGTAAATATATATATGAGTCTAGATTCAGGGAAAATTTACAGATCTTGATTCTGAGTTTTGTAACTCGAGATATAATTTTTCTTGTAACTGTGATGCAAGTAGCTAGAAAGCTGTGAATGTAGAAACAAATAATCCAAAGTTCTTAAAATGTTAAATTAAGTTTAATAACACCTCATACTCGACTCCGGCGACGGTCTCGGGCGTGGGGGCGTTACATTTAGTGGTATCAGAGCAGGTTTAGTTAGTTCTCGGACTACGTGTTGTATGTACAAATTTTGCTATACATGCCATATGTATAAATTGTGATAGTGTGACGACTTTTAACCTTTTTAAATGATTTTTTTATAGTAAGTGGATCCCGATCCAGCTGTGGCAGATGAAGTAGAGAGTAATGCGCCAGCTCTGGCTGAAAGAGCAGCGCCGACTAAAAATCCACCTCCTACTGTTGGTCAGGGAGGAGGAAAAAGGGATCGGGAAGCCTTTCTCCAAATGATGAGTGCATGGTACACTGAGTTCGTTCGTACGAACCCAAATGTACGACCTCCACCACCTCCCTTAATTTCTCAACCTGTACCCCCGATGCCTTAGGGTGTGGATATGATAAAATTTCACAGAACTCCAGTTGATAGAATTCGTAAACAAGGGGCCGAAGAATTTAGGGAAAATATTGATGATGATGCCGAGAAAGCAGAGTTCTGGCTTGAAAATTCTATCCGGGTATTTGATGAATTATCTTGTACACCTGAAGAATGTTTGAAATGTGCTATATCTTTGTTGAGGGATTCAGCCTATAATTGGTGGAAGACTTTGATTTCGGTGGTATCGAAAGAGAGAGTAACCTGGGAATTCTTTCAAGAAGAGTTTCAGAAGAAATATATTAGTGAAAGATTTATTGATCAGAAGCGTAATGAATTTCTTTAGCTGAAGCAAGGTAATATGACAGTTACAGAATATGAAAGAGAGTTTGTTCGATTAAGTAAGTATGCCAGAGAATATGTCCCTACAGAGGCCAAGATGTGCCGACGATTTGAAGACGGGCTCAACGAAGACATCAAGGTATTTGTTGGAATTCTTGAATTAAAAGAAATGGTAGTATTGGTTGATCGATCTTGCAAGGTTTTGAGAACTACTTAAAGAGAAGAAAAGGTAGAGGTTTGAGACTAGAAATTGGAAAAAAGACCGATGAGCGGTTCATTCTCACAAAGAACTGGAAAGTCAAGAAATATGAATCCTCGTTCCCAAGTTTCAGCTGGGCAATCATATGGGAATTCTAAGAAGAAAAATGTGGGTCCTAAGTCCCAAACTATTTCGGCAGCTAGTGTAAGGAACTCGAGAATTGTTAAACCCGAGTGCCAGTGTGTGGTAGAAATCATTTTGGTCCGTCTGAGAGCAAATGAATGTTTTCGATGTGGTTCTCCTGGATCATTTTATTAGAGATCGCCTGAAAAGAGCTGAAAAAGGAAAATTTCAGAATACAAAAACAAGTGGTGTGGATTCGAGAGGAAGATATCCAAGAAAAGCTGGGAGTGAAGCAAGCAGTAAGAATGTAGCCAGAGATGCAGCAGTTAGACCTGAAGGAAGGGCTCCGGCTAGAACTTATACTATTAAAGCGTGCGAAGATGCTTCCTCACCTGATGTGATTACCGGTACATTTTCTCTTTATGATGTTAATGTTATTGCTTTGATTGATCCTGGTTCTACTCATTCATATGTGTGCATGAAACTAGTGTCTAGTATGAATATACCTATTGAGAACACAGAATTTATGATTAGAGTGTCGAATCCGTTAGGCAAATGTGTGATTGTTGATAAAGTATGTAAGGAATGTCCTTTAATGATTCGGGTCATTACTTTACAGTGTCGACTTGATGTTGTTGCCGTTTGATGAGTTTGATGTTATTTTGGGTATGGATTGGTTGACATTGCATGATGCTATAATAAATTGCAAAGAAAAGGTTATAGAATTAAAGTGTGAAAATGGTGAAACTCTGCGGGTTGAACCAGATAAATCAGAGGCATTGCCTAGTGTGATTTCTTCAATGTCGGCTCAAAGATATCTGAGAAAGGGTTATGAAGCTTATTTGGCGTATGTAATTAATACAAAAGAAGTTGAAAAGAAAGTTGAATCAGTCTTGGTTGTGTGTGAATTTGCGGACGTATTTCGGAAGAATTGCCGGGTTTGCCTCGATCGAAGTAGAATTTGGTATTGATTTGATACCGGAACAACTCCGATTTCGATTGCTCTGTATAGAATGGCACCAACAGAGTTAAAAGAGTTAAAGTCGCGATTTGCAAGAGTTGGTGATAAAGGTTTTGTAAGACCCGATTTTTCACTTTGGGGTGCTCCGTGTTATTTGTGAAAAAGAAGGATGGTTCTATGAGGTTGTGTGTTGATTATCGACGAGTTAAACAAGGTGACAATCAAAAACAAGTATCCGTTGCCAAGAATTGATGATTTGTTTGATCAATTAAAAGGAAGCGACATGGTTTTCAAAGATTGACTTGAGATCCAGGTATTACCAATCTGCGGGTAAAGAGTCGGATGTGCCTAAAACTGCTTTTAGAACAAGGTATGGTCATTATGAATTTTTAGTTATGCCATTCGGGTTGACAAATGCTCCTGCTGTATTTATGGATTTAATGAATCGCATATTTCGGCCATGCTTGGACAAATTTGTTGTAGTGTTAAATGAAATAAAATGGGAAAAATAACACAAAATGGTCATCTTCTTCATTTGGTTGCTGCCGAATTTTGCTCTCACCATAGCTAGGGTTTCTTCAAATTTCAAGCTTCATAGTAAGTGATTCCAAGCCCCGTTTTTAATGATTTTTACGTTTTTGAGATCCAGGTAGCTCGATTTAGCCTATGCTAGCAATAATTTAATCTAGGGTTCATATTTGGAAAAATACCCATAGTTAAAATTTGTGTATTTTGATGTTTTATGATAGAATATGAGGTTTTAAATTATGTTAGACAACTTGTGCTACTCGGTTTTGAGTGAAAACGAGTAAAAGAACTTAATCGGCAAAAATACCTAATAGTCACAAGTACATGTTAGAGTGAGAATTTGATGTTGCCATAGAAGGCAAAAGTGATCAGCATGTTACAAAACATAAGAATAAGGAATAAAGTTTAATCCCGAGCCTAGGGGCAAAAGTGTAATTATGTAAAAGTTTAGGGGTAAAATTGTAATTTTGGTAAAATTTGAATTAAGGATTAATTTGATAATGTGAGTATTAAATAAGCTAAATGTGTTATTTTAGATCAAGAAAGACGTGGAATCGACCCTAATCGAGGAAAAGAAAAGATTATGGACTAAATTGCAAAAATCTTTATATTTTGGCACCAAGGTAAGTTCATGTGTAAATAATGTAGCATAATTGTTATTTTTAAGTTATTGATGTTATTTATATGATATGCTGATTTTTATCATGAAATATATATGCTTTGTGGTTAATTTCGAATAAAATGCAAATTATGTGAGCTACTTGTTAAATATAAATTGTTACCGAGTATTGGTTTTGGCATTCTACGGAAGACTGCAAGGATATGTGTTCGAGAAAAATCCCGTTTGAACCTTAGGAATAAATTAGGATACAAGTGACATGTCACTAGGATGGTTGAGCATCCGAACTCGTTGAGTTGAGTCCGAGTTCACTTATGGATGCGAATGTCCGAACTCGTTGAGTTGAGTCCGAGTTCGTGACATATAACTAGGCATCCGAACTCGTTGAGTTGAGTCTGAGTTCACTTATGGATGCGAATGCCCGAGCTCGTTGAGTTGAGTCCGAGTTCACTTAGGGGCGGGTTACATGATTGCTTGATTGCATATGTGGCACTTATGTGCAAATTATCCATGTATCCAAATTATATTCCGATGTGTTCAACGGGTAAAATTCTACTCAAATGGAGGAATACTCGAGATGAAAAGAGCGTATTGGTAAGTGTTGTGAAATGGATACTTTGGACAGGTATGTACTTAACCCTCGGGTTGAGTATTGATACAACAACGATAAGGTAATAAGCTGATGAAAAATGATTAGAAATGTGATATCTGTTTTGGTGATACCATGCTAATGTTGTTTGGTATAATTGCTTTGTTATGTTACTTATTATTTGCATATGAACTTACTAAGCATTTATGCTTACTCCCTCCTTATTCATTGTAGTTTTGGACAAGCCAGCTCAGGAGTCGGGATAGGTCGAAGGCTCGGTCACACTATCTGAAGGACTTTTTGGTAAATGGCTTGTAAAGTTTAAGTATGGCATGTATAGCAATATACCTATTTTGTGTAAATGATCTTATGATATGGTGATGGATTGGTTGAGAAAATGCTTGATAATGATAAATCATGAAATTTGACATAAACAGAACATTGCAGCAACACTGACGTGAGTTTGAAAATTTACCAAAAATCATAGAAACTGATTTTGGTGATGGATTAAATATGAAATTGAAGCCTAATATGTATAGTTTCACATAAAACAAACTAAACAGGTAAAGGAATTATATGTTAGAAGATATTTGAATTTTAGTGAAACAGGACCAAAGCAATTTCTGGATCCCCTGTTCCAACTTTAGAAATTCACTATAAATTGTACAGATATAATTAGGTGATGTATTTTATATTCTCGGAATCCTCATTGAGTTTAGTTTTAGGAGAAAGAAACCTCATAGTCATATGAATTTTTTACAGAGAGAAATGTTGTTCGTAGTAAACAGAGGTCAGTCCAGTCATGTCCAGAAACAGGGGTAACTTTAACTAATAAACTTACTAATTGGCCCAATCAAAAATTCTATAAAAAAAATTAGTAAATAGGTATGTGAGTCTAGACTCATAGAAAATTTATGGATCTTGATTCCGAGTTTTGTAACTCGAGATATGATTTTTCTTGTAACTGTGACGCAAGTAGCTAGGAAGCTGTGAATGTAGAAACAAATAATCCAAAGTTCTTAAAATGTTAAATTAAGTTTAGTAACACCTCATACTCGACTCCGGCGATGGTCTCGAGCGTGGGGGCGTTACATTAGGGTTTTAGGCTTAGGGTTTAGGTTCTTTCTTTCCTGAACAGTTGATCCGCTAAGAAAATAGTACAAAACAGTTAATTAAACATACCTCCAGTCGTTAATCCCCTATAAGAGGATTAGTTCCTCGTGGATCTCATAAAGAATATAAACTTGATAGAAAGAATAGACATGAAGAACAATTCAAGAGTATAAAGTCTAGAAGAAGCCTGATTTGTATTAGAATTAAGCGTAGAATCCTTACAGAGTTTGATTGTGTTTCACAAATATGATTTCTCCCATAAAAGTGAATAACAAGAATTGAAATAAACCTAAAACCTACAAAGAGAAAATCTAAAGAATAAATCTAAAAAGAAAATTATGCAATATGAAAGTTTTCCATAACATGTTCTAAATCAACCTATTTATAGACTTTAGAGTGGCCATCATCTTTAACCCTAGGTTAGTTATAGTCCTCGTGCTTAACATTTGGTTGTGCGAACCAAAACACCCTAGCTCATAATTATTTCCTGTACAAAGGTGATGTCGTGACACACTAGGTCTTATGTCGGGACATCGAGGGTTGTATGCTCATCTTCAAGGTATCTTTAGGGGTGTGTCACAACATCGAAGGTAGTCTTGAAATTTTTTATTTTGCTCCTTATGTTGTGATAGTCAATGCTCCGTGTTGCAACATAGCGACTAGTATTGAGTTAGCATGCCTTGTAATGGTCTCTAGCATGCTCATAAAGTATATTAGTTCTCCTTTAGGACTTGTAACACCTCTAACCTATCTCTGTCACTGGATTAGGGTTATAGGATATTATGGTACAATTAGAAATCAATTAAATTCAATCATATAAAATTAACCAAATTTAAAAATAACATTCAAATATGCATTTTAACCAAAGTAAGGATATACTTACGGGCAGTAAATAGAGCCTACGGGGCCCTAAAAATAATTTGAGAACATTCGGGGATCATTTTGAAATAAAACAATATTTTGGAAAAAATAAAAAATTTTGAAAATAGGAGTCACATGGCCGTGTGGCTTAAAAACATGGTCGTGTGGCCAACCATGTACAATTCGAAGTATAGGACACACGGTCATGTTCCAGCCTGTGTGGGTATTTGAAATAGGAACACACGATGGTGTCGCCCACCTTGTGCCAAACCATGTGTGCATTTGAAGTTTGGTCACACAACCATGTCGCCAGGTCGTCTAACCTTTTGAGACCATGTGATTCATCATGCATTTAAAATTTAAATGACACACAGCTCGTGTGACAGCCCGTGTGAAATTTAAATGGCTATGTGTTGAACACAATCGTGTGACAGCCCATGTCCAAGGCCTTGTACTTTCTTAATAATCCATAATGCATGTCATTTCAACACCATTTTCACACACTAAAAACACAATGAGACATACCTAAAACATGCCAAAATCAATCAACCTATATACCTTATCAAAATGCCATCACTTGGCACCACAATGCATATACCAAATCAATCCAATCTCAATCCTAAAAAACTAACCTTAAACATACACCACACATACTTTTTGACCATTTCATTCATATCCCAATTCTACCATAAGTCACCTACTTCAAGAGGGCATGAATAAATGACCAAAGTCACATATTTACATAGACATTTGCAAGTCAAAATCAAGGACTTATATATATACAAATAAGCTAGGCATAAGCTCAAACCATATTATATTGACAAAATAATATAAAAACTCATATTACATGCCATTTATAACTATTAACATAATAACCAATATCTGCCAAAGTGAGCAACGGATAGTGTGTATCTTCTCTAATTAGGTTCCAACCGGTCGAGCTTTTCAATGATCTACAGGAAAAGAAAACAACTAACAAAATCAAATAGTGCTTAGTAAGCTTGTATAAATCTTAAACATAAACTTATCAAATAGGCTCAATTTATATAATTCATAAATAATTCCTTTGACATGCTTAAGAGATTATCCATTTTCTATTACAACACCAACCTCACAAGTTATAGCATTCAATAATGAAACATCAAACATCCATTCGTATCAAGGAATATATGCTGGGAGCATATACGTATACATAAATTCATCACCTCTCTAATATGTAACATTCATACCTTCAAAGCTCTTATGCCAACACTTTCCATTCTATCTATTATAATTTCATAACATTTTATATAATTAAGTTTATTCGTTTAAGCCTTTATTACTTGTTGAACCAAATAAACAAACGTCGGATACGTGGGAATCATGCTCATACGTGGGAATCATGCTCACACAAAGTGTGCCTATATCTATAACTATAAACATATTTGTAATGCTCACATGAGCTATGAAGTGGGTCTAATCACATGAGCTATAGGTCAGGATGTTAAGCTACACGATGCTGCTCACACGAGTTGTAGAGAATATGTAACAAATGCAGGAACTCAGCCATCGGTAGGACATTCAAGACCAGTACCTGAAATTGTATAACCCCTAATGACATGTCATTTGTATCCTAGGTATTCACAAGGTTCAAATGGGACACATTACATTCTTTGATTCCTTTTTCGATATAACATTTCATATACATATTCATGAAATTTACGTTTTCCACAATTCGTTAATTGATCACCATAACTATTTAATCTCATTAAGCATATAACACATAATACTCATTTAAGATATAACTAACATAATTATTCATTAACATTTAAAAAAATCTACAAATTCGACCAAAACAGTTGTAAAATCAGAGTCGACAACTAGTCTGATACTTTAGCTTTTCCACCATTTAAATATGATTGGCCCGTTTCTTGATCTAAATACTAGTTTTCATTTAATTAAATAATTCAAACAACATAAAATACTGAGATTCATATATTTGACCCTTAATCGCCTTTTTACAGTTTTATCCTAAATTTTTACTTTTTATTCAATTTAGTCCCTAAACCCAAAATTCCAAATTTATCAAAATTTCACAATTTCCCATGCTAGCCTAATTTCATCTTATACTAGTACAATCCATATTCATTCAAAATTCACAATAATTCCACATCAATTTTAATATTTTATCAAATTTATTATTTAATTAAAAACTAACAAAATCACTTCACAACTAATCTAAATCAATAACCAAGAGACAAATTCATTATTTAACTTAAAAAATACCAAGAATTCATCAATGGTAAATTTTAAAATCTTTAACAAATTTGAAAACGGGGATACGGGTTAGCTGGACCTAGTTGCAACAATATTAAAAAAATAAAAATTACAAGAAACATGTATAAAATTACTTACATGCATACATTTCATACTTGACTGAACCTCAAGCACAAAAATGGTGTTTTTCACGTACAATTTTCAGCAGCCAAGCTTTTGGAAGATGATGATACTATTATTTTTAATTTGTTAAAGTTTTAATTACTAAATTAGAATTTTGCCCTTTAATAATACATTCAATTAAACAAAAACATAAGCCTATTGTTGTCCATTAGTTTATAACATGGCATAATTACCATATAAGTCCTCCCTCTTATAATAATTAAACCATCTAATCAATATAATTCAATAGTGACTAGATTTTACATCTTTTACAAATTAGCCCTTTTTAATTAATGAGTCCCAATACCTCATTTTTCGAAAACACTTGACTTTCGGAAAAACCACTTACTCATAGCTATTAATTAATTAACTAAAAATTCATCAAATCAAAATCTAATATAAATTATTATTGTCTCATATAAATTAAATACTAATTAATACGTATTTACTCGTTAGATTTGTGATCCAAAAACCACCCTAGGAAACGGGCTGTTACAACTCTCCCCCTAGAAAATTTCATCCTTGAAATTTCTCATCTAAAAAATAATTTTGATTATTGTGTTATCAAAAACTCTTCGATTTTCCAAATTAAATCTATCCAAAGTAGTTTGTTCTCACATAATTGAACCCAATGATACAATACTATAATATATACTCTAGAATCCATGTTTACTAGTTCTGACTACATGCTTGACTACGATTGGAATCTTGTACTAAAGTTAATTTTGATATCCAAAACTTTGTAAAGTTTACTCCAAAATTCTAGAGGTGATCTCGGATCTTAGTCATAATGATATACAATGGCACTCTGTGTAATTTGATATTCTTTGATACATATAACTTAATTAACTTTTTAAACAAGTAATCTATTTCATAATAACTCAAACACAACTTGATATTTTCAACTTTTACCTTTGACATACATGACATTCCAGTACAAACTCCGAAATTTCACATTTTATTTTCGACCATTAAGAATTCTCACTCCATCATTATGCATTTTATTGCTGCCTGGTTTAAATCAAATAGGCACTACTAGGAGCCTTATGTAAAATGTCTTGTACAATTTCAAAATTGTTCAGCACACATATTCGATTTCAAAAATATAAACTATTGTCGGAATCCACACCAAAATTATTCATTTGATCATTCTAAATTTGTTCTCGTTTAACTAACACATTCTAATCTTTTCATTGCATTTTACAAATTCTCTGAAGAATTAACGATTTAACTCTCGAGTAATCTTTTTCCTAGTAGGACGGTCTCAGTCCATGGCCTTTCGCCTCTGAAAGCGTCCTTCCTTCTCAATGCCCGGGCATCCATCCAATGCATTCTTTTCGATCTTGTACCCACGGTACACTGAACACCAACCCAATAAAAAGGAAAAAAAAAACTACAAGTAACAGAAAGCTTTTTTTCTTTTTCTTTCTTTAGGATAGCTTCTCCTTACTGATCACTTACTTACAGTCCTAATTCATAATTTCTAAATAATTGAATTAGCATTATTTAAGATCATCTGAGTGAAACATCACTGTAAATAATGAATTTCTTCTTGTGTAACACCCCAAAATTGGGTCTAGAAGTTTCGAGGGTATTTTAGGAATTTTAGCTTATATGTGCTTGGAATTTCATAAGGTTGGTAATTGATAATGTTTTCAATTTCTAAAAATGAGTTTTTAATACCCTTAATTTTGAAAATAGGATTTATTTTTAAAAGATTCAAAACTGAGAGTTTTTATGAAGTAATTTAACCAAAATTTTAAATTCAACCTAAAAACCCCTATTCTCCAAATTGATTTCACAATAGTTTACTCCCCATAGTTGTTCTTATCATCCATTCCATTCTTCCAACTCTCCCAATCGATTTACTTCCAAATCCTAACCCCTCTTGATTTCCAACATTCTTTGAACCATAAATCTCCATTAGAATAAAAAAAACACCAAAAATTAATTTATTATTATATGTGATTGTGTGAAATGTGATACATGATTATTTGATTGTGTTATATGATATATGCTTGAATGAGTATGTAAATTCTATGTAAATGAACTAATAGATAATGTATGAATAGTTATTATATGACACTAGACATAAGAACATTGTATTTGTATATATATGGTGGTGGTGTGAATGCATGATGACATGTTTGCGTAGTGATTATTCTAATTATTCATTGAGCTTGTTAAGCTCACCCACTCTTTTTAACATATGCAGATTAGTGACGTTTCGATGTGGGCGATGTGGTTTCTTTGAGGGAGTGATCCAAGGAAGAATTGTTAGTAATTTGTAAGTGTTCATTGTTTATTTATTTACATTTTGGGGAATAAGGCAATGTGGTAGACCTAATTATAGCCATGTTAGTCCTGAACATTTTGTTGTTTTTTGCTTTAGTTTATGAGGTTTATGAGTTATAAAAATGCTTAGGTTTATGAACATTGATGATCATATGATGTTTCTTGCTCTGACACTTTTTTGATGTTTTGAACTGTTAAATTTAGTCATTTGCATGATTATTTGTCAAAGTATTTGCTGCATGATGTTTAGAAACTAAATTGGAATGGACTAAATACTTTGCATACTGTATTTTGGAGGTCTGTAGTAGAGGTATCGATAATTGAGTTTTAAAAATGATACCTCTATGTTTTGAAACATGTAGGAAAGTCAAAATAGAGATTTGGTATTGATACCTTTGCTCAAGTATTGATACTCGGGGTAAGTGTATCTATACTCGGGGTAAATATATCAATACTCCACGACAGGTAACAATAATTTTCAACAGTATGCTTTTTGTGTAAGAAACATAATGCAAGTCTGGTATCGATTTTCCAGGTGGTATCGATGCCACTTAAAGAAAATATTGATTCCCTGGGGTCAGTATCGATACCTTCGTGTTTAACTTGAAATTTTGAGAAGTGATCCAAATGCTTGAATTTTTAACACGATTAGTTATATTAATGTATGTCCAACATGATTTAATAATAATTAATGCATGTATGTCTTAAATCCTTACAAATGCGAAGAATAACATATGTTGGCTTTAATAAAATAAACACTATAACATACAAGTAATGAGACAGTGGTGTGACA
Organism: Gossypium longicalyx; assembly: GCA_025698465.1. NCBI lineage: Eukaryota > Viridiplantae > Streptophyta > Magnoliopsida > Malvales > Malvaceae > Gossypium > Gossypium longicalyx. The sequence continues at coordinate 82,502,872 of CM047002.1, forward strand.
TCTTTATATTCAGGCTTGGTGACCAGGCTAGGTATAGGGTGTTACAAAAACTAATAGTCCACAAGGGTGATAGTTGCGGCGACAACAAAGGAAAAATAAGGAGAGATCAATAGTTAAAGGGACAAGATGAGTCAGCAAGGCAAAATAAAGGAATAAAAGAAAAATAGAAGGGAAGAGGGGGAAGATGACGACCCAATGGTGGTGGAGGGAGTAGCAACACTTAAGGAGAAAAGAAAGAAAAATAAAAGATGAAAGGAAAAGGTGTAACATCCCGAATTAGGGCCTAATGAGAATAGTGGTTTCGAGACCACAAATTCGAAATAGAAATAATAATTTTATGATTCTCATGAGATCTATGATATGATTACATGCTTGTGTGCAAGTTTCATGAAGAAGTTCTATGCATAAAATGTCCACTTGAACTTTAGGGACCAAATTGAATAGGATGCAAAACTTGTGTTCTAGAAGCTTTTAGCATGACATTGATTTAGATTATAAATTAGAAGGTCCTAATTAGAAATTTAACCAATTTCTAAAAGTTTGGACAAAAATGGACATGTGTGGGAAAAATTTTAAAGAAAGGCCCTAAGGGTATTTTGGTCATTTGGTAATTAAAAGAATAAAAAGGGAAAAATCAAAGCAAAAATATGCTCATCTTCTTCATGCTTGGCCGACACTCTCAAGACACTATAGCTAGGGTTTTTTTCAACTTTCGAGCTTGATTGTAAGTGCTCCTGAGCCCCATTTTTAATGTTCTTTACATTTTTGAAGTTCTCGTAGCTTGATTTACCTATTTCCACCCTTATTTTGAAGTAGGGTTTATGTATGAAAATTTACCCATGTGTGACATGCATGTATTTTGATGATTTGTGGAGGAATATGAGAGGTTAGTGTGTGATAAACATCTTCTACTAGGTGATTTTTCATGAAAACACCTAAAAAGGACCTTTTTGTAAAAGTTGTAAAATAAGCGGCTAAAAATCTAATTTGAAAGAAAATATGGGCTGGTATAGTGTGTTTTAAGTTCGGCTAGGCTTGGGTATTAAAGAAAATGAACACATTTCATTTTACGAGCCTAGGGACTAAGTTGTAATTATGAGAAATTTTAGGGGTAGAATTATAATTTTGCCAAATTTTAATTTATGGATTACTTTGAACAATGTGACGATTAAATGAGCTGAATTTGTTATTATAGATCAAGAAAAACGGAGTCCGGACCTAGACCGGGGAAAGAATAAGATTTTGGACTAAATCGTATAAATTATCCATATTTTATACCGAGGTAAGTTCATGTGTAAATAATGTAATGATATATCATGTTTTTAATATTTTATTAATGTATGAGTTTATATGATTACTTATTATGTGAAGTGTATGAATGATGTTGTAACCTACGAGTACGAGATTGTGAATGAATTCGACGAACATGAGATGTCGAGAAAATCCCGTTTGAACATTAGGAATAGTTTAGGATATAATATGGCATGTCACTAGGAAATATGTGGACATGAGGCCATGAATACATGTGTATATATGATATGTGAATCTAGGTGCTGGTATTATACGTCCTACCGGTGGCTGGGTAGCCCGACATGTGTTGCTGGTACCTGTCAGCTTGTGTGAGCAGCACTGCATAGTTACATCTTGACTGTCAGCTTGTGTGAGTAGGCCCGTGAGTAGCTTGTGAGCGAGCAATATGTGATTGTGATATGAGGTAGCATGTGGCTACATTTGATGCATTATGTGCAAGTCTTTTGCGTATCCAATAATATTACGACTGTTCAACGGGTAAACTTATGAGTTAATCGACAAGTAAATCAATGAAGAGAGAATATGACAGTGTGATTTGAGTTGGTACAGGTATGTACGATAAACTCATCTGGATGAGCTCGATATGTGATAAATGTTTGGTAAGATTGAAAATGTATAAGTTATGTTTACAAATTTGAGTTATATCTAAGAATTCATGATAACACTTAAGTAAATCTAGGTTATGTCATAAATGTATATATGTATGATCATGTTGCTATTTACTTGCATGTGAACTTACTAAGCTTTATACTTACTCCCCTCCCTTTCTTACTTCCTTATAGTATCACCAAGCCAACTCAGGGATTGAAGAACGTCAAAGGCCCGATCACACTATCAACTGGACATTTGGGGTATAGTTAGTCACAATATTTTAAGTATGGCATGTATAAGGACTTGGTCTTTTTGTTATATGTCATATTGGTCTAGTCAAATTTGTTGGCTGATGGAAATATTTTATTTATTTTGTATATGGCCATGTGATATGGTCCATATTGATCATTTGGTTTGTAACCCTAATCAATTATACATGCATGTAATGTTTTATGTTTGATGTATTTGTTTGTGGATGAGGTGTGTGATGAATGGCACATGTGCTAATTGAATGAATCATGGTTAATAAGTATGCCATATCTATGGTATGATTATGTAATTTAAAAGTAGGGTTAGCCTAATGAATAAATATGAAATTGGTGTGGAATGCTATATGAAAGTATGATGTTTTGGATAAGCGACATGTTTTCATTACAAAGGCATGGAATAATCATGTTTATGAGTTTTTAAGTGACTAAATATACTAGGTTGCATGCCATCTTAGATGGATAAGCAAATGAGCATTTAAGGTTGACAAATGGCTTGGAAAATAGCCTAAAATTTGTTCACACGGGTGTGTGTCTAGGCCATGTGTGACACACGGTCTACTCTATGGGCATGTGGTTAGACTGTGTGTCCCCTACACCCTAATTAATGCAAACAGAATGCCTAGTAGTAAACACACGGGTAGAGACACGACCGTGTGTCTTAACCGTGTGGCAAGCACGGCCTTAGAACATTGGTGTGTGCCTAGGCCATGTGAAGTCTGTACTTAATTTCGAGAATTTAATTCGCCACATGGCCTAAGCACACGAGTGTGTGACTTGGCCGTGTGACCCTAATTGTATGATGATGTCATAGTCAGAGAGTTACACGGCCTGAGGACATCGGCGTGTCCCAAGCCACATGGGCGTGTGACTCCCCAAAGTAAGGAACTTTTCTAAGTTATCCTAAAATTTTCTAAAGTCCTCAGTTTAGTCTCGAACGACCTTCAATGTATGTTGTGGGCCTCGTAGGCCCTTATAAGGGAAAATTTGCATGAAATTGAAAAGTTTTAAAATTTAAACGAAATTTTATGGTCGGTTTTGTGTGAATGTTAATGTTTTAGCTCGGTAATGCCTCGAACTCTGTCCCGGTATCAAAAACAGGTAAGGGATGTTACAAAAGGGGTGTGGTGCATGGAAGAGGGAAAAGAGAGAAAGGGGAGGCGGCTAGGGTAATAGAGAAAAAGTAACATATAGAATAAAGAGAACAAGGGGTAGGGGCGACAACAAAGAAAATAAAGGAAAAGGAAAGGGGGCTGATCATGCAAAACTGGTCTAAATACCTAGGGTTTTAATATTGGGGTTGGTGGCATAGGGAAAAGTTGGGAAGAAAATTTAGGGCTTAGGGTTTTTTAGTAGCCCATAACAGACCAATCCCTAACAATAGCCCAAATATTCATCCAAGTAGAAAATAAATTAATTACAATAATAACAAAATTAAATCCTAAAATTTAAGCCACTTTTTAGGGTGTGACAGAGACACACCAAAATTCTTGCAAAACCCCATAACCCAAGCACCACTATGATCCCAAATTACTCTTCTAAGAGAATCAGTACCAAAAATTGCGTCGAAAACCCCATCCCCATTGAGCTTCACCCAATCTGGTTCAGGAGCCACTCATTGGACATAAAAGGGTACCTTAGACCATGGCTCAATGTTCATGTTTGCACAACCATAAATAATAACGCTCATGCTTTGTTTTATCATCACCACATTCACACTCAAAGTTTTATTGGTGAAGACAAAAGTTCCTTCTCTTCTAAATATTCCATAGTATAATATTGAAAGAGATATTCTAAGGGATCTGCCCATAGTCAAAACCCCTTGTATTTTTAGATTGACACAAACTTGATTAGAAATTGAGTACTAGAAGAACTCGTCCATATTACCCTGCAATAGTAATCCCTCCATGCACCTCTCACTGAGTTACAATTACGTAAAATATGAAAACTTGATTCCACAGTGTTAGAGTATATCACATCACCATTACATCACCTCACCTGTGTAAAGTTAGTTAGGAAGTTCATATTGTTAGGTTGTTAGCAAGCTGTTAAGTATTCAGTTAGTAACAGTTTATTCTCTTCAGTTGTGTATAAATACAAGTATTAAACAGTGATAGAGGTTAAGCAATAATCATTCATTTTCAATCTAATTCTCATATACTTATATGGTATCTTTTGCCTAGGCCTAGGACTTGGACTCTTGCTCTTGTTGCGCATTCATGGCCAATTCAACCAAATCCATCTCTACCAATAACAATAATCCCTTAACAGTTCTACTTGTACGAGATCTAGTGCTTTCTGCCAACTCTAAATTAGGTAAGACTCGGTTAATTCAGCATTTTCCTAGACATGATATAGTGAAACTTGATGAAGGAAATTTTATTCAATAGCGACAACAATAAAGCTAACCGTTGAAGGATACGAGCTCACTGGATTTATTGATGACACTGTACCTACTTTGTCACAGTTTGTGCCAAATTTAGAGGGTCAACTACTGTTAAATCCTGAAGCATCATTGTTTCATCAATAGGACAAGCTTCTTGCATTACAGTTATTGTCCACGATCAGTAATTCTCTGCTATCGTGTTTCATAGATGAAAAAACCTTTTGTGATGTGTGGAATACTACAAATCGTTTATTTGTTACTATGACTGAAGCCAAATTGTCTCACATAAAGCACGAATTACATTTGATTAAGAAAGATATTTTGACTGTTAAAGAATATATATCTAGAATACAAAATACCTGGCTTTGATTGAAGCTTCAAGGCATCAAATCTTAGAGTCTGAGAAGTTCGAGATCGTTCTTGTGGGATTATCACCAGAGTCTAACATGATTATTTGCCTTGCATCCTCGTTCTTGTGGGATTATCACCAGAGTCTAACATGATTATTGGCCTTGCATCCTTTTCCTCTGAGCCTCTGCCTATGCAAAAACTAATGGAAATTTTGTTGAAGTTTGGGAGTCGACAACAGTGCATGGTACTGGAGTAATCGTATAAGGGGAATCTAATTGAAAATGACACCTCTTAATTTTCGGTGGTGACGGAGTCCTTGCGTTGTGGTCATCCCTTGAATGCTGGATATAGGAGAGGCTTCAAAGGTCACGTGCAGTGTAAAATTTGTGGTCAATTTGGGCACTTGGCGTAACGGTGTTACTATCGGTTTAACTGACAGTATGATGGCTCTCCAGCACTATTGGTGGCTTTGGATCATACGAATAGGCTGCAGGTGCGAGAGAAAGTCGAGATTCGTGCGACATCGATATATATGGTAAACTGACTCAGCGCGATAGGGCTGTGCATGGTGGTCTCTATCTTGACTCGAGAGCTACTGGGCATTATGGTGCTACTTCGGCGCTATTTCTATTGTGGATCTCTCTTGGCAAGCGGTGGGGCATTGAGGCAAGTGACCATGCTGCAGTTGCTCAACAATGGGTTTTTCCTAATGCTAATGATAACTTTAGTGTTGGACCACATGTAAACAATTTGGGCTTTAGTAGGTCATGTGGTGATGATGGTCTATTGTTTGGTGTTGGGCCAAGTGCCAACCATGTAGGCATTAGCAAGCTGAATGTTGGGCCAAATGGTAGGCCAGACATGCCATGGCTAACAAACCTAGGGTGCATGTTCATTATGGGCCGAATAAGTTTTTGGAATCACAACAATGTGTTAGGCTTCCCCGAGTCCCTAATGTACTAGGGTTAGACTTCTCTAGTGGCACTAGGTCAAATGCAAATAAGACTCAGTACGAGTCTAGTTTCGATAATATGAATTCTTATGTACCTATGCCAATGGAAATACGTCGTGGTATCTTGAATCGAGAGTTACGCATCATGTATGTAAAGAGGCTTCTGCTTTGTACGAGTCCACACCGTATTCAGGTACTACCTCTCTTTTAATGGGAGATGGTACACGTGTTAAAAGTACTCATGTTGGGAATTCTACATTGGCTACAGAGAATAAGTTGCTCTGTTTATCTAATATTTTGCATGTGTCGAACATACGTAAAACTTAATTATTTGTTTCATAGTTTGCTACAAAAAATAATGTTTTTTTTATAAATTTCACTCATTTCACTGTATGGTTAAGGATATTCAGAATCGAGACGTTTTGTTATAGGGCTACCCTCGTGATGGCCTTTATCAGTTTTCACCAGTTTCTAATGTCAGTGGCAGTGTTTTTCATCCATTCATAATACTAGACTCTAGTCGAGCTCTACAAGCTGTGATATGTTTGAACTATGGCATTGTCGGCTTGGTCATCCCTCCACCCGTATCGTTCATTCAGTTTTAGATAAATATATTATTGTTTCGAATAAATATATTCTTGATCATATTTGTAATGCTTGTTAAAAAGGAAAATCTCATAAGTTACTATTTTCAAAGTCCACTACTGAATATACTTGCTCGTTTGATTTATTTGTGTAAGATTTGTGGGGACCTACGTCTATTGGGTTGGTAGTAATTAGTATTATGTCTCGCTTGTTGATATGTTTAGTTGTTTTACTTGGTTATTTCTCATTTAGTGAAAGTCTCAAACAATTGATTGCTTTATTAATTTTCAGAAGATGGTCAAAATTCAATTTGGGAAAGACATTAAGTAGTTTCAAAGCGATTGGGGTGGCAAATTCTGGGCATTCACGTTGGTGCTAGCACAGCATGGCATTATTTATCAGGTCACTTATCCTCAGACGTCAGAACAAAATGGTGTGGCTGAGCAAAAACATAGACATGTTGTTAAAATGGGTCTTATGCTTCTTGCCCAAGCCAATCCGCCTATGAAGTTTTGAGGCTGTGTTTTTTCTTATGATGTGCATTTAATAAATAGACTACCCACCTCAGTCTTAAAAGATAAGTCTCATTACATGGTCCTTTAGGGCAAGGATCCCACTTGTGATCATCTGCATATTTTTGGATGTTATTATTTTCCCTATCTTTGTCCTTTTCAAAATAATAAGCTAGAGTTTCAGTCATAACCATGCACATTCTTAGGGTATAGTCCTTAGTATAAAGGGTATCAATGCCTTACTCTGGATGGTAAAGTTGTTATTTCTCGACACGTATTTGATGAAAGTCAGTTTTTGTATCTTGAACACTCTTTGCCTCCTGACACGACAAATGAGTGTGTCTCCACGTATGTTCCCATTGTGTAGTCTCAGTCTACTCAGCTAGATGACATTCTAAGTCCTGTGGTTTTGTCTCGTGATAAATCGCGCGTAGAGACCACTTCAGGCAATTCCAATTGTCCTAGTAACACTGATTCTCATGCTGCGCAGGAACTAACTGAGTCTGCAACTAATTTGGGTGTCCTAGGTTATTGTCAAGGCACTCTATCTTTTACATCGACGGGCTCCAGCCCTAACACTCCAACTATTCCTCCAATCCTTCCGCCTATTGGTAATACGCTTCACATGGTTACACGTTCCAAAATAGGTATTTTTAAACCTAAAGTCCTGGCTGTTGGAATTGATGAGCATGAGCCACATACGATTGATGAAGCCTTTGCTCATGAAGAATGTCTGTTAGCAGCCCAGGCTAAGTATGATGCGTTAATTCAAAATTGTACTTGAAAGTTAGTTCCTTTGCCTCCTAGAAGAAAGGCGATTGGTTGTAAGTGGTTGTTTAAATTAAAAAAGAATCTCGATGGTACTGTGGCTAGACGTAAGGCTCGTTTGGTTGATAAATTATGCTCTCAGGTATCGGGGTGTGATTTTAAAGAGATGTTTAGTCCAGTCATTAAACCAGCTACCATTCAGACTATTTTGTCTATTGCTGTGTCTAAGAAATGATGGTTGCGTCAGGTTGATGTTAACAATGGGTTACGCCAGGCTCCACGAGCATGGTTTGATAAGTTGAAAAGTTTTCTTTTCTTACTAAATTTTATCCTTTCAAAATCTGATGCTTCCCTCTTTGTTCGTCTTACTAATGAATCAAGTATGTATATGTTAGTATATGTGGACAATATCGTTATTACGGGAGATGCATCCGAGGATATTGATGTGTTTGTAAAACAGCTACACACTGAATTCTCCCTTAAATACATGAGAGCTCTTCATTATTTCTTGGGATTTGAGCTCACACGGTCGGCTGTTGGGAGCCTTCACCTATGTCAACGTAAGTATATTCTTGATCTATTTGATAGATGTTGTTTAACAGATGCCAAAGGTATCCATACTCGCATGATTAGTTCTTCCATGTAGTCCAAAAATGATGGACTTCTACTTGACAACCTTACTGAGTATAGAAGTATTGCTGGAGCAGTACAATATGTGGTTCTCACATGACCTGACTTGCCTATGCAGTCAATCGTATTTGACAACTTATGCATGCACCTACTAATACTCATCTCGTTGCTCTAAAACGTATTCTTCTATACTTATGTGGTATTGTTGATTATGAGTTGGTTTTTTGACCCTCTGAATGCTTGTCTCTGGTTGGATATGCTGATGCTAATTGGGGTTTAGACTTTAATGATCGACGGTCAAGTACTGAATATTGAGTTTATTTTGGTGACAATCGTGTTTCCTGGTGCTGTAAGAAACAACAGGTTGTGTCTCACTCCACTGCCGAGGCTGAGTACAAAGGAATGGCTGCAGCAACTTTTGATGTTATTTGGCTAATTTCGTTATTGAAAGAATTGAAAGTTTATTCTACTGATGTTCTCACTATCTGGTGTGACAACTCGACTGTTGTAGTAGTAGCTGCTAATCCAATTTTGCATTCTAAGTTTAAGCATATTGAACTAGATCTGTTCTTTGTTCGGGAAAAAGTGGCTTATGGTTCTCTCCTTGTTGGTGAAGTTCCAGCATGCGGCCAGGTCGCATACATTATCATCAAACCTTTACCGACTTCATATTTTACTCGTTTTTGACACCTTCTTCGAGTCTTACTGGTTGAGAAGTTGAGTAAATATTGGAGTACATTACATCACATCACATTACCTCACCTGTGTAGAGTTTAGTTAGGAAGTTAGGTTGTTAGGTGGTTAGTAAGCTGTTAAGTATTCAGTTAGCAGCAGTTTATTCTCTTCAGTTGTATATAAATACAAGTATTGAACAGTGATAGAGGTTAAGCAATAATCATTCATTTTAAATCTAATTCTCATATACTTACACACAGCAGCACCATATCGATAAACAACGTAAGAGGACAAATATCAAAATAAATATTTTCAGAGTAGAAGTACTACTTTAAAAAATTTTATGAAGTTCATGAACCAAATATACCCGTACCCACGAAATATAATAAACAGACACATGAAGAAGTGATAGGTGGGACAAAAAAATGAAACAGAGGATTTTGACTTACAAAAAAAAAAAAGAAAAAAAAAGAAGCTTGCCACTCGGCAAGCAACGGGTGAACTGAACATTGAGTTTTCATTCTACAGGAGTTAGGTATAGATTGCCGAAATGTAGGCTGAATCTACTCCTTATAAATCCACCATATAGCAGGACTTGACATGCAAATTCTGTTTTTATTACTAAAACTTGTTAGATTTTCCCACAAATAATCTGACACTTGTTCCTTGCATCTTTTTGTTCCGCCTTTTCTCCCTTCTTTATATTTGGGGGAAAGGGTCTGTATCAATTCGTAATCCTTTTATTAAAATCCAACTTAATTTTCTCCTGATTCATCCATGGATTCTAAAATGCACCTTCAGCCATGGTGGTTGCTGCGTATTTCTCTTTTGTTACAACTCTCAAATTTGAAAAACTGGGCAAACGCAGCACCACAAGTGCCCTGCTACTTTATTTTCGGGGACTCATTATCGGATAGTGGGAACAATAATAACCTTAAAACGTTAGCCAAAGTCAATTATCGACCATACGGAATCGACTTCCCCAAAGGACCAACAGGAAGGTTTAGCAATGGTCGTAACGTGCAGGATGCTATTTGTTTTTTTCCTTCTCTTCGATTTGTTTTCTCCTTACAAACATTAATTGATTAATTAATTGCCTCCAGTCCAATTGATAATCATATAATATTAACCCTACTACTGCATACGTCCTGATTCTTAATTTGTAAGTAATCTTTAATTATTGCATTGAACGTTTTCTGTATGATGACAGTTGAACTTCTTGGTTTCGAAGAGTGTATGCCTCCTTTTGCCAAATCAGAAAAGAACATTCTCCAAGGCGTGAATTATGCGTCTGGTGCCTCGGGCATTCTCGACGAAACTAGAAGTCTAATGGTAATGATAAAAAGATTTATATTTATACTTGCACATTCTTAGCAAATCACACAATCCCAGTGTATACTAATTACAGTGATTACGAGCCTATGCCAATTATAAGCTATTACCCATTTTCAAACAAAAACCCTTTCACATGATTTTGTCTTTTGACATTTATAAATTTATAGTCTAATTCTTAACTGGTCCATGTAAGATCTTTTGTGTTAAATACAACCCCTAGGAAAAAGTGTTAATTGTATGATCCACAATAGATTTTCAATACCAACACACATCACATTTATTTATCCACACAATATTTAGCATTTATATTCTTTGAAAACTCAGTTCATTCATTTTTTTTTTGCCATAAATTAGTCAAGTATGTATTTCATAAAAAAAAAAGTTTAAGTTTTGCAGGGTGCTCGAGTACCCATGAGCATCCAGATAAGAAATCACAAAACAATAATCGCAAGAATTCGTAAGATATTACGAAATGATTCATCCACAGAGAAGCTTCTAAGACAATGCATTTACTCCATTCAAATAGGTAGCAACGACTTCGTCAACAATTATTTCAAGCCCAATTTCTACAACTCCAGCCACGGATACAGTCTTTCGGAATTCGCTACAATGCTCGTTCGATAATTTGCACACCAAATAAAGGTTTGATATTTTCTTCTTCTATAGATGAAATCATTAATCTTTCTCAGCCTCGCCACTAAAAGAATAAATGAAATATGACAGTTCCCTTAACTGATAAACATCACTACCAGGATTTGTACAAAACCGGAGCGAGGATCTTTGCTTTGATCGGGCTTGGGCAACTTGGTTGTACACCTAATGCAATTGCAACGCACGGAACCAATGGCTCTCTTTGCGTAACCAAGTTAAACGATGCTGCCTTCCTTTTCAATCAAAGACTTATACCTATTGTCATGGCACTAAATACCAAGCTAACCGATGCTAAATTTAGCTATCTTAATTATTCCCCAATGAAAGTTGCTCAGTTATCACTTGGTAAATAATTTCATACCTACATTGACATTCTTTTATCTATTTTTTAATTGAATGGTCAGAAGCGTAAAAGGGCCTTCCTTTTTTTTTTTTTTTTTTTCATATTTGACAGAAAGTCCATGCTGCAAAACTGGGGCCGGTGGTAATAGAGAGCTCTGTATTCATCATTCAAAGCCATGCCGTAACCAAAAACAATACGCGTTTTGGGATGGAGTCCATCCTACTGATGCCTCTAATGTGCTGATTGTTAGAATTTTAAATAATATCTAATATAAAATTAGAACTGTAAATCAGGATCTGTCATGTCAAATTATCAAGAATAAATCAAGAACAAAACTAGATGCGGAAGCGTACCTGAATCCATGGGTTCCTTGAAACTTTCTGGAACTTGGGGATTTGATTTTCCAAATTAATATACAAGAAATTCAAAGAATATCTGCTCTCTCTTTCCTAATGATAGGATATTATAAAAGATATCTTATGTGTAATTTGGGGACCATAACCCTAATATTTATAACCTTAGCATATTAGTTCTAATCAAATTTTAATTAGCCCATCATTAATTAGAATTTGATTAGAAGAGTATCTACACATATTTGACTCATATTTTATTTAATAATTAAAAGCCCAATAAAATTCTAACCAAATTAGATCACTTTTAATTTGGGCTAACTTATCATGATAGTAAATAATAACATGTAATTATCCTTATTATATATGTGATGTCTAAATTTTCTAACAATCTCCCATTTGGACCACATATATATACTAATTACTTTTAATTGCATGTCATTATATAACCTTATGAGCTCAAAATTTTACTATCATATCCAAAAGGTATTCCGAACAATCTCGTCCATTAATTATGTTAACATAGAACCAAGGCGACTTTCGTTACATATATCGTAACTAAATACATCCATGATCACGTATATTAACACAACCAAATGACATAGATCAAGTATGGGTGTGTAGCATGGAAATTACATGCAATATGATCTAAACATGTCTATTTCCAACTGGTCCTCTTTAAACTTAAGTGAGGTCAATTTCAAAATAATAAACAGAGTGAATAAACTGAATACTTCATTTCTGATCAGAAAATAACCAAATACATAAATGTCTGAAATATAAACTCCTACTAAATCATGATATCCTCAAACAATATAACACCCATGTGAGCAATGTGCTCATGAAAGACCTTGGGTGGTAAACCTTTTGTGAGCGGATCCGCTATCATGGAGTTTGTCCCAATGTGCTTTATGGATATTTGACCATTTTGCACTCTTTCTTTTACAACTAGAAACTTTATGTCAATATGCTTTGACTTTGATGAACTCCTGTTGTTATTGGAATACAGTACTGCTGACTTATTGTCACAAAATAATTTAAGTGGTCTTTCTACATTCTCTAAAATGCGTAGCCCTGTGACAAAGTTCTGCAACCATATTCCATGGTTTGATGCCTCATAGCATGCTACAAACTCTGCTGCCATAGTGGACGAAGCTACAAATGTCAGTTTGACACTTTTCCAAGATATAGCTCCTCCGGCTAATAAGTAAATATAGTCTGATGTAGATTTTCTACTATCTTGGCATCCAGCGAAATTAGAATCAGAATACCCTACGACCTCTAAAAGATCTGATCTCTTATAAGTAAGCATGTAATCTTTTGTTCTCTGAAGATATCTCATAACCCTTTTGGCTGCTATCCAATGGTCTATACCAGGGTTACTTAAATATCTGCCTAACATCCCAATAATGTACGCAATGTCCAGACGCGTACATACTTGAGCATAGATTAAACTCCCAACAGCTGATGCATAGGGAATCTTTTGCATTTCCTGAATTTCAAGGTTACTTTTAGGGCATTGAGTAAGACTAAATTTGTCTCCTTTAGTGACAGGAGTGTCACCTGGTCTACAATTTTGCATGCCAAATCTTTTGAGTACTTTATCGATATAGCTCTTTTGTGATAATCCAAGAATACTTCGAGATCAATCTCAATGTATCTGAATTCCTAAAACAAAAGAGACGTCCCCAAGATATTTCATCTCAAAATGCTTGGATAAAAATCTCTTGGTTTCGTGCAATAAGCCTACATCATTAGTGGCAAGCAAAATGTCATCAACATATAGAACCAGAAATATATACTTACTCTCATTGAATTTGTGATACACACAATCATCAACAATATTCATATCAAAACCAAACGAAATAATTATTTGATGAAACTTGTGGTACCATTGACGGGAAGCTTGTTTGAGTCCATAGATGAATTTTGTCAATTTGCAAACCATATTCTTTGAGTCTTTCGACTCAAAATTTTCTGGTTGCACCATATAAATTGTTTTTTCAATGTCGCCATTAAGAAATGCAGTCTTAACACCCATATGATGTAAATCAAGATCAAAATGAGTAACAAGTGCCATGATTATCCTGAAGGAGTCTTTCCATGAAACTGAAGAGAAAGTCTCTGTAAAATCAATACCTTCTTTCTGAGTATATCCTTTAGCTACAAGACGTACCTTATACCTCTCCACATTACCATTTGCATCCCTCTTGGTTTTAAATATCTATTTACAACCAATTGGTTTTGCACCTTCAGGTAATGGGACAAGTTCCCAAACTTTATTGTCTTGCATAGATTTATACTCATCTTTCATGGCATCAATCTATTTTTGAGAATTAGAACTTTTCATGGCTTGATGAAAGTTGATTGGATCTTCTTCCATCATTCCATTATCATCCTCATGTTCTTGGAGAAATACAATATAATCTTCTAGAATAGCATTTCTCCTTTCTCTTGTGGACCTCCTTAATGACACTTGTTCTTGAGGTTGTTGAGTTTATTTTTCTGGAACAATTACTTCATTTTGAATGAGAAGTTACTCAACATTGTCTTGTAGAGGTTCTGGATTCACTTCTTGATCAATGATAGGTATAAGAACCTGAACATCGTCAAAAGTGATAGTAGGAATTGAGTTAGAATCTAATTCCTCCTCAAAAGCAATGTCTCTAACCTTATTTCTCCTCTCAAACTCAACATCATCAAAAAATGTTGCAGTTCCCGTCTAAAAAATATTCCTTATTATGGAATCATAAAATTTATAGCCCCTAGATTGCTCAGAATAACCAATAAAGTAGTTGCTTACTATTTTGGAGTCCAATTTCTTTTCATGTGGCCTATAAGGCCTTGCCTCAGCTGGACATCCCCAAATGTGAAAATGTTTTAAACTAGGCTTTTTACCTGTCCAAAGCTCATAAGGTGTTTTTGCAACTACTTTATTAGGTATTCTGTTTAGAATGTAAGCTGCTGTCTTTAATACTTCTCCCCAGAGGGACTCAGGTAAGGTAGATTGAGCAATCATGCTCCTTACCATATCTTTAAGAGTTCTATTTTGTCTTTCAGCTACACCATTCATACTAGGTGATCCTGGCATGGTGTACTGTGGGATAATACCGCATTCCTCTAGAAATTTCACAAATGGATCTGGACATTGTTCACCTAAGCCATCATATCTACCGTAGTACTCACCGCCACGATCAGATCTGACATTTTTAATCCTTTTGTTGAGTTGATTCTCAACTTCAGCTTTATAAGTTTTGAATACGTCCAAAGATTGAGATTTCTCATGAATGAGATATAGGTACCCATAACGTGAGTAATCGTCTATGAATGTTATGAAATATTGTTGACCATTCCAAGATGCCGTAGGGAATGACCCACAGATATATGTATGAATTAATTTTAAGACGTCTGAAGATCTGTTTGCACCCAATCTCTTGGTTTTGGTCTATGTTCCCTTAATGCAATCGACACAGACATCAAAGTCTGTGAAATCAAGGGACTCTAAAATACCATCAGACACAAGGCGCTCAACTCACACTTTTGAGATATGACCCAAGCACCTATGCCATAATGATGCTGAATTTTCCTTATTTAATTTACGTTTAATACCACGTGATTCCACATGCAAGGTTTCATTATAGGATGCAACTGTTTCTAGTAAATAAAGGTTGTCATAGGTATTTAAATAACCAGCTCCAATAACATTTGAATTTAAAGACAAATTAAATTGATTGTTTCCGAATGAACAATAATATCCAAATTTGTCCAACAAAGAAACAAAAACTAAATTCCTTCTAAATGACGGTACAACAAAAGTGTCTTTTAAATCCAAATAAAAACCAGTTCCTAATAACAACCTAAAATGCCCAATTGCTTCCACTTCTACCGATTTTCCATCGCCCACAAAGATGTGTCTTTCACCATCACTTGGCTTTTAGTAACTCAGACAACCCTGCATAGAAACACCTATGTGAGTAGTAGCACCAGAATTTATCCACCAAGTCTTTCTAGGTACTGAAGCTAAATTAATCTCAGAACAAACCAAATTAAGAATTATACCTTTCTTTAGACGCCAAACATGATATTTGGTACAATATTTCTTTACGTGTCCAGACTTATTACAAAAGAAACAACTCTATGTAGCTTGTTATTGTTTCTTTTGAACTGGACCCTTAATAGCTTCATTATGATATTTTCTTTTCTTGACCTTATCCTTAGGGGCATTGGCCAAATGAGCACTTTCAAACTTATCACGTTTCAACCTTTCTTCCTCTTGCACACAATGAGAAATAAGCTCATTTAGGGTCCATTTCTTCTTTTGACAGTTATAACTAATTTTAAACTGGTTAAAATGTGCAGGAAGCAATACCAAAACCATAAGAACAAGCAATTCCTCAGAAAACTCGATCTTAAGTGACTTAAATCTTGAAGCAGTATGGAACATCTCCATAATGTACTCCATTACGTTTTCTTGACCCTTATACTTCATAGACATCAAAGAAGTCAAAAGTGATGTCATCTCAACCTTATTGTTTTTAGCAAAACATTTCTCAATTTCATCAAGGAAACCTTTAGCCTGAGTAATCTCTTCAGATTCTGTGCCCCTAAAGGCTTCTGGAATGCTGTGTTTCATGATCATTAGACTCATGCGATTTGAACGATCCCACCTCTCAAAGTCCCTCTTAATATCAGGGGTGCTTTCCACAGTGAGAGGTGCAGGTTGTTCTTCCCTTAGTGTAAGGTCAATGTCCATACAGCCAAGCACTATAAGTAAGTGCCTTTTCCATTCCTTAAAATTAGTTTCATTAAGCATGGGTATAGAATTTATATTAGCAGATATTGTGGTAGCAGAAGATGAATTAGCTGAATAGAGAATAAAAACAAGCTTAAATCAATATTCATAAGTAAACAATAAATTCAAGATAATGGCTAATCCCATCTCAAGATACCAAACACTACATTAATATCAAGTCTTTGGACAATAATATTAACAGTAAGCGGTACTCTTGTTGTAGCAATCAAATATTGACAATAAACTATGTCAAGCAATGAATTAATCTTTGGACTAACTTATTGCTCACATAAAATACCTTATAATTGTCACACATTTATCACCACAGATGTCGTTGTAAGTCTGCCAAATATTAACTTACCTTTGGGTCAATCAATAAACGCATGAATTACAAAAATATATAACCATCTTAATATTTCAAATAAACTAACCTGCACAAAAGAGGTCACTTTGGCGGCATTTTTTTCAACTAATTTATTTAAAATATTAGACATCCTTAATTAAAAGTCAAAATATGAATTTATTTGTTCCAAAATATTTACCTTAAATTCATCTTTCAATCAAATTAAAAGATAAAACATATATATATTTATATAATTTTACAAAACATTAAATCAATCAAAGCATGCATATATTATATATTTATATATACAAACAAAACATATATATGAATTAATTTCTATATATATATTTTTTAAATGTCATATAGGATTAAAATAATAATAATCACATGCCTTGCAAATACACAGCAACTGAATCGCAATATTTTCAAATAAAGCTTAAAAACGTAGGTATCAAATAATATTACATAAATATTTTAAACTTTACAATTGAATCTATTAATTCGAAAATCACCCAATTTTTTTTTATATATGAATTCAAGATAATAAAAAACTTTAATATAAATCTTCAAAAAACAATATATATATCTGAAATATAAAACCCATGAAATTTCATCAATCAATTATTCAAATGAAGAACCTGAATCAATCCACAATGATTCGATATGACGAGGCTCAGATGCCACTTGTTAGAATTTTAAATAATATCTAATATAAAATTAGAACTGTAAACCAAGATCTGTCATGTCAAATCATCAAGAATAAATGCAGAAGCGTACTTAAATCCATGGACTTCTTGAAACTTTCTGAAACTTAGAGATTTGATCTTCTAAATTAACACACAAGAAATCCAAAGAATATCTGCTCTCTCTTTCCTAATGATGGGATATTAGAAAAGATATCTTATGTGTAATTTGGGGACCATAACCCTAATATTTATAAACTTAGCATATTAGTTCTAATCAAATTCTAATTAGCCCATCATTAATTAGAATTTGATTAGAAGAATATCTACACATATTTGACCCATACTTTATTTAATAATTAAAAGTCCAATAAAATTTTAACCAAATTAGATCACTTTTAATTTGGGCTAACCTATCATAATAATAAATAATAACATGTAATTATCTTTATTATATATGTAATGTCTAAATTTTTCAATACTAATTTTTAAGAAATTATACGACACAAGATTCTTTTCCGATGCGCGTACATTTAACATTCAGTCATTAGCACGCAAATCAAGTGATGATCTAATCTAAGATCACTACTCTTAGACAGCAGCGTCAGATTTGGGTAGAAGTTTTGGTAAATTAAGTCGGGTCAACCAGGTTGAATTCATATTAAATAAGAAAAACAGTTTATTTATTTAAATTTATTTATAAAAATTATTAATATCAAATTAATTTCGTATTGTTATTTTTGACAGTGAAACCAACTTTAAGACTAGGGGCGTCTTGGGAGGAGGCAGTGGCCTTCTCCCCTTGAATACTAGTACAACTACAACTGTAATTCCTCTCGAATTTAATAATTCATTTTAATTTCTTTTAGATTTTTAAAAATTGCATATAGCATCTCTCAAATGTTAAAAATTCAATTTGTTTTTTTTTCTTAACTGAAATTTAATAATATTAATAAGCATTACAAACAGATCGCCAGCAAAATGAAAGACCAACAGCATAAAGACCAGCTTTACAGAAACAAGCACTACCCAAAATTAGTCAAACAAGGTAGAAAAGGCTGCAACATCGACACAAAAGACCAGCAGCACTATGGATTCAATACATAACAAAGAGGCATAAAAAATACAATACGACGAACTTTTAAAAGGCTGTCCGGAAAACTGCTGGCCTCTCGAAGTACATGAACAATAGACACATCGAAAATATTAAGAAGCAAAAGATCAATTTCCTTTAAAGTGTTCCATAACAACCAAGGACATGTGGAAGGATGGTTGCAAAAAGTCAAGCTAGAAGTGAGTCAGATTCAACAATCAATTTGCATTGACCTTTCGAGTCAGAATGAGCAAATAGGTCAAGCGCCAAACAAATAGTCAAGACCTCAGCGCAGTGAGAGTCCATAACATCGAGAGGGAAAGAGCCTAATCACTTATCTTGACTCGTTATGAAGTTTAATACATTTTTTTTTTTTTAGCTTTGGCACCCCAAATTTTTGTATTTGCATCTCGACACCAGAAGGATATTAACACATGATCATATCACCCTTTTCGTTTCTTTGGTCAAATAATCCCTTACTTTTGTTAGGAGACACGGAAAAGGAAAATTCATATGATATTTATATCATCTTTAAAATCTATTAGAGGTGGTAATAGGTCGGGTTAAACAAGTTCGGGTTGAACTTATATATGGTATTAACACATTTTATATTTTTATAAGTTTGGCTTGATCTTAAATATGAACCTTAAAGTTTATTCAAACTCACCCATATTTATAAATGGTGAACTAAAGTCTATTTCTAAACCTGGCCATATTATTATTTTTAAAAATCATTTTAAAAAAATTATGTTATTTTTAATTTAATACTACATAATTTAATATGTTTTTCCTTTATATAAAATTTAAACATAAACATCTTCAACAGTTTTTTTAATGTTTACATTTTAATTTTAATTTTATAGCTAAGATAATTTATAAGGATAGTGATATTGGTATCTAACGACTATTAGTTATATTGGCTATAAAGGTATGTAGAAAGCATGAGTTTGATTCACATGATAAGTATGCTTGCTTGGATATAAGTAATTGTGTTATTAACAAAAGCAATAATTGGCTTAAAATTTGCTTATTGAACACATGAAATTGAATTTATACGCCAAGATATTGAATTTGTTAAATTGAATGGATAAATAAGGACAATTATGAGGCCTGTTGTTATATTGAGACTAACCGAAATATTTGATTGAAATACAAGTCAATTTGTACCAAGAATTATTATGTTTGGACTATGAAAATGATAATTGTGTTATGTATAAATATGAGCATCTAATGATTGGAAATACCTTAGTAAACCATTAAGGATGGATTTGGATAGAATTAGCATGTCAACGGATAGAATTAGCATGTCAACAAAATTTTAACAGTATAACGTATAATAGTGTATGGGACATACATGAATTATTGCAAGATGTTCATATGGTGTGATGGAGGTTATTTGATGTGCAATTTATATGCTATTGGTGTAACGGGGAAAATGTTAAATCTCTTTGTATTGCTAACAATTTTATTTAATGAATGTTTTGGATTCACATGATTGTGTCTGTTATATATCTGTTTGATTTATATTAATAGTGATATTGTTAAACATTTGGTCATGAGAATTATTTCTGATTTGTTAGTAATGTAACTTTGTAAACTAATATTAATTTACTTTAAAAATTTTCAAGGCATCGAACTATCAAGATTAAGTTACATGTGTGATATGAATTGTTATACCTTTAATATTTGACAATCATGTTATTAGTAATAATAAAATTCAAGGGACGTCTTCTTATTGCATGCTATGTGTCTAGACTTGGTTTGCTTGAGGACAAACAAAAAGTTAAGTGTGGGGGAGTTTAGGTGTGATGTTATTATTTACATCCATATTTACTAACTTTAGCTAGTTTAAAGAAATAAATTAAGTTAATTTTTATTAATTTTTATTTATTTATTTTCTTTTTTTCTGATATATGTGTTTTGGTTGCTTGAGGACAAGAAACAAATTAAATGTGGGGGAGTGATCTGCTATGAAATACGTTGTTATTTGCATCCTTTCTACACATAACTTTAGCTTATTTGATAGTTAAATCAAAGCATCTTCGCATATATTTAGGTTTTCATACTTAAAGTAGTAATTTATGCTTTCTAGTAGTTTTTATTACATTTTATATATCTAAATAAAGTTACATGGTCTTGTAGGTCAAGTTGGGAGCTAAAGATGCTTATTCGAGACAAAACTGATGCCTATGTCGCAACACCAAGACATTGATGTCTCAACATTAAAGACAGAAGCCAAAAACAAGTTCTAGAGCAAAATTGTCCTTGATGTCGCGACACAGCCCTCCTTTGTCGCGATATACTCTCGAGGTAGGTTGCAACACCGTAGGCTTATGTTGCAACCAAGTCCCTACACAACCCAAAAACTTCTACACGTTTTAATTACGTTTTTTAAGGAAATTAGGAGTATCTGTCCTAGTCAAACTTTAAGGACTACATGAATAGTTTAGGAACTTTAATATTCCGAGTTTAGCTTATATAAAGGCCATTGTAATCAGTTTAAACACACAATTTTAAGGAGATAGAAAATATACTCAGGGTTTTTATTTCATTCTTAGTTTTTACTTAGGGTATTTTATGATCTTATAATCGAAAGATCCTATTCTGAAGTGAGACTCTCACAAGTGGAGATTGTTCCGGAGCCATGTTTTCATCGATAAATCTGTGAGCATTTTTTCCCCTTTATTCTATTCTTTATATATCATTCTTTAACATTGTTTAATTGAATGTTTGTGTAAATATTTGAATCAATTTATGCTTCATTCATATCTCGCTTATTTCAACTTTTCTAATCTTATTAATCAATTGAATAATAGAGTTTCTTAGCCAATCAACTGTTTGGGAGAGAAAGAACTTAAACCCTAGGCTTGACAACCCTAGGGAGTCATTTAGGTGAGAATTAACCCAAAATTGGTATGGCCTGTCTAGACTATGAGATTGGAAGATAAGTAGTTCTTTCTAACTCGTTATTTTAGTGGAAGATGGGATGATCCTGCTAGGGTATCGACTAGTTGAATGATTAGAACTCAATATTAATAATTAATTATGTAAAAAATATATATATATATCTAGGCTAAAGAAACTTGTGTAGTCGAATCAAATGATAGGAGAAGCCGATACATGAACTTAGGAGTAGATTTAGGTTTAATTCAATTTATTCAGTTTATTAAATTATTATCATCTCGCTTCCATATTAACACTACAAATTCGTGACTCAAGTAGATTAGTTATTATTTCCCGTAATTGGTTTGATAATAGTCTTCCCCAAACTGCAATCCCTTGGGTACGAACCTCAGAGTACTTACCTACTTTGTTGCAACTATATTACAACCTGACCTGTATACTTGTGGACACCACCTTAATTCTATATATTTTGTAGCAATATTCACACTCTGGACATTAGTACATTTGAAGGTGATCAATAGCATTGTCTATCGGTTAATGTCCTTATTTTGGCTCATAGGAGCATTTTCCTCTCGTGTACCCAAAGTTGATTTACTATAGTTCTCCGAGAAAAATAGTTATCTATTAAAGGAAAATGGTATGAGGCGTTACGATAATTTGTATCTTAGTATATGGTTATTTGATGCATTAAATTTTGGTGATATGAATCATTCAAGTTTAAGTATTTCGGGAAGTTAAACGATGATATATGGAAAGGATGGTTAATTTCATACTTTGTATGTTTTATAATTAAGTTAACAAGTATGAGTTGTCTGAAAGTTTTCGAGAGAGCTTTTAATAAAACTGGTTTATTATTATTAACTAAAGAACTTAACTTAAATAGAGAAAAGAGTCCTAAACCTAATTAGGAAAATAATTCCCTTATTTTAATAAACTACTAAAACATAAGGGAAAATAGTTCCCTTATTATAATAAGCTACTAAAAGATAAAATAAAATATTTCTAGAATATTAATAAAACTTATCTACCTAAATAAATTTAAAATATATACATATTTCAGCACCTTCCCTCAAGTTGGTGCATATATATCAATCATGCCCAACTTGCTTATAAGAAAATCAAAGCTTATCTTAGAGAGCCATTTGGTGAGTATGTCTGCAATCTGTTGTTTTGAAGGAATAAACGGTATGCATACTTGGCCTTCTTCAATCTTCTCCTTGATAAAGTGTCTATCAATCTCAACATTTTAGTTCTGTCATGCTGGACTGGGTTGTGAGCAATACGAATGACAGCTTTGCTATCATAGTACAGCTTCATCGGTAAAGTTATTAGTTTCCTCAGCTCTTCCATAATTTTTTTAACCACATCATTTCACTAATTCCTTGAGCCATTGATCTAAACTCATCCTCTGCACTACTTCTTGCTACAACACTTTATTTTTTTCTTCGCCAAGTCACAAGGTTTCCCTAAACAAATATACAGTATCCTGATGTAGATCTTCTATCTGTTATTGAGCCTGCCCAATCTGTATCTGTATAAGCTTTAATTCCTTTTTGTTAAGATTTCTTAAAGAATATGCCCTTTCCAAGTGAACTCTTCAAGTATCTTAGAATTTGAAACACTGTTTATTTATGTTCCTTCATTAGGGAGTGCATAAATTGACTCACTAAGCTCACTGCAAAAGTTATGTCTAGCCTTGTATGTGATAAGTAAATTAACTTACCAACTAATCTTTGGTACTGCCCATTATCAACTAATTGACCTTCTTTATTTTCAAATTTTACATTTGGATCAATTGGTGTGTTAGCTGGGCGGCAACCACTCATCCCAGCCTCTTTTAAAAGATCAATCACATATTTTTTTTCTGAGAGACCACAAGACCCTTCTTTGATCGAGCAACTTTCATTCCAAGAAAGTATTTTAAAGGACCCAAGTCTTTGATCTTAAACTCCAATGCTAGATTCTCTTTGAGACGACTTATTTCATCAAAATCATCTTCTGGAAGAATGATATCATCGACATAAACTATAATAACTGCTATTCTACTTTTTTGTGAATGTTGATAGAACATTATGTAATCAGCTTGCCCTTGTGAGTAACCTTGTTTTTTAACAACTTGAGTGAACCGTTCAAACCAAGCTCGAGGAGACTGCTTTAGACCATACAAAGATTTCTTGAGTTTACATACTCGAGTTCCAAATTTTTCTTCAAAACCTGAAGGAAGATCCATGTAAACTTCTTCTCCAAGTTTCCTA
Source organism: Gossypium longicalyx (assembly GCA_025698465.1). Classification (NCBI taxonomy): domain Eukaryota; kingdom Viridiplantae; phylum Streptophyta; class Magnoliopsida; order Malvales; family Malvaceae; genus Gossypium; species Gossypium longicalyx. Next base: position 82,526,648 of record CM047002.1, read on the forward strand.
TTTAGGAAAGCATTGTTCACATCTAGTTGCTATAAAGACCAATCAAGATTAACAATAATTGATAAAAGAACTCTAACGGAATTTAATTTGGCAGAAGCAAATGTTTCAAGATAATCTATCTCGTATGTTTGAGTGTACCCTTTAGCCACCAACCGAGCTTTGTATCTATCTAAAGATCCATTTGGTTTGAATTTGGTTGTGAACACCCATTTATAGCCCACTGTTTTTTTTCCCTACAGGTAATTCCAATTTTTCCCATGTACCTATTTTTTCAAGAGCGCGCATCTCCTCTAAAATAGCCTTCTTCCACTCAAGAACCTATAAAGCATCTTTCACATTTTGGGTATTTTTACAGTATCGAGACACGAAACAAAGGTTGGGAATATCGAAGACAACGCTTTATAGGATACAAAGTTAGACATAGGATATTTGACAATATTTCTAACACATTTTCTTTTGGAAATTAGAATATCTAAATTAGAAAATTCATTGGCTAGATTATGAGATTTACCTGGACTTTTGATAGGATCTTGCGGGTCGGATTCTTGGTGATGAATATGGTGGACTCTACTTTCTTGATTTCGATTTCTTCTTGATTAAACAATTAACTCCTTTGTTTGTTCTTTATTCTCATGATCAGACTCTACACCTTCATACTTCTTTTTATTAACATTAACATCATTAATTTCTGTGTTAATCATAAATTTGCCTTCCCCATTATTAGAATCTCTATGTTGTATATTCCTAGTCTTTTTTTGATCAATTATAAAATCTTCCTTACTATAATTCCCTCCCTGAAGATTAGAATTAAAATAAGATTACGTTTCAACAAATGTGACATCCATGGTAACAATAATCTTCCTATCCATTGGATAATAACATTTGTAACCCTTTTTATTAGAAGCATAGCCAACAAAGACACATTTTTTTGCCTTAAGATCTAGTTTACCTTGGTTGTGAATATGAACAAAAACAATACACCCAAAAACTTGGAGGGATAAATCTATGGTCAAGTTAGAGTTAGGAAAGTTATCTTTAAAGAGACGAAAAGGAGTTCTATAGTTTTGAGTTTTACTGGGTATTCTATTTATAAGTTATGCAGCTGTTAACAAGGCTTCACCCCAAAGATAATGTGGTACCTGACTAGTGAACATCAAGGCTCTAGTTACTTCCAAAAGATGTTGATTTTTTCTTTCTACAACCTCATTTTATTGTGGTGTATTTGTATAAGAACTTTGGTAGACTATTTCATGTTTGGTTAAGAAAACACCTAATTGGTCACTAAAAAATTCCCCACCATTGTTACTCCAAAATACTTCTATTTTCACGCCAAATTGTGTTTTCACCATAACATAAAAAGACTGAAACACATTTTTAACTTCAGACTTATCTTTTAATAAAAACACCCAACAAATACGAGTATGATCATAAATAAATGTGACAAACCAACGTTTTCCTGAAAAATTCGAGACTGTTGAAGGTCCCTAAACATCACTATGAATTAACAAAAAAAGGTTTGGAGGCTTTATATTTTTAAGGTGGAAAGAATGACCGATGATGTTTAACCAATTCACAAAATTCACAATGATACGAAGAAGGACTTTTATTTTTAAATAAATTAGGTAGCAAATATCTTAAATACAAAAAATTAGGATGTCCAAGCCTATAATGCCAAATCATAACCTTATCAAAATCAGAAATAGAATTTAAATATAAAGTAGTTGCTGGTTGACTTAGATGGTCATCTTAAAGAAAGTAAATTCCACCAAATTCTTTAGCATTGCAATCATCCTCCCCGAGACTATGTCCTGAAATTTACACATAGAGGAGTTAAATATAACATGACAATTCGAGGACTGGGATAATTTACTGACCAATATGAGATTACAAGCTAGATTTGGCACATGTAAAACATCATGTAAAACCAAGGAAGACGAAGTTTTAACAGTGCCTTTCCTGGCTATTGTCGAGAAGGGCCCATCTGCTACTTTGATCTTTTTGTTTCCTGCGCAAGGTGTGTAAGTTGAAAAAAGAAAATAACTACTAGTCATGTGATCACTAGCTCCAGAATCAACGATCCACGTGTTTGTTTTATAAGGCTTAACACTGAAAAAAAATAGAAAAATTAGTACTTGATTGGGCAAAAAAGGAAGAAGGATTATTGGATGAGTTAGGAATAAAAGAATTCGTCCGAAATTGTGGTGATTGAGAAAACTTGTGTAGATGCTCTAATTGTTCCTTAGTGAATGAAGACCTTTCCAAAGAACTTTGGCCCTCATAATTTCCATTAGTTGTTTGGAAAGCTCTACTATCCTCTAATTGTGAACCACAACCATTGCCACTCTTTTTTCTTCCATTTGTCGGTTTCCTATGGAGCTTCCAACACGTTTCTCTAGTGTGCCAATATCTTTTGCAGTGATTGCACCAAGGTTTTTTTTCCTTTTCTCACTATCATCATTATTTTTAACAGTTACAAGAGAAGAATTATCATCACTAACTTTAAACCCTGGCCTTAACATTACTTAGATCCATGTCTCCTCTCTTCTAACCTCAGAAAAAATCTCACGAGATTTGGAAGTGGTTTTTTCCCTAAGATCTGAGATCTCACTTCATCAAATTCTTTATTTAAACCAGCCAGAAACAAATAAGCTTTTTCATTTTCTTCATTTCTCATAGCTTTTACACCATCTCCAAGACACTCCCATTCATCATTATAACACTGATCTAATTCTTACCAAAGAGACACCATCTCGTTATAATAAAAAGTAACTTCTTTTTCCCCTTGCTTAGCTTTCCAAAGTTTTATTTTTAACTCAAAGATCTATGAAGCATTTTCTAAATTTGAATAGGTGTCTTTCAAAGTGTCCCAAACATGTAACACCCCAAACCCGGCCTGGAAGTTTGGCTCAAATCTGACGTGTCACATTGAAGTGTTTTTCAAAAACCATGTTTCCATTAAAAACCCTTCTTAATAATTAAAAACTTATACCCTTTTTAAACCTTGTTAGAAAACCTCAGCTGAATAACATTCTTAACAATTTTGTAAAAATCATGGAAGTTATGGAAGCTTAATTTAAAAACAATTGCGGATACGTGATGTTTTGAACAACAGTAGTTGCTTTGGAAAATCGTGTTCTAATACTAGCAATTATAAGAACAATAAATAAAATTCCAAATTTGAAATCCAGAAAATTACAACAGCTTTACTACAACCCACATAAAAACATTTAAAAGTAATAATCAAAACTGTAACATAAACAGTGTGTGTGGCTTCCTCCGAGCCCCTCGTAGCTCCGATCCGTCTAAGGCTAGAAATTACCTGAAAGGTTAAAAAACGAGGTGAGTTTACGAAAACTCAGTGTGAAATCCCCTACTATATAAAAGGACAGTCAGTCATATAAAAGAATTAAAAGTCTGGCCCCAGCCCTACTCTGGCCCTAGCCCTACTTACAGTTTCAGTATCAATTGGGCCTTAGCCCATTATAACAGACAGTGCCAGATGGGCCTTAGCCCATTACAGAATAAGAAACATTATCAGAACTAGAATCAAAATGAGAATCCGAATCAGAATCAGAATCAGAATCAGAATTAGGTGACAGAATCAGAATCAGTATCAGGTGACAGAATCAAAATCAAAATGTGAATGCAATCCCAACTCATATCCATCCGTATACACCCCCGTACCAACCTTACACCATATGGGGAGACAACTCGACTCACCCATCCGCTACACACCACAGAATTTGCAGCATGGCTACTAGAACAGATATTGTGACAGAGTCACTAGATACAGATATTGTGGCAGAGCCACCAGAATAGATATTTGTGGCATAGCCACCAGAACGCTTCCTCCATCAATATAACCCAACCCATGCAACATGTCATGTATGCAGAATGTCATGCCCATATTTGAATCAAACAATCACAGTCAAGTCATTCATATCACCAACATATATATTCACAATCAAATCCGTCAACCATACAGTCCAAGTCAGTCACTTGCCCATAAGGGCAAAACAGTTATTTAACACCCTAAGGGCAAAATGATAATTTTACCCCACAAGGGTATTTCAGTGATTCTACCCTACAGGGGTATTTCGGTAATTTTACCCTATAAGGGTATTTCAGTAATTCTACCCTACAGGGGTAATTCTACCCTACATGGGCATTTCAGTAATTCTACCCTATAGGGGTATTTCAGTAATTGTACCCTACAGGGGTATTTTAGTAATTCTACCCTACAAGGGTATTTCAGTAATTCTACCTTACCGGGGTATTTTAGTAATTCTACCCTACAGGGGTATTTCGATAATTCTACCCTACAAGGGTATTTCGGTAATTCTACCTTATAGGGGCATTTTGGTATTTCTACCTTACAGGGGTATTTTGGTATTTCTACCCTACAAGGGTATTTCGATAATTCTACCTTACAAGGGTATTTCAGTAATTCTACCCTACAGGGGTATTTCGGTAACTCTACCCTATAGGGGTATTTCGGTATTTCTACCCTACAGGGGTATTTCGGTATTTCTACCCTACAAGGGTATTTTGATAATTCTACCCTACAGGGCTATTTCAGTAATTCTACCCTATAGGGGTCTTTCAGTAATTCTACCCTATAGGGGTATTTCAGTAATTCTACCCTACAGGGTATTTCAGTATTTCTATCCTACAGGGGTATTTCGGTAATTCTACCCTACAAGGGTATTTCAGTAATTCTACCCTACAGGGGAATTTCGATAATTCTACCCTATAGGGGTATTTCGATATTTCTACCCTACAAGGGTATTTCAGTAATTCTACCCTATAGGGGTATTTTAGTAATTCTACCCTACAGGGGTATTTCAGTAATTCTACCCTACAAGGGTATTTCAGTAATTCTACCCTATAGGGGTATTTCGGTATTTCTACCCTACAAGGGTATTTCAGTAATTCTATCCTACAGGGGTATTTTAGTAAACTAAAGTATTCTAAACAGGGATAACAATACGTATGGGCCTAAAGCCCATTCTCGGCCCAAATGGGCCCACACACTCGTGTGGCCCTTTTAGCCTAAATCTAGCCACAGATATGAGATTCACCTAGCCTAGTCCAATATTTACTACACAATCAAACAACTTATCCAATTGGGCCCGTAGGCCCATTGGGCCCACATAGCCCATTTCGACCCATCACGGCCCAAAGTAGCCATCCTACAGCTAGAGTAGTGAGAAATACACACCTGATAGGAGACTGGAGTTAATCCGTGCTCCGAGCACTCTTAGCCGACGCCTAACCCAAACGAGCACGCCATAAAGCGAAAGGGATCAGCCAAGAAAGGTACATTTACTCTCCTCATGGTTCTCTCTATTTAAAGCCAGCTTCGCATCCACTCTTCTGTTAGCTTCCTGATATGGGATCCTTCCTCTTGCCGCCCCCTGTTAGCAAAATAAATGCTCTTTGATTGCCATGAGTTTCAAACCCCGGACCTCCTTGCCAACTCTATGACGCCACCTTTCTGCCTCTTATGTGGCACTACTTTGCCACTAGACAACAAGGCTTTTTGTGGCACAATTTCTCCAACAATATTCTTAAGGCCTACCTACTACACCCAGGGTTTGATTCACCTTAAACCAAAATTTCTGCTAGAGTCTAGGTTTGAACCCAGGACTTCTCCAACACTTCTCAGCACACTTAACAACTAAAACAAGCCTTCATTAACGAAATTTACATACACAACAAAATATTATAAGCTGCCTTCAATCGCTCCCATGCTCAAGGCCCAAAACTTCTAGGCCCAAATTCAGGGTGTTACAAAACATCTTTAGCATTTGGGAGAAAAAGAAAAGGTTTACCTACGGATGCTTTCATGGAATTAATAAGCCACAGAATTATCATAGAATTTCCTAAGCTCTACTTGCTCATCTTTGGATTGCCCACCTGTGGTTGCTTGACTTCTCTATTTAAATGACCTAGCTTGCCGCGCCCATCAATTGTTAATTTTACGGACTGCGACCATTCGTGATAATTCTTGCCATTCAACTTGCGAGATGTCAGCTGAAAAGAAAGGTGAGACGCCTTTGTCCTTTGAGTCATTGTACTCTCGATAGTTGTTTCAACGGTAGAATTTTCTTCCTCTGTTTGATCACTAGATCTCTTATCTCCAATGAAGGTTGTTTTAACCATGATGTTACTAAAGATTTAACCTGACTTAGATGCCATGAAAGTTTTCAAGAGAGCTTTTAATAAAACTGGTTTATTATTATTAACTAAAGAACTAAACTTAAATAGAGAAAAGAGTCCTAATCCTAATTGAGAAAATAATTCCCTTATTTTAATAAATTACTAAAACATAAGGGAAAATAGTTCTCTTATTCTAATAAACTACTAAAAGATAAAATAAAATAATTCTAGAATATTAATAAAACTTATCTACCTAAATAAGATTTATCTACCTAAATAAATTTAAAATATATACATATTTTAACATTGTCTTGGTTAGAAACTTACTAAGCTTATTGCAGCTTACTTTCTTTGAGTTTCCTTATTTACAGAGCGTCAGACTTTTGGCTGTCGATTGGAACTTTACGGAAGATCACACTATCCAACAACTTATTTGGTAGTTACTTACTTATTTTGACCTAATTATAAGTGGCATCTAAATAGGGTTAAATATATGTAAGTTAAATGTAACACCCTTAACCCGTATCTGTCGCCAAAATATGTTACGGAGCATTACTGTACAAACAGAACATTTAAACATACATTTCATACATTATCATAAACACATTACAAAAACAATCATTGACATACATATCGTCCCTAAATCGAGCCCAAGACAAGCCATCTTCCCAATTGGACTTGATAGACGACATATTAGCCTTTCAACCAGTTTGCTCATTTCCAATTAGACTAAGGACATGTTTAGGTTCGTCTACTAATACAAGTTGTCTTTCTGTACTATGATCCGACCATATAATACCGCTTAGTATTAATTAAACATTAGACAACCAATGAGCAACATTTGCTTCCATTTTACTTTGCATGTAAAAACCACGTGAGGAAAATTATACAAAGTATATTAATGTAATCCATGAATTTGTTTTATTAACCAATCTATTCGAAAAATTACAAATCTATATCGATGAAAATACTACACTTAGGGCACTAGATACAACAATTAGGACCTTTAAACTATAGAAGCATTAGAAGCTGCTGAGCATGGGTGGCGCATTTCAACTGTTGTAGTGTAGGAAGTATGCCACAAAGGTCCACCAGGATAGACTAGTAAGCTACACTAGTGCAATCCCATATTCTTCATGGTCTATACAAAAAAAAAAAGGATGCAGTGGAAGATAGAAGCCTGCCTCTAACAAGTAAAGAGGAAGAATGAGGCTCTCAGTGGAATCACTAAGACGTCTCTCCCTAGTGATGATCCCGAAGTGATATGCGAAGTTTGGCAATCGGATACCACAAGCTACCAAGTGATTTACTATGTCTTGTGAATGGTTAAGCAGCTATACAATGGCATTTTTGTTGAAGTACTAGTCCTTTGGAATTGTGGATCGTTATCACTTATGACTATAGAATTCTCTCGTGACCTTTTAAATCTGAAGACCAGAACTCATATCCCTTCCTCCCGACATCAGTGCGATCCCAGACATAATGATATGGAGTTACGAAGAAAATTAAGAAAGCGAAAGATTACTTGGAAACTATGAATTGTTCACAGAGGACGAATAACTCTAGTGAAGGAGTCAAAGAAAAAAGAAAGAAGATTTAGGGTTTAGAAAGAAACTCAAACGACAAAGAAATTGAGGGGAAATTTGATTTCAGATGAAATGATTTCTTTTCCTTTGTGCCTCGATTTAAATAACCAAACATCCACGAGAAGTTTAGATTCAAAAGTAAAAAACTGTTTAGGACCCTAAACCTGCTTTTGACACATTTTGATCGAGGGAAGGGTTTTGCAATACCCCAAAGATTTCTACAGTAAGAAAGTAAGATATTATCCTTGATATAGTAAAATAAGGAAACAAAGTGACAAAAAGAGAAATTTTGAGTTATGACAACATTGGAAAGTATATTATGATATATTAATTCAGGAAATGACTAAATTGTAAAAGTGAGAAAAGTTTTGTTGCCCAAGAGTAAATACTAAAAACTTGAGGGCTAAAGTGTAAATATGAAAAAGTTAAAGGACCAATAGTGTAAAGATTTTAAGGGTGGAATGATCTAGAAACTATGGAAAATGGATGAATTAGGACCAAATTCAAAAGGTGAAGATTTTGAAGGACTAAATCGTAATTTTACCAAATTAAGTGATGACTCAAGGATGGAATTTTAAAAGATCATAAAGGATAAAATGGTCAATTAGAAGAGAGAGAAATTTAGAAGGCAATGATGATGTTGGTGATATTTTAGATTAATTAAATAAATATTAGTTTATTAATATTTTAATGAGATTTTATTATTTTATTATTATTTTATTTAATATATAAGGAGAGAAAGATGAAGATGAAGAATTTTCTTCATCTTTCCCATGCACCAACTTGAGAAGAAGAAAAAAGAAAGAAAATTTTCTTTTCTTTACAATTTGGTCCTTTTACTAAAAATCCACTATTTTTACTTAGAAACCAAATGAATTTCCATAACTATTAAGAGAGAAAAATAACAAGGAGACTATGGGGAGCTAGAATATTAAGTTAGATTCAAGAATTAGAAGCTAGAGGAGAGAGAAAATCAAGTTAAAGATTGAAATCAATAGGACAAGGTAAAAACATCAAGATTTCAATATATTTTTAAGTTTTATATTTGTTGAGTATGACTCCTATTTTAATCAAATTTGAGAAATATTGTTTCAGTTAAACTTTACTTATTTGTTTCAATCAAACTCTAATTAGTCTAGATTATTTTATTATTATTTGACCTATGAATTTAGCCTATAAATAGGCCTTTTTACAACCTTAGAAAATACACCCATTAGAGATTAGAACTCATAGCATGTTTAGAGAATTTTGTGTTTACGTTTTGAGGGTTCTTTGTTTTTGGGGTTTAGTTTTTATCTCCATCTTTTGTACTCTTCGTTCTTTTGCCATTATAGTAAAATTATTTTTGCCCGTGGTTTTTTATCCTCTTTGGAGGGGTTTTTCCAAGTTAAATTTGTGTGTTCAATTTCTCAATTTATTCCGCTATTTTTTTAACTTGTTGCTTAATCGGGTCGATCCCAACAAGTGGTATCAAAGCTTGTTTAATTTTCATAGATCAGCCCATTCAGATATGGCAGCAACAAGGCTTGAAATTGAGAAGTTCGATAGTGAGACAAATTTCAATCTGTGGCAAGTTCAGATAATGACAATTCTAGTTCAAACCGACTTGGAAAAGGTTGTTAGCGGGAAAAAGTCTGAGAACCTAAATCAAACAGAATGGGAAGAGCTTAATGAAAAGGCCTTGTCTGCAATCCAGCTGTGCCTTGCGAATACGGTATTGCAGGAGGTATTGATAGAGAAAACCTTATCAACCTTGTGGAAAAGGTTAGAAACTCTTTATATGACTAAGTCTCTAACTAACCATTTAGTGTTAAAATAATGTTTATTTATGTTTCGCATGAATGGAAGTAAGCTTCTTAGAGATCACATCAGTCAATTTATTACTCTTTTAAATGATTTAAAGAATGTTGAGGTTCATATTGACGATAAACATTAGGCTATGCTATTATTGTGCTCATTACCCTCTTCATATAAGTCTTTTAGGGAGACCTTGATTTTTGGCAGAAACAAACTCGACAACGAGTTTCATTTGGATAGCAAGGCAGATAAGAAAGCTTCCATTTTGGTAGCATCAAAGAAATGAGACAAAATGTGTCGCTATTGTAAAAAGTTAGGTCACGTCAAAGCAGATTGTTATAAACTGTGAAATAAAAGAGCTACTGAGAGTAACGAGGAAGATGTAGCTGATGCTAATTTGGCCAATGAAAGCAGTGATGATTTCTTGTTAGTGTCAACGAGCGATAACTCCAAGATCACGTCCAAGTGGATTCAAGATTCGGGATGTTCTTTCCACATCCCAATAGAGAATGGTTCTCCACATACAGTTTGGTTGAAGGTGGAGTTGTGCGCATGGGAAACGATTCCCTAGTAAGGTAATTGGTATTGGTACTGTTAAAATTAGAATACATGATGGGATATTAGGGCACTCTCAGATGTCAGGTATGTACCTGATTTCTAAAAGAATCTCATCTCCTTAAGTATTTTAGACTTGAAAGGATGAAGAATCAACATCGAGTCGAGCGACATTAAAGTATCTTGTGGAGCTCTCATTTAGTTAAAAGGTAAAAGAACCTGCAGTCTTTATATTCTGGAAGGTTCTATAGTGACCGGTGAAATCGGGCGCCTCTCGTTCTTTACGGAGTTGAAGTCAACTCGTTTGGAGCGGAGGCAACTTGGTCATAGGAGGGAAAAAGTGTACAAGTCGAAGGCTAGAAGTCTTCCAGTTTCTAAGCACAGATTCAACTCAGTTAATTTCCTACGTAGCTCAAAATAGGCTCACGGTGGGCTTTGGCAAAGATGACATCGTGGAAATATAAGTCAAGGTGGATATTTGTTGAGTATAACTCCTATTTTAATCAAATTTGAGAAATAATGTTTCAGTTAAACTCTATTTATTTGTTTCAATCAAACTTTAATTAGTCTATATTATTATATTATTATTTGACCTATGAATTTCGCCTATAAATAAGCCTCTTTTACAACCTTAGAAAATACACTCACTAGAAATTATAACTCATAACACATTTAGAGAATTTTGTGTTTATGTTTTTATGGTTCTTTGTTTCTGGTGTTTAGTTTTTATCTCTATCTTTTGTACTCTTCGTTCTTTTTCCATTATAGTAAAATTATTTTTTCTTGTGGTTTTTTATCCTCTTTGGAGGGGTTTTTCTACGTTAAATTTGTGTGTTCAATTTCTCAATTTATTCCGCTATTTTTTTTACTTGTTGCTTAATCTAGTCGATCCCAGCAATATTATTGAAAAAACATGAAAATTATGTTAAAGTAAAGTTTCTTATATAAGTTTCTATGTTCTTGATATATTAGTGAAGGGAAATAATAGAAAGTGATGGGAAATATTGTAGAGAAAGGAAATAAGGGTGTTATAAACTTGGTACTGAACATTTTGAACTAAAACAATTTTGGACAGTAGCAGTAGTCTAACTTTAAAAAATCACCAAATATTGTGAAAATTGAATTAGAGGTTGAATAAAATATGAAATTAAATTTTATTGAGTCTATTTTTTCATAGAAGAAACATTGCAAGCAATGGAATTGTAAATTATGAGATATAATAAATTTTGTGAGACAAGGTCAGAATAATTTCGTGTTCCCCTGTTCTAACTTTGGAAAATCATAAAAAATTGTAAAAAAAATAATTAGGGATTTAAATTTATATTTTTATATTCTTAATGAGTTTATTTTCAAGAGAAACAAACGGAAACATCATCCAAACCCCGTACTAAGAGATTAACTTTGAAAAATCATCAAAAATTGTAAAAAAAATAATTAGTGATTTAAATTTAAATTTTTAAATTCTTAATGAGTTTATTTTCAAGAGAAACAAATGGAAACATCATCCAAACCTCGTACTAGGAGATAATTAATTTTTATTAAAGAAAGGTCAAAGTTGTCAAACAGCATAACATGGATAAATTTGAAGATTTTACTGTACTTATAGGCTAAATTATAAATTCTGAAATTTTTATGGTCAAAAATATCAAGTGGATCTTAATTTAGAATTCTGTAGCTCAAGATATAATTAATTTAGTGACTATGACTCAAGTGGATAGCTTGATATGAACATATAAGTAAATAGTGGAATTATATATACATTAAGGATGTGGAATGGAGAGGAGGAGGAGGAAAATATATATATGAATATTCAGCTAGCAAGGGTTTACATTAAAAATGGCTAATTTGCATGTTTTAAGCTTAGGGACTAAATTGAATAAAAGTAAAACTTTAGGGGCAATTTTGTAAAAATATAAAAAAGACTAAATTGAGCGAAATGAATTATTTTATTATCTAAATTAATAAATTGAGTGAAATAATTAATTTAGATCAAGATCGATTGAAAAATCGAGGAAAATAGAAAATTACCAAAATGCCCCTGAATCTTGGTATTTCTGCAATTTAGCCAGGTAAGTTCGTGTAACCTAATTATACATGTTGATATGCTTGAATTGAATATTGTATTTGGATTTAATGTGGTATGTATTTATATGAATTATATGAAGGTTATAAATATATGAATTGATTACATGATTGGAAATAATATTAAGATGTTAAGTTCCGTTTGAATAATGAAAATCAATGGATATGTGTGATTTCCCGTATGTGAATGTAGTCCTGCATTTATTGCGGATGAGATTTAGCTCAGACGAGTAATCCCTATATAGCCCTCTTGGGATTTAACTCCTAATGTGAGAAAATATGAGTTTAATATAATTTATTTCTCAAATATCCCTGAAATACATGGAAATGATATTTATTTGATATATTAAAACATGACATGGAAAATACATGTGAATGAAACTTGTCTGATAATTATGTATATTCATGATTATGAACTATTTCTGGAATAAATATACACGAAATTCATGAAAATGATGGTATAAGAAATATTGATATAATGAAATGAATGATATATGTTTATGAAGAAACGACAGGAGAATGATATGTATCATGACATGTAAATATGTGACTATCTTTGATATGTAGATATAAGAAAATTATGTATGTTGAGAGAGTAATAAATTCAAGTGAGACATGTCGAGAAAATAAGTTTGTCAATGTTAAAGTACGTTAACCAATGTTGTTTCTTGATGCTTAGGCAAGTGCCAAACTACTGGTTGAATGGTAATATGTTTAATTATAAGATGCATTGAAATGATAAGTGCTCAGATGAAAATATGCTTGTGCTTATGAGAGAGTGGTAAGATTTAAGTTATGCAATTTCTGATGAAATGATTTATCATGTGATTAATTCGAAAAAGGTCTATGTTTAAATGCACTAGCTTATAGCTATGATGGAACGATATGCTTATGACTAGTGTGTTATGCAAACGGTGAAAATGTGGAAAATTATCAGAAGCTCGAATGGGTTGGAAGCTTGTAGGAGCTATATCACACTATCCATCGGTTCTATTCGTAATTTTGGATAATTTGATTCTGGTTATAATGACATGTACAGGTTATTTTGGTTAAATATTAGCTTATTTGTGTTTTGGTATTTTGGTATGTGCACAATTTGCCTTATAATGTTGATATTCTAAAATGTTTGGTTAGTTTGTTGACAAGTTGGGTAAGAAATGAGGCTAGGAAAAATGGTTTATTTCATCCACATGAACAGAGACACGGACATGCGTCTCAGTCGTGTGTGGCACACAGCTTAGAACACGGCGTGCGTCTTGGCCGTGTGAAACTTGCACCTTAATGTTTTGCAAGTCAGAGAGTTACACGGGCTGGGGACACGGTCATGTGACCTATGTATATGGAAGAAATTTTAAAATTTCACGAAAAATTCTCTAAGTTCCCAATTTAGTCCCGACTCGATTCTAATTTTATTTTGGGCATCGAGGGTCCAATTAAGGGACATTATGATTAATCTCAGAAAATGAATAGTAATTGACATGAATTATTTGTAAATGTTTTGTAAACTCCGGTAATAGTCTATAACCCTATTTCGACGACGAATACGGGTCAGGGATGTTACAAGTTTTTCCTAAACCCATCAATAATAAAAAAAGTGGGAAGATCTGCCAAAGTATGTCATCCGTCAAGTATTCGCCAAATTAGTGTATGCTATTATAGAATCAGTTAAGTAACTTTTTCTTTAAGGACGTTCTGGCAACAAGAGTAATCTAGAGGCTCCGCCAGGATAACAATAAGGTTATCCTTCAACCTACTACATATGGAGTATGGACGGACTCACTATTCAAGCGGGATGGGTTTAAGGAAAAGCTGAGATAGTGGTTAACGCTTAAGCAACAGGGAAGTATAGTGGTGTCCTCCCTTGAGTTATAAAAAGAGTTATCCAATAAAGGAATAATTACCCAGAGATTGATATCGATTATAGAGCTAGTCACGAGAGGAAATTTATAGGGCAAAATTTTCTTTAAGGGTGGGGGAGTTGTCACACCTAGTTTTCTCTTATGTCTTGAATTTAAAAGAAAGTTAGGATATAACTGAATAGAATGGCGAATTGGTGGGCTTTACTAGGAAATTCAAAAAATTTAATGGTTGAATTATGAATAGTTAGATTTCAATTATGGTTTACTTCGATTAGAACCAATTGGTTTCTTACTGGAAGACATAATAATTAGCAATAGATGGATACAATGGACCAAGGAGACTGTGCAAAATTACGATATATAAAGGTGTGGAAGGAAAGGAATTCTCCATAATTAACTGTTAATCCCCTTCTTGTCTGCAACATCTTCTTCGGTTGCTCCGAGGAAGAAGAAGAAGTTCAAGAAAGCATTGCATGAGATGATAAATGTGAGATTCGAGTCTAGAAAGTAGAGGATTTGATAAGTTGGTAAGCCCTTAAGCTTGTCTTATAACACCCCTTACCCGTAATCTGTCATCGAGAAAGGGTCTGAAGCGTTATCGGACTCAACCATAAACATTCATACAAAACCAGGTAATAAAATTTCATTCAAATTAAATCCATTCATACATATGAAAATTGTCCCTTATATGGGCCTACGAGGCCTAAAACATACATCAGGTATAGTTCTAGACTAAACCAAGAACTTTAGAAAACTTGGGAAAACATAGAAAATTTTCATGAAACAAGGTCACACGCTCGTGTGGGTAGGCCGTGTGGTCACACACGCCCACGTAGCTTGGGACACGCCGGTGTCCTCAACCCATGTAACTCTCTATTTATGATGTCATCAACATAATTAGGGTCACACGGCCAAGTCACACGCCCGTGTGCTTAAGCCATGTGGCAAATTAAATTCCAAAAATCAAGTGCAGACTTCACACGGCTGAGACATACGGCCGTGTCTCTGCCCGTGTGTTTACTACTGGGCATTCTGTTTTACCTGATTAGGGTGCAAGGGACACATGGCCAGATCACACACCCATGGGGCAGACCGTGTGTCATACACGATCTAGACACACACCCGTGTGGACAAGTTTGAGGCTATTTTCCAAGCCTTTTGTTACCCTCAACAACACATGCACACTTACACATCTCAATGACATCCAACATGGCATAAATGAGCACTTGCACATTCCTAAATATGGCTCATACATAACAACTTCTTATCAATTTATACTTGCTTAAGACTTCATATTTTATTTAGACCAAGCTTACCAAATCACATGCAATATGAAACATCAATTTAATTCCATTTCATACATTCATGCCTTAGTTGTTATTATGTTGTTTACTCACATTTCCATCAACAAGCATCCATGATCATATCCACAATTCATTCATGCCAAATGAATTTAACCACAACATAAGTGACCATAGCACATGTATGCATGTGTGAATAGGATTACATCCCCATAATTAATATGGGCCATATCTCATGGCCATATACAAAATGAATCATCAAATCAATATAAGCCAACACATTTGGCTACACAAATATGACATATCACAAAAAGACCAAGTCCCTATACATGCCATACTCAAAATACTTAAATTCACTATTCCCAAAAGATTAGTTTGATAGTGTGAATCGAGCTTCGACGTCCTTCGATCCTCGAGCTAGCTTGACAACACTATAAGGAAATGGAAAAGGAAAAGAAGTAAGCATAAAGCTTGGTAAGTTTGCATGTAAATAATTAACAACATTAACCATGCAATATTATACACATAACACAATAATATTTATCACAATGTCATCAAGTATCATTGGTATATTTTAAGTCATGCCATTTACATAATGTACAATAAAACTCATGATCATAATTCATTCATTCACTTCTTCCAAGGTCTCATCAATTCATAATCTCAATGTTTATGAGCTTTGTGTACGTATCTGTATTCTTTCAACATGATCATACTTTGTCATCTCTTTGACATAATCGTTGGATTACCCATTGAACCACTTGGAATACAAAAGGATACTCGGGAACCCTCATACACATGGTAGGATGCCAATGCCATATGCCAAATATGGTCTTACACGGGATCACATATCGATGCCAATGCCATGTCCCAGACATGGTCTTACGTGGGATCATAGATCGATGCCAATACCATGTCCCAGACATGGTCTTACATGGGATCACATATCGATGCCGATAGGCCAGCTATGGCCTTATACAAAATTACATATCGATGCCAAATCCATGTCCCAGACATAGTCTTACATGGGATCGTACATAACCCTAATGTCATGACATTTGTATCTTAACTATTCCTAAGGTTCAACTGGGATTTTGAGGTATCGAACTCATCCAATCGTCATCGAGTCATCATTAATTAAATCCATAAATACAATTACACAATTCATGCAATATTAAAGCATTAAATACATAATAATGTAATGTTGCATTATTTACACACAAACTTACCTCGGTACCCAAAATATGGCTACTATTAGATTTGGTCTACAACCTTGTTCTTTCCTCGGTTAAGATCCGGACTCCATTTCTCTTGATCTAAAATAGAAAATTTCACTTATTTAATTATCACATTGTTCAAAATAGTCCATAACTCATACTTTAGCAAAATTATAATTTTTCCCCTAAACTTTCACATAATTACAACTTAGCCCTTAGGCTCGTAAAATGAAATGTGTTCATTTTCTTTGATACCCAAGCCTAGCCGAACTTATATCATACTCATATCAGCCCACATTTTCTTTCAAATTAGGTTTTTAACTACCTATTTTACAACTTTTACAAAAAGGTCCTTTTTAGGTGTTTTCAGGAAAAAACCACTTAGTAAAAGATGTTTATCATGCATCAAACTTTCGTATTCCTCCATTAAACACCAAAATACATGCGTGTCACACATGGGTATGTTTTTTAACATGAACCTAGCTCAAAATAATGGTAGAAATAACTAGATCATGCTTCAAAGATCTCAAAAACATAAAGAACATTAAAAACGGGGCTAAGGTGTACTTACAATCGATCTTGAAAGGATGAACAAAACCCTAGCTATGGCTCCTTGAGAATTTTGGCTAAGGAGGAGGAAGATGGACACAATTTTTTACTTATTTTTTCCTTTTTTATTCTTTTATTAACCAAATGACAAATGCCCTTAAGGCCTTTCTTTCAAAATTTTCCTATTCATGCACATTTTTGTCCATAAAAATAGAAATTAGGCAAATTGCTATTTAAGGACCTCTAATTAACAATCCATGTGAATTTCATGCTTAAAGCTTCTAGAACTCACATTTTGTAACTTTTGCAATTTTGTCCTAAATGTCAAATTGGACATTTTTTGCCATAAAATTTCTTCATGAAATTTTCACATGAGCATGAAATTATATCATAGACCTCATAATAATCATGAATTAATTATTTCTACTTCGAATTTGTGGTCTCAAAATCATTTTTTTGACTAGACCCTAATTTGGGATGTTACATCCCTATGATCGTGCATTAGAGGATAGAGATGTAAGAATTCTTGAAAAGCTTCTGTATAATAATGGATTTTGGGTTTTCATAAGGTTTGAACACCTTTGGTTTAACCAATATATGGTTGTCATGCTTAGCTTTGAGGACGGAGGAGTCTTTAGTGTTTGGAAAAGCTAAGCTGGAGAGGGTACATGAATTCAGGTGAGTTTTTACACTCTCTTTTCTCCCCATTGGTGTTGTCTATTGTGCTATTGAGATGCTCTGTTTAGATGATTTTTTTGAGTGTAGTCTGAAATCCATGGTTGTATATGATTTCAGTGATTGAGAAAACTATACATGTGTAAGCTTGCATGCTCTATGAAATGCACATTGTGTTTCTGTATTGATGTATTAAAATGTGGCGTACTCCTTAAAGTATCAGAGTTTGGAATGTTATGTGTGAAATGCAAGTTTATACTGTATGCAGAGTATAATGGGTTGGAAGAAGTTAGGAATAATTGGCGAAATGTAGGAATGGCCAGATTGATATGGGATTCGAGGGAGTTTGGGTGATATTGTGGAATGGTGTCGACTGGCTTGTTAGAGTGAGAACGTGATGATTGTCTCTCAACTCTATTGTAACACCCCTAACTCGTATCTGTCGCCGGAATAGAGCTACAAAGTATTACCGAAAAATTTAAAACTTTAAACATTCAGTTCTAAACATTTCATAAATCATATTATAATCCATTCAAATACATGCACATTGTCCCTTATACGAGCCCCCGAGGCCCAAAAAACACTTTAGAAACGAATCGAGACTAAATCGAAATATAAATAAATTTTAAAAAAATAAAAATTTTCATAATGCAAGGGTCACACGACTGTGTGGCCAGGTTGTGTGACGCACACAGCCAAGACACACGCCCGTGTCTCAGGCCATATGGGCATTCGAGTTTGGGACATTGTAACACCCTTCGCTCGTATCTGATATCGGGATATGGTTCGAGATGCTACCGATCTTAACTCAAGCACTTTTATACTAAACCGGCCATGAAATTTTGTTCGAATTTAAAACTTTTCATTTCACATACATTTTTTCCCTTAAACGGGCTCACGAGGCCCAAAACATGCATTAGAGACAGTTCGAGACTAAACTGAGAGCTTAAAAAAAACTTGGAAAATTTTCATACTTTAAGGCTCCACATGCCCGTGTCCCAAACCCGTGTCCAAACACCTGGACATTCTGCCAATTTGGTCATGAAAAATTTTAAGCCACACAGCCAAGGCACACGCCGGTGTCCTATGGCCGTGTCAGTCACATGGCTGAGACACATGGCTGTGTCTCTTGTCGGTGTGCTTACACTATGCATACTGACTTGAAATACTTAGGTGCAGGGGACACACGGCTGGACAACACGCCTATGGGGGCAGACAGTGTCACACACGGCCTAGACATATGCCCGTGTGTCTACCCGTGTGGACAAATACAAGGCTATTTGATAGTGATTTTGTGACAGGTTTTAAATATTTATAATTAATCGTTTTTGAAACTAACTATTATCATGATGTAGGCAAGTGTACCTATCGAACAGTAGTATAGTTTTAGCAAGACCGGATTGTCGAACCCAAAGGAACTAAAAGTAGTAGTAATGACTGTCTTTTTATTATCTAGCTAAGAATAAGGGGGTTTGTTTTAACTAAATAATTAACTAAACTAAGAATTCACAGAAAATAGAATTGGGGGATTACTTTTGGAAAAAGATTGAATTAAGACAATACCTAAGGAAGAATCCACCTAGACTTTACCTGTTATTCTGACTTCGAATCGGACGATTTATTCATTTAACTTGTTCCGTAGAGATCCCTAAGTTATGTTATTATCCCTATTCAAGACTAATAACGTCTAATCCCTAGATTGAATAACTGAGGCTTTTCTCTAACTATCACCCTAGGGTTGCATTAACTAAATCTACAGATCCCCTTATTAGGTTTCACTCTAATCCGACAAAACCTTGTCACATTATCTCTAGGCGCGCAATCAACTCCGCTTAATTATGACAATTGTACTCTTAGACAGGGTCTATTCCTCCTCTGAATAAGAGCGTAACTTGAATCAATATCTCGGGATATCAAAATAAGAATTAACAACACATAATTAAGAACAAGTCAAATATTTATCATACAATTTAGAAAATAATAACAAGATTCGTCTTAGGTTTCATCCCCCTTAGGTATTTAGGAGATTTAGCTCATAACTAAAAAGGAAAACATCTCAGAAGAATAATGAATACAAAACATAAAGAAAACCCAAAACTCCTGAAGGGAAACTGAGGGGAGATCTTCAGTCTTGAGGATGAATCTGGCTTCTAAGATGGATCAATCGGCTTTCTTCGAGTAATTCCTTCCTTCCTCCCTATGCCACCCCCTTTTCTCCTCTTCTAGGGTGTATTTATAGGCTTTGGAATGCCTAAGAGCCCTCAAAATTAGCCTTTTCCGAATTGGACTCAACTTGGGTTCGGCAGGGACACACCCGTGTGACACGCCCGTGTGCGATTACTTCAGGCCGTGTTCGAGCTTGTTAGAATGGCACGGCCGTGTGGTCTGCCCGTGTGAGGAAGTCCAGGCCGTGTTGATTTTGTACGGTTGCCCATTTTCTCCATTTTTGGCCCGTTTCTCGTTCCTTTCGCTCTCCTAAGCTCACCTAAGTATAAAACATGAAATTAAGGCATTAGGAGCATCGAATTCACCAATTCTAAGGAAAAATTATTTATAAAATGCGCAAAGCATGGGGTAAAAATATGTATAAAAGACGGTTTATCAAATACCCCCACACTTAAGAATTTGCTTGTCCTCAAGCAAAATCCTCATCTCATAATCAAAACAAATTCTTCTCAACTTATAATTTCTATCGATAATACCTCAAAATAATCCATCAGTAATCAAACATTGAAAATTTGACTAAAAGAACATCAAAGTTTCAAACATTCCAAGTTGAGCATTTTATCATGATAACATAGGTGTCTCCCCTCATCTAAGTAATTACCTTTGATTCAAAATATCACAGAGTTTCACATCCTCACTAAAGATTCACTCAAATCACTCGAGGTGTTTGAGGACAATAAATGAAGCACTTAATAGTCAATAATGAAAAGTCATTACCATAGGCTTGCATGAAAATCAAATCTCCACCACTATAAATTGAGATGAAACATCAATCAAAAGGTTTTTAGAGGGTTGTAACGTGGCTTTGGTTAAAGGATGTGGTCACAAGCTAGAAGAAAGGGTTAGAATCGAGATCGAATTGAAAAATTGTCTAACTAGAAAAATGACTAGTCATCAGTTGCGTACAACAGAGCTTTTTTCTCAGAATATGGAATTTAACTACTTTAGCTCAAAAGATCAGTACTACCTATATGTATACATGTTTTTATTATTATTCTCAAGAACAAGTCAAATAACTAACTATTTAGAACAGGACATAGCTAAGCAATTTATTCAATTCAAATCTCGATAAAAATAGGGATCAATTTAATTGAGGGGATTTCAACAATAATGGGTTAAGGGTTAGTGTTAAGGGTAATACAAGAAATGACTTGTTAGCTCAATGGGGTTTTCTAAGGGTTAATTGTGGAGGTAGGCTTTTTATGGCATAAGTGGGTTAATCCTAAGTGCCTCTATCATCTTGACATATCAAATCAAATAGTATGGTCTTGACATGCATAATCAAGCAAGTTCTAGAATAATAGTTCCATACCGATGCACTCATAATGAAAGTGAGCATAAAGGAATTAATAGATGCTCTTGAAGACTCAAGATCTCACAAAATTGTGGCTTTTTTATGTTTAAACTTGTGAATTTCAAATCAAGAGAATACCTAGACTTGGGGAAACAACCTAAAATTTTAAATTCTTAAAGAAAATCAACTTATCATGCTTGCTTCCCTAATGTCTTAAAGTTTAAATACTTAGTGCATGAATGCTTATGTTTTAATTTAAGATATATCAATAAAAATCATAAATAAATCAAAATTTATTCTAAACATGATATGAGAGCTTTTCAAGAGAACAAGGCAATCATTCAGGGATTTTTCTGATAGTGAAATGAATACCCCCCCACACCTAAGATGTACATTGTACTCAATGCACAAAGATAGATAGGAAAAAGATAAATTTGTAATCATAAGATAGGGAGAGAAGTGAAACTTCCTGAATGATGAACGAATTCTTTGAACTGGATTTTTGGAGAGTAATCGGTGCGAGAGTGGAGGAGGATACTCCGGTGGGGAGTAGAGGTTCGCTAGACCATAAGTCTTGCGCCAAAAGAATATTATATCTAGTGGTAGCTACGATAGTGGTCGAGCAGGACATGGCAGTCGTAGAGAACCTTTTCCGGGGGAGTTTTTAGTTCCTATGCAATGATGGGCTTAGGAGCTCTATATAACTGTGACAGAATTAGGAACTTTTTAGGAGATATAAATAAGAAAAATTACTCTTAATGGAATAATCGAAATTGATAATTATAAAATAAAATTCTAAAATCTAATAAAAATAAAAAGTAGTTTTAATAAAAATTAAAATCATAAAATCATAAATTATTTTTAAACATCTTCATCGGTAGATGGTTTGCGAGGTGAGACTGGCGATGAGATGTGGAGGTGGTGACAAATCTGCTATAGAGTAGCATCAATGTTGTCAAATCGTTGAAAACACTACTGTTCGAATCGAGTGAGGTGCTCAGAGATGTCAGCATATGAAGCCGCCGCATGAACTGGACGGGAAAGTGGTGGTGGCTGAGACGATGGGTTCTCGTGCTGTGGGAAAACATTATCAGTAATATCCTCAGGGGCCTCCTCCTCTGTGGATTGGGTGAGGCGATACTGAGGAGGGTGGGTTCCTCGATGCTTCTTGATCATCCTCATACTAAGCATGCTTGAAATGCCTTGTGGGGACATCTGGCCCATAAGAGTAAGGGAGGATGATTGGGCTACTGTGTTGAGGAGCCCGAAGTGCCGTGCTAGTCGAGTCACGTAGGGGCCAATAGAGATGACCCCCCTTCCGATGTCATTCCATTTGGTGGCGAATAGCAAGGGTAATAAAGTAGGCGAGGTCGAGTACATGTCCGTTCGCCATGCTCCAAAGAAAGTAGACATCGTGAGTGTTGACGACGCCGATGCTCTCTGGACATCCTGTCAAAGTGTGTGCCAAGATGGCGTCTAGGTACCTCAAGGAGGGAGAGAGAGCTAATGCCTTGGAGCGGCTCAAGTCGTAGGAGGCTGAACCGAGGACTAAAGCATTCCAGCACTTCGAGGGAGAGTAGTGGATGTGGCGATGGAGAGTGTCGAGGTCGTTCTTATCCATGAACTCCTCTGTGTATAGGCCCAAAGCTATACCGAACTCGGGTACACTCAACTGGCAGACTAAATCACCGAGACAAAACTGAACTATTCCAGGATCATCAAAGTTGGTCATGACGTCTTGAACATGGAATGTCAACTGGACTTGTTCAAGAGCTGTCCAGTCAATGCAGCAGCCCACACCTAAAGGTCGGGCCCGTAGAATTTGGAAAAGTTCTTCTTGGGGCCCGATGTGGAACTGCAGAAAAGGATGATAAATTTCCATGGTAGGACCCGAGGAAGATGACGCTCCCTTCCTTTTCTTTGAAGCCGGGACAACGATTTTTTTTCCTCGTGAAGACGACATTGTATACCTGCAAGCAAAACCATTATTTCATCGTGAGGAATGTTTAAGGTAAGACAGAAGCAAATCCAAAAAGGCAGAAGTCATAAATTAGAACTAATAATCTCAGTCACAACTACTGCAAACTTAATCAAAAACAATTTTATGGTGTATCATTAGCATGACAATAGTATGAGTTTCCTAAAAGAAATGGCAATTAATTCTATGTTAGTACATTTTATTGTTGAAGAATATCAACCCAAAGGTCATGAGTATTTTCACTTTAAACTAATAAAATGTAGCAGACAAATCATGCGACGAGGAAGAAGTTCAACATGAAAAAATAATAACTACTCTAGATATGAAATGTGAGTGATAAAGAGATGAAAAGAACATAAAAAAATGCATAGTACTATGATAACTAACATAAAAAATGAGTGCAATTTAAAGGGAAAAGAGTAAACAAACGCTAGGAAGGGGAGAATGAACGTCAAAAATAGAGTTGGAGGTGGTGCATGGGCATAATGGGGAAGGCGTGTGGACTTGCAGCGGCTAGGGTTAGGGTTTTTTGGGTGAAGGAGACAATGAATAGTCCAGCCTGTTTATAGATTTTGGGGCACACGGGCAGGTAACACGCCTATGTTCCCCAATTTCAGCCCGTGTGATTCGTGAATTTTGAATTTTGGGTGCGTCTGACATTTAGTCCATGCCTGTGTTCCTTGTGCGTGTGGGTGCAGACGGCTGTGTCGTACGACCGTGTCTGGCTTTGTTCGCTTCTCCCACGCCTGTGTATATAGGCCCACGCCAGTGTTAATTTAACAGGTTCGACCACGGGTGCTAGACACGGGCGTGTCACACGCCCGTGCTATTTTCTCAGGTTCAACCACAGTTTTGCAATACGTGCGTGGCGAACGCCCATATTATTTTGGTAGGTTCACCCACGACAATGTCGTACGACCGTGGCATTTTATCGTAGCCCGTGTTTGGGAAAAATCTCTGCCCTGTTTCCACACGATCCTCAGCACTCTCGTGTGCCTAGACGTGCCTGTGTAGAAAACCTGTATTCAAGATCTCCGTTAGTAAGTTAGGTGTTAAATACTAAAATTTAAAGAAATTAATATTTTAGTGCTCAGGTTGCCTCCCGATAAGCGTTTATTTATAGTCTAAGCTTGACTTACCTCTCCATTGAATGGTCATGGTGGTTCAAGGAGTTTATACTCCTCATTCCTGCTACCCATCTTATCAAAATAAGGTTTTAGACGGGTGTTGTTTACCTTAAAAGTGCCGAACTTGGGATGACTTACCTCGACTGTACCGAATGGGAAAATGCTAAGTACCGTAAGAGGGACTTCTTCATTCGGTTTGGTAGTGACAATGTGAGGATCTGTGGCTTCTAATAAAATTTTATCTCCAACCTTAGGTTGATTTGGAAAGGTATTGAGCTCGTTCTGGCGTAGTTTTGGTTTATCGGGTGTTCTTGGTTTATGCGTCCGCCATTCATGTAGTTCCTCGATTTGTAGCCTTCGATCTTCATGAATAGGTCCTCTACTATTGCTTGGGAATGGCTCATGTACTTCCTTCAGACTTATTTCCTGTAAAGTAGGTTGCACCATATTGTCAGTTTTAGTAGAATGGTTTAGAAGATCACCTTTAATTTTCAATGTGTTGCCAGAATTGCAAGCTTGAAGGGTGATTGTTTCGTCTCCCACACGAAGTGTGAGCTCACCTATGCCAACATCAATAATCGTTTTAGCAGTTGCTAAAAAGGGCCTTCCTAAAATCAAAGGAGTGTTGCTATCCTCCTCTATGTCTAGAACAATGAAGTCAACGGGAAATATAAATTTATCGATTTTAACTAGCACATCTTGAATAATACCCCTAGGAAATATTATAGTTTTATCTGCTAATTGTATGCTCATCCTAGTCTGTTTGGGTTTCCCAAGACCTAATTGTTTGAACATTTTGTAGGGCATGACGTTAATACTAGCCCCTAAATCAGCTAATGCATTATTAACATCTAAACTACCAATTAAGCAAGGAATTGTAAAACTCCCGAGATCTTTTAATTTGTTGGGTAGCTTATTCTGTAGAATAGTTGAGCAAACTGCGTTTAGCTCCACATGCAACGCCTCGTCCAACTTCTACTTATTTGCTAAAAGCTCCTTTAAAAATTTCATTGCTTTTGGCATCTGTTATAGAGCTTCAATAAACGGTAAGTTAATGTGTAATTCTTTTAAGAGTTTAAGAAATTTACTAAATTGTTCATCTGAGTGGTCTTTCCTTGTCGCGTTGGGGTATGGCACACGAGGTTTATATTCGACATTCACTGATTTGTTTTTATCATGACCCACCTTACCCTGACCTCTGCTCACCACAGTTTCTTGCCTTGGTTCTAGCTTAGGCTCAACGAATCCTTCTTCATCTTGAACATTAATTGCATTGAGTTGTTCCCTTGGGTTGGGTTCAGTATTACTTGGCAAGCTACCTTATGGTCGTTTGGAAATTAGTTTGGACAGTTGGCCTATTTAAGTTTCGAGCCCTTGGATCGACGCTTGTTGATTTTTAAGTGCTGTCTCAATGTTATGGAAATGAGTTTCGAACACCGAGATAAATTTAGATAGCATCTCTTCAAGGTTCGGTTTCTTTTCCTGTTGATAGGGTGGTTGTTGAAAACCTGGAAGATTTTGTGGCCTTTGATTCCCTTGACCACCCCAGGAGAAATTTGGGTGGTTCCTCTAACCTGCATTATAAGTATTGCTATAAGGATTATTTTGAGATCGAGAATTATTACCCATGTAATTTAATTGTTCGTTCTCCATGCTGTGACCATAAGATTGATATTCTGAATTGCTTGATCTACACCCACTGACTTCACAGTGCATTACTGGATGAGCCTGCGTAGAACCAAGTAAACCATCAATCTTTTCATTTAGAAGTTCTACCTAATTTGACAGCATAGTAACCGAATTGACATTATAAACGCCTGCTTTTTTAGTTGGCTTAGTCCTCATGACTTGCCACTGATAGTTATTCAGTGACATCTCTTCAATAAATTCGTAAGTCTCTTCAGGTGTTTTATTATTGATGGTTCCCCCGGCTACTGCATCAATCATATGTCTTGTCAAGGGGTTCACACCATTGTAGAATGTTTGAACTTGCAACCATAGAGGTAATCCATGGTGAGGAAACCTTCGCAGTAGCTCTTTGTTTCTCTCCCATGCATCGTAAAGATTTTCTAAGTCCATCTGTACAAATGAAGAGATATCATTACGTAATTTGGCCGTTTTAGCCGGCGAAAAATATTTTAATAAAAATTTTTCAGTCATTTGTTCCCAAGTAGTAATTGACCCTCATGGTAACGAGTTCAACCACTGTTTAGCTTTGTTCCTCAATGAAAAAGGGAATAACCGAAGATGAATGGCATCGTCAGAAACGCCATTAATTTTAAATGTATCGCAGAATTCCAGGAAATTTGCCAAGTGAGTGTTCGGATCCTCATCCTGCAAACCATCAAACTAAACAAATTGTTGTATCATTTGCATAGTGTTAGGTTTTAGTTCAAAATTATTTGCAGCAATAGCAGGTCTAACTATACTTGACTCAGTTCCTATTAAAGTAGGTTTAGCATAATCATACATAGTACGAGGAGTAGGATTCTGGTTTGTTAGTTTAGCGGGTATCGCAAGAGGTAGCTGATTATCTTGATTTTCAGTCATCTCCTCAGTCGTAGTTGAGATATCGTCCTCATGCTCTTCCTCTGTGTATCTTAGGCTTCGCCTTATTTCTCTTTCGTTTCTGTGAATTGTGCGGTCAATTTCTTCATCAAAAAGTAGTGGTCGTGACGGGTTTCTTCTAGTCATAAACTGTAAAAACCTGCCAAGAGAAAGAAAAAGTAAATTAATAATAATAAAATTAACTTGCAAGGAAAATAAATGGCTAAAGTAATAAAAATTGAGTGTTCCTAATATCTTAGCTCCCCGACAGCGGTGCCAAAAACTTGATCGTGATTTTGTGACAGGTTTTAAATATTTATAATTAATCGTTCTTAAAACTAACTATTATCACGATGTAGGCAAGTGTACCTATCGAACAGTAGTATAATTTTAGCAAGACCAGATTGTCGAACCCAAAGGAACTAAAAGTACTAGTAATGAATGTCTTTTTATTATCTAGCCTAAGAATAAGGGGGCTTGTTTTAACTAACTAATTAACTAAACTAAGAATTCACATAAAATAGAATTGGGGGATTGCTTTTGGAAAACGATTGAATTAACACAATACCTAAGGAAGAATCCACCTAGACTTTACCTGTTATTCTGACTACAAATCGGACGATTTATTCATTTAACTTGTTCCGTAGAGATCCCTAAGTTATGTTATTATCTTTATTCAAGACTAATAACGTCTAATCCCTAGATTGAATTACTGAGACTTTCTCTAATTATCACCCTAAGGTTGCATTAACTCGATCTATGGATCCCTTTATTAGGTTTCACCCTAATCCGGCAAAATATTGTCACCCTATCTCTAGGCGCACAATTAACTCCGCTTAATTATGACAATTGTACTCTTAGACAGGGTCTATTCCTCCTCTGAATAAAAGCGTATCTTGAATCAATATCTTGGAATATCAAAACAAGAATTAACAACACATAGTTAAGAACAAATCAAATATTTATCATACAATTCAGAAAATAATAACAAGATTCATCTTAGGTTTCATCCCCCTTAGGTATTTAAGGGATTTAGTTCATAACTAAAAAGGAAAACATCTTAGAAGAATAGTGAATACAAAACATAAAGAAAACCCAAAACTCCAAAAGGGAAATTGAGGGGAGATCTTCAGTCTTAAGGATGAATCCGGCTTCTGAGATGGATCAATCAGCTTTCTTCGAGTAATTCCTTCCTTCCTCCCTATGCCTCCCCCTTTCCTCCTCTTCTAGGGTGTATTTATAGGCTTTGGAATGCCTAAGAGCCCTCAAAATTAGCCTTTTCTGAATTGGACTCAACTTGGGTTCGGCAGGGACACGCCCGTGTGCGATTACTTCAGGCCGTGTTTGAGCCTGTTAGAATGGCACGGCCGTGTGGTCTGCCCGTGTGAGGAAGTCCAGGCCGTGTTGATTTCGTACGTTTGCCCATTTTCTCCGTTTTTGGCCCGTTTCTCGTTCCTTTTGCTCTCCTAAGCTCACCTAAGTATAAAACATGAAATTAAGGCATTAGGAGCATCGAATTCACCAATTCTAAGGAAAAATTATTTATAAAATACACAAAGCATGGGATAAAAATATGTATAAAAGACGGTTTATCAAATACCCCCACACTTAAGCATTTGCTTGTCCTCAAGCAAAATCCTCATCTCATAATCAAAACAAATTCTTCTTAATAATCAAAACAAATGCGCATATCATAGACCTCATAATAATCATGAATTAATTATTTCAACTTCGAATTTGTGGTCTCAAAACCACTGTTTTGACTAGACCCTAATTCGGGATGTTACATCCCTATGATCGTGCATTAGAGGATAGAGATGTAAGAATTCTTGAAAAGCTTCTGTATAATAATGGATTCTGGGTTTTCATAAGGTTTGAACACCTTGGTTTAACCAATATATGGTTGTCATGCTTAGCTCTGAGGACGGAGGAGTCTCTAGTGTTTGGAAAAGCTAAGCTGGAGAGGATACATGAATTCAGGTCAGTTTTTACACTCTCTTTCTTCCCCATCGGTGTTGTATATTGTGCTATTGAGATGCTCTGTTTAGACGATTGTTTTGGGTGTAGTCTGAAATCCATGGTTGTACATGATTTCAGTGATTGAGAAAACTATACATGTGTAAGGTTGTAGAAATAAATGAATGATTGCTTGTATGCTCTATGAAATGCACATTGTGTTTCTGTATTGATGTATTAAAATGTGGCGTACTCCTTAAAGTATCAGAGTTTGGAATGTTATGTGTGAAATGCAAGTTTATACAATATGCGGAGTATAATGGGTTGGAAGAAGTTAGGAATAATTGGCAAAATGCAGGAATGGCCGGATTGATATGGGATTCAAGGGAGTCTGGGTGATATTATGGAATGGTGTCGACTGGCTTGTTAGAGTGAGAACGTGATGACTGTCTCTCAACTCTATTGTAACACCCCTAACTCGTATCTGTCGCCGGAATAGAGTTACGAAGTATTACCGAAAAATTTAAAACTTTAAACATTCAGTTCTAAACATTTCATAAATCATATTATAATCCATTCAAATACATGCATATTGTCCCTTATACTAGCCCCCGAGGCCCAAATAACACTTTAGAAACGAATCGAGACTAAATCGAAACATAAATAAATTTTAGAAAAAAATAAAAATTTTCATAATGCAAGGGTCACACGACCGTGCGGCCAGGTTGTGTGACGCACACAGCCAAGACACACGCCCGTGTCTCAGGCCATATGGGCATTCGAGTTTGGGACACATTGTAACACCCTTTGCTCGTATCTGACACCGAGATAGGGTTCGAGATGCAACCAGACTTAACTCAAGCACTTTTATACTAAACCGGCCATGAAATTTTGTTCGAATTTAAAACTTTTCATTTCACATACATTTTGTCCCTTAATCGGGCTCACGAGGCCCAAAACATGCATTAGAGACGGTTCGAGACTAAACTGAGAGCTTAAAAAAAACTTGGAAAATTTTCTTGCTTTAAGGCTCCACACGCCCGTGTCCCAAACCCGTGTCCAAACACCTGCTGCCAATTTGGTCATAAACAAATTGAAGCCACACGGCCAAGGCACACGCCGGTGTCCTATGGCCGTGTCAGTCACATGGCTGAGACACATGGCTGTGTTTCTTGCCGGTGTGCTTACACTATCCATACTGACTTGAAATACTTAGGTGCAGGGGACACACGGCTGGACAACACACCCATGGGGGCGGACCGTGTGTCACACACGGCCTAGACATATGTTCGTGTGTCTACCCGTGTGGACAAATACAAGGCTATTTGATATTGATTTTGTGACAGATTTTAAATATTTATAATTAATCGTTCTTGAAACTAACTATTATCACGATGTAGGTAAGTGTACCTATCGAATAGTAGTATAGTTTTAGCAAGATTGGATTGTCGAACCTAAAGGAACTAAAAGTACTAGTAATGACTATCCTTTTATTATCTAGCTAAGAATAAGGGGGTTTATTTTAACTAAATAATTAACTAAACTAAGAATTCACAGAAAATAGAATTGGGGGATTACTTTTGGAAAACGATTGAATTAAGACAATACCTAAGGAAGAATCCACCTAGACTTTACCTGTTATTCTGACTCCGAATCGGACGATTTATTCATTTAACTTGTTCCGTAGAGATCCCTAAGTTATGTTATTATCTCTATTCAAGACTAATGACGTCTAATCCCTAGATTGAATAACTGAGACTTTTCTCTAATTATCACCTTAGGGTTGCATTAACTCGATCTACGGATCCCCTTATTAGGTTTCACCCTAATCCGGCAAAATCTTGTCACATTATCTCTAGGCGCGCAATCAACTCTGCTTAATTATGACAATTGTACTCTTAGACAGGGTCTATTCCTCCTCTGAATAAGAGCGTAACTTGAATCAATATCTTGGAATATCAAAATAACAATTAACAATACATAATTAAGAATAAGTCAAATATTTATCATACAATTCATAAAATAATAACAAGATTCGTCTTAAGTTTCATCCCCCTTAGGTATTTAGGAGATTTAGTTCATAACTAAAAAGGAAAACATCTCAGAAGAATAATGAATACAAAACATAAAGAAAACCCAAAACTCCTAATGGGAAATTGTGGGGAGATCTTCAGTCTTGAGGATGAATCTGGCTTCTGAGATGGATCAATCGGCTTTCTTCGAGTAATTCCTTCCTCCCTCTCTATGCCTCCCCCTTTTCTTCCCTTCTAGGGTGTATTTATAGGCTTTGGAATGCCTAAGAGCCCTCAAAATTAGCCTTTTCCGAATTGGACTCAACTTGGGTTCGGTAGGGACACGCCCGTGTGCGATTACTTCAGGCCGTGTTCGAGCCTGTTAGAATGGCACGACAGTGTGGCCTTCCCGTGTAAGGAAGTCTAGGCCGTGTTGATTTCATACATTGGCCCATTTTCTCAGTTTTTTGGCTCGTTTCTCGTTCCTTTCGCTCTCCTAAGCTCACCTAAGTATAAAACATGAAATTAAGGAATTAGGAGCATCGAATTCACCAATTCTAAGGAAAAATCATCCATAAAATGCGCAAAAGCATGGGGTAAAAATATGTATAAATGACGGTTTATCACTATTTTTCAAGCCATTCTGTCACTCTCACAACATATGCACGCATACTTATAGAATAACATACAACATGCCAAAATTAGGCACTTAAACAGTCCTAACATGTCATGACCATGGCAATTTCACATGCAATAGATATCATAGATTTTGCTCACATCTTTACCACATTCATGCCATAATCATTATAAACTCATCACGTAAGCCCATAGCACATGCATGCATATTTAAAATGGGTTTACAACCCCATAACTAAAATAAGCCAATACATTTGGCTAAAGCATAATATCACATGCTCAAATATTTAAACCTTATACATGTCATAGACTCAAAGTACTTGAAATTACTTACACCAATAGCGATAACTTGACAGTGTGATAATATCTCCGACGAACTCTAACCCTAGCTAACCTGGCAACACTAGAGAACATGGGAAATTAAGGGGGTAAGCTTTATGCTTGGTAAGTTCATATGAAAATAATAAGAAACTCGTTAACATGTTTTATCAATGTTCCCAACATAATCTCAAGTTCATGATAAGCTGTCTCCTTGCACAACAGTCAATAAAATATTTATATATAGAGCTAAAATACTCAAAATTAAGTTCCGTTAATTTTTCTTGAAACTAGACTCATTTAAATTTCTTCCACAAAATTTCCAGAATTTTTGGCGTAGCCAAATAGTACAGTTTATTCCTCAAAGTTACCCCTGATTCACTATCTGACAATTTCGACCCTTCTGCACTAAAGTTCAATTATCTCTAAGCACAAGACTTGAATAATGTTATCTTCTATTTCTATTGAAAATAGGCTCATCAAGTATTCTAAACATATAAACTATAACTCATAACTATTTTTTTACAATTTATAATGATTTTCTCAAATTAGAACAGGGGATTTCGAAGTCATTCTGACTCTGTCTCACACAACTTCAAATATCTCATTATAGGAAATTCTTTTGCTTACATAGTTTCTTTTTAAGAAACTAGACTCAATAAGCTTTAATTCCATAATTTATTCAGCCTCTAACTAATTTTCCACTATTTTTAGTGTATTTTCAAAGTCGGACTATGACTGTTGTCCAAAACTATTTTAGTGTAAATTAACGATACTAAATTTATCACACCATATTAACTCATTTCCACCACATTGGTAAGGCTACATATTCATACATCATAAGTATAGACCTATAATCACAAGGTCATCACAAAATCATTCTCATAGGCATAATTACCTATTTACATCTTCATCAAATGTGTATCATAAACTGAAATCATTTCTCATGAGCTTGGCATGCATACCTGTGTTATTCAACATGCTCAGTTTCATTCCTTACTAATCATATAACATGAATTGAATTCACATCTCATCAATTTCATGTAAGTACATGTACCACTCACAATATGGTCATAACCTTTCTCATTTAGCTTAAACCATAACTCTCACCATTGAACCATTCG
This sequence comes from Gossypium longicalyx, assembly GCA_025698465.1. Classification (NCBI taxonomy): domain Eukaryota; kingdom Viridiplantae; phylum Streptophyta; class Magnoliopsida; order Malvales; family Malvaceae; genus Gossypium; species Gossypium longicalyx. Next base: position 82,559,649 of record CM047002.1, read on the forward strand.
GAAAGCCATCGAATATTCACTAAGTCTCAAACGGAGGGTATAATGCCGATGCCATGTCCCAGACATGGTCTTACACTAGCTCTCACACATCTATGCCGATGCCATGTCCTAGACATGGTCCTACACAGACACATCTCGTAGTCGATGCATGTCCCAGACATGTCTTACACTGGCTTACATCTCGAGGCCGATGCATGTCCCAAGCATGTCTTACACTAGCTCTTGTTTCAATGCCGATGCCATGTCCCAGACATGGTCTTACACTGTCTCTTATAATGTGGCCGATGCATGTCCCAGACATGTCTTACACTAGCACACACATATCACCCAAATGTCATGGCATGAATATCCGTTTATTCCTAAGGTTCAACCGGGAGATTCCTCTACATCAATTCTCATCATACATAATCATTTCCACAATCAAGCAATTTATGCTATATCAATCCAAATACGTATAATAACGATGTAGTTATATTATTTACATACGACTTACTCGTTTCTATGGGATATTATATTCCATTGAATTTCTAATGTATTCTACCATCACGTTGTTATTAACTTTTGGCATCACTTTCATCATACTCAATAGCATCAACATATAATTCAATACAACCGAGGCAAGATAGATTCAAGTATATTAACAATAACATGGATAACATGCTTATTTAGTCATACGAATTTACCTCGACACCAAATTCGTAAAAGAGGCTTAAACATCAATTTCTCATTTTTCCTCGTTCTAAGCCTGAATCTCATTTTTCATCATCTATAACATCACATTGAACTTATTAACATAATATACTAATCAAACTAGTCCAATGAAACATTTTGGCAAAATTTTTTATTTTGCCCCTATACTTTGCCAAAATTACCAAATTTCCCCTAGGCTCATAAAATGATTTTTATCATATTTTCTTACTCCTTAAGCCTAGATGAAACATTTTCATAACTATAGCCACTCAAAATTTCAACTATTTCACACATTTACAACTTGTTTTACAACTTTGCAAAATACCTCATTTTAGGTGTTTTCATGCAAACTCCTTTCATAAAAGTTGTTTATAACACCACCAAGACTCATATTCTTCCATAAAAACTCAGCAAACAACACATATGATTTCATGGAAAAACCCTAGGCTCTTAATCATTTTGCAAAATAGTCCACTCTTTTGAAAGCTCATGCTTTAGGGGTTCAAAAAATGTAAAAATCATCAAGAAAGACATAAAAAAATCACTTACTAGCATGAGAGTTTCTTTGCTGAAATTTTCCATATTCAAAACCATTTTATTGGCTGGAAAAATTGGTGGAGAGAAGATGAAGAAAAGATGATATTTTCTTTTCTTTATTTTATTACTTATTTGTCAAATAAGTCACCCAACACTTACCTGACATATTTGACCATTTAATTCCTTGTCTCATGGCCGGCCATCACTCTTTCAATGGCATAATTTCACATTAAAAACCCCCAATTTAAGATGCAAGGCAATTTAACACCTTTAGGTTTTAAAACACAACTTTTACTTTTTACGCGATTTAGTCCTTTTTCGAAATTGAACTAGAAATCGCTAAAATTACTATACCAAAATTAACATGCACCTTTATAAACATGCTATATCACATAAAATAACATCAAAATAATTTTCTCCGACCTCAAAATAGTGGTTCCAAAACCACTGTTCCGACTAGGCCCAAAATCGGGCTGGTACAATTCTCCCAACTTTAGGGATTTTTGTCCCGAAAATCTTACCAGAAGAATTTGCTTTCACTTTTACGAGTCACTTTCACCTTTTTCCTCTCAACTTACAGTTCAACTCAGTCTCATACTCAAGATTTCTTGTAGCTTTTCCATAATAGCGGTATAAACCCTGGGCTCAATTCAAAATACTGGAGACTGACATTCTAAAAACTATAAACTCAGAAACATATAACTTAGTCAAATCTGTCGAATAATATATTTGTACATACTAAAATAATCATGCAGACTTCCATCATCAATCTATCACAATTCAACTTGCATCCCTCCTTTTTCCTAGGGATGACAGATATCCCAATACGAAATTCATAATAGTCCTTTCTCATTTTTTTCCCACTGTCATCACTGGCAGTAATAATCTCGAATACATTTGATATTCGGCTTTACCCTGTAGATAATTCAACATCCTTTGGAAGAATTGACAAGATACTGATGTGAACTCTGTACTCAATTCTCTGTATAACCCAGAGTTTCTCAGTACTCAAATCTTACTCTGAAATAATAGTAACAGAAACCAGAAATCAAATCCTTCCTACAATTCCAAATTAAAAGTCGAATCATGCTGTACTTGTTTAATATACCACTTATAGCCACATTTCTATACTCTGGTCATCAACTGTTTAGAAACTTTACTAACATGAATCAAATGATTCCAACTTTATAGATGTGGTCTCTTTATTAATCAGGACAACTTTACGTATAACAACATCTCTCGAATGAGAGAAATCCAACTAATATGTTTTTGTATCATGCTTTCAAGAATAAAATTTCTTCATCTCAGACTGTACGTCTATTTACCCAATAATTGCACAACATTTTTCCCAAACCAGAGAATAAACTTAATGCACATGGCTTAATTTACCTTTGCTGATGATAATCTTTTACGCGAAGATTAAAGAAATCCAAATACTAGAATTTCCACACTTCCATAATCGAACCGGTGGCATAATCATAATAGACATTGTTATCGCAAGTCAAAGAATATCCTTATAGACGAGCCAGACTGATAATTCTCAAAATAAGAACGATAGGAACAATCATGATAACGAATTCCAAGACATAACACTATACCAGAAATTTAAGAATATAACCTAGAAGAAAATAATAACGAAGATCTGAACATCTCCTCAGAGAAAACCAGAAAGAAACTACCGTTTATACACTCTCGAATTTCATCATAACGGAGATAATACATTTTATGCATATATATAAAATCGTAGTCAATAGGAACGTCAAAATGGTCTCACATGAATTTTTACCGTCTATTTCATTATGACATATCAGAATAGAATTCCAAAAAGACAAAGAAATGTTGATCATAATTAACCGAATCAACAAAGCTTCCGTCTAATATCATAGTCGCTAGCATCCTCATACACTAAGAATTTCACCGGAAATGAACAACCATATATATTCCCAAGGATAGAGGAAAATACAGAATACTCAAAAGAGAAAGATAGCTAAAATCTTACTTAATTGGATCCGTCATGCTCAAACATCTTTGCGAATCCGACATTATTCCTCTGATTATTTCTGTCATCACTAATCCCATGATACTCCATTATTGCACTCTTTAGTTTCCCATTTGTAAGTTTATACAACATATCTCTCGTGAATTTCTTCATATAACTCTATTCTGGTAAGGGGGTGAAGATTGTAAAGCCTCTAAACTTTCGATTCTCATATATATACACATTTAACAACAATGTAGTATCATGCACATCGATTCAAACATTTCAAATTTCCAACTTGTTATGAACACACTTTCACATATCTTAGTAACACATGAAACTTTATTTCATATGAATACTAGCCAAACATCAGTGAATTTATCGCAATACAAATTTTCATTTCTTTTACTCAAATCATCATTAATGTCGAATCAAGTTTCAACACATAGCCTTATTTTACTTACCAATATTTACCAAATTAGAGAACGTCTTACGGTTTTGAGTACATCATTCAATTGATGCCATAGTCCAACTATGGTCTTATCTGTCAATTCATAATCGAACGATCGTACTCAATTCCAGCGTTCTACTCAACTTGATCTTTCATTTTAGCTTTCATGCTATTATAACATTTATGATTCCATAACCAAATCATAAAACATAACATTATGACATCTTTAATTCAGAAATTTAAACATAAATGTCAATCACATGTACATATTGATTACACATCATTCAACAGAAGCACTTATACACACGTTCTGTCATTTCGAGTAAATTTTTCTTTTCATAATCACTTGGCCAAAAGAGTTAGGCACATAACATCGTATGAATACTAACATGCATGAAAGAGCTTATCACAACTTAACTTTCATTTCATTCCATGATTCCACATTCTTTAACTTATGATTATCACATATTGAGTATTAATTCATGTAAAAACCATGAATTTTCTTTCATACCTTTCCAAATTTCAACATATCACAAGCACGTTTTAATCATCTCAATATTACTTCTATCATTAACAAGATTTGCTCGGTTGGAAGTCTTTCCTGTCTTAGCAAATAGTTTCGTTAGCGCCAGGAGATATCACACTATCACGAGTAGTACTGTGGCATGTATAGCTAGACTCACCTACGCTATGTTAGTCAAATAATCGACTAAACCATGCTCTAATACCACTAAATATAACACCCCTCACCCGTATCCGACGCTGGGACAGGGTTTGAGATGCTACCGGACTTAACTCAAGCATTTTCATACTAAACCAGCCATGAAATTTCGTTCGAATTTAAAAATTTTCATTTCACATATATTTTGTCCCTTAAACGGGCTCACGAGGCCAAAAACATGCATTAGAGACGGTTCAGGACTAAATCGAGAGCTTAAGAAAAACATGGAAAATTTTCATGCTTTAAGGCTCCACACGCCCGTATGGATATAGAGCACACGCCCGTGTGCTAGGGAAACGCCCGTGTCCCGAACCCGTGTCCAAAAACCTGGACGTTCTGCCAATTTGGTCATAAACAAATTGAAGCCACACGGCCAAGGCACACGCCCGTGTCCTACGGCCGTGTCATTCATACGGCTGAGACACAAGGCCGTGTCTCTTGCCCGTATGCTTACTACCATGCATACTGACTTGAAATACTTAGGTGTAGGGGACACACGGCTGGACAACACGACCATAGGTGCGGACCGTGTGTCACACACGACCTAGATGTACGCCTGTGTGTCTACACATGTGGACAAATACAAGGCTATTTTCCAAGCCATTCTATCACCCTCACAACACATGCAGGCATACTTATAGAATAACATACAACATGGCAAAATTAGGCACTTAAACACTCCTAACATGTCATAACCATGGCAATTTCACATGCAATAGATATCATAGAATTTACTCACATCTTTACCACATTCATGCCATAATCATTATAAACTCATCACGTAAGCCCATAGCACATGCATGCATATTTAAAATGGGTTTACAACCCTATAACTAAAATAAGCCAATACATTTGGCTAAAGCATAATATCACATGCTCAAATATTTAAACCCTATACATGCCATTGACTCAAAGTACTTGAAATTACTTACACCAATAGCGATAGCTTGACAGTGTGATAATATCTCCGACGAACTCCAACCTTAGCTAACCTGACAACACTAGAGAACATGGGAAAGAAAGGGGGTAAGCTTTACACTTAGTAAGTTCATATGAAAATAATAAGAAACTCGTTAACATGTTTTATCAATGTTCCCAACATATTCTCAAGTTCATGATAAGTTGTCTCCTTGCACAACAGTCAATAAAATATTTATATATAGAGCTAAAAAACTCCAAATTAAGTTCCGTTAATTTTTCGTGAAACTAGACTCATTTAAATTTCTTCCACAAAATTTCCAGAATTTTTGGCTTAGATAGTACAATTTATTCCTCAAAGTTACCCTTGATTCACTATCTGACAGTTTCGACCCTTTTGCACTAAAGTTCAATTATCTCTTAGCACAGGACTTCAATAATGTTCTTGTCTATTTCCCTTGAAAATAGACTCATAAGGATTCTAAACATATAAATTATAACTCATAAATATTTTCTTACAATTTATAATGATTTTCTCAAATCAGAACAGGGGATTTCGAAGCCATTCTGACTCTGTCTCACACAACTTCAAATATCTCATTATAGGAAATTCTTTTTCTTACACGGTTTCTTTTATAAGAAACTAGACTCAACATTATTTAATTCCATAATTTATTCAGCCTCTAACTCATTTTCCACTATTTTTAGTGTATTTTCAAAGTCAGACTATGGTTGCTATCCAAAACTATTTTAGTGTAAATTAACGATACTAAGTTTATCACACCATATTAATTCATTTCCAACACATTGGTAAGGCTACATATTCATACATCATAAGTATAGACCTATAATCACAAGGTCATCACAAAATCATTCTCATAGGCATGAATTACCTATTTACTTCTTCATCAAATGTTCATCATAAGCTGAAATCATTTCTCATGAGCTTGGCATACATACCTGTGTTACTCAACATGCTCATTTTCATTCCTTACTAATCATATAACATGAATTGAATTCACATCTCATCAATTTCATGTAAGTACCTGTACCACTCACAATATGATCATAACCTTTCTCATTTAGCTTAAACCGTAACTCTCACTATTGAACCATTCAGAAAACTATCGGATATTCACTAAGCCTCAAATAGAGGGTATAATGTCGATGCCATGTCCCAGACATGGTCTTACACATACACATCTCGTAGCCGATGCATGTCCCAGACATGTCTTACACTGGCTTAAATCTTGAGGACGATGCATGTCCCAAACATGTCTTACACTAGCTCTCGTCTCAATGCCGATGCCATGTCCCAGACATGGTCTTAGACTAGCACACACATATTGCCCAAATATCATGGCATGAATATCCGTTTATTCCTAAGGTTCAACTAGGAGGTTCCTCTACATCAATTCTCATCATACATAATCATTTCCACAATCAAACAGTTGATACTATATCAATCCAAATACGTATAATAATGATGTAGTTATATTATTTACATACGACTTACTCGTTTCTATGGGATATCATATTCCATTGAATTTCTAATGTATTCTACCATCACGTGAATGTTATTAACTTTTGGCATCACTTTCATCATACTCAATATCATCAACATATAATTCAATACAGCCGAGGCAAGATAGATTCAAGTATATTAACAATAACATGGATAACATGCTTATTTAGTCATACGAACTTACCTTGACACCAAATTGGTAAAAGAGGCCTAAACATCAATTTCTCGTTTTTCCACGTTCTAAGCCTGAATCTCATTTTTCATCATTTATAACATCATATTGAACTTATTAACACAATATACTAATCAAATTAGTCCAATGACACATTTTGGCAAAATTTTTTATTTTGCCCCTATACTTTGCCAAAATTACCAAATTGCCCCAAGGCTCGTAAAATGATTTTTATCATATTTTCTTACTCCTTAAGCTTAAGCCTAGATGAACCATTTTCATAACTATAACAACTCAAAATTTCAACTATTTCACACATTTACAATTTGATTTACAATTTGTTTTACAACTTTGCAAAATACCCCATTTTAGGTGTTTTCATGCAAACTCCTTTCATAAAAGTTGTTTATAACACTACCAAGACTCATATTCTTCCCTTAAAACTAAGCAAACAACACATATGCTTTCATGGCAAAACCTTAGACTCTTAATCATTTTGTAAAATAGTCCCCTCTTTTGAAAGCTCATGCTTTAAGGGTTCCAAAAATGTAAAAATCATCAAGAAAGACATAAAAAATCACTTACTAGCATAGGAGTTTCTTTGCTGAATTTTTCCAGGTTCAAAACCCTTTTCTTGGCCGAAAACATCAGTGGAGAGAAGATGAAGAAAAGATGATATTTTCTTTTCTTTATTTTATTACTTATTTGTCAAATAAGTCACCTAACACTTACCTAACATATTTGACCATTTAATTTCTTGTCTCATGGCCGATCATCACTCTTTCAATGGCCTAATTTCACATTAAAAACCCCCAATTTAAGATACAAGGCAATTTAGCACCTTTAGGTATTAAAATAACTTTTACTTTTTACGCGATTTAGTCCTTTTTCGAAATTGGACTAGAAATCGCTAAAATTAATATACCAAAATTAACATGTACCTTTATAAACATGCTATATCACATAAAATAACATCAAGATAATTTTATCTGGCTTCAAAATAGTGGTTTCGAAACCACTGTTCTGACTAGGCAAAAAATCAGGTTGTTACACACATGACCATGTCCCAGCCCGTGTCTGTGCTCGTGTAACTTTCTGACTTGGGCACATGGCAGAGCCACACGTTCATGTGCTAGCCCGTGTACCTTTCCAAATGGCTTCACCCGCCTGTGTGCCAGGTCATGTGATAGGCCGTGTAATAGCTTGACTTGCAACCCTTTGTAAGCAATAATGGACACACCGCCGTGTTGCATAGCTATGTGTCACACACGGCTGAGACACATGCCCGCGTCTTAGGCCTTGTTGATAATAAATAGGCCAATTTCAAGTCATTTCTTTCACCTAAATTGTGCCCACTCATGCAACTTAAATACACCTAAATTAAGCCTCCAAAATGTACCTAAAATGTACATAATCAAGCTACAACAATATGATAACAATTCATAAAACCAATATGCCCTAAGGCGCCTCAATTTACATTACATTAAGCATATCCAAACACAAGCATAACTTAGCCATTTAACAACTTAATAATTGCAACCAATTTCTATACCAAATTCTACTAAAATAACTATACCAAAATTACATTCAAATATACCAAAATGGTCACTAAAACATACATTAACTTGATCATTCCAACATCAAGCACAAAAAGCACCAAAATGCCAAATTATCAACCATAATGGCTATTTCAACAAGCATAAAACACCTATACATGCCATTATAACCATGACTAAAAATCATCAAAATCTACAGATAATGTCGATGGATAGTGTGATAGGTCTCTGATGAACTTCCAACCTGCACAAGCTTTTGATTAACTACAAAACATAGCAAATGAACACAAAATAAGCATGTTATGCTTAGTAAGTTCGTAATATATAATCTATGCTTGTCAATGCATTGCATAATCTTAAAATACATATGTATCAATCAAACATAAGAATAAACTATTCATAAGCTTAAATCATATGAATTCATACTTTTCATTGTCATGAAATACATACTTCTTACCTTTTATCGTAATAAGGTAAATTACATCAAAAACTCTTACCGAAGCTCACACGAAGTAAAATCACGATGGTTGTCACATCCTTTTTCTTAATTCAATAGTCGAAGCTATACTTTTTCATATTTTAATGGTCGTCACTCTCCCTTTTCATAGTTGATGGTCGTCACCATCCCTTTAATAATTTGATAGCCAAAGCTATCCCTTTTCATAATTCGATAGTTGAAGCTATCCCTTTTCATAGTTCAATGGTCGTCACCATCCCTTTTTATTGTTGACGGTCGCCACCATCCCTTATCATAATTTAATATCCAAAGCTATCCCTTTTCATAATCTAACAATCAAAGCTATCCCTTTTCATAATTCGATAGTCGAAGCTATCCCTTTTCATTGGTCGATAGTGGAAGTAACCCCTTTTCATTGGTGAATGATCGTCAATATGCCGTGGAATTTTTCCATCGAGACACAAATTGATATTATAAAATAATAGAATTTAAAGCATAATTTAAAATGCTATTTAAACGTACGAACTTACCTCAAAGAAAAAACATAAAAATGGAGTCAGTTAATCTGAAGCTTTCTCTTTGCCTCGATCTAAAGCTGTACGAGGTCTAGCTTGATCTAAATGAATAAATTCAATCAATTTAATAACCACTCTATTCAATTCAATCCAAATTCATATTTTTGCAAAATTACCCTTTTTCCCTAATGTTTTGATTTCTTTATAAGTTAGTCCTAAAGCTCATAAAATGAAATTCATGCAATTTGACCCTTACCCAAGCCTAGCCGAGTTTCACACAAGCTCATAACAGCCCACACATTTCATTATTTCACAAATTACACCAAGAATATTTCACATTTACAACTAAATCCCTAATTGACAAATTCATCAAAAATCACTTAACAAAATTTGTTTATCTAACAACAAGATTTCATTTTCTACCATCAAACTTCATAGAAAGCATGGATTCGTTCATGGAAAAACTTAAGTCTTTTAGAAATTTTGCAAATTAGTCCTTGGGGTAGCTAGATTAAGCTACAACGATTTCAAAAACATAGAAATTATTAGAAACGAGACAAAAACACACTTACATGCACAAGGAAGCAATGGCTGAATGAAAGAACCCTAAAATGGCTTATCTTCATCTAATTTTTGGTCAAACATCACAAGGTTGAAGATGATACAACCATTATACACATTTTAATTTAGACATACTTATTTACTTATTTATTTAACCTTTTAATTAACCTTTTAATTAACCTTTGAAAACACATGTATAATGTCCATAAATGTCCACCAACGTCCACTCAAATTTCAAATGATCCAATTACCTCATAAACCCTCCAATTATTTAATATCATAGTCATTAGATCCCTTTATCTTACAGAACTCAAGTTTTGCACCTTTTGCAATTTAGCCCTTTTTATCAAATTAAGCATGCAAATGATAAAATTTATTAACGAAATTTTTATACAACACTACTAGCGTGCTATAGACATTAAAATAATAATAAATTAAATATTTTTATGTCAGATTTGTGGTCCCAAAACCACTGTTTCTATTTCACTGAAAATGGGTTGTTACAACTCTCCTTTTAAAGAAATTTTCATCCTTGAAAATCATACCAAAATAGAGGTTCGGATATTGTTTCTCATAGCTTCTTTTGGTTCCTAGGTGGCTTCGTCTTTCCCGTGTCGTTGTCAGAGAAATTTCACTAAAGCTATGTTTTTATTTCATAATTCCTTAACCTCTTGAGCTAAAATTCTAATTGGTTATTTACTGTACGACAAATCAGGCTGAATCTCAATGTCAACAGGTGAGATGACATGTGAAGGGTCTGATCGGTACCGTCGTAACATAGATATTTGAAACACATTATGAATCCTTTCCAACTCTGACAGTAAAGCTAAACGATACGCTACTAGCATGATTCTTTCAATAATCTCGTACGACCCGATGAATCGCTGACTTAACTTTCCTATACGACCGAAACGAAGAACTTTCTTTCAGGGCGATACTTTCAAGAACGCTTTATCACCGACTTGAAATTCAATGTCTTTACGTTTTAAATTCGCATACGATTTCTATCGATCTGATGCTACTTTCAAACTATCTCAGATTACTTTCAATTTTTCTTCAGTCTCTCGAATCAAATCAATCCTGTGAATCTTGTTCTCATTGAGCTCAATCCAATACAAATTAGTTCAGTATTTATGACCATACAAAGCTTCATACGTTGCCATCTTTATACTTGATTGATAATTGTTATTGTGCGCGAACTCAACAAACGATAAAAATTTCTCCTAATTGCTTTCGAATTCTAAAACGCAGCATCGAAGCATATCTTTGAATACCTGAATTACTCATTTGGACTGACCATCTGTATGATGATGGAAAGCAGTGCTAAAATGTAACCGCGTACCTAGAACCTCCTGTAACTTGTTCCAGAATCGTGATGTAAACCATGGGTCTCTATCCGAAATAATGAAAGCTAGCACCTCATGCAATTTGACAATCTCAGAAACAAAAAGCTCGGTTAACCTCTCAAGAGAATAATTTGTACGTACTGGAATAAAATGTGTAGACTTCGTCAGATGATCAACGACAACCTAAATTGCATCTCTCTTCCTCGGAGACAAAGGTAATCCCATACGACATCCATGGTGACACGCTCCCATTTCCACTCCAATATCATCACTGGCTATAACAAACCAGAAGGCACCTGATGTTCAACTTTAACTTGCTGACATACTAAACATCTTGACAAAAAACTCAAAATATTTTCTTTTCATACCCAGCCACTAGTACATTTGTTTCAAGTCACTGTACATCATTTTACTACTAGAATGGACAGATAAGCTACTACTAAGAGCTTTATACAAAATCTTTTAAGCGTGATTTGAATTTCTCGAAACGCAAATTCTACCTCTAAAGTATAAACAATCATCGAATCCAACCTAAGAATATGAATCACAAGTTGACTCACTCTGTTTCCATTTATCTGACAATGCATCATCATGATTCTGAGCCTCACAAATCTATTGTAAAAACATCGGTCTAGCCTTCAACTCAGCTAAGATCGAACCATCATCAGACAACATCAATCGCGTATTCAACGTTCACAAAGCAAATAGAAATCTTCTACTCAAAGCATCAACGACTATATTCGCTTTACTCGGATGATAATAAATGATCAAGTCATTCTTTCAATAATTCAAGCCATCTACGCTATCTCAAATTCAAATCTTTCTACAACATTAAATACGTCAAAATTTTATGATCTGTAAAGAAGTGACACTTTTCACTGTACAAATCGTGCCACGAAATCTTCAACGCAAACAAAATAGCTGCAAGCACTAAATCATGCATCGAATAATTATTTTCATGTAGCTTTAACCATCTGGAAGTGTAAGCTATTACTTTGCCTTCCCGTATCCAAACACAGCCTAAGCCATTCAAAGAACCATCACTAAAAATCATGAACTCTTTACCCAACTCAAGCTGAACTAACACCGGTGCCTTGGTCAACAGTGCTTTCAACTGATTGAAACTTTGCTGACACTTCTCAGACCACTCGAACTTCACATCTTTTTGCAATAATCTCGTCATCGATGTAGCAATCATCGAGAACCCCTTGACAAAACTTCTGTAATACCCAGCTAGTCCCAGAAAGCTTCTAACCTCGGATAAATTTTTTGGAGGTTTCTTATAAAAAATAGTTGAAATCTTGCTCGGATCAACTCTGATACCCTCGGCTGACACAACATGTCCCAGAAAATTGACTTCTCGGAGCCAAAATTCACATTTGCTAAACTTGGCAAATAATTGCTTCAACACAAGGTTTGTAATACAATTCTCAAATGCTCCGTATGTTCAGACTCTTCTCAAGAGTAAATCAAGATATCATCAATGAATACCATGACAAATCGATCTAAACACAGTCTAAAAATTATGTTAATCAAATCCATAAATACTATAGGTGCATTAGCTAAACCAAATGACATCATAAGAAATTCATAATGTCCGTACCTAGTCTTGAACGTAGTTTTCGGCACATCAAAATCTTTACTTGCAGTTGATAATAACTAGAACGAAGATCAATCTTCGAAAATACTGTTGCACCTTTCAATTGGTCAAACAGATCATCAATTCGTGGTAGTGGATACTTATTCTTGATCGTAGCTTTGTTGAGCTGCTGGTAGTCAATACATAATCTCATAGATTCATCCTTTTTCTTAACGAACAAAATAGGTGCACCCCAAGGTGAAAAACTGGGTCAAGCAAAACCCTATCTGTCAACTCTTACAACTGTTCTTTTAACTATTTCAACTCTATAGGAGCCATTTTGTAAGCAACTATTGATATCAGTGATGTCCCTGGTACTAGCTCAATGGCAAACTCAACCTCTCTGATCGGCGGTAACCCCGGTAACTCCTCTGGAAACACATCTGGATACTCACATACCACTGGAACCGATTCTATGTTCAACTCAGAAACTCTAGAATCAAATATATATACAAGGTATTCATCGCAACCTTCCCTAACATATCTCTATGTTGATGTACCTGAAATAACAATAGGCATTCCACTCAAACTATCTAATTCAATCTAAAGCTTTTTACCATTCTAACACTTTAATACAACAAGCTTTCGTCTATAGTTCACAATAGCATCGTGCAGAGTTAGCCAATCCATGCCCAAAATCACGCCAAGCTTATCAAATGGCAATAGCATCAAATTAGCCGGAAAGTTATAACCCAAAATCATCAAAAGACAATTCTTGCAAACCTTATCAACTAATACATACTGACCTAGGGGGTCCGACACTTTAACCACGAATTCAGTAGACTCAACAGGTAAATTCTTACTTGATAATAAATTCGTACATACATACGAATGGGTTGATCCTGGATCAATCAAAGTAGTAACATTTGTGTCAAAGATAGAAAATATACCAGTAATAACATCTAGCGCTGAAGCTTCCTCTCGTGCTCGAATTGCATAAGCTCTGGCTGGTGCTCATGCCTTAGATCTCATATCAGAGACTTTTGTTCATTACGACTATTACTCGCATTTCCAAGGTTACGAGGTGCTCCACCTCTTGCGGCCGTTTTGCTAGGTCAAATATTCTGAACTTTTTCTTCCTCAAGTACCTTCGGGCATTCTTGAATAAAATGCTTATATGAACCACATTTGAAACATGCACCGTCTTTTGCCTTGCACTCACCAAAATGTTGATGTCCATACCATTGACAATCAGGCTCATTGTCTTTAGCACTACCTACACTCACTATAGACGTAGCTTGTGCCTTTGAACCCGCGTGTTGTTTACATCAATCTCTATCGTAATATCCCACTGAAGCAGTCGAACGGTTATAATGTTCTCTTGATTTCTTTGATGATGATTGATACAACTTTCTCGATGATCTATTTCTTGAATCTTTAACTCCATAATCATATTTTCTCTTCTCTTTGCTAAGCTCCTCGACTTTATGAGCTCGATCAACTAACACAACAAATTCTTTCAGTTCTAGTATCCCGACTAGAAGCTTTATATCTTCATTTAACCGTTCCTCGAACTGTTTACACATAGCAACTCGGTTGGAATAAATTCCTGGGTATATTTGCTCAATCTAACAAATTTCCTTTCGTATTCATACACTGACATTTGGCCCTGTTTAAGTTTGAGAAATTCTTTATGTTTCTGATTAAGAAATCTCTAACTTACATGCTTCTTTTTGGTTTGAAAGAATTCCCAATCAATACGTTCTCTTGGCACAACCGAAACCAAGGTATTCCACCACTAATATGTTGAGTCTTTTAGTAGAGATACAACATATTTTACACACTCTGCCAGTGTACAGGATAACTGGTCAAAAACTTTGATAGTATTCTTTAACGAAAACTCATCTCTCCCAAGACCATCATCAATTGTAGCTCTAACTTCTTCAGCCCCATATTTATGGTGTAACACCTCTAACCCATATCCGTCGCTGGAATAAGGTTACAGAGCATTATTGTAAACACATAACTCATTATTCCCAACATTTTATAATCATTGAAAAATCCAAACATACACATGCATAACGTCCCTAATTCAAACCCTCGAGGCCTTAGAAACACTTTAGAAATGATTCTCGACTAAATGGGAAACATTTAAAACTTCATGGAAAAAGTTAGAAAAATTCACACTATAGGAGTCATACAACCGTGTGGCCAAGCCATGTGACTCACACGGTTGACACACACACCCGTGTCTTAGGCCGTGTGGACATTCAAAGCAGGGACACACAGTCGTGCCCCAGCCTGTGTCTGTGTAACTCTCTGACTTGATTCATTAGGCCAAGCCACACGTCCGTGTCTTAGGCCTTGTGGACAAGAAATAGGCCAAATTCAAGCCATTTCTTTCACCCAATTCAAGCACACCTAAACAAGCCATTTGTACATATGACCACGGTATCAAAACATGTTCAACCATGCATAAAATGACCACTTTCAAATGACCAAATTCCATTCAACCAATATGGCATAAAGGCACCTCAAACACATACATTAAACATACCTAAATATGTGCATATTTAACCATTTATCCATTTACTTGTGTCCATATCAAAACATATCAAAATGACCTTATCATTTGAACCACTTCTCACGTGCATCAACCATTTAAATGTTACCCATCTAGCCATTTTCAAATGGTTCCAAAAACCAGCATATGTACATACCAAATTAATGTCCAAATAGCCATAATTCAACTAAACATATTTGATTTCAGTTCTATATCTAAACATGCCATAAATGATCATTTTGCAATCATGTCAACATTTATCACTTAAGCCACAAACCATACATCAATTTGATCTTATAAACATCAACCATTAAGGTATCAAAATAACATAAGTTTCACCAATTTCAGAGCAACATTTCATGCCAATATCACACACAAACATACCAATTTGGCCAATCAAAAATGTCATCAATAAATCACTTCAACATTAGCCATCAATCCCCAAAAATGCCAAAATGTCATCAATCATATAACCATATTTACAAGCCAAACATAATGGCCATATCATCAAGCATAAAACACCTATACATGCCATTATAACTGTGGCCAAAGCATAAAAATCCATCAATAAAATTAATGGATAGTGTGATGGATCTTTGACTAGCTTCCAACCCGATCGAGCTTCCGATAATCTGTAGGGTAAAAGAAAAACTACATAACCAATGAATGCTTAGTAAGCTCGTATAAACTTTAAGCATAATATTCCATTTCAATATTAAACTTTATAGAACAAACATAAGTCTATGCCAATTTCATAAATCGATATGATCATCAACTCACAAATGACTAAGTTTATTAATGTCGCATATTTATTGACCATTCATAATATGATAGGATTTCATGAGACCTAATATATATCATCAATCCTTTTTATAAGATTATATATCTTTCTATTTACTTACTTTCCAATCCATCCCTAATGCCTATCATAAGCCTAAACAACAATATTAACTCTCGATTTAGTGTATTTATCAATAGCATAAGCAGTTTGCTCACATATAATACATCATAATTCATCCCAACTATGTACTTGCCATTTCATTTCCTTTTCTTACCCGTTTCATATGCATAGTACAAGCATAATCATAAACATCAATCATATCCACAAGCTTGGCATAAGCCCTAGCACATCAACAACACATGTTAGTTCATTTAAACATGATTCATATGAATTTGACATGGATAACCATTATCCTTGAATATGATTCAATTGTATTTATCATCCATCACAACAGATCATGTTTTTCCATGTATCACTATTCCATTGAGTTTCATATAAACATGTCTTAGTTCTTATTGAACACTTACCATTTTATTTGCATACACATAAGACATAAACATAAGATTAATCATAGCTACAAGCTAGTGATGAAACACATAACTTTGCAATATCATCACATGGTAAGACATGGGTACATAACATAGCATTAGTAAAATCATACCTTCCATAAACATGAATATTCATACTTTGATCATTGGTACATCATACCTTTCCATGTTTGTCGTAGTGAAGTCAATCGGAACCCTTACCAGAGCTCACATAAAGTGTACTAAACGATGGTCGTAACCGTCCCTTTTCATATTCGATGGTCAAAACCATCCCTTTTCATTAATCGATGGTTTTCACCATTCCTTTTCATAGTTGATGGTCGTCACCATCCCTTTTCATAATCGATAGCCGAAGCTATCCTTTTTCATAATCGATAGCCGAAGCTATCCCTTTTTATTGGTCAATGATTGTCGATATGCCGTTTGATTTTTCCCTCGAGACATAATTTGATATTATGAAATGATAGCATTTAAAACATAATTTAAAATGCTATTTAAACGTACGAACTTATCTGGCTAAATTGCAGAAATGTCAAAGTATAGGGGCATTTTGGTAATTTCTCCGTTCTCCTCAATTTTCCACCCGATCTTGATCTAAATTAATAATTTCATTCAATATATTAATTTATATAGTAAAAAAAGTATTTTATGCAATTTAGTCATTTTTTACATTTTTACAAAATTACCCCTTAATTTTTACTTTTCTTCAATTTAGTTCCTGAGCCTAAAACATGCAAATTAACCATTTTTACCAAAAATTGAGCCTAGCTGAATACTTATGACATCCAATACAGCCCATTATTGCAACAATTTCACATCAAATCCTTGTATTTTTACTATTTCAACAATTTAGTCCCTAATCGATAAATTCATCAAAAATCACTTAATAAAATACTTTTAAATAACAACTAATATTTTAAATTAATCATTTAACATCTAAAATCACAAGGTTCATCGATGGCAACATTCAAAATCTTTAATAGTTTCAAAATCAAAGGTACGGGCTAGCTGGACCAAGTTGCAATGATCTCAAAAACATAAAAATTATTAAAAATGGAGCCAAAATCCCATACCATGTAAGAAATTTGTCCATGGCCAAAAGATTCATCTGAACATCCTTGGATATTTAGTGTTGAAGAAGAAAACCAAAAAGATGATAACAAATTAACCTTTTGTTTTTATTTTAATTTATTTTAATATACAAAATTACCATTTTAACCTTAGTTAATAAATAAATAAAACACCAATTTCATGCCCATAATTGTCCACTAACTCCTTGAATGGTCTAATTACCATTTAAGTCCCTTTCCCTTATTCAATTAACCATTTAATCACTCAAATCAAATAGTAATCAAATTTTACATCCTTTACTATTTAGTCCATTTTAATTAAGTAACTATCGAAACGTTAAAATTTTTTAACAAAACTTTAATACCACCTTAATGACGCTTTGTAAATATTTATAAAAATATTTACGACTCAGTTTATAGAAACGAGGTCCTGATACCTTATTTTCTAAAACCACTTGACCGTATGGTCATACCACTTGAGCTTAATAAATCACTTATATAACATAAATTATCAAATCAAAAACCTTTTTAAAACCATATTTGACTCATAAATATTAAATAATAATATTGACGAACTTACTCATCAAATTTGGTGGCCTCAAAACCATAGTTTCCGACACCATAGAAAAATGGGTTGTTACAAGCAAATTTTGTCGACTAGCTGTTTATTAACTCGCACAGTTTCCAAACCTTGAGGAATGACAGGGATCGGTAGGGGAACAAGTGGGGGTGGAAGTCGTTGAGCCGTCGAGTTCGTCCATACAAACTCGATAAACTACTCGCTCATCATTTGGAAGAAAGCTTCATTAGCTTCTCCTCCCTGAACCTCAGATACAGGCCTTGAACCACTCAATGTTGCTCCATGAACAGAGGTTTGCATGTTACTTTCAACTTCATCAGAGTCGGCTCAGTTGGATGTCATTATTACATGTACACATTTTCCAACGAGTTAAGAGTTATATAACGCCCCAAATTTGGGCCTAGAAGTGTTAGGTCTTGAGCATGGGAATGTTAGGAGGCGGCACATAAATAATTAATTGTGTAAGAAGTGACGCAAATATAGGCTTGTCTCAGTGGTTAAGTGTTCTAGGAAGAGCCTGAGAAGTCTTGGGTTCAAGTCTAAGCTGGTGCAAAAAGTTTTGTTTCTAAAGGAATAAGTACTATCTCTAGGCAATAGGTTTTTAAATAATTGTGGGGATAACATGTCATAAAAAGCCTTCTAGCCTAGTGGTAAGTAGCGTGTGGAGTGTGCAAGGGGTTTGAAGTTCGAATCCCTATTTGAGCAAATGGTGATTATTTTTACGGATGGCCATGGGAGGTAGTAGAGTTGGACTGAAACACTGTAGAGGGAAGTGGAGTTTGAATGGGTCATGGAGGGATTGTAGGAGGGAGTTGAGGAGTGATGTGAGGAAGGATTTTAGGAGAAAATCAAGAAAAGTATGGTGAGAAGGAGTAGTGGGACGTTTGGGAACTTTGGGGCACTTGGAAATTCGGCTTTTATAAGTTGAGTACCCCATTTTCGATTTTTGGTGAGCATGTTAGGGGTTATTTTTTCCCGAAGTTGTTTTTTGAGGGTCGAATTGTGTGAAGGAAGCTAGGTAAGACTTTTATTTTTGTGTTGATAACGGTTCTACATTTTTTCCTTTAGCCGAATGTATCCTTCTCTCTCTCAATTCTTTTCCCCCTCTTTTACTTTTCATTGTTTGACTGAACATTCCTTTCTCTTCTCTCTCAAATTCTTCGATTTTAACCCCTGATTCTTGACCGATACTCTTCTTCTCTTCTGTTTTCTCTCTATTTATTCCTCTTGAGCAAATACTGCTATTTCTTTTGTTCCATTGTGCCGATTCTTCAGGGCCCTCTGTCGACTTTGGTGGTAACTACGTTATTCGATTACATATTCTTTTAAACTGATTCCACCTTCTTCCCTCTCTTTCTATTTAGATACTTGGGCCGACTTCTGCTTAGCTCCCTCTCTAACTATTTCAGTTCTTGAAGTTCTTCTGAAACAATCGGGACGTGTTGGGGCTAGCCTAGCCTATGTGGTGTAGGTTTCTTGTGAGATAAGGACCGCTTGTTGTCCTCCCCTAGAATCATTGTTGCAATTTTGGTAAGAGCTATATGTTGGTTTAACTATTTTTTTGCGAACGTTGCTAATAACGGTTAATAGATTTCGGATTGAGTGCAGATGTTTTGTAAGAGCCTTCTATCAATCTTTGGTATCGATTGAAGTGGGAGGAGTCTTTTGTCCATTCAAGGCAAATGATGAATTTTACATTGGCTAAAAGTTGTTTAAGGGATTCGTAACCCCTTAAATTAAAGGACTAATAGTGTATCTTGATTAAAAATAGGTTTGGGGAAAACACTCGAGCTATTCACACATTTATCACAACCAGGTGTGTAACCACACTGCTATACATGTAGATTGGCAAAAGCCAGAAAAGTATGACTGTTGACACTACACGAGCGCGCGATACTCGTGTGGTAAATTAAACGCATGGACCATAGAGGCCACCATGAGCGATTTCATGGGCTAGGACCATTTTGGGCGACATTGGGCCGAGTTGGGTCGTGTGGGCCCCATGGGCTTATGGGCCCCATGGGCTTATGGGCCCCACATGGGCAAGCCACACGGACATGTGGAGATTATTGGGCCGAGCTGTGTAGGTTACACAGCCAAGGCCATTTTTAGGCTGAAATGGGTTATGTAGGCCCCACGGGCGTGTAGGCCCACATGGGCCGCGCAATGGTCCTTGGGCCATTTTTTCACTATTGGACTATTAAGGTTGAACGGGTTGCGCGAGGTGACTGTAACCTTCTGTTGGGTTGGTAAGTATACCTAGACCCCAATATGTTAAAATGACTATTTTGCCCTTTTGAGGTTTTATACGACTGTTTTGCCCTTATAGGTTAAAATGACCAAAATACCCCCATAGGGTAAAATAACTATAATACCCCTGTAAGGTAAAATGGTTGATTTGCTCTACGATGTGTATGACTGTATTTGAGCATGCCATATTATGTGTATGTACATCCAGGTAAGATATTATGAAACGATGCATGACATTCCTACATACACGTATGATATT
Source organism: Gossypium longicalyx (assembly GCA_025698465.1). Lineage (NCBI taxonomy): Eukaryota > Viridiplantae > Streptophyta > Magnoliopsida > Malvales > Malvaceae > Gossypium > Gossypium longicalyx. The sequence continues at coordinate 82,580,706 of CM047002.1, forward strand.
ATGTTGCATTGCATGGGATGGGATTGTTATTTTGGAGGAAGTGTACTGTACTGATATGGTCGCACAGGTTGCACAAGACGACTATGGACCTACTGATGGCTTTAAGCCTATTATACTGGCAGCTTTGCTGCAAATTCTATTTAGTGCCGCAACCGGTGCTATTTTGGAGTATAGGGATAGGTGGGTTGATTTTATCCCCACATAGAGTGTAGGGCTGGACAGAGTGGATTGTAGAGGCTGGATGGGTAGAACTCCGCATCATCGTTCTCGACATCATTCGCATTGATCATGGTTACTGCATTGATTACTATTATTGCACCGTTTACTGTTACTGATTTGGGCTTAGGCCCAGACTGTTTGTTCACTATATGATTGTTTGTATGTCCAGTATGGGATTACACATTGAGTTTTTGTAAACTCACCCACTTGTTTTAACTGTACAGGTAATTCCCAGTCTTAGGTGGATCGGTGCTGTGAAAGACTTGAAGGTGGCCGCACAACTATATTTATTATCGTATTTGCTTATCTTTCATAAGTTATTTAGTTCGATATTTTGATGTAATAAGGCCTCTCTAAGTTTATTCCTTAGTTTGGGTTTTTATTATTTTAATTTATATCTGCTAGCGGTAGGACGCGGGTTTTCAAAAGATAAGTGTTTTTTTTCAAAAATATCACGATTACATTAATGGTTTCAAGAGCTACTGCAAGAAAACAACGTTTTTACAAAGTAAACGCAAGTATGCAACTGTTTTAAAAGGCTTCCGCTATAAAAATGATATTTTGCAAATGAATAATGTTTTATAAAAATATAATAAGGACATTTTAAAATGAATAACTTTTTGGCAAACAACTCACGTTTTGAACCTAAACGAATGTCTTTAAGATCACACAAAGATTTTAAATAGAGACTGGGTTTTTTTTCAACAATATCTCGCTTTACAAAAACACCTCAATATGACATCACCAGGTTCGACTATAACGTCTAGGCCAGGTTTGGGGTGTTACAAGTTATCACACTATCACAGGTTATATAATGGCATGTATTTCTAGACTCATACATGCTACGTTCAGTCTGAGAATTGACTGAACTGTAGCTCTGATACTAATAAATGTAACACCCCTAACTTGTATTCATCGTTGGAATAGAGTTACAAAGTATTACCGAAAGATTTAAAACTTTAAACATTCAATTCTAAGCATTTCATAAATCATATTATAATCCATTCAAATACATACATCTTGGCCCTTCTACGAGCCCCTGGGGTGCTAAAAACAATTTAGAAACGAATCTGGACTAAATAAAAAACATAAAGAATTTTTAGGAAAATGTTAAAATTTTTCATACTGCAGGGGTCATACGGCTGTGTGGCTAGGCCATGTGACTCACACAGCTGAGACACGCGCTTGTGTCTCAGGATGTATGGGCATTCAAAGTAGGGACACACGGTCATGTCCCAACCCATGCTCGTGCCCGTGTAATTATCTGACTTGGGTTACACGGTCAAGCCACACTCTTGTGTGCCAGCCTTTGTACCCTTTGAAATGGCCTCACATGCCCGTGTGCTAGGCCGTGTGCTAGGCTATGTAACAGCTTGAATTGCAATCTTTTGTAAACTATAGAGGACACACAGTCGTGTCGCATGGCCTGACACACACAGCTGAGACACACACTCATGTCTTAGGCCGTGTGGACAAGAAATAGGTCATTTTTAATCCATTTCTTTCACCCAAATTGTGCTCACTCATGCAACTCAAATGCACCTAAATTAAGCCTCCAAAATGTACCTAAAATGTGCATAATCAAGCAACAACCATATGATACCAATTCATACAACTAATATGCCCTAAGGCACATCAATTTACATGACATTAAGCATATCCAAACACAAGTATAACTTAGCCATTTAACAACTCAATAATTGCAACCAATTTCCATACCAAATTATACTAAAATGACCATACCATAATCACATTCAAATATACCAAAATGGTCACTAAAACTTACATTAACTTGATCATTCTAACATCAAGCACAAAAAGCACCAAAATTCCAAATTATCAACCATCATAAGACCACATATATACAAGCGAACATTACAACTAATTCATTATCCAAAATACCACATTTACAAGCCAAACATAAAGGCTATTTCAACAAGTATAAAACATCTATACATGTCATTATAACCATGACTCAAAATCATCAAAATCTACCAATAATGTCGATGGATAGTGTGATAGGTCTCCGACGAACTTCCAACCAGCACGAGCTTCCGATTAACTACAAAACATAGAAAGTGACACAAAATAAGCATGTTATGCTTAGTAAGTTCGTAATATATAGTCTATGCTTGTCAATGTATTGGATAATCTTAAAATACATATGTATTAATCCAACATAAGAGTAAATGATTCATAAGCTTAAATCATATGAATTCATACTTTTCATTGTCATGAAAATACATACTTCCTACCTTCCGTAGTAATAAGGTAAATTACATTGAAAACTCTTACTAAAGCTCACACAAAGTAAAATCATGATGGTTGTCACCATCCTTTTCCATAATTCGATAGCCGAAGCTATCCCTTTTCATATTTTGATGGTCGTCACTATCCCTTTTCGTAGTTGATGGTCGTCACCATCCCTTTTCATAATTTGATAGCCAAGGCTATCCCTTTTCATAATTCGATAGCCGAAGCTATCCTTTTTCATAGTTCGATAGTCATCACCATCCCTTTTCATTGTTGATGGTCATCACCATCCCTTTCATAATTTGATAGCCGAAGCTATCCCTTTTCATAATTTGACAGCCAAAGCTATCCCTTTTCATAATTCGATACTCAAATTCATTAGTCGATAATCATCAATATGTCATGGAATTTTTCCATCGACACACAAATTGATATTATAAAATAATACCATTTAAAACATAATTTAAAATGCTGTTTAAACATATGAACTTACCTCGACAATAAAATGTAGAAATAAAGTTGATTAATCTGAAGCTTTCTATTTACCTCGATCTAAAGCTATTCGAGGTCTGTCTTGATCTAAATGAATAAATTCAATCAATTTAATAATGATTCTATTCAATTCAATCCAAATTCATATTTTTGCAAAATTACCTTTTTGCCCCTAATGTTTTGATTTCTTTATAATTTAGTCCTTAAGCTCATAAAATGAAATTCATGCAATTTGATCCCTATTGAAGCCTAGCCAAATTTTATACAAGCTCATAGCAGCCCACACATTTCATTATTTTACAAATTACGCCATGAATATTTCACATTTTACAATTAAATTTCTAATTGACAAATTCATCAAAAATCACTTAACAAAAGTTGTTTATCTAACAACAAGATTTCATTTTCTATAATCAAACTTCACAAACAACATGGATTCATTCATGGCACAACTTAAATCTTTTAACAATTTCTCAAATTAGTCCCTAGTCTGGCTAGATTAAGCTACAACGACTTTAGAAACATAGAATGTAACACCCCAAACCCGGCCTAAAAGTTTGGCCCGAATCTGACGTGTCATATTGAAGTGTTTTTCGAAAACCCTGTTTTCATTGAAAACCCTTCTTATTTGAAAACTTGAGTAAAATCCTAGTTACGTTAGTTTATTTTCAACACGTGGTTTATTGAAAAATAAATAATTTTATTCCCCAAAATCTCTTTTAGTTGCAAAAGCTAGTTTTAAATTAATTACTAAAAACTTGATGTTAAAAAGTTAAGTTGTGAAAGCATTTTGAAAATGTTGCGAAAACGTAGTGTTTGAAGACAGTTATTGTTTTGGAAAGTCGTGTCCTACTTCTAACAGATATTAAACATACTAAATAAACTTCCCAAATAAAAAGTTAAGGAAATAAAGAGGCCTTATTACAACTGAAATAAAAAACCAAAGTGCTTAACTAAATAAACGAAATAGAAAAACATGTGCAGTTGTGTGGTCATCTTTGAGTCCCTCTGTGATATCGATCCACCTAACGCTGGGGATTACCTGCATAGTAAATAAACGGGGTGAGTTTATGAAAACTTAGTGTATAATCCCTTTACTAGAGTAACAGTCAGTATACTGAAATAGAAACAGGAACAGTCTAGGCCAGAGCCCGTTAACAGTAACAGTACAGTCCAGTTTAGAGTATACATGTTTCAAAGCCTATTACAATAACATTTGGGTCACAGCCCATAATAGAATCAATTAGGCCTAGCCTAAAGCAATAAACAGAACAGAATGTGTGAATGCATGGATGCATGCTATCCTAGAATTGTCTCCGTCCAACTCTGCACTACTTGTGGGGAATAACTCACCCACGTCATCCCTACACTTACAATGTTAGCATCAGTTGCAGCACTAACCGAAATCGCAGCAAAGTTGCTAATATATATACAGCTTTAAGCCTTCAGTAGTGGTATTATAATTGGCACAAAGCCATTGGTAACTGTAATAAGTTTGGCACATAGCCATCAGCGACGGTTATATAATCGGCACACAGCCTTTGGTAAATATGATTGACACAGAGTCATCAATAAGTATGTTAGGCACATAGCCATAGGTAAATACGTTTGGCACAAAGCCATAGTCAAGATGGCACAGAGCCATTTTTAGGTTGGTATTGAGCCATAATCAGATTAAGTGGCACTAAGCCGTCCATCGGTCCACAGTCGTCTGGTGCGACCTGTGCGACCTTAACAAATCAATACTGGATCCACAGTCATCTCATGTAACCCGTACGATCCTATCAGAACTGCCTCCGTATCAATGTCCCAACCTCATGCAATATGTCATGTATGTCATGCTCAATCATCACACGTGTATGCAAAATGGCCATGCTCAGTAACAATCATTTAAATGTATATTAAAAGCATATCAGTTTTACAACCACAGTCAAGCTAGTTAAATCACAGTCATACAATCATAGTCAAATCAGTCAAATTCATAGCCCAAATCAGTCATTTACCCACAATGGCAAAATAGTCATTTACCCTACAAGGGTATTTTAGTAATTTTACAAATCGGGGGTATTTCGGTAATTTTACAAACCAGGGGTATTTTGAAAATTTTAAAAATTAGGGGTATTTCGATAACTTTATAAACTGGGGGTATTTCGATAATTTTACAAATCAAGGGTATTTCAGTAATTTTACAAATCGAGAGTATTTCGGTAATTTTACAAACTGAAGGTATTTCAGTAATTTACTAATTTTGGGAGTCCCAGTATAGATTACGACCTCATAGATGGTCTGCTGTCGCCTCGAGCAACTCAAGTAACCTAGATGGTCAAAACGGTGTAAGTGGGCCCAAGGCCCACTACTCGGCGCAAGTGGACCCACACGCTCATGTGGCCCATTTAACCCAATTCCAGTTATGGCTATGCGAACACCATATCCCAGTTCATTATTTGTCACTTACCAGAGATTATATTCGTGTGGGGCCTACGAGCCCATTGGGCCCACATGGCCCATTTCGGCCCAACATGGCCCAAAATGGCCTATGTCATGTACACAACATGACAAGTCCAACTACTTCTCACCTATAATTAAATTTACACAAGCGGGTCCACGGGCCAATCAAGGCCTAAGTCAACAAGAGAGCTCGTGGCGGCCTCTACAGCCTATCGCCCACGCTTTATGGGTTCGGATCGCCCTAGTGCGTTCGCACGCTTGTGAAGCCTCGAATGCCGGCGTTTCAGCTTTTCAGCTTTTTCCAATTTCCAATAAAGAAAGGCGTGAATACACACCTATTTATGAAAACGCGTCGAAGTCCACGATCACCAACCTTGGTTAAGTAGGTATGAAATAATCCCTCTTAAAACCAGTGATCACCAATCCTTGGCACATCCTACTTTGATTCACTCTATTTAAAGCCAGCTTCTCGCCAATTCTCATGTTAGCTTTCCGATATGGGACTACTTTCAACCATTAGGATTTTTCCACATTCTTATGACCAGTTCAACCATAGAGTTCCAGTCCAACTCCACCTCCTACACAGCTCAAACAGCAAAATAAATACTCCATTGCGCATCCCAAGACTTAAACCTCAAACCTCACACAGTTACACAACACGCCACCTTGCCACTCCACCACAGGCTCTTTCTGTGTTATAATTCATCAAAAATATTCTTAAAGCCTACCCACTAACATCAAGGCTCCTTTAAGAGAAAAACATAAATTTTTACTAAAGCCCAGGTTTGAACCCAAGATTTCTCCAACACTTCTCAGGGCCATTAACCACCAAAGTAGACATCTAATTGTGATATTTCTTCCACACATAAAATTTTATGTGCAGTTTCCTAGCAGCTCCCACGCACAAGGTCCAATACTTCTAGGCCCAGAAATTGGGGGCGTTACATAGAAATCATTAAAAACGGGACAAAACACACTTACATGCACAAAGAAGCAATGGCCGAATGAAAAAACCCTAAAAATGGCTTCTCTTCTTCTATTTTTTTGTCAAACATCACAAGGTTGAAGATGATAAAACCATTATACACATTTTAATTTAGACATAATTATTTAATTAATTATTTAACCTTTTAATTAACCTTTGAAAACACATGTATAATGTCCATAATATCCACTCAAATTTCAAATGGTCTAATACATCATAAACCCTCCAATTATATTATATCATAATCATTATATCCCTTTATCATATAGAACTCAAGTTTTTCACCTTTTTGCAATTTAGCCCTTTTTATCAAATTAAGCATGCAAACGATAAAATTTCTTAACAAAACGTGTTGTAGACATTAAAATAATAATAAATTAAATATTTTTATGTCAGGTTTGTGGTCTCAAAACCACTATTCCAATTTCATTAAAAATGAGTTGTTATATCCATAGAGTGGCACCACGACGGCTGTTATCGACTGGCTTGCTAAAGGGACACTATAAAGATAGTCTATCAACTCTATAGAGTGACACCGTGATAACGGTTATAGACTGGTCCTTCAGGGTGACACATTGGAAGAGTTCTATTGATTCCTTGAAATCTGAAGTTCGCTAGGACATAAACATGGGATCATATTGTGTAAGACCATAGTTGGGCTATGACAACATATGAAGTCTGCCAGGACAGTAAATATATGGTCATCATGTTGCATAAGACTATAGCTGGGGTATGGCAGCATTTGAAGTTCACCCTAGGGGCTATTTGCTATTGGAAATGTCTTGGAAAAATATTTTGAAAGCAAAAGATCCTGCGGGTCAATCTTACAGAGTACAAGTCCACAAAGAAAGGGTGTTTGTAGTCAACTAAAACTACAAGTGATGGTTGTAACAGCCCGTTTTTCAGTGGTGTCGAAAATAGTAATTTCGGGGCCAAAAATCTGACGAGTAAGTTCATAAATATTATTATTTAATATTTATAAGTCAAAAATGGTTTTAAAAAGGTTTTTGATATAGTGATTTTTTTTGTTATATAAGCGATTTATTAAGTTAAAGTGGTAAGACCCTATGGTCAAGTGATTTTAAAAAATAAGGTATTGGGATCTCATTTCTATAAATCAAGTCGTAAATATTTTTATAAATATTTACAGAGTGTCATTATGGTGGAATTAAAGTTTCGTTGAAAAATTTTAACGTTTCGATAGTTAATCAATAAAAATGGACTAAACGTAAAAGATGTAAAATTTGATCACTATTTGATTTGAGTGATTAAATGGTTATTTGAATAAAGGAAACATGACTTAAATGGTAATTATACCATTCAAGGTGTTATTGGACAATAATGGACATGAATATGATTTTTTATTTAATTATTAGCTAAGGTTGATATAGCAATTTGCTAATTATATTAAAATAAAATAAAACCAAAATGTTTTATCATCATCTTAATGTCTTCTTCACCGATTTTGAATGGAAAAAAAAACTCCATGGAAGACCTTAAAGCTTCGGCTTACCTTATCATGATGCATGTAAGAAGACCTTAAAGCTTCGGCTTACCTTATGATGATGCATGTAAGTCCATTTTAGCCCCATTTTCAATAATTTTTATATTTTTGACATCGTTGCAACTAGGTCCAGCTAGCCCGTACCTTTGATTTTGAAACTATTAAAGATTTTTAATGTTTCCATTGATGAATCTAGTGATTTTTTATGTTAAAGGATGAATTTCAAATATTAGTTGGTATTTAAAAGTATTTTGTTAAGTGATTTTTGATGAATTTTCTAATTAGGGACTAAATTTTTTAAATAGTAAAAGTATAAGGATTTGATGTGATATTAATACAAATATGGGCTAATATGGGTGCCATGAATATTCGGCTATTATAATTTGGCATTAAAAATGGTTAATTTGCATGTTTTGGGCTCAAGGACTAAATTGAAAAAAAGTAAAACTTTAGGGGCAATTTTGTAATAATGTTAAAAAACCAAATTGCATGAAATGCAATGTTTTAATGTCTAAATTGATAAATTGAATGAAATTACTAATTTAGATCAAGATCGGGTCAAAAATCGAGGAAAATAGAAACTTACCAAAATGCCACTGAACTTTGGTATTGCTGCAATTTAGCCAGGTAAGTTCGTATGAACTATAGACACCTAAATGTGAGTTAAATTGACTGTTTAATATGTTATTCTATGGTAAATGAATTAATATATAGATGTTATTATGCAATTTATTATGTTATGAAATGATAGAAATTCAATGACGTACGACAACTACCGAGCCTCGTTTGAAGCTTAGAAATTTGTAGGATACAAATGAAATTTCATTAGGGTTTACATGATTTGGGTGCTGGTCTTGAACATCTTACCAATGGCTGAGGTCCGACATGTGTTGCGGATACTCCACAGCTTGTGTGAGCAACATCGTATAGCTACGTTTCGACCCATAACTCCTGTGAGCAGGCCCATTTTCACAGCTCATGTGAGCATATATGTAAAGGAGTTGACGAATTATAGTTATATGAGTTAGCGCACTGTGTATAAGCTATCCCAAGTATCTAACGATATTCTAAATGGTTCAACGGGCATTATTTAGATAAGAAACGGTAAGAGAATGATATGTATTATGACATATACATATATGAACAACCTTGATATGATGATATATGGAAATTATGTAAGTTGAGATGAGTGATAAACTCAAGTGTCACATGTTGAGACTAAATGGTTATCCATGTTGAATTTATATGAAATATGTTTCAGTATGCTAACATGTGTTGTTGTTGATGCTTAGGCATGTGCCAAGCTATTGGTTGATTGGTATTATGTTTACTTATAAGTTTCATTGAAATGGTATGTGCCCAAATGAAAATATGCTTGTGTTTATGAAAGTGTGGTGAGGTTTAAATTATGTAATTTCTTATGAAATGATTTATCATGTGGTTAATTCCAAAAGAGCTAGGTTTAAATGCACTAGCTTGTGGCTATGGTTGATGATATGCTTATGTCTTGTGTGTTATGCATATGAAAAGGGTGTGGAAAGGTAATGAAATAGTAAGTTCATACTTGAAGTGTAAAATGATGAAAAAGGGAATGATGAGTTGAATTGATGTTGTTGTTTAAGCTAAAGAAAGTAAATGCAGTGGAAAGTAATGAAATGCAAATGAAAATAAGAAAATTTGAAAGGGTTTAAAGTTTTCTATATTCCTACTATGCTAGGGATGATATGTATATGTGATGCTATGGATTTAGCCACATTGTGAGTTGTTGAATATGGTTTCATGAATCCTGCAATATTGGTATAAGATTATTCTTGATATGTAAAAATTTCATGTTTGAAATGGATTGATATGATTAAAGTTTATACGAGCTAACTAAGCACTCATTGCTTATGTAATTATTTTTCCCTTACTTTTCAGATTATCAAAAGCTCAATCTAGTTGGAAGCGTGTCGGAGATCCATCACACTATCCAATGATTATATCGGTAGATTTTGTTGTCTTGGTTAAGGTTATAATGGCATGTATAGGTGGACTTATGGTTGATGATTGGTTGAATGTTAGTTGATGAGTTTGGCATATATATGTCATTTGGGGTGATGTAACCTTGGTACATTTGGTGCCTTGTTGATATATGTTAATTTGATAATATGTTAAAGCATGTTTGAATGACCAAAGTGATATATTATGAATTGAACTCAACAAGGTCAAGATATGGTATGCATTGGAAAGGTTTTGAATAGATGTGCATGATTGAAATATGGTTTGTATACATGTTGATTGTTGGAACCATTTGGATATGGTTAGATTTGTATCTTTAAATATCCAAAATGATATGGTTGTTATGTATCAATTATGTTATGTTTTGGCGTGAAACCAAGTTTATTGATAATTAGATAAATATGCACATGTATAGGTGTTTTTTGGTTGATGTTTTAGCCATTATGTTTTAGCTTGTAAATTTGATATTTTGAATGATTGAAATGGTTGATATGTGGATATATGTATATGGCCTTTTGATGGATGACTTTATAGTCTTTATGATGCTTAGATGATGGAAGTTGCACATGGTCGTTTTGGTATTAAAAATGTAGTTGGTATTCATGGCTTATGATGCTAAATGTTAAATGGTAAATTAGGTACATATGATTGTGGATTTGATATGTGTACAAAATGGTAAGTTTTGGCTAAACTAAGCATTTAGTTATACACATTTAATTGTTGTGATTGAGGTCCCTTTTGGGCATATTGGTTGTATGAATATGTACCTATTTGGGTAGCTTCTTGTTGTATGGTTGGGTGTACTTTGGGATGCTTAATTACATGTGGTAAATTGATTATAGGTGTGTGTGCATGAATGGATGAGAAAAATGGCTTGAAAATGACCTATTTTTCATCCACACAGTCATAGACACGGGTGTGTGTCTCAGCCGTGTGTGACACATGGCTAGACGACACGACCGTGTGTCCTTGTAGGCTTTTAAAGGTTGCATTTCGAGAGTTACACGACCTGGTACACGGGTGTGTGGCTTGGCCGTGTGACTCAAGTTAGAGAGTTACACGAGCTCGAACATGGGCTGAGACACGACCGTGTGTCCCTACTTCAAATGTCCACATGGCCTGAGACATGGGCATGTCTCACAGCCGTGTGACCCCTATAGTTTTGAAAATTTTCATCTTTTCCCAAAAAATTCTTTATGCTCCCAATTTAATCCCGATTTGTTTCTAATGTATTTTTAAGGCCTCGAAGGCTCGTATAAGGGACAATATATATAGTATTAATGGAGTTTGATATGATTGATGTTGTGAAATATATGATTTAAATTTTTTATTATTTTTAAATGTAATCTCTGGTAATGTTCCTTAACCCTATTCCAGCGACTAATAAGGGTTAGAGGTGTTACAATGGTGTTTGAATTGGGTCTTCTTTAAGGAAGATTCGGTGCAAGGGCTGAGTCTAAAGAAAATAGTAGCTGAGGTAATCAGGGGATTACATGTTGAGACAGCGTGGAATGAATGGTTTAAGGCAAGGGTAATATAGTTTCTGTGAGGAAGCGTACAGGTTCGAATCCTAGATGAAGCTATTATTTGGAAGAGCACATTGATGTTTAAACCAAGGACTAAGTTTTCCAAATGATTGGCTCAGAGATTTCACAGCTTGTTTTATGCCAACAAGACAACGAAATTTCCTATGATGCACAAGGGGTTTTAAATGTTGTACTTGTAACAGCCCGATTTTCGGCCTAGTCGAAACAGTGGTTTCAGGACCAAAAATCCAACGAGAAAAATTTATTTTTATTGTCTGCAATTTCACGGAATGATTTCGTGAAAATTTTGTTCGAAAATTTTGACGTTTGGGCACTCAATTTAGTTAAAAGGACTAAATTGTAAAAATTGCAAAAAGTTGAGTTCTACATGTTAGAGGTGTCCAATTGTTATGAAATTTTAAATTGAAGGTCCTTAAAGGGTAATTAGACCATTGGTTAATTTTTTGGACAAAAATGGACATGAAATAGGTGAAATAGAATATTTTTAAGTTAAGAGCATTTTGGTCATTTAGTAATTAAAATGAATTGAAAACAAAATAAATCCAAAATTTCTTGTCCATCTTCTTCCTTGGCTGAATTTTACATGAAGAAACCATGGCTAGGGTTTTCCAAGCTTCCAAGCTCGATTGTAAGTCCGTTCTTGCCCTATTTTTAATGATTTTTACGTTTTTGAAATCCTTGTAACAAGATCTACCTATTTTTACCATTTATTTGAGTTATGATGAAGGTCTAGGGTTTGAACCATTTTATAAATTTGTGCATTTTGATGTTTAATGGTATATTATGCATGTTTATGGTTGGAGAAATAACTTTTGCTAAGTGATTTTTGGTGAAAATGCTTAAAAGGACTAAATTGTAAAAGTTATAAAATATGTAGTAAAAGTGTGTTCTAGTGGAAATTGTGGGCTGTTATAGTTATGAAAATGGTTCGGCTAGGCTTGAAGTACAAAGAAATTGAATAAATTTCATTTTACGAGCCTAGGGGCAAAAGTGTAAATATGACAAAGTTTAGGGGCAAAAACATAATTTTGCCATAATATGATTTGTGGGTCACAATGAATAATGTGACTAATAAATAAGCTACATTTTAGATCAAGGAAAACGAGGTTTGGACCTAGAACGGGAAAAAGTGTATTTGACGATTAGGTCTTTTTCACCATTTTTGGTATCAAGGTAAGTTCGTATGTTTAATAAGAATTTAATTGTACATGTATAAATGTTTAATTGATATAATTGTGATAAATTCCTTATTATTAAAATGAAATGCGAATGCTATGGAGTACGCTATTACAGAAATGACCATGAGATTTTATGATACACTATGCAATTATATGATCAAAAAATATGTCTATGATACTTGATGACATTGTGGTGAGCTGTAATTTCATGTTTAAATGTGATTATATTTATTATTATCATTATGAAGAATTATGTGATTAATCATTATCATGAGTTATATGATTGGTCCTCTAGACAAGTTCAACGAAGACGTGTAATTAAGGAAATCCTGTTTGAACCTTAGGAATAGTTTAGGATACAAGTGACATGTCACTAGGAACTATGTGACCTGAGCTCATGAGTTGTGGTCTGAGTTCATGATATATGTGACACATGTTATGGCATTCTGGGTGCTGGTCTTGTATGTTCTACCGGTGCTTGGTAGTCTGGCATGTGTTGCGGATACCTGACAGCTTGTGTGAGCAGCCCGCGTTGCTACATCCTAACTGGCAGCTTGTGTGAGCAGACCCATGAGTAGCTCGAAAGCGAGCAACATGTGATATGTGATATGAGGTAGCATTGGCTACATATTGGGCACTTAGGTGTGAGATTCCGATGTATCCGATGGTATTCCAAGTGTTCAACGGGTAAATTATCGAGTAACTGGACGGAAAACCCAAGAGGTAAGTCAATGAGAAGAATAAGTAGATGGTTATGTTATGAGATAGTATAGGTACGTACTCAAAACTCATGAGCATTAAGCTTGGTATATGGTAAGAATGCAAATGAATGAATTATGTCTATAAGAATGATTTTCTATGATGACCTTGTGATTATAGGTTTATATTTATGACGTAAAAATATATGGTGAATTCGATTGAGAATCATGTGTAAGGCTTTTAGGCCAACTTGAATTGAGACATGATGTGCTTATTCTTTTAATGTTGTGATTCAATAAATAATGAAAAGAGAGAAAGACCGGCATAAAAGTCTAATAAAAATGGATATGAAAGTTTGGATAGCTAAGAGTTTTGGACCATTGAATAATGTTAAGCTATATGAATTGGGAAATATGAATATACATAATTAATATGCACTTTTATTATGAATGCTGAAATGATTTGTCAAGTGTTGAAGTGTTTTATTATGAGAGTTTGTTTTTGCTTGACTAATGTCAAGACAGGACAAATTTATGTTTATAGATTAAAAGATGAGCATTACAATTGATTAATGTGTAAACATGAGAACATAGTGATGAAATTGGTAAATGCATGTAAATGATTAGCTTATTATTTCATACGGGCTTACTAAGCTATATAACTTACCCCCTTTTCTTTCCCACCTCTCATAGGTTTATTCAGCTAGCTCGAGTGGAGATCATCGGAGATTCTATCGCACTATCAAGCTATCATTTGGGGTATAAGTGAATGTAAGTATGTTAAGTTTATGGCATGTATAGGGACTTAGTCATTTTGTGTATGTGTCATTATGATATGGCCAAATGTATTGGCTTGTAATGAATAAGGATTTGATTTGGTATGTAGCCATATAAATTGGCTTATATTGGCTAATGGGTTGCAAGTATATTAATTACTCATATGCCAATGTCATTGTGTGATATGGTTAATAATGGTATGTTAATGAAAGTTAGTACAAGGGAATCATGAAAAAGTAAAATTAGCATTAAAACAGTTTTGGACAGCAGCAGTAGTATAATTTTGAAAAATCACCAAAAATTGTGAAAATAAAATTATAGGTTGAATAAAATATTAATTTAAATCCTATTGAGTTTAGTTTTACATAGAAGAAACGGTGTAAGCAAAAGAATTTCATTTTATGAGATATTTGAATTTTTATGAAACAAGGTAAGAATGATTTTGGGTTCCCCTATTCTGATTTTCGAAAATCATTAAAAATTGTATAAAAATACTTGGGGGTTCAAATTTATATGTTTAAATTCTTAATGAGTCTATTTTCAAGAGAAACAAACGGTAACATCATTAAAATCCCGTACTAAGAGATAATTAATTTTCAGTGAAGAAAGGTCGAAACTATCAAACAGCAGAACAGAGATGAATTTGAAGAATTAACTGTACTTATTGGATAAACCATAAATTCTGAAAATTTTATTGTAGGAAGATATTTGAGTATAGTTCTTTAGCTCAAGATATAAATAATTTAGTGACTATGACTCAAGTGGAAAATTTTGTTATGAATAGTAAATAAATGTTTTGATATGTTTAAGCCTTGATTATGGTTGTGTTGGTAGCTTAATTGTGCCATGTTAAGTGCCATTGAAAGTGTGTATGTGAGTGTGCAATTGAGGGTGGCAAATGGCTTGGTAAATAGCCATTTTCTTGGCCACGCGGGCAGAGATACGGCCGTGTGTCTTAGCCATGTGAAGGACACGACCTTAGCACATGGGCATGTGACTTGGTCATGTGACCCTATTTCGATTGATGATGCCATGAACAGAGAGTTACACGGGCTGAGGACATGGGCGTGTCCCAAGCCACACGGGTGTGTGTGACCACACGGCCTACCTACACAGGCGTGTGACTCCTGTTTTGAGGAAAAATTTTCTAAGTGATATGAAAGTTCCGAAAGTTCTCGGTTTAGTCTCGAACCACACCCATTGTATGTTTTGGGCCTCCAGGACCCATATAAGGGACGATATGCATGTGAATGAAAATTTTTAAATTTGGACTGAAATCTATGTCTCGGTGTTGTATGAATGCCTGTGTTTATGTCCGGTAATGCCTCGTACCCTGTCCCGGCGTTGGATACGGGTAAGGGGTGTTACAGTACTTATATTTCATTCCCAGGAATTCAGTACCTATGTTCATTGTTGTATAGAATCTCACTAAGTTCATTTGAACTTACAATTGTACTGCCTTGGATGTAGGATCAAATTTTTGGAGTCGTAGTGGAGGGGACCAAGCCAAACACCGCTAGCATAGCGCGATGGGTGCGGTAGCCATACAATGCATATAATGGGGCACCCTTAGAGACCACATCTCAGGTATTACATCGATTATGTCTATGTTAAAGTCTTCATTAAAATTTTGTAAATAACTGTTAGGTTTAATGCAATATCCAATTAATTTGTAAGAACTTTTTTTTGTATGATTTGAGTTATAGTAAAAGTGATATTTAGGTATTTGTTATTGTCTAGGTACATGAATAAATCAGTTAGAAATTTTGGTAAGTTATACAATTGATTGTGGCATTCGGTACTCAGACCCAACAATCGGGTCGGGTTCGAGGTGTTACACGCAATGCTCCTGCTCCCAATCAAAGATAGCAACAACAACCTCAAACACTTGAGATGCCACTAAGTCCCGAGGGGCTAGCCCGAGAGGCATTCTTCTAGATGATGAACCAATGATTTCATATTACTTATGATGATTTGATTTTAACTTATTTTGGTTGTTTAGATAATTTTTTTCAAGTATTACTAGTAATTTTTTTTGGGAGCATAAAATTATGTAGTTATGCAACAATTTGTACTACCAAACATAACGTAGAAAATTATGATGTAATTACAACCTGTCAACCTAACATGTCTAAATAAATAGAAATCTTGTAATTACAAAAAGGTGTAAGAATTACATTAGTAATTGCAGTTTCATTTAATTATTCTGTGGTGTCGAAACACACTCTAAGTTGAAAATTTTACTCGTATCCTGGAAATTAAAGAAAGAAAAGTACAATATAAAGATTCCTGATAAAGTAAAGTACAAAAGCATGGCATCAACTATTGTAGAAATAGTTTAGCTTCCAAGATTACTAGGTGTGAAGAGATTTTTTACTCCTTTGAGAGAAGTCTTCAAAGTGGCATATGCTTGGAGTCAACGGATCCCTAAACACATCTGGTATTATTTTCGGTGAGGGTTTTAGCTCCCAACTTCAACAAGAGCCCGAGTGCCTAAGGTTGCTTGAAGATGCAGTGAGTTCAACCCTATATTGAATAGGGAATGGGCTCATGTGGTAGCATAGTTGCCAAAAAGTTCCTTATATGCTCTAGGGCATAGGCCCAAATCCTACTAGGCTCAAATGCTCATATTTTTGTGGTAGGTGGAAGTGCACTATGCATGATCAGTCTCAATGAGGTGCTCTCCCTTTATTGAACCCACAACCTCTTTAAGTAGCCTTAGGCACTTAGGCTCCTGTCATAGTCGAGAGACAAAACCCCCCACCAAGGAAAATACATAACATGTTGAGGGCTCCACCAACTCTTGACGGATAACACTTCAAAAACTTATCAAGGAGTCAAAAATCCCTTAACACTAAGAAAGTTGGAATTGAGAATGTCAAACCTAACAGATTATATTGTAATATAGCCAAGCTGCTCTGCAAATTTCAGTAAACCCAATATACCTTGAAAGAGCAAACATATAGAAATCGACAATCACTTTGTAAAAGAGAAAAAGTTTAAGAAGGTTTCGTTCAAACTCAGCATGTGCCCACCAAAGAACAACTCGCGGATGTTATGACAACAGGACTTGGAGTATAACAGCACGAATACCTTACCTCCAAGTTGGGGGTGAAAGATGTTTATCACCCTTCAACTTGAAAGGGTGTGAAGAATGCTGATGTTGTATTGAAATTGGTTATAAAGTTAGTTTGTGATTAATTAAGTAGTTAGCTGGTTGTTAACATTTGATCCAAGTTAGCCGTATGTATATCACATTGTCTGTCACTTTCATTAATTATCTGAATATACCATTGATATGATTATATATCCTAATTCCAGAAAAGGAAAACTACGAGTCCGAGCTTAATTTACATTGAGCTTGAAGCAGAATTTCAGTGAGGCAAATATCACTTGTCGATGAACTCAACAGCAGCCTGACCGATTCTAAGTTTACCTCTCTAAACCAAGCAACCTTCATTGACATTTTTGCTTCGGAAATTTCGTCATGACTTCAAATATTCAGTGGAGAGCCCACCCCAACCGCGGCATATTCCCAACTAGGGACTCTCCTGAGCAGTAATTGTTGTAGCATAAAAGGAAAAAACTATTACCAAAGCTTCTCTCTGCATGCATACAAGGGAACTTGCAACTTCTCCCAAACTTGAATAATTTATGCATCTAAACCTTCCCTACACACGCATTTACGACTTCATGTTTCCCCTACTTGTTGAGAGTAATGGTAAAGAATAGACTTGTTCATAGGTCGGGCTATTCGTCTAAGTCCGAAGGTCTGTTTGAAATTTGAGAATGTTTGGGCAAAATATTATGCCTGAAAATTGGGTTTGGATAAAAAGATTGATCTCATTTAAAATGTGGGTCGAGTTTGGGTTTGAACATTCAAGGCATAAGCCCGGCCCAATCCGTGTTTAAGTTTATAATGCTTTACTATATGTTATTTTTATATATTTCATAATTTAAAACACATTAAAAGATAAACATATACTAAATATATAATACTACTATAATATAAATATTAAAATAATGTTAAGCTCACTATATAAAAAATTTCAATAAAAAAATATAAATTATTAACTATTAAAATAATATAATATAATATTAAAAAAAATATAATATAAACGAGCCTGAAATAAACTTGTTTAATCTTTTACAAATATGAGTAAATTTAGACACAATTTTAAGTCTATGTTTCGGGCTGGCCCAAGCTTGGACAAGTATAAAATACACCAATATCATATTTAAACCTGGTCCATAAGCACTTTTAGTAGAGAACCGATAATACTGAATTTGAAGTTCCTGCTCCTTTACCAGTAACTACTTACAGGATTTGAACATATAAAGTACAGAGGCTCCACAACAAAAGAAACTGATAGAGCTCATGCAAGTATATCTTCAAACGATAGAAAAGAAACGTATGAACAAATGTTCAATATGAAAATCATCCTTGTGCAATTAGAACATCAAGTTTAATCCAGACTTGCTCACAACAAAATCCATAACTAATCATTACTCCCACATACCAAACAAATGCCACCAGATTCACTGTTTTTGTAACTGTCTTGAAAGATAATTATCTTTATAATACAACAATACGGAACCTGTTTTTCTGAAAACCACAGAAATAGATGTTACAACCAAGTATCTACAGCAAGAGAACAACTAAATCCCATACATGATGAGAAAGCTCGTTCCTAGTTACACAAATCAAGTATCAAAACCAGAATAGATGCCACTTTCCCGGAGCAACCTCTTCTCTTCTTCAACGTAATTCTTCCCCCTACTAGCCTGACCAAGTTCTCTTTTCCGCTTCTCCTTCTGTGAAAAGGAAACATTCTGTTTCTCTTTCCGAGTTTGTGCATTAACCAGCTCCTCTGCATCCAATATCGCGGCTCTAGTTTTCTGTCTATCCTTGAAAGATTCTTTAATCTCCCTGATTTCACTGCTTTCTCTGCCAGTTGACCAAGACCAGTCTGGCTTCTCTTTTGGAGGAGGTACATTTAGGACAGATAACCCTCCCTTGTAGCCATGTCGCTTCAATGCTTCAAAATCCAACGCAGCACTTTTTTGTTTCCTAGATTTTGCTGTACATACGCAGCTAAAGACAGTAAACCAGGTATGCCTTTTCTTTTAGTCAAAAAATCAAAGAATATATTTAAACTTAAAGGGACAGAACAATAAGGAAAATTCAGCAATCTATAATCATATATGAGTTTATATAAATCAAGCCTAATCAGTACAATGCTAATGGCAATATTTAGAAACATCAAGTAAACCAGCAGTCTTCAGAGTTTGTTCTCATCTAAATAATGTGACATGGTTTCGCCCCTTTGTTGCACAGCTATAACACAAATGGCAGTACCACCATCTAGCAAGCAAAATTACGATTCAGCTATTCAGGATAACCATAATTTCAATAATATTTATTCTAATAAACACAAGCATTCTTCTATAATATTTATTCTAATTTACGTACCAAAAGAATCAAAATCGAGGAAGATATCCATTCCATTCAATTCAGTAAAATGTCAAAAATGAAGGAAAAGCATAAAAATGAAGGGGAAAAAAGAGGAAAGGAGAGTAAACTGTAACACCTTGGGATGAGTTCGTATGCTTGGTGTTGGGAGGTCCATCTTCAGCTTCAGAGTCCGGATTTGAAGATGAAGATTCGTCAGAAGATGATGAATCATTTGCCTCATCATGATCATCCCATGGCATTGCCCTCTTCATCACATCAAATTTTACTGTAAGAAGACCAAAAGAAAAATTTGTTAAATTGGGACATAATTGAAAACTGCAAGAAGAAATCATAATTACCAATAAAATCAATAAAGGACAATAAGGAAGATAAAGAACTTGCAGAATCTGATTATTATGATTGGCGACGGTTTAGGGTTTTGAGAGAAAAAGGATAATAGAAATGAGAGGAATCGTTTTCCGCAAGAGGAGGCTTTCGGTACAAAACGGAAAAAAGAAACAAATATACCTAGGGTAAATTCCAAGAATAGTCAACAACTATACTTATCCATTTATTTATTTAACTTTTTGAAAATTAAATATCATACCAATTATCATTAAATTAGATGATTGAATTTTTTATTAGTTTAATAATAAATCTAGTCATTTAATATTTAAAGTATATGAATTTGATCTTAAATCTAAAAAATTAATAAATTTAACCCTTAATATTTATAAAATTTGTTATTTTAATTCTAATTCTAATAAACTCAATAAATTTATTTCTCAATAATTACAAATAATTATTAATTTAGTTCTAATTCTAAATATTTAAAAATATATATTAAAAAAATATTTTTTAATATTCCTTAACGTGGTTCCGAAACCTACTAAACAAGAAAAGCATTTAACACCATTCAATTGTGTTCATTTTAAACTAATGTCACATTCGTGAATATGATAAAAGTTTAAGTTAACTTAAGGTATCATATTTTAGATTAATATCATATTATTTAACTAGATTTCTTTAAAAAAAACTAACAATTTTTTAAACTATTACAAAGAAATTATTTTGAATTTTTTCTTATTTTAAAAATATACAGAGATCTAATCTTTAAGTAGAGAAAACAAATGCAATGTGAAATGTTTCATAAAATGAAAAACCCTAGAAAAGTCTTTTTTCACCTTTTTTTTTCTGACTTTGAATAACTTTTGAAATAGTGTAAGCCAAGTACGTCAGTCAAACAATTAGTCTCGAAAAAATCTAGTCCAAGATTGAAAATAGGAGCTGAATTGAATCAAGGGAGATAAGTTTGTCGATTCTGTGTCCCATGAAGATGTCCAACTTCATCTCTTTCTATTACACATCAATCCATTTCGTGTTCATTTCTTTTTTAATCATTTGATGTATTTCTCTTTTTCGCATTTTTGATATTTTTGATGGAAAAATGGATTTTTTGGAAGCTTTGAGGCATATTATCGATTAGTAAAGGTGGAGATTTGAATCATAAAACTATGGTTTTATATTCTACTCCGTGAGATCTTTATAACAGTATATCATATCCTCAAAATAGTTGAGTGATGAATGGGAAATTGATGCTCAAAGTAAGCCACTTGTGAATTATGTTGACGACAATGGAAAGCTTAGTCCCACATTGGTTAGATATCAAGTGTGGAACATGTTTATATATGTAAACCAATTTGGTGGTTAAATTTATGTCATTTACTATTCATTTCCTAAAATCAATCACAATCAATTACAATGTCCCTTATATGGGTCATTGAAGCCCAAAATACATGTTAGAATCGAATTAGGACTAAACCGAGATCACAAAAAAAATTTCACGAAATCTCAAAATTTTTCTTAGGTGCAGAGGACACACGCCCGTATGGCAAGGCCGTGTGGCTCACATGGCCAATAACACACCCGTGTCCTAGGCCGTGTGGGCATTCGATGTGAGGCACACGACCGTGTTCCAGACCGTGTCCTTACCCGTGTAACTCTCTAACTTGGGTCACATGGCTAGCCACACGCCCGTGTGCTAGATCGTGTGGACAATTTAACTTTTGAAAATTAGGTGCAGGGGTTACACGGCCAGGACACATGCCCATGTGTTGGGCTATGTGTCTCACACGACTAAGAAACACGCCGATATCTCTGCCCATGTGCTCAATCCTGAGCATTCTGTTTCTTGATTTTTAATGTGCAGGGTTCACACGGCCAAACCACACGCCCATCCGCATGGCTGTGTGTCACGCACGGTTGAGACACAAGCCCATGTGCCTGCTCGTGTGGGCAAAATAAGGCCATTTTCCAAGCCTTATTTCTCACCCTTTTTACCTTACACCTACATGAACACTTCAACATATTTTTAAACTAATTTGGTACATATAAACCAAGCAAAAAACAAGTATTATTTATAATATATTAACACATATAATTAAATGTTTAAATTTCCACAATTTCATTTATGTTTACTTGTAAGTTATTCAATTATACTAACTCAAATCCATTCATCATTTGCTTTATATATATATCTTTTAAGCCATTCCAACACTCATCAAACATGATATGGCTGTAACGCTCCGTACCCGAGACCATCGCCAGAGTCGAGCATGAGGTATTATTAAATTTAATTTCATCAATTAAACAGCTTAAACAATTTATTTTTAAAATTCCCAGACAAGCTGGCAACTGCATCATAGTGGCTTAAAAATTCATATCTCGAGTTCCGAAACTCGAAATCCAATTCCATAAATTTTCCTTGAAACTAGACTCATATATCTATTTACTAATTTTTTTCTAGAGTTTTTGGTCGGGCCAATTAGTACAGTTTATTAGTTAAAGTCTCCTCTATTTCAGGGTACGACTGCTCTGACTTCTGTGTATTACGAATCAGATATATCCCTGTACAGAGTTTCAATGACAATGAAGTTTGTTTCTCATAAAACTAGACTCAATAAGGGTTTCATACATGTAAGGTAAAACTCCTAGTTGTTTTTCTACAATTTATGGTGAATTTCTAAAGTCAGAATAGGGGAACCAGAAATCACTCTGGCCCTATTTCACAAAAATTTAAACATCTCATAGAATATCATTCATATACCTGTTTTGTTCCATCCATATGAAAATATACTCATTAAGATTCGATTATATAACTTATTCATCATTTAAGTGCATTTCTACTATTTTTAGTGATTTTTCAAATTCACGTCACTGCTGCAGCAATATTCTGTTTTATAGCAAATTTTCCTTTACTATAAATTTTCATTGACTAAATAGCATTTTAAACATACATGGTATCAAATATGATTTAGATTGGCCATTCCAATGGCTAATCATTCACAAACTCTTTTCTTGCCAAAGCATAATCATATCATAAGATCATTTACACAAAGTGAGTATTTTGCCATACATGCCACATTCAAGATACACAAGCCATTTTACCAATTTAGGCCTTCGGATAGTGTGAACGAGTCTTCGACCTATCCCGATTTTCAAGCCGGCTTGTCACAACTACAATGAAAGAAAAGGAAGGAGTAAGCATAAATGCTTAGTAAGTTCACATGCAAATAGTAAGTAACATAATCATGCAATTTCACATAAAAGCATCATTTGCATAAACAACACCAAGACATTCATGTTACATTTGCATTTAATATTATGCTACAATTTCATCATACCAAGTTCTCAACCCGAAGATTTAAGCACATACCTGTCAAATTTTCTCATTTACCACACTTACCAACATGTCACCTTCGTTTTAGGCATTCTCCTTGTTCTCTTAAGATTCACCCGTTGAACACATCGGAATATAATTCGAATACACGGAAAGTTTGTACATAAGTGCCACATATGTAGCCAAGCTACCATGTAACCCGCCCATAAGAGAACTCGGACTCAACTCAACGAGCTCGAGCGTTCGCATCCATAAGTGAACTCGGACTCAACTCAACGAGCTCGGATGCCTAGTTACTCCTCACGAACTCGGACTCAACTCAACGAGTTTGGACATTTGCATCCATAAGTGAACTCGGACTCAACTCAACGAGTTTGGATGCCCAACCATCCTAGTGACATGTCACTTGTATTCTAATCTATTCCCAAGGTTCAAATGGGCTTTTTCCTCGATTACACATCTTTGTCGTCTTCCACGGAACATCGAAACCGATATTCGGTAGCAAATCATAATTTACATATTATTCAATAATAACCATAAAGTATAATATTTCATAATATTAATCATCATATCACATAAATAATATTAAATTACTTAGAATGACAATTATGTTACTACATTTACACATGAACTTACCTCGGTATAAAATTATTAGCAATCGAGCCTATTCTTCGTAAACTTTGTTTTTCCCTCGATCGCGACTTGAATCTCGTTTCTCTTGATCTATAATACCAAATTAATCTTATTTAATACGTAAATTCATCAAAACAGCCCCAAATACGAACTTTGGAAAATTATCATTTTGCCCCTAAACTTTTACAAAATTACACTTTTGCCCCTAGGCTCGGGAATTAAACTTCATCCTATTTTCTTATGTTTTATGACATGCTGATCATTTTTCCCTTCTATGGAAACATCAAATTCTCATTCTAACATGTACTTGTAACTATTAGGTATTTTTACCGATTAAGCCCTTTTTCTCGTTTTCACTTAAAACCGAGTAGCACAAGTTTTCTAGCATAATTTAAAACCTCATATTCTATCATAAAACACAAAAATACACAAATTTCACCTATGGGTATTTTTCCAAATATGAACCCTAGGTTGAATTATTGCTAGCATAAGCTAAATTAAGTTACCGGGACTCCAAAAACGTAAAGAACATTAAAAACGGGGCTTGGAATCACTTAATATGGAGCTTGGAAGCTTGAAAAAAACCCTAGCTATGGAGAACCCTTTAATTTTCGTCCTAATGAAGAAGATGGACATATTTTTCCATCTTTTTCCTTTTTTAACTCTTTTAATTACCAAATGACCAAAATACCCTTAATACCTTTCTTTGAAAATTTTCATGTACAAGCCCATTTTTGTCCAAAATTTAAGAAATTGGTCAAATTGCTATTTAAGACCTCCTCATTAATATTCCAAAGTAATTTCATACTCAAAACTTCTAGAATGCAAGTTTTACAAGTTATTCGATTTATTCCCTAATTTCAACTTAAGGACTTATGTACAGAATTTCGTCACGAAATTTTCACACAATCATGCAATCATATCATAAACATCAAAATAATTATAAAATAATTATTTCTATCTCGGATTTGTGGTCACGAAACCACTATTCCGATTAGGCCCTAATTCGGGATATTACAACTCTCCCCCCTTTAAGGATTTTCGTCCTTGAAAATCTTACCGATAAACAGGTGTGGGTATTGATTTCTCATAGTTTTCTCAGGTTCCCATGTAGTCTCTTCTACCCCGTGCTTTTTCCATAATACTTTCACGAGAGCGACACTTTTATTTCTTAGTTGCTTGACCTCTCGAGCTAAAATCTTAATCGGTTCTTCTTCGTAAGTCATATCCAGTCGTAGTTCAATTTCTGTCGGTGAAATTATATGTGAAGAATCCGAATGATACCGACGTAACATAGATACGTGGAACACATCATGAATCTTCTCTAATTCAGGTGGTAATGCTAGCCGATATGCTACCGGTCCAACTTTTTCAATTATTTCATACGGCCCAATAAAACACAGACTCAACTTGCCCTTCCGTCCAAATCTAAGAACTTTCTTCCATGGAGACACTTTTAAAAATACCTTATCACCAACTTGAAACTCGATTTCCTTTCGTTTCAAATCCGCATAAGATTTCTGTCTATCCGAAGCAGCTTTCAAACAATCTCGAATCACTTTCACCTTTTCTTCGGTTTCTTTTATTAGATTAACTCCATAAATATGATTTTCCTTGAGTTCAGTCCAATACAATGGCGTCCGACATTTACGACCATACAATGCTTCATAAGGTGCCATATTCAAACTCGTCTGATAACTATTATTATAAGCAAATTCTACTAACGGTAAGTACCTTTCCCAACTACCTTGAAATTCCAATACGCAACATCTGAGCATGTCTTCAAGAATCTGAATTACTCACTCTGATTGTCCATCAGTTTATGGATGAAAAGCAGTGCTGAAATTTAATTTTGTACCTAATGCCTCTTGCAAATTTTGCCAAAACCGCGAAGTAAATCTCGGATCTCTATCCGAAATGATTGACAAAGGTATTCCGTGAAGTTTAACAATCTCACTGATATACAATTCAGCCAACCTATTAAGAGAATAATCCGTACGTACCAGAATAAAATGAGCCGATTTAGTTAGTCTGTCAACTATTACCTAGATGGCATCTTTCTTCCCGGAGTTAACGGCAACCTTGATACAAAATCCATAGTAATCTGATCCTATTTCCATTCAGGAACCATGATAGGCTAGAGTAATCCTATTTCCAATCGGTATATACTCGGCATTTTTCACCATACAGATAATGTCGCCAAATCTTCAAAGCAAACACTATAGTAGCTAATTCCAAATCATGAGTCGGATAATTTATTTCATGAGATTTTAACTGCCTCGAAGCATAAGCCACCACTTTTCCTTCTTGCATAAGTACACATCCTAAACCATTTCGAGAAGCATCACTATACACCACAAATTCTTTACCTGATTCGGGTTGTACCAACACTGGTGCTTTAGTTAATAACTTTTTCAATTCTTCAAAACTCTGTTGACATTCTTCCGTCCATTCAAATATAACATTCTTTCGGAGTAGTCTAGTCATAGGAGCAGCAATTATAGAAAATCCATTTACAAATCGCCGATAATACCTAGCTAGCCCCAAGAAACTTCTAACCTCGGTTACATTTTTCCGTGGTTTCCAATCAACAATGGCTGAAATTTTACTAGGATCAACCCGTATACCATCACCTGAAACAATATGACCCAAAAATCCAACTTCCTGGAGCCAAAATTCACTTTTACTAAACTTAGCATACAACTGCTTATCTCTCAAAGTTTGCAAAACTATCCTCAAATGCTCAGCATGCTCTGTCTCATCTTTTGAATAAATTAAAATATCATCTATAAACACCACAACAAATTTGTCCAAGTATGGCCGAAATATGCGATTCATTAAATCCATAAACACAGCAGGAGCATTTGTCAACCCGAATGGCATAACTAAAAATTCATAATGACCGCATCTTGTTCTAAAAGCAGTTTTAGACACATCCGACTCTTTTACTCGCAACTGGTAGTACCCAGATCTCAAATCAATCTTTGAAAACCATGTCGCTCCTTTCAGCTGATCAAACAAATCATCAATTCTCGGAAACGGATACTTGTTCTTGATTGTCACCTTGTTTAATTGCCGATAGTCAACACACAATCTCATAGAACCATCCTTCTTTTTCACAAATAATACGGGAGTACCTCAAGGTGAAAAACTCGGTCTCACAAAGCCTTTGTCAGTCAACTCTTGCAACTGCAACTTTAATTCTTTCAACTCTGCTGGTGCCATTCTATACGGAGCAATAGAGATTGGAGCTGTTCCCAATATCAAATCAATACCAAATTCTACTTCCCTGACTGGAGGCAAACCCAGTAATTCTTCTGGAAATACGTCTACAAATTCACACACAACCGGCACTGATTCAAATTTCTTTTCAACTTCTTTTGTATTAATTACATACACCAAATAAGCTTCATAACCCTTTCTCAAATATCTACGAGCCGACATTGAAGAAATCATACTAGATAATGCCTCGATTTGTCCGATTCAACCCATGAAATTTCACCACTTTCACACTTTAATTCTATAACCTTTTCTTTGCAATTTATTATAGCATCATGCAATGTCAACCAATCCATACCCAAAATAACATCAAATTCATCAAACAGCAACAACATCAAGTCGGCCAGAAAGTAATGACCCCGAATCATTAAAGGGCATTTCTTGCATACTTTATTAACTATCACACATTTGCCAAATGGATTCGACACTCTAATCATAAATTCTGTGTTCTCAACAGGTATATTCATACTAGACACCAATTTCATGCACACATATGAATGAGTAGAATCGGGATCAATCAAAGCACTAACATTAACATCATAAAAAGAAAATATACCAGTAATTACGTCGGGTGATGAAGCATCTTCACGTGCCTTTATGGCATAAGTTCTAGCTGGAGCTCTTGCTTCAAATTTAGCTGTTGAATCTCTGGCTACATTTTTGCTGCTTGCTACATTTCCAGCTTTTCTCGAATATCTTCCCTTCGAGTCTGCACCACTATCTTTTACATTCTGAAATTTTTCTTTCTCAGCTCTCTCTGGGCAGTCTCTAATAAAATGATCTGGAAAACCACACCGAAAACATTCATTCGCTCTACATGGGCCAAAATGATTCCTACCACACCGTTGGCACTCGGGCTTAACAAATCTCGTATTTCCCACACTAGCCGCAGAAGTAGTCTGAGATTTAAGACCCACATTTTACTTTTTAGAATTTCCATATGATTGTCCAGTAGAAATCTGAGAACGAGGATTCATATTTCTAGATTTTCTGGATTGCTATGAGAATGAACTGCTCGTTGATCTTTTCTTCCAACTTCTAGTATCAGCCTCTACTTTTTTCTTCTCTTTAAGTAGTTCTTCAGCCTTGCAAGCTCGATCAACAAGTACTACCATTTCTTTTAATTCAAGAATCCCAACAAATACTTTGATATCTTCATTGAGTCCGTCTTCAAATCGTCTGCACATTTTAGCCTCTATAGGAATGTATTCTCTAGCATACTTACTCAACCTGACGAACTCCCTTTTGTATTCAGTAATTGTCATGTTCCCCTACTTCAACTCAAGAAACTCTTTACGCTTTTGATCAACAAATCTTTCATTGATGTATTTCTTCCGAAATTCTTCTTGAAAGAATTCCCAAGTCACCTTCTCTTTCGGTACCACTGGAATCAATGTCTTCCACCAATGATAGGCTGAATCCCTCAACAATGATATAGCACATTTCAAGCATTCCTCAGGTGTACAAGACAATTCATCAAATACCCGAATAGAATTCTCAAGCCAAAACACTATTTTCTCGGCATCATCATCAACATCTGCCCTGAATTCTTTGGCCCCTTGCTTGCGGATTCTGTCAACTGGAGTTCTGTGAAATTTCATCAGATCCATACCTTGAGGCATCAGGGGTACAGGTTGAGGAATCGGGGGAGGTGGGGGAGGTTGTACATTTGGGTTTGTACGAACGAACTCAGTATACCAGGCATTCATCATTTGGACAAAGGCTTCTCAAGCCCCTTCTCCTCCTTCTTGACCAAAAGTAGGAGGTGGATTTTCAGTCGGCACCGCCCTTTCAGTCGGAGCTGGTGCATTACTCTCTACATCATCAGCCATAACTGGATCGGGATCCATTTACTATAAAAAATCATTTAAAAGGTCAGAAGTCGTCACACTATCACAATATATATATATGGCATGGCATGTATAGCAAAACCCGTACATACAACACGTTAGTCCGAGAACGACTAAACCTGCTCTGATACCACCAAATGTAATGCCCCGTACCCGAGGCCGTCGCCTGAGTCGAGCACGAGGTGTTACTAAATTTAATTTCATCAATTAAACAGCTTAAACAATTTATTTTTAAAATTCCCAGACAAGTTGGCTAACTACATCATAGTGGCTTAAAAATTCATATCTCGAGTTTTGAAACTCGAAATCCAATTTCGTAAATTTTTCCTAAAACTAGACTCGTATATATATTTACTAATTTTTTTTATAGAATTTTTGGTCAAGCCAATTAGTACATTTTATTAGTTAAAGTCTCCTCTATTTCAGGGTATGACTGCTCTGACCTCTGTGTATTACGAATAAAATATATCCCTCTACAGAGTTTCAATGACTATGACGTTTGTTTCTCATAAAACTAGACTCAATAAGAATTTCATACATTAAGGTACAACTCCTAAATGTTTTTCTACAATTTATGGTGAATTTATAAAGTCAGAACAGGGGATCCAGAAATCACTTTGGAACAGTTTCACAAAAATTTAAACATCTCATAGAATATCATTCATATACCTGTTTTGCTCCATCCATATGAAAATATACTCATTAATCTTCAATTCTATAACTTATTCATCATTTAAGTCAATTTCTACTATTTTTAGTGATTTTTCAAATTCACATCATTGCTGCAGCAATATTCTATTTTATAGCAAATTTTACTTTACTATAAATTTTCATGGACTAAATAGCATTTTAAACATACATGGTATCAAATATGATTTAGATTGGCCATTCCAATGGCTAATCATTCACAAACTCTTTTCTTGCCAAAGCATAATCATATCATAAGATCATTTACACAAAGTGAGTATTTTGCCATACATGCCACATTCAAGATACACAAGCCATTTTACCAATTTAGGCCTTCGAATAGTGTGAACGAGTCTTCGACCTATCCCGATTCTCAAGCCGGCTTGTCAAAACTACAATGAAAGAAAAGGAAGGAGTAAGCATAAATGCTTAGTAAGTTCACATGCAAATAGTAAGTAACATAATCATGCAATTCCACATAAAAACATCATTTGCATAAACAACACCAAGACATTCATGCTACATTTGCATTTAATATTATGCTACGATTTCATCATACCAAGTTCTCAACCCGAAGATTTAAGCACATACCTGTCAAATTTTCTCATTTATCACACTTACCAACATGTCACCTTCGTTTTAGGCATTCTCCTTTTTCTCTTAAGATTCACCTGTTGAACACATCGGAATATAATTCGAATACACGGAAAGTTTGTACATAAGTGCCACATATGTAGCCAAGCTACCATGTAACCCGCCCATAAGCAAACTCAAACTCAACTCAACGAGCTCGGGCGTTCGCATCCATAAGTGAACTCGGACTCAACTCAATGAGCTCGGATGCCTAGTTACATCTCACGAGCTCGGACTCAACTCAACGAGTTCGGACATTTGCATCCATAAGTGAACTCGGACTCAACTCAACGATTTCGGATGCCCAACCATCCTAGTGACATGTCACTTGTATTCTAATCTATTCCCAAGGTTCAAACGAGCTTTTTCCTCGATTACACATCTTTGCCGTCTTCCACGGAACATCGAAACCGATACTCGGTAGCAAATCATAATTTACATATTATTCAATAATAAACATAAAGCATAATATTTCATAATATTAATCATCATATCACATAAATAATATTAAATTACTTAGAATGA
Source organism: Gossypium longicalyx (assembly GCA_025698465.1). Taxonomy (NCBI): domain Eukaryota; kingdom Viridiplantae; phylum Streptophyta; class Magnoliopsida; order Malvales; family Malvaceae; genus Gossypium; species Gossypium longicalyx. The sequence goes on from CM047002.1 coordinate 82,611,546, forward strand.
CAATTATGTTATTACATTTACACATGAACTTACGTCGGTATAAAATTATTAGCAATCGAGCCTATTCTTCGTAAACTTTGTTTTTCCCTCGATCGCGACTTGAATCTCGTTTCTCTTGATCTATAATGCCAAATTAATCTTATTTAATACATACATTCATCAAAACAGCCCCAAATACGAACTTTGGCAAAATTATCATTTTGCCCCTAAACTTTTGCAAAATTACACTTTTGCCCCTAGGCTCGGGAATTAAACTTCATCCTATTTTCTTATGTTTTATGACATGCTGATCATTTTTCCCTTCTATGGCAACATCAAATTCTCATTCTAACATGTACTTATAACTATTAGGTATTTTTACCAATTAAGCCCTTTTTCTCGTTTTCACTTAAAACCGAGTAGCACAAGTTGTCTAGCATAATTTAAAACCTTATGTTCTATCATAAAACACCAAAATACACAAATTTCACCTATGGGTATTTTTCCAAATATGAACCCTAGGTTGAATTATTGCTAGCATAAGCTAAATCAAGTTACCGGGACTCCAAAAACGTAAAGAACATTAAAAACGGGGCTTGAAATCACTTACTATGGAGCTTGGAAGCTTGAAACAAACCCTAGCTATGGATAACCCTTTAATTTTCGTCCTAATGAAGAAGATGGACATATTTTGCCATCTTTTTCCTTTTTTTACTCTTTTAATTACCAAATGACCAAAATACCCTTAATACCTTTCTTTGAAAATTTTCATGTACAAGCCCATTTTTGTCCAAAATTTAAGAAATTTGTCAAATTGCTATTTAAGACCTCCTCATTAATATTCCAAAGTAATTTCATACTAAAAACTTCTAGAATGCAAGTTTCACAAGTTATTCAATTTAGTCCCTAATTTCAACTTAAGCACTTTATGCACAGAATTTCGTCACGAAATTTTCACACAATCATGTAATCATATCATAAACATCAAAATAATTATAAAATAATTATTTCTATCTCGAATTTGTGGTCACGAAACCAGATAGAATTTGTGGTCACGAAACCACTATTCCGATTAGGCCCTAATTCGGGATATTACAATGGCCTTATATAATTACATCAAAATATACTTTCCACTAGCCATTCCAATGGCTAGTTACAACCAAACATTTCATCATTTTACCTAACTTAGTTTATACAAGCAATTATACTAAAATTAGTTTGCTATTTGTACCAAAACGAGCTGGAGGATAGTGTGATGATGCTCCAACCGATCTCTAACCTTTACGAGCTTCTGAGTACTATAAAATAGAGGAAAATAAAACAGAGAAGCATTTAATGCTTAGTAAGCTCATATAACAGGAATTTAACTTACCATGTATTTACATTTAAGATTATCATACAAAACATGCATCCAATCATTTTGGCCAATTTCCTAATCACATATACTCATCAAAACAGTTAGTCATGTAATTCACATGAATTTCAAGAAAATAGAGATGAGCTTATCAAACTTAGATTTACAAGTATTTTAGGAATTTTTGAGATATAATCCATATAATTCTTATATTTTTCTTACATCAAAATTTTTTTCCATTGAATTATTGAAATGTCGTTGGATACCCAGGTAGTATACTCGAGGTATACAAATAAATGATTCATCAACTCATGTTCAGGGGTACCCATAAAGGCACATAATCAGGAAGCGCACTCTCAAGCCATATATCAGGATGCTCATGTGAGCCATGTATCAGGAAGCTTATCCGGGCTAAATAGGAAACTTATAAGAGTTTTAATCAAGAATCTCATTGAGCTTAATAGGTAACTCCGAAGAGTTATTATCAGGGAGCTCTATATAGCATAGCAGGGAATTCAAGCGAACCATGTTAGGAAGCTCATAAGAGCCTACATCAGGACACTCACGAAGAGCTGCGTTTGTGTCCACAATAAATGCTGGATCATAACCAATCGAATCATGTAACAGGATGCTCAGAAAGAGCTACGGTAGTGCGCAACACATGCAGGATCACTACCGATTAGGATGCTCATAGGAACTATGTAACAGTAATGCTCAAGAAGGCTTTTAACAGGATGCTCATTCGAGCTATAATGTCTGCAACATATGCAGGGCTATAACAATACGAGAAAATACTGTATCCATCGCATTTCATTATTCAAACGGAACTTATCATTTATCGAGCAATATCGGGCATGTGATTAATTTCATACCTTAAACATTTATGCAATTCTCACAAATACAACATTCGATTCAAACATATTAATACACATAATTAAGTTACACGAACTTACCTCGATACTTGTTCGTGTATGATAATCTACTAATTTGTCACCTTTTCTTTTCCTCTATCTAACTCTTTATTTGGTCTTTTCGGATCTATCTAAATGAATTTAACATCAATTTAATCCATTTCATACTCAATTGAACTCAATTCACTTCCTAGGCAAAATTACCATTTTGTCCCTATACTTTTCAGAAATGACAATTTTGTCCCTAGGCTCGGAAAATGAAATTCATGCAATTTAATCCTTATTCCAAGCATAACCAATTTTTACATGTCTTAATAACAGCCCATGAATTTCACAAAAATCAAAATTTTTCTATGGGTTTTACAAATTTTCAATTTAGTCCCTAAATCATAATTTCATACAAATTCTCTTTGTAAAAGTTGTTTACCTATCAACAACCTTTCATTTTCTACCATAAATTTCAATTTTTCAGCATTTACATCCATGGAAAAATTTCTATACTTTGATATCTTTGCAAATTAATCCCCAAAATAGATAAATTAATATATTCTGAACTCGAAAATATAAAAATTATTAAAAACGAGACAAAAATTAAGCCAAGAAAGCTTGCTTGAATGTTTTTCTCTTTCCTAGGGTTTCCATGTATTTTTGGGGAAGAAGATGATAATAATAATATGTTATTTCTATTTAATTTAATTATCATCCATTAATTTTTCAACATTCTAATTTAGACCTTTTCTTTTTCTAATTTTCCATAGATGATTCATGAAAAATATCTACTAACTTCATCTAATGGTCTAATTACCATATAAGGACCCCAAGTTTTGAATTTCATAGCTAATTAATCCTTATAGTTACTAGAATTCAACTTTTGTATTTTATGCAATTTGGTCATTTCTACAATTAAACATAAAATCAATAAAATTTTCTTAATGAAATTTTCATACGTAATTTCTATCATAATTCAATTCATGCAATAATATTAAAATAAATTTCCTTTCTAACTCGGGTTTGTGGTCCCAAAACCACTGTTTCGATTTCATTGAAAACAGGCTGTTACACTTTCCCTTGCGAGCAGGGGGTGTAAATCCAAATCTGTGGGGATTGGGGGTGTACTCGTATGACGTGGGTGATGAAAAATGTTCGGATCAGTCGGGCCTTCTAGACTTGCGGATATTTTAGCTCAATATGTAATCTTAATTTTCCTTAGCAGAGCTTATCATTTTGGAATTAAAAGGAGTTAATGCCTTTAATTCAAAAATTAATTTAGGTTTAAATGGCTCCAATCTGACAGGGAAAAGATAGAGAGATTTTTTTTCCCTATATATTTTTCAAACTATTTTCCGATGCTAGATGAAGGCAAGGCTACTGTCCGTTGATCACTACAACCGTGCTACTGCTGTGCTCATCCTGTTGTTGTATCTTGAGCTAGACTTGCTGATATTTTAGCCCGATACGTAATCTTAATTTTCCTTAGCAGAGCTTATAATTTTGGAATTAAAAGGAGTTAATGCCTTTAATTCAAAATTTAATTTAGGTTTAAATGGCTCCAATCTGAAAGGGAAAAGATAAAGAGATATTTTTTTCCCTGCATATTTTTCAAATTGTTTTTCGGTGATAGACAAAGGCAAGGCTACTGTTCGTTGATCACTGCAACCGTGCTACTACTGTGCTCATCTTGTTGTTGTATCTTGAGCTAGACTTGCAGATATTTTAGCCCGATACATAATCTTAATATTCTTCTGCAGAGCTTATCATTTTGGAATTAAAAGGAGTTAATGCCTTTAATTCAAAAATTAATTTTGGTTTAAATGGCTCTAATCTGGTAGGGAAAAGATAGAGAGATATTTTTTCCTTGCATATTTTTCAAACTGTTTTCCGATGATAGACAAAGGCAAGGCTACTGTTCGTTGATCACTGCAATTGTGCTACTATTGTGCTCAGCTTGTTGTTGTATCTTGAGAGGTAGTTGACCATTGTTTCTCTAGCACCAAAGGAGCAGTCAAATCTATCTTAAAAAGACTATTAAAAACAGGCCTTAACTACCAATATAATATTTCAATCTAATCTTAGTTTCTGATTTCCAGTATTTATATATATGTGCCTATGTATTGTTCTGGTTCAATCTCGTGATTTAAATAAATATTTTATATTATTGTTATTTTACTAATGTTTGTGCAACAATTTAATACATATGTTTTGGTTTTTATTTATAAATTATTTATACTTTTTAGAGTTTTAAATCATTTTTATAATTTTTATCCAAAAATGGTTATATATATTTTAAACTTTTAGAATTAGATCTAAATTGACAAATTTTGTAAATGTTGAGGGGAAAATTTATTGGTTCTGTAGAATTAGAACTAAAATGATAAATTTTGTAAACAATGGCTAAATTTGTTGAATTTTTTAGATTTACAATCAAATTGATAGAATGCGTAAGCATTGGAGGGTTAAATTTATTATTTGATCAATAAAAAAAAGCTTACTTCAACTTTTTGTGACCAAATCGAAAAAACAGTTGTTATTATAAATATAGTTAAGTGGCTAAATCGGAAAAATTAATAGTTAGATGACTAAAATAGAACTAAAGGCATAGTTGATTGACTACCTTTATAATTTACCCAAATAATAATAACAATGGTAAAATACACTTATCCATCGTATTTATTGTAAATATAGTCTCTCTATAATTCTACAAATACCCATTTACTCTTCAGGTTTGAAGAAAATATAATAAACATATTATACAAAGAAAATTTTAAATAAAAAGATAATCATACCCTTATTATTCTTCATATTGTACAAAGCCAAAAGCATACCCCCTCCCCCCCCAAAAAAAGAAATTCAATCAGATAATTTTCACTAGTATTTAGAGTTATAATTTTTTTTTGTTTTTAAACCCTAATTTCCATTAAATGATTTTCCTGGTCCGAGCTACATGACTGGCATAGACAGCCAATCAGAAAAAAAAAACGCATCAAACAGAAAGTAAAAGCAAACATAAGTAAAAGGAAAACTCAATAAACTCCTAAACCATACCCTAAGCCAAACCCTAAAATTGAAACAACAAAAGAAACCAATGGAAAACTCCCCAACTCAAAACCAGCTTCGTTACGATTAACAGAAACAACAATCATTAGAGAGAAACTTTGAGATCCTTCATGGAGATCCAAAGTACCCATTCTCCATTTCTCAAAGTTATTGCAAATTACCCAATTTTCTTTGTACCCATGCATCCCAGTCTGCAACCACCACTCGATCAATGGTCCTTGAGGCCTCATCCATCTAGTTTTGAGGTTCCCAAAACCTACGTCCTTCTATCACAAGTGCATGCGTCGCTTCATGTCGCATGTGAAATGATATGTGAATTATGCAAGTATACGCGTCAGATCAACTAATAAAGTGATAAGTGAGATCGTCTCCACAAGAACCAGATTAGGTATACAAATGGTCAAGTTATTATGATAAAGTTAGATTAATGTTAATGAAAAATAATAATAAAAGTGCAGTGGTAAACAAAAGGAATATTAATGTGAACAATATGTGTAACTGATGAATAATTGAAAATGCTATGACAATGCAAGAGTAAAAATGCAATGGCAATTAAGAAAATGATTATATGAATAATATGTAATTGAACAAGTAAACAACTAAGAATGCGATGGCAAAGATACTATGACAAGGCATAAGGGATATACGATGTTGATATGGAAGGTCAGAATTACTAAGAATCTACCCTTACTATTAGTAATGCCTCAGTAAAATCGTAATCAATCTATTGCTCAAAAGTTCTAAAGTGATATACTTCTTTCGAGAGAAGAAACCTCAAGTTACCTTACCTGTGTCTATAGGCCTTTAATACGATACCCTGCACTATTCTCTTTTGTATGAACGCTACTCTATGTCTAGAGTCTACTACAAGTATCTGTCGAGTACTTGCTCATATCATTCAACTTCGATCCAACTAATCCAACCTTTTCAGAATTAAATTAGTTTATTGGCATGCTGCATAGTCGTCTATATCTAAGGATTGCACACATACAATTTAGAAATAAAACAATTGAATGAAACAGAATATTAGTTCAGATTTATGCTTCAACCATTAAAGAAAATAAAGGTTTCATCAAGTAATCCCTGCCCTATGAGATTTAGCCCATGGGTTGGCAAAATTTAAAACCAAAATATCATTTAGCATCATTTCAATAAAATTAATTCAGAGAGGAACAAATTAAGAAATAATAGAAGAACGTCGAGAAGACAACTTTGGCATGTCTAGTTCACACTCTAGTGGCACAGTGTCTTGTTCGTCTATGGATCTCCACACTTGTTTGTCTTTTTGGGTTTCCTCATTTGGCTTTTTATAAGCTTTTTCCATAGGATAAATCCAACAAACCAAGATATCTTGTCCTATTTTTTTAGATTTTCTTTTTGGTTTTAAATCCCTTCCTTTAGGGTAAGTGGTTATCAACCCATGATCTCATAATCTTTTTTCCTCTATTTTAGAAAGATTTTCTATTACAAGTAGAGTTGGGCTAAAACTGTTATGCGTTGAGTGTTGACTCGGTCTTCCTAGAATTGCCATGACATTCGTGTTGGCAAACTGTCCAAACTTTTACCACGACAAACCTTCATTCCTTTTTTCTTTCTTCATATCCTGCACCTGCCAATTACTACCAAACAAATCCTTATCTGAAACAAGTAAAAGTAACATATAAAATAACATTTAAGTACAGTCAGATCTTTTTAATGTAATGCAATGAAAATTACAAATAGAATGTCCTAAAATGCAACTAAATTTACTTAAGTACAAGCAATTAACTAGGCCTAAAGGCATGAAATATAACTTTTTCAAAAGTTATCACTTCATTAGCTTTTTTTGTGAGGAAAATGGTAAGTAATTTCTTCAAACTATTTCGCAAGGCCTCTAATGTTCTGGATAATCGGTCTAAGAGCTGACCTATCTTCTACCTGTGTTTAACCTTCTTGATAACCGATTGCGAATCACCTTCTAGAAGGACTCGACGAAACCCTATCTCAGTTGTAAAAATTACTACTCATTCACATGCCCAACCTCTGCTAAGAATGCATCCTTAACATCGTAATAAAGGTATGTACATGCTCCCATAACTTGGCCAACATCATTTCTGATGAGAATAACTACAATAAAAATGTTAGATTCTGCTTAGAATGAGGCATCAAAATTTATTTTTATAATGCCACTGTCTAAAGGTCTCCATAATTTCTCCATCATAGGTCGTACTAGTAGTGTAGTTATACTGATAGAATCATTTTCCTGAACATGCCCATGAATAAAACCTACCAAATCCTGCACTGACCTTTTGATACCATCATGCACCAACTGATTGCGCATATGCCACAGAGCCTAGTAAGTTGTGATCAATAATTTCCTAGTTTTACTATCACACCCTAAAATTAGGCCTAGAAGTTTTGAGGGTAAAATGGGGAGTTTTTACTCTAGTAAGCTCGGGAATTTTGTTAGCATGGGATTCGGGAATGTTTTTTGTCTATGGCATTTCAGAAATTAAAATAATTTTTGAAAATAACGTTCAAAAGACTTTCAATTTTGAAATAAGGATTGATTTGTAAAAGTGTCTAAATTATGAGTTTTTAAAAGGCAATTAAACCAAATTTTAATTTTCACCCTATTGTCCCCCTTAATCTTTATAAAACCCACGTTAGTCTCTTCTCCATATTTTTGTTTTGCCATCCATTGTATTCCAAAGCTCCTCTCATTCAATTTTTAATCCTAAACTTAATTTCTTAGATTCCTATGATTCTTGTAACACCCCAAAATAGGGCCTGAGAGTTTTAGAGGTATTTTAGGAATTGTAGCCTTGGAGTGTTCGAAATTTTGTAACATGGTTTATCGATTATTTTTTTACTATGGTTTTTGTAAAATTAAATCAATTTTAGAAAATAAGTTTTAAATACCTTTAATTTGAAAGAAAATACTGATTTGTAAAAGATTCAAAACTTAGAGTTTTTAAGAGGCAATTAGACCAAATTTTAAAATCCAACCTAAAAACCCCCATTTATAGTTTTATTTTCACAATAGTCTTCTTCTCCTGTCATACTTTTGCCATCCATAGTTTTCCCAACTCTCTAAATTGATTTTGAATTCCAAATTCTAATTCCTTTCAATTTGTATAATCTATTAAGTTATAAATCTCCATAGAAGTTAAGAAAAACACCTAAAAACACTATAGTTTTCTGCACTGTCAAGCTTTCGGGTTTTCGATCAAATGCTTGTTTTTCATCGTCTAAGGTAAAAATTCAACTCCTAAATAGTTTCAAATGTTATTTAGTCTTTAAAACTAAGTTTTTAGCCATGAAATTGCATGTTTTGAATAAAAGTCAAAAATTGGCTCGTTAATGGTGGATTTCGAGATTTTGAGTAAAAATGTAGTTTCAAAGTGTTTTTCAACTTGTTTTAACATGATTAGAAGGTTTCTAAAATTAATTTGATGTGTTGTTAAATAATTCTTGAGTTTTAATGAATTTTTAGAGAATAGCCATAAAACATGGCGAAAAAGTCGATACCATGAATTGAGTAGTTTTGTGTAGTTTAAAGGTTAGGAATTAGTCGTAGGTGAATTAAAAGATGAATGGAATTGGTTCTAGGTGAAAATATTAAGTGTTGATCGAGATATTTGGATTTCAAGTTGGTTATGTTAAAGGTTTCCGAACATGAGAACATAGCTTATGTAACACCCCTAACTCGTATCCGTCTTCCAAACATTTCGTAAATCATAGCATAATCCATTCAAATACATGCATATCGTCCCTTATTCGAGCCCTCGAGGCCTTAGAAACATTTTAGAAATCATTCAGGACTAAATAAAAAACATTTAGAATTTCATGGAAAAAGATAGAAAATTTCACACTATAGAGGTCATACGGCCGTGTGGCCAAGTCGTGTGACTCACACGGCTGAGACAGACGCCGTGTTTTAGGCCGTGCGGACATTTGAAGTAGGGACACACAGTCGTGTCTCAGTCTGTGTCCGTGCCCATGTAACTCTCTAACTTGGTCACACGGCCAAGCCACATGCCCGTGTGCCAGGCCGTGTAAATTACGTGTGAAAATTTTGACATAAAAATTTTTATCAATTTAGTGCCTAATTACGAGAAGAACTAAATCGCATAAAATGCGAAAGTTGAATTCTAGTAGCTATGAGAATCAAATAGCTATGGAATTCAAAACTTATGGTCCTTATATGGTAATTAGACCATTAATAAAAGTATGTAGGTTATTATGGTGACTCATCCATGAATTATAGAAAAAGACAAGGAATTAAATTGGAAATACCAAAATACTTAATTAATTAAAAGATAAAAAGAAATTATATTATCTTATTTTCATCATCTTCAACCTAAAAATACATGGAAACCCTAGGAGAGAGGAAAGAAGCTTTCAAGGCCTAATTGGGTAAGTTTCCTTGTCCTGTTTTAAGTAATTTTGGTATTTTTGAAACCAGGATAATTTAATCTCTCTATTTGAGGGATTAATTTGAAAAGTTATCAAGGTATGAAAATGGGTCATGGATGTATTATGCTGGAAATTAGAAATTTATGGTAGAAAATTAAAGATTATTGATAGATAAACAACTTTTGCAATGTGATTTTTAATGGAAACTTGATTTAGGGACTAAAATGAAAAGTTGTAAAATTTGATGAAAAATTCTGAAATTTTATGAATACATGTGCTGAAAAATTTGTAATGCGGATTTGGTTAGGCTTAGAATAGGGAGTAATTTGTACAAGTTTCATTTTCCGGGCCTAGGGACAAAATCAAAATTTTTGAAAAAGTTAGGGGCAATATGGTACTTTTACCTAGGGCGTAAATTGAGTCTGTCTAAGTATGAAATGTATGAAATTGATGATTAAATTCATTTATATAGATTCGGAAAACACAAACTCGAGGTTAGATCAAGGAAAGGAAAATATTTCAGATTAGTAGATTATTACACGGACAAGTGTCGAGGTAAGTTCGTGTAACTTAATCAGGCATGTAATTATGTTAATTGAATGTCGTGTTTGTATGTAATGTGATTTATACTGATGTGCTTTGCTTTTATACTATGATGGAAAATTTGATACATGCTTGAAATGGTGATAAAAGGGGTTAAGTCTCGATTGAACGTTGAATTCCGGTGATTATATACGTTTTCTTGAAACTAATAAGGTCCTGCATTTGTTGCGGATGGGATTTAGCTCGGACTAGTAGTCCTATTAACCTTGTTATAAAAAGGATATAGCCCGGAAAGGTAATCCTGATATAATACCTCTCGAGCATACGTTATGATTAGGGTTTAGCCTAGACTGGTAACCCTAATTGAACTCTTTGAGTATACGTTATATAAAGGATTTAGCTTGGACTGGTAATCCTGTTATACGATATGTGGCTCGAGAGAATGTTTCTTGGTTAAGTGCCCTAATGGGTACTCTTGAATAAGAAATTGACGGGTTATTAAATCATACACTTCGAGTGTACAACTTGAGCTTTCATCAGAATTTCAATGATTCAACGAACATAAAACTCTTGACATGGCATGAAAATCTTGAGATAAAATGATAATGACTTAAAAGAACATTGCTTGATGAGCTCATCTATGTTAATTGATTTATATGAATAGTTGGTGACTAACATTAATTGATTTATATGAATAGTTGGTGGCAAACATGTTTGATGAAATGTATGTGACTAGGTCATTTAGCCAAATGGATGGAAACATAACATTGTATGCCTAGATTTTAATAAACAAGATTGGTAAGTTTAGTTTTTGTTATACGAACTTACAAGCATGTAATGCTTACTCCTTTTATTTTCCCCCTGTTTTATAGTGCTCGGAGGCTCGAGAAGGTTGGAAGATCATGGAGTATCGTCACACTATCAACTAGCATTTTGGGTATATTTAGTGAAATCATTTTGTTGTAATGGAATGTATAGGGAAACTTGGCTAATAGTGGCTTGAAATATCATTTTGTAACCTAGCCATTGGAATGACTAGTGGTGGTTCATTTTGGATATGATTTAGTAAACTATTATGGTATATATATATCCACATGTGTTATGTTAAGTTCATATGACCCAATATTGTGAATGCCTAAGTTAAGTTAAGGTGAGTTTGAAACCATGTATGCATGAAATGGTATGCCTTGATGAATGATGGATTTGTTCAATTGGAGTGCTTGAATTGGTTGGTATTGCTTGTGAGTTTCAAGTGCAGGTTTTTGGGTGATTTTTGGGTGAGAAATGAAGCTAAGAAATGGCTTCATTTTGTCCACATGGGCAGACACACGGGCTTGTGTCTAGACCGTGTGTGACACACGACCTGGTAACACGGGCATATGGTTAGGCCGTGTGTCCTCTACACCTAAATTTTGAGAAACAAAATGCTCATAATTGGGCACATGGGCAGAGACACAGGCGTGTGTCTCAACCGTGTGTGCCACACAGCCTGGAACACTGACATGTGTCCTGGCCATGTGAAACCAGCACCTAATTTGAATTAAATTAATTAACCACACGGCCTAGCACACGGACGTGTGGGATGGCCATGTGTGCAAGTTAGAGAGTTACACGGGGTCGAACACGGCCTCTAACATGGGTGTGTCCCAGGGTCACACGGGCGTGTCCCTTGGACCACATGGGCGTGTGAGCCCTGCACCTAGGAAAAATTTTTTAATTTCACGAAAAATTCTTAGAGGTCCCGATTTGATTCTAATGCTTGTATTAGACCTCAAGGATCCAATTAAGGGATGTTATGAATAATCTGAGTTAATGAATAGTGACTTGTATGAATTAATTAAAAAATGTTTTGGATGTTCTGGTCATGCTCCGAAACCCTGTTCTGACGACAGGTACGGGTTAGGGGTGTTACAACACCTGTGTTCCAAGCTGCGTGCTAGGCTATGTGCTAGGCCATGTAAATGCCTGACTCTTAACCCTTTGAAACCTACAGAGGATATACGGTCATGTCGCATGACTCATGGCTGAGACGCACACTCATGTTTTTGGCCTCATAGATGAGAAATAGACCAATTTCAAGCCATTTCCTTCACCCTAAACAAGCACACATCCACAAGCCATTCGCACATATCACCAAGCCCTTAAAACATACCTAAAACATGCATAATAAGACTAATTTAATATAGCATCTATCCATACAACCAATATGCCAAAAGGCACCTCAATCACAACAATCAAGTATGCTTAAACATATGCATAATTTAGCCATTCATCAACCATACATTTCTAATCTATTTCCATACCAAGCTTACCACAATGACCACATGCCAAAATCACATTCAAGCATATTATATTAGTCATTTTTACTTCACTATTTCAACACCAACCATTAAAGCATTAAAATGCCAAAAGTTCATCAACCATAATACCACATTTACAAGCCAAACATAATGACAAAAACATCAAACATAATTCACCTATACATGCCATTATAACCATGTCTCAAAGCATAAATATCTATAGAAATAGTTGCAGGATAGTGTGATAGATCTCCGACGAGCTTCCAAACCGATCGAGCTACCGATAATCTATAAAACATAGGAAAGAAAAACTATGTAACCATATAATGCTTAGTAAGTTTGTAATTCATGAACAAAGCTTACCATTTTCATAGCATAATCATAAAAGAGACATGATAAATCCATCACAAGCTTGACACAAGTCTAAGCATCTCCAACAATACAAGTTAGTGCTTAATCATATAACTTAGCACAATTCATCACATGGTAAGGTAAATTTCATAATCATAATACATATGAATTCATACTTTTCATAACATGGCTATACATACCTTGTTCATCAATACTTCATACCTTTCCATAATCTCATAGTGTAATCAATCAGAACCCTTACCGGTTCATCCCTTTACATGCCCGTTGAACCACCTAGAATAATATCGGATACACGGAAAGCTCACACAAAGTGTGCTAACACATGGTCAAAACCATTCCTTTCCTTATCCTTTACGTAATAGCTCATATGAGTTATACAAGCTAACGGTTGGAACGTATCTACCCAATGCCACTCACACAAGCTGACGAGTATCCCAACAAACGCTGGAACTCAGCCATCAATAGGACGTTTAGGACCAGCACTTGAAACATGATAACCCTAATTTGGTGAACATTTTGAGTTATGCCATTGTTGAGAACTTGTGATTTTTGTTGTTTGATGATGAAATATGAAAGATATGTTTTAGATTAACATATTTTGTATTGGAGTTTTTGATGATTTTGAGTTATTAGGACTAAATTACAAAAATAATAATTTGAAGGACTAAAATGTGAAATAAATGAAATATATGGATTTGTTTGAGAGTGGGTAAAATTTGGCTCAACATGGGTATGCTGAAATTTTGTGTATTTTGTGTTTTGTGCAATAGGGATTAAATTGTAAAAAGTGTAAATGTTAGGGGTAAAATGGTAATTTTCCCATTTATGTTGAATGACAATATGTTTAAATGAGCTTAATTTGAATATGTTTAGATCAAGAACCAAGGAAATCGGATTCAGATCTGGGGAAAATAAAAGTTGTCGACTAACCGATCCGTACCCGTTTTTCATCATTCGAGGGAAGTTTATAAGCAAATAGATGTATTCAATTTTATATAAATGTTAAATGTATATGCTGTAATGAAATAAATGAATATATGTATGTTATAACCAATTATAAATAAGCTTGGCTATTATATTTCTGAATTCGTTTCGATCGAGTTACGAAGTCCGAAAGCCCCGTATGAACCTTAGGAATAGTTAGGATACATATGTCATGACATAGGATTCCAACTTATGTGTGCGAGTAAGACCATGGCATCGATATGTGATTCTGATATATGTGTGCGAGTAAGACCCTGTCTGGGACAGTGTCATCGATATGTGATTACATGTAAAACCACGTCTAGGACGTTGGCATTATACGATATGTGTGATTTTCTGAGTGTCCTATCCAATTCTGAATGGTTCATCGGGCAACGATAATTGTGATCGAATGTGTAAAACGAGCTAATTGGCTAGGTATGAGCTAGCTTGTTACTTATTTAATTTAAGGTAAGCGAATAACTTGATTATTTCTTATAAATTATATTTGATGCAAATGAAAGACATATGTGATTATGTATGTATATTTGGCCAAATAATCAATATATGTACAAGATGTATATTGATCCTTGAGTTTGTGTATTTGAGCATATGTATATTTGGTCATTTAATGACATTTTGACTATGAAAATTGAATAACATTTGGAAAATTTGATTATTTGAGCATTCGGTCAAAGTGGAAAATTGAGTATGAAACATATTATATATGAAATTTGTAGTTTGAATTTAAGGAATGATAATGTTATTATAATTTGGTTAGTTTAAAATGAATTGATTATATATTTTGGATTGTTTATTTGCTTATGACTTACTAAGCTATAAAAGCTTATTCTGTGTATATGTGTGTTTTTGTTTTATAGATTTTGATCAAGTTACGAGCTCGGGGATCATCATCAAAGTCTATCACACTATCGACTAGCTTCAGTATTTTATAAACTGAATTTTTGGAACTATGGCATGTATAGGCTAGGTTATATATTTTGAAATAATTTATTTTTGGATATGTATATAATTAAAAGCCATGCGAAAATGGCTTGTTCATTAGCTAAATATGGGTTTATGGTTTGATTAAATGATGTGGTTGAAAATTTTAGATGTGCTTGGTATATTCGGTTATGATATATATATGTTTAGTTAGATGTGATTTTTGCTTGAAGTGGTTGGTGAAATGTGAATGGCTTGTGAATTTGATCATGAGAGGTGGTATAAATATTGTTTGTCTTGGGTGATGTTTATATATATATTTGATATTTGAGATGTGAATTGGAATTATAAATGTACATGATTTGATATGTTTGGAAGAGTGTATCACTTATTATGGTTAACACTTACACATAGATTGATGATTCGATATGCTTATTTAAATGATATAGATTTTGATAAATATTTCGTTAACTTGTGTCAATGATTTATACATTTAAAAGTTGATTTGGTCAAGTTATGTGCAATGTTATAAGTATATATCATGAGTGACTTTTTAATTTAGCAATTAGATTGGAATATAATTATTATTTGTCATGTGATATTTGCTAATTGAATAGTCATGAAAATGTGATTCTTTGAAAAGTTTTCATGCAGATTGAATAATAGAAATTGGTTTAGTAAAGAAATGGTCATTGAATGAAACACATGTATTAGGCATGGTCATATTTGGCTAAAGCCTTATAAAATGATCATATGAATAATAGATTATTTATGTTTGAAATGGAAAAATTTGACATTTCTTGTAATTAAAATTTACATGCCAAATGAAGTAGGGTAAACATGGTATGTATCTCGAATATGTATGCTTTAAAATTTTCATGTATGAAATCTTTGATTGATTAAATTGTATTGTATTTGTTTTTGGTTTAATAATGAAATGCATTTGTATAGGAAAGCATATGGTAATCGGCTAATGCTTATAAAAGTGACCAAATGAATAGTGATATTAGTATTATAAGGTTTTAATGGTTTGCATGCAAATTTGGTTTTTGTGCTCTTTGATATTTTATGCTTATAATAATTTATCTAAATTATTTTATAAAGACTTTGATATGTGCATATGATTTGTGTTAAAATGATATAGTTGACATTATTTGTTTATGATTTAATATTAGATGCAAGTTAATTAATATGTTATAAATTGTTTCGTAAAAAATTTAAATTAATTGTTTAAGTTTATAATTGATTTGAATTTGAAATACATGTTTGAGTATGTTTGTGATTGTTTAAAAGCTATGTCTCTTCTAGTAATACCTCGTAACCCATTCCGGCGACAGATACAGGTTAGGGGTGTTACATGTAGATTGTTTGATCAGGCTTGTTTTAAATGTGGATCAATGGATCATTTCATTCGTGAATGCCTTGAGTTAGCTGAGCAAAACACAGTATAGAATGTGAGACCGAGTAACATGTCAGCTTGAGGTAGACCACCAAGAAATATGGGTAATGCGAGTAGCAGTCAGAGAGGAACTAAAGACATAGCAGTTCGATCTAAGGCTCGTGCACCTGCCAGAGCTTATGCCATTCGCGCTCGCGAGGAGGCTTCATCCCAAATGTTATTACTGGTACATTCACTCTCTATGATACTAGTGTAATTGCATTGATTGATCCTGGTTCAACTCATTCTTATGTGTGTGAGACCTTAGTATTTAGTAAGACTTTGCCTGTTGAGTCTACTGAGTTTGCGATTAGAGTATCGAACCCCTTGGGCCGGTGTGTTCTGGTTGACAAAGTGTGTAAGAATTGTCCTTTGATGATTCGAGATTCGTGTTTTTTGGATGATTTGATCTTGTTGCCATTTGACGAGTTCGATATAATTCTGTGTATGGACTGGTTGACTTTGCATGATGTTGTTGTAAACTGCAAAAGAAAGACTATTCATTTACTGTACCAAAATATGAGATTATTCGGATTGAATTTAGTGATCTAAATGGTTTACCAGCAGTGATATCTTCGATGTTAGCTCAGAAGTATGTTAGAAAAGGTTGTGAAGCTTACTTTGCATATGTGTTTGATAGTAAAGTGACCGAAAGAAAGGTTGAATCAGTACCAGTTGTGTGCGAGTATTCGGATGTGTTTCCTGAAGAATTACCGGGTTTTACACCTATCCGAGAAGTAGAGTTTGGCATTGAGTTAGTGCCCGTGACGACTTCGATTTCAATAGCTCTATAAAGAATGGCACTGATCGATTTGAAAGAATTGAAAGCTCAGTTGCAAGAATTGACAGATATGAGTTTCGAGCGACCGAGTTTCTCTCCCTGGGGTGCACTAGTTTTATTTGTGAAAAAGAAAGAAGAAAATATGAGAATGTGTATCGACTATAGACAGCTCAATAAGGTGACTATAAAAATAAATATATGTTGCCATGGATTGACGACCTGTTCGATCAACTGAAAGGGGCTACAGTGTTTTCAAAGATAGATTTGAGTTCAGGTTACTATTAGTTGCAAGTTAAAGACTCTGATGTGCCGAAAACTGCTTTCCGAATGAGGTACGAACATTATGAGTTTCTGGTTATGCCTTTCGGACGTACTAATGCACCTGTTATTTTCATGGATCTGATGAACCGAATCTTCAGACAGTATTTAGATCGGTTTGTGGTTGTGTTCATATATGACATTTTGATCTATTCCAGTGATGAAACCAAGCATGCTGAACATCTGAGACATGTGTTACAGAGTTTGCGAGATAAATAGTTGTATGCGAAGTTTAGTAAATGCGAGTTCTGGTTACACGAAGTCAGTTTTCTAGGACATGATGTATCAGCATCGGGTATTCGGGTTGATCTGAGTAAGATTTCGGCTGTAACAGTCTGATTTAGACCCTAATAGTGATGGTGGTTTTGGTACCACGAATCTGAGTCAGAAAAATATTTAAATATTATTTTTTGTGTTTATTATATGTGAATTTGCATGTGTGAAAGTTTCGTATGAAAATTTGATTGTTTGTGTGCTTAATTTAATAAAAGGACTTAATCGCGTAAATTGAAAACTTAATAGTTTAAAACATAAGGGTTGAAGTGTTAGTGGCTTTTTAATATGGAGTACTTATGTTACAATTTTTCCATTTAATTATAGCATGGACGGTTGAGGACAACCATTATATGGTTTCTTAATTTAATTATAAAGGATAATTTTGTAAATGGTCTATTAATTTGTAAATAAATAAAACAAATCATAAAGTTAGTGGATTGTTCATCCATATAGCCGAATGTAAGTGACAAAAAAAGGCATTTTCTTTGTTTAAGGGTTCGACACTTTGGAGATCTAATTAAGGTATGAATTTTGTTCAGTTTTTGATCATTTTTACTTTTTTGAGATCGTTGCTTAGAATACTATCCGACCCATGCTAGAATTTCTAATTTTGATGAATGTTTTGAGTTTTTCCATTGATGAATATTTGTGTTTTGTGATGTTTGATGATGAAATATTAAAAATATGTTTTAGATTAACATGTTTTGTATTTGAGTTTTTGATGATTTTGAGTAATTAGGACTAAATTTTAAAAATAATAAATTGAGGGACTAAAATGTGAAATAAATGAAATATATGGACTTGTATGAGTATAAGGAACATTCGGCCTAAGCATGATACATGGAGATTTTGTGTATTTTGTGTTTTATGCAGTAGGGACTAAATTATGAAAAATGTGAAATATCAGGGGTAGAAGTGTAATTTGTCCATTTGTGTGTTTTTGGATGAATTTGGTTGAATATTTGAATTAATAAGTTTAGTTTATATTAAATTAGATCAAGAAAAGAGAAAATCAAATTTAGATCGGGGGAAAATAAAGTTGTCGACTAGCCGATCCGTACCGGTTTTTCATCGCCCGAGGTAAGTCTTTAAGCAATTAAACATAATCAATTTTGAATATAACTTAGTTTAATATGCTGATTTGGAATTCATGAATATATAGTAGAGATAGCCGAATGTGATAAAGCATAGAAATAATGTATTCGAGTTTAACTCGAAAGAGTTATAACATTTGAAAGTTCGTATGGACTATATGGAATATCTGAAATGTTTGATATATGAATTGTTTATGAGACAGCTTTATAATAATGATATTCGGGCTTTGAGCCTAGCAAGCCTTGTGCTAGTGAATTTAATCGACTTTGAGTTTAGCAGGCCTTGTGCCGGTGTGTGATTCAGGCTTAGGCCTAGCAGGCTTTATGCCGGTGAATTATTATAAGTTTATGCCTAAAAGACTTTATGCTGATATGGTAATTGAAAACGTTAAACAAGCTAAAACGATAAGGTATGTGATAGTTGGTTATCTATTCATAAATAAGGTGAATTGATTTCTTGATATGTGATGAAAAAGGATACATAAGGTTGAGGTAGTATATGTGGTATTTTGAAGAACATATTTGGTCTTAAAGTTGTATATGGATATAATGTTAAGCTTTGAGTGATGAATATATGTCCTTAAACATATATGTATATTCGAATATATAAGACCATGTGGTTTTGAAATTTGAAAATATATTGATGTTATATACATGTATATTTGGTCATAGAGAGTTTTTCTTATGAAAGTATATGCTATATATATATGGAATTAAAAGTTTGGAAATAAATGTGAATACAAATGCATAAGTTAATTTATTTATTGAAATGATTAGTAATTGAGATGTTGTTATGCATTAACTATTTAGTATGCTTAAGGCTTACTAAGCTAAGTTAGCTTACTTTGTGTGTATTTGTTTACTCTATTTTATAGATTTTGAAACAAGTTACGAGCTTGGGGATTGTCAGCAAAGTTCACCACACTATCCACAGCTTTGGTATTTAAATCATCGAACTTAAATTATGGCATGTATAGGCTAAATGGTGTTTAGAAGTGATGAACCTTGGTTTTGTATAAAAGCCATGCGAAAATGGCTTATTTAAACGTTCGAATTCGGTTATGGTTTGATCATGGAATAAGTCCACTTTAGTTACTATGATGTATGAATAGTTGCTATATGTTTTGGCCTTATGATATATGACAGTTGTTAAATATGTTTAAGAAGATCTTGTGTTAGTTAGATAAGAATCAAGGCATATGCATGATAAGTATTCGGTGTTCACTTATGGACCAAATTAATGGTATGAATGACATTTGATTTGGTTGTTTTGGTAATTTAATTAGATTGGGTATTAGTTTCACATGAAAGAACTAAATTGATGAAAAAGAACATGTGTACCTAACATTCGGTCATGATATGTTAATTGAGCTTTTATAAGTTATTATATATATTATGGTTGATAAGTATGCGCATGGTCAATACAAAATAAGTCTAATAATCCAATAATGAAATTATTATATACATGTTATGTATTGTATAAATTGTTTTGATATATTTTGGATTATGTTAAATTAAGTTGTGTTGTGATTGATATAATTATTTAAGATTTGGTATTTGATTATGTTACAAGCATTGACGTGATAAAAACTTTGTGTTGTAATTTATAACGCATATTTCTTTGAATCGTAAAATAGTCGGTAATGCCTTATAACCCTAATTCGGCGACGGATGTGGGCTAGGGGTGTTACATTGGCTATACTCGATTGGAAACCTCTAAGAAATGTTTTTGAAGTGTACCGCCCCAAAAAAAATCCTGAAACCCAAAAATCCCGAAATCCCGAACTTTCTTTGTTTTTGATTTTGATAAAAATTGTGTTTTATATTCCTAGCCAAGTGATAATTATAGTAGGTCTTAATTAAGGTTTGAGTTCGAATCTAGGGGTAGAAGAAATTATCGTTTAGTTATTAAAAGAATCAGGGTTGGCAAGCAGTTGGGCTTTTAAATAAAGATAGGGGAAAATAGCATCAAAAAGCCTTGTGGAGGAGTGGCTAAGTGACGACACTTAAGGAGTAGGGAGGTGGCGTTAGTAGCTAGCAAGGAGATCCAAGGTTTGAATCCTAGCTTAGTATTTTTAGAAGTTTAATTTTGGCCTTCTAGAAGGATGGAAGTGGCGTAAAGATGGACTCCAAGGGGAGTGTTCAAAAGAGAAAATTAAGGAAAAGATCAAGGGGTTATCATGGAGAAAAATGAGGAGATGAGAAGGGAGAAGTGATGGAGCCAAATTGGGAATTGGGCATGGAAAATTCGGCTATAAGGGCTATAAATAGGGTCCGAATACAAGGTTGCCAGGCTACTGCCGAAATTCTTCTTCACCTTGTTGCCAGAAACCCCTTTCTCGAAAAGCCAAAAACTCTTGTTCTCCTTTTTATTTTCCTTGTGCCGATTTCTTGGTTTCACTTTTGGTTTAGCTGATTCTTCGTCCCCTCTCCCTTGGTGCTGAATAATCAATTGTTGTCATTCAAATCTCTAGAGCCGAATACCCCTTTGGTCGAATACTCTTAGTGCCGCCACTACCATTACCACCCAGTCGATTCTAGTGTAAGTGTTCGCTCTTCCAATCAGTTTTTTTTGCTAAGATTATTGTCCCTCACTCTTTCTAATCAACTTTGGTAGGGAATTAGTATCGGATCTCAGATCTTAGCTCTCTGCCAAATTGCTCTTTAGGTGTTTGCGGTTTTGGTAAGTATTCCTCTCCCATTGGCTAAGGTGGCCGAATGTTCATAGTTAAGGTAAGGAGACTTGTGTTGGATATGAGTCACCTATTATTATGGTTTTAATAGTTAAGATTGGTGCAGATCTTGGAGTTGGTTGTGGTTAGTGATTTAAGAAGGGGGCTGTTATACTTATCGCGCAAGGTAAGGTTAAGGTGAGGTTTCGGTTTTAGTAAAGATATGTATTAAGCATACAATTAATTGAAGGGTGACATCATTTGTAGGTTGGTGACTAAGGGAATCATAGCACGCTTGCTTACCAGGTGTGTACATACACTGCACACACAAGTAGATCGGCAAAAGCCGAAATGCCGAAAAGCTGAAAGTTAGGTTACAGTAGTCTTGCGAATGCGCGAACACTCGTGAGGAGGAAACCGATAGGTTGTCTGAGGCCCATGGGCGATTCCATGGACTTGGGTTGTGAATTGGCCAACTGGGCCAGAATAGGCTTAATGGGCCTGACGGGCTGTTGGGCCTATAATAGGCAAAAATTGATAATTGATGCTATGTGATAAAAATTGGTATGTAAGCATGTGTATAATGTGATTTGGGCCTAATGGGCCACATAAATGTGATTTGGGCCTAATGGGCCATATACAGGTGATTTGAGCCTAATGGGCCATATGAATGTGATTGGCCTAGTGGGCCATATGCAGGTATGTGGATTTGACTGGGCTTTGTAAGGGGTTTTGGGCCTAGTATATGATGACTACAAAAAACTTAATTAATTACTTGCGACCGTGGACAAGTCAAAGGGTTAAGGTGTGGCAATGGGTATATAGATGTCTAGGATTGGATCTAGGGAGAGCTTGGTACTTAAGTGGTCTTAATGTCCCACCTACTCTTCTTTGGAATCCTACCTGGTGCATAGTATTCATTCATATTAGCTCACGAGACTTGTTAACAGGCCAAGGTAAGTGAAAATCGTAATTAAGGGAAAATTACCGAAATGCCCCTAAGGGCGAAAATGGCCAAAGTACCCCTAGGTGTGGAATGTAAGTGATATGCATACATATGATATTTTGCTTAGGTTGCATATGGGATGAGAATTATGGAACGAAGGAAGTATATGAGGATCGCATGGTTGCTTGATAATCGTGGATCCAACAGCGGCTTTTAAAGCCCAATATGTAAATGAAGGTAGTTCCGCAACCTGGCTAACCTTGGTGTGTCGGTTGGGTGGGTTGATATTTATATCCTCACATGGTGTGACGGGGGACGGAGCTGGTGTGTAGCGGATGGATAATTTGGATGGGATTGCATTACATGTCTGATGTATGATGGTTTTTGTAACACCCCTTACCCGAGACCGTCGCCGGAGTCAAGCACGAGGCATTACCTGACTTAGCTTACTAATTCGGGGCATAAAAATTTACTTTTAAAATTAATTTAGTTTCATTCATTTAATATGTCCCTAAAAAGGGTCCTCGAGACCCTAAAATATGAAATTGAAACGGTTCAGGAACAAACCAGAATCAATAAAAATTTTCCGATCACTTAAACAAATCAAAACAATTTATTTCATCTTTCATAAAAAACTGTCCATCTGCATCATAGTTACTAAATAAATCATAACTTGAGTTATGAAACTCGAAATTCAAATCTGTAAATTTTATCAGAAACTAGACTCATATATCTTCTTACTAAATTTTTTTCAAAATTTTTGGTCTAACCAATTAGTACAGTTTATTAGTTAAAGTTTCCCCTGTTTTAGTGTTCGGCTGCTCTAACCTCTGTTCACTACGAATTAATTTTATCCCTGTAAAAAATTCAAATAACCATTCTGTGTATTTCATTTAAAAGTAGACTCAATAAGGAATCTATACATATAAAGTATAACTCCTAATTATTTTTTTAAAACTTTTAGTGAATTTCTAATATCAGAATAGGGGATTCAGAAATCACTCTGACCCTGTCTCACCAAAATTTAAATATCTCATAAAATACAACTCCTTTATTTACTATGCTATACATGCCATACTCAAAATGAAATGTCTAGCTATACCAATATAATCCTTGTGATAGTGTGCTCGGACCTCCGATGTTCTTTACGATTCCCGAGTTAGCTTGAAAAAACTATAAAAAGAAGGAAAATAAAGGGGGTAAGCATTAAGCTTAGTAAGTTTGCATGCTAATAAATAACAACATTCATAAGAATTATTTTACAACTTGGCATGATACTACTTAATGCAACTTCATTAATTGTCATAGACGTATTTTAAACTTTTTCACTTGCTCAGTTACTTAAATACTTACTTACTTAATCAAATTTATTAATACATTTTGCTTAACTTTTTCCTTATCAAGCATACATGAACATTATATACTTACCTTTGCTCTTCTAGCATGAACTTGTCTTACCTTTTTAGCATAACTCGTCTTGCCTTACCTTACCTTGATATTCTCTTTAAATTTTCTCGTTGAACCACTTGGAATACTAGGGATACACGGGTACCTTACCATTGCCATGACTTGTCATGGTGTTACGTGGTATCCTGTTGAAACTTACCATTGTCATGTCTTGACATGGTCTTACATGGTATCCTTGCCTTATAAACTCACCAATGCCATGCCTTGGCATGGTCTTACATGAGACTGTTGCCTTATAGTAACTTATCAATGCCATGTCTTGACATGGTCTTACATGATTTCCTTGCCTTAGAAACCTTACCAATTTCCATGCCTTGGCATGGTCTTGCATGGTATCCTTAAACCCTAATGTCATGACATTTGTATCCTACACATTCCTAAGGTTCAACCGAAACTTTCAGAAATTACTTCTCCTTCAATTCATGCTTGAGTCTTCTTTGAATAATTTAATAAAATAAATATACACATGCTGGAAATTAAAAGCATTAACATAAAATAATAGAATATTGCGTTTATTTACCGCAAACTTACCTCGAAACAAAATACGATCAACTATATCGATTTTATCCACTATCTTTTTCTTTCCCCGGTCTAACTCCCGATTTTGTTCTTCTCGATCTATAATAACAAATTTAGCTTATTTAATACTCACATTTGTTAAAACAGTCCTTCGCTCAAACTTTGGCAAAATTATATTTTTTCCCCTAAACTTCTACATATTTACAATTTTACCCCAAGGCTCGGAAATTAAACTTCATCCTATTTTATTATGTTTTATGACATGATGATAATTTTTCCCTTCTATGGCAACATCAAATTCTCACTCTAACATGTACTTATGAACATTAGGTATTTTTACCGATTATGTCGTTTTACTCGTTTTCACGTAAAATCGCTTAGAAAAAGTTGTTTAACACAATTTCAAGCTTCATATTCTATGATAAAACATCAAAATAAACACATTTCACCTATGGGTATTTTTCCAAATATAAACCCTAGGTTAAATTATTGCTAGAATAAGCTTAATCAAGTTACCGGGACTCCAAAGACATAAAGAACATTAAAAACGGGGCTAAAACAGACTTACAATTGAGCTTGGAAGCTTAAAAAACCCTAGATATGTCTTCCTCATGTGAAATTCGGCCAAGGGGTTGAAGATGGACCTAAATTGGCTTTTAATTTTGTTTTTAATTCATTTTAAAAACTAAATGACCAAAATGCCCTTAATTAAAAACTATGGTGTTTTATCTTCCTTTAGGTATTTTTGTCCAAACTAGTATAATGGTCTAATTACTATCCAAGGACCTCCACTTTAAAACCCATTACTCACAAGTACTTTGTACCTTTGTGAACTAGAACACACATTTTACAACTTTTGCAATTTAGTCCTAGATACCAAATTGAACCCTCTATCGATAAAATTTCTAAACGAAATTTTCACACGATCATGCAGTCATGCCATAGACCTTAAAATGATAATAAAATAAATTTTTTCTACCTCAGATCTGTGGTTTCGTAACCACTATTCCGTTTAGGCCCTATTTCGGGATGTTACATTTCTCCCCCCTTTAGGGATTTTTGTCCCCGAAAATCTTACCTGTGAAGAGATTTGGGTACTGTTTTCGTATAGCCTCTTCGGGCTCCCATGTAGCCTCGTCTACCCTATGTCTATTCCATAATACTTTCACAAGTGCAATATTTTTGTTCCTTAATTGCTTTACCTCTCGAGCTAGAATCTTTACCGGTTTTTCACCATAAGTCATGTCTGGCTGAATCTCAACCTCTGTCTGAGAAATCACATGTGTCGAATCTGAACGATAACGACGTAGCATAGACACATGAAATACATCATGAATCTTCTCTAACTTAATCAGCCAAGCTAACCGATATGCTAATGGTTCGACTCTCTCAATCACTTCAAACGGTCCAATAAAATGTGGACTTAGTTTGCCTTTCTTGCCAAATCTGAGAACTTTCTTCCACGGGGATACTTTCAAAAACACTTTGTCACCAACTTGATACTCAATATTTTTTCTCTTCAAATCTACATACGACTTCTGTCTGTCTGAAACTGCTTTCAAGCAATCTCTGATGACTTTTACTTTCTCTTCTGTTTCTTTAACTAGATCAACCTCGTAAATCTGATTTTCCTTAAGCTCTGTCTAATACAAAGGTGTGCGACATTTATGTCCATACAAAGCTTCATAAGATGCCATATTCAAACTTGACTAATAACTATTATTGTAGGCAAACTCTACTAATGGTAAGTACTTTTCCCAACTGCCTTGAAATTCCAGTATATAGCATCTAAGCATATCTTCAAGTACTTGAATAACTCTCTCTAACTGACCGTCGGTCTGAGGATGGAAAGTTGTACTAAAACTCAACTTTGTGCCCAAAGCTTCCTGTAACTTCTTCCAAAATCGTGAAGTAAATCTCGGATCTCTGTCTGAAATGATCAATAATGGTACCCCGTGTAGTCTGACTATCTCTGAAATATACAACTCGGCCAACTTGTCAAGTGAATAATCCATACGAACTGGGATAAAATGAGCCGACTTTGTTAACTTATCAATCACAACCCATACTGCATCTTTCTTTCTCGGTGTCAACGGTAATCCTGTAACTCGGTCCCATTTCCATTCAGGGACTAGCACAGGTTGCAATAAATGTGAAGGTACTTGATGTTCGGCCTTTACCTGCTGACAGATCAATCATCTAGAAACAAACTCTGAAATGTCCCTTTTCATTCCTACCCACCAGTACATTTTCTTCAAATCATTATACATCTTTGTACTACCTGGGTGAATAGACAAAGAACTACTATATGCTTCATGTAAGATCTTTTGAATAAGCTCATCATTATTTGGTACACATACCCTGTCTCTGAACATCAAACAACCGTCAGAACTGATCAGAAAATCTGACTCTATATCCGACTCACACTGAGCTCTTTTGGCTAACAACTCACTGTCATTTTTCTGAGCTTCACAAATTTCTTCAAGAAACATCGAATTAGCTCTCAAATCAGCTAAGATAAAACCATCATCTGATAAGGCTAGACTAGTGTCCAAAGCTTTTAATGCAAACAAAGATTTCCTACTCAAAGCATCAGCAACAATGTTTGCCTTACCTGGGTGATAATCGATCACTAGCTCCTAATCTTTAATCAACTCTAGCCATATTCTTTGCCTCAGATTCAAATATTTTTGGGTCATCAAATATTTCAAACTTTTGTGATCAGTGAATATTCGGCACTTCTCATCGTACAAATGATGTCTGCAGATCTTCAGTGCAAAAACAATGGCAACTAGCTCTAAATCATGTGCCGGATAGTTCTTCTCATGTGGTTTTAGCTGTCTAGAGGCATAAGCAATTACCTTTCCTTACTGCATAAGCACACAACCAAGTCCATTCAAAGACGCATCACTGTAAATCAGAAACTCCTTACCTGGTTCTGGTTGTACTAAAACAGGAGCTTCAGTCAACAATGCCTTTAACTTGTCAAAACTCTATTAACACTTCTCAGTCCATTCAAACTTGACATCCTTTCACAGTAATCTTGTTAGTGGGGTAGCTATCATGGAAAATCCCTCTACAAATCGTCTATAATATCTGGCAAGACAAAGAAAACTTCTAACTTCTGATACATTTCTAGGAGGCTTCCAATCAACAATGGCTAAAATCTTCATCGGATCAACCTTGATACCTTCACCTGAGACAATATGTCCAAGAAAACCAACTTCTCGTAACCAGAACTCACTTTTGCTAAACTTGGCATACAACTGATTATCTCTCAGAATCTGTAAAACTGTTCTCAAATGCTCTGCATGCTCAGTCTCATCATGAGAATAAATTAAGATATTATCAATGAATACAACTATAAACTTATCCAAGTACAGTCTGAAAATTTGATTCATTAAGTCCATGAAAATGGCAGGAGCATTAGTTAAGCCAAATGGCATCAGAAAGAACTCATAATGACTATACCTAGTCTGGAAAGCAGTCTTCGGGACATTTGACTCTTTAACTCGCAACTGATAGTATCCAGATCTCAAATCTATCTTGGAGAACATAGTGGCTCCCTTCAATTGATCAAACAAACCATTAATTCTAGGCAATGGATACTTGTTCTTTACTGTTACCTTTTTAAGCTGCTAGTAATCTATGCACAATCTCATCAATCCGTCTTTCTTTTTCACAAATAGCACTGGTGCACCCCGTGGTGAACTGGGTCTTGCAAAGCCTTTATCTATTAATTCCTACAACTGAGCTTTCAATTCTTTCAATTCTAACAGGGCCATTCTATAAGGAGCAATAGAAATGGGTGTGGTACCTAGAATCAACTCAATACCAAACTTAACTTCTCTAACAGGAGGCAAAGCTGGTAGTTCTTCCGGAAACACATACGGAAACTCACATACCACAAGCACTGATTCAATTTTCAATTCTAGATTTTTAATGTTCAACACAAAAGCAAGATAAGCTTCATACCCTTTTCTCAAACATTTTTGAGCAGACATAATAGAAATCATGGCAAATGAACTATCTGACTCTTCTGAATTAACCCGAAGAATTTCAACATTTTCACATTTCAACTCAATGAATTTCTTTCCACAATTCACTATCACATCATGTGTAGTCAACCAATCCATACCAAGAATCACATCAAACTCATCAAATGGTAATAGCATGAGATCAGCCGAAAAGCATTAGCCTCTAATCATCATTAAGCTCATCCTCAAATCTTTTGCACATAATAGCCTCTGTAGACACACATTCTCGAGCATAATTGCTGAGTCTAACAAACTCACACTTATATTCAGTCACTGTCATATTGTCCTATTTCAACTCTAGAAACTCTTTTCTTTTCTGGTCAACAAACCTCTGAGTGATGTACTTTTTATGGAATTCCTCCTGAAAGAAATCCCAAGTGACTCTCTCTTTCGGTACAACTGATACAAGTGTCTTCCACCAATGGTAGGCCGAATCTCTAAGAAGTGATACAACATATTTCATGCATTTCTCAGGTGTGCAAGATAACTCATCAAAGACTCTGATAGTATTCTCGAGCCAAAATTCTGCCTTTTCTGCATCATCATCTTTTGTAGCTCGAAACTCTTCGGCTCCTTGTTTTCTGATTTTATCAACTGGTGGTTTTTCTCTTATAACTGTACCTGTGACTGGGGGAGCTACATGGGTGGTCTGAGGATCATGAGGGGGTGGAGGTCTAACAGCCGGATTCGTACCAACAAACTTGGCAAACCATTCATTCATAGCTTGGAAGAAGGCTTCTCGAGCCCCTCCTCCCTGACTAATTGTAACGGGCCTTTCACTACTAATTGGTGGCACCGTCCCTTCTGCAGGAGCCGGCGTGTTCATCTCTACATCATCTGCACCAACTTGTTCGGGATCCATAACTATAAAAGAAAACATTTTAAAATCGTCAGGAGTCGTCACACTATCAACATATAAGTATGGCATGTATAGCTAGACTCTTACTCATACTAAATATTCCGAGAACCAACTAGACCTTTACTCTGATACCAATAAATGTAACACCCCTTACCCGAGACCATCGCCGAAGTCGAGCACGAGGCGTTACCTGACTTAGCTTACTAATTCGGGGCATAAAAATTTGCTTTTAAAATTAATTTGGTTTCATTCATTCAATATGTACCTAAAAAGGGTCCTCGAGACCATAAAACATGAAATTGAAATAGTTCGGGAGCAAACTGGAATCAATAAGAATTTTTTGATCACTTAAACAAATCAAAACAATTTATTTCATCTTTCATAAATAAATTGTTCATCTGCGTCATAGTCACTAAATAAATCATAACTCGAGTTACGAAACTCAAAATTCAAATCCATAAATTTTCTATGAAACTAGACTCATATATCTTCTTACTGATTGTTTTTCAGAATTTTTGGTGTAGCCAATTAGTACAGTTTATTAGTTAAAGTTTCCCCTATTTCAGTGTTTGGCTGCTCTGACCTCTGTTCACTACGAATTAATTTTGTCCCTGTACAAAATTCAAATAACCATGCCGTTTATTTCATTTAAAAGTAGACTCAATAGAGAATCTATACATATAAAGTATAACTACTAATTTTTTTTTAAAATTTTTAGTGAATTTCTAATATCAGAATAGGGGATTTAGAATTAACTCTGACCCAGTCTCACCAAAATTTAAATATCTCATAAAATACAACTCCTTTATTTACTATGTTTCTTTCATATGAAAATAGACTGAATAATATTTAATTCTATATCTCATTCACTATCTAAATTCACTTTTGCTATTTTTAGTGATTTTCCAAATTCACATCATTACTGCTGTCTAATACTGTTTTAAAGCTAATTTCAACTTTTTCATGATTTCCATGGAATAACTAGCATTTAGGCATACATAACACAAAACATGTCCTTGATTAGCCATTCCAATAGCTAATCATTATCAAGCATTTACATACAATTCATTAGCCATATCATAAGATCATACACACAAAAGGTCTATGATGCTATACATGCCATACTCAAAATGAAATGTCTAGCTATACCAATATAATCCTTGAGATAGTGTGCCCGGACCTCCAACATACTTTACGATTCCCGAGTTAGCTTGAAAAAACTATAAAAAGAAGGAAAATAAAGGGGGTAAACATTAAGGTTATTAAGTTTTCATGCAAATAAATGACAACATTCATAAGAATTATTTTACTACTTGGCATGATACTACTTAATGCAACTTCATTAATTGTCATAGACATATTTTAAACTTCTTCACTTGCTCACTTACTTAAATACTTACTTACTTAATCAAATTTATTAATACATTTTGCTTAACTTTTTCCTTATCAAGCATACATGAATATTATATACTTACCTTTGCTCTTCTAGCATGAACTTGTCTTACCTTTTTAGCATAAATCGTCTTGCCTTACCATACCATGATATTCTCTTTAAATTTTCCCGTTGAACCACTTGGAATACTAGGGATACACGGGTACTTTACCATTTCCATGACTTGTCATGGTCTTACGTGGTATCCTTTTGAAACTTACCATTGCCATGTCTTGACATGGTCTTACATGGTATCCTTGCCTTATGAACTCACCAATGCCATGTCTTGGCATGGTCTTACATGGGGCCTTTACCTTATAGTAACTTATCAATGCCATGTCTTGACATGGTCTTACATGATTTCCTTGCCTTAGAAACCTTACCAATTGCCATGCCTTGGCATGGTCTTACATGGTATCCTTAAACCCTAATGTCATGACATTTGTATCCTACACATTCCTAAGGTTCAACTGGGACTTTCTGAAATTACTTCTCAGTCAATTCATGCTTGAGTCTTCTTTGAATAATTTCATAAAATAAATATACACATGCTGAAAATTAACAACATTAACATAAAATAATAGAATATTGCATTTATTTACCGCAAACTTACCCTGAAACAAAATACGATCAACTATATCAATTTAGTCCACTATCTTTTTTCTTTCCCCGATCTAACTCCAGATTTCGTTCTTCTTGATCTATAATAAAAAAATTAGCTAATTTAATACTCAGATTTATTAAAACAGTCCTTGACAAAAAACTTTGGCAGAATTACATTTTTCCCCTTAAACTTTTACATATTTACATTTTTGCCCCAAGGCTTAGAAATTAAACTTCATCCTATTTTCTTATGTTTTATGATATGCTGATCATTTTTCGCTTCTACAAAAACATCAAATTCTCACTCTAAAATGTACTTATGAACATTAGGTATTTTTACCGATTATATCGCTTTACTCGTTTTCACGTAAAATCGCTTAGCAAAAGTTGTTTAACACAATTTCAAGCTTCATATTCTACCATAAAAAATCAAAATAAACACATTTCACCAATGGGTATTTTTCCAAATATAAACCCTAGGTTAAATTATTGCTAGAATAAGCTTAATCAAGTTACCAGGACTCCAAAAACATAAAGAATATTAAAAACGGGGCTAAAACGGACTTACAATTGAGCTTGGAAGCTTGAAAAACCCTAGCTATGTCTTCCTCATGTGAAATTCGGCCAAGGGGTTGAAGATGGACAAAAATTGGCTTTTAATTTTGTTTTTAATTCAATTTAATAACTAAATGACCAAAATGCCCTTAATTAAAAACTATGGTGTTTTATCTTCTTTTAGGTATTTTTGTCCAAACTAGTATAATGGCCTAATTACTATCCAAGGACCTCCACTTTAAAAACCCATTACTCACAAGTACATAGTACCTTTGTGAACTAGAACACACATTTAACAACTTTTGCAATTTAGTCCTAGATACCAAATTGAACCCTCTATCGATAAAATTTCTAAACGAAATTTTCACACAATCATGAAATCATGCCATAGACCTTAAAATGATAATAAAAATAAATTTTTCTACCTCGAATTTGTGGTTTCGTAACCACTATTCCGTTTAGGCCCTATTTCGGGATGTTACAGTTTTTGGAATGCTTTTTTTTGTTGAGGGTTGTACACACTGAGTTTGCGAAAACTCTCCCCCTTTTTTATTTTATTTTCAAGTGATGCACAGTAGGAGGTTCAATGTCTGGAGGGACTTTGGGTGGCCAGCTAGCAAGATAATTTGGACTTGTTTTTATTTTCTAAGCATATAAGTTTTTAATTTGTTAAGTATGTTTCAGACCACATTGTAATAAGGTTTTCGTTATGTTATTATTACTTGAATTATTATTATTATTTTTATTGTAATTACGAGAAGTTGAACATGGGTTTCCTAAATTATAGTCTGTTTTCTACGTTTCCGCAACTAAATTTTTAAATGATAAGTTTTCTTAAATCAAACGTTTTAAACAAGACTCCCGTAGCTGAAAGGTGTTTTTTTTAAGTTAATTAAGGTTTCTTTTATTTTAAGAAGGGTTTTCAATGAAAACACGGTTTTCGCTAAAACACTTCAATGTGACATGCCAGATTTGGCCGTAACGTCTGGGCCGAGTTTGGGGTGTTACATTTAGTAGTATTAGAGCCCTGTTGCAAAACTCGAGCTGTGAAGTGGGCCTTATTATTATTTGGTTTCTTTTTCTATTTAAAAAATATATATTGGATCATACTATTTTGGAAAAAGGAAAATCTTATTGAGCGACACACCGAGTCTCCGATGTCGAACCAAGTAAGTACTTTTTAAGTTTGTTTAAATTGTTATATAGTAGATAGTTAGAGGCCTACTTTAGATGATTATGTCAGAATGGAACTGAAGCTCGTAGGATCTTGAAACTGTAGAGGATTTTCAAAAACAATCTTCTCTTTAAATACTTTCATAAAACATCGGTTTAATTTTTGAAACTAACTAAAACTTCATAAAAATTTCTAATCCAGATAATACGCGAATCGACGATGAGTGCTAGAAGAGGTGCAAGAGGCCGTGGCCGAGGGCGCAGAAGTATTAGGGCTGAGTCATCGGCATCGGGCCATATGATCGATGTTGGAGTAGAAGAGGCTCCGACCTCACCTGTGGCTGGGAATGGACAGTATGATCAGGCCGCAGGAGAAGATGCATTGTCACAGGCAATGCTGAGAATTTTGGAAAGGGTCACTGTGCCCAATAATGGCAGCGAAAATCGGGGGTCCATTCTAGAGCGACTTCGTTCAAACGGGGCTGAGATCTTTAAGGGCGTGGTAGGCGTGGCTCCTAACATGGCGGAATATTGGTTGGAGGCCACCGAAAGGATAATGGAGGACCTGGACTGCTCACCGAAACAAAGGCTAAAATGACTAGTGTTACTGCTTAGAGAAGAAGCCTACCATTGGTGGTTGATAGTGAAAGAGGGCACCCAACTGAAGCGGGTCACTTGGGAGTTTTTCAAAGCTGCATTCCAAGGGAAGTATGTAAGTGCAAGCTATGTGGATGCTAGAAGGAAGAAGTTCTTAAACCTGACCCAAGGAAACAAATTTGTGGTGGAGTATGAAGCGGAGTTTCTACGCCTTAGTAGGTATGCAAGGGTCATGGTGGCAACGGACTATGAGCGTTGCGTTAGATTTGAGGATGAACTTAGAGATAGCCTCAAGGTATTAATAGCTCCACAAAGGGAGTGAGATTTCTCAAAGTTGGTGGAGAAGACAAAAATAGCGGAGGAGGTAAAGCGCACTGAGTGCCTAAATCGGGAAAAAGAAAGCGGTGAGAATAATAGGGAGGCTGAGACTCCTAGTGTTGGACAGAGGCCTAGGGCTAGGGCCAGAAATGATGGGCTAGTTAGAGCAGGGCCTCCTGCTATTAATCCAAGGGTGCCACCTTCTGCTGTTTATGGGAAAGGTCATGTAGGCGAGTGTTGGAAGAGGACGGGTGCTTGTCTAGCGTGTGGATCCTTGGAGCATAGGATCAAGGATTGCCCTAGAATGCTAGGTCGGGTGCCAGTCGTGGACCGAGGTGGTGTACAGCCACCGAGGGGTGGTCAGCAACCACTGAGAGGCCGTGATCAGGCTAGGGGTGGTGACGGTAATAGACGTGGACGTGCCGTACTAGGCAGAAACGCAGGCCATGCAGAGGCGAGGTAGCCAGCTTTGGTTTATGCTGCTCCTCACTGAGAAGACGAAGATGCTCTAGAAGTGAATACTGGTATGTACTTTATCCATAGTGTGCGATCTATCTATTTTGAAATTAGAAATAGAGTGCGCAGCAGAAGTGTAATGGTGTAACCTAAGCGATGTGACATCAATATCCTCAACTGTTTGAATCAAGTAAATTTCGAGGATGAAATTTCTTTTAGGGGGTAAAGTTGTAACGCCCCCAAAAAAATCTCGAAACCCAAAAATCTTGAAATCTCAAACTTTTTCTGTTTTCAGTTTTGATAAAAATTGTGTTTTATATTCCTAGCCAAGTGATAATTATACTAGGTCTTAATTAAGGTTTGAGTTCAAATCTAGGGGTAGAAGAAATTATCGTTTAGTTATTAAAAGAATCAGGGTTGGTAAGTAGTTGGGCTTTTAAATAAAGATAGGGGAAAATAGCATCAAAAAGCCTTGTGGAGGAGTGGCTAAGTGACGCCACTTAGGGAGTAAGGAGGTGGCATTAGTAGCTAGCAAGGAGATCCAAGGTTCGAATCCTAGCTTAGTAGTTTTAGAAGTTTAATTTTGGCCTTTTAGAAGGATGGAAGTGGCGTAAAGATGGACTCCAAGGGGAGTGTTCAAAAGAGAAAATTAAGGAAAAGATCAAAGGGTTATCATGGAGAAAAACGAGGAGATGAGAAGGGAGAAGTGATGGAGCCAAATTGGGAATTGGGCATGGAAAATTCAGCTATAAGGGCTATAAATAGGGGTCGAATACAAGGTTGCCAGGGTACTGCCGAAATTTTTCTTCACCTTGTTGCTAGAAACCCCTTTCTTTAAAAGCCGAAAACCCTTGTTCTCCTTTTTATTTTCCTTGTGCCGATTTCTTGGTTTCACTTTTGGTTTAGCCGGTTCTTCTTTCTCTCTCCCTTGGTGTCAAATAATCAATTGTTGCCATTCAAATCTCTAGAGCCAAATAACCCTTTGGCCAAATACTCTTGGTGCCGCCACTACCATTACCACCCAGTCGATTCTAGTGTAAGTGTTAGCTCTCTGCTGAATTGCTCTTTAGGTGTTTACGATTTTGGTAAGTATTCCTCTCCCATTGGCTAAGGTGGCCGAATGTTCATAGTTAAGGTAAGGGGACTTGTGTTAGATACGAGTCACCTATTATTCTGGTTTTAATAGTTAAGATTGGTGCAGATCTTGGAGTTGATCATGGTTAGTGATTGAAGAAGGGGGTTATTATAATTATCGAGCAAGGTAAGGTAAAGGTGAGGTTTCAGTTTTAGTAAAGATATGTATTAAGCATGCGATTAATTGAAGGATGATATCGTTTGTAGGTTGGTGACTAAGGGAATCGATGAACGCTTGCTTACCAGGTGTGTACATACACTGCACACACAAGTAGATCGACAAAAGCCAAAATGCCCAAATGCCGAAAAGCTGAAATGCCAAAAAGCCAAAAGTTGGGCTATAGTAGTCTTGCGAGTGCGCGAACACTCGTCAAAGGGTTTGACTGGGCTAGTGGTCCATATGCAAGTATGTGGATTTGACTGGGCTTTGTAAGGGGTTTTGGGCCTAGTATATGATGACTACATAAAACTTAATTAATTACTTGCGACCGTAGACAAGTCAAAGGGTTAAGGTGTGGCAACGGGTATATGCATGTCTAGGATTGGATCTAGGGAGAGCTTGATACTTAAGTGGTCTTAATGACCCACCTCTTCTTCTCTGGAATCCTACCTGGTGCATAGTATTCGTTCATCTTAGTTCATGGGACTTGTTAACGGGCAAAGGTAAGTGAAAACCGTAATTAAGAGAAAATTACCGAAATGCCCCTAAGGGCAAAAATGACCAAAATACCCCTAGGTGTGGAATGTAAGTGACATGCATACATATGATATTTTGCTTAGGTTGCATATGGGTTGGGAATTATGGAACGGAGGAACTATATGAGGATCGCATGGTTGCTTGACAATCGTGGATCCAACGGCAACTTTTAAAGCCTAATATGTAAATGAAGGTGGTTCTGCAACTGGGCTACCCTTGGTTCGGTTGGGTGGG
Source organism: Gossypium longicalyx (assembly GCA_025698465.1). Classification (NCBI taxonomy): domain Eukaryota; kingdom Viridiplantae; phylum Streptophyta; class Magnoliopsida; order Malvales; family Malvaceae; genus Gossypium; species Gossypium longicalyx. Next base: position 82,647,971 of record CM047002.1, read on the forward strand.
TCGATATTTATATCCCCACATGGTGTGATGGGGGACAGAGCTAGTGTGTAGCGGATGGATAATTTGGATGAGATTGCATTGCATGTTTAATGTACGATGGCTTTTGGAATGCTTGTTTTTTTTTTTTTTGAGGGTTGTACACACTGAGTTTGGAAAAACTCACCCCCTCTTTTATTTTATTTTCAGGTGATGCACAGTAAGAGGTTCGATGTCTGGAGGGTCTCTGGGTGGCCAGCTAGCAAGATAATTTGGACTTGTTTTTATTTTCTGAGCATATAAGTTTTTAATTTATTAAGTATGTTTCAGACCACATTGTAATAAGGTTTTCATTATGTTTGTCGAAAGCAATTTTAAATTGAGTTTTGGAAACTGGAAATCGACTTTAAGAAAAAAGAAACTGGGAGTCGCCACTAACCTTTTTAGGTGTGATTGGATCACCAATAAATCATTTGGTTTAAAATCATTAGTTTTGGTCTACGAAATCAAGAAAATGGGTTCGGGAGTCGGTTACGAACGAGGAAGGATTAGCACCCTCGTAACGCCCAAAAATTGGTACCTAATTGATTATCAAGTGTCTTTAAGGTCAGAAATTTGAAGGTTTTAAGATACAATCCTCTTTTATTTACAATGTTTTGATTGAAAAATTTAGGCTCGCTTATTTCAAACGAGTTAAAATATCACATCCAGTAAGTTTAGAAGCAATATTTTAAAACTTTTGAAGCTAAGCTTGTCTTTTGGAAATTTCTATTTCGAAACAACAAAACGCCATATCCAGTGAGTTAGGACACAATGCTTTGAAATCTCGAAAATAGTTGTTTATATTTTAAAAACTCAAAACGTTTAGAAGGGTACTTGAATGTTCGAATTCGATGAGAAAAATCGCAACCCAGTAAGTTAGGACACTATCTTTCCCGAAGCTTCCAAACATTAAGTATTGCCTTTATATTTTGGAAAACTTTTAAGTAATTTGGTAAATATGAATTTCTTTATTTAAAACGTTGACTCATGCAGAAGAATGGCGTTAATACATATCACAAGACAAATATACCGAAGGTAATAAATTACAACATATTACAATTCATAATAATATAGGCAAATAAGAAATAACCTAAAATAATGAAATATAAACATTATAAGATGATTATGCTAAAAGATAAACCTATATACAATGTTAGTAAATACAAAACAATTCATAAAAAATTAAAGAATATAAAAAATAGAAGTGGAAATCAAAATTTATAATAATAAAAAGTGACAAAATAACACTTAAAAAACAAATACGAATAATTAAAATACCAAATCAACATTGATAAAAAGGTAAAATAATAATAATATTTAAAAATATATATATGTATATAATAATTATCATATTTAAATGAGTAACATATGTAAAAAAATTTAAAAGAAAAGAATATAATAATATATAACAATTTAATATACATAGGAAAATATTTTTAAAAAAAATATAAAAAAACTTTTATTATTAAAACAATTAAAAATATTATACATATTAAATATTTTAAATAAATAATATAAAACATTAAGATTTTTAAGAGAATAAAAATATATAATAGATAATATTTTAAAAAAAGGATTATATGCAAAAAATATATATATAAAATCTTTAAATCCATTTAACATATGATATAATATATATAATTTTAAAACAATTCATAATAGATACAAAATATATAAAAATATGTAGTAAATAATTTTTAATAAAAAAATAGAAGATGAAATATATACACAATATAATAATAATATAATAAATAATACAAATTTAAAAATATAATACTTAATAATAATTTTAAAATAGCATTACTAAATAATATAATAATAAAACTAATATATATATATATAAGGATTAATACATAATAAATAACAGGTGAAAATAATTGTATAATTATATAATAAAATATATATAGGTTTAGAATAAAACAAATAATATATAATATAAAATTAATAAAAAACACATAGGATTAAATTTTAAATTTTATAAAATTATAGGGGCGAAATTAGGAAAAAAAACTGAATCTGGGATTTAAATGAAACGCGCGCAAAAGGTGAGGGACTCATCGGGCAAAATACCCTATTCCCAAGGAAGCGTGCTTACTCAGATCTACCCCAAAATGGCCCTAAAGATTAAATTGAATTTAAAGACAAAGTTCTGGGCCAAATTAAAAATAAATTGAATTTAATTACAAAAATGAAAAAAGCGGAAGGACCAATTGGGACATTTCCCCAAATATCGAAAACATGCGGATCCTCCCCGAGTTACGGGTCAACACGCGGATCTTGAGGCCTTGAAACGACACCGTTTTGGTCACTAAACGATCACCCCAAAACGACGTTGTTCGGGAAGCTTATAAATACAAAAAAACTTTAAAATTTCATTTCTATCCGTGTTTTTAAAAAAAAATTAAAAATACTCTGAAAGAGGAAGGAAAAGGGGGCCCTCGAAGCTCTGGACAAGCCTCCGTCATCAGGAGGTTCACGCGCCTTACGCGCCCAAGCGTCGTCCTTTACGCTGTCGTACACGACCCTCGGAGGTTAGAAACCTCGATTTTTGACGCAAAAACGAAAGGTAAAACACTTTTTCACGTTTTAAAGCTATTTATCAAACTGTTTGTGTATGTATATATGCTTTGAACACAAAAAATAAAAAATAAAATAGAAGATTCACCTCTTTGGAAAAAACTGTTTGTATTTGCTTTTTATTTTTGTCCCTGTATGCGTATCATTTATAGGTTACAAAGGGGCTTTTTATAGCCACTGTTTTTAGAGTTACAGATTAGGTAAGTATTTTTCTTTCAATTTCTTGCTATTTCGGCCGTGCTCTGTCGTTCTTCTTTCCCTTTTTGCAGGTACTCCCAAGGATTACGGTGCCAATCGGGCATTGACTGGGCGTTGGGTTGTGGCGCAAGGGCTTGACGATGGGTGCTTGCGGCGCTAGGGTTTGCTGGAAACCCTAGCTTCTGATTTGGGGTCCGTGTATTTGGGACTCGTTGGGCCTGCTAAAATTTGGGCCACGATTGTATTTGGGTTGTGGTGTATTGGGTCACTGTAACGGGCTATGGGGTATTATTTTAGGTACTGATTTGGGCTTTGGTTTGTTTGGCCTTGTAACTGTAAATGGACTATTTTAAAAAAAAGACTTTTATTTTAATTTGGTTTATTCAATTATTTTAAAATACAGCTCGGGCAAAATATGGTTCATACAGCTGCCCCTCTTTGCTCATTGCCGTGTAACGAGAATAGAGCAAAGACTATAAAAGGACCAATTTTGCCCGGGCTCACCGAGTCTTGAGTTCTTGGTCTTTGATCTTCTCCAAATGGCCACCAACCCGTATGATAGCTTCAACTTGCTTCACTGTAACTTCAGGAAAGCAATACCTGCTATCTTCAGCCTGCTCCATTGCAAACTTTAGGGACACCATGCTAACATCTTTGATCTACTCCCTACTGCTTAGGGAGATAACATCTGTAATTTTAGCCTGTTACCCTACTACTTAGGGGATTAAGGCGAGTGGCCAAAATCTGCTCCATTGCTGATATATGGAGATAAGATTTGCCAAAATTTGATCTGTTACCCTACTGCTTTAAGATCTGCTGGAATTTGATCTGCTCCGCCCCTGCTTAGCAAAGATAAGATCTGCTGTACTTTGCCTGTTACCCTACTGCTTAGGGAGTTAAGGCGAGTTTTCGATCTACTCCACTCCTACCAGTGGGATGAGATCTGCTATATTTTTTATCTGTTCCCTGTAAACACAGGGATGCTAAATCTGCTATCTTCAACTTGTTCCCTATAAACACAGGGATGCCAAGCTGAAATCTTCGATCTGCTTCGCTGTAAGCATAGGAATGTCAGACCTGCTATGTCTTCGATCTACTCTCCGTCAAATATGGAGATGCCCAATCTATTTCTTCGATTTTTTCTCTGACAATACAGAGAAGCCAAATCATCTTGGATCTGCTTTAGCGTGAACACCTGAAGGCCAGATCTGCTATGTCTTTGATTTGCTCTTTGTAAACACAAGGATGCTAAATCATCTTGGATCTGCTTCAATGTGAAAATACCCGAAGGTCAGATCTGCTATGTCTTCGATCTGCTCTCCGTCGAATATGGAGATGCCAAATCTATTTCTTCAATTTGTTCTCTAACAATACAGAGATGCCAAATCATCTTGGATCTGCTTCAGTGTAAACACCTGAAGATCAGATCTGTTATGTCTTCGATTTGCTCCTTGTAAACAAAAGGATGCTAAATCATCTTGGATTTGCTTCGATGTGAAACATCCAAAGGTCAGATCTGCTATGTCTTTGATCTACTCTTCGTCGAATATGGAGATGCCAAATCTGTTTCTTCGATTTATTCTCTGACAATACAGAGATGCCAAATCATCTTGGATTTGCTTTAGCGTGAACACCTAAAGGCCAGATTTGCTATACTTTAACTTGTTACCCTACTGCTTAGGGGGTTAAGGCGCATCTTCGATCTGCTCCACTACTGCTTAGGGAGATAAGATCTGCAATTTTGACCTGTTACCCTACTGCTTAGGGGATTAAGGCGAGTCGCCGTTGATCTGCTCCGCTACTGCTTAGGGAGATAAGATCTGTAATTTTAGCCTGTTACCCTACTGCTTAGGGGGTTAAGGCGCTGAATTTTGTAATTTTCAATCAATCTTGCTATATTTTTCACTAGGGAATCCACCTGTAGAATTGATTTCCTCACATTTATGCTTATGCCAAATAATTAAGATGCCATGATCGAAATGAGTCAAATGCTCCTAATTAGACATATTATGATGCAAAAATGTTTATAAAAATGACTCCTATTTCGGACCTCATCCCTCATTCCTTCATCGAAGTTTGTCCTTACTTCTCTCGAAGTCTTACTCCTACTCATCTTGTGGGTTTGTACCATTCTTCAAATGCTATGACCCGCTGAAAATGTCTGTAAGATGATCCTCTCTTAGGATCGAATCGTTTGATTTGTTCAATCATCATTTTGGACAAAAGAAAGAATTTCCTCGAGTTCTTTCAAACCTCACTTACGTGAATTCCTCGAATAATTGTTCTGTTTTAGTTTCTTGTATTATCTAGAAATTTCCAGAGTAATGCGCGAAACTTCATTTGTGAAAATTATTTGGTTCATCTATCATTATTTCAATGCAACATACTTTAAGAATATTGTAAGATAAATTCAATCTTGGGAATAATTAGATTTGAATGATTTGTCAAAAATACAAAGGAAATAAATCTGATAGCATATCTTTGAGAAGAAAAAGAATCTAAAGATAGCAAACAGGACAAAAATTAGATGCCCTAGATATCGCTGCTTGAGCGCCTATACACTAGCTCCATGAATACTTCCTTGAGTTCAATCATGTGTTTAGAAGTTCCAAAATACTTTGTTGATGCCCCGGTATGCAACGTACTTCGTTCTTTGTTGAATCAGATATAGCAAGATTACCATGTACTCTTCAAAATTTGAGCTGCCCTTTCGGGTTTTCAACTCAAAACCCCTTTGATCACAAGGCGCCCTTTTGCGGGTTTTCACCTTGGCCTCTCCATTTTATTTTTTTCCAAAAACTCAAGGTGCCCTTTGCGGGTTTTCACCCTGAATTCTTCTCTCATTTAGACAAATTACTTTTTGACTGAGTCTGAATTCACTGGATTGGGTAAACTCTTCCCATCCATTTCCATTAAGATCAATGCACCCCCAGAGAAGGCCTTCTTCACGACATACGGCCCTTCCCAATTCGGCATCCATTTTCCTCTAAAGTCCTTCTGAAAGGGAATGATCCTTTTCAGCACAAGATCCCCCTCGTGGAATTCTCTTGATCGAACCTTCTTGTTATAAGCTCGCATCATTCGCTTTTAATACATCTGACCATGACGAATGACTCTCATCCTCTTTTCCTCAATCAAGTTCAACTGATCATATCGTGCTTGTATCCATTTAGCCTCATCCAACTTTATCTCCGATAAAATTCAAAGAGACGGTATTTCAACTTCAATGGGTAACACTACCTCCATCCCGTAAACCAATGAAAAAGGAGTTGCCCCAGTAGAGGTTCTGACAGAGGTTCGATAGGCAAAAAGTGCAAACGGAAGTTTCTCATGCCAATCTCTATAAGTCTCAGTCATTTTCCCCACTATCTTCTTGATGTTCTTATTGGCAGCTTCCATTGCCTCATTCATCTTTGGGCGATATAGAGAAGAGTTATGATGCTTAATCTTGAACTGACTGCAAACTTCTGCTCTTGTTCTATCGTTCAAGTTTAATGTATTGTCTGATATGATCCTTTCAGGCATCCCATACCGACAAATGATCTCTTTCTTCAAGAATCGACTCACAGCCGACTTAGTAACATTTGCATAAGAAACAGCCTCTACCCATTTCGTGAAGTAATCAATGACCACAAAGATAAAGTGATGCCCATTTGAAGCTTTTGGTGATATTGGCCCAATGACATCAATGCCCCACATGTAAAAAGGCCATGGAGAAGTCATAACATGTAGAGGGGAAGGTGGTACATGAATTTGTCTCCATAAATCTGACATTTATGGCATTTCTTGGCGTAGTTGATACAATCCCCTTCCATGGTAGACCAATAATATCCAAACCTCATGACTTGTCTAGCCATCGTGAAACCATTAGCGTGCGTCCCACAAACACCCTCGTGAACTTCTTCCAAGATTAACTTAGCTTCCACGGCGTCAACACATCTCAACAATACCTGGTCCTTTCTTCTTTTGTACAAGATGTCCCCATCCAAAACGTAGTCACAGGCTAATCTTCTTAAAGTTCGCTTATCATTTTCAGTTGCCTGTTCTGGGTATTTATGATCTCTCACATATCGCAATATATCTTGATACCAAGGGTTATCATCCTTTTCTTTTTCCTCAATGTTACAACAATAAGCTGGAGCCTCAAAGATACTCATCTGAATGGGTCACATTTCCTCCTCTTTATTCACTTTGATCATTGAAGCCAAGGTTGCTAGAGCATCTGCCATCTGGTTTTCGTCTCGTAGGATATGAATGAAAGTGATGTCATCGAACTCCTCAAGTAACCCTAAAACTACCTTTCGATAATTGATCAGTTTAGGATATCTTGTCTCCCATTAACCTTTAAGCTGGTAAATTACCAACGCAGAGTCTCTATATACTTCCAAGATTCTTATTCTTCGCTCTATAGCCGCTCGGGGTCCCATGATGCACGCTTCATACTCGGCCATATTATTTGTGCAATCAAAATCCAACTTGCACGTGAATGGATAATAATCACCGTTTTGGGACATCAGGACTGCCCCAATTCCATTTCCCACTGCATTGGATGCCCCATCAAAACTCATCTTTCAAGAATAATCCTCTGTAGTTGCTAAACATATCAATTCCTCATTTGGGAAATCAAAATTCAACGGCTCATAATTCTCTAGAGCTCTACTAGCCAGAAATTCCACTATCACACTTCCTTTTATAGCCTTCTGGCTCACATAAACTATGTCAAACTCTGAAAGCAGAATTCGCCACCTCGCCATTCTTCCATTCAAAGCTGTTGACTCCATCATATACTTCAGAGGATCAAGTTTTGAAATAAGCCAAGTAGTATGATACAACATATATTGCCTCAATCTTCGAGTCGTCCAGATTAAAGGACAGCACAATTTCTCAATGGGCCAATATCTCATCTCACACTCTGTGAATTTCTTGCTGAGGTAGTATATCGCCTTCTCTTTTCTTCCCGACTCATCATGTTGGCCAAGCACACATCCCATAGAATTACTAAACACTGATAAGTATAGTATTAATGGTCTATCTGGATTGGGAGGAGATAACACTGGAGCATTTAACAAGTATTGCTTAACCTTATCAAAAGCATTCTGGCATTCCTCATCCTAAGTGCCTTGATTGTGCTTTCTAATGAGGCGAAACATAGGATCACATTTCTCAGTTAGTTGTGAAATAAACTGAGCAATATAATTCAACCTTCCGAGAAAATCTCGAACTTCCTTCTGAGTATGCGGTGGAGGCAAATCTCGTATGGCTCTAACTTTGTCTGAGTCGACTTCTATTCCCTTTTTGCTGACCACAAAGCCTAGTAATTTCCCTGACCTTGCTCCAAAAGTACATTTTGCTGGATTAAGTTTTAACTAAAACCTTCGTAATCTCAGATACAGCTTCCTTAAAACTTCAATATGTTCCTCCTCCATTCGAGATTTGGCAATCATATCATCAACATACACCTCAATTTCCTTGTGCATCATATCATGAAATAAGGTCACCATGGCCCTTTGGTATGTTGCCCCTGTATTCTTCAACCCGAAAGGCATTACTTTATAACAGAAGGTTCCCCATAATGTTATGAAGGTGGTTTTATCCATGTCTTTAGGATGCATCTTTATCTGATTGTACCCTGAGAAACCATCCATGAAGGAGAACAACGAATATCCCGCTGTGTTGTCTACCAAAGTGTCTATGTGAGGCAGAGGGAAATTATCTTTTGGGCTAGCTTTGTTCAGATCCCTGTAATCAACACACATTCGTACCTTTCTATCCTTCTTAGGAACTGGTACAATGTTAGCTACCCATTCAGAATACTTCACCTCTTGTAAGAATCCTGCATCGAACTGTTTCTTGACTTTATCCTTTATTTTTAATACGATATCTGGTCTCATTCTTCGCAATTTCTATTGGATTGGTTTACAATCCTGTCTTATTGGAAGACGATGCACAACAATATCAGTATTTAACCATGGAATATCTTGATAGGACCATGCGAAGATATCCTTGAACTCACGTAGCAACTCAATCAGTCCTTGTCTTATGTCATCAGCAATATGCGTGCCAATTTTCACCTCTTTCCCGTCCTCTAGGACTACATTCTCTACTGCCTCTTTCTCATGTGGCATGATTTGTTTCTCCTCCTGTTTCACCATCCTCAAAGATCTAGAGACACATCACAATCCTGGTCATCTTCAAAATCCTGTGATCCCTCTAAACACATGTCTTGCCCCTGAGAGAAATCAGGATTTGTAATATCAATGCTCATGTCATTGATATCTAGGGATCTGTGAAGTATAAAGAGTACACAAAGAATGAATGAATTTAAGAATGATTGTTTATGTGCTATGAATGAAAGAATAAGAATTGCCAAAATTTAACGGAATATTGGTTGATAAAAATGAAACAATACTCGTTCAAATTGATAAAAGTTATATTTTATTAAAAAATAATAGATGATCGTAAGCCTATCCCACAAATGTAATCCTATTACTCCTAGGCTCTAGAGTAAAAAGAATGTTTTGAAAATTACTCTGAAAAATTCCTAAAGACTACAGGAAGTTCCTCCACAGTCCAATTGTTCAGAGAGCTTCCCGGTTCGTAAGGGAGAATGCCCTCAAGGTTTCCTTGCTCCAATCCTTCGTCGTGTATAGCATTAACTTGATGACTTTCTTCTATAAGTAACCCTCCCGATATGAAGGTTTGAGATAGTGGAAGGAATGTCATTGGCTCCCATTCCACTTCTCTTCCATTAAGGCGCGCTCTTCTTCCCTCTCGGCACTTTTCAGCTTCCTTCCTCCTTTGCTTATAGTCTGGCTTAAAGCCCAGACCAAAGCGATCTTTCTTCTCTTTCAGTTATGGGGTTTGAATCCCTTCTTGTAGGTATTTTCCTAACCCTCTTCCTGGTAAGGCTCCCTTTCTCACCATTATTTGTAGAGCCATCATTGTGGCTCTTGCTATCTTTGGCACCGGTGGCTCACTCCCTTTTGAAATGAAGGTTGCATTTACAAATTCTAAAGAGCGAAAAGAACACTCAATAGATTCTTCGTTCGTCTCGACATAAGGGGCCTTGCTAGTAACTGCGGCTATAATGTCCTCCTCCGCATTGATGGTTACTTACCATCCATCCGTCACTAACTTTAACTTTTGGTACAACGATGAGGGCACCGCTCCTGCTGAATGTATCCATGGCCTCCCTAATAAACAATTGTAGAAAGGCTTGATATCCATCACCAAGAAGTCTACTTCGTATATACTCGGCCCAATCTCCAAGGGGATGTCAATCCTTCCTATCACCTTCCTTTCTGTACCGTCGAAAGCTCTTACCATATCTTGACATGTCTTCATGTGAGAACCGTCAATGGGTAATCTATTCAATGTAGACAACGGTAGAACATTAAAGGCCAATCCATTATCGACGAGCACGCTTGGGAGAGTGTACCCCTTGCATCGAGTGGTGATGTGCAAGGCCTTTGTTGACCCCCTACCCCCTGGTGGGATTTCATCATCATTGAAATAGATGAAATTATCCGCACCTATGTTATTCACCAACCGGTTCAGCTTGTTAACAGACATGTCATGGGTGACATATGTTTCGTTGAGCACCCTCATCAATGCATTCCGATGCACCTCAAAACTCAGGAGTAGAGCCAATACTGATATGCGAGCTGGCTGCCTACGCAACTGCTCGACCACACTATACTCACTATGCTTAAGGAATTTTAGAAATTCCTTAGCCTCTTCCTCCTTAATTGGTTCCTTAACAAGCACTTCAGCCTCTTTCTTCTTCTTCACACTAACATTTTTTTGATTTTGTGGGCTCCTCTCTGACGCCCACCGTATCATACCGTTTCCCACTCTGTGTATAGGAACCCTCCACTTGTGCAACCTTAGACGCACTGGCTATATTTTCCTCTTCCGGCACTGCCACACTGCAATCATAACTCTATGGTACCCTCTTGCTATCTTTATAAGGGAAAGGCGTAGGCTTATGGATAATGACCTTAGGTACCGTTTGTGCCCCCATTTCATTATTCCCCAGCAGGGAAATAATAATCCTTGGCCGGCTAGTTCCTTTCTGTTCATTCTCCAGCACACATACTTGTTTTTCACAAGAGCTACCCTCAAAAATTCGTAGCTCTTTGTTGTCTATAAAGCTTTGTATCAAGGTTTTGAACTCGTCGCATTCCTTGATCTCATGCCCCTCTTCAGCATGGAACTCACAGTAGTCCCTTACTCCTTTATTTCTCTCCTTAGAGATTATCATCTGTCTTTTTACCATTTCATCCCAAATCACTTTCATCGGCATCTTTACCTCAGCAACATTTTCCTTTATTCTCCTCTCACTGGCTTCGCCAATGGCGTTCACTCATTGATCGCCATGATTTGGCAACGGGTTTTCAGTATTAGGAGTATTGTCGAACTTCACTACCCCAATCTTAATAAGCCTCTCTACGGCCTTCTTAAAACCGGTACAGTTTTCGATTGAATGCCCCGATATTCCAGCATGGTATTCGCATATGGAATTTGCGTCATACCATTTGGGATATGGGGGCTGCAATGGTTTCAAGTGAAAAGGAGCAATAGCATGTGCATTGTATAAGCTTTGATAAAGCTCTCGATACGTCATGGGGATAGGTGTGAACTGCATCTTTTGCACTCGCCTTGTGCACGACTCCGCCCTCGAGAACTCGTTGTTCAACCGTAGTGCTTTTAAATTGACCACCGTGATTGCCTTCAGGTCTTTGAAGGTGCTTGTGTTATTCACTTCACTATCCTTTCTCCTTGGGGCCAATCTTTTGGTCGTTTCCCCCTCGATTTTGCCACCCCTTATGGCATTCTTGATCATCTCTCCTACCATGACTACATCCGCAAAGCTTTTAGAAGTGCTTCCAATCATGAGAGTGATGAATGGATCCTTTAGAGTGTTGATGAACAACATAGTAGTCTCCTTCTCCAACAACGGTGGTTGAACTTGCATTGCCACCTCTCTCTATCTCTATGCATATTGCCTAAAACTTTCATTAGGCTTTTTCTCCATGTTTTGCAGCGTGATCCTATCCGGAGTCATGTCAGTCACATAATTGTATTACTGTATGAAGGCCTGTGCTAGATCCCTCCATTAACTTATTCTGGCCCGACTCAGTTGATTATACCACTTGGCTGCTGCTCCAATTAAACTGTCTTGGAAACAGTGGATCAACAGTTGATCATTATTCACATACCTAGTCATCCTCTTACAGAATATCGTAATGTGGGCCTCTGGGCAAGTAGTCCCATTGTACTTCTCAAATTCTGGCATCTTGAATTTGTGAGGAAGCACCAAGTTTGGGACCAAGCTTAGATCTTTGGCATCAACCCTATGATGCCCATCAGCATTCTCTAAAACCTTGAACTTTTCCTCCAACCATTTGCAGTGTTCTTCCAACTGTCTTACAACCTCAGTTCTTAGATCCTCTTTTTCAGCCATATCTAAGTTAGGAATGACAGGATTTGCAGGATTGTCGCCCAAATTGAACCCTGAGCCGGTTGGGAAATTTATGGGGATCCCAACATCAGTCGTCCTTTGTTGAGGCCTTATAGTGACAGACGGCCTCCTAGAAAGTGCCTCGATTTGTGTAGGCATCTGGGGTGGGGTGAAACCTGGAGGGTAATCCTCACCATCCTCACCAGTAATTGCCATGGGAGCCTTTCCCTTATAAGTGGCCCTCAGTAGTTGAGCCATCTCAGCCATCATGTTCTTTTGAGCCTCTAGCATTTGCTCCCTCATGTCGTTTTGCATCTTGGCCAATTGCTCTTGCAATTGGTCCTGTATGTCATTTTGTAGCTATTCAAACCCTTGATCCATATTCCTAGATTTTGCACGAGTTCCGTACTGATGCGTGGTTTCCAGATTTTCTTTTCTACTTCTCTGGTAATTTTAACTAATTAGGATTTTTCTATAACTTTGAATACAAACGATACGATGAAATGCTATGAGATGCAAATGCATGAATGCAAAAAGGGCATCGATTCTGATTCAATCTCATTTAGAAAACTTTATTTAGAAAAATAATATCTTTACATATAAGAGGATTACAAATACGCTTTCGCTCTAATGCCCCAAGTTTTAACTCTATCTAATAAAAGGGCTAACTCTTGACCTACATTCGACGATGACTCATGCATCATACACAATACATCAGCTCGTATTGCCAAGTCTCGAACATGTTCAGCTACCTCTCGGATCTGAATTATGGCTTCCCCAATAAGGTAATCTCTATCTCTGACTTGTTCTTTAGCCTGGCACAGCTCTCCCCTTAAATAATCCTCTCATGCCTCAAGCTACTCGATAAAAAGCTTACTATCTTGCCATGCTGATTCCAACTCCTCAACTTTGCCTTTTAGCTTCTTTACCTCTACCGTGGAATCACGACTTCGTTGCAGATGAAGAAATTGCTCAAGCTCAGTCACCTTAGTTTTTAACCCTTGATTTTCTTTCTCTAAGGTCAAATTCCGTAATTGCATCCCTTGGAACTTCCTCTCCCAATATTCGGCTTTGGACTTTTCCTCTCGGACCTCTTTCTGCAACTGATCTGAAGACCCTCCTATTCTCGCTTTCTTCAAGGATACTTGTGCCCTTTTGTAATGCTCCTTTAAATCATCTCAATCTTCCTCAATCTTCCTTTTCTCCTTCCTTTCCTTTTCAACCTCCATTTTTTGAACGTCGACATCTAGGCTCAAGTATATCTTTTCTTCCTCGAGCTTTGCTATCCTCTTCTCGAGCTCCAAGTTCTTTCTCTCGAACTCTTGCTTCATAATTTCTAACTCTGAGGGTGTCACTAGCAAATATTTCTCCATCGGTCGAGCTCCTTCCACGCTTGGCCTAGGGATGTTATTATTAATCCTTCTACCTCTCCACTCGATGTACCCTGGAGTCGTAGCAGGGCTAATAGCTACTCCCTTTAATCGACAAGTCTTGTTCCAAGCACTAGAGATCTCACTGATGTAACACCCCTAACCCGTACCCGTCGCCGGAGGGTTAATGAGTATTACCATATACAAAAGAGTCATATCAAGATAATTAGGTATAGTGATTCATTCTTAAGTTCAATTCACATCAGCCATTGAAAACAAAAATTTTAAATCTCAACCACACATTCACATTAACCATTTGGAACGCAATTAGTAACTTATCAAGCCATATTCGCATGGCTACACATATATACATCACCAAAAAGATAATTATTTAATAATAAAAAGTCAAGCCTATACATGCCATTATCGAAATTTAATTACTAGAGTACCAAAAAGCTTAGATAGTGTGGACGACTTCAACTTTGGGATCCCCGAGACCGTAGCTGTCGAACAAAATCTACAAAATAGAGAATTAAGGTAACAAAGTAAGCATTACTATGCTTAGTAAGTTTCAAGCATTTCAAACAATTAAAGCTTGTCCTTAAAATCAAGCATTAAGTAACACAAAGTTCATATTCAATTTGTAAATCATTTGGCTGATTATACACAAGCACACTAGTTATAAGACTTATTGGCCAAATACATATATGAAAACTCAAAAGACTTTTAGCACATATTTTACTATACTATTTAGCTCATACAATTAAATTTAGACATATACTTCCATATAATAATAGACATCAACCGAATAGGCCATTCTCTTATTCGTAGATACGGTAATCATCCACACATATATATATTGATATATATCTATATATATATCATTCTTTGATAATAATAGTTTGCTTTAAAAATCAATTTACATATGAGTACGTGTACGTGCACGACCATCTTAATGTATCATACATAATCAATAGTGGTTTCCTCGAATATTCGAATTCACAATCTTACTCAAATCACCGGCATTAAGCCTGCTAGGTTTTAAAACCCGAGTCCAATTTCTAGCACAAAGCCTGCGGGACTTTAAACCCGGATATATTTCCAGCACATAGCCTGCGGACCTCAAGTCTGGATATGTTTTTCCAGCACGTAGCCTGCGGACCTCAAGTCCAGATATGTTTCCAAATATCATGCATACTTCGTCATATTTGAACACATCTCATTTAACTTATCACTTTAGTAGTCATTTAATACATTCAGATATAAACTCAATATGTACATCATCATATACAATTCGGCTCAAGAGTCATACCTAATATCACATATTCATTTCACCATTCAAGCTTAAACCCAAGGTGACCATTAGACTATAAATCATATACACGAATTATTTATTCCACAACCTAATTCAATTAAAAACCAAAAGGTCGCAATTCTCCTAATATACTTATATAGAGGCATCATCGATTATATTATAAAGGAGACTACTCAAAACTTACCTCGGATATTTTTGAATAGTTGCGGATAGGCTATTCGATTGCTTTCCCGTTTTCCTTATCTGATCTAGCTCCTCTCTGCTCTTGAGCTTCCTTATGCTTCAAAATGACCGAAAGTCTTCCCCCAATTCTTTCTTTCTAATCGGCCAAGAAAAAAAAAACAAAAATAAAGCTTTGTTTTCATCACCCATTTTTTTTTCCTTTCGTTTATTCATTAATAATATAAAATATAAAGCCATTTTAAGTGATAATTAATTATATTTTTGTATAAAGCATCATCATGGCCGGCCACTAATAACAAAAAGGGATATTTGACATACAAATCCAGCCTTTTATAACATGCATTAATAGACCACCTTCAAATTTACCCATCACATTTCACAATTGTCTCACATGAGTCCTATTTAATAAATTTCACATACAAATGACAAAATTAAAGCATGAAATTTTCACACATGCATATACACATACAATAAGCATAGAATATAACGGTTAATTATTTTTATGACTCGATTTTGTGGTCCCGAAACCACTTTCCGACTAGGGTCAAATTAGGGCTGTCACAACTCTCCCCCACATAAGAAATTTTGGTCCCCGAAAATCTTACCAGTGAATAAGTTAGGATAATGATCTTTCATAGAGTCTTCAGGTTCCCATGTAGCTTCTTCAACCCCATGCTTAAGCCACAGTACCTTGACTAATGAGATTTTCTTGTTTCGTAATTCTTTTACTTCACGAGCCAAAATACGAACTGGTTCTTCTTCATAGCTCAAATCAGATTGAATCTCAATCTCAAATGGATTAATTATATGCGATGGATCCGATCTGTAACGTCGAAGCATCGAAACATGAAAAACATTGTGAATCTTTTCAAACTCAGGGGGTAAAATTAATCTATATGCGACCGGTCCAACTCGTTCAGATATTTCATACGGTCCGATGAACCTCAGACTCAAATTGCCCTTACGGCCAAATCTGAGCACCTTTTTCCAAGGTGAAACTTTAAGAAACACTTTGTCTCCGACCTGATATTCAATGTCTTTTAAACTTTAAATCGCATACGACTTGACGATCGATCCAAGCTGCTTTGGACTTTCATGGATTACTTTTACTTTTACTTTTTGCTCAGCATTTTTAATCAAATCAACCCCGAAGATTTTATTTTCACTAAGCTCGGTCCAAAACAACGGTGTACGGCATTTACGACTGTACAAAGCCTCATAAGGTGCCATCTTAATGCTTGATTGAAAGCTATTGTTGTAAGCGAATTCAATCAAAGGCAAATACCGTTCCCATGAACCACTAAACTCAAGGATGCAACATCTCAACATATCCTCGAGTATCTGAACGATCCGCTCGGATTGACCATCAGTCTGGGGATAAAAAGCGGTGCTAAAATGTAACTTGGTACCCAGTTCTTCTTGTAATTTCTTCCAGAATCATGATGTGAACCTCGGATCTTTATCTGACATAATAAAAATAGGTACCCCGTGTAACCTTACAATCTGAGAAACATACAACTCGGCTAGCTTGTCAAGTGAATAATCTGTACGTACGGGAATAAAATGAGCTGACTTTGTCAATCTATCAACAACAACCCAAATCGCATCTTTCTTGCTTGACGATAATGGCAACCCGGATACAAAATCCATCGTGACTCGATCCCATTTCCATTCGGGTATCATGATCGGCTGAAGTAATCCTGAAGGCACTTGATGTTCCGCTTTCACTTGTTGACATACCAAACACCTTGAAACAAAGTCAGAAATGTCTCGTTTCATACCATGCCACCAAAACTAACGTTTCAGCTCGTTGTATATTTTCGTGCCACCAGGATGAACCGACATTCGGCTATTATGAGCTTCGTTCAAAATTATCGAAATAAGTTCTGAATTTCTTGGAACACACAATCGACTTCTGAACCTCAAACAATCATTGTCATCAATTTGAAACTCTGAACCCACATTCGAAACACATTCAGCTCGTTTAGCCACCAATTCATCATCAACTTTCTGAGTTTCACATATTTGATGAATCAATAACGGTTTGGTTTTTAATTCTGCTACTAACACATTATCGGATGAAACGGACAAGTGAACATTCATCGCTCGCAAAGCAAACAGTGATTTGCGACTCAAAGCATCGGCAACTACATTAGCCTTTCCCGGATGATAGTCAATAACAAGCTCATAATCTTTCAACAATTCAAGCCAACGTCTTTGTCGCAAATTCAAATATCTTTGAGTCATCAAATATTTAAGGCTTTTATGATCCAAATATACATGACACCTTTCTCCAAACAAGTAGTGCCGCCATATCTTCAAAGCAAAAACTATGGCAGCTAATTCGAGATCATGAGTCGGATAGTTTCTCTTATGCGACTTCAATTGCCTCGACGCGTAAGCTACAACTCGACCTTCTTGCATCAACACACAACCCAGCCCAAGTAAGGATGCATCACTGTAAATGACAAACTCTTTACCGGATTCGGGCTGCACTAGCACTGGAGCTTCAGTCAAATAAGTTTTCAATTGATCGAAACTTTTCTGACATTTTTCTGACCATTCAAACTTAACATCTTTCTAAAGTAGTTTCGTCATTGGTGTGGCTATCATCGAGAAACCTTTTACAAATCGTCTGTAATAACCGGCAAGTCCCAAAAAGCTCCAAACTTTAGTAATATTTCTCGGGGGCTTCCAATCGAGTATGGCTGAAATTTTGCTCGGATCAACTCGAATACCTGATGCGGATACTACATGTCCCAAAAAACTAACTTCTCTCAACCAGAATTCACATTTACTGAATTTAGCATATAAGTGTTTATTCCGTAAAATCTGCAACACTAATTTCAGATGCTCGGCGTGTTCAGCTTCATCGCGTGAATAAATCAAGATGTCATCTATAAACACAACTACAAACTGGTCCAAATACTGTCTGAAAATTCGGTTCATCAAATCCATAAATACCGCAGGGGCATTAGTGAGCCCAAGTGGCATCACTAAGAACTCGTAGTGACCGTATCTCGTTCTAAAAGCAGTTTTAGGTATATTTGAATCTCGAACTTGCAACTGATAATAACCCGATCTCAAATCTATCTTTGAGAACACAGATGCTCCCTTCAACTGATCAAACCAATCATCAGTACGCGGTAACAAATATTTCTTCTTTATTGTCACTTTATTTAATTGACGATAGTCGATACACATTCTCATGGTTCCGTCTTTCTTTTTCACAAACAATACTGGTGCACCCCAAGGTGAGAAACTCGATTGAGCGAAACCTCTATCCGTCAACTCTTGCAACTGAGTTTTCAATTCTTTCAATTCCGTTGGTGCCATACGGTACGGAGCTATCGAAATTGGTGTCATCCCAAGTACAAGTTCGATACCAAACTCTACCTCTCGAACAGGTGGTAATCCCGGTAATTCCTCGTGAAAAACATCGGGATACTTACAAACTATTGGTACCGATTCAAGCTTCTTTTCTGATTCTTTACTATCAAGTACGTACGCAAGATATGCTTCACATCCCTTTTTGACATATTTCTGAGCCAACATCGAGGATATAACTTCTGGTAACCCGTTCTTATTAGTAGACTCAATTCAGATTATCTCATCATTTGCACATCTCAAATCAATAGTCTTTCTTTTACAATTCACAACTGCATCATGAGCGGTCAACCAATCCATACCGAGAATAACATCAAATTCATTAAACGATAAAAGCATCAAATCGACCGGAAAACAGAAACCTCAGATTATCAGGGAACATTTCCTGCACACTTTGTCGACTAACACATATCGACCCAAGGGATTTGACACTCAGATTACGAACTCAGTAGACTCAACAGGTAGAGTCTTACTGTATACTAACGTCTCACATACATATGAATGAGTAGAACCAAGGTCAATCAAAGCAATTACATCAGTATCAAAGAGAGTGAAAGTACCGGTAATAACATCAGGTGAAGAAGCATCCTCGCGTGCGCGTATAGCATAAGCTCTAGCAGGAGCACGAGCCTCAGATCTGGTTGTAGCATCTCTAGACACTCTCTGACCGCCACTAGCATTCCCTATATTCCTATGTGGTCTACCTCGTGCTGTAGTACTTGGTTTCCCACTCTGATTCATATTCTGTTCAGACAACCTCGAGCAATCCTTAATGAAGTGGTCGACTGATCCGCATTTATAACAGGAGCGGTCATGAAATCTACAACTCCCCGAATGCCATTTACGACAATACTTGCACTCTGTCCTGTCCCGACGATCATTTCCAACACTGGCAACTGAAGTGGCTCGTGTACTCACAGGGGGTCGATCGTGGTCTCGTCTGGAAAAACCTGAAGTGTTCTTTAATCAGCTTGAATCATCTCAAAATTTCTTCGATGATTGCTGAAAAGACTTTCCTGAAGATCTTTTACGAAATTCTCCAGCTTCGACATCAGCTTTTCTTTTCTCTTTACTAAGTTCTTCGGCTTTGCAAGCTCGCTCAACAAGTACTACGAACTCTCGTATTTCAAGAATGCCAACAAACATTTTTATATCTTCATTCAACCCATCTTCAAAATGTTTACACATAATAGCCTCAGACGATACACATTCCCGAGCATATCTACTAAGTCTGACAAACTTCCGTTCATAATCAGTAACTGACATGGAACCCTGTTTAAGCTTAAGAAATTCTTTTCGTTTTTGATCAATGAACCTCTGACTGATATATTTTTTTCAGAATTCAGTTTGGAAGAACTCCCACGTCACCCGTTCTCTGGGTATAACAGAAACCAATGTGTTCCACCAATAGTAAGCAGAATCACGTAGCAAGGATATAGCACATTTCAGGCATTCATCGGGTGTGCAAGATAGTTCATCAAGTACTCGAATAGTGTTGTCCAACCAAAATTCAGCTTGCTCAGCATCATCACTATCTGTAGCTTTAAATTCAGTAGCCCCGTGCTTTCTGATTTTGTTAACTGGAGGCTTATTTAACCTTGTCTGATCAATTACAGGAGGTATTGTAGGTGCAAGGGGCATATTCTTCGGGAGTGGAGGTTGTGGAACAGCCGTATTAGTTCGAATGTATTGGTTGAACCAATCATTCATCACACTATAAAAAGCCTGTCTAGCCTCGTCATTCTGATTGCTTGCAATAGGTTGAGAGTCCATCGGTTCTGTCCCATGTGCGAGAGCAGGCGCTACACTCTCAACATCATCAGCTACTGCTCGATTGGGATTGAAATCCATTACTATACGAAAACACGTTTTTTAACCATCAGAAATCGTCACACTATCGTTTAACACTATATGGCATGTAAAGCTAGACTCATACATGCTACATTAGTCCTAGAATCGACTAAACCATAGCTCTGATACCAATAAAATGTAACACCCCTAACCCGTACCCGTCGCCGGAGGGTTAAAGAGTATTACCATATACAAAAGAGTCATATCAAGATAATTAGGTATAGTGATTCATTCTTAAATTCAATTCACATCAGACATTGAAAACATTAATCAAATCTCAACCAAACATTCACATTAACCATTTGGAACGCAATTAGTAACTTATCAAGCCGCATTCGCATGGCTACACATATATACATCACCAAAAAGATAATTATTTAATAACAAAAAGTCAAGCCTATATATGCCATTATCGAAATTTAATTACTAGAGTACCAAAAAGCTTAGATAGTGTGGACGACTTCGACTTTGAGATCCCCGAGACCGTAGCTGTCGAACAAAATCTACAAAACAGAGAATTAAGGTAACAAAGTAAGCATTACTATGCTTAGTAAGTTTTAAGCATTTCAAACAATTCAAGCTTGTCATTAAAATCAAGCATTAAGTAACACAAAGTTCATATTCAATTTGTAAATCATTTGGTCGATTATACACAAGCACACTAGTTATAAGACTTATTGGCCAAATACATATATGAAAACTCAAAAGACTTTTAGCACATATTTTACTATACTATTTAGCTCATACAATTAAATTTAGACATATACTTCCATATAATAATAGACATCAACCGAATAGGCCATTCTCTTATTCGTAGATACGGTAATCATCCACACATATATATATTGATATATATCTATATATATATATCATTCTTTGATAATAATAGTTTGCTTTAAAAATCAATTTACATATGAGTACGTAATACGTACCTGACCATCTTAATGTATCATACATAATCAATAGCGGTTTCCTCAAATATTCGAATTCACAATCTTACTCAAATCTCCGGCATTAAGCCTACTAGGTTTTAAAACCCGAGTCCAATTTCTAGCACAAAACCTACGGGACTTTAAACCCGGATATATTTCCAGAACATAGCCTGCGGATCTGAAGTCCGGATATGTTTTTCCAGCACGTAGCCTACGGACCTCAAGTCCGGATATGTTTTTCCAGCACGTAGCCTGCGGACCTCAAGTCCGGATATGTTTCCAAATATCATGCATACTTAGTCATATTTGAACACATCTCATTTAACTTATCACTTTAGTAGTCATTTAATACATTCAGATATAAACTCAATATGTACATCATCATATACAATTCGGCTCAAGAGTCATACCTAATATCACATATTCATTTCACCATTCAAGCTTAAACCCAAGGTGACCATTAGACTATAAATCATATACACGAATTATTTATTCCACAACCTAATTCAATTAAAAACCAAAAGGTCGCAATTCTCCTAATATACTTATATAGAGGCATCATCGATTATATTATAAAGGAGACTACTCAAAACTTACCTCGGATATTTTTGAACAGTTGCGGATAGGCTATTCGATTGCTTTCCCCTTTTCCTTATCTGATCTAGCTCCTCTCTGCTCTTGAGCTTCTTTATGCTTCAAAATGACCGAAAGTCTTCCCCCAATTCTTTCTTTCTAATCGGCCAAGAAAAAAAAACAAAGATAAAGCTTTGTTTTCATCACCAATTTTTTTTTCCTTTTGTTTATTCATTAATAATATAAAATATAAAGCCATTTTAAGTGATAATTAATATATATTTTTGAATAAAGCATCATCATGGCTGGCCACTAATAATAAAAAGGGATATTTGACATGCAAATCCAACCTTTTATAACATGCATTAATAGACCACCTTCAAATTTACCCATCACATTTCACAATTGTCTCACATGAGTCCTATTTAATAAATTTCACATACAAATGACAAAATTAAAGCATGAAATTTTCACACATGCATATACACATACAATAAGCATAGAATATAACGGTTAATTATTTTTATGACTCAGTTTTGTGGTCCCGAAACCACTTTCTGTCTAGGGTCAAATTAGGGCTGTCACAACTGGCCTTCCTCTTGTAGTCAGCTCCTTTATACACGAACTCACTTTGAACCAACCCGTAAGTTGTCGGTATGAACTGTCCCAATCCATGTTGCCTCAACACAAGCAAAGGGGCATAACCAATGGCACCCCAAATTCCCAACAAAGGAACCAATCAAAACTGCTGCATTGGTAAAGAATCTCACCAGGAATCATCTATGGAGCCCTCCATTCCAGATCCTTTGACTGCAGGTTCTGAAGTAGCGCTATCCAATTTTTTCAGGAACATCAACTCTCCTAGTTGAAGCTGCTATGTCCTTCAACGGGGAGTAATCCTTGAAGAAGACCTGACAAACCACCCTATCTATCAATCGGAAGTGACTGTAGAACCAAGCTAGAAGTAACTGAGCACAACCAACAAACCTGCCTGCACTGGCCCTCCTACATGTATTCAAGGACCTAAATGTCTCTGCCAAAATCGCAAGAATAGAAGTGACCCATTTGCTAAGTCGATGGAAGAGATCCTTGGTCACCTCGTCCACATATCCCAAGGCCCTGGGGAAAACCATCAATCCATATAAGCTTAAGGCAAAAATGTCTACCCTCTTCGCCTCGTCTGGATGTGTCTGGATCAGATCTTTCAAAGCTCCCCACGGAATGCACTTACTCTCACCCTTTTCCTTAATTCTAGCCATGATCCACTGCTCGCTCATCCCCGTAATGGTCACCAACTTCTTACCAAAGTTTGGGACACATGCAGCTCGAGAATAAATCCTATCATACTAAAATCTAGAACACTGAAGTAAGGCTGTGTACTCCTCCACAGTAGGCACTAAATCTGCCTCCCCAAAGGTAAAATAATTGTATGCTGGGTTCCAAAACTGAGCGAGAGCTCGAAACAAGTGCTCATCAACCTGAATATCAAATAAATAGGGCAAATCTCCGTAATTACCGTAGAATGATTGCTTGGTCTCATTTCCCCACTGATCCCAAATGGCCTTAAGCTCCTGCAGATTATTCTGTGTGACACTGATACGAGTATAGTCTGACAGCTGTAACACATATCCCACAGTTATGCTATCCCCTTTTCCTAGCTGAGTTTGCTCCGACCATTTATGGACGTTAGCGTTGCCCTCCACTCTATCAAGAAGTCTGTTTTCCATAATAAAATTTCCTAACTTAGAAACCGACCGTGAATCGATACCTTTTAGATGTAATATGACATGCAACAAAACAAAAAGAAAAAACAAATTGTCAGTATCATATGATAAATAACTTATAAGGGTAATAATCTAGAGTACCACTATCCAAATTGAGCTCTTACAGTTTTTCTATATGAGGTTTTAGTTCTAAAGTTTAAGGTACCCGAACCAGCAGATTCCTCGATCCTCACCCATTATAGGCTCATTTGAATCGAGTTCAGTTCAGGGGAATACATTTCCTTATGGCTACACGGAGATGAAAATCTCACGAAACCATAGGTACGGATGTATCCCAAAAGTGATCCACTATCCTGCACGGAGGTGAAAACCTCACGAAGGCGTAGTTTCTCACTCCCACATAAGGATGTGACCACAACGGTCATGCAATGAGTATCAGAATATTACATCATATGTAATAATGCAAACACATATAATGCAAAGGGGATTGAATTTTAAAATTTTTCAAATTTCTGACATTAAGATAAGAGTTAATCAATTACACGGCTTGACTCTCTTGTTGGATCCCTAGTGGAGTCACCAAGCTGTCGAAACCAATTTTAAATTGAGTTTTGGAAAATGGAAATCGACTTTAAGAAAAACGAAACCGGGAGTCGCCACCAACCTTTTGAGGTGTGATTGGATCACCAATAAATCATTTTGTTTAAAATCATTAGTTTTGGTCTATGAAATCAAGAAAATGGGTTCGGGAGTCAGTTACGAACGAGGAAGGATTAGCACCCTCGTAACGCCCAAAAATTGGTACCTAATTGATTATCAAGTGTCTTTAAGGTTGGAAATTTGAAAGTTTTAAGATACAATCCTCTTTTATTTAGAATGTTTTTATTGAAAAATTTAGGCTCGCTTATTTCAAACGAGTCAAAATATCACATCCAGTAAGTTAAGAAGCAATATTTTAAAACTTTTGAGGCTAAGATTGTCTTTTGGAAATTTCTATTTCGAAACAACAAAATGCCATATCTGGTGAGTTAGGACACAATGCTTTGAAATCTCGAAAATAGTTGTTTATATTTTAAAAACTCAAAACGTTTAGAAGGGTACTTGAATGTTCGAATTCGATGAGAAAAATCGCAACCCAGTTAGCTAGGGCACTATCTTTCCAGAAGCTTCCAAACATTAAGTATTGCCTTTATATTTTGGAAAACTTTTGAGTAATTTGGTAAAAATGAATTTCTTTATTTAAAACGTTGACTCATGCAGAAGAATGGCGTTAATACATATCACAAGACAAATATACTGAAGGTAATAAATTACAACATATTACAATTCATAATAATATAGGCAAATAAGAAATAACCTAAAATAATGAAATACACACATTATAAGATTATTATGCTAAAAGATAAACCTATATACAATGTTAGTAAATACAAAACAATTCATAATAAATTAAAGAATATAAAAAATAGAAGTGGAAATCAAAATTTATAATAATAAAAAGTGACAAAATAACACTTAAAAACCAAATACGAATAATTAATATACCAAATCAATATTGATAAAAAGGTAAAATAATAATAATAATAATATTTAAAAAAACATATATGTATATAATAATTAACATATTTAAATGAGTAACATATGTAAAAAAATTTAAGAAAAGAATATAATAATATATAACAATTTAATATACATAGGAAAATATTTTTAAAAAATATAAAAAAGCTTTTATTATTAAAACAATTAAAATATTATACATGTTAAATATTTTAAATAAATAATATAAAACATTAAGATTTTTAAGAGAATAAAAATATATAATAGATAATATTTAAAAAAAAAAGGATTATATGCTCAAAAATATATATATATATATAAAATCTTTAAATCCATTTAACATATGATATAATATATATAATTTTAAAATAATTTATAATAGATACAAAATATATAAAAATATGTAATAAATAATTTTTAATAAAAAAATAGAAGATGAAATATATACACAATATAATAATAATATAATAAATAATACAAATTTAAAAATATAATACTTAATAATAATTTCAAAATAGCCTTACTAAATAATATAATAATAAAACTAATATATATATATATAAGGATTAATACATAATAAATAATAGGTGAAAATAATTGTCTAATTATATAATAAAATATATATAGGTTTAGAATAAAACAAATAATATATAATATAAAATTAATAAAAAAAAACACATAGGATTAAATTTTAAATTTTATAAAATTACAGGGGCGAAATTAGGAAAAAAAATTGAATCTGGGATTTAAATGAAACGCGCGCAAAAGGTGAGGGACTCATCGGGCAAAATACCCTATTCCCAAGGAACGATGTCGTTCCGTATCTACCCCAAAATGGCCCTAAAGATTAAATCGAATTGAAAGACAAAGTTCTGGGCCAAATTAAAAATAAATTGAATTTAATTACAAAAATGAAAAAACGGAAGGACCAATTGGGACATTTCCCCAAATATCGAAAACACGCGGATCCTCCCCGGGTTACGGGTCAACACGCGGATCTTGAGGCCTTGAAACGACGCCGTTTTGGTCACTAAATGATCACCCCAAAACGACGTCATTCGGGAAGCTTATAAATACAAAAAAAAAACTTTAAAATTTCATTTCTATCCATGTTTTTAAAAAAAATTAAAAATCCTCTGAAAGAGGAAGGAAAAGGGGGCCAGACGGTTCACGCTCCTTATGCGCCCATGCGTCGTCCTTTACGCCATTGTACACGACTCTCAGAGGTTAGAAACCTCGATTTTTGACGCAAAAACAAAAGGTAAAACCCTTTTTCGCGTTTTAAAGCTATTTATCAAACTGTTTGTGTATGTATATATGCTTTGAACACGAAAAATAAAAAATAAAATAGAAGATTCACCTCTTTGGGAAAAACTGTTTGTATTTGCTTTTTATTTCTATCCCTGTATGCATATTGTTTATAGGTTACAAATGGGCTTTTTATAGCCACTATTTTTAGAGTCACAGATTAGGTAAGTATTTTTCTTTCAATTTCTTGCTATTTCTGCCGTGCTCTGTCGTTCTTCTTTCCCTTTTTGCAGGTACTCCCAAGGATTACGGTGCCAATCGGGCATTGACTGGGTGTTGGGTTGCGGCGCAAGGGCTTGATGATGGGTGCTTGCGGCGCTAGGGTTTGCTGGAAACCCTAGCTTCTGATTTGGGGTCCGTGTGTTTCTGGCTCGTTGGGCTTGCTAAAATTTGGACCATGATTGTATTTGGGTTGTGGTGTATTGGGTCACTGTAACGGGCTATGGGGTATTATTTTAGGTACTGATTTGGGCTTTGGTTTGTTTAGCCTTGTAACTGTAAATGGACTATTTTAAAAAAAAACTTTTATTTTAATTTGGTTTATTCAATTATTTTAAAATACAACCTGGGCAAAATATGGTTCATACAATGTTATTATTACTTGAATTATTATTATTATTTTCACTGTAATTACGAGAAGTTGAACATGGGTTTCCTAAATTATAGTATGTTTTCTACGTTTCCGCAACTAAATTTTTAAATGATAAGTTTTCTTAAATCAAATGTTTTAAACAAGGCTCCTGCAACTGAAAGGTGTGTTTTTTTTAAAGTTAATTAAGGTTTCTTTTATTTTTAAGAAGGGTTTTCAATGAAATCACAGTTTTCGCTAAAACACTTCAATGTGACAGGCAAGATTCGACCGTAACGTCTGAGCCGGGTTTAGGGTGTTACATGTAGTCTGGAGTTTTTTAGGACTTGCTGGTTACTATAGACGGTTCGTGTAAGGTTTCTCTATGATTTCAACCTCGATGATAAAGCTATTACAGAAAGATGTTAAGTTCGAGTGCTCAGGAAAGTGCCAGAAAAGTTTTGATCAGTTGAAAGCCCTTTTGACTGAAGCTCTAGTGCTAATTTAGCCAGAATCGGGTATAGAATTTTTTATTTATAGTTATACATCTTTCAATGGTTTGGGTTGTGTGTTAATGCAGGAAGGAAAAGTCATAGCTTATGCCTCGAGACAACTAAAGCCACATGAAAAGAACTATCTGACACATGACCTATAATTAGGAGATATAATTAGGAGCTATTGTGTTCGGTGAGAAATGTAACGTTTATTCTGATTTCAAAAGCCTGAAATATTTAATCACTCAAAAAGATCTGACTTTGAGATAGCGACGATGGTTAGAGTTGCCAAAAGATTACGAGCTTGTGATTGACTACCATCCAGGAAAGGCTAATGTTGTTGCTGATGCTCTAAGCCGAAAATCACTGTTTGCTTTGCGTTCAATGAATGCGCATATGACAATGTCTGATGATGGTCCGATTATAGCTAAGTTAAAAGCAAGACCGTTATATATTCAACAGATTTGTGATGCTTAGAAAGTTGATAAGGGGACCAATGTGATTTGAATGTTGACTCAGAGTTTCAAGTTGATGCTGATGGTTGTCTGAGGTTCAGAAACTGAATATGTGTTCCTAGAAATCCGGAGTTGATTCAGATGATTTTGAATAAAGCTCATAATAGTCGATTATCTGTTCACCCGAGTAGTACAAAAATGTATAATGATCTGAAACAGTTTTACTGGTGGCATGGTATGAAATGAGACATTTCTGATTTTGTTTCGAAATGTTTAGTCTGTCAGCAAGTAAAATCTAAGAATTAGGTACCTTCTAGATTGCTTCAGCCGATCATGATACCTGAGTGGAAATGGGACAGAGTCACGATGGATTTTGTATCCGGTTTACTGTTGACATCAAGCAAGAAAGATGCGATCTGGGTTATTGTGGATAGATTGACTAAATCAGCTCATTTTGTTTCGATTCGAACAGATTACTCATTTGATAAGCTAGCTGAATTGTATGTTTTTCAGATTGTGAGATTACATAGAGTACCTATTTCTATTGTTTCGGATAGAGATCCGAGGTTTACATCGCAGTTTTGGAAGAAACTATAAGATGCACTAGGCACGAAATTATATTTCAACACTGCTTTCCATCCACAGACAGATGGTCAGTCCGAACGAATCATTCAAATACTTGAGGGTATGTAGAGATGTTGCATTCTCGAGTTCAAAAGTATGTGGGAACGATACTTGCCTCTAATTGAATTTGCGTACAATAATAGCTTTCAATCAAGTATCAAAATGGCACCCTACGAGGCTTTGTACGATCATAAATGTCGTACACCATTGTATTGGACTGAGCTCAGTGAAAATAAGTTACACGGGGTCAATTTGATCAGAGAGACTGAACAGAAAGTAAAAGTGATCCGTGAAAGCTTGAAAATAGCATCAGATCGTCAGAAATCGTATGCGAACTTAAACTGAAAAGATATAAAGTTTCAGATAGGGAAGAAAGTCTTTTTGAAAGTCTCATCGTGGAAGAAAATTCTCAAATTCAGTTGTAAAGGCAAATTGAGTCCGAGATTTATTGGACCGTATGAAATTATTGAGTGTATCAAGTTGGTTACGTACAGACTATTGTTGCCACCTGAGTTAGAAAAGATTCATAATGTGTTTCATGTTTTGAGGCTTCGACGATACAAATCTGACCCTCCACATGGGGTTAATCCATCAGAGATTGAGATTAAGATGACATATGAGGAAGAACCGATTCATATTCTGGCTCGCGAAGTTAAAGAATTACAAAATAAGAAAATTCCATTAGTGAAAGTACTATGGCATAAACACGGAGTTAAAGAGGCAACGTGAGAGCTAGAGGATGCAATGAAAGAATGTTATTCGAACCTATTCACTGGTAAGATTTTCAAGGATAAAAATCCCTAAGGGGAAGAGTTGTAACAACCCGATTTAGACCCTACTCGAAATGGTGGTTTCAGGACCATGAGTTCGAGTTAGAAAAATATTTAAAAATTATTTTCTGTGTTTATTATGTGTGAATTTATATCTGTGAAATTTTCGTGTTTTAATTTTGTCGTTTGAGTGCCGATTTAATAAAAAGGGGCTTAATCGCGTGAAATAAAAATTTGATGGTTTAATGTGTAAGGGATGAATTGAATGTGTCTTTATAATTTGAAGTATTTATAATGCAATTTGTCCATGAGAACATGATATGGATGATTTTGGCCAAGAATTATAATGGTTTTATATTTTATTATAAAGGTTAAATAGGTAAAATGATAATAATGTTATATAATATAAAACATAAAATAATTAAAAGCCATGCATGTTTATGTTTTGGTAGCTAAAATTAGCTAAAGGAAAAGAAAAAGAACAGAAAGCCATATTCGGCCATTGTTTAGCTTAATCAAGGTATGTAACTAGCTCGGTTTTTAATAATTTTTACGTTTTTAAGATCGTTGCAGTGTAATGTACAAAGCCCATGCTTGAATTTCTAATTTTGATGAATATTTTGAGTTATATCATTGATGGATAATTGAGCTTTGTGATGTTAGATGATGAATTAGGAAAGATATGTTTTGGATTAATATGTTTTGTATTGGAATTTTTTTTTATAAATTTTAGTAATTAGGGCTAAATTGGAAAAATAATAAATTGAGGGAATAAAATGTGAAATAAATGAAACGTATGGACTTGTATGAACATAAAGAACATTCGACCTAAGCATAGTGTATTTAAATTTTGGATGTTTTGTGTTTTGTGCAATTTGGATTAATTTGTAAAAAGTGTGAAATGTTAGGGGCAAAATGGTAATTTTCCCATTTATGTGTTTTTGGACTAAATTGAATGAAATTATGTTTAAATGAGTTTAACTTGAATATGTTTAGATCAAGAACCGAAGAAATCAGAATTGGATCGGGGAAAAACCAATGTTGTTGAATAGTCGTCTCGTTCCGATTATCGTTGTCCGAGGTAAGTTTATAAGAAAATTTTATGAGCTTATATATATGATGGCCGAATGTGTATATGCTTGGAAACTATGTTTACGAATTCTATTCGACCGAGTTACAACGTCCGAAAGCCCCGTATGAACCTTAGAAATAGCTAGGATATATATGTCATGATATAGGATTTTTGATATGTGTTCTCATGTAAGACCACATCTGGGATGTTGGCATCGATATGTGTTCTAGAGTAAGACCCTGTCTGAGACAGTGGCATTGATATGTGATTACATGAAAGACCACGTTTGGGACGTTGGCATTGTACGATATGTGTGATTATCTGATTATCCTATTGAATTTCGAATGGTTCAACAGGCACTGATAAGTTGTGGTCGAATGTGTAAAATGAGCTAAAATGATCAGATATGTGATAGTTGATTACCTATTTGAAAATAAGGAGAGTTGGTTATTTGATATGTGATGCAAATTATACATGATACAAATGTAAATATATGTGTATTTGTGTAGTATATTCGGCCACATGATATGTATAAGTATGTGATATTAAAGTTTTATTCATGAGTATATGCATATGAGTTTATATATATTCGGTTATATAATGATATTGTGGCTTAGAAATTGAATGATACTTTGATAAAAGATATATGTATATTCGGCCAAGATAAATTTTATATATGAAAGTATATGTTGTATATAAAACTGTAAGCTTGAAATTAAATGTGATTATGATAGCATAAATTGGTTTGGTTAAATTGAGTTGATTATGTCATTGAGTTGTTTATTTGCTTATGACTTACTAAGCTATGACTTACTAAGCTATGATAGCTTACTTTGTGTGTATGTTTGCTACTGTTTTATAGATTTTGGAGGCTAGTTACGGGCTCAGGGATCGTCAGCGAAATCTATCACATTATCGACTGTTTCGGTACTTTTATAAGTTTGAACTTGAACCTATGGCATGTATAGGCTAGAATATATATTTGAATTTGGGGTATGTAAATATGAGCAATGCGAAAATGGCTTATTATTTTGTTAAGCTTGGATTTTTATGCTTTGATTAACTGATGGTTATGTTTGGTTTTGGTGTTTCAGCTATGGCTTATATATATAAGTATATATAGATATATATGTGAATCTTGTTTGATATGCTTTGTTAAGGTTTTGTTATGTGAGTTGGTATTAAGGTAAATTCGGTTATGGCATATAGAAGAAGTGAAGTTGATATAGTTATTTAATATTTGATGTTTAGTATGTTTAAATATGGATGAGTTTATTTTGGTAAAAATGTTAAAGATATATGTGTTAATGAATATATTCGGCTAATGATAGATAAATTAAATACATATGCATAGGACATGTTTGTCTGTGGTTTGATATTTAAAGGTCAAGTTGATTAGTTTAATGTTTGATTTTTTGTTATGTGCATAAAGTGTTAATGGCAAATTATAGAAGTAAAATGGCTACTTTGATTCGGTTACTTATTAGTAAATAATGATTATGTATTAGGTATGTTTTGTTAGCTAAATGGATAGTTATAAAGTGACAAGTTGACATTTGTATTCGGTTATGTAATGGTAAATTTAACTTAAGATTGAATGGTGGAATTGGTATGACTTTAGTGGTTAATTTTGATAACTGAATAGGTGAGAAATGACTTGGTTGTGTACTTGTAATTTTGTTATGATGGTAGCATATAAATTTTGGTATGTTTTGATTTGGTAATTACACTTAGAAATTGTCCATATTGATATGGTAATATGCACATGAATTTGAAATGTAAAAGAAGTATATTTGGCCATGTTGTAATGCTAGATACTATCTTTTATGCTAATGAATATTATGCAGTGTGATATGGGGTGATATGGTACAATATGCGAATGTATATAGATATGTAAAATGGTATATTTAGTATTTAGTCAAAGAAGTGAATTTGTACTAGTGGATGTCTTATTGTAAGCTTGATTTATGAATTGAAATATGATTAAATATGACTTAGGTATTCGAATGTTATAGAATTGATGGCCATATAGTTCAAACTTTGTAATTATGAAACATATGCAAATTTTTGTTTTGATGTATAATAGCTTGGTTCGAATACTTGAATAGGTTGACGATATTGATGTAATTGAATTATAAAGCATGATTAAATTTAATTAGTTAAATTTTTTACATATGCACATTTGATTTATATGAATCAGTAAGTGGATGCTATTCGAGTTTGAGAATTATTGGAAAGAAGTTGATATATCTTTGTACCTGTAATGTATTATATGAATGTACTGAGCTGTGTTTTGTCCAGTAATGTCTCATAATCCTAATCCAGCGACAGATATGGGTTAGGGGTGTTACAGAATATGTTATCATGGCATGGTTAGAATATGGTTGTTAATGTGTTGTAGTATGCTCTTTTTTAACCTTCAATGTTATGTATACTTTGTGATTATTCTGACATTCACTGAGCTTGTTTAAGCTCATCCATTCTCTCTAGCCATTGCTGATATTTAGCGTTTGTGATGTGAGCAGTGCAGGGATACCAAGGAAGTGATCCAAGTTAGGCTTTAGTATTTGCGTAGGTGGTATTAATATTATTATTTTTGAACAGTGGGGATAAGGTAATGTGGTTAGACTTTTATTTGTTATTATTGTGGTCCTCATGATATTTTATGCGTTTAGTTTTCTTGCACTTTTGATGGATGTTATAATTATTTCATTGGTATTGTTTTGGTTTGAATATTTGCTATGTTGAAGTGCCATGAACTGTATGTATGGTCAATGGACGTTAAATAATTTGGTAGCATGATATTGCCATGATGTTTTGGATATTTTGTAGCTTAATTATTCCTAGGAACTATAGGCTTGGACCTTCCTATGTTGATTCTTGCTCGGACATGTTTTTGATGTTTTAAACTGTTACTTTGGTCGTTTTGACATTGGTTTAAAGAGGTAAATGATGCATGTTGATTAGATATTTGTTGGAATGGATTAAATGCTTAGATGTGCTATATTTTTGTGGTCTAGAGCAGAGGTATTGATATTCAGGTTATAAAAACGATACCTCTCTGATATTCTGATGTGCAGGAAGTCAGTATTTTAATTTAGTATCGACACTTTACCATGAGTAACGATACTTAGGGTAAAATAATCAATACTTTAATAAAGGTACCGATAAATTTTAGGATTTGATTTTTTAACGAGAAACAAACTGTTGTTTTGGTATCAAATTTCCAAGTTGTATCGATACCATCTAAGAAAAATATCAATACCTTTGATACAGTATCGATACCTACTTGATTTATTTCGAAATTTTGCTATGTGGTTCTAATGCATGTTTAATGCGTGTTCTAAGTCTATCTTGATGAATGTTTAACATGTGTTGACGATGATTAGAATTTGTATAACTTGTAAATATTACAAAAGCTAAAATGAAAGATGTTTACTTAATAACGAGACTATTTGGATTTCGTGTGATGTGTGATAGTGGTGTGGCATCCTGATACTCGAGCTCGGCAACTGAGCCGAGTATAGGGTGTTACTTTTATTATCTCCAACAATGAATCTATTTACTAACCAAAGTTTATAATCTGAGGGTAATAACATTGGGGACATCAAGATCTTTAGAAGTTACCATACATGCTTCAAGATTCGAAAAGACCTTATCATATGTTTAACATCCTTCGGTGACTCCTTACACAAAGGGAATATATCTTCAACTGCTCAATCTTGGTTTAGCAAGATTCCCATTCGTAGGCATATAATTGTTTAGAAGTTTCCACATGTAAATCTTGGTTTTTTCTGGGAGTTGTAAGGCCTACAAATTGTTGTAAAAATCCCTGGTTATATTTGGGATGTTCAGATAAGAACCCACGGTTTGTAAATTTTCATTTAGAAGGACTCGATATCCACTCTTCACAGAATACTCACTAGTGGAATTATACCTCCAAACCACAACATCTAGGGTCTATGAATTGGCTAAAGGGATTTTGAGAATCCTCTCAGCTTGATCTCAATTTAACGTACTACAAACCACATTTGCCTTTCAGGTAGTCATTTCTCCATCTATTAACTGATTCACTGTAGTCCATTAAATGTTAATATTTTAACGTAAAATTCAACCATTGCCAAGTTCGAGCAGCCAAGAATCATTCCAAATGTTCACACTCTCACCACACCCAATACGCCAAGAAAGCCCTTTTTCAATCAGCCCAGAAGCACTCCAAATGCTTCTCTAGGTAAGTGAAGGGTAAGAACCAACTCTTATTGACATTATATCAGAGTATGGAAGATACGTTACTTTGAACATGTTGGCTAAAAGACATGTGGGCTGGGTTAAAATATGCAAAATTTGTTTTTCCAAAAAAGAAACATTAAACAACGATATATCACGAAACCCTAGCCCACTAGCATCCTACGGTTTACAAAGTGTAATCCAATTACTCCAATTTATGCCCATGGATGATTCATTATTAGACCACCAGAATTTATGTAAGAAACCTTCCAACTTACGACATAATAGTTTCAGTAATAAGAAACATTCTGTGGCACAAACTGAGTTTGCTTGTAGTACAGACTTAATGAAAATCTCTTTCCCTCCCATAAAAAAATAAGATATTCTAGTTGTAACACCCTTAACCCGTATCTGTCTTCAGAATAGGGTTGCAGAGCATTACCGTAAAATCATAACTTAAAAACATTCACATTCAAACATTTCATGAATCATTGTATAATTCATTCAAATATAAATATATTGTCCTTTATTAGAGCCCTTAAGGCCTTAGAAACACTTTAGAAACGATCCAGGACTAAATTGGAAACATTTGAAACATTAAGCGAAAAGATAGAAAATTTCATGTTGCATGGGTCACACGGCCATGTGGGCATTTGAAGTAGGGACACAATGTAACACCCCTAACTCGTATCCGTCGCTGGACTAGGGTTAAGAGGCATCATCGGACATATCGAAACATTTCACAATCATTTCACAAACAAAAGTCATACACTGTCATATCATAGCGATTCATACACATATAGTCCCTTTAGAAGGTCAATGAGACCTTAAACATGCTTTACAAAGGGGTCGGGACTAAACCGATCTCATACAAAATTTTTTGAAGCTAAACAATTTTTCTAAGTTACAAAGGTCACATGCCCGTGTGAACAGGCCATGTGCCTCACACGACATTATACACGCCCGTGTGTCTAAGCCGTGGCAAAGCAGGGCATACATACTGACTAGTTCCACACAGCCGGAGACATGCTCGTGTGGCTTGGCCATGGTCGAAACTGACTTGGGTCACATGGCCAATCACACGCCTGTATGTCTAGGCTGTGCTCGAGACTGACTTCAAATTGTAGGACTACCCTAGGGGACACATGGCCGTGTAACATGACCGTTACGATTGTGGACAAAAATAAGCCATTTATAAAGCCAATTTGCGACCCTAATCAAAAAGTATACATAACAACCAAAATAGCATCATAACAATATGTCTTATAACAACCAAAACATGCCATTTCATACTCATTTCATGTCATTTTAATACCATCCAAATCATTGCCCAATTCCACAACCAAAGCATACCAAATCAATATGCCAAAAATCATTACAAATTACATAAGTTCCAATGCATAAAATCATCATCTTATCACCTTTTTCATACCATAAATCTTTCCATTTCAACATTTCTTAATCAAACCATCATATAAGCAATATATACATCATATAACATACTCTTCAAACATACCATTTAGACAAATTTAAAAGGCTATACATACCAACATCTATAAGCCAAATCTCATAGCTATAATTACAATTCAAAACAGATCAAGATGACATTAGCCTATACATGCCATATACTATACATACAAATCTCAAAATGGTACCAAAATAGATGTCCGATAGTGTGATTGAGTCGCTGACGATACCAGGTTCTGAGCTAGCTTTATAACACTGTAAAACAGAGAACATTTTATACAGTAAGCCTTAAAGCTTAGTAAGTTCATGATATAATACATTTAACTCATCAATTTAATATATCTCAATCATTTAACTAACATTTAATACAACTTATCACAGTTCTCATACTTATTCAAGGCTATATGTTTTACTTTCATACCACATCTTTTAGCTTTAATAAGCATTTATAATGCTAATCAATCTACTCATTTCATTGTTTATTTACATAATCTTTCATCTGCTACATACTTAATATCATCAACCGCATAGGTTCCGTACATACCTGTACCATCACAATCTTATCTATCGCATTTATCACTTCAATGCTTGATGCCCTATGTCATTCAATCGTCCTTAAACGTTCAATGAACTCGCACACTTAGTGCCAATTAATTTGCCAAAGCTATAATAATATCGCACACTTAGTGCCATTACATTAAACTGAATTTATATCGGTGTCGCACACATAGTGCCATTTACTCAGCCAACGCTGTTATAAACTCGCACACTCAGTGCCATTTTAGTAGCCGTAGCTATTTCATTATTCTCACACTTAGTGCCTCATATATTCAATCCACAATTCACATACTCAAACTTCACAATCACATTTCTATTCATTTCAACACATATAAACATTATTTAAACAATATGTATTATACACGAACTTACCTCGGACGTAAAAAATGACGATAATAGTCGATCAATCGACCACTTTGTTTTTGACTCGATCTAGGTCTGAATTCCTCTTTACTTGATCTATATGTATTCAAAATTAACTCATTTAATCACCAACACATTCAATTTTATTCACAGTCACATATTTAGGCATTTTCTTTGCACTTTAGCCCCTATAATTTCACATTTATTCAATTCAGTCCCTATTTCACAAATACACAAAATACACATAATTTCATTTCACACATGCCTAACTGAATTTTCCTTTAGCTCATATAAGCCCACATATTTTATTTATTTCACATTTTAGTCCCTCTAAATCTCATTTCCACAATTTAGTCCAAAATACTCAAATTCATAAAAAATTCAAATAGAAAACATATTAACCCAACACATATCTTTCATTTTCCATCAACTAACATCACAAAGCTTACAATTTCATCAATGGCATAACTTGATTTCATCATCAAATCCTAAAATTTAAGCATGAGATCAGTAGAACACAAAGCAACGATCACAAAAACATAGAAATTATAAAAAATCGAGCAAAATACATACCTTAATCAAGCCTTGTAAGTGCCGAATAAAAACCTAATATTTTTGGCTTTCTTCTATCTAATTTTCTGTTGATGAATGAAGAAAATGACGAATTTATTTTGTTTGCTTTATTTAATAAACATTCACAGATCAATTACCATTTTACCCTTGGTTTAAGAAACATATAAAACATTAACATTACGGCCATTATTGTCCACTTACCATATAAATGGCATATTAACAACATAAGGACCTCTCATTTAAAGAGACATATCAATTAAGCACTTTAACATATAGCTAGCCACTTTTACATTTTACGCGTTTAAGTCATTTTTATGAAATCGGGCACATAAACGATAAAATTTTCACACGAAATTTTCACAAATATCAATTCACATATTATAAACATGAATATTAAAATATTTTTTTGACTCAGATTTGTGGTCTCGAAACCACTATTCCAATTAGGGCCTAAACCGTGCTACTAGAACTCTCCCCCTTTAGGGATTTTTGTCCCCGAAAATCTTACCATTGAATAGATTCGGATATTGCTGTCTCATAGCATCCTCAGGCTCCCACGTAGCCTCTTCAACACCATGTTGATGCCACATATTTTACCAACTGAATTTTCTTATTTCGCAGTTCTTTAACCTCGCGAGCTAAGATATGAACCGGTTCCTCTTCATATGTCATATCAGACCGAATTTCTATCTCAGGCGGAGCAATTACATGCGAGGAATTAGATCTGTATCATCGAAACATTGATACGTGAAACACATTGTGAATCTTTTCTAACTTAGATGGCAATAGCAATCTATAAGCATCCTGCCCGATACGCTCTATAATCTCATACGACCCAATGAACCTCAGACTCAATTGCCTTTTCAGCCGAACCGAAGTATTTTCTTCCATAGAGACGCTTTCAGAAACACTTTATCACCGACCTCAAATTCAATATCTTTTCATTTCAAGTCTGCGTATGTTTTCTGACTATCGGAAGCTGCTTTCAACCTTTCACTAATCATTCTTACTTTTTGTTTAGTCTCTTTGATCAAGTTGATCCCGTGTATCTTATTCTCACTGAGTTTAGACCAATACAGTGGTGTGCGACATTTTTTACCATATAAGGATTCGTACGGTGCCATTATTATATGTGAATTCAATCAATGGAAAATACTGTTCCCACGAACCTTCAGACTCAAGAATGCAACATCTCAACATATCCTCGAGAATCTGAATAATCCGCTCGAATTGA
Organism: Gossypium longicalyx; assembly: GCA_025698465.1. Taxonomy (NCBI): domain Eukaryota; kingdom Viridiplantae; phylum Streptophyta; class Magnoliopsida; order Malvales; family Malvaceae; genus Gossypium; species Gossypium longicalyx. The sequence continues at coordinate 82,686,832 of CM047002.1, forward strand.
CCATCCGTCTGCGGGTGAAAAGCAGTACTGAAGTGCAATTTCGTACCTAAAGCCTCTTGCAGTTTCTTCCAAAATCACGAAGTGAATATTAGATTTCTATCTGACATAATAGACAACGGCACACCGTGCAATCTCACAATATCGGAAATATATAACTCAGCTAATTTATCAAGCAAGTAGTCAGATCGTACCAGAATAAAATGAGCTAATTTTGTTAATCGATCAACCACAACCCAAATCGCATCTTTCTTTCTCGGAGATAGGGGAAAACCTGAAACAAAATCCATCATTATTTTATCCCATTTCCACTTCAAAATCATAATCAGTTGTAACAAACCAGTTGGCACTTGATGTTCAGCTTTAACTTGCTGAAAGATCAAACATTTCAAAACAAAGTCAGAAATATCTCTTTTTCATTCTAGACCACCAATAATGTTGTTTCAAATCATTATACATTTTCGTACTTCCTGGATGAACAGATAGACGACTGCTATGAGCTTCTTTCAAAATCATCTAAATCAATTCTGGATTTCTCGGAATACAAATTCTATTTTTAAATCTCAAACAATCATTATCATCAACTCTAAATTCCAAATCAAAATTCAATTCACACTGAGCTCATTTTGCTATTATCTCATTATCAACTTTTTGAGCATCGATAATCTGTTGTAAAAAAAAGGTCTCACTTTTAATTCAGCTAAAACCAAACCATCATCAGACAGAACCAAATGAGCATTCATCGCACATAATGCAAAAAGTGATTTCTGACTCAAAGCATCAGCAACAACATTTGCTTTCCCCAGATGATAATCAATAACAAGCTCATAATCTTTTAACAATTCTAGCCATCTTCTTTGTCAGATATTCAAATCTTTTTGAGTCATCAGATATTTCAGGCTTTTATGATCTGAAAACACGTGACATTTCTCACCAAATAGATAGTGAAGCCAAATCATCAAAGCAAATACAATCACAGCTAATTCAAGGTCATGTGTCGGATAGTTCTTTTCATGTGGCTTCAATTGTCTCGAGGCATAGCCTACAAGCTTGCCTTCCTGCATCAAAATGCATCCCAGACCGTTCAACGAAGCATCACTATATATCACAAATTCTTAATCGGACTCTGGTTGTACCAACACTAGAGCTTTAGTCAATAGTGATTTCAACTGTTCGAAACTTTTCTAATACTTTTCAACCATTCAAATTTCACATCTTTCTGGAGCAATTTTGTCAACGAAGTCGCAATCATAGAAAAGCCTTTTACGAATTTTCAGTAATAACCAGCAAGTCCCAGAAAACTGCGGACTTCAGACACATTTCTCAGAGGTTTCTAATCTATGGTAGCTGAAATTTTGCTCGAATCAACTTGGATACAAGATGCTGACACAATATGTCCTAGAAAACCAACTTTGTGTAACCAGAATTCACATTTACTGAACTTAGCAAATAACTGTTTATCACGTAGAGTCTGTAACACTATTCTCAAATGCTCAGCATGTTCAGTTTCATCTCGTGAATATATCAAAATATCATCAATGAAAACGACAACAAATCGATCTAAATATGGTCTGAAAATTTTGTTCATCAAATCCATGAAAATAACAGGAGCATTCGTTAATCCAAAAGGCATAACTAAAAACTCATAGTGTCCATACCTCATTCGGAAAGCAGTTTTCGGAATGTCTGAATCATTTACTCACAACTGATAGTAACCTGATTTAAGATCTATATTTGAAAACACAGTAGCACCTTTCAACTGATCAAACAAATCGTCAATTCAGGGTAGAGGATGTTTATTGTAACACCCCAAACTTGGCCTGGACGTTATGGCCGAATCTGGCGATATTACCTTAAAGTGTTTTTCGTAAAGTGCGATGATGTTAAAAACCTATTCTCTATAAAACCTCTTTGAGTGATCTTAAAGATGATTTCAAGACATGTTGTTTATCGAAAGTTAATCATGTTAAAACATCGTTATTTATTTATTTTTTATTTAAAACATTGTTTCTTGTGAAAGCTCTTAATACCGATTACGTATTCGTGGTATTTTTGAAAAACATTTATCCTTTCGAAAACCCACGTCTTTTCCTACTGCTAGCAGTTATAAATCAAAGCAAATAAAAATCCCAAATTAAAAATAAAATCCAAATTGGCCTTATTACAAAAGAAATACACAAAATGAAACTATTTATAATTTAAAAATCAAATATGAAAGTATATGCGGTTCTGTGGCCACCTTTGAGTCCCTCGTAGCACCGATCTGCCTAAGTCCGGGGATTACTTGTACAGATGAACAGATGGGTGAGTTATGAAAACTGAGTGTGTAATCCCATATCAAAAAGCAAACAATGAGCATATACAGTCTGGGCCTAAGCCCAATTCAGTAATGGTTCAGTCTCAGTTAGGGCCTTTGCCCATTACAGTATCAGTATCAATTTGGGCCGTAGCCCGTCTCGGTGATAGTAATAGTACCGATATGTAATCAATAGATCCTACCCAACCAGCCTTTACATTCCAGCTCCGTCCAACCCTGCACTCCATGTGGGGATATAATCAACCCACCCATCCCTACACTCCAAGTAGTACTGGTTACGGGACTAAACAGTATTTTCAGCAGAGCTGCCAGTACAGTACACTTCCTCCAATCATAATAAAACCCATCCCATGCAAAACATCATGCATCATGTCATATCATGTCATAATATCATACATGTACTTAATGCGTCTAAAATGGCATGCTTAAATACAATCATACATCACATAAGGGCAAAACACTCATTTTACCATATAGGGGCATAACAGTCATTTTATCAATTAGAGGGTCTAGGTAAACTTACCGACCTAACAGTAGGTCTACAGTCGTCTCAGGCGACCTATGCAACCTAAATCGTCCAATAGTGAAAATGGGCCCAAGGCCCATATTGCGGGCCATGTGGGCCCACATGCCTGTGAGGCCCATACAACCCAGAAATGGCCTTGGCCGTATGGATTACATAACCTGGCCCAATATTCTCCACATGTTCGTGTGGTTTACATATGTAGGGACCACATGCCCGTGGGGCCCACGCGGCCTAATTCAACCCATTATGGCCCAGTACAGCCTCAGCCCATGAAATCACTCATGGGCGGCCATGTCGACAATACGCCCATGTTTTATCTCAAGGCCCACCTACACGATCGCAAGCACGCCTGTGTTGCGTCGACATTCACCCATTTCGTCTTTTGCTAATTTCCTTAGTCAGGGTTGTGTTTGTACACACCTTATGTGATTTGAAGTTAATCGCGCTCCAAATACTCCTATACCTGGATTCAATCATCATGCCATTTAATCAGTTACTTAACTTATGTATCAAATGGAATATAATGGAGTTCCAAATCGATCACAATAACGACCTCCTTACTGAAAATCAATCGAGATCGCACTCTTGGTTCTTAGGAGATGCACCAATCAACCTTGATCTCCACCTACACGAATGTCACAACTTTTTTATTAAATCTATACTTAAATCATAATACAATCGTGACTGAACCGCACTTACCGCTCAACACTACCTTCATTTAGTAACTTATGATTCGAACAACAATACCTAAAACACTTACCAACAATGATAGAGCAGAATGTAGTTTGGTTATGTAGCGAACCAAGAATCGAAGAGGAGGATTAAACTGAAACAGTAAACAGAGGGGGTAACGACAGGAAGAGGAATAGAAATGGTGCTCAAAAAAGAGAAAAGTCGAAAGGGGCAGAAGAAAAGCAGTGACTTACCTACCAATATTTTGCCAAAGAAACGTTCAAGTAAATGCACAACCTGCTGAAGGAAACAAGAAGAATAATAGAGGGAGAGAGAAGCAATATTTGGCAAAAGCACAAAGGGAAAGGGGGACTGTCAAGAACCGATTGAGAGAGAGAAGCAAAGAGAATAAGCCAAAACAACAAGATGTAAAAGACGGGAAATTGTTAGACTCGAAAGAATAGAGAGATGAGCAGAGAGACCATTCGGCCAAGGAGAAAAAGAGAAGGTGCCATTTATAAGAGTAGGGAAAAAGAGAAAAATAACAAGCAAGGGACTTGAAGACAATTGCAAACCTGAAATAAGCAAAAACGAAAGATACAACAAGACTCCCTAGCACACTTCGACCTCTCAAGAAAAGAAAAGAACCAAATGTTGATAGCCACCAAAAATGGTGAGCAATTGCCAACCCAAAGCCGAAATCTGGGGTAACCAGAATCCCCATACGGCACTAACTCTCCTACAATCTCAAATTGCCATATTCTTCTCCTTAAATCACTCAAATCGTCCACTCAAATCCCTTGATCCACTCCTTAAAACTCTCCTTCAAACTCCCCACCATCTAATTTGAAATCCTTCTAAACTCTTTAGAGTTTCGGCTATGCTAGAGCACTCCCACGACACTGGCAGCAAATTAAAACACACCTCGCGAATAGCAGGACTTGAACTCAAGACCTTCAGCATATTAACAGTTCACTCAACCACCAGACCAGTAGACCCATTCTGACATGCTTTACCCCTATTAATTTAAAAGCCTACTAACTAGAGACAGGGCTTATTCAAGTTAAAAACAAAACTTTTTTCACAAGCCAAGGCTTGAATCCAAGACTTCTCAGACACTCCTAGAACACTCAGCACAGTTAAGCACTGAATCAGACACACAGTTATGTGTCACATAACATACAAAAATAAACATTAAGTATTTTTGGGTCGTTACAACTCTACCTCTTAAAAGAAAATTTCGGCCTCAACATTTTCTTGATCAGAATAGATGAGGGTATTGTTGTCGCATAGCCTCTTTAGGTTCCCACGTGGCCTCCTCAGAGTTGTGATTGCTCCAAAGAACCTTCACCAGTGGAATACACTTCTTCCTTAGAACCTTTACATCATGTTCTAATATCTAAATTGGCTCTTCCTTAAAAGTCAGATCTGGCTTAACCTCAATCTCCTCAACCGAAATAACATGCGTGGGATCAGAGCGGTAGCGCCTCAACATAGAGACGTGGAATACATTGTGAATCTGGTCTAACTTTGGAGGTAACTCTAGCTGATAGGCAACCGGTCCCACACATTTTAGTATGCGATAAGGCCCAATGAACCTAGGGCTCAACTTGCCCTTCGGTCCAAATCTCAGTACCTTTTCCATGGTGAGACCTTGAGAAAAATGAAGTCCCCCCACAGAATACTCAATCTTCTTATGCTTCAGATCCGCATATGACTTTTGTTTGTCTGATACCGCCTTCAGTCGATCTCGAATTAGTCTAACTTTATCCTCGGTATCAGAAACTAGTTTAGGGCCCAGTATACGCCACTCGCCCAACTCAGTCCAACATGAGGGTGTGAGACACCTACGATCATATAATGCCTCGTAAGGTGCCATCTGTATGCAGGACTCATAGCTATTATTATAAGCAAACTCTGTTAGCGGCAAGTAGTCCTCCCAACTGCCTCGGAAATTAATCACACAGCTCCTTAACATGTCCTCCAGTATCTGAATCACCCTTTCTGGCTAACCATCTGTCTGAGGATGGAACGCAGTACTGAAGTCTAACCTTGTACCTAGAGCTTCATGCAACTTCTTCCAGAACTGAGATGTTAAGCGAGGATCCCTATCAGATATTATGGAAACCGGTACCCCATGCAGTCTTACTATCTCAGACACGTATAGTTTAGGCAGCTTCTACAAGGAGTAATCACTACGAACAGGTATGAAATGGGCAGATTTGGTTAATCAATCCACAATGACCCATACTGAATCCATCTTAGTAGACGTTAGGAGTAGCCCACTAACGAAATCCATAGTCACTCTCTCCCACTTCCAAAGTGGAATTTTAACTGGCTGAAGCAACCTTGAAGGTAACTGATGTTCAGTCTTAACCTGCTGGCAAGTCAGACATTTACCCACGAAGTCGGTAACTTTACGCTTAAGACCTGGCCACCAATATGACTCACAAAGGTCTCGGTACATCTTATTCTCGCTAGGATGCATAGCATAAAGGATACTATGCACCTCTCGCAGTATAGACTTCCTCAAATCAGTATCCTTCAATACACAGACTCTCCCATGGAAACAGAGTACCCCTTCACTATTCAGTTCAAAATCTGATGTTTTACAACTCTCAATCTGTCGAAATTGAAGACTCAGTGACTCATCCTCCAACTATTTACCCTTAATTTGTTCAATCCACATCGGTTTAACTTGAAGCTCAGCCAATAAGCTACCATCATCAAATAAACTGAGGCAGATAATTCGTGCATCGAATAATTCACCTTATGAGTCGTAAGCTGATGAGACGCATATGCTATGACCTTACCATCTTGCATCAACACACATTCCAAACTGACTTGTGATGCATCGCTGTACACAGTGAACTCTTTCCTAGACTCTGGTTGTATTAAGACAAGGGCCTCAATCAGTACCTTCTTGAGCTTCTCAAAGCTCTCTTGCTACGCATCAGTCCAGTTAAAAGGCACACCCTTACGTAAAAACTTAGTTAGAGGTGCAGCAATCAATGAAAACCCCACAACAAATCGTCTATAATACCTTGCCAGTCACAGAAAATTGTGAATCTCAGATACCGTCTTAGGCGGCTTCCAGTCCAGAACAACTTTAATTTTTCGAGGATCAACCCTAATTCCTTCAGCAAATGCCACATGGCCTAGAAATGTTACCTCTCATAACCAGAACTCACACTTACTGAACTTAGCGTACAATTGTTTCTCCCTCAGAATCTGCAAAACAACTCAGAGATGTACATCATGTTCATCTTCAGTTCTCGAATACACCAGAATGTCATCAATAAAAACCACTACGAACTTATTTAGATAGGGCTGGAACACTCGGTTCATCAGATCCATAAAAGCCATTGGTGCATTCGTCAATCCAAACTGTATCACTAGGAACTCTTAATGACCATAATGAGTCCTAAACGTTGTCTTGTAAACATCAGTCTCTTTAACCCTCAGTTGATGGTACCCCGATTGGAGATCAATCTTAAAGAAAATCAAAGCTCCACGAAACTGGTCAAATAGATCATCAATCCTCGGTAAGGGGTACTTATATTTAATAGTCAATTTATTCAGTTGCCGATAATCAATGCACATACGTATGGATCCATCCTTCTTTTTCACAAACAAAATCGATGCTCCCCATGGAGACACACTAGGTTGGATGAACCCTCAATCCAATAACTCTTAAATCTGAGCTTTAAGCTCCACAAGCTCCTTCGATGCCATTCTATAAGGGGCGATAGACACCGGAGCTGTACCAGGCAGGAGCTCAATCCCAAACTCAACTTCACGGCTTGGAGGTAACCTAAACAGCTCATTAGGAAAAACATCCAGAAAGTCTTCAACTATTTAGATATCCTTAACAGAAGAGCCTCAGAATCTGAAATACCGATGTAGGCTAGATACACCTCACAACCCTTACGAACCAATTTCTCGGCCCTTAATGTAGATATCACATTTGACAAGTAATTCTGACACCCCCCAATTATAACTACCTCGTCATCTTTCACAGTTCTTAGTACCATCCGTTTAGTGGCACAATACAATCCCACTCGATGTTTAACCAGCCAGTCCATTCCTAGAATTAAGTCAAATTCTCCAAAAGGGAGTTCCATCAAATCCGTCAAGAAGATAACTCCTTGAACCTCCAAAGGTATATCCCTAAACAATTTATTTACCCTCACTGACTGCCCTAATGGACTCAACATAGTAACCTCACTCGTAGTGCTTTCAACCATTATACCCAAAGTCTTAGACACAGTACATGCTATATAGGAATGAGTAGATCTTACATCAATCAGTGCAGTATAAGGTACATTATAGATAAAGAACATACCCGTGATAACATCTAGGGCATCTCCATCCTCTCAGTGATGTGCAACATAAACCAGAGCTGGCTACCTTGCCTTAGTATGACCAGCACCTTTGCCCGATACCTTCTGACCACGGCCAATACCATTACCACCTCTGGCCTGATGAGGGCCTCTCAGTCACTGCTGCACACCCCTCGACAGCTGTACATTACCCAAACTTGTAGCTTGCACTTGATCGAGCCTCTATGGACAATCTCTGATACGGTGCTCCAATGATTCACACCTCAAACATGCCCCAATATTTTTCCAGCACTCGTCCTAATGGTGTCTCCCATAATCAGTACAGGGTTGCGGTCTAGTAGCAACAACAGGGGCCCCAACTCTAACTAGCCCATCAACTCTGGCCTTCTTCTTAGGCCTCAGCATGGAACTTGAGGGATCCAAATCCCTCTTGTTCTTACCTCTCTCTTTCTCATGGTTCTAGCGATCAGTGCGCTTTACATCCTCGGTGATCTTCACCTTATCAACCAAAGCAGTAAAATCTCACTCCCTCTGTATTGCTATTAGAGCCCTTAAACCATCCCTAAGGCTGTTCTCGAAATGAACACACTGCTCATATTCAGTTGCCACCATCCCACGCGCATAGCGGCTTAATCAAAAAAATTCAGCCTCATATTCAGCCACTAATTTATCCCCCTGAGTCAAATTCATAATCTCTCTTCTCCAGGCATCCACGAAACTAGCACCTTCATACTTTCCTTGGAATGCAGTCTTGAAAATTTCCCAGGTCAACCGGTCGGGCTGAGTGCCCTCTTTAAGTTTTTGCTTGAAAATTTCTCCAGCCATCACTGATAAGCCTCATCTCTCAGTAGTGACACTACACCTTTTAGTTTTTGCTCGAGGATGCAGTTGAGATCATCCATGATCCTCTCTGTGGCCTCAATCCAATACTCAGCCACATTTAGAGTAACTCTAGCAATACCCTTAAAAATTTCAGCTCTATTAGACTGGAGTTGTTTCGTAACTGACCCACGGCCTACAACACCAGTATTGGGTCCAATGACCCTCTCCAGAATCCATAACATGGCCTGGGATAGTGCGTCGTCCCCAGCCACATGATCATGAGACCCAGTCTCAGTCTCAGGTGAAACTGGTGCCTCCCTAGCTTCAACATTAGGCATGTGGCCAGATGACGAAGACCTAGCCCGAGCACCTCCACAGCCTCCGTCGCGGCCTCTTGTACCCCTTCCACGAGTACCACTGGTGCTCATTATCGATTTATGTTTTATCTGTATTAACAATTTTATGCATCAGTTTACAATTCCAATGTTTATTAAAGGATATTTTATGAAAAACAGTATCAGTAATTCAAAGTTCATTTTCGTCAACCGACAATCTTTCTACAGTTTTTAGTTTACCCTAAATAGAGTATTTCAGTACAGTCTACTACCTACAATAGTCTCAATATTTCAATTTAACCAATCAACACTTTCAAAAGACTTACAGAATTGATTCCGGAGACTCGATGTACCACACATTGGGTAAACATTTAAAAATACTTCCAATAATTTGAAACAGTTCTTTTAAAAATTCCAAGTTTAAAAGAAACCCAAATACACAGTCGAGTTTTGCAACCTGGCTCTAATACCACTAAATGTAACACCCCAAATCTGGCCTGGACCTTATGGCCGATTCTGGCGATGTCACCTTAAAGTGTTTTTCGTAAAATGCAATAATGTTAAAAACCTATTCTCTATAAAACCTCTTTCAGTGATCTTAAAGATGATTTCAAGACATGTCGCTTATCGAAAGTTAATCATGTTAAAACGTCGTTATTTCTTTATTTTATTTAAAACGTTATTTCTTGCGAAAGCTCTTAATATCGATTACGTATTCGTGGTATTTTTGAAAAACATTTATCCTTTTGAAAACCCGCGTCTTTTCCTACTGCTAGCAGTTATAAATCAAAGCAAATAAAAATCCCAAATTAAAAATAAAATCCAAAGAGGCCTTATTACAAATGAAATACCCAAAATGAAATTACTTATAATTTAAAAATCAAATGTGAAAGTATGTACGGTTGTGTGGCCACCTTTGAGTCCCTCGTAACACCGATCTGCTTAAGTCCGGGGATTACCTGTATAGATAAATAGATGGGTGAGTTATGAAAACTTAGTGTGTAATCCCATATCAAAAAGCAAATAATGATCATATACAGTCTGGGCCTAAGCCCAATTCATTAATGGTTCAGTCTCAGTTAGGGCCTTAGCCCATTACAGTATCAGTTTGGGCAAAAGCCCATCTCAGTGATAGTAACAGTACAGATATGCAATCAAGAGATCCTACCTAGCTAGACTCTACACTCCATCTCTGTCCAACCCTGCACTCCATGTGGGGATATAATCAACCCACCCATCCCTACACTCCAAGTAGTACCGGTTGTGGCACTAAACAGTATTTACAGCAGAGCTGTCAGTACAGTACACTTCCTCCAATCATAATAAAACCCACCCCATGCAACACATTATGCATCATGTCATAATATCATACATGTATTCAATGCGTCTAAAATGGCATGCTTAAATACAATCATACATCACATAAGGGCAAAACAATCATTTTACCATATAAGGGCATAACAGTCATTTTATCAGTTAGGGGGTCTAAGTAAATTACCGACCCAACACTAGGTCCACAGTCATCTTGGGCGACCTGTGCAACCTTAACCTTCCAATAGTAAAAATGGGCATAACTCCCATACCGCAGGCCCACATGCCCGTGTAGCCCACACAACCCAGAAATGGTCTTAGCTGTGTGGATTACACAGCCTGGCCCAATATTCTCCACACATCCGTGTGGTTTACCCCTGTGGGGCCTACATGCCCATGGGACCCACGTGGCTCAGGTCAGCCCATTATGGCCCAGTATAGCATCAACCCAGGAAATCACTCATGGGCGGCCATGTCGACAATATGCCCATGTTTTATCACAAGGCCCACCTACACGGCCACGAGCACGCCCGTGTGGCGCCGACATTCACTCATTTCGGCTTTTGCCAATATCTTTAGTCAAGGTTGCGTTTGTACATACCTTATGTGATTTGAAGTTAACCGCCCTCCAAATACTCCTATACCTTGATTCAATCATCTTGCCATTTAATAAGTTACTTAACTTATGTATTAAATGCAATCTAACGGGGTTCCAAATTGATCATAATAGCCACCTCCTTATCGAAAATCAATCGAGCTCGCACCCTTGGTTCTTAGGAGGCACACCAATCAACCTTGATCTCCACCTACATGAAAGTCACAACTTTTTTTATTCAATCTATACTTAAATCATAAAACAATCTTGACTGAACCGCACTTATCGCTCAACACTACCTTTATTTAGTAACTTATAATTTTTACAACAATACCTAAAACACTTACCAACAACGACAAAACAGATTGTAGTTCGGTGATGCAGTGAGCCAAGAATCAAAGAGGAGGATTAAACTGAAATAGTAAATAGAAGGGGTAACAACAGGAAGACGAACAGAAATGGTGCTCAGAAAAGAGAAAAGCCAAAAGAGGTAGAAGAAAAGTAGAGACTTACCTACCAATATTCGGCGAAGAAAACGTTCAAGTAAATGAACAGCCTACTGAAGGAAACAAGGAAGAACAAGAGAGGGAGAGAGAAACAATATTCGGCCAAAGCACAAAGGTAAAGGGTGACTGTCAAGAACCAATTGAGAGAGAGAAGCAAAGAGAATCGGCCAAAACAACAAGATGCAAAAGAAGGGAAATTGTTAGACTCAAAAGAATAGAGAGAGGAGCAAAGAGCATTCGACCAAGGAGGAAAAGGGAAGGTGCCTGATAGAAGAGTAGGGGAAAAAAGGAAAAATAACAAGCAAGGAACCCGAAGACAATTTTAAACTAGAAATAAGAAAAAACGAAAGATACAGCAAGATTGCCTAGCACAATTTGGCCTTGCAAGAAAAGAAAAGAACCAAATGTTGACAGCCACCGAAAATGGAGAGCAATTGCCAACCCAAAGCCGAAATCTAGGGTGACCAGAATCCCCATACGTTACTGACTCTCCCACAATCTCAAATTTCCATATTCTTCTACTAAAATCACTCAAACTGTCTACCCAAATCCCTTGATCCATTCTTCAAAACTCTCTTTCAAACTCCCCACCATCTAATTTGAATTCCCCCAAAACTCTTTAGATTTTTGACTATGCTAGAACACTCCCACGACACTGGCAGCAAAATAAAACACACCTTGTGAATAGCAAGACTCGAACTCAAGACCTTCAGCATATTAACACTTCACTTAACCACCAGACCAGCAGGCCCATTCTGACATGCTTTACCACCATTAATTTAAAAGCGTACTGACTAGACAGAGGGCTTATTTAAGTTGAAAACAAAACTTTTATCACAAGCCATTCGATATGGAGCTATCGATATCGGTGTAGTTCCTGGCATTAACTCAATACCAAACTCAACCTCTCGAATCGGAGGTAAGCCCGGTAACTCATCAGGAAACACATCTGGATATTCACAAACAACTGGTACTGATTCAATCTTTTTTTTAGTCACTTTTGTATCAAGCACATAAGCAAAATAAGCTTCATATCCCTTTCTCACATATTTCTGAGCTAACATTGATGAGATAACTATTGACAAACCATTTAAATCATCTGACTCAATTCGGATAATCTCATTATTCTGACATCTCAAATCTATTATGTTTCTTTTGCAATTTACAACAGCATCATGCAACATTAGCCAATCCATACCAAGAATTATATTAAACTCGTCAAATGGTAACAACATCAAATCAGCTAGAAAGCAACTATCCCGAATCAACAATGGACAATTCTTGCATACTTTATCAACCAACACACATTTGCCTAAAGGGTTCAATACTTTAACTACAAACTCAGTAGACTCTACACGCAAAGTCTTACTAGATACTAAATTCACACATATATACGAATGAGTAGATCTTGGATCTATCAATGCAATAACTTTAGTGTCATTGAGAGTAAAAGTACCAGTAATAACATTTGAAGATGATGCCTCTTCGCGAGCGTGAATAGCGTAGGCTAGTACAAGTGCGCTAGCATCAGATCTTGCTGTAGTGTCTCGTGTCACAACTCTACCACCACTCATATTGCCCATGTTTCTTGGTGGTCTACCTTTAGTTGCAGTGTTATTCAGCCTCATGTTCTGTGCATTATCTTTTTCAGCTAACCCTGGGCAATCTTTAGTAAAGTGATCATGAACCACAACTGTAACAAGTTCTATTATTACTTTTCCCCCAACAATCTCCAAAATGTCATCTTCCACATTGTCCCAACAATCTCCAAAATGTCGTCTTCCACATTGTTGACACTTAGGCTTAACATCTTTTACATTACCAACACTCGATACTGATGTGGCTTAAGCTTTGGGATTGATATATTGCTTTCCATGATCTCTATTCTGATACCCCTCAGAAGCTGTCAATCGGTTAAAGAAACCTCTAGATTTCTTCGACGAAAAATGATAAGATTTATTCGTCGGTCTCTTCCTCGAATCTCTTGCCTCTGAATCAGCCTTTTCTTTGTTGAGATCTTCAGCTTTACTAGCCCTCTCAACAAATACTATGAATTCTTTCTGTTCAAGTATCCCGACTAGCAGCTTTATATATTGGTTTAATTCATCAACAAATTTTTTACACATGATCTCTTCAGTAGACACGTATTCCCGAGCATACTTGCTCAAGCGTACAAATTCTCTTTCATATTCTGTTATAGTCATTCGACCCTGTTTCAACTCTAGAAACTCTTTATGTTTCTCGTCGAGAAATTTCTGGCTTATATACTTTTTTTAGAACTCGGTCTGAAAGAATTTCGAGGTAACTCGTTCTCTAGGAACCATCGATGTCAATGTTTTCCACCAGTGATATGCATTATCTTTAAGCAAAGATACTACGCATTTGATACATTCATTTGGAGTACAGGAAAATTTAATGAACACTCTGGTAGTGTTTTCAAGCCAGAACTCAACTTTCTCAGCATCATCATCAACTGTAGCCCAAAACTCTTCAGCCCCGTGTTTACGAATCTTATCCACTGGTGGCTTATTCAGTCGAATGGGGTCTATTACTTGTGGCACAATCAGGACTTGTTGAGGAATAGGTGGGGTGGAGGATTTTGAGTAGCTAGATTCATTCGAAAGAACTCCGTGAACCACTCAATCATCAATTGGAAGAAGGCTTTCTTAGCCTTTCCTCCCTGACTACTAGAAATAGGCCTAGAATCAGTCGGCACTGCCCCATGAGCGGGAGCGGGCGCAATACTTTCCACATCGTCAGCTATGGCTTGTTTGGGATCCATTTGCTATATAAAAACACATTTTAACTATCAGGAATCATCACACTATCATAGTTTACATATATGGCATGTATAGCTAGACTCTCACTCGCTACGTTAGTGCTCAAATCGACTAAACCGTGGCTTTGATACTAATAAAATGTAACACCCCTAACCTGTATCCATCGCCGGACTACAGTTAAGAGGCATTACCAGACATATAAAAACATTTCACAATCATTTCACAAACAAAAGTCATACACCGTCATATCATAGCAATTCATACACATATAGTCCCTTTAGAAGGTCAACGAGACCTTAAACATGCTTTATAAAGGGGTCGGGACTAAACTGAAATCACACAAAATTTTTTGAAGCTAAACAATTTTTCTAAGTTACAAAGGTCACACACCCGTGTGAACAAGCCGTGTGCCTCACACGGCATTAGACATGCCCGTTTGTCTAAGCCATGGCAAAGCAGGGCATACATACTGACTTGTTCCACACAGCCGGAGACATGCCCGTGTACCTTGGCCGTGGTCGAAACTGACTTAGGTAACAAGGCCGACCACACTCCCGTGTGTCTAGGCTGTGCTTGAGACTGACTTAAAATTGTAGGACTACCCCAGGGGACACATGTCCATGGAACATGACCGTGTGTTGCACACGAGTGTGGACAAAAATAGGCCATTTATAAAGCCATTTTGCCACCCTAATCTCAAGTATACATAGCAACCAGAATAGCATCATATCAATATGTCTTATAACAACCAAAACATTCCATTTCATACTCATTTCATGTCATTTAAATACCATCCAAATCATTACCCAATTCCACAACAAAAGCATACCAAATCAATATGCCAAAAATCATTACAAACTGCACAAGTTCATATGCATAAACTCATCATCTTATCACCTTTTTCATACCACAAATCTTACCATTTTAACATTTCTTAATCAAACCATCATATAAGCAATATATGCATCATATAACATACTCTTCAAACACACCATTTAGACCAACTTAAAAGGCCATACATACCAACATTTATAAGCAAAATCTCATAGCTATAATTACAATTAAAAACATATCAATATGACATTAGCTTATACATGCCATATACTATACATACAAATCTCAAAATGGTACCAAAATAGATGTCCGATAGTGTGATTGAGTCGCTGACGATCCCAGGTTATAAGCTAGCTTTATAACACTGTAAAACAGAGAACATTTCATACAGTAAGCTTTAAAGCTTAGTAAGTTAATGATATAATACATTTAACTCATGAATTGAATATATCTCAATCATTTAACTAACATTTAATACAACTTATCACATTTCTCATACTTATTCGAGGCTATATGTTTTACTTTCATACCACATCTTTTAGCTTATAATAAGCATTTATAATGCTAATCAATCTACTCATTTCATCATTTATTTACAAAATCTTTCATCTGCTACATACTTAATATCATCAACTGCATAGGTTCCGTACGTACCTGTACCATCACAATCTTATCTATCGTATTTTTCACTTCAATGCTTGATGCACTATGTCATTCAATCGTCCTTAAACGTTCAATGAACTCACACACTTAGTGCCAATTAATTTTCCAAAGCTATAATAATATCGCACACTTAGTGCCATTACATTAAACTGAATTTATATCGGTGTCGCACACATAGTGCCATTTACTCAGCCAACGCTGTTATAAACTCGCACACTCAGTGCCATTTTAGTAGCCGTAGCTATTTCATTATTCGCACACTTAGTGCCTCATATAATTCAATCCACAATTCACATACTCAAACTTCACAATCACATTTCTATCCATTTCAACACATATAAACATTATTTAAACAATATGTATTTTACACGAACTAACCTCGGACGTTAAAATGACGAGAATAGTCGATCAATCGAGCACTTTGTTTTTGACTCAATCTAGGTCTAAATTCCTCTTTTCTTGATCTATATGTATTCAAAATTAACTCATTTAATCACCAACACATTCAATTTTATTCACAGTCACATATTTAGGCATTTTTTTGCAGTTTAGCCCCTATAATTTTACATTTATTCAATTTAGTCCCTATTTCACAAATACACAAAATACACATAATTTCATTTCACACATGCCTAGCTGAATTTTCCTTTAGCTAATATAAGCCCACATTTTTTATTTATTTCACATTTTAGTCCCTCTAAATCTCATTTTCACAATTTAGTCCAAAATACTCAAATTCATCAAAAATTCAAATAGAAAACATATTAACCCAACACATATCATTCATTTTCCATCAACTAACATCACAAAGCTTGCAATGTCATCAATGGCATAACTCAGTTTCATCATCAAATCCTAAAATTTAAGCATGGGCTTAGTAGAACACAAAAAAATGATCACGAAAACATAGAAATTATCAAAAATCGAGCAAAATACATGCCTTAATAAAGCCTTGTAATTGCAGAATGAAAACCTAATATTTTTGGCTTTCTTCTTTCTAATTTTCTGTTGATGAATGAAGAAAATGATAAATTTATTTTGTTTGTTTTATTTAATAAACATTAACACATCAATTACCATTTTACCCTTGGTTTAATAAACATATAAAACAGTAACATTAAGGCCATTATTGTCCACTTATCATATAAATGGCATATTAACAACATAAGGACTTCTTATTTAAAGAGACATATCAATTAAGCACTTTAACATATAGCTAGTCATTTTTAAATTTTACACGATTAAGTCGTTTTTATCAAATCAGGCACATAAATGATAAAATTTTTAAACGAAATTTTCACAAATATCAATTCACATATTATAAACACAAAAAATAATATTAAAATATTTTTTGACTCACATTCGTGGTCTCAAAGCCCACTATTTTGAATAGGGTGTAAACCGAGCTGTTACACACAAGGTCGTGCCCGTGCCCGTGTCACTCTCTAACTAAGGTTACACGGCCAAGCCACACGCCCGTGTGTCAGGCCGTGTAACTCTCAGAAAGTAACCTTTAAAACCTATAGGGGACACACAGCCTTGTCAGATAGCCGTGTGTGACACACGGCTGAGACACACGCCTATGTCTTAGGTCGTGTGGATAGAAAATAGGCCAAATTCAGGCCATTTCTTTCACCCAATTCAAGTACACACCTACAAGCCATTTACACATTCAATCAAACCTTAAAACATAACTAAAACATGCATAATAAGACCAATTCAAGAGGTCATTTATCTAGACAACCAATATGCCAAAAGGCACCTCAAACACAATGTATCTAACATACCTAAACATGTGCATATTTAACCATTCATCAACGAACTTATTTCCATGCTAAACAATATCACAATTTACACAGTTCAACGTTACCATACTAGATTCATGCCATGTCAAAGTAAAATTACCATTTGGACCATTTCTTACATGCATCAAAACCATATACGTAATACCCTTTACCCGTATTCGACACCCAAATAGGGCACGAGGCATTACCGATCTTAAACACAAGAAAACATACATTTCTGAGCCATGAATTTTTGTCCCAATTTAAAAAATTTTTCATTTAATCCTAAAGTCCCTAATACAAGCCTACGAGGCCGAAATCATGCATTGGAAGTGGTTCGGGACTAAACCAAGAACTTTACAAAATTTTGCAACACTTAGAAAATTTTTCACTAAATAGGAGTCACACGCTCGTGTGGATATGGGACATGCCCGTGTGGGCAGGCCGTGTGGTCACACACGCTCGTATGCTAGCCCGTGTGAAAAATTAAATTTTTACGAAATAGGTGCAGACTTCACACACCCAGGACACACGCCCGTGCCTGAGGCTGTGTCATCCACACGGTTGAGACATACGCCTGTATCTCTACCCGTGTATTCAACATTGGGCATTCTGTTTCTCAAAATTAAGGTGCAGGGGACACACGGCCAGAACACATTCCCATGGCGCAGATCGTGTGTCACACGCGGCCTAGACACACGCCCGTGTGTCTACCGTGTGGACAAAAATAAGGCTATTTACCAAGCCTTTTTGCCACCCTTTTATGCACACACCTAAACAACATATCATAGCACCAATCCAAGCACATACATACAACTAAATCAGCTACAACCAAGACACCAACACATCATACACATGCTATCATCCATCACACACAAACATCACATACTCATCAACTCAAATCATGTAAATTCTCACATCCATGAAAGCCATCATCATACAAATTAATTATACCAATAGTAGCCAATTTCGAATGGCTTTATATAAAATGAACTTTCACCAATATAAGCCAACACATTTGGCCAAATCAATTATGACACAAAACAAAATGGCCAAGTCCCGTATACATGCCATAACTAAAAATGTTGAATTCATTGATACCAAAATAGTTGTTGATAGTGTGAGTGGATCTCCGACAATCTCCGATCCCTAAGCTAGCTTGGTGACACTATAAGATAAGGGAAAGGAAAGGGGAGTAAGCTATATAGCTTAGTAAGTTCCTATGCAAATAATAAGCATCATAACTACACATTTAACATGCAATTAACATGATGAAAATTAGCAAGAATGTTATTAAAATCTTATAGTCAAAACTTACTCAATCACAACCTTACCAAGGGTTCATCAAATATCAAGCTCATTACGAATGGGATTTACGTACATACCTGTACCAACTCGCAACATAACCATAGTCTTTCACAATTTTGACATTCATGTTGAACAGTTGGAATATTAATGGATACTCAGAAGTCTTGCACAGAAGTGCTATATATGTAGCTAAAGCTACCTCATATCTCATAATACATATGGGCTCATTTTCGAGCTATTCACGGGCCTACTCACACAAGCTGTCAGTCAAGATGTAGCTACACAATACTACTCACACAAGCTGTCAGGTATCCACAACACATTCCAGACTACCCAGCCACTGGTAGGACGTACGAGACCAGCACCCATATCACATAAACATTTGGGTTCCTAGTGACATGTCACTCGTATCCTATTCTATTCCTAAGGCTTAACCGGGAGTTTTTGCTTGTCGAAACTTTGTCGAATACATCCAAGGAGTCAATCACAATTCATACAATATTAAAGCATTTAAAACATAAATATAATAACGCATAATTTACATACGAACTTACCTCGGTACAAAAATAGTAGAATTTGACCTAATTGTTAAACACTTTATTTTTCCCCCGATCTAGGTCTGAACCTCATTTTTCTTGATCTTTAATAACAATTTTAACTTATTTAATATTCACATTGTCCAATTTAGCGCAAAAATCATATTATAGCAAAATTACATTTTTGCCGCTAATTTTTCACATTTTTACAATTTAGTCCCTAGGCTCGTAAAAAGAAATGTTTTCTATTTCTTCAAAACCCAAGCCTAGTCGAACCATTTTCATACTCATAGCAGCCCAAATTTTCCATTTAATCACACTTTTACTACTCATTTTTGTAACTTTTACAAATAGGTCCTTTTTGACATTTCCATAAAAAATCACCTAGTAAATGTTGTTTATCTAACACCAAACTTACATTTTCTACCATTAGGCATCAAAATACACAAATATCTATAATGGGTAAAAGTTTAGAATTTGATTATTTCTTAAATTAGTGGTAGAAATAGATAGATCGGGTTACAATGACTTCAAAAATGTAAATAGCATTAAAAACGAGGCAGGAATGGACTTACAATCGAGCTTGGAAGATGAACAAACCCTAGCTATAAAGACCCCTTCAATTTTCGGCACAAGGGACTAATTTGAAGAAGATGATATCTTTTATTTTAGTTATTTTGGCTTTATTTACCAAAAGACCAAAATGCCCCTATCTTAAAACATAAAATTTCTCTTACTTCATGTCCATTTTTGTCAACTAACTTAACAAATGGTCTACTTACCACCTAAGGACCTTCAATTTAAAATTTCATAGCAATTAGACACCTCTAGCTTCTAGAACTCAAGTTTTGCAATTTAGTCCTTTTTGCTAAATTGAGTGCTCAAACGTCAAAATTTTCGAACGAAATTTTCACAGAATCATTCCATAAAACTATAGACCATAAAAATATAAGAAAAATAATTTTTTTGCATAAAATTTATAGTCCCAAAACCACTGTTCCGCCTAAACTTAAAATCGGGCTGTTACAACTCTCCCCCTTTCGGGATTTTCGTCCTAGAAAATTTTACCAAAAAATAGGTTTGGGTACTATTTTCTCATAGCTTCCTTAGGTTCCCACATAGCCTCTTTAACCCCATGTCTTTGCCTCAAAACTTTCACTAGGGCTATACTTTTATTTCTCAATTGCTTAACTTCTCGAGCTAAGATCTTGATCAGTTCTTCACCATAAGTCATATCAGGTTGAATCTCAACTTTTTTCAATGAAATTATATGCGAAGGATTTGATCAATAACGACACAATATAGACACATGAAATACATTATGAATCCTTTCCAACTCTGTCGGTAAAGCTAATCGATATGCCATTGGCCCTATTCTTTCAATAACCTCGTACGACCCAATGAAACGTGGACTTAATTTGCCTTTACAGCCAAATCTCAGAATCTTTTTCCACAGAGACACTTTCAGAAATTCTTTATCACCAATTTGAAATTCTATCTCTTTTCTTTTCAAATCTGCGTATGACTTTTATCGATCTAAAGCGGCGTTTATGCAATCACATATTACCTTTATTTTTCCTTCGGTTTCTCTAACCAAATCAACCCCGTGAATCTGTCTCTCACTAAGCCTTGTCCAATACAACGGAGTTCGACACTTGCAGCCATACAATGCCTGATACAGTGCCATCTTTATACTCGACTGAAAACTGCTGTTATAAGCAAATTCGACCAAAGGTAGATATCTTTCCCAACTACCTTCGAATTCTAGAACACAACATCCGAGCATATCTTCCAGAATCTAAATTACTCTTTTGGATTGACCGTCGGTTTGCGGATGAAAAGCGGTACTAAAATTTAACTTCGTACCCAAAGCCTCTTGTAATTTCTTCCAAAATCTCGAAGTAAACCTCGGATCTCTATCCGAAATAATAGAAATAGGCACTCCGTGCAATCTCACAATCTTAGAAATGTACAATTCAGCTAACTTATCAAGTGAGTAGTCAGTACGTACCGGAATAAAATGAGCCAATTTCGTCAATCTATCAACAACAACCCAGACGACATCTTTCTTTTTCAGAGTCAAAGGCAAACTCATTACGAAGTCTATTGTAATTTTATCCCATTTTCACTCGGGTACCATCATTGGCTGAAGTAAACCCGAAGGCACTTGGTGTTCAGCTTTTACTTGTTGACGAATCAAACATTTCGATACGAATTTAGAAATAACTCTTTTCATGCCTGACCACCAATACAATTTCTTCAAATCATTGTACATTTTCGTACTACCTAGATGAACTGATAAACAACCACTGTGTGCCTTGTGTAGAATTTTTCTAAATAAGTTCATCATTTTTCGGTACACATACTCTATCTCGAAAAATTAAATAATCATCTAAACTGATCTTAAAGTTTGTATCACTACCTGGTTCACACTGAGCTCTTTTGGCTTGCAATTCACTATCATTTTTCTGAGCTTCAAAAATTTGTTGAATATGTAACACCCCTTACTTGTGTCCGACATTGGAATAGGGTACGAGGCATTACCAGATTCAATCAATGACAAACATGCAAAAATCGGGCCACAAAATTTTATTCGTATCAAAAATTTTCATACACATGCATAATGTCCCATTCATGGGCCTACGAAGCCCTAAATATACATTGAAAGTAGTTAGGGACTAAACTGATAACCTTAGAAAGTTTTGGGAAAACATAAAAAAATTTTCCAAGACACAAGGTCACACGCCCATATGGACACAGGCACACGCCCGTGTGCCTTCGACACCCCCGTGTCCTCAAGCCATGTAACTCTTTAACTATGACGTCAATGAATAATTTGAACCACATGGCCAAGACACACGCCCGTGTGCTAAGGCCGTGTTCCCCCACACGGTTGAGACACGCAGCCATGTCTCAGCCTGTGTGGCCAACACTTAAGTTATTTTCCAAGCCTTTAAGTTGCCCTTAATCCTTTACATCTTTATTTCCATATTACACAATTAATTCATGGCCATGACCATTTAGATTTGGTCATAAAACATTCATCATGCACATATGTCTTAATACTAATCATGCATGCCTTACAAGCATAATCACATCACAATCATTAGAACTTAGCATGGATAGATAGATTTACAAACTATAATCACTATGAGCCATACCTCATGGCCATATATATGTAACTCAATGTAAGCCAATACCTTTGGCTAATCATAATAACGGTTAACATAAAAACTAAGTCCCTATACATGCCACTCACATGAAATACTTAACATATATGGGTCAATACTTCAAAGGCGATGGCTTGATAGTGTAATGATGCCTCCGACGATCTCCAACCCCGAGATAACCTGTCAACACTAAAGAAAAGGAAAGGAAGGGAGTAAGCTTTATAGCTTAGTAAGACTGTATGAAAATAATAAGCAATTTATCAACTTACTTCTCAAGGTAATACAACCATATTTGTACTTCATTTATGTTTAGGTCAAGTTATTTTCTCGAGTCATAGTCATTAAATTATTTATATCTGGAGATATGGAACTCCAAATTAAGTTTCGATAATTTTCCCTAAAACAAGACTCACATATCTTCTTACCATAAAATTTTTAAAATTTTTGATCTAGCTTCTTTAAAGTCACCCCTATTTTATTGTCTAATAGTTCCGACTCCTCTTCACTAAAAATTAATTATCTCCTCATACAGGATTCATATGATTTTATCTTTTATCTCTTCTAAAAATAGATTCGTTAAGGATTATAAACATATAAATTATAACTCTTAATTATATTTGTACAATTTTTAATTATTTTCCCAAATCAGAAAAGGGGATTTCAAAATCATTCTGACTCTGTCTCACAGCAATTCAAATATCTCATAACATGGACTTCTTTTGCTTACACCGTTTCTTTTATATGAAACTATAATCAATAAGCTTTAATTTTTTATTTTATTCAGCCACTAATTCGATTTCCACAATTTTGGGTGGATTTTTAAATTTGGACTGTTGTTGTTGTCCAAAACTGTTTCAATCTAATTTTACCTCTTCATAATTATCTTTAAATAGGCTTTTATGCCAATCAATTTCTTTTTCCATATTCATTAGGCCACAAGGTGAAGGGGTAAACATATCATGTCCCAATTTAATTCGACCTAAAAGCTTCATACATAATCATCAATCAAATTTACCACATAATTACCCACCATAGGTATCGATCTAATATTTACAAGATCGTCACAAAGTCATTCTCATAAGCATGGCTTACTCATTTACATTCTTACCAAAAGTCCAATATGCATCGATCTCATCACTCAAGAATTTTTAGTACATACTTGTACCCTTTCAACATGATCATAAACATAGCTTACTCATTTCCATAACCAGAACTTACTCTTATCATTCTTACCATCAGGGCAACATAACTAGACTCATATCTCATGAGTTTGAATAAGAACATGTACCACTCACAACATGATTATATCCTTCCATATCATTATCATGAGCCTTAAAATAACCCATGAACCCTTTTGGAATACTAATGGATATCCAATAATGTAACATCTCGAAATAGGGCTTAGTCGGAATAGTGGTTTTGAAACCATAAATCTGACGTTGAAATATTTATTTTATGATTATTATGAGGCCTAGAATATGAAAATATGCATCTGCTAAAGTTTCATGAAGAAATTTTATGAGTAAGGTGTCTAATTGGAAAATAAGGACCAAATTGAATAAATTGCAAAACTTGGGTTCTAGAAGTAATTTGTATGAAATTGCCTTAGATTATTAATTAGAAGGTCTTAAAGAGAATTTTCCCAATTTCTAAGTTTTTGGACAAAAATGGGCATGTATGGATAAAATTTGAAAGAAAGGCCTAGGGGTATTTTGGTCATTTGGCTAATTAATAAAATAAAATGGGAAAAAGGAAGCAAAATTCAGCCATTTCTTCTCCATGGCTGACAAAAATTAAAGGGTCTCCATAGCTAGGGTTTTCAACATTTTCAAGCTCAAAAGTAAGGGCTTCCAAGCTTCGTTTTTAATGTTCTTTGTATTTTTGATATCCTAGTAACATGTTCTCTCTATTTCTACCCATATTTCATTCTAGGGTCCATGTTTAGAAATTTACCCATGCATGAGATGCTTGCATTTTGATGTGTATTGGGGGAATATAAGAGTTTAAAGGATGGTGAACAACTTTTACCAAGTGGTTTTTCATGGAAATAGCTTAAATGACTAGATTGTAAAAGTTGTAAAAAGTGGGTAGATAGATATGAAATAAAGGAAAATATGGCTACTATAAGAATTAAAAATATTTGGCTAGCTTGAGCAACCAAGAAATTTCATGCATTTCATTATACGAGCCTAGGGACTAATTCGTAAATACTGTAAAAAGTTAAGGGCAAAACGGTCAATTTGTTCGGGGTGAGATTTAGGTTAGAAAAGAATAATGTGAGATATTGATAACTTATTTTTATTGTTATAGACCCCGAGGAACAAATTCCAGAGGTCGATAGAGGGAAACAAAAGGTTTTGGAATAACCGAAACTCGAAACTGAAACGAGGACCAGGTAAGTTTGAATAACTTAAAGTAAACTCTTAATATGCTTAATTTCATGTATTATGAATGTATGATAATTATTTGTAATGATGGTATTAAAATCCAAGAAATGTGTAAATAATAATGACATGATAATAAATGTCCTGATTGAAGTCAAAAAGGGAAATTCAATGGATAAACCATGGCTTACATGACATGGGATCCTGCATGTGTTGCAGAAAAGGATTTAGCTCGGACGGGTAATCCGTTGATCTCAATATAGAAAGGATCTAACTTGGACGGGTGTTCCTTGAGTGATCAAGCCTCCCGAAGAATATGTGTGCATTATGGATTTAGCCCGGACGGGTAATTCGACTAGGGTCTGAATTTAGCCTAGACTGGTAATTTAGATCCGAGCTCGTTAAGGGTGTTTGTCGCTACAAGGGATTTAGCCTAGACTGGTAATCTCGACATCACCTAATGAGTTTACATTACGAGGGATTTAGCCTGGACTGGTAATCCCGTCGTAAGATGTGAGGTTCGCGGGAGTGCGTACACGAGATGTTCACTCTTATGGCTTGACAGTAAATGGATAATCCATTGAGATTTTCGAAAAGCTCAATGGGATTAACATGAGATATAAAAATGAAAATGTTGGATGATGAGCTCATCTAAGACAAATTTCATAATATATTATGTATGAGACTAACCTGTTGATTGAGTGCATGTGATAGGGAAACCATTTCATGCTTGTTGGTTATATTGCTTAATATGGTTGTATGCTAATTAATCCGTAAGTTTACTTTCAAGTTATTCGGGCTTACTAAGCATGTAAATGCTTACCCTTCTCTTTTCCCTGTCTTACAGAGCTCGAGGACTTGTAGAAATTGGAAGATGATTGGAGAGTCAACACCACTATCATCTTGTCCAGCTTTGGTATATAGATATTTTTATTTTGTTCAATGGCATGTATAGGGCTTTTGTTATTTTGTTATATGTGTCATTTGATTTTCCAATTGAAGGCTTGTAAAGGTATACATATTCACTTGTACATGGCCATGGGAATTTGCTCATTTTGATGTAGGTTATGACCTACAAATTTGTGCATGTTTATGTTCAATTGTTCTAGTGAGGATGAAATATGGTATATCACATTTAGGTACATGTAATGTGACCAAATCGCATGGGATGGCTAGGCCATAATTGGCAATGAGTTACAATAATGAGCCAATCTTAAAAGTGTTAAAAGACATAGAAATCCTTAATACAAAGGGGATAACCTTCTATGCGTAAAACTGATGAGATGAGGTTTACATGCAATGAGGTTTATCCAAGTCGTACAAAAGTATAATTAGGCCATGTTAAATATTATTCAAACCTATAAGTGTGTATGGATGTTAAAGGGTGACAAAGGTTAGAAAAATAGCCTAATAAGGTCCACACGGGTAGACACGCGGGTATGTGTCTAGGCCATGTGTAACACATGGATAGCCCTATGGGCATGTGATATGGCCATGTGTCCCCTGCACCTAAAATTTTTAAGTTAGAATGCATGGTAGTAAACACACAGGCAGAGACATGGCCGTGTGTCTCAACTGTATGGTGGGCACGGCTTAGCACACGGTCATGTGTCTTAGCCGTGTGCCCCAAAATGTATGCTGACGTCATAAACAGAATGTCCAAGTTCTTGGACACGTTCGATCACACGGGTGTGTTTAGGCCGTGTGAGGGACATAGGCCAGGGACACGAGCGTGTGCTCGGATGTGTGAAAACCCCTGTAGGTTCGAAATAGGAAATAAATTCAATTAATTCCACACAGGTAGGGGACACAGGCGTGTCCCAAGCGACACGGGCGTGTCCCAAGGAACACAGGCGTGTGCATTGTCTCCACACGGGTGTGTGAGACGTTATCCTAGAAATTTTCTTAAATTTTCCTTAGGACCTTGACTTTGTCTCAGATCATTCTCAATGTATGTTTAAGGCCACGTAGGCCCATAATAGGGACACTAAGATGTGGTTTGATTAGTTTTAATTTGAAACGAAATTTCATAGTCCCTATTTTCTGAAAATGTCCGAGTACATGCATGGTATTGCCCCGTACCCTGTTCCAGCGTCAGATACGGGTAAAGGGTGCTATAGATAAGCCTCACACAAGAGGGTGAATTACCAATGCCATGTCCTAGACATTGTCTTATACTGGCTCACATGTCGAGGCTGATGCCATGTCCCAGACATGGTCTTACACTAGCTCTTGTCTCAATGCCGAGGCCATGTCCAACATGGTCTTACACTGGCTCTCATATGGTGACCGACGCCATGTCCCAGACATGGTCTTACACTGGCTCACAATCAACGCCGATGCCATGTCCAACATGGTCTTACACTGGCTCTCATAACCAACGCCGATGCCATGTCCAACATGGTCTTACACTTGCTCTCATATGGTGGCCGACGCCATGTCCAACATGGTGGCTGATGCCATGTCAACATGGTATTACACTGGCATACGAAATGTGGCCAATGCCATGTCCCAGACAGGGTCTTACACTAGCTCCCATGTCACCCAAAATGTCATGGCATGGTTATCCAATCTATTCCTCGGTTCAATCGGGACTCTACTACATTAAATTTCATCATGCATTTTCAATCATATTACGCAAAATTAATCATTTAACACATAAAAATGATAAAGTTAACTTACTTACATACAACTTACACGTTTCAATGGAATATCATATTCCATCCAATTTCCAATGTATTCAATCATCACATAATTGTTATTAACATTTGACATCACTTTCTCATACTCAATATCATCAACATATAATTCAATACAATCATAGCAAGATAAATTTCAAGTATATTAACAATAACATGGATAACATGCTTATTTAGTCACACAGATTTACCTCGAATGAAATTTTGACTAATTATTTCATTTTAGTCCATAACCTCGTACTTCTGATTTAAGCTCGAATCTTGATTTTCTTGATCTAAAATAATAAAATCCACTACTTTAATCATCATATGAACCAATATATTTCATAATTTATACTTTGGCAAAACGACTATTTTGCCCCTAGACTTTCACAAAATTTACGATTTTGCCCCTAGGCTTGTAAAATGATTTTTATCAAATTTTCTCACTAACCAGGCCTAGCTGAATTCTTGTTATACTAGAAGCAGCCCAAAATTTCAATTATTTCTCGTACTTATCACTCATTTTATATACTTTACAAAATGGTTCATTTGAGGTGTTTTCATGAAAATCCTTTCACAAAAGTTATTTATTAAACAACCAATATTCATTTTCTTTCACAATGTTTCAGCAAATATTACAAATGCTCTCATGGCAAAACCCTAGACTTTCAACCCTATTTCGCAGTCCTACAATTCCGATCCCTCTTCCCTAAAAATTAATTATCTCCTCATACAGGATTTAGATGATGTTCCATTTTGTCTCTTTTGAAAATAGATTCATTAAGGATTCTAAGCATATAAATTATAACCCTTAATTATTTTTTACAATTTTTAATGATTTTCCCAAATTAGAACATGGGATTTCAAAATCATTCTGACTCTGTCTCACAACAATTTAAATATCTCATAACATAGACTTCTTTTGCTTACATCGTTTCTTTTATATGAAACTAGACTCAATAAGCTTTAAATTCATATTTTATTTAGCCTCTAATTCAATTTCCACAATTTTTGGTGGATTTTTAAAGTCGAACTGCTGCTGTTGTCCAAAACTGTTTCAATGCTAATTTTACCTCTTCATAATTATCTTTAAATAGGCTTTTATGCCAATCAATTTCTTTTTCCATATTCATTAGGCCAGAAGGTGAAGGGGAAAACATATCATGTCCCACTTTAATTCGACCTAAAAGACTCATACATAATCATCAATCAAATTTACGACATAATTGCCCACCATAGGTATCGACCTAATGATTACAAGGTCGTCACAAAGTCATTCTCATGAGTATGACTTACTCATTTACATTCTTATCAAAAGATCAATATGCATCAAGCTCATCACTTATGAATTTTTAGTACATACCTGTACCCTTTCAACATGTTCATAAACATAGCTTACTCATTTTCATAGCTAGAACTTACTCGTATCATTCTTACCATCAGGGCAACATAACTAGACTCATAACGCATGAGTTCGAATAAGAACCTGTACCACTCACAACATGATTATATCCTTCTATATCATTATCATAAGCCTTAAAATAACTTGTGAACCCTTTTGGAATACTAATGGATATCTGATAAGCCTCACACAAGAGGGTGAATTGCCGATGCCATGTCGCAGACATGGTCTTACACTGGCTCACATGTCGAGGCCGATGCCATGTCCTAGATATGGTCTTACACTAGCTTTCGTCTTAATGCCGAGGCCATGTCCAACATGGTCTTACACTGGCTCTCATATAGTGGCCAATGCCATGTCCCAGACATGGTCTTACACTGGCTCACAATCAACACCGATGCCATGTCCAACATGGTCTTACACTGGCTCAGAGTCAACGCTGATGCCATGTCCAACATGGTCTTACACTGGCATACGAAATGTGGTCGATGCCATATCCCAAACATGGTCTTACACTAGCTCACATGTCACCCCAAATGTCATGGAATGGATATCCAATCTATTCTTCAGTTCAATCGAGACTCTACTACATTAAATTTCATCATGCATTTTCAATCATATTACACAAAATTAATCATTCAACACATAAAAATGATAAAGTTAGCTTACTTACATACAACTTACACGTTTCAATGGAATATCATTTCCATCCAATTTCCAATGTATTCAATCATCACATAATTGTTATTAACATTTGGCATCACTTTCTCATACTCAATATCATCAACATATAATTTAATACAATCATAGCAAGGTAAATTTAAAGTATATTAACAATAACATGGATAACATGCTTATTTAGTCACACGAACTTACCTCAAATGAAATTTTGGCTAATTATTCCATTTTAGTCCATAACCTCATACCTTTCGATTTAATCCCGAATCTCGATTTTCTTAATCTAAAATAATAAAATCCACTACTTTAATAATCATATTAACTAGTACATTTCATAATTTATACCTTGGCAAAATGACTATTTTGCCTCTAGACTTTCACAAAATTTATGATTTTTTCCTTAGGCTCGTAAAACGATTTTTATCAAATTTTCTCACTAACCAAGCCTAGCTGAATTCTTTTGATACTAGAAGCAGCCCAAAATTTCAATTATTTCTCACACTTATCACTCATTTTATAAACTTTACAAAATGGTTCATTTGAGTTGTTTTCGTGAAAATCCTTTCAAAAAAGTTGTTTATTAAACAACAAAGATTCATTTTCTTTAAAGAAGTTTCAGAAAATATTACAAATGCTCTCATGGCAAAACCCTAGACTTTCAACCATTTTGCAAAATAGTCCCCTCATTAGCTAGCTCATGCTACAAGGGTCCTAAAAATGCAAAAATCATCAAGAAAGGCTATCTAAATCACTTACTTGCAAGGGATATAAGTGGCTGATATTTTTGAGCTTTCAAAACCCCCTATTTGTTGGTGTTTTCGGTGGAGAAGAAGATGAGAAAAAAATCGTATCATTCTCTCTTTATTTTATTTTATTTCCAGCCAATTTAGTCACCAAAACTTACCTAACTCTGACAACTTTCTTCTTTTTGTCTCTATGGCCAGCCACCACTAATTTAAAGGCCTATTTCCCCTTTAAATACCCCTAATTATGGTTCTCTAGCTATTTAACACATTTGGCTAGCAAAACAAAACTTTTTCCCTTTATTCGATTTAGTCTTTTTTCTCAATTAAGCTCACAAACACTAAAATTGATTCACCAAAATTTTCATGCACTTATATAATCATGCTATGACACATAAAATAATATTAATAATAATTTCTCAGACCTCAGATTTGTGGTTCCATAACCACTATTCTGACTAGGCCTAAAATCGGGCTGTTACAGAATAAATACCTGTCTAGTTCTCAACTCGGCCAAAATTGAACCATCATTAGACAAGATCAATCTCGTATTCATAGCTCTCAAAGCAAATAAGGACTTTCTGCTCAAAGCATCTGTGACTAAATTTGCCTTTCCTAAATGATAGTCAATCACTAGTTCATAATCCTTCAATAACTTGAGCCATCTCTATTGTCGTAAGTTCAGATCTTTCTGAGTCATTAAATATTTTAAACTCTTATGATCAGTAAAAGTATGACATTTCTCACCGTACAAATGATGTCGTCAAATTTTCAAGGCAAAAATGATGGCAGCCAATTCCAAGTCATGTGTCGAATAATTCTTCTCGTGCAGTTCCAACTGTGTCAAGGCGTAAGCTACCACTTTGCCCTCTTGCTTCAACACACAACCCAAACCATTCAATGAAGCGTCACTATAAATTACAAATTCTTTTCCTGATTCAAGTTGTACTAAAATCGTTGACTTAGTAATAATGCTTTAAATTTCTCAAAACTTTGCTGACATTTTTCAAACTATTCAAATTTAACATCTTTTTGCAACAACTTGGTCATAGGAGTAGCAATCATAAAAAATCCTTTGACAAAACATCGATAATAACCGGCTAAGCTTAAAAAGCTTCTAACTTCAGATACATTCCTTGGCAGTTTCCAATCAACAATTGTCGAAATCTTACTTGGATCAAACCGAATACCATCACTTGAAACAACATGTCCCAAAA
Source organism: Gossypium longicalyx (assembly GCA_025698465.1). NCBI lineage: Eukaryota > Viridiplantae > Streptophyta > Magnoliopsida > Malvales > Malvaceae > Gossypium > Gossypium longicalyx. Next base: position 82,718,436 of record CM047002.1, read on the forward strand.
ATCTGACTTCTTAGAGCCAAAACTCACTTTCACTGAATTTAGCAAACAATTTATTATCTCTCAACATCTACAATACAGTTCTCAAGTGCTTGGCCTGCTTAGACTCATCTTGAGAATAAATCAGAATATCATCAATGAACACAACCACAAACTTATCTAAATACAGCTAGAAAATTCGATTCATCCAGTCCACAAAAATGGCAGGTGCATTAGTTAGTCCAAAAGGCATAACAAGAAATTCATAATGCCCATACCTTGTTCTAAAAGCAGTTTTTGGCACATCTAATTCTTTAACTCTCAACTAACAGTAGCCAGATCTCAAATCAATCTCTGAGAATATTGTTGCTCCTTTCAACTGATCAAACAAGTCATCAATCTTCGGTAAATGATACTTGTTCTTTATAGTCACCTTGTTGAGCTATCGGTAATCGATACAAAGCCCCATAGATCCGTCTTTCTTCTTTACAAATAACACTCGAGCACCCTAGGGAGAATAACTCGGTCTCGCAAAACCCTTATCTGTCAAATCTTGCAACTGAGCTTTTAATTCTTTCAATTCATTCAGAGCCATCCTATATGGAGTGATCGATATTGGTGATGTCCCCGATACCAAATCAATAGCAAACTCCACTTCTCTGATCGGTGGAAACCTTGGCAACTCTTCCAGGAACACTTTCGGATATTCACAAACTATCGGCACTATTTCAATTTTCGATTCAGACATCTTTGTATTCAACACATAAGCAAGGTAAGCTTCACAACCTTTTCTTACATACTTCTGAGCAGATATAGATGAAATTACAATAGGTAATTCACTTGATTCATCGGTTTCAACCCAAAAAACATCATCATTTTCTCATTTCAATTCAATAGTTTTCTGTCTATAATTTACTATGTCATCATGCAATGTTAACCAGTCCATACCCAAAATAACATTGAATTCATCAAATGGCAACAACATTAAGTCAGTCGGAAAATAGTGACCTCGAATCATCAAAGGACAATTCTTGCAAACTTTATCAACTGGCACATATTTGCCTAAGGGGTTTGACACATTAATCACAAATTCAGTAGACTCAACATACAGACTCTTACTAGATACTAAATTCACACAAACATAAGAATGAGTTGATCCAGGATCAATCAATGCAATAACATTAGTATCATAAAGAGAAAATGTAGCAGTAATCACATCGGGAGATGACACATCCTCACGAGCACAAATGGCATAAACTCTAGTAAGTGCTCTAGCTTCGGATCTCATGGCTGTATCTTTCGTCACACATTTGCTGCTAGTTCCATTCCTAGTATTTCTCAGTGGCCTACCTGTATTGGTAGTATTACTCGGCCTTACACTCTAAAATTGTTCCTTCATAGCCATCTCAGGGAAATCTCGGATAAAATGCTCTTGGGAACCACACTTGAAACAAGCTTGGTCATTCATTCTACATCACTAGGATGTCTTCTTCCACAATGTTGACATTCAGGTCTGTTAGACCTAACATTGCCCAGACTTGCCATTGAAGTGGCTTGAGATTTAAAACTCGAATATTGCTTCCCGCGTTCTCTGTGCAAATACCTAGCTGATACATTCAAACGAGAATTCATTTCTCTAGATTTCTTTGACTGAGATTGAAATGACTTACTTATCGGCATTTTTCTTGCATCTCTAGCCTCACTCTCGGCTTTTCTTTTCTCTTTGCTTAGTTATTCAACTTTGCAAGCTCGTTCAACCAATACAACAAATTCTTTTAGTTCCAAGATTCCAACTAACCCATCTTCAAACCTTTTACACATAATAGCCTCGGAGGAAGCACACTCTCGGCATACTTATTGAGCCTGACAAATTCTCGCTCATACTCTGTCACTGACATTCGGCCCTGTTTCAGCTTAAAAATTATTTACGTTTCTGATCGATAAACCGCTGACTGATATATTTCTTTCAAAATTCCTCTTGAAAAAATTCTCATGTAACCCTTTCTCTCAGTACCACAGATACTAGGGTCTTCCACTAGTGATATGCTATGTCCCTCAATAATGATATAGCACCTTTCAAGCATTCTTCGGGTGTACATGATAACTCATCAAATACCCTAATAGTATTCTCAAGCCAGAACTCGGCTCTCTTAGGGTAATCATCTACATTAGCCCTAAATTCCTCAACCCCTTGCTTTTGAATCTTATCAACCAAAGGCTTATTCTATCTTACCAAATCCACACCTTGGGGAACTATGGGAATCAGTTGGGGATAAGGACAGGGTGGAGGATGTTGAGCATTCGGATTTGTTTGAACAACTCTGAATACCACTCATTCATCATGTGGAGGAAGGCTTCCTTAGCCCCTCCTCCCTGATTGACCGTGGGAGGTCTATTTTCAGATGATGTTGCCCCTTGAGCAGGAGCCAGCACATTACTTTCTACATCATCAACTACAGCTTGATCGAGATCCATTTACTATATGAAAAGATAGTTTAAAATTGTCAAGAGTTATCACACTATCACAGTTCATTTATGGCATGTATAGCTAGATTCTTACACACGCTATGTTAGTTCGAGAATCGACTAAACCATAGCTCTAATACCACTAAATGTAACACCCTTTACTCGTATTCGACGCTGAAACAGGGTATGAGGCATTACCGGACTTAAACACAAGCAAACATACATTTTCGAACCATGAATTTTTGTCCCAATTTAAAACTTTTTGCAGTTAATCCTAAAGTCCCTAATATGAGCCTCCGAGGCCCAAAACATGCATTGGAAGTGGTTTGGGACTAAACCAAGAACTTTATAAAATTTTGCAACACTCAGAAAATTTTTCACTAAACAGAAATCACACGCTCGTGTGGATAAGTGACACGCCCATGTGGGTAGGCCGTGTGGTCACAAACACCCATTTCCCTAACCCGTGTAACTCTCTGTTTGTCAACCATGAACAAATTGAAAATCACATGGCCAAAGCACACGCTCGTGTACTAGCCTGTGTGAAAAATTAAATTTTTACAAAATAGGTGTAGACTTTACACACCGAGGACAAATGTCCGTGCCTGAGGCGGTGTCATCCACACGGCTGAGACACACGCTTGTGTCTCTGCCCGTGTATTCAACATTGGGCATTTTGTTTCTCAAAATTAAGGTACAGGGGACACACGGCTGGAACACATGCCCATGGGGTAGACCGTGTGTCACACACATCCTAGACACACACCCATGTGGACAAAAATAAGACTATTTACCAAGCCCTTTTGCCACCCTTTTATGCACACACCTACACAACATATCATAGCACCAATCCAAGTATATACATACAACCAAATCAGCTACAACCAAGACATCAACACATCATACACATGCTATCATCTATCACACACAAACATCACATACTCATCAACTCAAATCATGTAAATTCCCACATCCATGAAAGGTAATCATCATATAAATTACTTATACCAATAGTAGCCAATTTCAAATGGCCTTATACAAAATGAACTTTCACTAATTTAAGCCAACACATTTGGCCAAATCAATTTTGACACATAACAAAATGACCAAGTCCCGTATACATGCCACAACCCAAAACGCTGAATTCATTGATACCAAAATAATTGTTGATAGACTAAGTGGATCTCTGACGATCTCTGATCCCTGACCTAGCTTGGTGACACTATAAGACAAGGGAAATGAAAGGGGAGTAAGCTATATAGCTTAGTAAGCTCCTATGCAAATAAGAAGCATCATAACTACACATTTAACATGCAATTAACATGATGAAAAATAGCATGAATGTTATTAAAATCTTATAGTCATAACTTACTCAATCACAACCTTACCAAGGGTTTATCACATATCAAGCTCATTACGAATGAGATTTACGTACATACTTGTACCAACTCGCAACATAACCATAGTCTTTCACAATTTTTACATTCCCGTTGAACACTTGGAATATTAACAGATACTCGGAAGTCTTGCACATAAGTGCTGTATATGTAATTGAAGCTACCTCATATCTCATAATACATATGGGCTCATTTCGAGCTATTCACGAGTCTACTCACACATGTTGTCAGTCAGGACATAGCTACACAGTGTTGTTCACACAAGCAGTTAGGCATCTGTAACACATGTCAGACTACCCAGCCACTGGTAGGACGTATGAGACCAGCACCCAAATCACATAAACACATGGGTTCCTAGTGACATGTCACTCGTATCTTATTCTATTCCTAAGGCTCAATTGAGTATTCTCGCTTATCGAAACTTTGTCGAATATGTCCAAGGAGTCAATCACAATTCATACAATATTAATGTAACGCCCCAAAAATCTCGAAATCCCAAACTTTTTTTGTTGGTTTTGATAAAAATTGTGCTTAACATTCCTAATCAAGTGTTAATTATGTGATAGTAGAACTTGGTTATGGGTTGAGTTTAAACTTAGGAGTGAAGGAAATTATGGGTTAATAAATAAAGAACCTTGGTGGCAAGTAGGTTGGTTTTTAAATAAATAAAGGAAGAATTGGACACAAGAAAGCCTTGTGGTGGAGTGGCAAGTGACATCACATGCAAGGAAAGGAGGTATGGGGTTCAAATCCCTCCTTGCTCTAAAGAAGGATTTATTTTTGCTTAAGGGATGGACAGTGGTGGCATTGGATATGAACTCTGTAGGGAGTGATAAGAGGAGAAATTTGAGGAGGAGATTAAGGGGTTATCAGGGAGAAAAATTAGGAGATGAGTGTAAAGAGGTGGACCCGAATTGGGGATTAAGGGATAGGAAATTCAGCTAGAGGCTATATATAGGTGCCGAATGTGAGGTTGCCAGGCTAATGCTGAATTCTCCCTCACATTGTTGCCAGAAAACACCTTTTTCTCTAAAGATCTAAAAGCCAAAAATCCCTTGTTCTTCCTTCTTTTTCTTTGTGTCGATTTTCCATTCGTCCCTTACTCAAGTTCTCTTTTTGATTCACCTCTGGTTTTAAACGATTTCTACTTCTCTTTGTGCCGAATAACCTTTTTACCATACAAGTCTCAAGAGCCGAATATCCTTTGTGCCGCCACTACTCTTTCCACCCGGCCAAATCTAGTGTAAGTGTTTTGTTCTGTCAATCAGTTTTCCTAGTATCGATTACTCTGTCCCTCACTTCTTCTAATCAGTTTTGGTAGGATTAGTATCGAATCCCAGTTTTTGGATCCCTGTCGATTTGCTCCTTAGGTGTGAGATTCTGGTAAGTGTTTTTCACTTCGATAAGGGTTGGCCGAATAGGCTTTAGTAGAAAAGGGTGACATATGTTGGATACAAGTAACCCATTATGTTTTTAAAGACAAAGGTTAATGCAGACCTGGGAAGTACTCGTGATTAGTGATCAAGGAAAAGCTATTAAGGCTTGGCGTTTCAGGTAAGGTTAAGGTGAGACTTTGGCTTTTCGTAAAGTATTCAATAAGTATATGTGAGTAATCATTGAGTGATATCGATTGTAGGTTCATGGTAAGGGGGATCGCAGCACGCTTTATTACCAGGTGTGTACATACACTGCACACATACAGTAGATCGGCAAAAACCAAAATGCCAAAAAGCTGAAAAGTAGAAAAGCCAAAAGTTTGGTTACGAAAGTCTTGCGAGTGCGCGAAAACTCGTAAGGGGGAAACCGATAGGTTATCTGAGGCCCCATGGGCGATTCCATGGACTTGTGTTGTGTTTTGGCCAACCAGGCCAGCATGGGCTAAATGGGCCGATAGGCTGTAGGGCTCATAATAGGCAAAATTGGCAATTTGAAACTAAGTGATGGAAAATCGTGTGAAAGCATGAAATGAATGTGATTTGGGCCTAATGTGCCATATGAATGTGATTTGGGCCTAATAGGCCATATGCGTTTATATAGACTTGTTTGGGCTTTGTAAGGGGTTTTGGTAGTATCCGATAATTGCTTAAATTGACATAAAACTTAATTAATTTATTGAGACCATGGACAAGTCATAGGGTTAAGGTGTGGCAACGGGTATATGCATGTCTAGGATTGGATCTAGGGAGAGCTTGGTACTTAAGCGGTCTTAATGACTCACCTCCTCTTCTCTGGAATACTACCTGGTGCATAGTATTCGTTCATCTTAGTTCACGGGATTTGTTAACGGGCCAAGGTAAGTAAAATCTTGTAATAAAAGAAAATTACCGAAATGCCCCTAAGGGCAAAAATGACCAAAATACCCCTATGTGTTAAATGTAAGATTTATGGATGTTACATGTATATCTGCTGCATACATACGATATTCTGTTTAGGTTGCATCTGGGTTGGGAATTATGGAATGGAGGAAGTATATGAGGATCGCATGGTTGCTTGACAACCGTGGATCCACAGACGGCTATTAAGCCCAATATGTGATTGGCAGCTTGCTGCAATGAAGGTAGTTCCGCAATCGGGCTACCATTGATGTGTATCGATTGGGTGGGTTGAGATTTATATCCCCACATGATGTGTACCGAGTGATAGATTTGGTGTATAACGGATGGATTATTGGGGTGGGTTGCATTGCATGTATGATTTTATGGTGACTGATGAATGCTAGTTACTCATCGAGGGTTGTACACACTGAGTTTTCGAAAACTCACCCCCTCTTTTATTTTTCTCAGGTGATGCTTAGTAGAAAGTTCGGTGTTCGGAGGGACTCTGAGGTGGCCAACTAGCAAGATGACTTGGACTTGTTTTTTTTTAAAAGGCATATAGTTTCTAGTTTATTAAGTAATTTCAGATTGGAATGTGATAAGGCCTTCCCTTTTGTTATTATGCGGATTATTATTTTTATACGTTGTAATCATGAGAAGTTAAACATGGGTTCCCTAAATCATAATTTGTTTTTCAACGTTTCCGTAACTAAATTTTATTAAAATGACAGGTTTTCGTAAATCATATGTTTTAAACAAGCTTTCGCGATTGAAATGAGTTTTTATAAGTTAATGAAGGTTTCTCATTTTAAGGACGGGTTTTTAATGAAAACAAGGTTTTCGATAAAACACTTTAATGTGACGCACCAGATTCGGCCATAACGTCTGGACCAAGTTGGGGTGTTACAATTAAAGCATTTAAAACATAAATATAACAATGCATTATTTACACACGAACTTACCTCGGTACAAAAATAGTAGAATTTGACCTAATCATCAAACACTTTGTTTTTCCCCCAATCTTGGTCCGAACCTTGTTTTTCTTGATCTATAAAAAAGATTTAACTCATTTAATATTCACATTGTCCAATTCAGCCCAAAAATCATATTATGGCAAAATTACATTTTTGCCTCGGATGTTTCATATTTTTATAATTTAGTCCCCAGGCTCGTAAAAAGAAATGTTTCCTATTTCTTAAAAACCCAAGCCTAGCCGAACCATTTTCATACTCATACCAGCCCACATTTTTCATTTAATTACACTTTTACCACTCATATTTGTAACTTTTAGAAATATGTCCTTTTTGACATTTTCATAAAAAATCACCTAGTAAATATTGTTTATCTAACACCAAACTTACATTTTCTACCATTAGGCATCAAAATACACAAATATCTATCATGGGTAAAGATTTAGACTTTTATCATTTCTTAAATTAGTGGTATAAATATATAGGTCAGGTTGCAACGACTTCAAAAATGTAAAGAGCATTAAAAACGGGGCAAGAACAGACTTACAATCGAGCTTGGAAGATGAACAAACCCTAGCTATGTAGACCTCTTCAATTCTCGGCACAAGAGGCTAATTTGAAGAAGTTGATATCTTTTATTTTAGTTATTTTGGCTTTATTTACCGAATGACCAAAATGCCTTTATCTTAAAACATAAAATTTCTCTTACTTCATGTCCATTTTTGTCCACTAACTTAACAAATGGTCTAATTACCTCCTAAGGACCTTCAATTGAAAATTTCATAGCAATTAGACACTTCTAGCTTCTAGAACTCAATTTTTGCAATTTAGTCCTTTTTGCTAAATTGAGTGCTCAAACGTCAAAATTTTCAAACGAAATTTTCACAGAATCATTCCATAAAACTGTAGACCATAAAAATATAAGAAAAATAAAATTTTCTACGTTGGATTTGTGGTCTCGAAACCATTGTTTCAACTAGACTCAAAATTTGGTTGTTACAATAGAAATGGCACAAATCTAGCCATTTCCAAATGGTACCAACAACCAACATATATGCATACCATATTTCGATCTTGCTTAATTGAGTGCTCAAATGTCAAAATTTTCAAACGAAATTTTCACAGAATCATTCCATAAAACTGTAGACCATAAAAATATAAGAAAAATAAAATTTTATACGTTGGATTTGTGGTCCCGAAACCACTGTTCCGACTAGACTCAAAATTTGGTTGTTACAATAGAAATGACACAAATCTAGCCATTTCCAAATGGTACCAACAACCAACATATATGCATACCATATTTCGATCTTGCGCATCTATTCCAAACCTTTCATAAACCATATCATAATTTGACCATGTTGAGGTCAATTCATCACCTATCAGTTTGGCTTTTCAAACATGCATGATCACATTGTCAAAACAACACATAACAACAAGGCATAAAAAGTACCAAGGTTACATCAACCATAATAACACGTATACATATCACAAAAATTAGGTCACTCAACACAAGTCCACATATACATGCCATTATAACCTTGACTAAAACATCAAAATCTACCGATTTAATCACTAGATAGTGGGATAGATCTCCGACTAGCTTCCAAACTGATCGAGCTTCCGATAATCTGTAAAGTAAGAGAAAGATAACAACATAAGCAATGAATGCTTAGTAAGCTCATATAAACTTTAAACATAACATTCCATTTTCAATATGAACTATATAAGTCATAAATAAACCTATACCAATGATCCAAGATTTATCAAACTATATAACTATCAACTCACAAATGAATAGGTTCATTAACATCCCGAATACTTTCCATTTATAATATAATAAGGTCTTATAAGTTGAATTACATAATCAACAACCTATTCTAAAAACGATGAATCATTTCATTTACCTACTTACGATTCCATTTGCTTAGCATAAGCTTAATTACGTTATCAATTCATGAATCAGTGTATCTATTCATAACATAAGTAAATTCCTTCCATACAAGTAAGTCCTTTAACTCAACAATCCTTTTTATTTCATCATATTTTGTCACATCTATGAACTTATCATTTCAATATCTATTCTTGCCCGTTTCATTTGTATAACTCATAAAACATAAGCATAAACATCAACCATAACCACAAGCTGGTGTATTAAAACATAACTCTTTCACATTTAACTAATAATCATTCTGTAATTCATCATTCGTCTCAAAATTTCCTATAAACATGTCATTCTAGAATCACTTAGTTTCACTAAACAAGATTAAAGCTAAATAAATTCATCACACCTGTTTTACATTTACGAAGCAGTTATAGGCTTAGTATTAAAACTGATTCATCATATGCTTCCTGTACTCTAATAATTCGATCCAAACTCATTCATATATGTATATAAACAATATCTTTAACTGAATAATCATCAATATAATGATACTCACATATGATCAACTAATTTATTGAACATTTAACATTTAACATTTACTAATATCTTGACTATACATTAACCTTTAACATTAAAATAATTTTGTCAATTCCATTCATATTTAGCCCGACGAACTAGTAACTTGACTCGGATACTCAGTTAACTATATCACACCAGAGGCATCATAGATGTAAAATAAGGGCACCAAAGTGCAAGCAGGGGCACAAACGTGCAAATAGGGGCACCGTAGTGCGAATAGGGGCACCGAAGTGTATACAGGGGCATCTAACTGCAAACAGGGGCACTGAAGTGCAAATCCCATACAAGCATGCATTCTAACCCTATTGGCATGCCAATTGTATCCTAGTGATTACTACGTTCAACCGGGCATTTCATGTAATACATTTCCTTTAAACATATTTATCATTCAAAGGCACTTCATCGTTTCCGTACACATGATATAATATAAATACATATATTCATACTGTTAATGTACCATCACAAATATTAACGTCATCTATTAATCGCTTTCATATTTCTTGATACACATGCTGTAACAATTCAAAATCATTCTGAAATCGCATATCTCATATTTCATAAATATTCAATAGTTTTCTAATAAATCCTTTCTCACCTTATATTCAGTTATAATATTTTGAGTTCCAACTCACATTTTAAACATCATATATAAGTATATACATTCATAATTAGCAAAACATTATTTATATACATAGGTATGTACAATTCTATACCTATGAACTTGCCTGGCTAAATTGCATAAATAACGAAGTATAGGGGTTATTTGGTAATTTTCTCTTCTCTATTTTCCACTCGCTCTTGATCTAAATTAAGAATTTCATTCAATTCATTAATTTAGATAGTAGAAAAATTTATTTTATGCAATTTAGTCATTTTGGACATTTTTACAAAATTTCCCCTAATGTTTTACTTTTATTCAATTTAGTCCCTAAGCCTAAAACATGCAAATTAACCATTTTTAATGCAAACCCATGCCAACCGAATATTCATGGCATCAAATACAGCCCACATTTGTGATAATTCCACATCAAATCCTTATATTTTTATTATTTCAACAATTTGTCCCTAATAGGTAAATTCATCAAAATTACTTAATAAAATACTTATACTTAACAACTTATACTTCAAATTCATCATTTACTATCTAAAATCACATAGATTCATCAATGACAACATTCAATATCTTTAACAGTTTCAAAATCGAAGGTAAAGGATAGTTGGATCTAGTTGCAACGATCTTAAAAACATAAAAAAAATAAAAGAAATGGGTTAAAAACGAACTCACATGCATCCATTGAAGCTTAGTTGAAGCTTAAAGCTTCAGCCCCCTTTTTGTTACGACTAAAATGGTGAAGAAGATGAATGAATCATCTTTTATTTTCTTTTTCTTATTTTATTAACATTATAACATAATATAATTGTTTATAATTTAATAAACATAATTTTTTAACTAAATAACCCCACTAACCGTCCACCAACTGAAGAATGGGTAAGTTGCCCATTAAGGCCATCCAATTATAATTCTTTAGTCAATTTAACACCTTTAAAATAATAACAATTGATTTTTCCAACTTTTACGATTTAGTCCTTTTTGCTTCATTAACTATCAAAACACTAAATTTTTTTAATTAAACTTTAATACAACCTTAATAACACTCTGTAAATATTTACGGCTCAGTTTATAGAAACTAGGTCCCAATACCTTATTTTCTAAAACCACTTGACTTTAGAGTCTTACCACTTCAACTTAATTAATCATTTATAAAACATAAATTACCATATCAAAAACCTTTATAAAAACATGTTTGACTCGTAATTATTAAATAATAATATTTACAAAATTACTCATCATATTTTGGCCTCAAAACCACTATTTTCGACACCACCAAAAAATGGGCTATTACACTAGCCTTCAATTTTCTTTCAAAATCTGTCCACATAGTTAGCAAAAGCCCTCTGCTTCTGTCTGTCCACCATCATTGGTAAACCCAATACTTTTCTAGATTCTGTGATATGCAAACACCCAAAATATTTCCGACTACATCTCTATCATTTGTGGTCACATTTGACCCAAAGAAAATGAGAGATTTTTCAAAATCAACTTTTTACCTTGAAGTAGATTCATATTCCGTGACAATATTAGGGATTACCTACGCTTCCTCCCTTGAGAGATCACCAAAAAGAATGCAATCATCTGCAAAGGAGAGATGATTGATTGCCAACCTTTCTCTACCAAGCCGTGCCCCCTTCATTTCCCCTTTCTACTTTGCCTCATTCAATAGTGTTGAGAATCCTTCAACACAAACTAAGAAGAGATACGAGCTCAGTTGGTCCCCTTACCTCAGCTCTCTTGATGGCCAAAATCGCTCACTGACATCATCGTTAACACCCACTATATAAGATACTGAGCAAACACACCTCATAATTAGTGTCACCCAATCAGCATGAAATCCCAATCTAACCATCATTCTTGCCAGAAAATCCCACTCCACTCTATCTGTAACGCTCCAAAAATCCTAAAACCTGAAAATCTCGAAATCGCAAATTTTTTCTTTTTGTGCTTAGCAATTCCGGTAAAGTGTTAATTACGCGATGGTAGGCCTTGGTCAAGGTTTGAGTTCAAATCTAGGGGTAAAAAAAATTATAGTTTAATTATTAAAGGATCCCTGATGGCAAGTGGTTGGGCTTTTAAATAAATATAGGGGAAAATAGCATAAAAAAACTTGTGGAAGAGTGGCTATGTGACGCCACTTAGGGTGTAGGAAGGTGGTGTTAGTGGCTAGCAAGGAGATCCAAGGTTCGAATCCTAGCTTAGTATTTTTAGAAATTTAATTTTGGCCTTCTAGAAGGTTGGAAGTGGCGTGAAAATGGACTCTAAGGGGAGTGTCTAGAAGAGAAATTTGAGGAAAGGATCAAGGGGCTATCAGGGAGAAAAACGAGGAGATGTCAAGGGGGAAGTGATGGAGCCAAATTGGGAACTTGGGCTTGAGGAATTCGGCTATAAGGCTATAAATAGGTGCCGAGTGGGAGTTTTCCAGGCTAATGTCGAATTTCCCCTCATCTTGTTGCCAGAAACCCTCTTCCCTAAAAGCTGAAAACCCTTTTATTTTCCTTTCTTTTCTTTCTACCGATTTCTATTCTTCTCTACACAATTTTCTTTGTTTCACTTAGCCGATTCCTTCTTCTACTCTTCTTCTTTAATTTGTACCAAATAAACCTTTTTCACCGTACTAAGTTTGAAAGCCGAAAAGCCAAATCTCCCAAGAGACGAATACTCTTTGATCGAATCTAGTGTAAGTGTTTGCTCTTCCAATTAGTTTTGCTATAAATCTATTACGCTATTCTTCCCTCACTCTTTCTAATCAACTTTGGTAGTGAATTAGTATCGAATCTTGGATCTTAGCTCTCTGCCAAATTGCTCTTTAGGTGTTTGTGGATTTGGTAAGTATTCCTCTTTCATTGGCTAAGGTGGCCGAATGTTCATAATTAAGGTAAGGGGACTTGTGTTGGATATGAGTCATCTATTATTCTGGTTCTAATAGTTAAGATTGGTGCAGATCTAGGAGTTGATCGTGGCTAGTGATTTAAAAAGGGGGCTTATCGTACAAGGTAAGGTTAAGGTGAGGTTTCGATTTTAGTAAGGATATGTATTAAGCATGCGGTTAATTGAAAGGTGATATCATTTGTCGGTTGGTGACTAAGAGAATCGACGCACGCTTGCTTACCAAGTGTGTACATACACTGCACACACACAATGAATTGGCAAAAGCCGAAATGCCGAAAAGCCGAAAAGTCAAAATGCCGAAAAGCCAAAAGTTGGGCTACGGTAGTCTTGCGAGTGCGCAAACACTCATAAGGATGAAACCGATAGGTTATCTAAGGCGCATGGGTGATTCCATGGACTTAGGCTGTGAATTGGCCAACCGGGCTAGAATAGGCTTAATGGGCCTGACGGGGCTGTTGGGCCCATAATAGAAAAAAATTGATAATTGATGCTATGTGATAGAAATTCATATGTGAGCATGTGTATAATGTGATTTGGGCCTAAGGGGCCACATAAATATGATTTGGACCTAATGGGCCATATACAGGTGATTTGGGCCTAATGGGCCATTTGAATGTGATTGGGCCTAGCGGGCCATATGCAGGTATGTGGATTTGACTGGGCTTTGTAAAGGGTTTTGGGCCTAGTATATGATGACTACATAAAACTTAATTAATTAATTACGACCATAGACAAGTCAAATGGTTAAGGTGTGGCAATGAGTATATGCATGTCTAGGATTGGATCTAGGGAGAGCTTGGTATTTCAGCAGTCTTAATGACTCACCTCCTCTTCTCTAGAATCCTACCTGGTGTATAGTATTCGTTCATCTTAGCTCACAGGATTTGTTAACGGGCCAAGGTAAGTGAAAACCGTAAAGAAAGAGAAAATTACCGAAATGCCCCTAAGGGTAAAAATGACCAAAATACCCCTAGGTGTTGAATGTAAGTTTTATGGATGTGACATGCATACATATGATATTCTGCTTAGGTTGCATAGGGGTTGGGAATTATGGAACAGAGGAAGTATATGAGGATCGCATGGTTGCTTGACAATCGTGGATCCACCGACGGCTTTTAAGCCCAATATGTACATGAAGGTAGTTCCGCAACTAGGCTACCATTGATGTCTCGATTGGGTGGGTTGATATTTATATCCCCACATGATGTGACAGAGGATGGAGCTAGTGTGTAGCGGATGGATAATTGGGATGGGATTGCATTGCATGTTTGATGTATGATGATTTTTGAATGCTTGTTTTTGTCGAGGGTTGTACACACTGAGTTTGCGAAAACTCACCCCTCCTCTTTTATTTTATTTTCAGGTGATGCTCAGTAGAAGGTTCGATGTTTTGAGGGACTCTGGGTGGCCACCTAGTAAGACAATTTGGACTTGTTTTTTTCTAAACATATAAGTTTCTATTTCATTAAGTACTTTTCAGACCTGATTGTAATAGGGCTTCCATTTTGTTAGTAGTTGGATTAAAATTTTTATGTAATGTAATTATAAGAAGTTGAACATGGTTTCTTAAACTATAGTATGTTTTTCTACGCTTCTGCAACTAAATTTTAAAATGACATGTTTTCATAAAATCATATGTTTTAAATAAGCGATTGAAAGGAGTTTTTTTTAAGTTAATTAAGGTTTCTTTTATTTTAAGAAAGGTTTTCAATGAAAACACGATTTTTGCTAAAACACTTCAATGTGATGCACTAGATTCGGCTATAACATCCGGGTCGGGTTTAGGGTGTTACACTATCGTACGTTTTACTCATATCGAGTTTAAGCGCGAAATTCCTTTTAGGGCCTCATTTCCTCATCTTCAGTGAATGTAAAACCTCATAGGAAATTAACACATTATCTAAAATTTGTCTACCTGGTATAAAAGCCCTTTGGGCTTCATCAATACAACAATTTAGTAGTCCACTTAATCGCCCAACTAAAGCTTTTGTATCATATTTTTGTGCTTATCAACTTTTGGAATTAAAACTATATGGGTTTTATTAATTCCACTTATTTCAATCTCTCATCTTAAAATCAATAAGCAATAATGAATAATATCAGAGCCAACAATGTGCCAATACCTTTGGTAAAAAATGCTACGAACCAATCAACCCCTGGAGCTTTAAGAGGAGACATTGATTTGACTTCGATCTATATCAGGCTTTAGTAAATCTTCAACCATGCTCTCTGTAATCCTTCATTGAACTAGCCCCAATATTCTCTCATCATCACTTGTCGCGAATGCAGTGAATAGCTTCCAGAAATACTTCGAGTGTAACCTGCAACATATCCTCTCCATTAGTGACCCAACAACCATCCTCATTCTCTAACCCATGGATCCAATTTCTATGCTATTGCCCCACCCTAACTTTGTGGAAGAAGTTGGTATTGCAGTCGCCATTCTTTAGCCAGTTAACACTGGCTCGTTGTTCCCAAAACAATTTCTTTTTATCCAGTTCAAGATTAATACCCAAAAGAAAGTTAGTGATTTCTTCCAACACATCATCATTTGGATCGAGACCATAGAGTTCCAGTAGTCTTTCCTCCAATTTTCTTTGACCTGCCACTCATTCCATTTTGATGTGACGACTCCATCTTTGTAACTGCCCACCCAAATTTTCTAGTTTCACCGAGATCTCTTTAGAATAAAATGCCCATCCATGCCTAATTTCCTCTTCACACAATTTTTCAAAGTCCCAGTTTGCATCAAAGCGAAACTTATGATTCTCATTCCTCAACTCCTTTCCAGCTCTTCCCATTGTATCCACTAGTACCGGAGAATGATTTGAGATGGTACGACTCAAATACTCAACAGAATAGTTTGAGAAGAGACTCCACCACTCTAAGGTCCAAACACCTCGATCAAGTCTCTCTCTTATGTTTTTCAAAGACAATCTCCCTCTTTCCCATGTGTACCATCTACCAATGAATCCCAAAATACTCAACTCAAAATCTTTCAACACTGAACGAAAGTCAATCATATGTTTTTCCAACTGGATCACCCGCCTTTATTCTCAAATGAAAAATTGATCTGACTAAAATCCCCTACAACCAACCAAGAGACGAATTATTTTGTCCCAGCTGACGAAGTAGATCTTATGACAATTTTCTATATCGTTCCTCTAGATTTCCATAAAATCTCGTTAACCTCCAAAGATATGAATTCTCATCATCTTGAATATTAATATCCATGTGGTATGGGGAAAAGCTCCTTAAAGTGACTAAAGAATTACCCTTCCATCCCAAAGATAAACCTCATTTGGATCCTACAGCCCCTACATCAATGACGTTCCTGAAACCACATTTCCTTTGTACAACTTCCATCCTTTTCATACTAAGTTTTGTTTCCATAAAAAACAAAATTTGGGGAGAAATAGCTCTTAGTTTGTTCCTGTGGCAATTAATAGTTTGTGGTTTCCCCAATCCACGGACGTTCCAACTTAGAATTTTCATTGCGCTTGGCTACTCAGCAAAGCAGAGCTAATCGATTTCTCAGTTAGACCTATTTCAGCATCCACATCTAGCAATTCTGATGAGTCCCCCACTAAACGCTGTCATTTCTTCCCATCCATTGTGTGAAGTGGATCATTCTTCCCCTCCAAAATTAAATCAATAGGTTCAAGCATACTCGCGGCCCATTTTTCATCCCCACAACCCATATTCTGTTCATTATTAGATTCCTTAGTCACGCCTTAATTCTAGGCCCTAATGGGATATTATTTAGACTGGGATATAATCTCTCCAAATCGTCCCTCCAAATTAGCTACATATCCCTATCATCCCTACCATTGTGGCCATTATCTGCACTTTCCTTATCCAAAATTTTGCAAACCAATCTATCCGCCTCACACAACCAATGACTCACCAATGTAGATTTCCTCTTCGTTGCAGCTCAAAGTGAAATATCCCATTTGAAGACTACTTTCAACGAATCAATTCGGACCCTTATCGAACAAAAACTCTCCCCATGGCCAAGCTTACCAAATATGAAACAAAAATAGGGTAAACTTTTCATATTGAAATCTTGCATAGAAAACACAATTATTTTCCACCAGGATCTTCTTTTTCCACTTTAAACGCATACTCACATCCAACTTCATTTTGATGTGCATGTTCCTTTGAAATCTCAATGTTGGAATTGATGTATCATATTCGAGAAAGCTCCCTAAGAAATTACCAAATTGTTGAGCCATTACCTTTGACATTAACCCCGATAGCAATTCATGCTCTTGGACCTAAAATCCAGACAATAGTAATGGAACTAACATCAGATCTTCCCTCAGTTGAATCTTGTGCAGTAGGAGTAAATGGTTGTTAAACTACCATGGAGTACCTACTATCACTCTATTCATAGCCACTACATGAAAAAATTGGATAAGGTACATTTTCTCACCAATATATTATATGAATATCATTAAAGGGATGCCACAAGTCAACTATAGTATTTCTCATAGAAGGGAAGTGGACCACACTCTCAGTCATGCTTCACCCCACTAGACAAATTTTACACTCATTATCCACCACTAGAGCCTCTTCCTGAAACGCCTCTTCCTCCTCATCTATGAGATTCAAATTGGCCAGTTTTTCCTCCATAATCACGTAGAAGCAAATCTTTAAAGAAAGCAATCCCTAGCACTCTTAACCAAATCGTGTCAAAAGACAAACTAAAACCATGTTAAAAGACAGAAAACAGAGTTATAAATTTTAAAAAAAAATTATAAATAAAAATCTAAAACTTAAATCACGTTATAAATAAATAATATAAAATTTACTTAAATAATATTGTAAATAGCAAACTATATATTTACTTAAATAACATTACAAATGAAAGATTCAAGGTTTAAATAATTATAAAATTTAAGGTAAACAATCCCATTAGTCACTCCAAAATTAGATCATTCATATTTTGGTCATCTTAAATTTTTTTGTTGATTGAGTATTTAAATTAACCAAATTAATCACTTCACTATTAAATCCATCTAATCCATCGTTACATCCATTTTTTTTCAATTTTTCTTATTCATTAATTTTATTTTATCCCTATTTTGTTTTCTCTGTCCTCTCCTTTTCTCCACCTTATCCTTCAGCAATAATCACCTAGCCACTATCTATCACCCTTAACCTCAAGTCACCATTTTCAATACCTAACTTGTTAACAAGCTCAACCAACACTACTAATCCCTTTATTTCTCATCACCGAACCCTTAATCACCATTTTCTTAAGCCTTTAGATCTCAAACTGTAAACTCTTATACTATCCCCTATGAAATCAACCAAGGCTTAAAAAATAATAAAAGAATATCCTCAATACCAACAACCATAAACACAACAATACGCCCAATAAAAAATGAGAAGGGGTCTCAAATTGAAGAAACCCAAAATTGTGTAACACCCCTAACCCATATCCATCACCGGAAGAAGGTTATAGAGCATTACCGGAGTTTACAGAACAAATACAATTAAATCATGTCTTTTACTATTCCTATCTGAAACAAATCATAATTCAATTATGTTGTCCCTTAAATGGACCCTCGAGGTCCTATTTATACATTAGAAACAAGTCGGGACTAAATCGAGAACTCAGAGAATTTTTTGTAAAATTTCAAAATTTTTCTTAGGTGCTAAGGACACACGCCCATGTGGTGTAACACCCCTCACTTGTAGTCAACGCAAAAATAGGGTTATGGAGTATTACCGAACTTATGAAACAATTAAACAACCATTTAGCATACTTAACATCATTTTGTACATTCATTATTCAAACTCAAACAATTTATCCCTAATACGAGGCTATGAGGCCCTAAACATACATTGGGATTGGTTCGGGACTAAACCAATAATTTTTAAAACACTTGGAACACATAGAAAATTTTTCTCAAAATAGGGGACACACGCCCGTGTGGCCAGGCCATGTGTCTCATACAGCCAATAGACATGCTCGTGTCACAAGCCATGTGGACATTCGAAATTGAAGCACATGGCTGTGCCCCAGCCCTATCCTACCTCGTGTAGCTCTCTAACTTAGGTCACACAGCCAACACACACGCCTGTGTGGCTAGCCCATGTGCCCTAAAAATGGCCACACACGCTCGTGTGCCAGGCCGTGTGCTAGGCCGTGCCAATCCTGTAGGGTATATTGACTTATGCCACACGGCCAAGTCACATGCCTGTGTGTGAGGCTGTGTGGAACATACTGACTTGATTTCAATTTCAACACCAGGGGACACATGACCATGTAATATAACCATGTGTCACACACGATTGAGACACACACCCTTGTCTCTGCCCGTATGGATAAAAATAGGCTATTTACCAAGCCATTTAGCCACCCCAATTGGCACACACCTTCACTTAATCATATGGTACCAAAATAAAACATAATTTGCAAACCAAAACAACCAAATCAAGCCTATATCCTACCATTTCAATACTAACCAATTCAAGACACATACATACCATAATATGCTATCTCAAATTCATACCAATTCTTATTTTCTCAAATCAATAAAATGACCATTTACAGATATACATTTTGTTGCCTACTTCCACTAGCATGCCAACATCCATAAATCATCAATTTAACTTCTATAATGCCTATCATCAACAAGCATCACAATTTCATTCATCAATTCATAATATAAGTATTTGCACAATTATAACACAACCAAAATATGCCAACTTCCTTGGCTAAATACAAACCAAAAATTGGTATTTATAAACCAACTCAAATAGCTACATCATTTATCCAAAATTGACTCAAAGTCCCTATACATGCCATATACTCAAAATATAGTTTCAAAAGTATCAAAGTAATAGTAGATAGTGTGACGGAGCCTCCAACGATATACGAATTCGAGCTAGCTTTGAATCACTATAAAACATAGCAAAATAAACAATGTAAGCTATACAGCTTAGTAAGTTCATATGAAAAACGATAAGCAAATCTCATCAATTGTTTACCAATCAAATAATTGAAATCAATGAACAACAATTCAATTAAGCCTCAAGGCTATCAATACATCATTCACATAACTTACCAAAGAATTCATCAATTCCATAATTTCAATATTCGAATAGTATTCTGTACAGACCTGTACCAATCCATAACAAACTCATACCCAAACAGAAAATGTCGAATACTTTAATTCTCGCACACTAAGTGTCGAAACATAGCCGAAGCTATTTCAATCTCACACACTAAGTGCCATACATAGCCGAAGCTATCTCAAATCGTACATTAAGTGCCATACATAGCCGAATTGTCGTCAAATATGACTTTAGTCTCGTATACACAATTTATGCAATATCAAAGCATTTAAAGCATAGCTATAACAATGCTTACTACATACGAATGTGTAAACGATAAAATAAGTGGTTTAGTCGATAACTTTCGTTTTTCCCCGATCCTGATCCAAATTTCGTTTTTCTTGACCTATATATATTCAAAATTAACTCATTTAATCAACTATTTATTCAATTCAATCCAAAATATACATTAAGGCTATTTTACATATTTGCCTCTAAACTTTCACATTTTTCACAATTTAGACCTTATTTCATAAAATCACAAATTAATGAAATTCCAATTATACCAATGCTAGCCAAATCACTATAATGCTCTTAGCAGCCCATATTTTTCATTTATTTCATATTTTAACCGCTAAGTTTACACATTTCTCAATTTAATCCCTATTTTGCATTTTCACTAAAAATCACTTAACAAAACTTCTTTAACTAACATCAAATATTCATAATCTATCATCAAACATCAAAACTCATATATATTCATAAAAAACGGGACAAAATACATACCAATTTAGCCAAAATTTTGAATGCTTTAAAATGGCTTTCTTCACACTAATTTCGGTTAGAAGAAGATGATAATAATGAAAATGGCTTTTGGTTTTATTAAATTATCAATTATTAACTAATTTACCTTTTTAACCTTGGCTAAAAACCTTTAAATTACATGATAATATGTCCAATAACGTCCACTCAAATAAGTAATGGTCTAATTGGAACATAGGGACCTTAACTTTAAGGTTCTATAGCTATTAGATACTTTAGCTAATAGAACTCTACTTTTACACTTTACGCGATTTAGTCCTTTTTATCAAATTAACTATTCAAACGATAAAATTTCTTCACGAAACTTTCACACATACATACTATCATACTGTAAACACTTAAAACAATATTAAAATAATTTTACGACCTCAGATTTGTGGTCCTAAAACCACTATTCTGATTTGACTAAAAACATGTTGTTACATGTGGTCAGGCCGTGTGGCTCACACGACTAGGTGACACGCCTGTGTCTTTGGCTGTTTGGGCATTTGATGTGAAGCACACGGTCGTGTCCCAGCCAGTGTTCCAATTAGGGTAGCTACTGACTTCAGTCACACGGCCAGCCACACGCTCATGTGCTAGGCCGTGTGGACAATTTAATTTTCAAAAATAGGTGCAGGATTCACACAGCTAAGACACACGCCCGTGTGTTGGGCTGTGTGTTTCACACGGCTGAGACACACACCCGTGTCTCTACCCGTGTGACCAATTCTGAGCATTCTGTTTCTCAATTTTTAAGATGCAGGGGACACACAACCAAACCACATGCCCATGTGCATGGCCGTGTGTCACACACGGCTAAGACACACGCCTGTGTGGAAAAAATACAGTCATTTCCTAGCCTTATTTCTCACCCAAATTTTTCCTTGTACCTACATTAACATTTTAACACATTTCCAAACCAATTCAAGACATTTAAATCAAGCCAACATTAACATTATTCATGATATATCTTTACATGTATTCAAACTTACCTTTTGAAAGACATATATGTTTACCATAATTCAATCTAACCATACTAAGCACATATATATTAACCATATTATAACTTCAAGTATATATATATTCACTAAATATACCGTTACTAGCCATTCCAATGGCTAGATTACAAACTACCATTTACATGCCAACATTGGCCAAGTTAGCCTATACATGCCATTATACCAATATAAGTTTGTTAATTATACCAAAACATGCTAAAGGATAGTGTGATGATGCTCTGACCGATTTTTAACCTTTACGAGCTTCCAAACACTATAAAACAGAGAAAAGAAAACTGAGTAAGCATTTCAAATGCTTAGTAAGTTCATATAACAAGAATTTAACTTACCAATCTACATTCAAAATAACTATATAAACATGCATCCAAATCATTATGGCTATTGGCCTAAACACATATGATCTCAAGAAACTTGTTAGTCAAGTATATCATTTAAACATCAAAAAATCAAAGATGAGCTCATCATGTAATAACATTCACAATCATGTGGTTTTTATATCATATTTCCTTATAACATGTGTATTTCCATAATCAATTATCTTAAGTTCAATTCAACCATGTCAAAACTATTCTTGTTGAATTTGTTTGAAATATCGATGGATACACATGCAGTACACTCAAAGTGTACAAAACTGTAAGATGTCAACTCATATTCAAGGGTACCAGATTAGGGCACATAATCTGGAAGCACTCTCTCGAGCCATATAATAGGATGCTCATGTGAGTCATGTAACAGGAAGCTTATTCAGGCTAAATCAAGAAACTCATAAGAGTTTAGAATAGGAAGCTCATTGAGCTTAACAGGTAACTCCGAAGAGCTATTATCAAGGAGCTTCGAATAGCCATATAACAGGGTGTTCAAGCAAGCCATGTTAGGAAGCTCATAAAGAGCCTATATCAGGACACTCATAAAGAGCTACGTTTGTGTCCACAATATATGCAAGATCACAACCGATCATATAACAAAACGCTCACAAAGAGGTAAGATAGTTCGCAACACATACAGGATCACTACCAATTAGGATGCTCGCAGGAACCATGTAACAGGAGGCTAAGAGGGCTTATAACGGGATGCTCGTAGGAGCTACGATGTGTCCGTAACACATGCAGGACCACAACCAATCAGGAAATTGTAACACCCCTAACCTGTATCCATTGTCGGAATGAGGTTATGAGGCATTACTGATCATAATAGAATTCAGAACAGACTTTCATTACATAGTTAATCATCTAATATATTTTCAAAATCAAACTAACATATTTTGGTTCTATAGTTCATATAATTTCCAATGATACAATTAATCAATACAAATAAGGATTCATAAAGATCAAATGTTAAATTCAAAACCAATATATGTCATTTCACATACCAATTAAATATGTATACTATAACATTTATGACATTCAAATAATGTGCCATTTAAAAACCGATACAAAAACCATATTAATCTTTTATCTATTCGGCTACAAAGTTTACCTATACACATTTATTGATTTTCGAGTAGCTATTAAACTCACATACCTATACATATTTTTACTTTACACAATAAGCATATACCAAATATACCTCATATAAATAACATGCATTTTAATTTACTAATGCATTACACGTTATAACACAATACACATCCATCTATTACTCCATAACTGAAACACATGATCAAGCACCAACATATATATTTATATATAAAGATGAGATATATATCAAGTTAACTCATCATGTGCATAAATATTTATACAAGCAAATGACGAATCACAAATTGATTATAACCGTCTCATATAATTTCATCTTATAACTGAATTTACAAACACATTATTATAATAGTTTTCAAACCAACTCATGTTACAACTTATACTTCACAAGAATAAGGCATTAACCACAAATAGACATATATTTAAAACATGAATCTTACATACCATGTAACAAACATATCAAAACAAACTTATATCATGTTCGAATATAGCCAAACAACCTTTAATGCCAAATCACATATAACACATTGACCAAATACAACAACAAAAATTCACATATACTTTTATCTGTGCATACCGTAGCTGAATCAGCCACATATTCATCCAAAATCATTAACCATTTCCAAAACATATAACACCTATCACAAACACCATTCATTCATAGCACGTAACATTATAACCAAAATGAACTTAGATCATAATCAAACAAAACCGAATTCAAACATAGAAATTAAGCCATTTTCGCATGGCTCAAATTATACATAGACCAAAATAAAACATTCCAAAAGTATAATCTAGCCTATACATGCCATAAGTTTGAAAATTCAACATATAAAATACCGAAAATAGTCGATAGTGTGATAGACTTTGCTGACGATCCCCGAGCTCGTAACTTGACTCTAAAATCTATAAAGCAGAGGTAAGCAAGAACACACACAGTAAGCTATTTGATCTTAGTAGGTCATAAGCAAATAAACTATTCGATAACATGAACAATTCATTTAAAGTAAATCTAATTATACTATCATAACCATATTAAACCCAAAATCTTATGGTTTCACATACATATACTTTTGCATATAAGTTTACTTAAGAACAAATACACATATATAAATATTAACAAAATATCTTTCAATTTCAAAGTTAATTATCATTATATTAACCCATATACATATATTCTTAAATCAAAATATGATATCGTATGCATATATATAGCAATGGCCGAATATAATACACAAGGCACACATGTTCACATTGGTAACTTACTTACCTTATTTCAAGTAGGTAATAAACCAATTCATACCTGATCATTTTAGCTCATCTAGCACATTCGATCACAACCTATCATTGCTCGATGAACAATTCGAAATTGGGTAGGCACTTGAATAATCACATATATCGTACAATGCCGACGTCCCAGACGTGGTCTTACATGTAATCACATATCGATGCCACTGTCCCAGACAGGGTCTTTCTCGCACACATATATCGAAGTCACATATCGATGCCAACGTATAAAACGTGGTCTTACTCGTACACATATATCGATGCCATGGTCTTACTTGTACATCACATATCGGAATCCTATGTCATGACATATGTATCCTAACAATTCCTAAGGTTCATACGGGGCTTTCGGACGTCGTAACTCGGTCAAAACGAATTCATAAACATTTCTGCCAAGCTTATTCATATTCGGCTAATACATTTATATTTACATATTTCAATTAAGCATGTATAATTCACATTTAATTAAAATTAAGTACGTCTATTTGCTTATAAACTTACCTCGAACGATGAAAAACCGTAACTGAACGGCTAGTCGACAACTTTAGTTTTCCCCCAATCCAAATTCGATTTTCTCTTTTCTTGATCTAAATTAATATAAATAAAATTTATGTGATTAAATATTTAATCAAATTCATCCAAAAACATATAAATGGGAAAATTACCATTTTACCCTTAACATTTTAAATTTTTTACAATTTAGTCCAAATTGCACAAAACACAAAACATGAAAAATTTGCACACACCATGCTTAGGCCGAATACTCCTAGTGTTCATACAAGTCCACACATTTCATTTATTTCACATTTTAATCCCTTAATTTATTATTTTTGCAATTTAGTCCTAATTATTCAAAATCATAAAAAATCCCAATACAAAGCATGTTAATCTATCACATATCTTTTATTTTCTACCATCAAACAACAAAAATCACAAGCTTTCAACAATGGCATAACTCAAAATATTCACCAAAATTAGAAATTGAAGCATGGGTCTTGTAGATAACTTAGCAACGATCTCAAAAACGTAAAAATTATCAAAAACCGAGCTAGTTACATACCTTGATTGAGCTTTACTATGGCTGAACCTTAGATTTCTTTTTCTTTTCTTACTTATTTTGTTATTTCGACAAGAACATGAATATATGACAGCTTATTTTAATCTTTATGTTATTATAACTTATATTATTAACCATTTTACATTTTTACCCTTTAAAAATAAATAAATAAAACACATATTCTAAGGTTGTTACTGTACACACCATTTTCTCATGGTCTAATTACACCTTAGATACCTCAAATTAATAAGACAATAGCAATTCGGCCTTTATACATATAACCATCAAATTTTTCATTTTACGTGATTAAGTCCTTTATTTAAACGGGCACTCAAACGACAAAATTAAATCACGAAAATTTCACAGATATAAATTCACACATAATAAACATAGAAAATTATTTTAAAATATTTTTCTGACACAAATTCGTGGTCCTGAAACCACCATTCCGATTAGGGTCTAAATTAGGCTATTACAGAAATCTTGTATCCATCGAATTCCATTATTGAAACAGGATTTAATATTTATCGAGCATTATCGAATATGTGACTGATTTTCATACATGTAAATTTTACAATTCACTTACATAACGTTTAATTTAAGCATATACGTATACACAATTTAGTTACGCAAACTTACCTCGTCACTTGTTCCTATTACGGAAATCTACTAATTCAACACTTTTTCTTTTCCGTGATCTAACTTTGTATTTGAGTTATCCGGATCTATATAAATGAATTTAACTTCAATTTAATCCATTTCATATTCAACTTAATTCAATTCACATCCTAGGCAAAATTACCATTTTGTTCATATACTTTTCATAAATGACAATTTCGTCCCTAGGCTCGAAAAATGAATTTTTTAGATAAAACATTTACAACACATATATTTCATAAAAATTAGAAATTTTCCATGAATTTTATGTCTTTACAATTTAGTCCCTAAATCACAATTTCATGAAAATTCACTTTACAAAAGTTGTTTATCTATCAACAACCTTTCATTTTCTACCATAAATTTCAAATTTTTAGCATATTCATCCATGGAAAATTTTTGATACTTTAATATCTTTTCAAATTGATCCCCAAAATAGCTAGATTTGGTTATTTCGATCTAAAAAATATAAAAATTACTAAAAATGGGACAAGATTACTTACCCAATTAAGCTTGCTTGATTTTCTTTCTCTTTCCTAGGGTTTCCATAACATTTTGGGAAGAAGATGATATAAAATGATGATATTTGATAGTTATTTTATTTATCATCTTTATTTATTTCAATTTCCAATTTAGTCCTTTTCATTTTCTAATTTTTTATGGATGAATCATCAAAAATATCTACTATCTTTTCTTAATGGTCTAATTACCATATGAGGACCTCAAGTTGTGAATTCCATAGCTATTTGATACTTATAGCTACTAGAACTCAACTTTTTCATTTTATGCAATTTGGTCCTTTCTATAATTAAACGTGAAATTGGTAAAATTTTCTTATCGAAATTTTCATACGTCTTTCCTATCATAATTTAGACCATGCAATAATATTAAAATAAATTTTCTTTCTAACTCAAATTTCTGGTCTTGAAACCACTGTTCTGATTTTACTAAAAACGAGTTGTTACAACCTGTAAGAAGGAAAGCAAAAAAATGTCAAAAGAAAAAAAATCAAAACGTGAAAAAAAGAAAGATGAGAGAAGATGGAACCCATTTTAGGTTCACGGTGATTGTTTGGATAGTCTGATGTTGGACTGTAACACCCTAAACGCGGCCTAGATGTTATGGCCGAATCTGGCGTGTCACATCGAAGTGCTTTTCGAAAATGGGACTTATCGTTAAGAATTCGAAATTAAGTTAAAACCCTTTTAGTTTTTATTTCTTGTGAAGAATTCGACAAATTAAGTTGTTCCTAATTGAAAGCAAATTGTCAAAACGATTGTCATATTCATCTCTGTTGATTCCTTAAACTGAATAAAATCGCGGAAGCTTTTAAAAACTTTGAAGTTTAAAATGCGTGGTTTCCTTGAAGACAATTATTATTTTGAAAACTCATCTTTCCTAGTCTAGAAGTTTAAGGTAAGAAATCAAAGCCCAAATATAAGTTAAAACCACAAATAGCCTTATTACATAACCAAAAACCTAATATGAAATTTAAATAAATTAAGTAAAAACTAGAAGATCAGCAATTGTGTGGCCACCTCCGAGTTCCTTGCAGCACCAAATCGTCTAAGGCTGGGGATTACTTGCATAGTTCAAAAGAGAGGGTGAGTTTACGAAAACTCAGTGTGTAATCCCCTATCAGTCAAATAGTAAATAATGCATGCGAGAATAGTGCGGGCTCGAGCCCTATTCGATGTCGATGCAGATTTGGGCCTTAGCCCTATCTGATAATGAATGTGGGCTTAAGCCCAATTCGGTATCAGTACAGTGCAATCATGTAACCCACCCCACCCCAATCCAACAAACACACCACACGTACCAACCTACACACCATTTGGGGATTAAATCGACCCACCTAGCCAACACACCAATATCGCAGTGAAGCTGTTAATAGTAATGCAGCAATGCTGCTAATAATAGTAAACGTGGCAAAGCCACCAGAGCAATAATTACGTGTCAAAGCCACTAATACAGTACTTCCTCTAAATCAGTAACCCAACCCCATGCAGTATGTTGTGTCATAAATATTACGTGTATGTAGTATGCCATACTCAAAACCAGTCATATAAATGTCATACACACATCAATTAACCTACCACTAGGGGTATAATGGTCATTTCATCGGTTAAGGGTAAAAAAGTAATTTTACCCTTTAAGGGTATTTTGGTCATTTAACTAACTTTGGGGTATCGGTCCAGATAATGACCCTTCAAAAGGTCTACAGTCATCTCGAATGACTCAGATAACCCATATGGCCAAAATAGTGTAAATGGGCCCAAGGCCATTACTAGGCCCAAGTTGGCCCACATGCTCGTGTGGGCCATTTAGCCGAAATTGACTCGCAACTATGCGATCACCATAGACCACTCCATTATTTATCACTTACCATAAATTTCATCCGTGTGAGGCCCACGAGCCTATTGGGCTCACACAGCCCATCTTGGCCCAACGAGTCCCATAACGACCTAAGCCCACAAGAATGCTCGTGGCGGCCTCTACTGTCTATCGCCCATGATTGTGGGCTCAGTTTACCCCACGAGCGTTCGCATGCTCTTGAGGTCATAAATGCCGAAGTTTCGGCTTTTCAGCTTTTCGGCTTTCGCCGATTCACAGTAACGTAGTGGTGTGAATACACACCTTTATCCAACATCTTGATAGTAGAAAAATTGGGTGTACGATTACACACCTTATATGATTGGAATTAATTCCCCCTCCAAACACTCTTATGCCCTAAAAGCCTTAATAGCCACACCCTTTATCCTCAAGAAATGGTCAATCGCCTTTGATGTTACCTATACAAAAAGATGCCACCATCCTACATCAGACTCGCATTAGAAGTATAATAACATCCCCAATCAAATCTCACTTACCACACAACCAAATAGAGTATAGATTAATGAAGTGGTGCACACCGTAGCATGAAAAGAATTGATCTAAAAGGTAGATAGAAGGGGTAGTCGGCAAGAAGAGATAAGTTACCAGATGATTCAACAAAGTAAACAACCGAAAGCCGAAAAGGGAAACAGTGACATTGAGGGCTTACCTTTCAATATTCAGCCAATAACAAAACACTAGAGTGAGAGAAGAGAACCGTGCGCCTCATTCAACTGATCACTACACTCACCAACCGAAAAAAAACAGAGGAATAAGATGATATTCGGCCAAGACACAAATATAAGGAGGGAAAGAGTAAGTAGAACCGAAATAGGAGAAAAGAGAAATATGAGGCAGAGATACCTTACCAATATTTATCCACAATAAACAGTTGAGGGAGCAGAGAAAGAGATCGATGGAAACAAGGAAAGGTTCGGCTATAGAGAAAAGAGGTATTCAGCCGAAACTAAAGAAGAGGAAAAGGGACTTTGAGTAGGAGAAGAAGAATAGAGCAGAAATTAGTTAATGCAAAACAACACTAAAAAAGAAGCAAAACCAAAAAGGTGAAAGTCGCCGAATTTGAGAGCAAAAGAACACACTTTTGGTACAAATGGGAAAGAAGTCCTATGATCGAATTTACCTACCCAAGAATTCCACATTCAGCCAACCACTACTACACCACTAGTTTCACTCCCCAAATCTCTCCACAATCATTCAAACCGAAAACTCCTCTATCCACCTCCCAAAACTTCTCCTAAAATCCCTCCAACCATCCCACTACTTAGACTTCCATTATAACACAAACCCTAGCCGTCCAACACAGTAAAATATTAATCCCTTTTGAGCATACAAGGTTTCGAACTCAAGTCCTTCTACAGGACAGAACATGCCACTCTCCCTTGAACCAGCAACCTTTTTATGACACAACCTAACCATATTTATTTAAGAATCTCACCACTAGCAAATAGGGCTTATTCTACACAAACCAAAATATTATACAAGCCCGAGCTAGAACTCAGGACCTCCCCCACACTCTTCAGGACACCCAACCACTGAGGCAAGCATGTATTTATGTAACAAACATACAAAAATAAATCTCTAAATTTTTGGGGCATTACATGGACAATCATGGCAACCATGGTGAAAAACAACAAATGAGGGTAAGGAGAAGAAAGAAGGAAAATAGACAGAAAGAAGAATAGTCCAATGATGTTCGTCAACATGAAAACACTTGCTAGCAATGGTTCGACAAGGAAAGTGATGACAACTTTAAGGGATGTGGTAGCGGCAAAGTTTATTGGGTTAGAAAGGAGAAGATAAAAAAATAAGGAAGAAAAAAATTAACGAAGAAAGGAAGAAAAAATAAATGAGAATATTTTGTTAAATTTAACGGTGGAGTGACTAATTTAGTCAATTTAATTTACAACAATGACAAAAAAAGTTAAAAAAAAAGGGTGACCAAAATAGGAATGATCTAATTTTAGAGAGACTAACAAGGTTGTTTACCCTAAAATTTATGTTTACAATAAAAATTTTCATTATTTAATAGATTTTTATAATTTTTATAATATTTTATATTTTAATTTTTATATTTTTAAATATGATAGCTCGATCAATCAATAGAAATATCTGAGTGAGAGGGGTGAATTGACCTTTTAAAAATTATTGGAAATAAGACAAGAAAAAAAGAAACAATGAACACAAGAATTTAGAGTGGTCCAACCCCAATTGCCTACTCCACTATCTTAGCTTTCCACCACTAAGGATTTTACCAAATTCATTAATTTGATTTAATCTTTGAGGATAATGTTTAATCTTACAATTCCTTTAAGATTTCTACCCAAATATTAGATTACAACTCCTTTAAGATTTCTACCCAAATCTTAGGACTTAACTCTTTGAAAAGAGTAAACAAATGAGCAAATAACAAAATAATCTCTACAAGATTAGGATGTTTGCCAATTAAGCACTCACATAATAAAAACACTTGAGCTGAAAAAATACAATGAATGCTCACAAGTGTTTACAAGAAAAGACGAAGAATTTTAAGTACAAAGTGATTGGTAATGAAATTTTAATCTATCTTGAAGCTCTTGATCTTTTGTAATTTCTTTTTTTGTTTAAGAGGTTCTGGAAGCCAATATTTATACTTCCTAATTGTTTTCCAACCATTTATGTTGATGGGAAATTGAATAGAGTTGTTGGAGATGTAAGAACCAATGCATTAATGTCTTCTGCAACAACAAGTATCTATACCTTTGAAGGGTATCAATACTGTGGACATTTAATGGCTATGTTTAGTTACTGTTAAAGCCCATAGTATCGATACAATTTAGGAAATATTGATACCTTGGAGAGGGTATCCATACTGGGGCAATTTCTAGTTTGATTTTCAAAACATCAAATCTTAAAATGGTATCGATACCAGGGGAGGGCATTGATAAATTTTGTAAGGTATCGATACTTTTATGAAGCTATTGATACTTTGTATTGGTGCTCAATATTCTTTGAGAAACAAAAACTCAAATTGGTATCAATATTAGGCATGGATATTGATAATTTTGAAACAAATTTTTACTCTGAAATTTATCAATTTTTATTTCAAAAACAAGTTTTATTAAAAAACATTTATAAAAAAGCTTAGTTTAACGATCTCGCCCTTTTTGATATAACAAAACATTTTGGTAAATTTTATTTTTGAATAAGTTACTCCCCCTTTCTAAAAATCAATTTCAATTAGAGGCTCGATTTTTTCTCTGAAAGGTAATCACAAAATTGTAGGGATTAATTACCAAAAAAATTATCCCCTTTTGGTTATATAAAAATAAATCAATGTAAAGCTTAAAGAGAAAGGGAATGGTTAGTCCAAAAATATAAAGCAATTAAGAACAAGGAACTAACATTGAAAATAAAACAACAAAGTACTTTAAAATACTAAATAAACATTAAAGTGCAATAACCATGGAAATAGGAAAGTAATTCAAACAATGCATAAGGTTGAAAATGAACATGAAGATGCATGAGTGCAAAAATGAATCCTAATCATCTTAGGGTGGTTGTGATGGAGTAAACTGTGACATAAGTTAAGCCATTTGTTCCTCTAACGTAGTCATCGTAGACTCTAAGCCTCGAAATTCATCACTCAAAGAGTTAATAGCATTAAGGAGAGTGGTAGTTTCAGTCAAAAATAGAGTGGCTGGTGGTGGAGATTGCTCGAGAGGTGGAACCAGAACACCGCTTTCAACATCTTCATCTTCCTCATTATGGGGTTCAAGTTGAGTACCCTTGACCTATGTGCCAGTGCAGGGGTCCTTAGTGTAGCCAGTATGTCATATGGCACCAAAACATAGAGAAGTAAGAGTGGCCAAAGGAGGATCACCTCAGGTTTGAATTTTGAGGCATTTGAAAAATGTACGAGAGGTGGGTTCCGAATGGCAAAGTGACAGAGCTATTAAGCTCATGGCCAATGACTTTGAATATG
Organism: Gossypium longicalyx; assembly: GCA_025698465.1. NCBI lineage: Eukaryota > Viridiplantae > Streptophyta > Magnoliopsida > Malvales > Malvaceae > Gossypium > Gossypium longicalyx. The sequence continues at coordinate 82,751,249 of CM047002.1, forward strand.
TTGTTAAACATGTAGCACCCCAAACCTGGCCTAGACGTTACGGCTAAATCTGGTGTGTCACATCTGAGTGTTTTTTGAAAACCCTATTTACCTTGAAAACCTTTCTTATTTGAAAACTTGGGTGAAATCCCAGTTATGTCAGTTTATTTTCAACATGTGGTTCATTGAAAAATACATAATATTATTCCTAAAAACTCTTTTAATTGCAGAAGCTAGTTTTAAATTAATTACTAAAACTTGATGTAAAACAAAATTAAGTTGCAAAAGCATTTTGAAAATGTTGCGAAAGCGTAGTGTTTGAAAACAGTTATTATTTTGAAAATTCAATGTTCCTACTCTAGCAGTTTAGAATATGAAATCAAAAGCCCATTAAAAGTTAAAAACCCCCAAACGGCCTTATTACATAATTAAAACCCAAATATGAAAGCTTAAATAAATTGAATCATTAACAACCAATCTGCGGACATGTGGCCACCACTAAGTCCCTTGCGGCTCCAAATAGTCTGAGGCTAGGGATTACCTACACAATTAAAAGAAGGGTGAGTTTACGAAAACTCAGTGTGTAATCCCATATCGATCCAGCGATAACGATGCATCTGATGAACGGCGGGTGCGAGCCCTATTCAACGATAATATGTGTGGGCCTATGCCCACAACAGTATAATAACAATACAGGTATACAACCCAATCCAATCCATCCTGCTTACGATCTGTGCCAAGCAACTCACCATGTGGGGATTAAATTGACCCACCCAGCCAACTCACCAATATCGCAGTGTAGCTGCTAATAGTAACATAGCAAAGCTGCTAATAGCGGTAAACGTGGCATAACCACTAATATCAGAATACGTGGCAAAGCCACCAGAACAGTACTTCTTCCTAATCAGTATCTCAACCCCAATACAGAATGTCATGTCACAATATTTCGTGTATGCAAGATTTCATACTCAAATACGGTCAAGCATATATCATACACTCATCAATCAACCTATCTCTAAGGTATAATAGTCATTTCTACCCATTTGGGGTGGAATAGTAATTTTTACCCCTCAAGGGTATTTTGGTCCTTTTACCCTCTAGGGTCTCGATATAGATAATCGACCTCTTGGAAGGTCTACAGTCACCTCGAGTGACTTAAGTAACCGAAACAGACCTAACGGTTTAAATGGGCCTAAGGCCCATTATTCGACCCAAGTGGGCCCACACGTTCGTGTGGCCCATTTAGCACAAATTTAGCTACGGCTATGTGACCTACATAGCCTAGTCCAAAATTTATCACTTACCGTGGCTTTAATCTGTATGGGGCCTACGAGGCCATTGGGCCCTTATGGCACATTTTAGCCCAACGAAGCCCTTAACGACCTATGCCAAGCACACGACATGACAAGTCCAACTACTTCCCACCTAACAATTAGATTTACACAAGTGGGCCCACAGTACCCACTGGGTCCATTTGGCCCATTGAGGCCCAGAATAGCCCTAGTACATGAAAACGCTCGTGGTGGCCTCTACAGTCTATCGCTCATGGTTTGTGGGTTCGGTTTACCACAGAGCGATCACACGCTCGTGAAGCCTCAAATGCCCAAGTTTCGGCTTTTTGGCTTTTGCCGACTTCCAACAGAGAAGGCCGTGAATACACACCTGTTTATGAGAACGCACCGAAGTCCACGATTACCAACCTTGGCACATCCTGCATTGAGTCTTAATCACTTTTCTCTTCACCAACTTATCTTGTTCGCTCTATTTAAAGTTAGCTTCTCACCAATTCTCATGTTAGCTTCCCGATGTGGGATTGCTTTCAACCGTTAGGAAAATTCCTCATTCTTATGACCACTTCAACCAAAGAGTTCCAGTCCAACCCTACCTCCTACACAGCTCAAATAGCAAAATAAATACTCCACTACGCATCCCAAAACTTGAACCTTAAACCTCATAGTTACACAACACGCCACCTTGCCACTCCACCACAGGCTCTTTTTATGTCATATTTTATCCTCAATTAATTATAAGGCCTATAGGCCAAAGTCTAGGTTCTTTTAAAAGAAAAACCAAAATAAATTGCAAGAGCCAAGACTTGAACCCAGGCTCCCTTGCAACCTTAATGACGCCACAACCACTAAACCACAAGCTTCCTTGTGTCATTTACTTAACACATTAATTTAAAAGGCAATCATCCAAGCATCTAGGGTTTTATTCACTTAAAACCAAAATTTTTGCTAAAGCCCAGGTTCGAACCCAGGACTTTTCCAACTCCTCTTAGGACCCTTAACCACTTGAGCAGACATTTAATTGTGTCATTTCCTTGCACAATTAAATACTTATACATAACCCCCTTACGGACCCATACTCAAGGCCCAATACTTCTAGGCCCAAATTCGGGGCGTTACAATTCTACCCCCTTTAAGAAATTTCAGCCTCAAAATTTACCTATTCAGAATAAGTGACGGTATTGCTGTAGCATCACCTCTTCAGGCTCCCACATGGCTTCCTCCGAACCGTGATTACGCTAAAGAACTTTGACCAGTGGAATAAATTTCTTTCTTAATACATTAACATCACGATCCAATATCTGCACCGGTTCCTCCCCAATAGTCAAATCAGGTCCAACCTCGATTTCCTCAACTGATACAATGCGCGAGGAATCAAAACGGTATCGCCTCAGCATTGAAACATGAAACACGTCATGAATCCTATCCAACTCTAGAGGCAACTCAAGTTGATAAGCGACTGGTCACACCCACTTAAGTATTTGATAAGGTCCAATAAACCTAGGGCTAAGCTTGCCTTTCTACCAAAACATCAAAGTTTTCTTCCATGGTGAGACCCTGAGAAAGACATAATTCCCCACAGAGTACTTGATCTCTTTACGCTTTAAGTTTGTATAAGACTTCTGCCTATCAGATGTTTCCTTTAACCGGTCTTGAATCAATTTCACCTTATCTTCTGTATCAAAAATTAATTCTGGCCCCAGAACTCGCCACTCACCGAGCTCAGTCCAACAGGTAGGAGTACGACACCTAAGACCATACAACACCTCGAATGGTGTAATTCAAATACTAGACTGGTAGCTGTTGTTATAAGCAAACTTTGCCAATGGCAAATAATCCTCCTAGCTGCCTCTGAAATCAATTACACAACCTCTTAACATGTCTTCCAGTATCTGAATCATCCTCTCTGATTGCCCATCCGTTTAAGTGTGGAACGCAGTACTGAAATCCAGCCTTGTACCCAAAGCCTCGTGTAACTTTTTCCAGAACCGAGATGTGAATTTAGGATCTCTGTCAGATATGATAAAAATCGGTACACCATGCGGTCTCACAATTTCGGCCACATACAACTCGGCCAACTTCTGTAATGAATAATTCGTCCAGACTGGTATAAAATGGGTAGATTTAGTCAAGCGGTCCACAATCACCCATATTGAATCCTTCTTAGTCGGTGTCAAGGGTAGCCCACTCACAAAATCCATGGTTACCCTCTCCCACTTCCAAAGTGGAATTTTAACTGGTTGTAGTAACCCAGAAGGTAATTGATGCTCAGCCTTAACTTGTTGGCATGTCATGCACTTACTCACATACTTAGTAACTTCGCGTTTCAACCTTGGCCACCAGTACAGCTCATGAAGATCTCGGTATAACTTGTTTCTGCCAGGATGCATAGTATATGGACTACTATGCGCCTCTTACAGTATAGACTGCCTCAGATCAGAAATCCTCAATATACATACTCTTCCATGGAAGCATAATACTCCTTTCTCATTTAGCAAAAAAATTGTGGTCTCACCATTCTCAACTTGACAAAAATGAGAAACTATTGATTCATCTAGCAAATGTTTCTCCTTAATTTGATCAATCCAAGTCGGTCTCACTTACAGGTCAGCTAACAAGCTACCATTATCGAATAGGCTGAGACGAGCAAACATTGCTCTCAAATGAGATACAACCCTACAACTCAGTGCGTCAACTACCACATTAGCTTTACCAGGGTGATACTCAATTGAACAATCGTAGTTCTTAAGCAACTCTATCCACCTTCGTTGCCTAAGATTCAACTTCTTTTGAGTAAGAAGATATTTGAGGCTTTTATTATCTGTGTAAATAATCGTCTTTTCACCATATAAGTGATGTCTCCAAATCTTCAGTGCGAAAACCACCGTAGCTAATTCCAAGTCATGAGTGGGGTAATTTGTCTCGTGAGGCTTAAGCTGACAAGACGCATAAGCAACCACCTTACCCTCTTGCATCAGCACACAACCCAATCTAATGTGTGACGCATCACTGTAAATAGTAAATTCCTTTTCAGACTCTGGCTGTATCAAAATAGGGGCCTTAGTCAAAACATCCTTCAGTTTCTCAAAACTCTCTTGCTGCTTATCAGTCCAATTAAATGATACCCCTCTACGTAGTAACTTAGTCAGAGGTGCAGCAATCAATGAATATCCTTCAACAAAACATCTGTAATACCCAGCCAGACCCAAAAAGCTTTGAATCTTAGATACCGTCTTCGGTGGTTTCCAATCCACTACAGCTTGAAATTTTCGAGGATCCACCCTAATTCCCTCTGCCGACATTACATGTCCCAGAAATGTCACTTATCGCAGCCAGAATTCACACTTGCTGAACTGTGCATAAAGCTACTTTTCCCTCAGAACTTGCAAAACAATACGAAGATGTACATCATGCTCCTCCTCAGTTCTTGAATACACCAAGATGTCGTCTATAAGAACAACTATGAACCGATCCAAATAAGACTGGAATACTCGATTCATTAGATCCATGAAAGCCGTTGGTGCATTCGTCAAACTAAATGGCACCACAAGAAACTCGTAATGACCATAACGACTTCTAAACTCAGTCTTATACATGTCAGCCTCCTTAACCTTTAACTGATGATACCCAGACCGAAGATCTATCTTAGAGAAAATCATAGCTCCCCGTAGCTGGTCAAACAGATCATCTGTCCTCATTAAAGGGTACTTATTCTTGATAGTCAGCTTGTTCAATTGAAGATAATCAATGCACATGCGCATGGATCCATCCTTCTTCTTTACAAACAACACTGGTGCTCCCCACGGAGACACACTCGGTCGAATGAATCCTCAATCCAATAGCTCTTAGATTTGAGCCTTTAGTTCCACCAGCTCTTTCGGTGCCATCCTACAAGGGGCAATGGACACTGGAGCTGTTCCAGGTAAGAGTTCAAAACTGAATTTAACCTCACAATCTGAAGGCAACCTCAGAAGCTCTTCAGGAAATACATCCAAAAACTCTTTGACAGTTCTAACATCTCTCACAGAAAGACCTTTAGAATAAAAAATACTAATATATGCTAGGAATGCCTCGCAACCTTTGCGAACCAACTTCTCGGCCCTTAACGCAAAAATCACAGTAGACAGATAATCTCTTTGCTCCCCTATCACAGTCACCTCCTCATCCTCCTTAGACTTCAACACCATACGCTTAGCAGTACAATCCAATTTCGCACGGTGTTTCACTAGCCAATCCATACTCAATATAATATCAAATTCCCTAAACGGCAGTTCCATCAAATTTGCCAAAAAGACCACCCCTTGAACTTCTAGGGGCATATCTCTAAACAACTTACTCACCCCAACCGATTGTCCCAGTGGACTCAACACAATTATTTCACTAACTGTATTTTCAGACTGACCCAACATCTCGGACACAGTGCACGCAACATACGAGTGTGTAGACCCAATATCAATTAAAGTAGTGTATGGTAAATTATAAATCAGGAACGTAACAGTTATGACATCAGGGGCATCCCCATCCTCTCGGCGCCGAGCAGCATAGACCAAGGCTGGTCGTCTCACCTCAGTGTTTCCAGCACCTCTGCCTGGTGCTCCATGACCTCGACCAAACCCGTTTCCACCTCTGGCCTGACCTCGGCCTCTCAGTGGCGCTGGCCACCTCTCATAGGCTAAACATGACCCTGTCCGGTAGCTTGCATCTGAGTAAACCCCTGAGTATAGTTCTTAACTTGATGATCCATAGATCCACATCTAAAGCATGCCCCAGTTTGTTTCCAACACTCACCTTAGTGAGCTCTCCCACAACCGGTGCAAGGCTGCGGTCTTGCAACAATAGCAGGAACTGCTCGAACTGGCCCATCAAACCTGGCCCTCTTTACAGGCATTCCAGAAGAACCCGAGGGTCGAAAATCCCTTTTGTTTTTGCCCCTATCTTTCTCACAGTTTTGGCGCTCAGAGCATTTCACATCCTCAGCAATTTTTTCTTTTTCCATAAGGGCAGCAAAGTCCCGCTCCCTCTGCGGGGCTATCACCACACGTAACTCATCCGAGAGGCCATCCTCAAACCGTACAAAATGATCATATTCAGCTGCGACTATCCTACGTGCATACCGACTCAACCGTAAAAACTCTGCCTCGTACTGCGCCACGATTTTATTCCCCTGAGTCAAATTTAGAAATTCCTTCAATCGGGTGTCTACACAACTTGCACCCACATACTTCCCTAAAAAGGCTGCTTTGAAGAAATCCCATGTCAAATGGTCAGCTTGCGTACCTTCTCTCACAATGAGCCACCACTGGTAGGCCTCATCACACTGTAAAGACATTGCCCCTTTTAATTTTTGCTCTGAAGTACAATCAAGATCATCCATTACTCACTTAGTAGCCTCTAACCAATATTCTGCCACATTTGAGGCTACACCCAAAACACCCTTGAAGATTTCGGCTCCATTAGACCGGAGTCGCTCTGAAATTGATCCTCGACCTACAGATTTAGTACTTGCTCCAGCAACCCTTTCAAGAAATCGTAGCATTGCTTGAGATAAAACATCATCCCTAGCTGCTCGGTCATGATACCCTGTCTTAGTTACTGGCGAGGCTGGTGCCTCCCTAGTCGGCATGAGGCCCGATGCTGAAGACCTAACTCTAGCACTTTCTCGACCTATTTTGCGGCTTCGTGTACCCCTTCCGCGAGCACCTCTTGTGCTCATATCGATAGCGAATTGTCTATTTTAAAGTCTTATGAATTTGTTTATAATTTTAACAATTATTAACAATGTGTTATGAACAATAGCAATTAGAGTTTGTTTTCGCAGAACAGAATCTTCTACAGTTGTCAGTCTTCTATAATCTTAGTCTACTCTAACTATAGAGTTTCAGTGTAATTCTACTACCTATGGTAGTCTTCAGTAATACATTTCAGTTCATAACAATAATCAGTGTCAGAAAACTTACCGATTTGGTGCCGGAGACTCAGTGTGCCACATTTCTTACTACAACATTTAACATTCAAATCCACAAAAACCTATTCCACAGTCGAGTTTTGTAACATGGCTCTGATACCACTAGCTGGAACACCCTAAACTTAGCCTAGACGTTACGATCAAATCTGGTGTGTCACATCTGAGTGTTTTTTGAAAACTCTCTTTTCCTTAAAACCCCTTCTTATTTGAAAACTTGGGTGAAATCCCAGTTACGTCAGTTTATTTTCAACACGTGGTTCATTGAAAAATACAAAATATTATTCCCAAAATCTCTTTTAATTGTAGAATCTAGTTTTAAATTAATTACTAAAACTTGATGTAAAACAAAATTAAGTTGCAAAAGCATTTTGAAAATGTTGCGGAAGCGTAGTGTTTGAAAACAGTTATTATTTTGAAAATTCGATGTTCCTACTCTAGCAGTTTAGAATATGAAATCAAAATCCCATTAAAGTTAAAAAAACCCCAAACGACCTTATTACATAATTAAAACTCAAATATGAAAGCTTAAATAAATTGAATCATTACAACCAATCTGCGAACATGTGGCCACCACTAAGTCTTTTGAGGCTCCAAATCGTCTAAGGATGGGGATTACCTGCACAGTTAAAAGAAGGATGAGGCTCCAATAATAGTGCATACAGTAACGGTTTGGGCTTGAGCCCTATTCAACAACAGTACAATCTGGGCCTAAGCCCTATGCAATAATAGTGTGGGCCTATGCCCAAAACAGTATCATCATAATATAGGTATTCAACCCAACCCAATCCATCTTGCTCACCACTCGTGCCAACCAACTCACCATGTGGGGATTAAATCGACCCACCCAGCCAACTCACCAATATCGCAGCGTAGCTGCTAATAGTAATGCAGCAAAGCTGCTAACAGCAACGTAGCATATCTGCTAATAGCGGGAAACGTGACGTAGCTACTAATATCAGAATACATGGCAAAGCCACCAGAACAATACTTCCTCCAAATTAGTGTCCCAACCCTAATGCAGAATGTCATGTCATAATATTTTGTGTATGCAAGATTTCATACTCAGATACGGTCATGCATATATCATATACTCATCAATCAACCTATCTCTAAAGTATAATAATAATTTCCACCCATTAGAGGTAGAATAGTAATTTTTACCCCTCAGGGGTATTTTGGTCCTTTTACCTTTTGGGGTCTCGGTACAGAAAATCTACCTCTTGGAAGGTCTACAGTCACCTTGAGTGACTAAAGTAACCAAAACAGACCTAACAGTGTAAATAGGCCTAAGGTAAATTATTCAGCCGAAGTGGGCCCACACGCTCGTGTGACCCATTTAGCCGAAATTTAGCTACGGCTATGTAACCTACATAGCCTAGTCCAAAACTTATCACTTACCGTAGATTTAATCTATGTGGGGCCTACGAGCCCATTGGGCCCTCACGGCCCATTTTAGCCCAATGAAGCCCTTAACGGCCTATGCCATGGACACGACGTGACAAGCCCAACTACTTCCCACCTAACAATTAGATTTATACAAGCAGGCCCATCGGCCCTATCGGGCCCATTCGACCTATCGAGGCCTAGAACAACCTCAATACACGAGAACGCTCATGGCAGCCACTACAGCCTATCGCCCAGGTTTGTGGGCTTAGTTTACCACAAAAGCGATCGCACGCTTGTAAGGCCTCAAATGCCGAAGTTTTGGCTTTTCGACTTTTACCAACTTCCAATAAAAAAGGGCATGAATACACACCTGTTTACGAGAACTCGCCGAAGTCCACGATTACCAACCTTGGCACATCCTGCATTGAGTCTTAATCACATTCCCCCTCACCAACTCATCTGGTTCACTCCATTTAAAGCCAACTTCTTACCAATTCTCATGTTAGCTTCCCAATGTGGGATTGCTTTCAACCATTAGGAAAATTCCTTATTCTGATGACCACTTCAACCACAAAGTTCCAGTCTAACCCCGTCTCCTACACAGCTCAAACAGCAAAATAAAAACTCTATCGCGCATCCCAAGACTTGAGCCTCAAACCTCACAGTTACATAACACGCCACCTTGGCACTCCACTACAGTCTCTTTCGGTGTCATATTTTATCCTCAATTAATTAAAGGCCTATAGGCAAAAGTCTAGGTTCCTTTAAAAGAAAAACCAAAATAAATTGCAAGAGCCAAGACTTGAACCCAGGCTCCCTTACAACCTTAATGACACCACAACCACTAAACCACAAGCTTCCTTATGTCATTTACTTAACACAATAATTTAAAAGGCCATCATCCAAGCATCCAGGGTTTTATTGAACCCAGGTTCGAACCCAGAACTTTTCCAACTCCTCTTAGGACCCTTAACCACTTGAGCAGGCATTTAATTGTGTCATTTCCTTGCACAATTAAACACTTATACACAACCCCTTTAAGGACCCATACTCAAGGCCCAATACTTCTAGGCCCAAATTCAGGGCATTATAAAACATTATTAAGGCAAGGCCAGGTCACCTATTTGTTTGAAAGCAATCAAAGCACCAATAATCGATGGCTCGAAGGGAAACATGTTTGAAAATAGGACAAAAAATCCATATAAGAATTAAGTGAAGAAAATGGTCATAGATATTGAGCTAGAAGCATCCGAGCTTGAAATGATTAAGGCCAGGTTTGAAGGGCCGTTTTCATTTGACTTGCCATCGGGTGGTAATTTCAAAAATTCCCTAAAATTTTCTAAGGTGAGACGGGTGGAAGTGTTCATAAGGAAAGAATTTATTACAGTGATGGTCTCACTTGAGGGGTCATGTTCGAGTAAAGCATTCGAATAAAATGCTTGGACAAGGTTTGAATGAGTTAAATAATAATTTTGTCATCCCTCAAGTTTGTGGGTTTTTTGTATTTTCAACCAAATGTCTGTTTTTCTTCCGTTGAAGGTAACGATTCACTTTCTTATTAATTTCAAGTAAACATTTTTATTTTCATCCTTAGCCTTTGAAAATGAGTTTCTAACCATTGAATTGAGAGTTTTGAATAAAACCTGAAAATTGCGTCATTAATGGTGGATTTTGGGATTTGGAATAACAACATTGTTTCAAAGTATTTTTTAATTATTTTTATATGAATAGAAGGTTTTTAAATTTAGTTTCATGTTACGCTAGAGATTTCTTAAGTTTTATTGAATTTTCATGAAAATTACCATAATATGTCTAAAAATTTTGATAACATGAATTGGGTAGTTTTGCGTAGTTTAAAGGGTAGGAATTAGTTGTAAGTGAATAATTAGATGAATGGAATAAGTTTTAGGTAAAAATATTAAGTATAGACCGAGATAAATGAGTTTCACATTTGCTATGTCTAAAGTTTTGGTTTCAAGAGAATCTAGCTTGGGCTTGTGTTTTTGTTTGATTTAAGAGAGTCTTTGACTGTGTGTTGATTGTGCTTGTTGTGTGATTTACTTTTTTAAGCTTTAAAATTGTTAAGACCTTCTACGAGTAAAGAGAAAGGTAAGGAAAAGCTTGTTTGAGCTTCTAGCAACTAGGTGAAAATGTGAATGGTGAGCGTTTGGAATCACTACTTGTAGTCACGATTCATTACATTAATTGGGAATTTAGAAGTAGTCTAAACCCCTACTCTAAATTCCAAGTGTAAGCTATCTTATTTCCAAGTTTAATTTGTGAAATATGTGCTTGTGTAAGATGTGATGCTATAACATGTGTTATATACTTGTGGTGACTATTGTGAAAGTGAAAATGTAGGCATGTTATGTGTCAAATGAAAGTGATAATGTCGTGCTAATGATGCAAATATGCAGCGATAGTGAAGAAAAAATTAGTAAGTAAATGCGTATTATATTGTGAATATTTTGGCCTTGTAACCTGATGAGACTGTTGGATATATTGTGTTGTGTTTTTGGGACGTTGAGGCCTAGGACAGTTTGGAGAGATAAGGGAATGTGAGCTAAGCTCCATTCACTGAGATATGTTGGTGTGTTGGAGAGTGTTAGCTATATGCTACACTTTTGGGATATGTTCGACTCTACGAGTCATTTGGTGTGTTGGAGATCCATGTCTTCGATGTGTGAGGATAGAGCCCACTTTTATATTTCATAGCCTCAAGTGCCAAATTGTCATTAATGTTATCATGTGTGATTTTGTATATGCCTAAATGAGTATGTGATTACTCTGTGAATGAACTAATGAATAATGCATGAATAAGTATAATATGACATTAAAGTTTAAATCTTGTAATTGTGCTATATGGTTGCTTCGTTAATGCATGATGACATCTTTGCATGGTAGATAGTCTAATCATTCACTGAGCTTGTTTAAGCTAACCCCTTTCGTTTTAAACCTTTGTAGACTATTAGCTGTGCGGTGTGAGTGGTGCGAAAACTTCCAAAGGATTGTTCTAAGTAGTCTAGCATTTGAGTAGCTATTTTTCGGTTATTATTTTGAGTTGTGGGAATAAGGCAATGTGGTAGAATTGTTGTATAAATGTTGGCATGATGTTTCAGATGTTTACATAACTTTAGGGCTCTTAGGATTTATGGACTTTGGTTTGGTTTATTGATTGCCTGCTCGGACACATTTACAATGTTTTGAGCTGCCATTATTGTCGTTTTGACAATTTTTTGATGAGGTAATAGTTGCATGTTGAATAAATTTAAGTTAGAATGGACTAAATGCCTTAATATGTTGTATTTTTACTATCTGGAGTAGAGGTATCGATATTCGGGTTTTAAAATAGATACATCTTTGATGTTTTGAATGTGTAGGAAGTTAGTAAATTAATTTGGTATCAAAACCATATCAGGAGTATCGATACTTAGGGTAATTAAATCGATACTTTTTGAAAGGTACTAATAATTTCTTATGTTTGAATTTTAAGCGAGAAACAAAAAATTGTGTTGGTATGGATTTTCTAGGTAGTATCGATACCATCTATGAGAAATATCGATACCATTTTATTAGTATCGACACCTACGTGATTTAGTTTTGAAATTTTGTTGAGTGGTTAAAATGCATGCTAAAATTGTGAAATAAGCTCATTTGATGTTTGTTTAGCTTAATTTAATGCTTCTTTGAGTAGTCGTGACTTAAAAACTCTATATATGTTAAGAATAATAATGTGACATTAATCACATGTTCGATGAAATTTTTTGGTTAGGCTGATAAAGAGATAGTGGTGTGGTGTCCTAATACTAGGGCTTGGAAACCAGGCTGGGTATAGGGTGATACAAATTTTCTCCTTGGTTTTTTGAACACAATCATTCAAAGAATCATTTTGACCACTAGATGGGTTGGATGACGAGGCATCAGTGCGAGAACATTTCTTAGTAGACATATTGACAAACTAGGACCTATAGACTCACTAAACAACCTAGAAAGTTTGTTTGGGAATTTAATTGGGTACTTGGTTGGCAAGGATTTTAAAAAATAATATTCAAGAAAATTTTAGGTTTAGGCAATCTTCTGCAACAAAAACATAATGTATATGTTTCAAATAATCCTAAGTAACAATATTCAACCAAGAATGAACACAAATAATTAGATTTTTTGAAATAAAAAAAAGTAAAATTTTACCTTAAAATGGCTTTGAAATGATGAAAAAACCAAAGCAAAACTTGTTGAGTCCTTGGTGATATGGAAATGTGGGGTTTTTTGATAGAAGATTTTGAAGAATGGATGAAAGATGTCACATCCCAAAATCTAAGTTAGTATAAACTGCGTTTCACATACCAAGCTCGATTCGACCCATTGGGCCAATTGTTTGACTTGAAAATTAATTTTCAAAAATATCATATTAATTTTAATTAAATTGATTAATTTAATTTTACTTGTTAATAATTATTTTTTCCAAAAATCATCTAGATTTTCTGCATTAATTTTTTAAGAAAGTTCTTTAATTAAATTCTTTAGTTGAACAATTCTCATGACCACTTAATTTAATTTCACATTGAATAAATTGACTCAATTAAATTATTTTCAAAGTTGTAGAATTTTTTTCTGATTCTAATGCAGTCCGATCGAGCTTTTGTTGAGCTAGCAGAGGGACCAACTGGACATATACAATTCGGCTTTAGTAATTGTAATTATGTCCAGAACCATCGTTCTGATAATTTGCAATTACTTAATCATGGAGTCAGTCCACAAGAAGTACTATGATTGAAAACTCCTTATTGTATATTCTTTACAAAAGTAATTCATCCAATTGCTTTGCCCAATGACCTCATCATGTGTATGTTACCCTCATATGATATCATTGATTCCTTTGAGTTAAATTCATTCACTCAATACAATCTTATTTTATCTCATTGTCACCATTGTGTCTTCTTAATGATTAATATGATCACTGTTAACAAATCACTGTGATAAATTTCTCATTTGAGAATGAGCAACTCGTTAATTAAGCTATGAATTCCAATGTTGCTACTAAAGCCATGCCATACATAAGTCATGTACCCAACATGCTGACTATGGGCTCGATCATCTTTAGAGCAAAGCCTTTACTTATATCAAAGCTCATGAGTAACATATGCATGGTCAGTGACTAACTTAAGATTTAGGTAAATCACACCATGAACATCGCAAGTGAATTAATTCACAAATAGATTTAGAATTAATTCATCTTGGGTTGAGTCTAATGTATCATTATACCAATGAATACATCTATGTATCTACCCGTGGAGTCAACTACTCTGATAGTCTAGACTAATCATCTCTCCAATTGGAATTGTAGACTACATAATAATCCTTTTCAGTATTTGAATCAAATTCTAACTTTGATTCTTTTACGGGATTATGGAATCATTTAGGTTATCTACTGAAGTAAGTTGTCTTTCTCACAATGTAAACGTTCTTAGAATGCCGCTTATCTTCAGTTTGAACTTAGATAATCAATGAGCTAATATTTTCTTGTCACAATTACGCTATGCATGCAAAATATGAAAGACAAAAGTACAAAAGAAATAATAGTGAAATGTAAATTAACTTTATTTATTTATTCATCGTTCAAATAAATAGAAAATAGTTACATGTTTACGACAATATGGGATCATTTCCCAACATTGGATGGCCGCTTTGTGCACATTGTGAGTGTAGGCATCCTGGTAAGTGCCGCAAGATGACATGTGGTTGTTCTAAATGTGGTTCAAAGGAATATTTTCTAAAGGATTGCCCAAATAGACTAGAGGTTTTGCAGACTCAAAGTTTGGCACCTACTTTTGTGCCTACTAAACGTTCTTACAATACCACTTATCTTCAGTTTGATTTAGATAATCAATGAGCTAATATTTTCTTGTCATAATTTTGCTATGCATGCAAAATATGAAAGACAAAAAATAAAAAAAAATAATAGTGAAATATGAAATTAATTTTATTTATTTATTTATCATTCAAATAAATAGAAAACAGTTACATGTTTACTGCAATTGAGCTCATTTTCCAACACTGGATGGTCGCTCACATTGTGAGTGTAAGCATCCTAGTAAATGCTTGAAGATGACAAGTGGTTGTTTTAAATATGGTTCAAAGGAACATTTTCTAAGGGATTGCCCAAATAGAGTAAAGGTTTCATAGACTCAGAGTTTGGCACCTGCTTCTTCGCCTACTAGAGGCCATGGTCATAGTAGAGGTAATGGGATCAGTTAGGCAATGAATTGTTGCTTATATTGTTGCTACACAGGGAGAGTTTAGAGGTCCAGCACAGGTTTATACTGTTAAGGAACTAAAGGATCAAAATCCGACTGATGTCATTATAGGTACTTTCACTTTGCAGTCTACTCTATTATTTCTGTAACACCCCAAACCCGGCCCAAACATTATGGCCGAATCTGGCGATGTCACCTAGAAGTGTTTTCGTAAAATGTGATATCGTTGAAAAACCCGTTCTATATTTAACCTTTTTGTGTTCTTAACAAAAATTTCAGAATAACTCGTCCATTGTTAGAATTCAAGTCGTTTAGCAAATTGTTAACATATTAAATTATTATTAATTTTGAAAACATTCTTTCTTGCAGAAGCTGGTAAAAAATATTGCGTAAACGTGGTGTTTTGAAAAAAACCATTTATCTTTTGAAAACTCGCGTCCTACTACTAGCAAATAAAAATAAAAATTAAAACCCAAATTAAAGGATAAAACTTTAAGAAGCCTTATTACATAAAGATACCCAAATTAAAATACGTATAAATTAAAATCTAATAACGAAGTCCATGCAGTTGTGTGGCCACCTAACTGTTCCCATGCTCAAGACCTAATACCTCTAGGCCCAGATTCAGGGTGTTACAATTCACCCCTCCATAAAGAAATCTCATCCCCGAAATTTCCAACTATCAGATCAGTCGCATAACACAGACTACACCACTACGCTCCCACTGCGCACTCTAGCTCCAAAACACTGCCACCTTTAATCTTGAGTGTTTTCAATATAGTCTTATAGATAGATTGGGACAGTGCGTCCATCCAATGCTCAGCCACATTAGGGGCGACACCAGCAATATACCTAAAAATCTCAGCTCCATTGGATTGGAGTCATTCCGACCGACCCTCGGCTCTTAGATCTAGTATTGGGCTCAGCGACCCTCTCAAAAATCCTTAGCATAGCCTGGGACAATGCATCGTCCCCAACCATAGTAGCGGGTGGCACTGGTGTCTCACTCACATCCAGATTAGGCATATTGCCAGATGACGAGGACCCAGCCCGAGCACCTTCTACAGCTTCTACCATGGCTTTCTATATCCCGACCGCGAACACCTCTTATGCTCATTGTCTATTCGCGTTTTATCTGAATTAACAGTTTTATGCAGACCAATTTATAGTTCAAATTATTTATTAATAGATATTTTATAGAGACAGTATCCAAAGAATAGAGTTTTATTTTTGCACAATGCAGTGTCTATCGGTGTCTACCAGTTTTACTATAGTTTCAGTATACACTACTGAAGAGTTTGCAGTACGGTATACTACCTACAGTAATCTCAGTAATCCTACCTATGACAGTTTCAATCAAAATCAAAATACAGTTTTTAGAGAGAACTTACAGGATCGGCGTGGAGACTTGGTGTACCACACATTTAGTAAAACTTTTCAAAATACTTCAAATCCTTTTGAAACAGTCCTTTTAAAAATTCCAAGTTTTTAAAGAAACTTAAATCCACAGTTGAGTTTTGCAACTTGGCTTTGATACCACTAAATGTAACACCCCAAACCCAGCCCAAGCTTTATGGTCGAATCTGGCGATGTCTCCTAGAAGTGTTTTTGCAAAATGTGATATCGTTGAAAAACCCATTCTATATTTAACCTCTTTGTGTTCTTAATGAAATTTTCAGAATGACTTGTCCATTGTTAAAATTCAAGTCGTTTAGAAAATTGTTAACATATTAAACTGTTATTAATTTGAAAACGTTCTTTCTTACGAAAGCTAGTAAAACATATTGCGTAAACGTGGTGTTTTGAAAAAAAACAATTTATCTTTTGAAAACTCGCGTCCTATTACTAACAAATAAAAATCAAAATTAAAACCCAAATTAAAGGATAAAACTTTAAGAGGCCTTATTACATAAAGATACCCAAATTAAAATACGTATAAATTAAAATCTAATAACGAAGTCCATGTAGTTGTGTGGCCACCTAACTATTCCCATGCTCAAGACCTAATACTTCTAGGCCCAGATTCAGGGTGTTACATTTTCTTTGGTTGATTTTGGTTCTACGTATTCGTATATATTGAGTGAATTAGCTTGTAAGTTAAGGATTCCTGTAGAGACTACTGATTTGGGTATGATTGTTACTAGTTCTTTAGGTGATAGTGTTGTAATGAATATAGTTTATTGTAGATTCCCTATTACAATTCAAGGCCACATTTTCTCTATTTGCCATATGGAATTGTCGTATTATGATTTTGATGTGATTCTTGGTATGGACTGGTTAATTGAACATAAGACTAAGGTAGACTTCGAAACGAAACAAATTACTTTGAGAAATAGTGATGGGTTGGAAACTATCGTTGTTGGTGAAAGATCGAGATTCATGTCTGATATGGTTTCGACTATGAAGGCTGAGAAGTTGATGGGGAAAGGTTGTGAAGCTTACTTAGCTTATATGATGAATTTAGTTTGTAAGGAGTTGAGAGTTCAAGATATTCGCACCGTTAAGGATTTTCTTGATGTGTTTCCTGAAAAATTGTTTGGTTTGCTGTCGAAACGAGAAGTAGAGTTTTGTATTGAGCTCTATCCTGGTACTGCACCAGTGTCATTTACACCCTATCGCATGGCGCCAAAAGAGCTCAAGGATTTAAAGATTCAGTTGCAAGAGTTGCTTGACAAAGGGTTCATTCAATTGAGTGTATGTCCATAGGGTCCAACAATTTTGTTTGTGAAAAAAGAGGATGATACGGTGCTATTGTGTATTGATTATATACAGTTGAATAAGTTGACTATTAAGAACAAGTATCCTTTGCCTCGAATTGATGACTTGTTTGATCAGTTCTGAGGTGCACTAGTGTTTTTGAAGATTGATTTAAGATCTGTGTATTATTAGTTGAAAGAAAAGGAGTCTGATATCTTGAAAACTACTTTTAAGACTAGGTATGGGCATTATGTGTTTTTGGTCATACCATTCGGTTTAACTATACCCTTGTTGCTTTCATGGATTTGATGAATCAATTATTCCATTCGTACTTGGATTAATTTATGGTTGTCTTCATAGACGACATTTTAGTGTATTCTCATTCTAAGGAAGATCACGATGTGCATCTAAGAGTTGTTTTGCATATTTAGCAAGATAAGCAATTGTATAAAAAGTTCAGTAAGTGTAAATTTTGGCTTAAAGAGGTGATGTGCTTAGGTCATGTTGTGTCGATAGAGGGAATCCCTATGGATCCAAAGAAGATTGAGGTGATCTTAGAGTGGATGCAACCTAGGAGTGTTATTGAATTTTAGAGTTTCTTGGATTTGGCTGGCTACTATGGTAGATTTGTTAAAGGGTTTTCCCTTATTGCTATACCCTTAATGAAACTACTTTAGAAAAACATGGTGTTTGAATGGACTGACGAAAGGTAGAAAAGTTTTGAATGGCTTAAAGTAGTGCTAATTGAGGCACTAGTGTTGCTTCAACTAGAGCTTGGAAAGGATTTTGTGGTTTATAGTGACGCTTCGTATTTGGGACTCGGTTGTGTGTTAATGCAAGAGTGTAAGGTTGTGGCATATACTTCGAGACAGTTGAAGACACATCAGCGTAATTATTCTACTCATGACATGGAGTTAGTTGTTGTAGTATTTGCGCTTAAGATTTGGCGTCATTACTTGTATGAAGAGAATTGTGTTATCTATATGGATCATGAGAGCCTAAATTACGTCCTCACCCAAAAGTAGTTGAATTTAAGGTAGAGGTAGTGGATTGAAGTTTTGAAGGATTCTGTTTGTGTGATAGAGTATTATTCTGGCAAGGCGAATGTTATTGCTGATGCTTTGAGTAGGAAGTTAATGACGAAATTGAGAGCTATGTTTGCATGCTTGAGTTTAGCTGGTAATGGTGGTTTGTTAGTCGAATTTCAAGTGAAGCTGT
The DNA here is from genome assembly GCA_025698465.1 of Gossypium longicalyx. Lineage (NCBI taxonomy): Eukaryota > Viridiplantae > Streptophyta > Magnoliopsida > Malvales > Malvaceae > Gossypium > Gossypium longicalyx. Next base: position 82,770,037 of record CM047002.1, read on the forward strand.
GTAACATCTCGAATTATGGCATAGTCAAAATAATGGTTTTGAGACCACAAATCTGAATTAGAAATAATTATTTTATAATTATTATAAGGTCTATGATATGTTTATATGATTGTGTAAAATTTTCATTAAGAAATTATATGTGAGAAGTGTTTAATTTGGCTTTAAGGACTAAATTGCGTAAAGTGTGGAAGTTGCATTCTAATAGCTAAAGGTATTAAATAGCTATAGAATTTTTAGTGGAAACCCTTATGTGGAAAATTAGCCCATTAATAAGTTAGTGAAAGATATTTATTTGGTATTATTGAAATTAGTTAGAAATTAAAAAGGTAAATTGGTAGTTAAGTTAAAAAGGTATAATAAGACAAAAATGAAAAAGGCTATCATCTTTTTTATTTCTCTTTCTTCTCCACCGGTTCTTACCCAAGGAAATGGCCATGGAAGCTTGAAAATTTCATCAACTTATAACCCTCACAAGTAAGTGATTTTGATGGTTATTTTTTTATTATTTTTGTGTTTTTGGAACCCTTGTAGCTTAATTTAGCTAATGGGGGGACTATTTTGCAAAATGGTTGAAAGTCTAGGGCTTTGCCATGAGAATATTCATGTAGTTTGCTGCATTTTTATGGAAGAAAATGAATCTTGGTTGTTAAATAAACAACTTTTGTTAAGTGATTTTCATGAAAACACCTAAAATAGACCATTTTGTAGAAGTTGTAAAATAGGTTGTAAAAGTGTGAAATAATGAAATATGTAGGTTACTGTAATTTGAATGAATTTTATTTTTTGAGCCTAGGGACTACATTACAAATAAGTGAAAGTTTAGAGGTAAAATTGTAAATTTTCTAAAGTATGATTTTTGGGTCAATTTGAATATTTTGAGTAATAAATAAGCTATATTTGAAATGTAAGATCAAGAAAATCGAGATTTGGGCTTAAATTGAGAAAGTATGTGGTTAAGGACAAAAAGGGAATAATTAGCTATTTTTGCATTCGAGGTAAGTTCGTGTGATAATAATAATGCAATGTCTTGTTTGAATTGAAATGGCTAATTATTATTATATAATTTGTATGATTTGTTACGACTATACTCAACGAGGAATCAACAAACGAGTCGTATGATTAAATTGGTAAGACAATAATGTTATTGTGATTTGTTATTGAAATCTGAATTGATATGAAAATTCGGATACACTGAATTATATGTTTGTAGTACTATGTACATGATGGGGTTATGCTTCATGAAATTATATTGTAGGTGTTTGATGACTATGTAATGAATGGTAACTTGGTGTTAAAAAGTGGTATTACATCGAATATGCATGACGAGATTTAATGTAGTAAAGTCTCGATTGAACCTAGGAATAGATTGGATATCCATGTCATGACATTTGGGTGATATGTGTGCTAGTGTAATACCATGCTTGGGACATGGCATCGGCCACGATACGAGAGCCAGTATGAGACCATGTTTTTAACATGGCATCGGTAATGTTATGAGAGCCAGTGTAAGACCATGTCCGGAACATGGCATCGGTATTGTTAGGTGTGCTAGTGTAAGACCATGTCTGGGACATGGCAACAGCCACATTATGAGAGCCAGTGTAAGACCATGTCAGGGACATGGCATCGGCTATATACCCTTTTGTGTAAGGCTTATCGGATATCCTTTAGTATTCCAAATGATTTCACGGGTTATTCTAAAGCTTATGATAAAAATATGGAATGATATAATCATGTTGTGAGTGGTACAAGTTCTTATTCAAAACTCATGAGAAATGAATTTGGTTTATGATGCACCTTTGGTAAGGATGCAAATAAGTAAGTCATGCCCATGAGAATGATTTTGTGATGACCTTGTGATTATGGGTCTATGATTATGATGTATAAATATGTATTTTTACCATGATGGTTGAAATGATTTGTAAAGGTGTTATAAACTTAGTTATCATCATGTTTCACTAAAATAGTTTTGGACAATAGCAGTAGTTCGAATTCGAAAATCCACAAAAAATTATGGAAATTGAGTTAGAAGTTTGATAAAATATAAAATTAAAACTTATCGAGTCTAGTTTCACATAGAAGAAACGGTGTAAGCAAAAAAGTTTCACATTATGAGATATTTGGATTTCTGTGAGATAGGGCTAGAGTGATTCCAGGTTCCCTTATTTTAAATTTGGAAAATCATTAAAATTTGTATGAAAGTAATTATGGGTTAGAACTCATATTACTAAATCCTTACTAAATCTTTAATAGCATCTAGGCTAGTTTGGGGTGTTACAAATGATTTTGAGGATTTTTTAAAGTTAGGTTATAAAGGTTTCTGTTTTATGGAGAGAAAATTTTAAAGAGTTTTGCCCCAAATGTATTTTTAAAACATGGTGCAGGTTCTTCTAAAATTCCAATGGTATCAAATTGTCATTTTTCCTATTTCTAATGATTTATTCACCTAATTATGTAAAATTAAGACATGATGCATATGAATCCTAAACAATCACAAAATCATCAAAAATTAATTAATTTCACAAAGTAAATTCTACTTAAGCATATCCAAAGGCATTAAAAAAATGCATACTAGACCATATTGGTTAAGATAAACTAAACATGAAACTTTAATATAATCTACTTAAATACTAAAGCCTAACTTGGATCATTTCCTCGGAACCGCATTGTTGACAATGAAAACACTAAATATCTACAATGGTTAGAGAGAGTAGGTGAGCTTAAACAAGCTTAGTAAATTTCAGAATAACAATAAAGTGTACACAACATCAAAGGTTAAACATGGGTATACTATTGCACATTCACAACCATATTCCAACCAAGTCAAAATAACATATTCACGCTTCATTAAATCATAAAACTAGCATATACTCTCACATGCAATTACACTCAACTCGTATATATATAATTCATCAAGACAAGACAACATATTCATGCTTTAATGACTCACAAGTCAAGCTTATATATTGACATGCATTTACACAACATTTTCAAGTATTAATAAATTAATGATAATTTGACAACTTGGAAACATGAAACATATAAGTGGGCTCTATCACCACACATTGGAAACATGGATCTCCATCACATCAATGACTCAAAGAGTCTCACATATTCCATAAGTGTAGCATAAAGCTAAACACTATCCAATACACGAACATATCCCGATGAATGGCGTTTAGCTAGAAATTCTATTATCCATCCAATCTGTCCTTAGGCCTCAATGCCTAAATTACAAAACACAAGGGTGAGTACTCACAGTCCTATGGCATGCCAACTATATCCATTGGTTCCACGAGATCACAAGGCCAAAGTATTTGCAAATACACACATTTAATCATTGTTCTTATGCACTTAATCTCTATTCATAAACATCAATTCACATCACAATTTGTACACATAGCACAGTTTTCGAATTTCACATTTAATTGCACTTTAAGTGCCACAACTATACTTGTTGAGCCATCACATATCCATTCACATATGAGTGCATTAAAAACGAATTTATCACATACCAATGTTCACTTACTTTACCTATCACATTGGCATCACATTCCACAATTCAATACATATATACTTACCATTTTCTACACACTTTCACAACACATTTTTTTGCTAACACAACATCATCATTGTCATTTGAGATGTTTAATATGCCCACAGCTAACAAATTCACAAGAGCTATCACAATATATATCACATGTCACATTATCATAACTTAATACTCAATCTAGTCCACACATTTGTATACTTTGAAAATTAAGCGATGGGTATAAGAAAGCTTACACTCAGAACTTAAAGTAGGGGTTTAAGCTACTCCTAAGCTCCCAATTAACATTATGGATCGTGTCTACTAGCAGCGATTCCAAACACTCAAAGTTCATGCTTTCGCTTAATTATTGAAAGCTTAAACTAGCTTTTCCTTGCCTTTCGCCTTACTCGAAGAAGGTTATAATGACTCCGAAGCTTAACACATAATAACCACATGATATGAAAAATCAATTTGTAGCCATAACACACCATAAGCAAACAAAAACACATGTTTAAGGCTAGGTCCTTTTGGAATTGAATTTTTCAACTAACAAACTTGAAACTCAAATTTCTTAATCTTTACTAATTCCCATTGCATATAACTGATTCCACACAAAACTACAAAGATTTATGGTTTCAAAATTTTGACGTACAATGACCTTTTTTCATGAAAACTTAATAAAACCTCAGAATCTTTTAACAAAACTTTAAAGAGAGTTGAAAAACATTCTAATCATATCAAAACAAGTTGAAAAACACTTTGAAACATCATTTTCATTCAAAATCCTGAATTCTACCATTAATGACCCAAATTTCGACATTTATTCAAAATTTAACCTCCTAAACTTAGCCTAGACGTTATGGCTAGATTGAGAAGGCTACATTAGCCATCGAAATGGCTAAGCTAACTTACGTTACTTTTTAAGACTTTTAAAAAAACTCATTTTAGAGAAAATCGTAGTTGTACTTTGAGTTAGCTTAAAAGCATTCATTCATTAGGTTTTGTATGCTTAGGATTCATTTTATTGTTGATAGTGTTGTTTTAGAAAAACCATTTGATTGTCGCTCTTCTTTGAAAAAAAAACTCAAAGTTAAGCTAATGCAGCGGAAAAACTATTTTTTTTAGTCATTTTGGAAATTTAGTTGTCTTATCAATTTATTTTTCAAAAATAGTTCCTTTGCAATGTAGTGGAAACTAGGGAATAGTGTCAAATTTTACTTAAGCCAGATATCATGCAATATCCGATTATTATGCTTGAATAATTCATTCATGGAAAAATCCTAGAAGAAAAGTTAGCAAGCCACAGACCAGAAGTCATTAAAAATTACAATCCAAAATTAATAGAAACTGATTAATACTTATTAAAAATAGTTTGAGGTCCGAGGTGATTCTCCGAATGCCAAGTCCTGTCCTAATTTTGAGGTTTACCTAAAAAGTTAAACACTGTTGGTGGTGAGCTTATCAAAAGCTCAGTGTGAGTCGAATAATTATTTAAGTGGATAAAATCATAAATATCGAATACATTGAAACATATTAGCATTAACAGAAGAACACAAACCGTCATTGGAATTTCATATCATTACATAGTCATTATCATATTAATGTCATGGGACATCATTCATTCGAGTAACAATCACCATTCAGTACAACAAAATACAATACATAGCATAAATCAATAATGTTTGAATATGTCATGCACATGATGCAATGCAAAAAGGTTCCTACCCATACCATCCGCTACACACCACGAGTTCCCTAGAACCCGTCTGCCAAACTTCAAAGCATTATGAGCATAGCTCGATGTGGTAAAACCACCAAATAAGTTATAATGCAGAAAATCTGCCGGATATCAAATAGTGCGATACAATCGCCAATAACATATAATATGTGATAAAATTGCCGATTCCCTCGGTAATCCAGGTGCAGTGCACTGGCTACAAATAATGCGGACTTAATAAGCCACCGGTACTCCACAGAACTCCTCCGTCAACCACAGAATCCCAACCCAAGGCATATGCAATATGTCACACAATCTCATACATAATCATATGCTTTCAGTAAATAGAAACAATGTTCCAATCTTTCAAATTACCATTGAATTGGTATCGATCAATATCGTTCAATTTCACATACTTTACGAATTTTCATTGTGCACAAATAACACCCTTTTTAGTACACAATATAATAAATATCTTATGCATTTAAATCATACATAAGCTTAATATCTCAACACATTATATCATTCAGTCAAACATTCTCATATCTCATAACTCAAATATGCATTTACAAACTCAATCAAACATCCATACTATCAAACTAGCAATTTTGCCAAAATGTCAATCTTTTAAGGCTCGAAACATACTTGGTTCCGCCACTCACAAAATCAATAATTTGACTATTAAGACAATCCAATCAGTAAGCTAATTTATCATATATAACATGATATTTAACATTTCCAAACAATTTTATGAGTTTAGGACCCACACCTTATTTTTTGCTTCCTCACAGCACACTAACGAATCTTTCAATTTTCCTTAATAATTCCTTAAACGAATCTAAACCAAAATTCAGTATAAATTAAATCAATTTACCATTAAACCAGCCCCCAAATACCCACTTATGAGTTCAAACCAATCATTGAAATTATAACTATTTTATGAATCCAAACTAGTTAGATTTCTTACATTGTATCAATACAAACTGTGCGTACAATCATTTTTCACCTTTACGGATGATTTGAGGCATTTGGGTCAGCACCTAATTCAATAATATACTGGAAAATCAGTAGCTAATTAATGATTAAATTCCTTCATTTAATCAAATCACAACCTTTACCCAAAACTATGTTAAAATAACAAACTAGTTACCCTTATTTGCACTTACGCTTCACGATTTGTGGGATCCAAATGGCCAATCGATCAAGAACGTTTTTCCCTAATTGAAATGAGTTTAAAATATGATTAAGAGGGTTCATGAACTCAAATTAATTCTGGAAACATATAGAAAATAACCAAGAAACAAAACAACCCCTTTTCTTGCCCATAGGTGCACGCACCACCACTCGCGGTGACCAAAATTAGGGCTCAATTTTAAAATGGTTTGAGATCTCATTAAAATATGGAAAAATACCTTTGAAATAATTTAAAATCCCATAAATTCCAGATCTAGAAATTTATGTTTTCAATGTACAGGATTAACTGAAAAATTGAAGAGAGAAGAGACCTTACCCAAGCTAGTTGAGAGAAACAACAATGGCACTTTCTTAGCAATGTTCGGGATCAATCTTGGAGTTCAAGATTTCAGATTTGGGGATGATTTTAATGAGGAAAAATGACAAAAATATGGTGGATAATATGTTAACAAATCTTGTGGCAAAAAGAAAAAGAAAAAGTAAAGAAAGAGATGGTAAAACTAGGTGTAGGCAACGACAACAATGGGAGAAAGAAAGAAAATTGAAGAGAAAAGAAGAGAGGAAGACGGTGAACAGCTTGGATAGGTAAAAGTTGAATTAAAGGCTGAAAAATACAATAAAAAGTTATATTTATACTTAGGGTTCAAGCGTATGGATGGCACACACATTAAAAAAGTCAAGGGATTTTGCAAAATTTAATTATTTCGTAAGGGCAGGGATTCAAACTTGGGACCTCATTTAATTTCCATGAATTCTCATATTTTTTTTAACCATTAGGATATTTCCTCATTCTTTAAATAATTTGCAATATTTATTTTAAAAACAAGGCATGTCACATATTAGGGTTTAAGGCAAAATTTGCAAAATAGTAATAATAATGCGAGAGAAGGGATTTGAGCTTGGGTTTCCAGAAACGTTACACTAACACTTAACCAACAAACCAATACCTCATTATTTCCAAAAAATTCATAGAAAATTTTAAAAAATTAAGGTATGTTCACCCTCTCTCGATTCACAAACCCGATTCTACTGACCCTCGATTTTTGGGATGTTACACAAAACTTTTATTCAATGAATAAAAACTCAATTCAAAAGGCTAGATATCATTAACAAATAATAGAAAAATGAAACATTACCTTTGGTTGAGAGAAAATGAGTGTTTGATTGAAAATATAGAAAACTCACAAGTTGGATGATAATGGAATTTAATGGTGTTCTTGATGTTTCTCTTAGAATTCAAGGAGGTTTTAAATGCTAGGAAGATGATAGAAGACAAGGGATTGGAGATTTTGAAGGTTGAAATTAGTGGATAAAAGTTTGATATTTTTCCTTCACAAAGGCATTACAAGAAAAAGATGAAGAACACTTCTCTTCTTTTCTTTAAACGTCAAAAGTAGGGTAAAAAGGAGAAAAAGTAAGTTGATTTTAATGCTTGGTATATTTGCTTTAAAACTACTCTTAAATTAATCCTTTCACAAAATAGTCTTCTTTTTAAAATTGGAAGTCTTTTCTACATTATTTTCATAAACTGATTTAATTTTCAAAAAGCCATAGATGAGGACATTTTTAGTTACCATGCTTCAAATTTTCGAACACATTTTGAGGTAGAATCCCTAAATTGTCATCGGAACTACTAGGCCCAATTTTAGGGTGTGATGTAACACCCTTAACCCGTATCTATCGTCGAATTAAAGTTACAGAGAATTACCGTACAATCTGGAAACATTTATTATCATAGCATTAAATAGATTGAACATATTATAAACCATCAAGTCACATGCATTTTGTTTGTAATTTGAGCCCTCGAGGCTCTAAAAATAACTTTAAAGAAATTCGGGACTAATTTGAACCAAAACAGAAGTTTTAGGAAAAAAGTTGCAAAATTTGGAAAACAATGGTCACACAGTCGAGTTTCCAGGCTATGTAACTTTCAAACAAGGGACACACAGTTGTGTCCCAGCCCGTGTTCTCACCTGTGTAACTCATTGAGTTACCCCACATGCTCGTGTGCCAGGTCCTGTGCTAGGTCGTGTAACTCAATGACTTGGAACACTAAGAAATCTTAAATGACACACGATTGTGTGACAGCCTGTGTGAACCCAAAATTTACCTAAAATCAAGCCATTTTATATCCAATTCATGTCTAACTAACCAATCCAATTTTTCACACTCTCAAGAGACTTAAGCATCATTTGAATACACATAATCATGCCTTTTCAAACAACTGAATTCACCTAATCAATATACCATTGAAAGGCACCACAATTGCATCCAATTTACCTAAACATGTCAACATTGCCATATTTCAAGCATCATAACCTAATATAATTGCCTACCAAAACATATCACAAATGACCATTATCAAGTCATTACAAACATATCAAAAGAACCTCATTGACAAGCACTTACAAGTAACCAAAAAGGTAAAGTATTAAAGTGCACCAAACCAAACATAATCTTCAAAGCATAAACATATCAAATCACCATTACAAAACATCCTATTCATGCCATTATAAAAATTGACAAAAATATTCAAAAACTACCGAATTGATTGTTGGATAGTGTGATAGGTCTTTGAGGAGATTCAAATCGATCGATCTTTCGATAAACTATAAAACAAAGGAAAGAAACTACATAAGCAACAAGTGCTTAGTAAGCTTGTACAAACTAAAACATAACTATAATGCATAGGTTTGTGCAAGTGTACATAGTCGTTATCAAGTAATAAGTAAGTACTGAGTTATCTTCTCCATAGGGACTGTATTCGTGTTAAATCACTTAATTGTAAAATTATATTAACAACTTGGTAAATAAAAACACAATATGATTGAGAAGTGATGATTAAAATTAAATATATTAAACTAAATGCAATGATCCCCAATGCAATTATCCTAAATATGCACACTATATGAATGAAATAGATTTTAGCAAAATTAAACACAATTTGAAACAATTATAACATAAATAAACTAGGACAATTACTTTAATTAAACTCAATTTATTATCAACATGCTTAATAACATTCAGAAAAATATTCCATGGCAACTCGATCTTTCATGAAGTTGGAAACCATATTAGGTCCTTTCAAAATCCTTTACTTAGTAAATATGCATTTTACTGATCCTTATTTACTAAGGGTTTCTTAGTATTCCTGCGAGGTAACAAGGACGTGTTAGGTTTGAAACAATTTAATCACACAAATCTAACAACTATACATATAACAGAGCTTGGTTAGAGTTGTTATGCAACCTGCAATTTAATCAGGTTAGTATCTAAATTGAGCATGCACATTTCAATTATGTGTCCACTACCCATTGTCTGGTTAGGATCGCTCACCTAATTTAGGTGCATTTCAATCATGTATGAACAAAATACAGACTTGATTTTAATTGGAAATATGATCGATTGAGGCACAAACATTATAAGCATGAATCAAATAAATATAATTTAATCAAAGTAATCATCCTAACTTAAAGAAAATTAAGCTAACATTGTTGTAACAAGAAAAAATAACAAATAACAAACATTTTCAGATTAAATCAAAGAATAGAAAAATTAAACCCAAATCAAAGTGGCTGTCACCCAAGACTCTTATTGACGAGACTCTTTCACTCCTTCACTCTTTCGCTTTGCTTCTTTGCTGATGGCTCTCCAAGGTGGCCGACCAAGGGCTCTTTAAGAGGCTTAATTGCTAAAATCTCTATGAAAAGATGATGCTAGGCATCGGGAATGGAAAATGCTAAAGAGAATTGAGAGAAAAGAGAGAACGATGAGGCACGAGGGATGATTAGGAAAGGTAAAATGAAGTCTTATTTATAGGTGAAGAGAGGAGAGTAGTTTGCTAAAAATAGAGAGGTTTGGTCTCTTCAAGCTTCTTAAATGAGTGGCCAGCCATGATTAATGGATTTTGAGTTGAATTTTGCTTGATTTTTAAGTAATTTAAATGCCATAACAACTCAGGACTGAGAATCAGTCAAATGTAAATCTTTGGGCAAATCTCTAATTTCTTCAACATTGCCAGGACCTTGTGTAATTAAACCAAAAAGTGGTTTATATGGACAGCCATGTGTAGCCAAAATTGGGTTTACTTGGTCTTCAATTCAGATGATTTTTGTAATCCAACAAAGCTATCAGACCTGTCCAAAATAAATCAATAAATTAAAGACCAAAGAATAAAATAATTAATTAATTAAAACCCAAATTATTAATGATGTAAACCCTAACCCACATCCGTCGCCAGAATAAGGTTACGAGACATTACAAAACATCAACTTCTATACAATATGACTTCTAAATCCAATAGTAATCATCCACTAAATCATATTAGTTAAATTTGCACATATGGAACACATAACCAGATAAAATTTATCATGTTTTATTACTTATAATACATATACAAACAATGCTTCAATTTCAACTATATTAATATCATTTATATAACCACATATTTGAATTAACTAATGTGCAACAAAGCTATGTTACATGTACTTAATACATATAAATGTTTGAACCATGTGACTCTAATATTAATGGCATTTATATACTTAAAACATATCCCATCATATATCATTACACTCTATACATCAAAAATATGCCAATATCTATTTCATTAGTTGAATATCAAACATATCATTTCATAACATCTGCACAAGCACATAATAAAACCATTCGAACCATATTACATTAATTATTATGCAATCATATATGCAACATTAGTAACATTACAACATTCCCAAACATAGTAATGATGCATATATATATATATAGTGCGCAATTTACCCAAAAAAAAACAAAAGCCATAATTAGCATTTGAACACTAATAACATTCCAATGTACACCTAATCACATCTATTTTAATATACCTAAACTTCATATTTCATCCTATTAACTAGTCATTATTTCGGTCACACCATTATCAATATCATATATATATCAAAATGAACTAAATATCGTAATCGAATTTACAACCACATATGTACGCATACCTATATTAATATTAGGATCAACTTGACACTTTTAACTATCCATTAAAACTAACCAAAACATACCTAATCATAACCATCATTTACCATTTGGATCCGTATCAACCAAAATAATCATGAAACTTATTCATTACTTACCATTTAGCAACCAAACCTATAAAGCCCATATACAATCATCCATCACCCTAATTATACCACATTTCATACTTCCAAAATGAACTAACTGTTAAACCTAGTATGCATCATACTTACCATATCTCATTGTCGAATCATATAACCAAACATCACAAACATATATACCAAGAAACATAGATCCCAAAATAAGTTTAAGTCATACTCAAATACACACAAGCTTTAATATTATAATCAAGCCATTTTCGCATGGCTATATATACACAAATTCAAAACCAAACATATTTAAACTAGCCTATACATGCCATATGTTCAAAGTTTCAAACTTTAAAAGTACCGAATGATAGTCTATAGTGTGACAACAATCCTTGACGATCCCTGAGCTCGTAACTAGCTTTCAAAAATCTATAAAACAATGAACAAACACTGACACAATAAGCTTAAATAGCTTAGTAAGTCATAAGCAAATAATTCATTTTAATGACATAAATAATTCAATTAAACTAGACCAAATCAAACAAACCTTAACCAAATGTACAAGTATTATGCTTGCAAAATCATACATATCTCATAAACATTAACATTTTAATATCAATAGCTGAATGTACATATACTCATAAACATATATAATTCTCACTTTTATAATGCATATTTCATACATATATCACAAGTACACACTTACCTTATTTTCCCAATCATTTAACTTAGCACATACCTGAACTCTTAGCTCGATTTTATATTCGATCATTACTCGATATTTCCCATGGAACCATTTAGAATTAATAAGGATACTCAGATAGTCGAAAAGCTCGTACAATGCCAACGTCCCAGACGTGGTTCTTACATGTAATCACATATCGATGCCATTGTCCCAGACAGGGTCTTATATGTAAATCACAAATCGATGCCAACGTCCCAGACGTGGTCTTACACGAAATCACATATCGGAATCCTATGTCATGACATATGTATCTTAACTATTCCTAAGGTTCGTACAGGGCTTTAGGACATCGTAAACCAAACAATTCCATCTTGACCCTAACATTTTACATTTTTCACAATTCAGTCCTTATTTCACAAAAAATAAAATATTCAAAATTTCATCACACCCATGCTTGGCCGAATTTCACTATGGTCCCTAGCAGCCCATTTCTTTCATTTATTTCACATTTTGACCCCTCAATTTACAAAATTCATAATTTAATCCCAAATAGTCATTTTTACTAAAAATCACTTAATTAAACATGAAAATCTATTAACACATTTATTTTTCATCATCAAACACAAAAATCATCAAGCTTTCAATAATGACAAAACACAAAATCGTCATCAAATTCAAAAATTCAAGCATGGGCTAGCTAGTATTCAAAACAACAATCTCAAAAACATAAAAATTATCTAAAATTGATAAAAAAACACAACCTAATTGATGCTTGAGCTTGCCGAACCCTAAATAACTCTTTTTCTTTTCTTTTTCTTTGTATTTTCGGCAAATATGAACACTAATGGCCTAATTTCATATATTTGTTTTATTTAATATAACATTAATAATCAAATACCATTTTTAATCTTATTAATATCATTTAAAATCCACTAACTCATGTCCAACTATGTCCATGCATTAATTCAATGGTATAATTGCATCATAAGGCCCCACATATATAAAGACATAGCAATTCCGTACTTATTCATGTAGTACACCACTTTTGCATTTTCTACGATTGGGTCCTTTTTATCAAATCGAGCACACAAACGATAAAATTTTCACACGAAAATTTCACACATATTAATTCACATACTGTAAACACTAAAAATAATATTAAAATATTTTTTGACTCAAATTTTTGGTCTTGAAACCACTGTTCTGACTAGGGTCTAAATCGAGCTGTTACAACTCTCCCCATTAGGGATTTTTGCCCCTGAAAATCTTACCGGCGAAAAGGTTTGGGTAACGTTCTCTCATCTCATCCTCAGGATCCCACATAGCTTCTTCGATCCGGTGCTGATGCCATAAGACTTTCACTAAAGAAATTTTCTTATTTTTCAATTCTTTAGCCTCACGATCTAAAATTCAGATTGGTTTTTCTTCATACGTCATATTAGATCGAGTCTCAACCTCAGATGGGGAAATCACATGCAATGGGTCGGATCGATATCGTCGAAGCATTGAAACATGGAATACGTTATGGATCTTTTCTAAGCATTGAAACATAGAATACGTTATGGATCTTTTCTAGCTCAGGTGGCAACAATAGTCTATAAGCAATCGGTCTGATACGCTCAATAATCTCATACAGCCCAATAAATCTCAGACTCAATTTGCCTTTACGACCGAATTGAAGTATTTTCTTCCACGGTGAAACTTTCAAAAACATTTTGTCCCCGATCTGAATCTCAATATCTTTTTGTTTCAAGTCTACATATGATTTCTAACGATCTGACACTGCTTTTAGACTATCACGAATCACTTTCACTTTCTGTTTAGTCTTTTTGATCAAATTGACCCCGTGTATCTTATTCTTACTAAGCTCAGTCTAATATAAAGGTGTTCAACATTTGCGATCATACAAAGCCTTGTAAGGTGCCATTTTGATACTCGATTGAAAGCTATTATTAAACGCAAATTCAATTAGTGGCAGGTATCGTTCCCACGTACCTTCAAACTCAAGAATACAACATCTCAACATATCCTCGAGTATCTGAATAATCCGTTAGGATTGACCATCCATCTGCGGGTGGAAGGCAGTACTAAATTGTAGCTTCGCACCTAGTACATCTTGCAGTTTCTTCCAAAATCATGATGTGAACCTCGGATTTCTATCCGAAACAATAGAAATTGGTATTCTATGCAATCTCACAATCTACAAAATGTACAACTCAACAAGCTTATCAAGTGAATGATCTATGCGAACCAAAATGAAATGAGCTGATTTAGTCAATATATCAACAACAACCCAGATTGCATCTTTCTTACTTGGTGACAGAGGAAAACTCGATACAAAATCCATTATGAGTTTGTCCCATTTCCACTCGGGAATCATAATCAAATGTAGTAACCCAGACGGTACCTGATGCTCAGCTTTAACTTGCTGACAAATTAAGCTTTTCAAAATAAATTTTGATATATCTTATTTCATATCATGCCACCAATAAAGCTATTTTAGATTATTATACATTTTAGTACTACTCGGATGAACAGATAACTGACTGCTATGAGCTTCATTTAAAATCATTTGAATCAACTCTAAATTTCTTGGAACACATATTTGACCTCTTAATTTCAAACAGCCCTCAACATCAACTCAGAATTCTGAATCAGTATTCAAATCACATTGAGCCCATTTTGCTAACAATTCATTATCTACTTTTTGAGCTTCGTAAATCTGCTGCATAAATAACAGTCTCGCTTTCAACTTAGCTACAATCAAATTGTCATTGGATGGAGTCATATGCGCATCAGAGCAAATAGAGATTTTCGACTTAGAGCATCAACAACAACATTGGCTTTTCTCGAATGGTAGTCAATTACAAGCTCGTAATCTTTTAACAACTCTAACCATCTTTGCTATCGTAGATTCAGATCTTTCTGAGTCATCAAGTATTTTAAGCTTTTGTGATTACAATAAACGTGACATTTCTCACCGAACAGATAGTGTCACCAAATTTTCAATGCAAACACAATAGCTGCCAATTCCAGGTAATGTGTCGGATAGTTCTTTTCATGTAGCTTTAACTATCTCGAGGCATAAGCTATGAGTTTGCCTTCCTACATCAAAACACATCCCAGTCGATTCAAAGATGCATCACTAAAGATTACGAATTCTTTACCTGATTCTGGCTGAACTAGCACAAGAACTTCAGTCAACAAAGCTTTCAACTTATCAAAACATTTCTGGAGCTTTTCTGACCACTGAAACTTAACTTTGAAGTAGTCTCGTCATCGGGGTTGCAATCGCAGAGAAACCTTTTTCAAATTGTCTATAATAACCAGTAAGTCCTAGAAAACTTTGGACTTCGGATACATTTCTCAGAGGCTTCCAATCTAGAATTGCGGAAATCTTACTTGAAGTAACCCGAATGCCTGATGCTGATACAACATGTCCCAAGAAACCAACTTCACGCAACCAAAACTCACATTTACTAAATTTCGCATACAACTGTTTATTAGCAAAGTCTGTAACACTATTTTCAAGTGCTCAGCATGCTCGGATTCATCATGGGAATAAATTAGGATATCATCAATAAACACAACCACAAATCATCTAAATACGATTTAAAGATCCGATTCATTAAATCCATAAAAGCAACATGTGCATTTGTTAGTCCAAAAGGCATAACTAAAAACTCATAATGTCCGTACCTTATTTGGGAAGCAGTTTTCGGCACATCAGAGTCTTTAACTCGCAACTGATAGTAACCCGATCTCAAGTCTGTGTTTGAAAACACTGTAGCCTCTTTCAACTGATCAAACAGATCATCAATACGTGGCAAAGGATATTTATTCTTTATGGTCACTTTATTGAGCTGTCTATAATCAATGCACATTCTCATAGTTGTCTTTCTTTTTCACAAACAAAACCGGTGCACCCCAATGAGAAAAACTCGGTCGTGCAAAACCTCTATCTGTCAATTCTTGTAACTGAGCTTTCAACTCTTTTAATTCAGTCAGCGCCACTCTATACGGAGTTATCGAAATTAAAGTTGTCCCTGGCACTAACTCAATGCCAAACTCTACCTCTCAGATCAGTGGCAAACCCGGTAATTTTTTAGAAAACACATCCGGATACTCGCATACGACTGGTATTGATTCAATCTTCTTTTCGGTCACTTTAGAATCAAGTACATAGGCAAAGTAAGCTTCATAACCCTTTCTTACATATTTCCAAGCTAACATCGAAGTAATCACTATCGATAAACCATTCAGATCATTTGACTCAATCTGAATAATCTCATCATTCTGGCATCACAAATCAATAGTCTTCCATTTGCAGTTCACAAAGCATCATGCAGTGTTAACCAATCCATACCTAGAATTATATCAAATTCATCGAATGGCAACAACATCAAATCAGTTGGAAAACATGAATCTTGAATCATCAATAGACAATTCTTACATACTTTATCAACCAAGACACGCCGACCTAAGGGGTTCAATACTCTAATCACAAACTCAGTAGACTTTATAGGCAAAGTCTTACTAGATACTAAAGTTTCACATACATAAGAATGAGTCGATACTGGATCTATCAATGCAACTATAGTAGTATCATAAAGAGTGAAAGTACCGGTAATAACATCTTGAGATGAAGCCTCTTTGCAAGCGGAGAATAGCATAAGCTCTGGCAGGTGCACGAGCCTCAAATCTAACAACTGTGTCTTCAGTTCCCCTCTGGCTGCCACTCACATTACCCGTGTTTCTGGGTGGTCTACCCCGAGCTGACGTGTTGCTCGATCTCGTATTTTGCACTGTATTTTGCTCAACTAACTCAGGGTATTCACGAATGAAGTGATCCATCGATCCACATTTAAAACTGGCTCGATCATTCAATCTACAACTACTGGGATGTCGTTTACCATAGTGTTTGCACTCAGGTTGGTTCAGTCAGATGTTCCCAACACTAGCTACTGAGGTAGCTCTCGAGCTCACAGGTGGTCTATCTCGATCCCGTCTAGAATAGCCTGCAGTAGCCTTTGAGCGACCAAAGTCATCTTAGAATTTCTTTGATGCTGACTACAATGACTTACTCGATGATCTCTTTCGTGAATCTCTAGCTTCAAAATTGACTTTTCTTTTCTCTTTCTCGAGCTTTTTGACTTTGCATGCTCACTCAACAAGTACAATGAACTCTTTTATTTCGAGAATCCCAACTAGCAGTGTAACACCCCAAACCCGGCCTAGACATTATGGCTGAATCTGGCGATGTCACATGAAAGTGTTTTTCACAAAATAGGGTATCGTTGAAAGCCCGTTTTATATTAAGCCTCTTTGTGACCTTAACGAGGTTTTAGGTTTTCCTGTTCATTAATAAAACTCAAGTTGTATAGAAAATTGTTAAGCATATTAAATTGTTATTAATTTTGAAAACGTTCTTTCTTGGGAAGTCTAATAAAACTTGTTACGTAACCGTGATGTTTTGAAAAACATTTATCTTTTGAAAACTCCCGTCCTACTGCTCGCAGATAAAAATCAAAATTTAAAACCCAAATTAAAAGTTAAAACTTTAAAGAGGCCTTATTACATAAAATACTCAAATTTAAATAGCTTATAAATTAAAATCTAATAAGAAGCCCATACAGTTGTGTGGCCACCTTTGAGTCATCGCAGCATCGACCCGCCTAAGACTGGGGATTACCTGCATAATTAAACAGAAGGGTGAGTTTACGAAAACTCAGTGTGTAATCCCTTAATAAACAAATAGTCAATCATGTAGTAGGCAATTACATTCAAGGCCTACGCCCTTACCAGTAACAGACGAGTTTCAATGTGGGCCTTAGCCCATTCAGTAACAGTTTTAGTATAGCCTTAGCCCATTTTAGTAACAGTAGCAGTACAGTATGCAAACAAAGATCCTACCCAACCAGCCTCTACACTCCACTCTGTCTAGCCCTACACTCCATGTGGGGATAAAATCAACCCACCCATTCCTACACTCCAAAATATAGCATCGGTTGCGACACTAAACAGTGTTTGCAGTAGAGTTGCCAGTACAGTACACTTTCTCCAATCAATAATAAACCCATCCCATGTAATATGTCATGCGTCATTGTAACATCCCGAATTAGGGCCTAATCGAAATAGTGGTTTCGTGACCACAAATACGAGATAGAAATAATTATTTTATAATTATTTTAAGGTTTATGATATGATTGCATGATTGTAAATAATTATTTTATAATTATTTTAAGGTTTATGATATGATTGCATGATTGTGTGAAAATTTTGTGAAGAAATTCTATGCATAAAATGTTTAATTTGAAGTTAGGGACTAAATCGAATAAGTTGCAAAACTTGTATTCTAGAAGTTTTTAGTATGAAATTGCTTTGAAATATTAATTAGGAGGTCTTAAATAGAAATTTTACCAATTTTAAGTTCATGGGAAAAATTAGGACATGGATGGAATTTTTGAAAGTTTAGTAAGGAGGGGCATTTTGGTCATTTGGGTATTAAATGAAATTAAAAGGGAAAAATAACACAAAATTAGTTATCATCTTCATAGTTGCTGCCGAATGCTCCATCTCTCCATAGCTAGGGTTTCTTCAACTTTCAAGCTTCATAGTAAGTGATTCTAAGCCCCATTTTTAATGATTTTTACGTTTTTGAGATCCTGGTAACTCGGTAAAGCTGATGCTAGCAATAATTTAACCTAGGGTTTATATTTGGAAAAATACCCATAGGTGAAATTTGTGTATTTTGATGTTTTGTGATAGAATATGAGGTTTTAAATTATGTTAGACAACTTGTACTACTCGATTTTAAGCAAAAACGAGTAAAAGGGCTTAATCGGTAAAAATACCTAATAGTCACAAGTACATGTTAGAGTGAGAATTTGATGTTGCCATAGAAGAGAAAAGTGATCAGCATGTTATAAAACATAAGAATAAGGGATAAAGTTTAATCCCGAGCCTAGGGGCAAAAGTGTAAATATGCAAAAGTTTAGGGGTAAAATTATAATTTTGCTAAAATTTGAATTAAGGATTAATTTGATAATGTGAATATTAAGTAAGCTAAATGTGTTATTTTAGATCAAGAAAGACGTGGAAACGACCCCAATCGAGGAAAAGAAAAGATTGTGGACTAAATTGCAAAATCTTTGTATTTTGGTACCAAGGTAAGTTCATGTGTAAATAATGTAGCATAATTGTTATTTTTAAGTTATTGATGTCAATTATGTGATATGCTGATTTCTATCATGAAATATATGCTTTGTGGTTATTTTCGAATAAAATGCAAATTATGTGAGCTACTTTTTAAATATAAAATGTTACCGAGTATTGATTTTGGCATTCTACGGAAGACGGCAAGGATATGTGTTCGAGGAAAATCCCGTTTGAACCTTAGGAATAGATTAGGATACAAGTGACATGTCACTAGGATGGTTGAGCATCCGAACTCGTTGAGTTGAGTCCGAGTTCACTTATGGATGCGAATGTCCGAACTCATTGAGTTCGAGTTCGTGAGATGTAACTAGGCATTCGAACTCGTTGAGTTGAGCCCGAGTTCATTTATGGATGCGAACACCTGAGCTCGTTGAGTTGAGTCCGTGTTCGCTTATGGGCGGGTTACATGATTGCTTGATTGCATATGTGGCACTTATGTGCAAGTTATCAATGTATCTGAATTATATTCCGATGTGTTCAACGGGTAAAGTTCTACTCAAATGGAGGAATACTCGAGATGAAAAGAGACGTATTGGTAAGTGTTGTGAAATGGATACTTTGGAAAGGTATGTACTTAACCCTTGGGTTGAGTATTGATACAACAACGATAAGGTAGTAAGATGATGAATAATGATTATAAATGTGATATATGTTTTGGTGATACCATGCTAATGTTGGTTGGTATGATTGCTTTGTTATGTTACTTATTATTTGCATATGAACTTACTAAGCATTTATGCTTACTCCCTTCTTCTTACTCATTGTATTTTTGGACAAGCCAGCTCAGGAGTCGGGATAGGTCGAAGGCTCGGTCACACTATCTGGAAGACTTTTTGGTAAATGGCTTGTAAAATTTAAGTATGGCATGTATAGCAATATACCTATTTTGTGTAAATGATCTTATGATATGGTGATGGAATGGTTGAGAAAATGTTTGATGATGTTAAGTTATGGAAATGGTTAGTTTAAATTATGTTTGCTGTCATGGAAGGTTAATAGGATACCTAGTTCATGAAAACTCATAAAAGGGATGAAATTTGCTATAAATAGAATATTGCAGCAACACTGACGTGAGTTTGAAAATTTACTAAAAATCATAGAAATCGAATTAGGTGATGAATTAAATATTAAATTTAAGCTTAGTATGTCTAGTTTCACATAAAGCAAACTAAACAGGTAAAGGAAGTATATGTTAGAAGATATTTGAATTTTAGTGAAACAGGGCCAGAGTGATTTCTGGATCCCCTGTTCCAACTTTAAAAATTCACCATAAATTGTCCAGATATAATTAGGTGTTTTATTTTATATTCTCAGAATCTTTATTGAGTATAGTTTCAGGAGAAACAAACCTCATAGTCATATGAATTTTTTACAGATAGAAATGTGGTTCGTAGTAAACAGGGGGCAGTCCAGTCAAGTCCTGAAACAGGGGTAACTTTAACTAATAAACTGTACTAATTGGCCAAACCAAAAATTCTGGAAAAAAATTAGTTAGTAGGTATATTATTCTAGATTCAGGGAAACTTTATGGATCTTGATTTTGAGTTTCGTAACTTGAGATATGATTTTTCTTGTGACTGGATGCAAGTAGCTTGAAAGCTGTGAATGCAGAAACAAATAATCCAAAGTTCTAAAAATGTTAAATTAAGCTTAGTAACACCTCATACTCGACTCCGGCGACGGTCTCGTGCGTGGGGACGTTACATTTAGTGGTATCAGAGGAGGTTTAGTCGGTTCTCGGACTACGTGTTGTATGTACGGATTTTGCTATATATGCCATTTGTATAAATTGTGATAGTGTGACGACTTCTGACCTTTTTAAATAATTTTTTTTATAGTAAATGGATCCTGATCCAGCTGTGGCAGATGAAGTAGAGAGTAATGCGCCAGCTCCGGCTGAAGGAGCAGCGCCGACTAAAAATCCACCTCCTACTGCTGGTCAGGGAGGAGAAAGGGATGGGGAAGCCTTTCTCGAAATGATGAGTGCATGGTACACTGAGTTCGTTCGTACGAACCCAAATGTACGACCTCCCCCACCTCCCCCAATTCCTCAACCTGTACCCCCGATGCCTTAGGGTGTGGATATGATAAAGTTTCACAGAACTCCAGTTGATAGAACTTGTAAACAAGGGGCCGAAGAATTCAAGGCAAATATTGATGATGATGCCAAGAAAGCAGAGTTCTGGCTTGAAAATTCTATCCGGGTATTTGACGAATTATCTTGTACACCTGAAGAATGTTTGAAATGTGCTATATCTTTGTTGAGGGATTCAGCCTATAATTGGTGGAAGACTTTGATTTCTGTGTGGTACCGAAAGAGAGAGTAACACAGGAATTCTTTCAAGAAGAGTTTCGGAAGAAATATATTAGTGAAAGATTTATTGATCAGAAGCGTAAAGAATTTCTTGAGTTGAAGCAAGGTAATATGACAGTTACAGAATATGAAAGAGAGTTTGTTCGATTAAGTAAGTATGCCAGAGAATATGTTCCTACAGAGGCTAAGATGTGCCGGCGATTTGAAGACGGGCTCAACGAAGACATCAAGGTATTTGTTGGAATTCTTGAATTAAAAGAAATGGTAGTATTAGTGGATCGAGCTTGCAAGGCTGAAGTACTACTTAAAGAGAAGAAAACGGTAGAGGCTGAGACTAAAAATTGGAAGAAAAGACCGATGAGCAGTTCATTCTCACAGCAACCTGGAAAGTCAAGAAATATGAATCCTCGTTCCTAAGTTTCTGCTGGGCAATCATATGGGAATTATAAGAAGCAAAATGTGGGTCCTAAGTCCCAGACTACTTCGGCAGCGAGTGTAGGGAACTCGAGATTTGTTAAACCTGAGTGTCAGCGGTGTGGTAGAAATCATTTTGGTCCGTGTAGAGTAAATGAATGTTTTCGATGTGGTTCTCCGGATCATTTTATTAGAGACTGCCCAGAGAGAGCTGAAAAAGAAAAATTTCAGAATACAAAAACAAGTGGTGCTGATTCTAGAGGAAGATATCCAAGAAAAGATGGGAGTGAAGCAAGCAGTAAGAATGTAGCCAGAGATGCAGCAGTTAGACCTGAAGGAAGGGCTCCGGCTAGAACTTATGCTATTAAAGCGCGCGAAGATGCTTCCTCACCTGATGTGATTACCGGTACATTTTCTCTATAATGTTAATGTTATTACTTTGATTGATCCCGGTTCTACTCATTCATATGTGTGCATGAAATTGG
This sequence comes from Gossypium longicalyx, assembly GCA_025698465.1. Taxonomy (NCBI): domain Eukaryota; kingdom Viridiplantae; phylum Streptophyta; class Magnoliopsida; order Malvales; family Malvaceae; genus Gossypium; species Gossypium longicalyx. Next base: position 82,792,686 of record CM047002.1, read on the forward strand.
TGTTTAGTATGAATATACCTGTTGAGAACATAGAATTTATGATTAGAGTATCGAATCCATTAGGCAAATGTGTGATTGTTGATAAAGTATGTAAGAAATGTCCTTTAATGATTCGGGATCATTACTTTCCGGCCGACTTGATGTTGTTGCCGTTTGATGAGTTTGATGTTATTTTGGTTATGGGTTGGTTGACATTGCATGATGCTATAATAAATTGCAAAGAAAAGGTTATAGAATTAACGTGTGAAAATGGTGAAACTCTGCGGGTTGAATCAGATAAATCAGAGGCATTGCCTAGTGTGATTTCTTCAATGTCGACTCAAAGATATCTGAGAAAGGGTTATGAATCTTATTTGGCGTATGTAATTAATACAAAAGAAGTTGAAAAGAAAGTTGAATCGAGTCTTGGGTTGTGTGTGAATTTGCGGACGTATTTCGGAAGAATTGCCTGGTTTGCCTCCGATCGTGGAAGTAGAATTTGGTATTGATTTGATACCGGAACAACTCCGATTTCGATTGCTCCATATAGAATGGCACCAGCAGAGTTGAAGGAATTAAAGTCGCAGTTGCAAGAGTTGACTGATAAAGGCTTTGTGAGACCGAGGTTTTCACCTTGGGGTGCTCCCGTGTTATTTGTGTAAAAGAAGGATGGTTCAGGGAAAAAAATTCTGGAAAAAAATGAGTAAGTAGGTATATGAGTATGGATTCAGGGAAAATTTACGGATCTTGATTTCGAGTTTCGTAACTTGAGATATGATTTTTCTTGTGACTGTGACGCAAGTAGCTTGAAAGCTGTGAATGTAGAAACAAATAATCCAAAGTTCTAAAAATGTTAAATTAAGCTTAGTAACACCTCATACTCGACTCCGGCGACGGTCTCGTGCGTGGGGACTTCCAGTCATGGCATAATATCATACGTGAATGCAATATATATGAAATGGCATGCTCGAATACAGTCATATACATTATAGGGGCAAATCAGTCATTTTACCTCATAAGGGCATAACAGTCATTTCACCAAAATTGGGTCTAGGTATACTCACCGACCCAATAGTAGGTCCACAGTCGTCTCAGACGACCCGTGCAACCCCAACAATCAAATAATGAAAATGGGCCCAAGGCCTATAATGCGGCCCTTGTGGGCCACACGCCCAGTTGGCTCACTGAGTCAAAAATGGCCTTGGCCGTGTGAACTACACAGCCTGGCCGAATAATCTCTACACATCTATGTGGTTTACCCGTGTGGGGCCCGTGTGGGGCCCACGAGCCCGTGGGGCCCAAAATGACCTAAGCCCATGAAATCGATCATGGTGGCCTCTATGATCCAATGTCCACATTTATGCATTCGGATTACCATACGAGCGAGCGCATGCTCGTATAGCGTCAATGGTCACATTTTTTGGCTTCTCGCCGTGTTACAATTTCGGCAGTGTTTACACACTTGATAGGATTTTAGGTACACAACCCCTTCTTGAGACGAACCACACCTAAAATAATAGACAAATCCAAAGACTCATGTTAGTCATGCATAAAACCAACCGTACCCAAAAATAATCCCCAATCGACATCACTTAGCATTACTTACTTCCACTACTTCAACTGATGTAACCTATCCTTCCTCAGGTAAACCGAGTTCAACACTATTTCGCACTGTCAAAAATAATATTTGGCATAGCAAGGGATTAGAACCTTAATAGATTAACAAATAACAACAATACTCATAATACTAAGGCATCACTTCAGCCCTTACCGAAATACTTACCAACCAACAGTAACCATGCTAGACAGAACCGACTGTTTAGGAAAAGAAAAGTCAATAGAAGGAGGATAGGAAAGACCAAATATTCTGCCAATGGAACAGAGAAACACCAACGACAATTCCCTCCTTTTCAAGAGAGAAATTGAAAGCAGGAAAGGAAGAAAGAAGAGGGTATTCGATTTTTCAATGAAAGCAGGAATATTCGATAAAAGTCGAATAAATAGAGGGAGAAGAGAAAATGTATTCGGCTATCACACCCAAGATGAAGAGAGGGAAAGAGACGGCTAATCAGCAAAGTGAAAGAAAAAGGGAGAATTGGGAGAGAGGCTAGCAAGAATTCGGCCAAGTGTTATGTGAGAAAATTGAATCCATATATGAGTAGATTAGCTAAGAGAACAAAATACTCGAACCAGTAGCATAGCGGTAGAAAGACAGAGGCTTAAAGAGAGAAAAGAAGAGAAGAAGGAGGATTTGGAAAAAGTGCCAATAGATTTGGCAAGGCAACAAAAAAAACTCGGCAAAATGACCAAAAGATTTTGGGATACCAAGAGCAACCCGAATGGTTGAAGAGAGTCCCATTTCGGCACTACCACTCCCCATCCCTTGATCCCCTCCTCAAATATCTCTCCAAATCCCTCCTTCAATCTCTCATCCAACCGATTTGAACCCCTCTCAAACTTCTTAGAGTTTCAGCCAACCTAAAACACTCCGACATACTCATAGAAAAAATAAAATCCATTGCAAAACCCAAGACTCAAACCTCAGACCTCTTAAAACACTCCACACGCCAGTTATTACTAGACTAACAGGCTTTATATAACATGTTATCCCCACAATTATTTACAAACCTACTGTCTAGAGCCAAGGGTTTTATTCATTTAAAAAAAATAAAAAATAAAAAATTTGTACAAACCAAAGCTTGAACTCAGGACTCCTCCAACACTTCTCAGGACACTTAACCTCTAAATCAAGCATGCATTTGTGCAACACAACATACAAAAATAATTACCTAAAGTTTGGAGCGTTACAACTCTACCCTCTAAAAGAAATTTCAACCTCAAAATTTAATTGTTAAAACAGATGAGGGTATTGTTGTCGCATCGCCTCTTCAGGTTCCCATGTGGCTTCTTCATAACATTGATTACACCAAAGTACCCTAACCAATTGGATGGAATTCTTCCTTAACACTTTTACATCACGCTTTGGAATCTAAACCGGCTCTTCCTTAAAAGTTAGATTTGGCCTAACCTCAATCTTCTCAATCGAGATAATGTGTGTGGGATTAGAGCGGTAACCCCTCAGCATAGAGACGTTGAACACATCATGATTTTGATCTAACTCTGGAGGTAACTCGAGTTGATAGGCGACTAGTCCCACACGTTTCATTATGGGGTAAGGCCCAATAAACCTAGGGCTCAGCTTTTCTTTCTGTCCAAATCTCAGTACCTTCTTCCATGGCGAGACATTGAGAAAAACTAAGTCCCCCATAGAATATTCAATCTCCTTACGTTTTAGATCCGTATACGACTTTTGTCTGTCTGATACTACCTTCAGTCTATCTCAAAATAATTTGACTCTATCCTCAGTATCGAAAACCAACTCAGGGCCCAAAACACACCGCTCACCTAACTCAGTCCAACACGAAGTCAACTGATGTTCCACCTTAACCTGCTAGCAAGTCAGGCATTTACTCACAAAGTTGGTAACTTCACGCTTATGACCTGGCCACCAATATAACTCATGAATGTCTTGGTACATCTTATTTCCACTAGGATGCATAGCATAAGGGCTACTATGTGCCTCTCGTAGTATAGACTGCCTCAGATCAGTATCTTTCGGTATACAGACTCTCCAATGGAAATAGAGTACCCTTTCGCTATTCAATCCAAAATTTGTTGTTTCATCACTCTCAATATGTCAGAATCGAGGACCCAGTGACTCATCCTCCAACTATTTACCTTTAATTTGTTCAATCCACATCGGTTTAACTTGGAGTTCAGCCAACAAGCTACCATCATCAAATAAACTGAGACGAGCGAACATAGCCCTCAGATCAGTCATAGCCCTACGGCTCAGTGCGTCGACCACCATATTGGCCTTATCTGGATGGTATTCAATCGAACAGTCATAGCCGTTTAGCAGCTCAATCCATCTATGCTGCCTAAGATTTAGCTCCTTCTAAGTGAGAAGATACTTGAGGCTCTTGTGATCCTTGTAAATGATACACTTCTCACCGTATAGGTAATGCCTCCAAATTTTCAGTGTGAATACCACTATGGCCAACTCCAAGTCATGCGTCTAATAATTCATCTCATGCGTTTTAAGCTAGGGAGATACATATGCCATGACCTTACCATCTTACATTAACATACATCCCAAACTGACATGTGATGCATCGCTGTAAACAGTAAACTCTTTCCTAGACTTTGGCTGTATTAAGACCGGGGCCATAGTCAAAACCTTTTTAAGTTTCTCAAAATTTTTTTGCTGTGCATCAGTCCAGTTAAAATGACACCCCTTTTCGTAACAACTTAGTCAAAGGTGTAGCAATTAATGAAAACCCCTCAACAAATCGTCGGTAGTATCCTGCCAGACCTAGGAAACTTCGAATCTCAGATACTGTCTTGGGCAGCTTCCAATCCATAATAGCTTTAATTTTTCGAGGATAAACTCTTATCCCTTCGGCAGATACCACATGGCCCAAAAATGTTACCTCTCGTAACCAAAATTCACACTTACAGAACTTGGCATACAATTGCTTCCCTCTTAAAATCTGCAGAACCACTTGGAGATGTTCATCATGTTCAACCTCAGTCTTCGAATACACTAGAATGTCATCAATGAACACTACTCCAAACCGGTCTAGATAGGGTTAGAAAATTCGGTTCATTAAATCCATAAAAGCTGCTAGCGCATTCGTCAGCCCAAACGGACCATAGCGAGTTCTAAACGCCGTCTTATGCACATCAGTCTCTTTAACCCTCAATTAATGGTACCCAGATCAAAGATTAATCCTAGAGAAAACTGACGGTCCACGAAGCTGGTCGAATAGATCATCAATCCTCGATAGAGGATACTTGTTCTTAACAGTCAGTTTGTTCAGTTGTCGATAATCAATGCACATCCGCATGGATCCATCCCTCTTTTTCACAAATAATACTGGTGCTCCCCATGGAAACACACTAGGGCAGATGAACCCTCGATCTAGTAACTCTTGAATTTGAGCCTTAAGCTCCACTACCTCCTTCGATGCCATTCTATAAAGGGCGATGGACACTGGAGCTGTACCAGGCAGGGGCTCGATCCCAAACTCAACTTCTCGATTTGGAGGTAACCTAGGCAGTTCATTAGAAAAAAACATCTGAAAAGTCCTTAACTATTCTGATATCTTTCACAGAAGAATCCTCGGAATCAAAAACTCTGATGTAGGCTAAATATGCTTCACAACCCTTTCAAACCAATTTCTCAGCCTTCAGTGCAGAAATCACATTTGATAGATAATTTCGACACTCCCTAATTACCACTACCTCTTCACCCTCCGTAGTTATCAGTACCATCCGCTTAACACCACAATCTAAACTCACTTGATGCTTAACCAGCCAGTCCATGCCCAGTATTAAGTCAAATTCTTTGGAAGGGAGTTCAATCAAATCTTCCAAAAAAATGGTTCCTTGAGTGCAAGCTATATAAGAGTGAGTATATCCAACATCAATCAATGCAGTATAAGGTACATTATAAATAAAGAATGTACCCGTGATAACATCTAGGGCATCTCCATCCTCTCGGCAACGTGCAGCGTAAACTAGAGCTGGCTGCCTCGCCTCAGTATGACCAGTACCTCTGCCCGATGCTCCACGACCATTGCCCATACCATTTCCACCTCTGGCCTGACCACGGCCTCCCAGTGGCTGCTGACCACCCCTCGGCGATTGTAAATTACCCATACCAGTAGCTTGCATCTACTCGGGCCTCCGTGGACAATCTATGATTCAGTGCTCTAATGATCCGCACCTCAAGCATGCTCCAATCTGTTACTAGCACTCACCCTAATGGTGTCTCCCACAATCAGCACAAGGCTAGGGTTCAGTGGCAGCAACAAGGGCCCTAACTCTGATTGGCCCAACAACTCTGGCCTTTTTCTTAGGCCTCAAAAAAGAACTTGAGGGCTCTGAATCCCTCTTGTTCATACCTCTATTCTTCTCACGGTTTTGTCGTTCTGTACGCTTCACTTCTTCTGCAATCTTTGTGTTGTTCACTAAGGTAGCAAAATATCGCTCCCTCTGTGGAGCTATCAAAACTCGTAGACTATCTTTGAGGCCTTCCTCGAAATGAACGTAGCACTCATATTCAGTTGCCACCATGCCTCGCGCATAGTGACTTAATCACAAGAATCTCGCTTCATATTCAACCACTGATTTATCCCCTTGAGTCAAATTAAGGAACTCTCTTCTCCGAGCATCCACATAACTAGCGCCCACATATTTTCCTTGAAAGGCAGCCTTGAAAAATTCCCAAGTCAATCGGTCAGGCTAAGTTCCATCTTTAATCGTAAGCTACCATTGATAGGCTTCATCTCGCAGTAGCGACACTACACCTTTCAGTTTCTGCTTAGGGGTGCAATCGAGGTCATCCATGATCCTCTTTGTGGCCTCAATCCAATATTCAGCCACATTAGGGCAACTCCAATGATACCCCTAAAAATCTCAGCCCCATTAGACCGAAGTCGTTTCGTAACCGACCCACGACCCATAGTACCAGTATTGGGCCTAGCGACCTTCTTTAGAATTCTCAACATGGCTTGGGACAATACGTCATCCCTAGCCGCTCGATCGTGAGTCCCAGTCTCAGCCTCAAGTGAAGGTGTTGCCTCTCTAGCTTCAACGTTAGGCATGTGGCCCGATGACGAAGACCCAGCCCGAGCACCTCTACGGCCTCTGTCGCGACCTCATGTACCCCTTCCACGAGTACCTCTAGTGCTCATATCGATTCACATTTTATTTGTGTTAGCAATTTTATGCATCAGTTTATAATTCCAGTGTTTATTATAGGATATTTTATGAAAAGCAGTTTCAGTATTTTAGTGTTTATTTTCGCAGCTCACAGTCTTACTACAGTTTTAGCTTACCCTAAGCAGAGTATTTTAGTACAGTCTACCACCTACAATAGTCTCAGTATTTCAGTTTAAATAGACAGTAGTTTTAGAGGACTTACAAAATCAACGTCGGAGACTCGGTGTACCACACATTCAGTAAAAACATTCCAAAAATACTTCAGTCCTTTTGAAATAGTTTCAAGCTTTAAATAGAAACCTAAAACCATAGCCAAGTTTTGCAACTTGGCTCTGATACAACTAAATGTAACACCACAAACTCGGCCTACACGTTATGGTTGAATCTAGCGATGTCACATGAAAGTGTTTTTCACAAAATAGAGTATCGTTGAAAGCCCGTTTTATATTTAGTCTCTTTGTGACCTTAACGAGGTTTTAGGTTTTCTTGTTCATTGACAAAACTTAAGTTGTATAGAAATTTGTTAAGCATATTAAATTGTTATTAATTTTGAAAACGTTCTTTCTTGCGAAGGCTAATAAAACTTGTTACGTAAACGTGGTGTTTTGGAAAACATTTGTCTTTTGAAAGCTCGCATCTTACTGCTAGCAGATAAAAATCAAAATTTAGAACCCAAATTAAAAGCTAAAACTTTAAATAGGCCTTATTACATAAAAACCCAAATTTAAATAGCTTATAAATTAAAATCTAATAAGAAGCCCATGTAGTTGTGTGGCCACCTTTGAGTCCCTCGTAGCACCAGAAGGGTGAGTTTATGAAAACTCAGTGTGTAATCCCTTAATAAACAAACAGTCAATCATGCTGTAGGCAATTACAATCAGGGCCTACGCCCTTATCAGTAACAGACCAGTTTTAGTGTGGGCCTTAGCCCATTCAGCAACAATTTCAGTGTAGGCCTTAGCCAATTTTAGTAACAATAGCTGTACAGTATGCAAACAAAGATCTTACCCAACCAGCCTCTACACTCTACTCCGTCCAGCCTTACACACCATGTGAGGATAAAATCAACCCACCCATCCCTACACTCTAAAATATAGCACTGTTACGACACTAAACAGTATTTGCAGTAGAGCTGCCAGTACAGTACACTTCCTCCAATCAATAAAAAACCCATCCCGTGCAATATTTTTGATGCGTCGTGGCATAATATCATACGTGAATGTAATATATATGAAATGGCATGCTTGAATACAGTCATACATATTATAAGGGCAAATTAGTCATTTCACCTCATAGGGGCATTACAGTCATTTCACCAAATTAGGGTCTATGTACACTTGCCGACCCAACAGTAGGTCCACAGTCATCTCGAGCAACCCGTGCAACCTCAACAATCAAACAGTAAAAATGGGCCCAAAGCCCACAATGCGGCCCATGTGAGCACACACGCTCGGGTGGCCTACTAAGCGAAAAATGGCCTTGTTCGTGTGAACGACACAGCCTAGCCCAATAATCTCCACACTTTCGTGTGGTTTACTCGTGTGGGGCCCACAAGCTTGTGGGGCCCACACGATCCATTTTGGCCCAAAGTGGCCCAAAACGACCTAAGCCCATGAAATTCCTCATGATGGCCTCTACAATCCAATGCCCATGTTTATGCATTCAGATTACCACACGAGCGAGCGCACGCCTGTGTAGCGTCAATGGTCACATTTTTCAGCTTTTCATCGGGTTACAATTTGGGCATTGTTTGCACACCTGATAAGATTTTAGGTACGCAACCCCTTCTTGAGACAAACCGCACCTAAAACAATAGACGAATCTAGGACGCATGTTAGTCATGCAGAAAACCAATTGTACCCAAAAATAATCCCCAATCGACGTCACTTAGCATTACTTACTTCCACTACTTCAACTGATTTAACCTATCTTTCCTCAGGTAAACCGAGTTCAACACGGTTTAGCACTGTCAAAAATAATATTTGACATAAAAAGGGATTAGAACCTTAATAGATTAAAAAATAACAACAATACTCATAACGCTAAGGCATCACTTTAGCCCTTACCGAAATACTTACCAACCGACAGTAACTATGCTGGACAGAATCGGCTATTTAGGAAAAGAAAAGTTGATACAAGAAGGAGGATGGGAAAGACCAAATATTCGGCCAATGGAATAGAGAAACACCAATGACAATTCCCTCTATTTCAAGAGAGAAACCGAAAGTAAGAAAGGGAGAAGGAAGAGGGTATTCGATTTTTCAATGAAAGAACGAATATTCGATAAAATTCGAAGAAATAGAGGGAGAAGAGAAAAGGTATTCGGCTATCACACCCAAGATGAAGTGAGGGAAAGAGACGGCTAATTAGCAAAGTGAAAGAAAAAGGGAGAATTGAGAGAGAGGGCTGGCAAGAATTTGGCCAAGGGTTATGCGAGAAAATAGAAGCCAGAGATGAGTAGATTAGAAAAGAGAATGAAATTCCCAAACCAGTAGTATAGCAGGAGAAAGACAGAGGCTTAAGGAAAGAAACGAAGAGAAGAAGGAGGATTTTGGGAAAGTGCCAAAAGATTCGGCAAGGCAACAAAGAAACTCAGCAAAATGACCAAAATATTTGTGGATATCAAGGGCAGCTCGAATGGTTGAAGAGAGTCCCCTTTCGGCAATACCACTCCCCATCCCTTGATCTCCTCCTCAAATTTCTCCCCAAATCCCTTCTTCAATCTCTCATCCAACCGATTTGAACCCCTCTCAAACTCCTTAGATTTTCGGCCAACCAGAACACTCCTACATACTCACAGTAAAAATAAAATCCATTATGAAACCCAAGACTCAAACCTCAAACCTCTTAAAACACTCCACACGCCACTTACCACTAGAGTAGTAGGGTTTTTATGACATGTTATCCCCACAATTATTTACAAACCTACTGTCTAGAGCCAAGGGTTTTATTCATTTAAAAAAAAATAAAAAATTTTGTACAAGCTAATGCTTGAACTCAGGACTCCTCCAACACTTCTTAGGACACTTAACCTTTAAAGCAAGCATGCATTTGTGCAACACAACATACAAAAATAATTACCTAAAGTTTGGGGTGTTACAAGTAGTTTAATGTCTTCATTTAGCCCGTCCTTAAATCTTTTACACATTATAGCTTTAGTCAAAACACATTCCCAGGCATATCTGCTGAGTTTCACAAATTCCTGTTCATATTCTGTTACGGTCATATGAGCTTGTTTCAACTCGAGGAATTCTTTGCATTTCTGATCTATAAATCTCTAACTGATATATTTCTTCCGAAATTCAGTCTGAAAGAACTCCCATGTAACTCGCTCTTTCGAAACCACCGATACTATTGTATTCCACCAGTGATACGCAGAATCTCAAAGCAAAGATACAACACATATAATACAATCATCAGGAGTATAGGATAGCTCATCAAACACATGAAGAGTATTATCAAGCCAGAATTCAGCTCACTCAACATCATCATCAACAATGGCTCTGAATTTTTCAGCCCCGTATTTTCTAATTTTATCAACCGGGGGCTTATTTAATCTCATCGGATCAATAAATTGAGGTGTTACAGGTATCTAAGGAGGATTAGGTGGGGGTGGAGGTTGTTGAGCACCCAGATTTGCACGGATATATTGTGTGAACCATTCGTTCATCATCTGGAAGAAGGCTTGTTTAGCCTTTCCCTCGTGGCTACTCGTAATAGGTTTAGAATCAGATTGCACTGCCCCTTGAGCGGGAGCAGGTGTATTACTTTCCACGTCATCTGCTACGGCTCGACCGGGATCCATTTACTATACGAAAACACATTTTGATTGTCAAGAATCATCACACTATCGCAGTATAAAAAAATATGGCATGTATAGCTCGACTCACACACACTACGTTAGTCTTAGAACCGACTAAATGGTAGCTCTGATACCAACCAAATGTAACACCCCTAACCCACATCCGTCATCGAAATAGGATTATGAGATATTATCGGACATCAACTTCTATACAATATAACTTCTAAATCCAATAGTAATCATCCACTAAATCATATTAGTTAAATTTTCACATATGGAACACATAACCAGATAAAATTTATCATGCTTTATAACTTATAATACATATACAAACAATGTTTCAATTTCAACTATACTAATATCATTTATATAACCACATATTTGAATTAACTAATGTGCAACAAAACCATGTTACATGTACTTAATACATATAAATGTTTGAACCACGTGACTTTAATATTAATGGCACTTACATACTTAAAACATATCCCATCAAATATCATTACACTCCATACATCAAAATTATGCCAATATCTATTTCATTAGTTGAATATCAAACATATCATTTGATAACTTCTGCACAAGCACATAATAAAACCATTCGAACCATATTACATTAATTATTATGCAATCATATATGCAACATTAGTAACATTACAACATGGCCAAACATACTAATGATGCATATATATATAGCACACAATTTACCCAAAAAAACAAAGCCATAATTACCATTTGAACACTAATAACATTCCAATGTACACCTAATTCACATCTATTCTTGTAACGCCTCGAATTTGGGCCTAGAAGTATTGGGCCTTGAGTATGGGTGATAAACTATCATTTATATATATTTTTACCCCATGCTTAGTGCATTTTATGGATGATTTTTCCTTAGAATTGGTGAATTTGATGCTCCTAATGTAATACCCCGAAAATTTTTACAGTAAAATATTATCCGTGATATAGTAAAATAAGGAAATAAAGTGACAAAAAGGGAATTTTTGAGTTATGTCAATATTGAGAAGTATATTATGATATATTAATTCAAGAAAGGACTAAATTGCAAAGATGAGAAAAGTCTTGTTGCACAAGAGTAAATACTCAAAATTTAAGGGGCTGAAGTGTAAATATAAAAAATTTGAAGGACTAATAGTGCAAATATTTTAAAGGTGGAATGATCTAGAAACCAAGAAAATTTGATGAATTAGGACCAAATTGAATAGGTAAAAAAATTATGAGGGACTAAATCGCAATTTTACCAAATTAAGTGATGACTCAAGGATGGAATTCTAAAAGATCATGAAGGGTAAAATGGTCAATTAGTAAGAGAGAGAATTCTAGAATGTAATGATTATGTTGATGATATTTTAAATTAATTAATTAGATAAATATTATTTTATTAATATTTTTATGAGATGTTTATTATTATTATTATATTATTATTTATTTAGTATAAAAGGAAGGAAGATGAAGAATTAACAACACATTTCATTTCCCATGCAACCAACGTTAGAAGAGAAGGAAAAGAAAGAAATTTTGTTTTCTTTACAATTTGGTCCTTCCACCAAAATTCACCATTTTCACCTAGAAATCAAAAGAATTTCCATAGCTACTAAGAGAGAAAGATAACAAGGAGATGATGGGGAGCAAGAATATCAAGTTGGATTCAAGAAATCGAAGCTGGAGGAGAGAAAAATCAAGTTAAAGATTGAAGTCAATAAGAAAAGGTAAGTACATCAAGATTTCAATATGTTTTTAAGTTTGTTATTATTAACAAAGCTTGGAAATAATGTTATAGTAGAGCTTTCTTACATAAGGTCCTATGTTCTTGATATGTTAGTGAAGAGAAAATAAGAGAAAGTGATGAGAAATGATGTAGAAAAAGAAAATAAGGGTGTTACAACATGGTAATTAATATCTTGCACTAAAACAGTTCTAGACAGCAGCAGTATTCTAACTTTGAAAAATCACCAAAAATTTTAGAAATTGAATTATAGGATGAATAAAAAATGAGATTAAATCTTATTGAGTCTAGTTTCTTATAGAAGAAACGGTGTAAGTAATGGATTTGTAAATCATGAGATATAATGAATTTTGTGAGACAAGGTCAGAATGAATTCGGGTTCCCCTGTTCTGAATTTGGAAAATCATCAAAAATTGGATAGAAATAATTAGAGACTTAAATTTATATTTTTAGAATCTTGAATGAGTCTATTTTCAATAAAAACAAATGGGAACATCATTCGAATTCTGTATGAGGAGGTAATTAATTTTTAGTGAAGAAGGGCCAGAACTGTCAGATGGCAGAACAGGGGTAACTTTAAAGAATAAACTGTACTTATTGGCTGAACCAAAAATTCTGAAAATTTTATGGTAATAAGATGTATGAGTCTAGTTTCAGGGAAAATTAGCGGATCTTAATTTTGAGTTCTATAGCTCCAGATATAAATAATTCAGTGACTATGATGCAGATAGACAGCTTGAATATTCATAAAAGTAAATAATAAAAATTATGTATAATGTTACTTACAAGTGTGTTATCTACATTAAGGATGTGAAATGGAGACGAGGAGGAGGAAAAACATGTATGAATATTCATCTAGCATGGCTAATTTGCATATTTTAGGCTCAGGGACTAAATTGAATAAAAGTAAAACTTTATGGGAAATTTTGTAAAAATTCAGAAATGACCAAATTGCATGAAATGGATTAATTTTATTATTTAAATTACAAAATTGAATGAAATTATTAATTTAGTTCAAGATAGGGGAAAACATGTTTTAGGGATTAAATTGAAATGTGTTGAAATTATGGAAAATTCTGATATTTTATAGAATTCATGGATTGTTATCAATATGTATGAGAATAATAGCCGGAAATAAGGATTAAATTGCAAGAATTTTATTTTCCTAACCCTAAGGATGAAATCGTCATTAATTAAAAGTTTAGGGGCAAAATGGTAATTTTTCCTAGAGCATTAATTAAATGCATTAGAATATGAAATGAATGAAAATGATGATCAAATTTATTTATAAAGATCCGGATGACTCAAATATGAGACTTGATCGTGGAAAAGAAAAGATATCGAATTAATGAAATTATACACACAAATAAGCAATGAGGTAAGTTCGTGTAACTTGAATTATATTCTTAAATGCTTTAAATGTATGTTATTGATGTGAATATGATTCGAATGTTCATTGTATGGAAATTTATGAAACATTGATGTATTTGATAAAATGGGAAGAAATCCCGATTGAATAAAAGGAAAATTCGATGGATCTCTGAAAAGGAATTGACGGTAAAAAGGATCTAGCACAGACGGGTGATCCTATCCTGATATAGCCCTCCCGAAGAATATGTGGAAAATGGATTTAGCCCCGACGGGTAATCCGAATTAGGTCTGAATTTAGCTTTGGACTGTAATTGAGATCCAAGCTCATTAGAGTAATTGTCGTTGCGGTGGGATTAGCTTTGACCGGTAATCCCGACAATACTCTATGAGTTTATATTACAAGGGATTTAGCCTGGACTGGTAATCCCACTGTAAGGATGAGGTTCGCGGGAGTGTGCTCTCTGATATGAAATGTGTAAGACCATGGTTGAAAGATACCATGGCAACGTGATAGAAAATGAATAAGACCATGGTTGAAAGATACCATGGCAACATGACAGAAAATGAGTAAGACCATAGTTGAAAGACACTATGGCATCATGTCAAAGATAAATAAGATCGTGGATGGGAGACGCGATGACATCTATTGAACAATTGATATTCAGGTAATATGTATTAGATGACGAATGGTTATATGAAATAGTCGTGTGAAATATTTACAAGAACTGGTCATATGGAAATATATGTGCAAAATAGTTGTATGAAATAATTATGAAGATAGATAAACGAAATAAGTATAAGTACATGGAATATAATTTATGTTAAGTTTGATATAAGCTATTTCTGGAATAAATATACATAAAATATATGGAAATGATGGAGCATGAAATATTGATATAATGAAATGAATGATATATGCTTATGAAGAAACGGTAAGAGCATGATATGTTTCATGACATGTACATATATGATTATCTTTGATATATTGATACAAGGAAATTATGTAAGTTGAGACTATTATTAAACTCAAGTGCGATACGTCGAGAAAATAGATATATCAATGTTAAATTTATATGAAATATGTGCAAGTATACTAACAATGTTGCTGTTTGATGCTTATACAAGTGTCAAACTGTTGATTGAATGGTAATATATTTATTTATATGATGCATTGAATCGGTAAGTATTTAAATTTTTTTTTTAGTGATCTGTAAATGGTAGTAATGCTCCGAAACCCTGTTCTGGCAGCGGATATGGGTTAGGGGTGTTACACCTAATGCCTTAATTTTATGTTTTATACTTAGGTGGGCTTAGGAGAGTAAAAGAAACGAGAAATGGACCAAAAACGGAAAAAATGGGCCAACGTATGAAATCAACACGGCTTGGACTTCCTCACACGGGCAGACCACACGGCCGTGTCAATTTGGCAGAATCGAAGCACGACTCACACGGGTAGACCACACGCCCGTGCTATTTTAACAGGCTTGACCATGGCCTGAAGTAATCGTACACAGGTGTGTCCCTCCCGATCCCAAGTTGAGTCCAATTCGAAAAATGCTAATTTTGAGGGCTTTTAGGCATTTTAAAGCCTATAAATACACCTTAAAGGAGGAGAAAAGGAGACACGGAGGAGGAAGTAAGGAATTTCTCAAGGAAAGCTGATTGATCCATCTAAGAAGCTGGAATCACCATCAAGACTGAAGATTTCCCTTCAATTCCCCTTTAGGAGTTTTGGGTATTTCTTTATGTTTTATATTCACTATTCTTATGAGATGTTTACCTTTTTAGTTATGAACTAAAAACCCTTAAATATCTATGGGGAATGAAACCTAAGATAGATTTTGTTATTATTATTTTTTGAATTGTATGATAAATATTTGACTTGTTCTTAATTATGTGTTCGTCAATCTTGTTTTGATATTGTGATATCCCGAATTAGGGCCTAAACGAATTAGTGGTTTTAAAACCACAATTCTAAAGTAGAAAAATTTATTCTGATTAATTTTTATAATTTATTGAGTGATTAGATGCATGTGTTAGAATATCGATAGAAAGTTTCATGAATTGCATGTCTAATTTGCCTATTAGGACTTAATTGCAAAAGTTGATAAATATGAGTTTTAGATGTTAAAAGATTTAATTGAAGAGCATAATTGAAGTGGAGGTCCTTAAATGGAAATTATACCATTAGGTTTTCATGGACAAAAATGGACATACATAGGTAGAAATAACCAAAGTTTTTAATGAAGGGTATTTTAGTCATTTGGTAATTAAAAGAATAAAAAAGGAAAAAGATGGAAAAATATGTCCATCTTCTTCATTAGGACGAAATTTCAAGGGTTCTCCATAGCTAGGGTTTGTTTCAAGCTTCCAAGCTCCATAGTAAGTGATTCCAAGCCCCGTTTTTAATATTATTTACGTTTTTGGAGTCCTGGTAACTTGATTTAGCTTATTCTAGCAATAATTTAACCTAGGGTTTATATTTGGAAAAATAACCATAGGTGAAATGTGTTTATTTTGATGTTTTATGGTAGAATATGAAGCTTGAAATTGTGTTAAATAACTTTTGCTAAGCGATTTTACGTGAAAACGAGTAAAACAACATAATCGGTAAAAATACCTAATATTCATAAATACATGATAGAGTGTGAATTTGATGTTTCTATAGAAGGTAAAAATGATCCGCATGTCATAAAACATACGAAAATAGGAAGAAGTTTAATTTCTGAGCTTTGGGGTAAAAGTGTAAATATGCAAAAGTTTAGGGGCAAAATTGTAATTTTCCTAAAGTTAGAGTGAAGGACTATTTTGATAAATATGAGTATTAAATCAGCTAAATGTGTTATTTTAGATCAAGAAATACGTGGAATCGACCTTGATCGGGGAAAAGAAAAGATTTTTAGTTAAATTGCAACCTCTATACATTTTGTACGAGGTAAGTTCATGAGTAAATAGGGTAACATAATTGTCGTTTTAATCAATTTAATGTTGTTTATATGATATGATGCTTATTGTCATGAAATGTTATGTTTTGTGGTTATTGTTGAAAAATATGTAATTATGTGAATTACTTGATAAGTATGAACAACCATCGAAGTATTGATTTCGACATTTCGTGGAAAATGGAAAAAGAGTATGATCGAGGAAAATCTCGTTTGAAAATTAGAAATAGATTAAGATACAAGTTACATGTCACTAGGAAATTGAGATCCGAACTCGTTGAGTTACGTTCCGAATTCGTGAGAATTATAAGGCATCCGAACTCGTTGAGTTGCATTCCGAGTTCACTTATGGATGCAAGCATCCGAACTCGTTGAGTTGTGTTTCAAGTTCATTATGGATGCGAACATTCGAGCTCGTTGAGTTGCGTTCCTAGTTCATTATGGGTGAAATTATGGTAGCTTGATTTCGTGTATCCGAATTATATTCCGATGTGTTCAACGGGCAAAGTTCTAGTGAAATGGAGAAATTCTCGAGATGAAAGTGACTAGTTGGTAAGTGTTGTGAAATGGATACTTTGTACACGTATGTACTTAACCTTCGGGTTGAGACTTCAATATAACAATAATATGGTAGGATCATGAATGAGAAATATGATATGAATGTTTTGGTGATATTATGCAAATGTGGATTTCGTATTATTGTATGGTTATGTTACTTGCTATTTACATGTGAACTTACTAAGCATTTATGCTTACTCCCTCCCTTTCTTTCCTTGTAGTTTTGACTAGCCGGATAGAGATCGAAATGGTCGGAGACACGTTCACACTATCAACGAACCATCTCGGTATAGTGGCTTGCATATTTTAGGAATATGGCATGTATAGCATTATGATCCTTTTGTGTATATAATCTTATTTTATGGTGAATGAGTGATGTGGAAATGTTTGTTGATGATTAGCTATTGGAATGGCTAATCAAAATTTATATTTAGTATTATGTATGCTTAATGTATTTCCTAATTCATGGAAAACCATAAAATGGTGAAATTGGTTATAAAACAGAATCACACAGCAGCAGTGACATGAGTTTGAAAAATCACTAAAAATAGTAGAGATATAATTAGATAATAAATAAAATATGTAATTGAAGATAAATGAATCTATTTTTATGTGGAAGAAACAAAATGGGTGAAAGAGTTTTATTTTATGAGATATTTACGTTTTTGTGGAACAGGGTGAGAGCAATTTTTGAATCCCCTATTTTGACTTCAGAAATTCACCATAAATTTTGTAAAAATAATTAGGACTCACACAGTATATGTATGGATTCTTTATTGAGTATATTTTTAAGATAAATAAATGGCATGGTTATTGGATCTTTGTACAGGAAGAAATTTGATTTGTAGTGCATAGGGGTCAGAGTAGCCAAACCCTAAAATAGGGGAGATTTTAACTAATAAACTGTAGTAATTGGCCCAGCCAAAAATTCTAGAAAAAAAATTAGTAAGTAGATATATGAGTCTAGTTTCTAGGAAAATTTACAGAATTGGATTTTGAGTTTTGTAACTTGAGATATGATTTTGTTTTAGTGACTGTGACGCAGATGGATAGTTTACTACGAGAATTGTTTGAACTTGTTTAAATGCTAAAATAAGTTTAGTAATGTCTCATACTCGACTCTGGCGACGGTCTCGGGTAAGGGGGCATTATAGATATTCCAAGATATTGATTCAAGTTAAGCTCTTATGCAAAGGAGGAATAGACCTTGTCTAAGAGTACATTTGTCATAATTAAGTGGAGTTGATTGTGCGCCTAGAGATAGGGTGGTAAGATTTTGTCGAATTAGGGTGAAACCTATAAGGGGATCCACAGATCAAGTTAATGCAACCCTAGGAAGTTAGTTAGAAAGAGATTTCAATTATTCAACCTAGGGTTAGATGTTGTTAGTCTCGAGAGAGATAATAATATAACTTAGGGATTTCTACAGATCAAGTCATATGAATAAATCGTCCGATTCAGAGTCAAATAACCCGTGAAGTCTAGGTGGATTTTTCCTTAGGTATTGTCTTAATTCAATCGTTTTCTAAAAGTAATCCCCCAATTCTATTTTCTGTGATTTCTTAGTTTAGTTAATTAGTTAGTTAAAACAAACCCCCTTATTCTTAGGCTAGATAATAAAAAGACAGTCATTACTAGTACTTTTAGTTCTTTTGGTTTTGACAATCCGATCTTGCTAAAACTATACTACTGTTCGATAGGTACACTTGCCTGCATCATGATAATAGTTAGTTTCAAGAATGATTAATTATAAATATTTAAAACCTGTCACAAAATAACACGATCAATGGGTCCGTAAGGAGGTTGTATATAAGTATTTAATTGTGCAAGGAAATGACACAATTAAATGTGTTGCTTCAGTGGTTAAGTATCCTGAGTAGTGTTGGAAAAGTCTTGGGTTTAAACCTGGGCTTTAGCAAAAATTTTGGTATTAAGTGAATAAAACCTTGGATGCTTGGATGAAGGCCTCTTTTAATTTCTGGTTCCAAATTTGGAATTTTATATATTGTTTTATAACTACTGGAGTAGAACATGGTTTTTCCAAAACAATAACTGGTTTTCAAAATATCACATTTCCGTAACTGTTTAAATTAAGCTTCCGTAAGAAAATAAAGTTTTAAAGGTAATAATGTTTTACAAGAGAATGACTTTTAATAAACCAACATAAACTAAGGTTTGCACAAGTTTTAAAAAGGCTAGAGGTTTTAAATAGTAAGAAGGGTTTAATGAGAACATGGTTTTCGAAAAACACTTCAATGTGACATGCCAGATTTGGGCCTAACTTCTAGGCCAGGTTTGGGGTGTTACATTTAGTGATATCAGAGTCAAGTTGCAAAACTCGGCTGTGGAATGGGTTTTCAAAATTTTATATTTCATGAGGTTGTTTTCAAATATGTAAAGTGTTTTGAGGTATAGTTCTGGAAAGTGTGGCACACCGAGTCTCTGACGCTGAATTCGTAAGTTTCTGAAACTTTTATTTTTTTCATTAAAAAGCAGTTGATAGAAACACTGTGATTTCTTAAATATTAGATTGTATTGCTATACGTAAAGCTAGAGTTTGTATTTTTCTATGTATGTTCTAGAAATGGCATGCATGTGTTATCTATCTGCTCCGATGGATAGATGGTTTGGTTTGTGCTTGTATTGTTAGGATCAGAGTGCACAGTGAGAGCGTAGTGTGGTAGGCTAGGTTGTGCGACTATTCTGATAGTTGGAAATTTCGAGGACGAAATTTCTTTAAGGGGGTAGAATTGTAATGCCCCGAATTTGGGCCTAGAAGTATTGGGCCTTGAGTATGGGTCCGTAAGGAGGTTGTACATAAGTATTTAATTGTGCAAGGAAATGACAAAATTAAATGTTTGCTTCAGTGGTTAAGTGTCCAGAGAAGTGTTGGAAAAGTCCTGGGTTCAAACCTGGGCTTTAGCAAAAATTTTGGTATTAAGTGAATAAAACCCTAGATGCTTGGATGAAGGCCTCTTTTAATTTCTGGTTCTAAATTTGGAATTTTATATATTGTTTTATAACTACTGGAGTAGAGCACGATTTTTCCAAAACAATAACTGGTTTTTAAAATATCACATTTCCACAACTGTTTAAATTAAGCTTCTGCAAGCAAATAAAGTTTTAAAGGTAATAATGTTTTACAAGAGAATGACTTTTAGTAAACCAACGTAAACTGAGGTTTTCACAAGTTTTAAAATGGCTTGAGGTTTTAATTAGTAAGAAGGGTTTTCAATGAGAATATGGTTTTCGAAAAACATTTCAATGTGACATGCTAGATTCGGGCCTAACTTCTAGGCTGGGTTTGGGGTGTTACAATTTTAATATACCTACACTTCATATTTCATCCTATTAATTGATAAACCATCATTTATACATATTTTTACCCCATGCTTAGCGCATTTTATGGATGATTTTTCCTTAGAATTAGTGAATTTGATGCTCCTAATGCCTTAATTTCATGTTTTATACTTAGGTGAGCTTAGGAGAGCGAAAGGAACAATAAATGGGCCAAAAATGGATAAAATGGGCCAACGTACGAAATCAACATGGCCTGGACTTCCTCATACGGGCAAACCACACGGCTGTGCCATTTTAACAGGCTTGAACACGGCCTGAAGTAATCACACACAGGCTGTCATACGGGCGTGTCCCTACCGAACCCAAGTTGAGTCCAATTCGAAAAAGGCTAATTTTGAGGGCTCTTAGGCATTCCAAAGCCTATAAATACACCCCAGAAGAGGAGAAAATGAGGCAGCCCAGGGAGGAAGGAAGGAATTACTCGAAGAAAGCCGATTGATCCATCTTAGAAGCTGGATTCATCCTCAAGACTGAAGATCTCCCCTCAATTTCCCTTCAGAAGTTTTGGGTTTTCTTTATATTTTGTATTCATTATTCTTCTGAGATGTTTTCCTTTTTAGTTATGAACTAAATCCCCTAAATACCTAAGGGGGATGAAACCTAAGATGAATCTTGTTATTATTTTCTGAACTGTATAATAAATATTTGACTTGTTCTTAATTATGTGTTCTTAATTTTTGTTTTGATATTCCAAGATATTGATTCAAGTTACGCTCTTATCTAGAGGAGGAATAGACCCTGTCTAAGAGTACAATTGTCATAATTAAGCGGAGTTGATTGCGCACCTAGAGATAGGGTGACAAGATTTTGCTGGATTAGGGTGAAACCTATTAAGGGGATCTATAGATCGAGTTAATGCAACACTAGGGTGATAATTAGAGAAAAGTCTCAGTTATTCAATCTAGGAATTAGGCGTTATTGGTCTTGAATAGGGATAATAACATAACTTAGAGATCTCTACGGAACAAGTTAAATGAATAAATTATCCAATTCAGAGTCAGAATAACAGGTAAAGTCTAGGTGGATTCTTCCTTAGGTATTGTCTTAATTCAATTATTTTCCAAAAGTAACCCCCCAATTCTATTTTCTGTGATTTCTTAGTTTAGTTAATTAGTTAGTTAAAACAAACCCCCTTATTCTTAGGCTGGATAACAAAAAGACAGTCATTACTAGTACTTTTAGTTCCCTTGGGTTCGATAATCCGGTCTTGCTAAAACTATACTACTGTTCGATAGGTACACTTTCCTACATCGTGATAATACTTAGTTTGAAGAACGATTAAATATAAATATTTAAAACCTGTCACAAAATCTCGATCATTAACTAATCATTATTTCGGTCACACCATTATCAATATCATATACATATCAAAACGAACTAAATATCGTAATCGAATTTACAACCACACATGTACGCATACCTATATTAATATTAGGATCAACTTGACACTTTTAACTATCCATTAAAACTAACCAAAACATACCTAATCATAACCACCATTTACCATTTGGATCCGTACCAAAACAATCAACCAAAATAATCATGAAACTTATTCATTACTTACCATTTAGCAACCGAACCTATAAAGCCATATACAATTGCCCATCACCCTAGTTATACCACGTTTCATACTTCCAAAATGAACTAACTATTTAGCCTAGTATGCATCACACTTACCATATCACATTGCCGAATCATATAACCAAACATCACAAACATATATACCAAGAAACATAGTTCCCAAAATAAGTTTAAGTCATAGTCAAATACACACAAGCTTTAATATTATAATCAATCCATTTTCGCATGGCTATATATACACAAATTCATAACCAAACATATTTAAACTAGCCTATACATGCCATATGTTAAAAGTTTCAAACTTCAAAAGTATGGAATGATAGTCGATAGTGTGACGATGATCCTTGACGGTCATCGAGCTCGTAACTAGCTTTCAAAAATCTATAAAACAATGAACAAACACTTACACAATAAGCTTAAATAGCTTAGTAAGTCATAAGCAAATAATTCATTTTAATGACATAAATAATTCAATTAAACTAGACCGAATCAAACAAACCTTAACCAAATGTACATGTATCATGCTTGTAAAATCATACATATCTCATAAACATTAACATTTTAATATCAATAGTCGAATGTACAAATACTCATAAACATATATAATTCTCACTTTTATAATGCATATTTCATATATATATATCACAAGTACACACCTTATTTTCCCAATCATTTAACTAAGCACATACATGACCTCTTAGCTCGATTTCATATTCGATCATTACTCGATATTGCCTATGGAACCATTCGAAATTAATAAGGATACTCGGATAGTCGAAAAGCTCGTACAACGCCAACGTCCCAGACGTGGTCTTAGATGTAATCACATATCGATGGCACTATCCCAGATAGGGTCTTACACGTAAATCAAAAATTGATGCCAACGTCCCAGACGTGGTCTTACACGAAATCACATATCGGAATCTTATGTCATGACATGTGTATCCTAACTATTCCTAAGGTTCGTACGGGGCTTTCAGACATCGTAAATCAAAAAATTCCATCTCGTATATATTTCTCCCATGCTTATACAAATTCGGCTTAAATATATATAAAAGTAATAATTTAATTCAGCACAAATAATATATATACAATCAAATTTAATGACATTTATTTACTTATTAACTTACCTCGTATGGGTTTGGACAGAAATAAACAGCTATTCAACGATTTTTGATTTCCCCCGATCTAATCCCGTGTTCTTCAGTTCTTGATCTAATCAAATTTAAATTTGACTTATTCAATCTCACATTCATTTAAATTAATTCATAAACACATAAATGGACAAATTACACTTTTGCCCCTAACATTTTACATTTTTCACAATTTAGTTCCTATTTCACAAAACACAAAATATTCAAAATTTCACCACTCATGCTTGGCCGAATTTCACTAAGGTCCCTAGCAGCCCATTTCTTTCATTTATTTCATATTTTGACCCCTCAATTTACAAAATTCACAACTTAATCCCAAATAGGCATTTTTACTAAAAATCACTTAATTAAACATGAAAATCTATTAACACATATTTATTTTTCATCATCAAACACAAAAATCATCAAGCTTTCAACAATGGCAAAACACAAAATCATCATCAAATTCAAAAATTCAAGCATGGACTAGCTAGTATTCAAAGCATCGATCTCAAAAACGTAAAAATTATCGAAAATCGATCAAAAACACATACTTAATTGATGCTTGAGCTTGTCGAACCCTAAATAACTCTTTTTCTTTTCTTTTTCTTTGTATTTTCGGCAAAAATGAACACTAATGGCCTAATTTCATACATTTTTTATTTAATATAACATTAATAATCAAATACCATTTTTAACCTTATTAATATCATTTAAAATCCACTAACTCATGTCCAACTATGTCCATGCATTAATTCAATGGTATAATAGCATCATAAGTACCCCACATATATAAAGACATAGCAATTCAACACTTATTCATGTAGCACACCACTTTTGCATTTTCTGCGATTAGGTCTTTTTTATAAAATCTAGCACACAAACGATAAAATTTTCACACTAAAATTTCACACATATTAATTCACATACTGTAAACACCAAAAGTAATATTAAAATATTTTTCTGACTCAAATTTATCGTCCTGAAACCACTGTTCTGACTAGGGTCTAAACTGGGCTGTTACAAATTAAATATTTTAAAATGAATTATTAAATATAATTTTATATTTTATTATTTAATTTAATCATGCATGGCCCATTTTATGTCTTAAAAATATAATATGTTCAAATAAATATAAAATAATCCATTTTATGCATGAAATGTAACGCCCCAAAAATTTAGGGTCTTTGTTTTTGCAAGCTTTGACATAAATATCATGTTTGCTTTGTTGGTCAAGTAATTTGGGTATGTTTGGGGGTTTTTAGGAAGCTTGGGATCAAGTATGGCCTTTGGTAAAATTTTTATTTTTGCTCTTTTGGAAACCTGGATGTTAGCTTATAGGGTATATATTAGGTTGTGTTTGTTTTGTGACACAAGAGATCTTGTGGCTTGGTGGCAAGTGACGTGACTAGGCATGGTGAGAGCAGGAGTTCGAATCCCATGGTAAGCAAGGGGATTTTATTTTGCTACTTGGGTGGCAAGTCTTTGTGGTGGATACAAACTCTATGGAGTAGTTGTAGACTTGGTAAAAGGGGGATAGTATCATGGTATAAGATGTTGGTTGTTTTGGATTTGGAGGAGGAAAAGGTGGAGAGATAAGGGGAGAAAATCGTGGAGTTGGAGAGGGTAAGAGTTGTAGCCGAATTGGGGAATTTGATTGTGCAAATTCAGCTAGGGAACTCACTTTGTACTTTTTCGGCAATTTGTGAGTGTGTAGGAGCCGATTTTCCTCTCTGACATTTCAGGTTTTGTTCTTTTGACATTTCTAGCTTCTTTTCTCCTTAGTGTCATTTTCACAAGTGACCATTTGGACTCTTTTACTTTTATCAACATTGTCTTCAGGTTACGTTCTTGTTACCTTGCCAAATTCCCCATTCTTAACTTCTTCTTTACCATTTTTACTGTTTCTTTTCTTTTCAAGATAGCCGAATATAGTCTCTTTTGTTTTTCTCTCTAAATCATTTCAATTTTTCTTTCATTTTTCTCTAAGCCGACCATTTCTTCTTCTTCTTCTCTTTCAGTTTCTTGTTTGCCAGTCGGTGTTGTAGGACTGTTTCGGTATGCTGGAGTGTGGTGGTATCGGTTTCATAAATATTTTGGTAATCAGTAAGTACTCGTAAGATCCCCTTTTGCTATTCGGTCAATTTTGTATTTATTCAATTTGTTTATTGAAACTTTACTTTTGAGGAAGCCGAATGTTATGTTTTCCTCTTATCTATGCTAATTTCAATTCTTATTCGTTCTTCGTGGTGCATTATGCGATGGTTCTAGGGATCTCAGTGGAGTAAGGTGATCATGAAGCCTTAGAACTTTTCTATCTCTCATCATTCATTTAAGGTAAACTCGACACCTTGTTTTAGGTATTGATCGAATACTCAAATGGGTTATAGGGAAATATTCTTTTAACAAGAAACCATTATGGTGTAGTTAATTGCCAGGGTGCAAGGGTTGTTTTGGCCGGCGATTTTGGAGGGATTAGTCTAGATCATCTAATCGTGGTAGGTGATGACTGTTAGATCATGGTCTTAGTTCTTGAGAATATTAGCAGTTGTAAGACTGAATAATTAATTTGGATGATGTAGGTTGGTGTTCAAGGGGTGATTTGTAGGCTTTCGCGAACAGGTGTGTAATCGTACACCACTCAATTATTGTCAAAGCCAAAAGAGGTGTGTAATCACACCCTTATTAAACTGTGATCCGGCAAAAGCCGAAAAGCCGAAATGACAAAACATCGGCATTCGAGGCCTCACGAGCGTGCGAACACAAGTGGGCCAATTCGAACCCACATAATGTGGGCGATTGGCCGAAGAGGCCACCACCAGCGTTTCTATGGACTTGGGCCGTTATGGGCCTCGGTGGGTCGAAATGGGCCCTGTGGGCCCAATGGGCTTGTGGGCCCCACAGGGTAAAATCCTCAGTAAGAGACAGTTAATGGATTGGACTATGAGGCTCGCGTTGCCGTGTCTGAATTTGGGCTAGATGGGCCGCATGAGCGTGTGGGCCCTCTTGGGCCCCAAAAGCAGGTTTTGGGCCCATATTCGCTATTCTGGCATGTAGGTTATCTGAGTCGCTTGAGGCGATGGTAGACCCTCTAAGAGGTTGTAGTATGTATTGAGACACCAAAATTAGCTAAATGACCAAAATACCCCTAAGGGGTAAAATTACCATTTTACCCTTAATTGTCGAAATGACCATTATACCCCTAGAGGTAGGGTGACTGATGAGTATTTGGTATACGTATGAGTGTGTCTGAGTATGATATTTTGTATGCACAATATATTTATGACATGACATTCTGCATGGGGTGAGGGACTAATTGTGAGGAAGTTTTGTACTAGTGGTTTTGTCACGCATTCCGATTCTAGTGGCTCCGCCACGTTTTCTGTTATTAGCAGCTTCACTGCATTATTTGTAACGCCCTCACGCCTCAGACCGTCGCCGGAGTCAAGTATGAGGTGTTACTAAGCTTAATTTAACATTTTAAGAACTTTGGATTATTTGTTTCTACATTCACAGCTTTCAAGCTACTTGCGTCACAGTCACAAGAAAAATCATATCTTGAGTTAAGAAACTTAAAATCAAGATCCATAAATTTTCCATGAATCTAGACTCATATACCTATCTACTAATTTTTTTCTAGAATTTTTGGTCGGGCCAATTAGTACAGTTTATTAGTTAAAGTTACCCCTGTTTCAGGACTTGACTGGTCTGACCTCTGTTTACTAAGAACCACATTTCTCTCTGTAAAAAATTCATATGACTATGAGGTTTGTTTATCATAAAACTAGACTGAATAAGGATTCTGAGGATATAAAATACATCACCTAATTATATCTGTACAATTTATGGTGAATTTCTAAAGTTGGAACAGGGGATCCAGAAACTGCTCTGACCCTGTTTCGCTAAAATTCAAATATCTTCTAACATATAATTCCTTTACCTGTTTAGTTTGTTTTATGTAAAACTAGACACAATAAGATTCAATTTTATATTTAATTCATCACCAAATTCAATTTCTGTGATTTTTAGTAAATTTTCAAACTCACGTCAGTGTTGCTGCAATGTTCTGTTTATGGCAAATTTCATCCTTTTTATGAGTTTTCATGAACTGGATAACTTATTAATTTTCCATAACATCAAACATAATCTAAACTAACTATTTTCATAATTTATCATTATCAAGCATTTTCTCAACCGTTCCATCACCATACCATAAGATCATTTACACAAAATAGGTATATTGCTATACATGCCATACTTAAATTTACAAGCAATTTACCAAAAAGTCTTCCGGATAGTGTGACTGAGCCTTCGACCTATCCCGACTCCTGAGCTGGCTTGTCCAAAACTACAATGAGTAAGAAGGAGGGAGTAAGCATAAATGATTAGTAAGTTCATATGCAAATAATAAGTAACATAACAAACAATCATACCAATCAACATTAGCATGCATCACCAAAACACATATCACATTTCTAATCATTTTTCATCATCTTATTACCTTATCGTGGTTGTATCAATACTCAACCCGAGGGTTAAATACATACCTGTACAAAATATCCATTTCTCATCGCTTACCAATACGTCTCTTTACATCTCGAGTATTCCTCCATTTGAGTAAAACTTTACCCGTTGAACACATCGGAATATAATTCAGATACATGGATAATTTGCACATAAGTGCCATATATGCAATCAAGCAATCATGTAACCCGCCCATAAGCGAACTCGGACTCAACTCAACGAGCTCGGGCGTTCGCATCCATAAGTGAACTCGGACTCAACTCAACGAGCTCGGATGCATAATTACATCTCACGAACTCGGACTCAACTCAACGAGTTCGGACATTCGCATCCATAAGTGAACTCGGACTCAACTCAACGAGTTCGGATGCTCAACCATCCTAGTGACATGTCACTTGTATCCTAATCTATTCCTAAGGTTCAAACGGGATTTTCCTCGAACACATATCCTTGTCGTCTTCCGTAGAATGCCGAAACCAATACTCGATAATAATTATATTTAGCAAGTAGCACACATGATTTGCATTTTGTTCAAAAATAACCACAAAGCATATATTTCATGATAAAAAAAATCAGCATATCACATAATTGACATCAATGACTTAAAAATAGCAATTATGCTACATTATTTACACATGAACTTACCTTAGTACCAAAATACAAAGATTTTGCAATTTAGTCCACAATTTTTTCTTTTCCTTGATTGGGGTCGATTCCACGTCTTTCTTGATCTAAAATAACACATTTAGCTTATTTAATACTCACATTATCAAATTAATCCTTAATTCAAATTTTGGCAAAATTACAATTTTACCCCTAAACTTTTGCATATTTACATTTTTGCCCCTAGGCTCGGGATTAAAATTTATTCCTTATTCTTTTGTTTTATAACATGCTGATCACTTTTCTCTTCTATGGCAACATCAAATTCTCACTCTAACATGTACTTGTGACTATTAGGTATTTTTACCGATTAAGCCCTTTTACTCGTTTTTGCTTAAAATCGAGTAGTACAAGTTGTCTAACATAATTTAAAACTTCATATTCTATCATAAAACATCAAAATACACAAATTTCACCTATGGGTATTTTTCCAAATATAAACCCTAGGTTAAATTATTGCTAACATAAGCTTTATCGAGTTACCGGGATCTCAAAAACGTAAAAATCATTAAAAACGGGGCTTAGAATCACTTACTATGAAGCTTGAAAGTTGAAGAAACCCTAGCTATGGTGAGAGTGAAGTTTCGGCAGCAACTAAATGGGGAAGATGACTATTTTGTGTTATTTTTCCCATTTTATTTCATTTAATATCCAAATGACCAAAATGCCCTTAATACCTTTCTTTGAAAATTTTCATGTACAAGCCCATTTTTGTCCAAAATTTTAGAAATTGGTCAAACTGCTATTTAAGACCTCCTAATTAATATTTCAAAGCAATTTCATACTAAAAACTTCTACAATGCAAGTTTTGCAACTTATTCGATTTAGTCCCTAACTTCAAATTAAACTCGTTATGCATAGAATTTCTTCACAAAATTTTCACACAATCATGCAATCATACCATAAACCTCAAAATAATTATAAAATAATTTTTTCTATCTCGAATTTGTGGTCACGAAACCACTATTCCGATTAGGCCCTAATTCGGGATATTACATTATTGGTGTGTTGGCTGGGTGGGTCTATTGAATCCCCACATGGTGTGTTGGCTGGTACGGGTGGTGTGCTGGTTGGATTGGGTTGGGATAGTTATTTGCTCTGTATTGATTCTATTTTGGGCTTAGGCCCACTCTGCTACTATATAGGGCTAAAGCCCAGACTGCTCTGTTACTAAATAAGGCTACGACCTAGACTATTTTGCATATTTTGATTTCTGTTGTCTGATAGGGGATTACACACTGATTTTTCACAAACTCACCCTTCCTTTTAACTGTACAAGTAATCCCCAGCCATAGACGATTTGGAGCTACGAGGGACTCAGAGATGGCCACATGAATACTGTTATTTGGATTTGACTTTAATTATTTCAAAATGTCAGTTTGGGTTTTTATTTATGTAATAAGGCCATTTAAGAGTTTTAAATTTCCTAATTAGGTTTTCATTTTATTATCTCAAATTGCTAAAATAAGATAACGGGTTTTCGAAATAATAAACGTTTTCAAGAAAATAACTGAATAAAACAAAGACAACTTTTAAGCAGACGTCTTGATGAAATGACAATAATAATAAGGGCTTTGAAACTTAGAAATAAACTTTTATCGACAAGACCGGTTTTTGAACATAGTTTCAATGAAACATGCCAGATTCGGTTGTAATGTCCAGGCCGGGTTTGGGGTGTTACATGAAAACTATATAATAAAGCATAAAATCACATTTTTATAATTTCTATGTCCTAATTTCATATTTTCACATATTTCATTAATTTATTAAACAATTACTTAGTTTTAACAACGAATTTAAGTAAAAAGGTGATAAATTGCATAGGAAAAATCCTATATATTTTTCAATTTACAATAACTTACCATGTCATTCATACAATTCAAAGATTAAACATAAATCATCATCAATGCCACAAGCTTGGTAAAAGCCTACACAACATTACCAACTCAAAAGTTAGTATACTTGTCCATGATACAAATGAAACCAACCATAAGATATGTAAATTTCCATATGCAATAAAATTATTAGTTCATAAATCCTTTCATAAAGTTATGATTCAATCCATTTGCATACTTACCATTTCATTTTCTTTTCTTATCCGTTGAACCATCTAGAATTACATCGGATACTCGGGAAAGCTCACACATAGTGTGCCTTTACATATAACCATAACCTTTCCTTTACATCAATGCTCACACGAGTTGTGAAATGGGCCTACACACACGAGCTGTCAGTCAGAATGTAAGCTACACGATAATGCTAACATGAGCTTTGGAGAATCCGTAACGAATGCATGACCTCAACCATCGGTAGGACATTCAAGACCAACAACCGAAACATGAAATCCCTAATGGCATGTCTTTTGTATCCTAAGAATTCTTAAGGTTGAATCGAAACTTGTTTTCTATCAATTCATCACAACATTTATACATTTTTATTTTAATTCATTCACATTAAAACAACATAGTAAACATTCAATTTAAACAACTTTAAAATGATTACAGTTCATACGAACTTACCTCGATAACCAGGGCGTAGAAGTAAGGTTGAACTAATCCAAAGCTTTGACTTTTTCTCGATTTAGATCCGATAGTGGTTTATCTTGATCTAAATAAATAATTTCATCCAATTAAGTACTTCTAAGATTAAATTTAATCCATAACTTATAACTATGAACATTTATGAATTTACTCCTAATACTTTGACTTTTCACAATTTAGTCCTTAGGCTCATAACATAGAATTACCATTTTAACGAAAATTCAATTTAATCCATATTGTAAGGGACCTTAAAGAAACTCATATTTATCAACAATTCAGATAAAAACCTATAGATTTATGCCTTTAACAATTTAACCCCTACTTCAAAAATCCATCAAAAATCAGTTCACAAAACTTGTTTATTTTACAACAAAGATTAGTAATCTATCAAATAAAATCAAAACACACCCAAAAACATCCATGGCATCCCTTAAATTTTAACTGTTATGCAAATTAACCCCCGGGCTAGCTAGATTAAGCTAAAACGAACTCGAAAACATAAAAATCATTAGAAACAAGACTAAAATCACTTACCATGCAAGCATCTAAGTTGGCTAAACTTTAGAACCCTAAAATGGCTTTTCTTTCCTTCAATTTTCAGTGGAGAAGATGATTAAAGAAGATGGAGCCTATTTTGTTTTATTTAATTTAGGTTTTATTTGTTCAATTACCATTTTAACCTTTAAAAACTATAATAACTTAAATGAAACCATATCCACGCACATCCGCTAATTCATTAAATGGTCTATTTACCATTCAAGTCCTTTAGTTTCAGATTTCATAACCATTTGACCCTTTATCTAATAGAACTCAACTTTTACACTTTTTATGATTTAGTCCTTTTACTTAATTAACTATGTAAACTTCAAAATTTCTAAAAAAAAATTTAATAAGACCTTAATATAATCCTGTAAACATTAAAATAATAATTCACCTGTCAGAATTATTGCCCCAAAACAACTGTTTCCAACACCACTGAAAACGGGTTGTTACAACTCTCCTCCCTAAAGGAATTTTAGTCCTAAAAAATCTTACAAGAAAATAGGTTCATCTATTGCACTTTCATAGCTTCTTCCGGTTCCCAGGTAGCTTCCTCAACTCTGTGACATTTCCAAAGAACCTTAACTAAAGCTATACATTTATTTCTTATTTTTTTAACTTCTCGAGCTAAGATTCTGATTAATTATTCACTGTATGACCTATCTAGCTGAATCTCAACATATACACGTGAAATAACATGTGAAGGGTTTGATCGATACCATCATAAAATCAATACATGAAACACGTTATGGATTTTCTCTAGGTTTGATGGTAAAGCCAAACGGTAAGCCACCGGTCCAATCTTTTCAATGATCTTATATGGCCCTATAAATTGCAAACTAAGCTTCTTTTCTTTTCAAATTTGCATAAGATTTTTAGGAATACTTTTAGGAATACTCTGTCACCGACTTGAAATTCAATATCTTTTCTTTTCAAATTTACATAAGATTTCTAACGATTTGAAATAGCTTTCAAACTATCATGTATTACTTTGACCATTTCTTTGGTTTCCCGAATCAAATCAGCACCGAATAACTTTTTCTCACTCAACTCAGTCCAGTATAATAGAGTTTGACATTTTTGACCAAACAAAACTTCGTATGACACCATTTTAATGCTAGTCTGATAATTGTTATTGTATACAAATTAAACCAATGGTAGAAATTTCTCCCAGCTACCCTTGAACTCTAAAATACAACATCAAAGCATATCATCGAGTACTTGAAATACTCCCTCAGACTACCCACCGGTGTATGGATGAAATGTTGTACTGAAATGCAGTCGAGTGCCCAGAGCTTTGTGTAAATCACTACAAAATCGAAAAGCAAACTGTGGATCTCTATTAGAGATAATAGACAATGAAACACCCTGTAGTCTAACAATCTTAGAAACATACAATTCAACCAACTTTTCAAGTGAATAAGCCATAAGTACTGGAATGAAATATGCGGATTTAGTCAAACGGTCCACCACACGCAAAACAACATCTTTCTATAATGGAGATAGAGGCAATCCCAATATGAAATCCATCATAACCCATTACCATTTCCACCATGGAATTATCATAGGTTGTAACAAACCAGAAGGTACCTGATGCTCGACTTTAATTTTCTGACAGATCAAACATTTTGATACAAACTCTATAGTACATCTATTTCCAATCACCATACATTTTATTGCTACCAAGATGTATCGATAAGCTACTACTGTGAGATTCCTATAAAATCTTCTGAATGACATCATTATTCCTTGGAACACATATTTCTAAAACAAAAACTACCATCCGAATTAACATTAAAGTCTAAATCAGGTGTTGACTCAATCTATTTTTGTTTAGCAACTAACTCAGAATCAGTTTTTTGAGCTTCACAAACTTGTTGTAGAAATGTTGGTCTAGCTTTTGATGCTACTACAATAGAACCATCATCAATCAATGACAACTGAGTGTTCAAAGCTCGCAAAGTAAATAAGGATTTCCTACTTAAAGCATCAACAACAACATTACCTTTCCCCAGATGATAGCCAATGATCAAATCATAATCTTTTAATAGTTCTAACCATCTACATTGTCTCAAATTCAGTTCTTTTTGTGACAACAAATACTTCAAGCTTTTATGATCCGTGAAGAGATGACATTTTTTTTTGTACAAATGGTGCCGCCAGATCTTTAGAGCAAATACAATCACTGCAAGCTCTAAATCATGAGTCGGTAATTCTTCTCATGCGATTTCAACTATTAAGAAGCATAAACTAGCACTTTGCATTCTTACATCAAAACACAACCCAAACCATTTAATGAAGCATCGCTATAAATCACAAATTCTTTATCAGACTCTGGCTAAAAAAACATAGGAGCTTCGGTTAATAACGCCTTCAACTAATCAAAACTTTGCTAACACTTTTTAGACCATTTGAACTTTACATCTTTCTAAAGAAATTTCGTCAATGGCGTAGCAGTCATTGAAATTTAACAAATCTCCGATAATATTCGGCTAAACCTAGAAAAATTCTAACTTTTGAAACATTTCTCGGAGGTTTCCAATCCACTATAGCTAAAATTTTACTCAGGTCAACACAAATACCGTCTATCGATAACACATGTCCTAGAAATCCAACTTCTCGGAGCCAGAAACCACATTTGTTAAATTTTGCAAACAACTATTTCTCGCACAAAGTTTGTAAAACCATTCTCAAATGTTGGGCATGCTCAGTTTCATCTAGAGAATAAATCAAAATATCATCAATGAACACAATAAAAAATTTGTGTAGATACGGGCTGAATATTCTCTTTATCAAATCCATAAACACAGAAGGTGCATTGGCTAAAGCTAAAGGAATAACAAGAAATCCGTAGTGTCTGTACCAGGTTTTAAAAGTAGTTTTTGGCACATCTAAATCTTTAGCTCGTGATTGATAATATCTAGAACAGAGATCAATCTTTGAAACAACTGTCGCACCTTTCAGCTAATCAAACAAATCATCGATACGTGGCAAAAGATACTTGTTCTTTATCATGACTTTGTTCAGCTATCGATAGTCGATACAAAACTGCATTGACCCATCCTTTTTCTTAACAAATAATAGAAGAGCACCCGAGGAAGAAAAACTGGTCCAAACAAAGCCTCTGTCTGTCAACTCTTGCAACTGTGCTTTCAACTCTTTCAATTCTATAGATGCCATTCTGTACGGATCTATTGATATCAGGGAAGTTCCCGGTATTAACTCAATAGAAAAATCAATCTCTCTGACTAGCAATAACAATGGTAATTCTTCTGGGAAGACATCTGAGAATTCACAAATAGTTGGAACCAATTCTAATTTCAACTCTGAAATCCTGGAATTAAATATATATTCTAAATACACCTCATAGCCCTTTCTAACATATTTTTGTGCCAACATAGCTAAAATCACATTAGATGTACAATCATTTCCATCTGATTCAACTTGGATTATTTCACCATTCTGACATTTCAACATAATTTTCTTTCATCTACAATTCATAGCGCATCATGCAGAGTTAACCAGTCCATATCCAGAATCATATCAAACTTATTAAATGGCAACAACATCAAATCAGCCAGAAAGATGCAATCTTGAATCATTAAAGGATAGTTTTTAAAAACTTTATCAACTAACACATGCTGACCTAAAGGATTCATTACTTTAACCATAAAGGTATTTTCTTATTTAACACTAAAGTTGTGCATACATAAGAATACATTTATCTCGGAGCAATCAAAGCATTAGCATTAGTATCAAAGATAGAAGATGTACCAATGATAACATAAGGTGTCGAAGCTTCCTCTCAAGCCCGAATTGCATAAGCCTTAGCTGGTGCCCGTGCCTCAAATCTAATAGTAGAATATTTCTTTCCACTTCGACTATTACTCGCATTTCCACTATTTTGGGGTGGTCTCCCTCTTGTAGTCGTGCTACTCAAATGAGTGTTCTAAGCTTTCTCTTTATTTGATCTTTTAGGGCAGTCTCTAAGGAAATGATCATAAGAACCACATTTGAAGCAGAATCCATCTTTCAATCTACACTCTTCGAAATGTCATCTATTACATTGTTGACATTCAGGTTTGTTATTTCTATCACTGCCCACACTCCCTATAGATGTAGCCTGAGGACTTGAACTCCAATGTTGCTTTCCTTTATCTCTCCCCGAGAATCCCACTGAAGCTGATGAACGGCTATGAAATTCCTTTAATTTCTTCGATGGAGATGAGAATGACTTTCTCATACGTTGTTTACCCATGTCACGAGCCTCAAAATTTACTTTCCTTTTAGCTTTATTAAGTTCTTCGAGTTTATGTGCTCGATCCACTAAAACCACAAATTCTTACAATTTTGGAATTTCAACTAACAACTTGATGTCTTCATTTAAACTTTCTTCAAACCAGGTAGACATAACAGCCTTTGATAGTATACACCCTGAGCATATTTCCTGAGTCACACAAATTCTTTCTCATACTCAACTACAGTTATACGACCTTTTTTCAACTCAAGAAATTCTTTTCGTTTCTTGTCGAGAAATCGCTGGCTAACATATTTCTTCCTAAATTCTATTTGAAAGAAATCCTAGTTCACACGGTCTTTAGGTACTACTGCGATCAAGGTATTCCACCACTGATACACTGAATCTTTCAATAAAGATATTGCACACTTTAAACATTCAACTAGTGTACAAGATAATTCATAGAAAACCCTCATAGTGTTTTCCAACCAAAACTCAACTTTTTTAGGATCATCTTCAACTGTACCACTAAACTCTTCAGCCCTGTATTTACGTATTTTATCAGCTGGAGGGTTCCTCATACATACTTGTTCCAAACCTTGAGGAATAATAGGGACAGGTTGGCTACGGGAGGGGGTAGAGGTTGTTGAGCTAACGTGTTTGTTCTCACAAACTGAGAGAACCATTCAGACATCATCTGGAAGAAGGCTTCTTTCGCCTCATTTCCCTAGCCCTCAGCTGGGCCCACTACCACTACTAGGTGCTCTGTGTAGGGAGGCTTGAGGGTTACTTTCAACCTCATCATAATTGACTCGGTTGGATGACATCTTATCGATACAAAAATATAGTTCAATTTCAGTCAGGAGATATCACACTATCGTAGGTTATATAATGGCATGTATTTCTAAACTCCATACATTCTAAGTTTAGTATGAGAATCGACTAAATCGTAGCTCTGTACCACTAAATGTAACATCTTTAACCCCTATCCATCGTCAAATTAGAGTTACAGAGCATTATTGTACAATCAGGAAACATTTATTATCATAATGTTAAATAGATTAAACATATTATAAACTATTCAATCGCATGCATTTTGTCCCTAATTCGAGCCTTTGAGGCCTTAAAAAGAACTTTAAAGTAATTCAAGACTAATTTGAAACAAAATAGAAGTTTCAGGAAAAAGTTGCAAAATTTGGAAAATAAAGGTCACACTGCCGTGTAACTTTTGAACAAAGGAAATACGACCATGTCCTAGCCTATGTCCTTACCCTTGTAACTCACTAAGTTGCCCCACACGCTCAGGTGACAGGCCGTGTGCTAGGCTATGTAACTCTCTGAGTTGCCACACACGCCTGTGTGCCAGGCCATGTGCTAGGCCGTGTAACTCACTGGCTTGGAACACTAAGAAATCTCAAATGACACATGGCTGTGCTGCCAGGCCGTGTGACAATCCATGTCTCAGGCTGTGTGAACCCAAAATTTACCTAAAATCAAGCCATTTTATACCCAATTCAAGACCAGCACTTGAAACATTCAAGACTATTTTATACCTAAAAAACGGGACCTCAGCCATCGGTAGGACATTCAAGACCAGCAGCCGAAACATGGAATCCCTAATGACATGTAATTTGTGTACTAAGAATTCTTAAGGTTGAATCGGGACTTGTCTTCCATCAATTCATCATAACAATTATACATTTGTATTTTAATTCATTCACATTAAAACAACATAGTAAACATTCAATTTAAACAACATTAAAATGATTACAGTTCATACAAACTTACCTTGATCACCAAGGCATAAAAGTAAAGTCGAACTAATCCAAAGATTTAGCTTTTCCTCGATATAGATCTGATTGTGGTTTATCTTGATCTAAATAAATGATTTCATTCAATTAAGTACTTCTAAGATTGAATTTAACCCATAACTAATAATTATGCAAAATTACAAATTTACCCCTAATACTTTTACTTTTTACAATTTAATCCTTAAACCCATAACTTTGAATTTAACCATTTTAACCCAAGTCCAATTTAACCCATGTTTCAAGGGAATTTAAAACAAATCATATTTATCAACAAATCACAATAAAACCTATATATTTATCGCTTTAACAATTTAATCCCTAATTCCAAAATTCATCAAAAATCACTTAACAAAACTTGCTTATTTTACAACAAAGATTAATAATCTAGCAACTAACATAAAAAAAGATCAAAAAAATCCATGGCCAGTCCCTCAAATTTTAACAATTTTTCAAATTAACCCTCGACTAGCTGGATTAAGCTAAAATGGACTCAAAAACATAAAAATCATTAAAAACGAGAGTGAAATCACTTGCCATGCAAGCATGTTAGTTGGTCGAACCATAGAACCCTAAAATGAATATTCTTTCCTTAAATTTTTAGTTGAAAAGATGATTAAAGATGATGAAGCCAATTTTGTTTTATTTAATTTAGGTTTTATTTGTTCAAATACCATTTTTACCTTTAAAAACTCTCACAATTTCAATGAAACCGTATCCGTGCACATCCACTAATTCATTAAATGGTCTATTTACCATTCAAGTCCTTTATTTTAAGATTTCATAGCCATTAGATCACTTTATCTAATAGAACTCAACTTTTATACTTTTTATGATTTAGTCCTTTTCACTTAATTAACTATGTAAACTTCAAAATTTCTTAACAAAATTTTAATAAGACCTTAATATAATCATGTAAACATTAAAATAATAACTTACTCATCAGAATTATAGTCCCAAAACTACTAAAAATGGGTTGTTACATGTGACATGTCTACTGATATAAGTTGTCTTTTCGTATTACAATCCGATCATGTAATACTACTTAGTATTAGTTAAACATGAGACAATCCGTAGGTTAATGTTTGCTTCTATTTTGCTTTACATGCAAAAACCACTTGGTGACAATATACAAAAGGTATTAATGTGATTAATGATTAATTTTATTAATCAATCTATTCAAAAAAGTTAAGAGTGTACATAGACAAAAATGCTACACTTAGGGCACCATATCCAACATGCATAACATAGCATACATGAGACTTCCAATTGTTGAAGAGTAAGGAACCTTTCTTCTATATTATCTTTCTCTCGCTATCTTAGGGCAGTCCTCCAAAGAAAGATTTAATCCCAAAACAGAGGGTTGTGAACCTTTTTTTGACTCATTGTAAAATGTTCTAATATCTTATCTATGTATGAAGCTTATGATAAAACTAATGTTCTAATATCTTATCTATGGATGAAGCTTATGATAAAACTATCACTTTATTCTTCCATCCCTTAGGATTCGAATTTCTAGAACATAGTTAACTTCACCTAAATCCTTCATGCAAAATTGTTGGGTTTACTATAGTTTAACCGATGACAATATCCCTAGATCATTCCCAATGAGTAGAAGGTTCATCAATGTTTTTCTCAAATCCAAAAGTTTTGATAGCTTGATAAAATATATGATTCCATGAGTGGGATGCTTGCTTAAGCCCATATATGGATCTTAGCAACTTGTAAACTTTATACTTATTTCCTTTAGCTATAGATTTAGTGGATTACACCATGTAGATGCTTTCTTTAAATATAGCCATTCAAAATCACTATCTTGACATCCATTTCCAGATTTCATAATTAAGAGCTGGTGCAATAGATAAAAGAATTCAGATTGACTTTAGCGTGGCTATCGTAGCTTTTTTCTTACAAGTATGACCTTTCAGGTTTGAACCTTTCTTTCTGCATTTCTTTCCCTCTTGTATATCCATTTACACTCAATAGGTTTTATCCCTTCTAGTAAGTCTATAAATTCTCACACAGAATTGGATTTCATAGAATCCATCTTACCTTTCATAGCTACTTGCCTCAACACTTTGCATTGCTTCGCCACATATGAGTGGGTCATCATCTTCTAGTTTGATAGTTTCTATGTCAAAAACACTTCTGCCACTTACAAAGAAATCTTGCCTTTTAGAGACCCTCTGAGTATGACGAGGCTCCTTATGTTGTTAACAATTTATTTGTCTACTATTTTGAATAGAATTTAGAACTGTAACGAAATGGTTTTCATTATTTCTTGAAAGTTCCTCAAGAAACAATCTATTATAAGGTTTATATTCATTCATGTTACTTTCATCAAGGAAAGGGGCATGACTCAACACCATAATGATTTGAACATTCGAGTTATAAAATAAACCTCTATTTGTTCTTTTTGTATAACCTACAAACATGTACAATTATGTTCTTGAATCTAACATCCTTGCATCCTTGTTTAGTACATGGGTTGGGCATCCCCAAATTCTAAAGTGATTTAGACTTGGCTTCTTTCCATGCTACAATTCATATGGAGCTTTAGGTGCAACCTTAGTTTGGTACATCATTTAGAATATAACAAAGCCGTTTGTAATGCATATCCCCAAAAGGATATTGGTAGTTTTGATGAACTTAACATCGAATGAACAATACCAAAAAAATTTTTGTTCCTTCTTTCAGTCATGCCATTTTATTGTAGAGTAACTGACATGATTAACTAAGATAATATCCTTTTCCCTATAAGGTATCCTAATAACTCTTTCAATAAGTATTCCCACCTCGATCAGTCGAAGTGTCTTTATGGGTAAACTAAACTATTTCTCCACTTCTGCCTGAAACTCTTGAAATTTATCAAAGGTTTCACTCTTACGGTACATTAGGTACAGATACCCATATTTGGAATAATCATCTATAAAGGTTACAAAATAATCGTAAACATCTCTTACCTTAACATTCATGGGACCACATACATTAGTGTGCATGAGTTTTAAAGGTAAATCAACCCTTGTACCTTTTACATTAAAATATTGTTTGGTCATCTTACCATTCAAGAAAAATTAATATTGTGGAAGACACACCTCTTTAAGTGAACTTAAACTGTCATCTTTCATAAATCTAGTGATTCTTTCTTGGTTACTATGACCAAGTCTTAAATACCATAAGAACACCTTATTAAAATGAGAAATTTAAGTTTCTCATTCATAATTTCAATTTCAAGCAGTGAGTACATCTTTGCTTTGGTAAATTAGAGGTTATTTTGCATCCTTCCATTACAAATAAGAAAAATGGTTCTTATGACTTACAATCCCTTTATTGAAAGCCATGAAAAATCCTTCTTAAAATAAACATGAAATAGAAATTGAATTTCTTCTAAAAGTAGGTACATAAAAAAATGTCTTTTAAAACAATATTCCTAAAATTATTAAAATACATATGCACTTCTGCAACATCTTAAGCCATCACACTCCTCCTATCTTTGGCTTGCAAAGAGAGTTTTGTATTTTGAAGGCTTCTCATTTTCTTGAACCCTTGCAAAGAAATACAAACATATTTAGTGGCTTTAGAATCAATGACCCGATGGTCTATTGAATCCTCCACTAAACAAGTTTCTATAACAAAGAGTTCCATTACCTTTAGAGGCTTGGAAGTTCTTTCTTCTTGCAGAAGAAACATTTGGACTTAGATAAGTCATTTGGCTTCCTAGGCTTCTTCTCCACTTTTCGTGGACGTAAATTCATAGCCTTTTTCTTAGCTTGCTTTCCCACCCCATCAGAGGAAGATGCAACTGCTAAATTTTCTTTTGCGTTTTAGACTTGTTGATCTCTATTCAACTTCAACTCATAGTATTGGAGTTCCCTCATGAGTTGTTTAAAATAAAACTATTTGTTTCTATAATTTGTAAATGACCTTGAAGACAACAAAATCCTTAGGCAAGCTTTTAAACACTATCTCAATTTTAGTTTTCACATCTAATTGATCTATCATAATTCGATGTAGTAGATTAAACTAGCTTTTGCATTTAAGGAGCTTGAATACAAGCATTTTCGTTATGTTTTAGTTAAGTTTTCTTAGTTTTATTTGTATTCAATAAAATGTGCAATTTGAGTCTTTTATTGACCTTAGGGTCAAATGAGGCCTAAGAGTGAAGTAACGCACTTTGTGAGTGTACATGAGACTACTAGAAGATGTACTAAATGAATATTGGTCACTATGTCACAACACAAATGACTCAATGTCACAACATAAGAAACAAAATGGAGAAAGCTTAAGTCTACCTTCAATGTCTTGACATAGAGTAAGGGTGTCACAACATACCCTTGAAGACATCTCAAAGAGGAGTATGTTGTGACCTCTATCGCGACACAGGTCCTCGTGTGCTACAACATCATCTTTGTGAC
The DNA here is from genome assembly GCA_025698465.1 of Gossypium longicalyx. Taxonomy (NCBI): domain Eukaryota; kingdom Viridiplantae; phylum Streptophyta; class Magnoliopsida; order Malvales; family Malvaceae; genus Gossypium; species Gossypium longicalyx. The sequence continues at coordinate 82,834,675 of CM047002.1, forward strand.
AGAAATAAAACACGAAATAGGAGTGTTTTGGTCTACACAATCAAACTTTAAACTCAAGGACGTCAACTAACCTATGGTTAAGGACGACGACCACATAAAAGCTCTAAATAGACTCCTTTGGCACATGTTATGGACACCATTCCTTTAGCCTAAATTCTCTGTGTAAAATTTAGTTTAGTTTTCTTTCATTCTTAGGTTTTAGATTTCTTTCTGTTGTTCTTGTTCAGTTCAAGAGATCTGAATTGTGGAAGCATTCAAACTTTGTGGATTCACAATTAATCTCAATACAATTAAGATTTTTTTGTTTACATTGTCTTGTTGATTTAATTAACATTCTTTCTCTTTATATTGATTTCATATTGTCTATGAAAGCCATGAGGATCTAATCCTGCTATGTAGGATTAGCGAGTAGAGGTATTATCTATCAACTATTTTGTAGGCTTACTCAACGGATCAGTTGTTTGAGAAAGTTAGAACGTAAAATAAACTATGGGCCTAACAACCCCGGGAAGTCATCAAGGTGGGAATTAACCCAAAATTGGTATTGCCCATTCGTGAACACCTTCACCCCAAGCCAGTCTGGATTGTGACGTAGAAGATAAGTAGTTCTTGCTGACTCGCTGTGTTAGTGGAAGATCAGAAGATCTTGCTAGGGTAGCGGCTAGTTGATTGATGAGGAACCTGAAGCAACAGTTGATGGGGAGTACCAAAGCGTGCTAATCACCCATAATCGAGATTTTATTTACTCTACTCTTCTATCTCTTGAATTTTCTTTATTTTATGTTATTTTTAATTTTATTATTATAAAAACCTTAAGAAACCTTTTTCTTTGTACTCGTACTATAATTTATTTAAAGTACTAATTAGATGTCTTAATGTTTAGAATAGAATTGATCTAGCAGTTTCCTTTCTTGGGGATGATCATCGAAGTACTCACCTACTTCATTATAAAAAATATATTACAACTTGACCCATATACTTGTTGATATCGCCTCATAGTTCTCTATTTTGTTGCATTATTCACATTTTATACGTTAGTACATCCGGAGGCAATCAAGTTGCTCGCACCATTGTTAGGGAGGTAATGTCACTAGTTTAATTTTAATCTTTTCACTTTAATTAGAAAAATTAGGAAATTTTTAAGTTATAGATACACCTTTATGAATAGAACGTACAAGGATGCGTACGAAATCATTGAGAAAATGGCACTAAACTCTTGTCTGTTGCTAATTGAATGATTCACATAAGACCAAAAACCCACCACGATAAAAGCTATCAAAGAGGAGGACAAGTATCAACAATTAGTGGATAATCTCAATCGTATTGAATCTGCTTCTACACTGTCTATGCGTTGGGGAGATAAAACAATCTTCCACTATGAACAATTATGTCGAGGATGTAAATTACATCAGAAATAGGGGTGGAAACACTTATTCGAATACATATAATCCCCGCTACAGAGATCGCTCGAATCTGAGATAGGGAGGGAACCAAGGAGCAGGTAATAATTCAAATCAAGCTAAAAATACTAATTATCAACCTCTTTACTTGTAAAAACCTCAGGATAGGACCAACCCAAATGACCATACTGCATATGGTCAATGTTTGGATAAAATTGAGGGAGAGATGCAGTTAATGAGAACTGATGTCAAGTAAGTTTAGCCTGAGTGCACCAACTCAACAAGGATGTTGCCAAAGCTCGAGGATTGAATGAGCCAATTGATGAGCATGATGGACGACATCAAAAGTCAAATTGGCACAGGTATTCCCAGCAATATAGAAGACAATCCACGGAGGGAAGGTGAGGAGCACGTGAAGCCGAAAGCACTTCGATCAGGAAAAGTACTGAGTAACCTAGAAAACCCTACTTCAAAGGTAATTGTAGAGAATATTGATGACCCTCAAGAGGGATCTCAAGAAGCTGAAGATGAATAGAAGCCAAAAGAGGTAAGGATACTGGCGAGTGAACTAGAAAAATAATCACCTACAGATGCCGGAATCACACATAGTAAGAATATGAATTTCCATCCAATTAATAATTGAGCATAATTCCTTATGTATTTATACATATTAATAATAATTCAACATTTGATCATTATTCCAACTTAAATAAAGCTTCGTGGGAAGTTACTTAACTAGAATCATCTTGAGTGTATAACCATCAACTCAACAATCATAATAAATATGTACTTTAATATGATTCATCGTGGGATAGCCATAATGAGGATCATATATGACTAGTTGTCCTTTTAAAGAAAATCTCCCCAGTGAAATTCTCATGATAATACTTAATCTGCGGTGCAACTAGGGTAAAACCAGCTCAAAGTATTATCATGTCATCACACAAAGTCCATTGATAGAGGCTGTAGGTCTTGTTTAAGGACCTTCTCCAACTCAATATTTTAAAACACTATGCAAGGTTTTTATTCTAGTCTCAATCATGAATGATTAAATATGCAATGACAAGTATAAGTGACATTCCTTTCCTAAACTATGTGGCATTCTTATTATATATGCATGAACATACTTTGTAAATTAAATTTCACATAATCTCATATAACATGCTATAAATTTCTAGTAAATTGACTCTGACTAGCAAAAGATTTCCATGGTTCCATCATAAGGAAAACTAAAATAATTAAAATTACAATTCTTTCCAAAGCAATCTTTGGGTCTACTAGATAAAAGGAAAATATCAAGTCGGTTCTACCAAAAAGATCCCAATATCTTAATTAAACCCAAATCTCAAAAATTCAAATAGTTAACCGAAAATGGGTTCCTTCATTGGGCCACCATCGGTCACCGGTAGTCAGGCTTAACTACTGCTAACCACTTCCAGCCACCGTTAGCCTTTACCATTGGTTCATGTCAAGTTTACACCACATTGTTCAGTTTTGGTTTGGATATCAACTGCAACATCATTCATTTCATTTCTCCAAGTTTCGTCGAAAATTTTAGGTTACAAAAATTTCCTAGTTCGTTTTTGGCTCACATGAAAATTTTCAATTTTACAAAAATTAAAATTAAAAAAAAATTAAACTTGCATGGAGATAATATTCCATGATCTAGTTACAAACTCAAATTTTATAAAAACCTAAATTAAAAGCAATCCAATATCTAGGAAGCACAACCTTTGGCAAAATTACTTTATAATAATAAAATAATTCATACATTCATCTACATACACAATATTCCAAAATATGCATATAATTTAAGAATTTCACCTATAATCTTATTTAATAAAAAAAATGAGAGATAGAGAGAAAATTACGTATATTGATTTATACTATAAACATTCCACAACTTGGTACTGATACCAATTGTTGGAAAAAGTGGTTTTAGAAAATAATATTTTTAGGCATAGTGGGGGTTTAAATTTTGGGTTTAATTTTTTTCTTAAAACTGAGCTTTGTGATATTTATAGTAATAAACTTTTAATTGAAATTATACATGTGCTTTGTATGAAGGAGGTCTAGGTTGTTTCTCGGCTTAAATAAATTGAACTAAGTGCGTAGGTGAAAAACCTTTGTTAACTTTAGTGGGAAAGTTAATTCTCCCTATTAATTGGAAACTTGGAGTATTTTCTCGAAAAATAAAATTTAATCTTTACAATTATTGATTAGTCCTTGCAATTCAACTTGTTTGTTGATTTAATTAGGTAAGTTCACATGGTGTGTTGTGTTGAAATTATTTATTTAAAATTATGAATATATATATGTTTAATTGAAATTTGGATTATATACAATTTGGTACCAAAGGTGAGACCCTAATTAATTCAGTAATGGTCTTGTACACATGTATTGTAACACCCCAAACCCGGCCTAGACGCTACGCCTGAATCTAGTGTGTCACATTGAAGTGTTTTAGCGAAAATCGTGTTTTCATTGAAAACCCTTCTTAAAATAAAAGAAACCCTAATTAACTAAAAAACACCCCTTCAGTTACGAAAACCTTGTTTAAAACATTTGATTAAAACAAAACTTAGTTGCGGAAACGTAGAAAACATACTACAATTTAGGAAATCCATGCTCAACTTCTTTCAATTACATTAAAATTAATAATAATTCAAGTGATAATAACACAATGAAAACCTTATTACAACCTAGTCTGGAACCTACTTAAAAAGAAGTAAAAACTTAATGCTTAAAAAAAAACCCAAGTCCAAATCATCTTGCTAGCTGGCCACTTAGAGTCCCTCCAAACATCGGACCTTCTATTGAGCATCACCTGAAAATAAAATAAAAGAGGGGGCGAGTTTTCGCAAACTCAGTGTGTACAACCCTCGAAGAAAACAAGCATTCAAAAAAAAACATCATTCATCATTCATCATTCATGCAATGCAATCCCATCCAAATTATCCATCCGCTACACACCGGCTCCGTCCCCCATTACACCATGTAGGGATATAAATATCGACCCACCCAACCCACACACCATGGTAGCCTGGTTGCAGAACTACCTTCATTTACATATTGGGCTTTAAAAGCCGTCGGTGGATCCACGATTGTCAAGCAACCATGCGATCATCATATACTTCCTCCGTTCCATAATTCCCAACCCATATGCAACCTAAGCAGAATATCATATGTATTCATGTCGCATCCACAAAACTTACATTCAACACCTAAGGGTATTTTGGTCATTTTCGTCCCTAGGGCATTTTGGTAATTTTCCTTTAATTACGGTTTTCACTTATCTTGGCCTGTTAACAAGTCCTGTGAGCTAAGATGAACGAATACTGTGCACCAGGTAGGATTCTAGAGAAGAGGAGGTGGGTCATTAAGACCACATAAGTACCAAGCTCTGCCTAGATCTAATCCTAGACATGCATATACCCGTTGCCACACCTTAACCCTATGACTTGTCCACGGTCGTAAATAATTTAATTAAGTTTTATGTAGTCATCATATATTAGGCCCAAAACCCCTTATAGAGCCCAATCAAATTCACATACCTGGATCTGGCCCATTAAGCCCAATCATATTCATATGGCCCATTAGGCCCAAATCACATTTATATGGCCTGTTAGGCCCAGTCACATTCATATTCATACTTACATACAAGTTCCTATCACATAGCATCAATATTCAGTTTTTTCCTATTATGGGCCCAACAGCCCATCGGGCCCACTTAGCCCATTCCGGCCCATATGGCCAAATCACAACCCAAGTCCACGAAATCGCCCGTGGGCCTCAAGTAACCTATCGGTTTCCCCCTTATGAGTGTTCATGCACTCACAAGACTACCGTAGCCAAACTTTCGGCATTTCGGTATTTCATCTTTTTGGCTTTTCGACTTTTCAGCTTTTCGGCTTTTGTCGATTCATTATGTGTGTGTAGTGTATGTACACACCTGGTAAGCAAGCGTGCTGCGATTTTCATAGCCCAAACCTACAATCGATATCACTCAAAGATTAATCTCACATACTTATCAAATACTTTACCAAAAGCCGGAATCTCACCTTAACCTTACCTGAACGCTAAGCCTTTACTAGCTTCTACTTTGGTCATTAATCACGTATATCTCTCAGATCTGAAGAGCAAATCGATAGGAATCCAAAACTGAGATCTAACACTAATTCCCTACCAAAGTCGATTAGAAAAAAGTGAGGAACTAAATACTCGATACTTATCAAAAACCGATTGGGAGAGCGAACACTTACACTAGAATCGACTGGGTGGAAAGAGTAGTGGCGGCACCAAGGGTATTCGGCCAAAGGATATTCATCTCTTAGATATTTGATTAGAAACAACCGATTACTCGAGACCAAAGAAGAGAGGAAGAAGAATCAGCTAAAGCAAAGAAAATATTGAGTAGAGGAGAAATAAAATTTGGCACAAGGAAGAAGAAAAAGAAAAGAATGTAGAGAGTTTTCGGCTTTTAGAGAAAAGAGTTTCTAGCAACAGGGTGGAGGAAATTCGGCATTAGTTTCATACCCTAGCATTCGGCACCCATTTATAAGCCTTATAGCCGAATTTTCTCATGCCCAATTCCCCATTCGGTTCCATCACTTCTCCCTTCTTATCTCCTCGTTTTTCTCCCTGATAACCCCTTAATCCCTTCCTTAATTTTCTCTTCTGAACACTTCCCTTGGAGTCCACTTTCATGCCACTTCCATCCTTCTAGAAGGCTAAAATTAAACTTCTAAAAACACTAAGCTAGGATTCGAAACTTGGACCTCCTTGCTAGTTATTAACGCCACCTCCCTACACCCTAAGTGGTGTCACTTAGTCACTCCTCCACTGGGCTTTTTGATGCTATTTTCCCCAAAATTTATTTAAAAGCCCAACTACTTGCCAATCATAATTTTTTTAATAATTAAACTATAATTTCATTTACCCCTAAGTTTGAATTAAGACCTACTATAATTATCATTGGGCCAGAAATATAAAACACAATTTTTATCAAAACCAAAAACAAAGAAAGTTCAGGATTTCAGGAATTTTGGGTTTCGGGATTTTTGGGGCGTTACATGTAGATAGATTGATTACTGAGATCCAACATTTGTTGCGGAATTGAAGATACATGTAATATAGGTTTAGCTCAATGAGTAACCAAATGTTGTTTTAAAGGGTTTGCCTAGATGAGTAGCCTAACATGTATATTTACAAGTTTGGCCAAGCTATTTGATGTGTTGATATAAAGGTTTAACCTAGACGGGCAACTTGACTTGAATATATGTTTAGCTCGGATGAGTAACAAATGTGGTTAGTATCAATGTATTTGAGATCATTTACTGTGCTTCATCAGGTAATACTATCAATATGGTATGAGAAAACGAGGTGACACAAAATGTATTTGATGTTCAAATATGGTATTAATGAATTATTTGAATATAAATCTTCAGTATCCATGTATGACTACTTATATGATATGAATTAGTACGTTATAAATTTGGTACATTGTATGATTGAATGTTTGATTTATTTATTTATGGTTTATTTGACAGTAGTTTTTCTGACAACAACTGTACCATCTTGTAGCTCAAACCCGATGATCGGATTAGGCGATGGGTGTTACAATATACCATTACGAAATTTACTTGATTAAGTGCTCGTCCAATGACCTTTTCATAAGTGTGTTACCCTAATACAATATCCTTAATCTTTTTGGGGTAAAATTCGTTCTCCCAATATAATCCTATTTTATCACATGGTTTGCATTACATATTTCGATATGAAAAAGACAATTACTAACTAGAACGATGGAAATGTGCAAGTCTTTACAATCGCAACAAGTAATAAAGTGACAAGTAAATGTCGAGTTATCGTACCCACAGAGACTGTGAATAGAATTATTTGTGAATACAATTAAAAACACTTTACTGAAGAAAAATATTTTGATTTGAGGAGGTGATTAAAAACTAAGATTTTTAACTAAGTAAAATAAATAAAGAGGAAATAAAAGTTCCAATGCACAATTTCAAAAGATGATTTTAATCAAGATGACCTAATTGTGTTAGGTTAATTACATTTCTTAACTTATAATTACTAAACTAATGTTCATGTTGTTACGAATAAATTCACGGCAACTTGGTAATTTGCTAACTTATGAACATACTCACCTACAAATTTCCATTTATCTCTTGACTATATCTTTATGTCAATTCAACCGATTAAACAAATTTTAATAAGGAAATATGTTAATGCACATACATACTTATGAAATTAAAAATAATCTCTTGTACACATCTCTATGCCAATACAAACAATTAATTTAATCTCATAAGCACATAAAAGATTACACGAGGTAACAATGTGTTCCTACCTTGAAACAGTTTCATCACAATAGTTTTGCAAGTTATGCAATGCTAATATACCGTTGCTAATTTAAGCCTCAGCTACCTTAGATGATTAAACATGCACTAATTAAGTATCATGTCAATTAATTACAATTTCAATCAATTTAAATAATTAATTCATTAGTTACCTACAATTGTAATGCAAGAATAACTTAGTCATTGTTTTACTTAATCAAACATCTTACAAATGACTATAACAACACAAACACAATTTTAATAAATTAAGTGGAAAAAATGCAATCAACCTAACACGAATTAAATTTAAGCCATATTAATTAAATTAAACATATCAACATCACAATTATTTATAGACATGTTCATAACAACAAAAATAAAATTAAAAGGATAAGGAACAAGAATCAAATTCGGTGTTTCTCTGATATTTGACTAGTTTGCTCTGTTCCTATTTCTCTGATTGTTCTTGTTGAACCGAGACTTTCGTGAACACTTGAATGGTGCTCCAAATGGCTGTTGAAGGAATCTTTTTCAAGAGGTGAAATCGAAAAGGGAATGGGGAAGAAAATCAACAAGAACGGAAGGGGATTGAAGATAGAAAGTGAGAGAGAAGTGAAAGGATTAGAGGTTTGAGATGCGTTTCAAATGAGCAGCCAAGGGGGGTTTTTATAGGCTGAGTAGACTGTTAAAAATAGCAAAAATCATCAGCCATAGAGTCCCCCCATGGTCGGCCACACATGTGGCAAGATTGAAGGTTTCAAACTTGCTATTTTATAGTAGGGGTAAATCTAGGAAAGCATGATAAGTGGAGGGGTTTGAATGCAAATTCAAGGAGTCTTAACGGGCTGTTTTGCCAGCCAAATAATCAGCCAAACAAGCTGATTGGGTCAGCATGTGGGACAATTTTGGGTAGCCCAGTGCTCAATTGGATCGGATTTCTTGGTTTAGCTTAATTGGGCCTCTTTTCATAATTAATTAATAATAATTATTTAACCCAAAATAAATTAGATTAAAATTAAAATTAATTATATTATGATTTAATATTCATAATTTGGACTGTCTTTGGCTAAAAAATTAATTCACCTTGATGCTTCAAAAATCGCTTATCAGTTTTGCACTTCTTGTAGTGTCTGCCGAGCCAATTTTTGCCCTTTGTGCAAATTTGTCGAAAAATGATCAAAATTAATCAAAATTTATTATAAAATTAATTAAAATTTATTATAAAATTAATTAATATTCAACATGTTAATAATTTAAGTACGATTTAATTATTTTATAATTATATATATTTTTCGACAAGAATTACTAAGAATTTGCATGAATTTGAGTTAAAAAGGGCATGAAAAAGTGTGTATATTTTCGTGTTTCCATTAACACGTAGTAATTAAATCATTTGTCTTATGAAATATGACCTATGACCACGTTCCTTTCTCATATATCAACTAATGCCAATAGGAGGATATCATATACCCTTATAGGGCTATGAATTCCATTACTGTGCAATGATGTTACATCATGAAAATGTCATATGCCCAATGTCCCAGCTTTCAGTTTTTTAACTATTTAAACTTAGGCTTTCATTTAAATCAAAATATGCAAGTCATGCATGCATAGTCTATCATCCACTCTCGAATAAGGTATGTCGAATTATGAATGTCATTAGTGAATAATTCCATAAGCAGATTTAGGATAAATTCAACTTTGGTCATGTCCAATGTATTGGCTGTCTAGACAATGACATCTACGTCTGTATCTTCTAGGAGTTATTTGCTTCGATGCCCAAGACAAGTGATCTGTCATAATTCAATGTAGCAGATTAAACTTATTTTCACACTTTAGAAGCTTGAAAGAAAGCATTTTAATTAAGTTTTAGTTATGTTTTCGTAAGTTTTCTTAAAGTTAATGAAATGTGCAAATTGAGTCTTTTATTGACCTTAAGGATCAAATGAGGCCTAAGGGTGAGCTAATGAACTTTATAAGTGTGCATGAGACCATTAGAAGGTGTACTAAACTGATACTGGTCACTATGTCCCAACATGCAATGATTAATGTCACAACATAAGAAGCAGAATAGAGAAATCACGAGACCAACTTCGATGTCGCGACACAACCTAAGGGTGTCGCGAAATACCCCTGAAGATATCCCAAGATGATTATACTGACTCCTCTATAGCGACACAGGTCCTGGTGTATCGCGACATCGACTCTGGATAGAAATTGACATGAGCCATGAGGCGTTTTTATAATACCCCTAACCTGTAACTGTTGCTGGAATAGGTTAAGAGGCATTACCAAACTTGTAACTCAATTCAGAACAGTCATTTATCAAATGTCATCTTATTTCAATCAATATCATTCATTCACATTCAATATGTTCTTAAATCGAGCATATAAAGTTTAAATCATGCATTCAGAACTAAATCAGTAACACATGAAAAATTTGGAAACTTAGAAAAATTTCAGCATTTCAAGTATCACACGCCCGTGTGAACGGGCCGTGTGCCTCACATGGCTAATAGACACGCTCGTGTCTTAGACCGTGTGGAAACAGGGCATGCATACTGACTTAGGTCACACGGCTGACCACACGCACGTGTGTCTGGCCCGTGTGCCCATTCGAAATGGCCACACATGCCCATGTGCCATGGCTGTGTGCCACACACGGCCAGTAGACACGTCCATGTTTCCAGGCCGTGTAACTCATTGACATGATTTTTATTTAAGCTTCAAGGGACGCACGGCCGTGTATCAAGGCCATATGTCACACACAGTTGAGTTACACGCCCGTGTGCTCTACCCGTGTGAATGAAAATAGGTTATTTACAAGCCACATTTCTCACCCAAAACACATGAACCTACAATTATTCAAATGGTACCATTTCTATATACATATAAGCAACCAATCAATATCATTCAAGGCACATTTCATACTATATCATAATCTAATCATATCAATACTCAATCATCATCATTTACACATCCAAATATATCACTAACTTGACATGTTTTATGAGCAAATAAACACACACACACACATATATATATATATAACATGTCTATAACTCAACCTTTTAATCATACAATATGCCATACATAACAAAACATTTTCAATCCAAATATTACCATCATATATTCAAACCATTTGTCTATCTTCATTTCATCAACTACTTGCAAAACATGTCATATTTAGTACACATATACACAACCAAATATTTAGCCATGTTAAGCCAAATCACATGGCTTAAATACATCAATACATATAGGCTTCAATAGCTAAAATAACTTATACATCTCATATCTTCAACTAGCCTATACATGCCATATTACCACATTTCAAAGAGTTCAAAAATACCAAATCGACTCCTGGATGGTGTGATGAAATCATCGATCACTTCCAACCAGAGCGAGCTTCCAAATCACTATAAAATACAGAAAATAAACAGAGTAAGCTAATAGGCTTAGTAAGCTCGTATGACTAGTATGTACTATATACAAGTTAGCAATTAATTCAGAATTAGAGAAACATAAGGACATATAAATCAGCTACATCAAAATCAACACGTAATACAATAACAACCTGGTAATTCGTGTATGTATTCATCAGTTTTCACTTACATATCATATGAATTATTAAATATCACTTACTTGTCGAGCGTATCACGTATACCTGAACTGATTCATATCATCATTTTAATTCTCGTACCGTTATTTTCTCTATTGATACACGAAAATAACATCGAATATTCTGTATCTTGCACACTAATAAGCATATATGTGGTTAAACCACCTATATATCGATTCATATATATAACATTTTTTCGTACATCATTATAACCTATATTACCATTTCAAAACAATCCAACCAAATTTGCCAAATGCATAAGCATATAAATAATCAATACCATGTAATTCACATAACATTATGACAATTCATTTTTATTTGTATAAACTGTAATTTATTCATGTAACCAGTAGTTCATCCGTATAAATAATATTTCATCAGTAATAATAGTAATTCATCTGTATCAACACATATCTTATTCTTATGATCGTTAACAGTAATTATGCCCGCTGAACTACGTAGATCGGGTGATACACACTATTTGTATTCATCAAAAATCTGTCAATTCATTATCATTTTCGCGCTTTCGAGCTATGATCGGTAAGCTCCTCCTGAGTTGATGAATACTAAGCTCTATTGAGCTAAAATAGTAAACTCTATTAAACTAAACAGTACGCTCATAAGAGCTGAAATGGTAAGGTCTAATGAGCTGATAACAGTAAGCTCATACGAGTTGAAACGGTAAGCTCATATGAGTTGAAACAGTAAGCTCCAATGAGTTGAAACAGTAAGCTCTTACGAGCTGATATATCGGTAAGCTCATACGAGCTGTGGTGAGTTCGCAACAAATGCAGAAGCTCGACCAAATCGGTAACCCTAGTGACATGTCACTCGTATCTAACAAATTAATATGGTTCAAACGAGGCTCGGTAATTATCCAACTTCATCATTTAAACATTCAATGATCAATAATTTAATTTCTCAAATAATATCTATATATTCAATTCAATTAAATACATACATTTAAATACTCAATTCGCATACCTAATGCATATTTTCATACTGAATCCATGTAACATATATAACAATTGTAGCATTTCTTTTTCATTAATGTAAACAGTAATTTAACCATATAATCATTAATTCAAATTTCAAGTGGATTATTCATTCAACTTATACACATACATTTTAAACAATTACATGTATTTAATAATTTGGTTCTAGCTATATGAACTTACCTTAAGTTGCTCGAATAAAACTATTGGCTATTCGTCTCCTTTTCGTTTTCCCCAATCTAGTTCCGGTAATTGCTTACCTTGATCTAGATATAGAATCAAGTTCAGTATATTAACTTCCAAACTATTCAATTTAATATATAGTACATATTTTGGCAAAATTATGCTTTTTCCCCTAATGTTTTACATTTTTACAATTTAGTCATTGTTACGTAAAATTGCAAATTCATGCAATTTCAGGACAACCCATGATAGTAGAATTTTACCCATACTACTAGCAGCCCATATTTTCAATTTAATCGCACATCTAACCATGAATTTTACACTTTTCTCAATTTAGTCCTTAATTTACATTTTTGTCAAAAATCACTTTATAAAACTTGTTAATCTAGCTTCAAACATTAATAATCTATCATAAAACATCTAAACAAACAAGCATTCAAAAATGGAATCATTCAAAAATCTATTGTAGTTTTGAAAAGGAAGGTACGGGCTAGCTAAATTAAGCTGCAACAAGCTCAAAAACGTAGAAATCATTAAAAACTGAGCTAAAACCGTACCTTTATCAAGCTAATAGTGTGCCGAACCCAAGAAATCTTCCATGGTTGTTTTCTTTGTTCAATTTCAGTGGATGATATTGAAATGATTAAAGAAATTTTATTTATTTTTTACTTAATAAGCTTATAATTACCAAATACCAAAAATACCGTTATTAAACATTAAAATTTTCAAAATTACCTTGCCGCTATCATCCACTATCATGTTATTGGGCTATTTATTACTTAAAGAACTTTATTTTAATGTTCTATAGCTATTTGACACTTTTAGTTAATAGAACACAAGTTTTATGCTTTACGCGATTTAGTCCTTTTTACCGAATTAACCACTTAAACAGTAAAATTTCTTTACGAAATTTTCACACGAGTATTCTATCATACTGTAAACCTTAATAAAATAATAAAATAATAATTTTAAATTTGGATTTGTGGTCCCAAAACTACTGTTCCGATTAACCCTAAAAATAGGTTGTTACAACTCTCTCCACTTAGGGATTTTCGTCCCCGAAAATCTTACTAGGAAACAGATCAGAGTAATTTTTTTATAGACATTTCAGATTTTCACATAATCTCTTCAATCCTGTGTCGATACAAAAAGAAAACTTTTAGTAACGTATTCTTTTATTTTTCAGCTCTTTGATTTCTCAAGCTAAAATCCTAATCCGCTCTTCACTGTTTATTTATATATGAGTGTATCTCAATATCGATAGGAGAATTTATATGCAAAAGATCTGATCTATACCATCGCAACGTAGATACATGAAACACTGACTTAATTTTCTCATTAATCTCATACGACCCTATGAATCACGGACCCAACTTCTCTTTACAGCTAAATTGAGTAATGATATATCCACAGCAATACTTTCTCAAAGACTTAGTCCTTTAACCGCAACTCAGTGTTTTTACATTTCAAGTTCACATTATTTTTCTATCGATTTGAAATTGCTTTCTAACGGTTATAAATTACTTTCACTATCTCTTCAATCTCTTTGATCAGAACAACTTAGTGGATCTTTCTCTCACAAAGCTCTATCCAGTACAACGGAGTTTGGTAATTGCAACTATACAATACTTCATACAATGCCAACTTTATACTAATCTGATAACCATTATTATATGGAAACTCAACCAACAGTAAATGTCTTTCTCAGTTGCTTTAAAATTATAAAACACAGTAACAAAACATATTTCCAAGAATCTGAATCACTTTCTCAGATTAACCATCAGTTTGAGGATGAAATGTGGTATTAGAACTCAACCTCGTACCCAGAACTTACTGTAGTTTTCTACCGAATCACAATATAAACCTCGAGTCTCCACTTGAAATAATGGAGACTAACTCACTGTGAAATTTGAAAATCTCTGAAATATACAACTCAACTAGTTTCTCAAAAGAGAAATTTGTATGTATAGAAATAAATTTGCAGACATTTTAAACATTCAACAGTAACCCAGATAACATATTTCTTTTTCGGTGATAAGAATAATCCCAATACAGAATCTATCATAATACTATCCCATTTTTCACTCAGATATCATCTCAGACTGTAGCAATCCTGAAGGCACATGACAATCAGCTTAACTTACTAATACTTTAAACTTCTAAGTGTAGAGTCAGAAATATCCCGTTCATACCTGTCTATCGATACAACTATTTCAGATCATTAAACATCTTGTTATTTCCAGGAAGAATAGGTAAGTTACCACTGTGAGCTTCGTGTATCATTCACTGTAAAATCTCTAGATTTCTTGGTACTCGAACTCTATCTCAGAATAACAAATAACCATCGGTTCCAATCCAAAACTCTGAATCAAAAGACGTCTCCCAATGTACTCTTTTAGCATGCAATTTATTGCCTTATTTCTTAGTCCCAATGACTTGCTGAATAATCATCGATTTAGCTTTTTAACTTAGCTAATATCGAACCACCCTTCAATAAAGAAAACTGCATACTCATTACTCGTAAAGTACACAAAGATTTTCTGCTCCCAGTATCTGTGACTACAATCACTTTCCCCAGATGACAATCAATCGCTAATCCATAATCCTTCCACAATTAATAACTTAATTAACAAGTATCAAACCATTCAAAATTCATAAATGCTATAACTTTCTCTATCATAATAACTTTAATTTACAATATCATTTCTGAATTAAATCTGATCCAATAGTTATAATTCTATATCATGTCTTTAAGAATATGAATTCTTCACTTAGACTACCCGTCTGTTCACTCGTAAGCATACAAGATTTATTTTCTGAACCTACGGATAAACTCAAGTACACATAATTCAATTACTTTCAAGTGAATAACTCAATCAGATTAAACAAATGAGTCAGTCTCAATTGTCAATAATGCAGTTTGAAACAAAAGTGAAAATCAAATATAGTTCCAATAACAACAAATGCAGAATCACAACCTCTATAAATCTAATATTTGTATAGCAATGTTACTATGATCAAACCAAAAATTATAATCGAAGTAAATATAATTATATCCATTCAATAAATATCTTTCACAGATAACCATATAGAATCATAAGAAAACTGAGATACTGTAATCCCAAATATAATACTATACTGAAAGCACCCATATCAAATGGTAAATATCTCAATGATGTCTTGGAGGAAATCCAAAAGTAAAGCATCACTCATATGCACTGGAATCAACGGTAACAGAAGCAATATAATCTTCATATATATTCAACAGAACAATAACCAGTAGAAAAAAATACTAACTTCATACAGATTTTACCATCGACCTTCTATCGACACAATGTAATAGAATACCAGAAAAAGATAAAATAATGTCGAGCATAACCCGAACAGCCCAACAATGCTTTCGTATATTAGTATATTTAGATAACGTTCTCATATGATAAGAATTTCATCTGAAAATATACAGTTACAGATACCTCTAAGGATAGATGAACATGTAGAATACCTAGAAGAAATCATCAGACTTTACTTCAACTATAATCGTTGCACTCAGCTATCAGTACAATTCTAAAATTATTTCACTGTCTAATCCTATCATCACTAATCCCACATTATCTCATCCATTAATGAAAATCAATTCAGAACAAATTTTGGTAATACATTCTTTAATTATCATTCCTGAATAATTCAGTTAACTGAAGTAAATTTCTTCTTTAATAGCGACATTGCGTAATCCGAATGATCTTCTAAGCAATCTGTCATATCTTCCAGAACAGTCTTTACTTACTAACCCATTCTCATAACTGACCATATTATAATTCATTCAATCCTGGAACACTTTGATTTCATACTTGGGAACTTATTCAATCCTAATCTAGTAAATTTCATTATAACTCTATACTGGTAAGGGAGTGAAGGTCATAAAGCCTCATAATTTGACTTTCACATACACTCGCATATGACATAACATTTACCAATAACATAATGTTATAAACTATCATTCATACCTTTATGAGTTTCAACTCATCATAAACACATTTTACTCAAATATTTGAGTATCACATTCAGAACTATCAAAATTAGCTCAGTTGGAAAACACATCTATCTAATTAAAACAATTCTCGTTAGAGTCAGGAGATATCACACTATCATAGCTTAAAAATGGCATGTATAGCTAGACTCATATATGCTAAGTTAGTCCTAGAATCGACTAAACCGTAGCTCTGATAGCAACAAATGTAACATCCCTAATCCGTAACCGTCACCAGAATAGGTTAAGAGGCATTACCGGACTTATAACTCAATTCAGAACAATCATTTATCAAATGTCATCTCATTTTAGTAAATATCATTCATTCACATTCAATATGTACTTAAATCGAGCATACAAAGTTTAAATCATGCATTCAGAACCAAATCGGTAACACATGAAAAATTTGAAAACTTTGAAAATTTTCAACATTTCAAGTATCACACGCCCGTGTGAACACGTATGCCTCACACGACTAATAGACACGCCCGTGTCTTAGACCGTGTGGAAAGAGCGCATACATACTGACTTGAGTCACACAGCCGACCAAACGCACGTATGTCTGGTCCGTGTGCCCATTCGGAATGGCCACACACGCCCATGTGCCATGGCTGTGTGCCATAAACGGCTAGTAGACACGCCCATGTGTCTAGGCCATGTAACTCACTAACTTGATTTTTATTTAAGCTTCAGGGGATGCACGACTGTGTATCAAGGCCATATGTCACACAGGGTTGAGTTACACGTCCGTTTGCTCTGCCCGTGCGGATGAAAATAGGCTATTTACAAGCCACATTTCTTACCCAAAACACATGAACCTGCAATTATTCAAATGGTACCATTTCTATATATATATAAGCAACCAATCAATATCATTCAAGGCACTATCATAATCTAATCATATCAATACTCAATCATCATCATTTACACATCCAAATATAACTCGAACTTGACATGTTTTATGAGCAAATAAACACACACATATAAATATAACATGTTTATAACTCAACCTTTTAATCATACAATATGCCATACCTAACAAAACATTTTCAGTCCAAATATAACCATCACATATTCAAACCATTTGCCTATATTCATTTCATCAACTACTTGCCAAAACATGCCATGTTTAGTACACATATACACAACCAAATATTTAGCCAAGTTAAGCCAAATCACATGGCTTAAACACATCAATACATATAGGCTTCAATAGCTAAAATAATTTATACATCTCATATCTTCAACTAGCCTATGCATGCCATATTACCATATTTCAAAGAGTTCAAAAATACCAAATCGACTCTTGGATAGTATGATAAAATCTTCGATGACTTTCACCCAGAGCGAGCTTTTAAATCACTATAAAATATGAAAAATAAACAGAGTAAGCTAATAAGCTTAGTCGGCTCGTATGACTAGTATGTACTATATACAATTTAACAATTAATTAAGAATTAGAGAAACATAAGGACATATAAATTAGCTCCATCAAAATCAATACGTAATACAATAACAACCTGGTAGTTCCTATATGTATTCATCAGTTTTCACTTACATATCATATGAATTATTAAATATCACTTACTTGAAGAGTGTGTCACGTATACCTAAACTGATTCATATCATCATTTCAATTCTTGTACTGTTATTTTCTGTGTTTTTCCAAGAAAGTAACATCGAATATTATGTATCTTGCACACTAATAAGCATATATGTGGTTAAACCACCTATATATCGATTCACATATTTAACAATTGTTCGTACGTCATTGTAACCTATATTACCATTTCAATACAATCCAACCAAATTTGCCAAATGCATAAGCATATAAAATAATCAATACCATGTAATTCACATAACATTATGGCAGTTCATTTCTATTTGTATAAACTGTAATTCATTCATGTAACTAGTAGTTAGCCCGTATAAACAATAGTTCATCATTAATAACAGTAATTCGTTCGTATCAACACATATCTTATTCATATGATCGTTAACAGTAATTATGCCTGTTGAACTATGTAAAATATGGATAGATACTTGGGCGATACACACTAAGTGTATTTATAAAAAATTCATCAATTCATTATCATTTCTGCTCTTTAGAGCCGTGATCGGTAAGCTCATCTTGACCTGATGAACAGTAAGCTCTATTGAGCTGAACAGTAAGCTCATGCGAGCTGAAATGGTAAGGTCTAATGAGCTGATAACAGTAAGCTTTTACGAGTTGATAGTAAGCTCATACGAGTTGAAATGGTAAGCTCTAATGAGCTGAAACAATAAGCTCCAATGAGCTGAAACAATAAGCTCTTACGAGCTGATATATCGGTAAACTCATACGAGCTGTGGTGAGTCTGCAACAAATGCAAGAGCTCGACCAAATTGGCAACCCTAGTGACATGTCACTCGTATCTAACAAATTCATACGGTTAAAATGGGGCTCGGTAATTATCCAACTTCATCATTTAAGCATTCAATGATCAATAATTCAATTTCTCAAATCATATATATATTCAATTCAATTAAGTACATACATTTAAATACTCAATTCGCATACTCAATTTGCATACCTAATGCATATTATCATACCGAATCCATGTAACATATATAACAATTGTAGCATTTCTCTTTCATTCATGTAAACAGTGATTTAATCATATAATCAGTAATTCAAATTTCAAGTGGATTATTCATTCAACTTATACACATACATTTTAAAAAATTACATGTATTTAATAATTCGGTTCTAGGTATACAAACTTTCCTCGAGTTGCTCGAATAAAACTATTGGTTATTCATCTACATTTCATTTTCCCCGATATAGTTTTGGTAATTACTTATCTTAATCTAGATATAGTATCAAATTTAGTATGTTAACTTCCAAACTATTCAATTTAATATATAATACACATTTTGGAAAAATTACGCTTTTGCCCCTAATGTTTTACATTTTTACAATTTAGTCCTTATCACATAAAATTGCAAATTCATGCAATTTAGGGGCAACCCATGCTAGCCAAATTTTACCCATACTTCTAGCAGCCCATATTTTCAGTTTAATCACACATCTAACCATGAATTTTACATTTTTCTCAATTTAGTCCTTAATTGACATTTTTGTCAAAAATCACTTTATAAAACTTGTTATTCTAGCTTCAAACATTAATAATCTATCATGAAACATCTAAAAAACCAGGAATTCAACAATGGCATCATTCAAAATCAATAGTAGTTTCGAAAAGAAAGGTACATGTTAGCTAAATTAAGCTGCAACGAACTCAAAAACATAGAAATCATTAAAAATCGAGCTAAAACCGTACCTTAACCAAGCTAATAGTGTGCCAAACCCAAGAACTCTTCCATGGCTATTTTCTTTGCTCAATTTCGGTGGAAGATGATGAAATGAATAAAGAAATTTTATTTTATTTTTACTTAATAAGCTTATAATTACCAAATACCAAAATTACCCTTATTAAACATTAAAATTTTCAAAATTACCTAGCCACTATTGTCCACTATCATGTTATTAGGCTATTTGTTACATAAGAACCTTTATTTTAATGTTCTATAGCTATTTGACACTTTTAGCTAATAGAACACAAGTTTTATACTTTACGCGATTTAGTCCTTTTTACCGAATTAACCACTTAAACGATAAAATTTCTTTACGAAATTTTCACACTAGTATTCTATCATACTGTAAACCTTAATAAAAATGAAATAATTATTTTTAACTTCAGATTTGTGGTCCCAAAACCACTATTCTGATTAACCCTAAAAATGGTTTGTTATAGTTTTAGTCCGCGCAATCAAGCTTAAAGCTTAGGAACGTCAATTAACCTAGGGCTAAGGATGATGACCACCTGAAATCTATGAATAGGATCATTTATCACACATTAAAGACATCAATTTCTTAGCTTAGAATTCTGATTTTAAATTTAATTTAGTTTTTCTCTTTTATTATGTTTTAGATTTAATTTCAGTTTGTTCTTTGTTTTATGTCAAGTGATTTGATTTGTGGAGACAATCAAACTCATTGGATACTAGTTTATTCTTAACACAAATCATATTTTTTCTTGAACTCTATACTTTTGATTCGTTTATCATGTTCATTCTTTATATCGATTTTATATTGCTTATGAAAACCATGACGAACTAACCCCTCTATGGGGGACTAGCAAGTTGAGGTATGATCTGTTAACTTTTTTATAGGGTTACTCAACGTATTATCTATTTGGGAAAGGAAGAACTTAAACCCTAGGCTTGGCAACCCTAGGATGTCATCAAGGTGGGAATTAACCCAAAATTGATATGTCCTATTCGTGAACACCGTCATTCCAAGCCGGTCTAGACAATGAGATTGGAAGATAAGTAGTCCCTTCCAACTTGTTATTTCAGTGGAAGATCGGAAGATCCTATTAGGATAACAACTAGCTAATTAATAAGGAGCCCAAAGAAATAATTGATGGGGATTATCGAAGCGAGCTAATCACTCATACTCAAATTTGATTAATTCTACTTTTTCATCTCTTGATTTTATTTCTCTCTTTATTATGTTTTATTATTCCTTAAAAGTTCCTTTTATTTTGCTTGAGTACTATAACTGATTTAGAGTACTAATTAGATTTTTTAGTGTTTAGGTTAAAATAGATCTAGCACTAGCCTCCCTTGACTACGATCCTTGGAGTACTCATCTACTCTATTGTAACTATATTACAGCAGGAGCCATTTACTTACGGATATCGTCTCATTGTTATATATTTTACTGCAGTATCCACACTCTGGATGTTAGTATGTCTAGAGGCGGTTAAGTTGTTGGTGTCGTTGCCAGGGAGGCAATGTCACTAGTTTGATTTTAATTTTTGCACTTCAAAAAGAATAATTAGGAAATTTTTAGGCTATAGATATTATCTTTAATTTATTCAACTAACTAACGTCACTATTATTTATATGTTTTCTTAGAAGCCTTTAGTACACACTCTAAATTAGAACTACAGTCATCGTAAGTAAAGGAGATTGGTCCACGGGAGAATGGATAATTCTGATTATATGTGGACAGATGAAAACTTTGATTACGGTGCCAGTATTTACAAGGATGGGGTCTATAAGGACTGGGAGATATAAGAGAACCAAGAATTACTGTTGCTTGAATTAAGTCAACTTCGAGGAGAAACCTCAACTTTTTCCCTAGATGATAACAACCATATTAGTATAAAGGCATTAAGATGTGCCTAGTCTAGAATTGAGAAAAGGAGAAAATGCCACTAGAGATGCTTATGAGGGAAGGGAACTCCTATACTACTATCCATCTCAGCAGATAGAAGGATATCTAGATAAATTGAACGAAACAACAGGAAGAGAAGGTATATATCTAGTTGGGGAAATGGCCAGTTAATAGAAGAATTGGATAGGCATGGAACTCATCATCCCAGCAACTTCGAGTTCTTCCAATAAGGCCAGAACACAAGAATAAATAACACAAACCCACCAATAGACACAATGATATTCATGGCTGACTCAGTGGAAGAATGTCTGTCAATTCAAGAATTCACAAAGCAAAATAGAGATAAACCAACAATTCTAGCTGATAAGCCTGAATTGACTATCCTTTGCATATCCTTAGTCCTAAACCATGCACCCCCAAAATTTTATAATCTAAGAATTTTTCAGATGCTTAAAATCGAAAAAATAGATATTAACAGGACTTATGATCACATAGTAGGCCTCAATCAAGCTGGACAATTGATGAGCATAGGCATTAAGCTGCGGGTACCACGAGATACTCGATCCTTACAAGAGAATTATCTGCTACAAAATGGACCAATTCAAAAACTCGTAAAGTTAGAATCTAAGTGACGTAGTGGGAAATTCTTTGCCAATCATCCCCTCAAAAAATACTTCTGAAAAGTCATTTCTGATCGATGAGATGAACAAGAACGTAATAAGTGACAAGTATGAACTACCATTCTCAACCTCCTTACAAAGCAAGAATGTTATGCAAAAACTGAATTGGTTGTATGGTTACACGTTACTACAAAAACTAATAGTTATGATTTGCAAAAAAAATTGTCAGTGGTGGTTAAGGCTAGCCAAAAAGGCAAGTTTAGAGAGAGAGATAGTCGTAGATAAATAGAATGGCACAATGGGTGTTGGACCAATACAAAAAGAGATAATTTACACGAAGCACCTTGGTGTATATTGATTGAGCTATCGGATGAGTCTGGGAGTAACACCTAACATTTTTACATAAAAACTCTTAGTAACTGTACAAAATTGTATATTTCGCTAACCAATTAATTAACATATTACAAGAGTATCAAAAACATGGTTAACAGGCACTTGACGTACTCTGAGTGTTTAGAAATTTGGTAAACAGGGTCAACGTTGCAACACGGGCACTTCGTCTTGCAACACCATGGTCAGTAGCAAAGAATTACAAAAAAGTATCGATGTCGCAACACCACTGCCTTTTGTCGTGACATTGTGGACAATTTCCTAGAATTTCAAAACTGTAAGGTGTGTTGCAACATCAAACCTCGGTCCCTTGTGTTACGGCATCAATGTAATTTTCTACAGGGCCAACCCGATCGAACTTCACAACCTAACTTTTTAACCTTAAAAATACCCAAATTTTAACCTTAAAACACTAATTTTAAGCATAAAAACACACAACTAATATAGCCTAATCTAATCTTAACATCCAAACTCTTTTGAAACCACTCATTTCAAAACCCTTTTTTACAAAAAAATATAGGTTTTTAATCCTTCATCCCCAAGTATAAAAACCACATTTGAGGAAGTCATCATTAATAGATCAAAGAGGAAGCACATACGGGTTCAAGGAGGTTGAGGTTAAGTATTCTTGATTCTATCTTACTGTTCCATTGATTACTGTTTATCTACATTCTTGTTAGAAACTTTGATTAAAGAATGGCTCCACATAAGAGTGAGAGAACTACGGTCCAGAAAACATCAGATGTTTTTGGACCTAAAATGATTCCATAATCTAAATATGGAAAAATATTTTCTGGAATTGCATGGGAGACCATTAATTCAAGAACAAGGGTTCGAACCCTCCATGGTCCATTGCAAAGAAATTTGGACTTTGGTGTGATATAATCAATGGGAGCAGTTTTGTGTCACTCCCATTGGAAATGCAATCATACCCATAGTGCAAGAATTTTATGCATCCCTTAAGGATGAAATAATTAAAGGTAGGTATGGTGAAGTTTTAAGTGAGGTAACAGCACAAGGGAAGGAAGTTCCTACATCCCCTAGTGATATTTGTAAATTTTAAAATATTTCATATTATGAAAAAGATTTTATGGATAGCGCAGATTTGTACAAATTGAAAAACATTGATATGGAGGATGTTATAAAATATTTGACTCAGGGTAGGAGTAGTTGGAACTATTGGCTAGATATAAGGCTACCAACAAATTTCAATCAGATGATTATGTTTCATGTTGCCAAGAGTGGATGCAATTTACTGGCACCAGAATTGCACCCGAATTAAATGCTTCGAATGTTAATGTTTTTCGAGCTGTTTTGCTATATGGTATTTTGCAACTTAGATTTGTGTAAGGCGTTAGATCTTCCGAGAAATGAAATGATGCATGCAGAGCTAGGAAAATAGACTTTTCTTTCCTTATCTAGTGACAGCATTATGTTAAAAAGTGGAAATACAAATGAGTGAAAACAAACTGTTTATGAAGCCAACGAAGAGCATAATTGGAGGCACATATATACACAATACGTTAAGCTTTTGCGCAAGCAAATTACCAAATGGAAGCAAAGAATGAAGGAGAAGATGGATTTTCCGGCATCACTAAATTAAAAAAATAAGTCAAAGGCTAGAAAAGAAACCATTGGAAGCATAGAAGCATAGCTTGATGGAATGATTAGATGGATGTAGAAGATGGGACCAGTACTCTAACAATCTACAACAATGAATAGATTACAAGCTTAGAATTACCCTTCAATTTGTTCAGCTCAGCATTGACTCACCATGAGAGAGATGATGTAGGGACTAGTTTCGAAGATGGAGGGATGCACAAGATCCCCCGGGAACAAAGGATGAGAATGAAGCACCATTTTAGCTACAATTGTCTACTCCAAAGGGGCACATTATCCCAAGCCCCACCTATAATACACTCTTCATACGTGGGAGCTCCCACCAAATATATTGCTCGGGAAAGGGAAAAGCCTCGATGGAAATAAGGCGAGCGCTACATTGTGATGATAAGGAGGAGGATTGAACTTTGTTAAAATTCTACTTTTAAAAACTTATATTAATTTTCAGATATGTTTAATTTAACTTCGTGGAGTAAGATTAATAGTAGGCTCTTAGTTATGTTACGTTTTTGTTTAAGTTTTCTATGTAGGAACCCAACACAAAAGAGACACAAACAATTTGAGCTTGACATGATCAAAGGAGGAATCACCCACTATTAGCAGTTGAAACGACCACGATCAATCGGGTAACTTCTTTCCTTATCTTTTTTATGGGCTACACATTGAGGACAATGTGTTAACTAAAGTGTGGGAGGTAACATAGAAATTTTTTTAAAAATTTTTACATTTTTCTTTGATTTTTCTTGTCATTTGTGTGCTCAAGCATGTAGAAATGCAAGCGATTGGTTAGGAGCGTGTACATAGATTGCTTGTGTTTACAAATAAAGTTAGCATGATGATAGGTGTTTCTAAATTTATTATTATTAGGCTACTAAGTTCTATATGTTACACTATAAGTAGGCATTAAGCAATCAATTGTACTGAATGATATAGAAAATACAAGAAAACGAGCATGCTAGTATGAATGATAAATGGTTGAACTTGAGTTTGTTTGGTTGATTAAATTTGTGCATATTGAGATATTTAAGGGATGACCTAAGGCATTGTTTGGAATGTATCTAGAGCTAAAAAGAGGACATATATTTATTCACCTTAATTGCCAATTTTTGATCATGTTAACACTTCTTGATAAACATTATTACAAAATCTAAGCCTGAAATGTTGATTTGTATTTGCCCTTTTTTGTTGGTCCAACACTACACGACTATAGATGTCTGGCCATACATATTGATGGTTACATAGGTATATCATGGTAGATTTTATAAAAATAGAGTGAATAGGAAAGATTTGTGTGATATAGGAACAATGGGTTAGCTTAAAAGTACAAAACGAAAAGAAAAATTTAAAAAGAAAATTAATACGAGTAGAAAAAGTTCTTAAAAAGAAAAAAGCATTTATAAGTAAGATGAACTAAAAAAGAAAGTGGAAAAGTCACAAGAATAAGAAATACTCATTCATTGGTGCATAAAAACCCATAGGCTAGTCGTAGTCACTATGTCATGCTATGATTACCTATGTGGAGAAATAAGGAAGGTGAGAGATGGAGAAATAAGGCGGTGAGCGAGTAAAGGTCACTAAAGGGGGAAGAATAAGGATCGATACGATGTGCCAAACTATTTTCATGTTTGTAACCCTTTTGATACTTACTATTTTTTTAATTTCATACCTTTTCTATGCCTCAGAATGTTACAAGTCAAAAAGTCCTATGTCACCTAAATATCCTTATGCATGAACGAACATTATATTAAACAATCACATAAACTACTATTTGTATTCTACTAGTATAATCAAATTAATTGTATGATTTTTTGATGGATTCCTACAGGTGAGGCCCTTCATGATTGTATACTTTGTAATATACTGAACTTAGTTGTTTGTGGTCAGAAGTGGTAAATCAATTATTCATCATGTCAAAGTTATTCGTGAATATGAAATGTCCAGTAATGTGCTCCAATGTCAATACTTGTATTATATTTGCTCAAGTGTCATCTCTTCTTGTTCTTGTTTTTGTTTGTGTTGCCTGAGAACAAACAATGACTTAAGTGTAGGGCAGTTTGATCTGTCGTAATTCGGTGTAGTTTATTAAACTAGTTTTCGCACTTTATGAGCTTGAAAGCAAGAATTTTCATTAAGTTTTAGTTATGTTTTTGTAAGTTTTCTTAAAGTTATTAAATATGAAAATTGAATCTTTTATTGAACTTAGGGGACGAATGAGGCCTAAGGGTGAGCTAATAAACTTTATAAGTGTGCAGGAGACCATTAAAAAGCGTACTAAACTGATACTGGTCACTATGTAAAAACACAGAATGATAATATAGCAACATAAGGAGCAGAATAGAGAAATCACGAGACAACCTTTGATGTTGCGGTAGAGCCTAAAGGTGTCATGACATACCCCTGAAGATATCCCAAGAGAAGTATACTGACTCTTATGTCACGACACAGATCTTGGTGTGTCACAAAATCAAATCTGGATGAAAATTAACACAATCCATGGGGCGTTTTGGTCTGCACAATCAAACTTAAAGCTCGGGAATGTCAATTAACCTAGGGTTAAGGACGATGACCACCTGAAATCTATAAATAGGCTTATTTTTCACACATTACAGACACCAATTACATAGTTTAGAATTATGCTTTTAAATTCAGTTTAGTTTTTCTCTTTTCTTTTATTTTAGATTTACTTTCAATTTGTTCTTTATTCTATCTCAAGAGATCTGATTGTGGAGACAATCAAACTCTATGGATTCATGTTTCTCCTTAATACAAATCAGGCTTTTTCTTAAACCCTATACTTTCAATTCGTTTATCATGCTCATTATTTATATTGATTTTATATTGCTTAAGAAAACCATGAGAAAGTAATCCTCCTATTGGGGATTAGCAAGTAGAGGTATGATATGATAATTGTTTTATAAGGTTATTCAATGGATCAGTTGTTTGGGAAAGGAAAAACTTAAACCTTAGGAAGTTATCAAGGTGGGACTTAACCAAAAATTGGTATGGCCTATCCGCGAACACCTTCAACCCACGCTGGTCTGGACTATGAGGTCAGAAGATAAGTAGTCCTTGTTGACTTGTTACTTGAGTGGAAGATCAGAAGATCTTGCTAAGATAATGACTAGTTGCTTAACAAAGAGCCCAAAGTGAGTTAATCACTCTTACTCAGATTTGATTAATTTTACTTTTTCATCTCTCGATTTTTATTTCTCTCTTTATTATATTTTATTATTTCTTAAAAATTCATTTTATCATGCTTTCATACTATAACTAATTTAGAGTACTAATTAGATCTTTCAGTGTTTAGGTTAAAATTGATCTAGCACTAGCCTCCTTTGGGTACGATCTTTGGAGTACTCACCTACTCTGTTGTAACTATATTACAACTGGACCTATATGCTTATGGATACCGCCTCATTAATATTTCTTTTAGTGACACCCTGAAACTGTATCCATCGTCAAAACAGGGTTACGGAGCATTACTAGACTAATAGAGTAGTAAACCATTCAATTCATACATCAATGCAAAAATAATCTAATTACATTTAAATACATTCATAATGTCCCTTAATCGAGACCTCGAGGCCATAAAAATACTTTTAAAAGTTAAAAATTTTGGACTGCAGCGGTCACATAGCCATGTGGCCAGGCCGTGTGACTCACACAGCTGAGACACATGCCCTGTCTTAGGCCATGTGGACATTCGAAATAGGCACACAGGGTCGTGTCCCAGCCCATGTCCTAGCCTATGTAACTCACTGACTTGGGTCACACGGCTAAGCCATACGCTCGTGTGCCAGCCTTGTACCCTTTGAAATGACCTCACTCACCTGTGTGCCAAGCCGTGTGCTAGGCCGTGTAACAACCTGACTTGCATGCCTTAAACCTAAAGGGACACACAGCTGAGACATACGCCCGTGTCTTAGGCCGTGTGGACTTAAAATGTACCTTAATCAACAAGTTTACAATTTCAAGCTTAGTTGGAACCTAAGCAAACCATTTACCAATCAAAATACCTATCCAAAATGAAATTAATCATGCTAAAAACATACCAAATCACCCTAACCAATGCACCCTCATTGGTACCACAAGTATATATTAATTTATATCAAAACATAACATCAATTCAACCTATCAATTCATTCAAGATATCACCTATCAACACAAACTAAAACATACCATATCTTAGCTACTTAACAACCAATTAATCACATACTATTTTAACCATTCCAACAAGTATCAAATGACCATACTAACACATATAGATAAGGCACCAAAGTACCAAAAGAAAATCAACCAAAGCAATTTGTACAACCAAATTCATATTTAACTATTTACGTATCCAAAACATTAGTATCATCATACAACCTATTACATGCCATATAATATAAAATAAACATTTCAAAAGCTACCAAATTAAGCTGGAGAGTGTGACTTGAGTGCTGATCCGTTCGTCCAACCTTTCGAGTATCTACAAGAACAAATTTTAACACAAGTAAGCTCAATGAAGCTTAGTAAGTTCGACGTAATAAATCAATAATTCTTACCAAGGTGAATACAACAACTCAAAAAGTAATATAACAATCATGAAAGTTTCTTGTCATCCAAAATCCGAATTGGTAATTCAAAACTAATCCATTCAAGTCCCAAGTATATATAAAAAATTCGTCAGAATTACTTAACAAGTTAACCTACCGAGATTTTCAATCTGATGTGTAACAACCCCTCACCCGTATTCAACGCCAAAATAGGGTTACGGAGCATTGCCAAACTTATAACATAATTAAACATGCACTTCTCATATATTTTTCAACTTTATGTAATCATCATTCAAAAACAATCACATTGTCTTTAATACAAGCCTACGAGGCCCTGAACATGCATTCAGGATGGTTCGGGACTAAATCGACAACTCAGGAATTTTTTACAAAACTTAAAAAAATTTCAAATTATAGGGACACATGCCCGTATGGCCCGGCCGTATGTCTCACACGGCCAAAGACACGCCCGTGTCACAGGCCGTGTGGACATTCAAAATGGAATCACATGGTCATGTTCCAGCCCGCGTTTTACCCCATGTAACTCTCTAACTTGGGTCACATGGCCAACACACACGCTTGTGTGGCTAGCCCATGTGCCTTAAGAAATGGCCTCACATGGCCGTCTGCCAGGCTATGTGTTAGGCCCTGTCAAACCTGTAGAGTATACTAACTTATGCCACATGGCCAAGTCACACGCCCGTGTGCTGGGCCGTGTGGAGCATACTGACTTGATTTCTATTTCAACACCAGAGGACACACGACCGTGTAACCTAACCACGTGTCACACAAGGCTGAGACACATGCCCTGTCACACAAGGCTGAGACACATGCTCGTGTCTCTACCCGTGTGGACAAAAATAGGCTATCTACCAAGCCATTTTGCCACACAAACTTGCATAAACCTAAACCAACTGTAACACCCCTAACCTGTATCCATCGTCGGAATAGGGTCATAAAGCATTACAGAATAAAACACGATATCAAACAATTACATATAATATATATAATTATTCACGTAAACAAGCCTCGAAGGTTAATAAAAATTTATTTCATAACTTAATACAACTCTTAAATTTGAACATTTCATATCATATGTATATATAGTTATATCGTTCACATGTAACAATATAAAATATAATGCATCAACAATTTCTTATATACGGCACTAGCATAGTAATCTATATGAATCTCATATGTTTTACATATTAATACCATTAAAAGCAAGTATTTGGTTATAAGTCAACTCACTTCATTTCTTGGTCTAATTGGCTAATAAATATATATCATTATACACATTCACAACTTACACTTAATTAGCAAATTCATATAGCCACATACATAGGTATAAAGCACCCATAAATATGAACACCTTTACACACATACAAGGCACATAAAAACATAATTAATATAACAAGACCAAATGTCATATACGCATGTCTTAACTTAATTCATAAATGAGCACCAAAATATCTGCATATGTCTTTTTCTTTACCTATTAATTTCATAATTTACATTAACTCAATTACATTCATAATCAACCATTTGGCCAAATATATATATCATCATCACAAATGTTATGTATTTTAGTTACGCCCTCGATATAGATTCAATACAAGACCAAACATTTATATATAACCTAATCAATATAAATATGTAGATATGCATGGTGCGCATTCACCCTAAAACCAAGGCCACACTTAACATTTAAACATATTCTCGAACGATTGACCAAAGCAAATATGGGACATTTTTCATTGCTTATTATCTTGCTTAGCTAAAACATACTACTTTAAAACACATACACAACCAAAATTCTCATCATCGAATTTGCATAATTAAACTCATTAAACATTAATACTAAGAACATACTAAATCAAACTGAGCATTATAGGCAAGTCCACATAAATACCATATCTTAGTGTGAAGCACATCCAAAACAACCAAACATACTTACGACTGACTTCTCCATACCTCATGCAAAATCATTAACCAAATTCAATATTCAAACACATAACACATACTATATTCATTCATGGCATATAACATATTAATCAAAATGGACTTAAACCGTTATCATACCACTAGAACAGAATTCAAGTATAGAAATAATCCATTTTCACAAGGCCTTTATACAAAACCAAAGTTCAACATTTCCAAAACACATTCCAGCCTATACATGCCATGATTCGATTTTGACTTATAAAGGTACCAAAATAACTCATAGTGTGATGAACTTTACTGACGGTCCCTGAGCTCGTAGCTTGACTCCAAAATCTATAAAACGAAAACAAGTATACACACAATAAGCCATTATAACTTAGTAAGTCATAAGCAAATATACAACACGATAACAATATCAACTGGATTTAACCAAAACAACTTATAATATTATAACACATTTAAATCCAGACATATAAAGTTTAAATTACATATGTATTTATTCTTAGATATCACTTTGGTCGAATGCTCATGTAACCAAATTATCATTAATACCATTTAACTTTCACAACCAAATAATAATCACAAACCTAGTTCACATACCATAAACACATGAGCCCATGTATCACAATATAGTTTTATATACACATATTAATTATGTGGCTGAATATGCAGAATCACACATACATATAATTGAAACTCATTCAATAATATTCACAAGGCCGAATACACTTACATCATTTTAATTAGTAATAAGCTAATACATACCTGTCTATTTGTCTCGTTTATACACTCGAACATAACTTATCTTTGCCTGATGAACCATTTAGAATTGGGTAGGACACTCGAATAATCACACATATATCGTACAATGCCAACGTCCCAGATGTGGTCTTACATGTAACCACATATCGATGCCACTGTCCCAGACAGGGTCTTACTCGTACACATATATTGGAATCACATATAGATGCCATGGTCTTACTCGCACACATAAGTCGTAATCCTATGTCATGACATATGTATCCTAACTATTCCTAAGGTTCATATAGGACTTTCGAACGTTGTACCTCGGTCGAAACAAATACTTGATCATGGTTGCCAAACTTATACACATTCGGCAATTACATGTGTGAATTCATACATTACATACCAGCATATATATATAGCATTTAACTACAATTAGGCACGTCTATTTGCTTATAAACTTACCTCGGACGTTATAAAATGGATCAGGGCAGCTAGTCGACGACTTTCGTTTTCCCCCGATCTAAATCTGATTTCTTTGGTTCTTGATCTAAACAAATTCAAAGTAAGCTCATTCAAACATATTTTCATTCAATTTAGTCCAAAAACACATAAACTGGCAAATTACCATTTTACCCCTGGCATTTACAATTTTTACAATTTAATCATTATTGCGCAAAACACAAAATATGCAAAATTTCCCTATACCCATGTTGGGCCGAATTTTACCCATGCTTATACAAGTCCATATATTTCATTTATTTCACATTTTAGTCCCTAAAATTATTATTTACTCAAAATCACCAAAAACCTCCAATACAAAACATGTTAATCTAAAATATGTCTTCCATATTTCATCATCAAACAACAAAAATCACAAGCTCCCAACAATGGCATAACTCAATATATTCATCAAAATAAAAAATTCAAGCATGGGTTTTGTAGTACTCGAAGCAACGATCTCAAAAACGTAAAAATTATCAAAAATCGAGCTGAACAGTTACCTTGATTAAGCTTAGAACCAACCAAACCCTAGCTTCCTTTCTTTTCTTTTTCTTTTGTTTAGTTTCGTCAATGAAGAACAAATGAAATAAAATGAATTTGATAACTTTATTTTTAACTAATATATGTTTATTAACTAAATTACTTAAATAACCTTAATGAAATAATAATAAAATCATATAATATATTTCTTTTACCGTCCAAAAAATGTGCTAATGGAATATTTACAACATAAATACTCTAATTTAGAAAGTCATTAACAAATCATCCCTTTACAAATTAAACTACGAAATTTTAAATTTACGCGATTAAGTCTATTTATTTAATCGGACACTCAAACGATAAAATTAAATCACAAAAATTTCATAGATATAAATTCACACAAAATAAACACAGAAAATAATTTTTAAATATTTTTCTGACTCGGATTCGTGGTCCCGAAACCACCGTTTCGATTAGGGTCTAAATCGGGCTGTTATAACTCTCCCCCCTTAGGGATTTTTGTCCCCAAAAATCTTACCGGTGATAGGTTCAGATAGCATTCTCTCATTGCATCTTCTGGCTCCCATGTTGCTTCCTCAACCCCGTGTTTACACCACAGTACTTTAAGTAATGGAATCTTCTTATTTCGTAACTCTTTAATCTCGTGAGCTAGAATACGAATTGGTTCTTCCTCGTACGTCATATCAGGTTTAATCTCAAACTCAGACGAACTAATCACATGTGAAGGATCAGATCGATATCTAGGAAGCATCGAAACATGGAATACATTGTGGATCTTTTCTAACTCAGGTGGCAACAATAGTGTGTAAGCAACTGGCCCAATACGCTTTATGATCTCATACGGCCCAATAAATCTCAGACTCAATTTGCCTTTATGACCAAATCTTGGTATTTTCTTCCACGGTGAGACTTTCAAGAAGACATTATTTCTGATCTGAAGCTCTATATCTTTACATTTCAAGTCCGCATACGATTTCTAACGATCTGATGCTGCTTTCAGACTTTTACGGATCACTTTCACTTTCTGTTCAATTTATCTGATCAAATCAACCCCGTCTATCTTATTTTCACTGAGCTCAGTCCAATACAATGGTGTACGACATTTACGACCGTACAAAGCCTCATAAGGTGCCATTTTGATACTCGATTGAAAATTGTTATTATACGTCAATTCAATTAGAGGTAGGTATCGTTCCCACGTATTTTCGAACTCGAGAATGCAACATCTCAACATATCCTCAAGTATATGAATGATTCGCTCAGACTGACCATCTGTTTGCAGATGGAAAACAGTACTGAAATGTAATTTTGTACCTAGCACATCTTGCAGTTTCTTCCAAAACCGTGATGTAAACCTTGGATCTTTATCCGAAACAATAGATATAGGCACACCATGTAATCTCACAATCTAAGAAACATACAATTCAGCCAGCTTATCAAGTGAGTAGTCTGTACGTATCGGAACAAAATGAGCCGACTTAGTTAATCTATCCACAATAACCCAAATTGCATCTTTCTTGCTTGGCGTCAATGGTAAACCAGATACAAAATCCATAGTAACTCAATCCCATTTCCACTCAGGTATCATAATCGGCTGAAGTAATTCGGAAGGTACCTAATGCTCGGCTTTTACTTGTTGACAGACTAAACATCTTGCAACAAAGTCAGAAATGTCTCGTTTCATACCGTGCCACCAATAAAGCTATTTCAGATCGTTATACATCTTTGTACTACCTCGGTGAACAGATAACCGACTGCTGTGAGCTTCATTCAAAATCATCTGAATCAACTCTGAATTCCTTGGAACACATATTAAGTTTCTGGATTTCAAACAGTCATCAACATCAACTCTGAATTCTGAATCAGCATTTGTATCACACTGAGCTCGTTTTGCTAGTAATTCATTATCAACCTTCTGGGCAGCACAAATTTGTTGAACAAATAACGGTCTTGCTTTCAATTCAGCTATTATCAAACTATCATCAGCCATAGCCATATGCGCATTCATTGCATGCAAAGCAAACAGTGATTTTTGGCTTAAAGCATTAGCAACAACATCAACCTTTCTCGGGTGGTAGTCAATCACAAGCTCATAGTCTTTTAATAATTCTAGCCATCGATGTTGTCTCATATTCAGATATTTCTGAGTCATCAAGTATTTCAAATTTTTGTGATCAGAATAGACATGACATTTCTCACCGAACAGATAGTGGAGACATATCTTTAATGCAAACACAATAGCTGCTAATTCTAGGTCGTGTGTCGGATAGTTCTTTTCTTGTGGCTTTAGTTGTCTAGAGGCATAAGCTATAACTTTACCTTCTTGCATCAGAACACAGCCCAAACCATTTAAAGATGCATCACTATAGATAACAAATTCTTTACCCGATTCTGATTGAACTAGCACCGATGCTTCGGTCAAAATGGCTTTCAACTGAGCAAAACTTTTCTGGCACTTCTCTAACCACTCGAACTTAACATCTTTCTACAATAGCTTCGTCAACAGAGTTGCAATCATAGAGAAGTCTTTCACGAACTGTCTATAATAACCAGCAAGTCCTAGAAAACTTCAAACGTTAGAAACATTCCTCGAAGGTTTCCTATCGAGTATAGTTGAAATTTTGCTCGGATCAACCCGAATACCTGATGCTGATACCACATGACCCAGAAAACTGACTTCACTTAACCAGAACTCACATTTGCTGAATTTCGCATACAACTGCTTATCTCGCAAAGTCTGCAACATAAGTCTCAATTGTTCGGCATGTTCAGCTTCATCACGACAGTAGATCAAAATGTCATCTATAAACACAACCACAAGCCGGTCCAGATACGGTTTAAAGATCCGATTCATCAAATCCATGAAAACAGCAGGTGCATTAGTG
This sequence comes from Gossypium longicalyx, assembly GCA_025698465.1. Taxonomy (NCBI): domain Eukaryota; kingdom Viridiplantae; phylum Streptophyta; class Magnoliopsida; order Malvales; family Malvaceae; genus Gossypium; species Gossypium longicalyx. The sequence goes on from CM047002.1 coordinate 82,870,231, forward strand.
AGTTCGAATGGTATAACTAAAAACTCATAGTGTCCATACCTCATTCGAAAAGCAGTCTTTGGCACGTCGGAGTCTTTAACTCGCAACTGATAGTAGCCCGATCTCAAATTTATCTTTGAAAACACTGTAGCCCCTTTCAATTGATCAAACAGATCATCAATCTGTGGCAACAGATACTTATTCTTTATAGTCACCTTATTGAGCTGTCTATAATCAATGCACATTCTCATAGTTCCATATTTCTTTTTCACAAACAGTACTGGTGCACCTCAATGAGAGAAACTCGGTCATCTGAAACCTCTATCTATCAACTCTTGCAACTTAGCTTTCAATTCTTTTAATTCTGTAGGTGCCATTCTATATGGAACTATGGATATCGGAGTCGTCCTAGGAACTAACTCAATACCAAACTCTACCTCCCGAATAGGCAGCAAACCCAGTAAGTCTTCAGGAAACACATCTGGATACTCACATACAACTGGTACTAATTCAATGTTTCTTTCAGCCACTTTAGTGTCAAACACGTAGGCAAAATAAGCTTCACAACCTTTTCTCACATATTTCTAAGCTAGCATTGAAGAAATCACTGCTAGTAATCCATTCAGATCATTAGATTCAATCCGAATAATCTCATCATTCTAGCTCCGTAGATCAATGGTCTTTCTCTTGTAGTGCACAACAACATCATGTAAAGTCAACCAATCCATACCCAAAATTATGTCAAACTCATCAAATGGCAGCAACATCAAATCAGCCGGAAAACATGAATCTCGAACCATCAAGGGACAATTCTTACACACTCTATCAACCATAACACACCGGCCCAAGGGGTTTGACACTTTAATCACAAACTCAGTAGACTCAACAGGCAAAGTCTTGCTGAATACTAATGTCTCACACACATAAGAATAAGTAGAACCAGGATCAATCAATGCAATTACATTAGTATCATAAAGAGTGAATGTAGCGGTAATAACATCTGGGGATGAAGCCTCCTCTCGTGCGCGACAAGCATAGGCTCTGGCAGGTGCACGAGCCTCAGATCTGACTGCTGTATCTTTAATTCCTCTTCGACTGCCACTCGTATTACCCGTATTTTTCGATGGTCTACCCCGAGCCGCAGTATTACCCGATCTCGTGTTCTGTATTGGATTTTATTCAGTTAACCCTGGGAACTCTCGAATATAATGATCTGTCGATCCACATTTCAAATAGGCCCGATCATGCAATCTGCAACTGTCGGGATGTTGTTTACCATAGTGTTTACACTCGGGTTGATTTGATCTGACATTCCCCACACTAGCTACTGAGGTAGCTCTCGAGCTCATAGGTGGTCTATTCTGATCCCGTCAGGAATAACCCGAAATGGCTCTATAACAACTAAAATCATCTCAGAACTTCTTTGGTGCCGACTGGATTGACTTACTGAATGATCTCTTATGCGAGTCTCTAGCTTCAAAATCAGCTTTTCTTTTCTTTTTCCTGAGCTCTTCAGCTTTGCAGGCTCGCTCAACCAGTACCACAAACTCTTTTATCTCAAGTATGCCAACTAACAGTTTAATATCTTTATTCAACCCATCTTCAAATCTTTTACACATTATAGCTTCGGTCAAAACACACTCTCGGGCGTACTAACTGAGTCTCTCAAATTTCTGCTCATACTCTGTCACGGTCATCCGACCCTATTTCAGCTCCAAAAATTCTTTTCGCTTCTGGTCAATAAATCTCTGGCTGATATATTTCTTACGGAACTTATTTTGGAAGAATTCCTAGGTCACTCGCTCTCTCGAAACCACTGATACTAGGGTATTCCACCAGTGATATGTTGTGTCTCGAAGCAAAGATATGGCACATTTTAAACATTCATCTAGGGTATAGGGCAGCTCATCAAACATATGGATAGTATTATTAAGCCAGAACTCAGCCCACTCAGCATCATCATCATCAGTAGCTTTAAACTCTTCAGCCCCATGTTTTTTGTTTTTATCCACAAGTGGCTTATACAATCTCAATGGATCACTTACTTAAGGTACAGCAGGTATCGAAGATGGATTAGTCAGGGTGAAGGTTGTTGTGTAGCCGGGTTAGTCCGGATATACTGAGTAAACCAGTCATTCATCATTTGGTAAAAGGCTTGTCTAGCCTCTCCTTCCTGGTTACTCAAAATCGATCGAGAATCAACCGGTGTTGTCCCTTACGCAAGAGCAGGTGCTACACTCTCGACATGATCAGCTACAGCTCTGTCGGGATCCATTTACTATATAAAAACACATTTTCAATTGTCAAAAGTCGTCACACTATCGCAGTATATAATATGGCATGTATAGCTAGACTCACACACGCTATGTTAGTCCTAGAACCGACTAAATCGTAGCTCTGATACCAATAAAATGTAACACCCCTAACCCGTATCCGTCGCTAGAATAGGGTCATAAAGCATTACAGAATAAAATACGATCTCAAACAATTACATATAATATATAATTATTCACATAAACAAGTCTCGAAGGTCAATCAAAATTTATTTCATAAATTAATACAACTCTTATATTTAAACATTTCATATCATATGTATATATAGTTATATCGTTCACATGTAATAATATAAAATATAATGCATCAACAATTTCTTAGATGCGACATTAGCATAGTAATCTATATGAATCTCATATGTTTTACATATTAATACCATTAAAAGCAAGTATTTGGTTATAAATCAACTCACTTCATTTCTTGGTCTAATCGGCTAATAAATATATATATATCATTATACACATTCACAACTTACACTTAATTAGCAAATTCATATAGCCATATACATAGGTATAAAGCACCCATAAATATGAACACATTTACACACATACAAGGCACAAAAAACCATAATTAATATAACAAGACCAAATGTCATATACGCATGTCTTAACTTAATTCATAAATGAGCACCAAAATATCTATCATGCATATGTCTTTTTCTTTACCTATTAATTTCATAATTTACATTAACTCAATTACATTCATAATCAACCATATGGCCGAATATATATATCATCACAAATGTTATGTACTTTAGTTACGCCCTCGATATAGATTCAATACAAGACCAAACATTTATATAGAACCTAATCAATATAAATATGTATATATGCATGGTGTGCATTTACCCTAAAACCAAGGCCACACTTAACATTTGAACATATTCTAAAACGATTGACCAAAGCAAATATGGGACATTTTTCATTGCTTATTATCTTGCTTAGCTAAAACATACTACTTTAAAGCACATATACAACTAAAATTCTCATCATCGAATTTGCATAATTAAACTCATTAAACATTAATACTAAGAACATTCTAAATCAAACTGAGCATAATAGGCAAGTCCACATATATACCGTTTCTTAGTGTGAAGCACATCCAAAACAACCAAACATACTTACGACTGACTTCTCCATACCTCATGCAAAATCATTAACCAAATTCAATATTCAAACACATAACACATACTATATTCATTTATAGCATATAGCATATTAATCAAAATGGACTTAAACCATTATCATACCAGAACCAAATTCAAGCATAGAAATAAGCCATTTTTGCATGGCCTTTATACAAAACCAAAGTTCAACATTTCCAAAACACATTCCAGCCTATACATGCCATGATTCGAGTTTGACTTATAAAGGTACCAAAATAGCTGATAGTGTGATGAACTTTACTGACAGTCCCCGAGCTCGTAGCTTGACTCCAAAATCTATAAAACAGAAACATGTATACATACAGTAAGGCATTATAGCTTAGTAAGTCATAAGCAAATATACAACACGATAACAATATCAACTGGATTTAACCAAAAAAACTTATAATATTATAACACATTTAAATCCAGACATATATAGTTCAGATTACATATGTATTCATTCTTAGATATCACTTTGGCCGAATGCTCATGTAACCATATTATCATTAATACCATTTAACTTTCACAACCAAATAATCATCACAAACCTAGTTCACATACCATAAAAAATGAGCCCCTGTATCACAATATAGTTTCATATACACATAATAATTATGTAGCCCAATATGCAGAATCACACATACATATAATTGAAACTCATTCAATAATATTCACAAGGCTAAATACACTTACCTCATTTTAATTAGTAATAAGCTAAAACATACTTGTCTATTTGTCTCGTTTACACACTCGAACATAACTTATCTTTGCCCAATAAACCATTCAGAATTGGGTAGGACACTCAGATAATCACACATATATCATACAATGCCAACGTCCCAGACGTGGTCTTATATGTAACCACATATCGATGCCACTGTACCAGACAGGGTCTTACTCGTACACATATATTGGAATCACATATAGGTGCCATGGTATTACTCGCACACATAAGTCGTAATCCTATGTCATGACATATGTATCCTAACTATTCTTAAGGTTCATATGGGACTTTCAGACGTCGTATCTTAGTCGAAACGAATGCTTGAACATGGTTACCAAACTTATACACATTCGGCAATTACATGTGTAAATTCATAGATTACATACCAGCATATATATATAGCATTTAACTACAATTAGGCACGTCTATTTGCTTATAAACATACCCCAGACATTATAAAACGGAACAGGACAGCTAGTCGACGACTTTCGTTTTCCCCTGATCCAAATCCGATTTCTTTGGTTCTTGATCTAAACATATTCAAATTAAGCTTATTCAAACATATTTTCATTGAATTTAGTCCAAAACACATAAATGGGCAAATTACCATTTTACCTCTAACATTTACAATTTTTACAATTTACCAATTGCGCAAAACACAAAATATGCAAAATTTCCTTATACCCATGTTGGGCCAAATTTTACCCATGCTTATACAAGTCCATATATTTCATTTTTTTTCACATTTTAGCCCCTCAAATTATTATTTTTGCAATTTAGTCATAATTACTCAAAATCACCAAAAACTCCAATACAAAACATATTAATTTAAAATATATCTTCCATATTTCATCATCAAACAAAAAAAATCACAAGCTCTCAACAATGGCATAACTCAATATATTTATCAAAATAAAAAAACTCAAGCATGGGTTTTGTAGTACTTTAAGCAACGATCTCAAAAATGTAAAAATTATCAAAAACCGAGCTGAACACTTACCTTGATTGAGCTTAGAACCAACCAAACCCTAGCTTTCTTTCTTTTCTTTTTCTTTTGTTTAGTTTCGGCAATGAAGAACAAATGAAATAAAATGAATTTGATAACTTTATTTTTAACTAATATATGTTTATTAACTAAATTACTTAAATAACCATAATGAAATAATAATAAATTCATATAATATATGTCTTTTACCGTATAAACAATGTGCTAATGGAATATTTACAACATAAATACTCTAATTTATAAAGCCACTAACAAATCAACCCTTTACAAATTAAACTACGAAATTTTCAATTGACGCGATTAAGTCCTTTTATTTAATCAGACACTCAAACAATAAAATTAAACCACAAGAATTTCACAGATATAAATTCACACAAAATAAACACAGAAAATAATTTTTAAATATTTTTCTGACTCGAATTCGTGGTCCCGAAACCACCGTTCCTATTAGGGTCTAAATTGGGCTGTTACACCAACCCAATTGGCACAAAAACATGGTATAATTTGGCATTCAACCAACCTCAATCAAGCATAATTCATACCATTTTAATACCAACCAATACTAAACACAACAATACCATAATATGCCATTCAATTTCATACCAAAACTCATAATCTCAAATCAACAATATAATCACTCTCAAACATGCATGACTTAGCCTAATCTCACAACATACCAAATTCAATTCTCAACCATTTAGTACCCTTAATAACCAAATACCAACTAGTTTCAAATATCCATCAACATACTCACAACACAAGCCATATGCACATATATATATATACACACACAACTAAACCAACCAAATTATGCCAACTCAGATGGCTATATACAAAACCAAACTTTTAATATTTACAAGCCATTTCAAATGACCAAATTCATTAATGACATATATATCAACATGACCAAAGTCCCTATACATGCCATATACTCAAAATACTTAAGTTCAAAAGTACCAAAGTGACAGTTGGATAGTGTGATGAAGTCTCCTACGATTTCTGAATCCGAGCTAGTTTTTATTTCACTATAAAACACGAAAAATAAACAAAATAAGTTATAAAGCTTAGTAAGTTCGTATAACCATAAACTTAAATTATCAAATATGTACAACTTAAGCAGTTTAAACATATTAAAACATTTCTCATTTTAAACCATCAACCTACCACAATTTTCATTCACAAGGTTAGTTATATATTTCACAAGTTTCTTCAATTCAATGCTTGTATGGTTTATGTACATACCTGTGCCATCTCATATCAAATAAATATTCATCCACATCATTGACTTACCCATTGAAACATTCGGAATACTATTGGATACCTAGGAATCTCGCACCCTAACTGCCACATATATAGTCGAAGCTATCTCAATCTCGTATCACATATAATGCTTATTCTCGAGCTATCAACGAGTCTGCTCACACAAGCTGACGATCATAATGAAACTACTCGGTGCTTCTCACACAAGCTGACGAGTATCTGTAACACAACCCGAATGACTCAGCCATCGGTAGGATGTACGGACCAGCACCCAAATCACATAACCCCTAATGACATGTCATTCGTATCCTAATCTATTCCTAAGGTTCAACCGAGATTTCTCACTTGCCGAATCATCACCAAACATGTTCGTAGAGTTGTAATCACAATTTATGAAACATCAAAGCATTTTAAATACAATTATAACAAAGCTTATTACATACGAACTTACCTCGAATGCAAAAATAGTGTAATAAGTCGATTAATCTGAAACCTTGTTCTTTCCCTGATCTAAATTCGTATTTCGCCTTTCTTGATCTAAATAATATAAAATTTAACTTATTTAATTATCACTCTATTCAATTTAGTCCAAATACACATTAAGGCAAATTTACACTTTTACCCCTAACATTTTAACATTTTTACAATTTAGTCCTTATTTCATAAAATCACAAATTCATGCAATTCAACCAAAACCCATGCTAGTCGAATTTGAATTAGGTCCCTTGTAGCCAATTTTTTTCATTTATTTCATAATTTAACCACAAAATTTACACATTTCACAATTTAATCCCTAAATGACAATTTTGTCAAAAAACACTTTACAAATGTTGTTTATCTAACAACAAGCATGCATTTTCTATCATTAAACATCGAAACATACATAGATTCATCAATAGAGAAACCCTAAACCTTTAAGAATTTTTCAAATTAGTCCCTGGGCTAGCTAGATTAAGCTACAACGATCTCAAAAACATAGAAATCATTAAAAACTGGACAAAATTGGACTTACATGCGTAGATGATAGCTAGCTAAACCTTTAAGCTATTTTAATGGCTTTGTCTTCTTCAATAATCGGTTAAGAAGATGATGAATGAAAAAAATAACCTTTTGTTTTATTAATTTATCTTTTAAATTATCTAATTACTATTATAACCTTTAATTAAACATTAAAAATCACATAAATAATGTCCAAGGATGTCCACTCACTTTATAATTGGCCTAATTACCCCCTTAAGGACCTTTACTTTAAGGTTCTATGGCTATTTGACACCTTTAACTATTAGAACACAAGTTTTACACTTTACGCGATTTAGTCCTTTTTATCAAATCAAACACTCAAACAATAAAATTTCTTAACAAAAATTTCACACAATCATAATATCATGCTGTAGACATTAAAATATTAATAAAATAATTATTTTGACCTAAGATTTATGGTCCCGAAACCACTGTTTTGATTTGATTAAAAACGGGTTGTTACATGATGAACGACTTAAGGATAAAAGTACATTGTCAGTCCAACCAAACACACCTGATGCTCACCCGAGCCAATCCCTATAACACACTAATGCTCATAAGAGCTAAACCATTCATTACACCAAATAGAGAGTATAACACGAGAATTCACAACAAATGCTAAACCTTGGTTTACTCGGGTAATATGCAAAAATATCCCTCCAATACCATATCCACTCCAACCACCGTAATGCACCAAAACACATCTGTACCCTATCCCGCGTTCAAATCAAGCCGATGATCAAATTCAATATTAAACCTCAAATTACCATTCATCATCAACAATTAATATTAGTTATATAAATTGTATCATGTTAGACTACTCAATAATTTATTTTGATATTAAATTATAAACTGTACGAACTTACTTAGACCAAATTGTAGAAGTTATAAAAGTGCAGGGACTATTCCGTAATTTTTCCTTTTCCACGAGTATCTATAGGATCTTGAAAAAATTTTTATTTATCAGCATATATTTCATTTCCAATACATTTTAAAATAAAAACCCTTTTATTTTTGAAATTTACAAAATTACCCCAAACTTTTACAATTTTTGCAATTTAGTCCATTAACTCAAAATTCTTCAAATTAACCATTTTTCTCAAATAAATATTTTATCAAAATATACTAGGCCCTTAAAAAGCCCCCAATGAACCATAAATTTACTATCAAACTGTAACACCCCTATAACCCGTATCCGTCGCCAGAGTGGGTTATGAAGAGTTACCAATCCAAAACACTACATTTGTACATTCACATTTACATAAGTTCATTAGCAACTATATGCATAGCCAAACAAAATCAAAGTTCGAAATTTAGACTTATACCGTCATTCAAAAGTTACCATATTCACATGGCTTATATACAACAACATCTCAAAATATCATTCACTTAAGTCTATTCTATACATGCCATACGAATTCCAAAACATAATAGTACCAAAATGATAGATAGTGTGACGAGTTGCTGACGATCCCCGAGCAAGTGGCTGGAGTCAACGATCTAAAAATAGAGAAACTAAGCTTCCATAAGCTTAGTAAGTTTTAAGCAATGTAAACAATTAAATTCAATTATAAATCGATTAATCAAATTCTCAAGTGACATTTCTTAGGTATATTGCCATTTGGCCGAATATATATACAAACATTTAACGTATATTTAGCATATTAACTTCACTTGAATCTGAATTCATATAACATAAGTAAATTAAATATTTTCACATAACTTCACACTTTGGCTTAATGTATCATGATCATAGATATAGTTATAACACTTATTCACATATGCATCACATTATACACTTATGATTCAATTCAAATCAAACTCATATATAAGTACATGATACGTACCTGGCCAACTTAATATATTAAATGTATTCAATTGTCGTTCTAACACGAAGTATTATAGTCATAGACTTTTATCAAATCACTGGCATTAAGCCTACTAGGTTTTAAACCCGAATTCATCACCGGCACAAACCTACTAGACTTTAAGTCTGAATTTATTCACCAGCATTTCGCCTGCTAGGCTCGAAGCCCGATATTATTTCACCGAGTTTCATGCATATCAAATCATATGTTACTTGATTTCACATAGCACAAACGCACTAATAATTTATTTCCTTCATTTGAATAAATGCATATATCACACTCCTTATCATCATGTCATAATTCTCCTATTATACATTTTTCATATTACATTCAATTATAAACTATGTTTGATTACTCAGAACTTACTTCGAATATTTTCAACAGTCGCGGATCGGCTATTCAGTTACTTTAGCTTTTCCCTTATCTGAATTTGTCCCTCTATGCTCTTGATCTAAAATCAAGAAATTTAACTTCTCAGTCAAACACATGTGTATGGCAACCATATACATTTCAAAAGCTAATTCATTCGCATCATTTGTCCACTTAAATCTATCACCATTTCATTTTCAAATTCACGTACTCCACAATCGGTCAATTAATTATACAATTAACCATAGCCGAATACCAATCAAGTAGATATTTGTTCACATTTCTTTAACACATATTTATCAACTAGTCTATGTATTAACTTTTAGCATATTCGGTCATGAGAGCAACCTATTTAATTTTCATGCATTCTTTTCTAAGGTTACCAAGACTATCCTATGATTAAATATATACATCATCTTTCATAATACACGAAATTCCTATTAAAACTCTCATACATATACATTTCATGCTAACACATAACACCATGACCGAATGCTCTCATCTTTTATTTATTCATTTAAACCATTCCTTGACCAAATATTACATTCGACCATGGAATAAGCTAATTTAACAAATAAACACATACTTCCAATAATTAACAAGAATTTTTACAACTTAACACCAATACCCGAATAACATTTTAAACACTTATTCAATTCATTGACTATTTGATCATTCAGCAATTATATCTCCCATTCAAGCCTTATTTTAAACTACCATGTACAATTCTTGCATTATACTCTAATAGCTGATTATCATCTATCTATCTAACCACCACTATCATTATTCATCAAGCTCAACTCATCTATCATCACATTTAATACCAAAAACATCAAACACTTTCAAAGACACTCAAACAACCCATAGCCGAATGCATCACTTCAAACCAATAACAAAAATTGAGCCATGGGCTATGAATGGAGCTTAGCAATTAACTCAATTTCACATAAATTATCAAGAAATAAAATCAAACATACCTCCAATTAGATTCACCAAGGCCGAATATCAAAGAGCCTTTTGTTTTACCTTGTTCTTTAGATTACAGCAAATGAAAGAAAGAATGGATGAAAACTTTGTTTTTATCACCTATTTACTTTTATTAATATATATATTTCTTCTTATAAAATCATTAAATATTATAATACTAATATGGAATGCATATAATATCCATTAAGTTATTATTTTACTAATACAAAATACATATATTACTATCATCTATCATCATTGCCGTCCACTAATTTAATAGTGGTCCATTTGACATGCAAGACCTCCTTGTAATATACCATGCATTATTTGGCCCTCTAAATTCTACCTATCACATTTTTAAGTTTTATCACACAAGTCCTTTTTAACAATTCCACATCCAAATGACAAAATCAAAGCATGAAATTTTCACACATGCAATTTCACATATAATAGACATATAATATAACATTTAATTATTTTTGTGACTCGGTTTTATGGTCCCGAAGCCACTTTCCGATTAGGGTCAAATTAGGGCTCTCACACAAACCCTAAAATTTTAACATTTTCACAATTTAATCCTAAAATCAAAATCTAACAAAAATCACTTTACAAATTCATCAAATAACATAATCAAAGCTCCAAATACATAGTATTCATAAAAGACATTAAATATTCATCAATGTAAACTTCCAAAATTTTTCACAGAATCAAAAACAAAGGTATAGGCTAGCTAGACTTAATTGCGACGATCTCAAAAATACAAAAATTACAAGAAACGAGTAAGAGAATGACTCACATGCAAGGAGAATAGTTTGGTCAATCTTCCTAGCTCAGAAAACCATGGATATTCCGTTAACAAAAATAAAATAATGAAGAAGACACTAATTAATTCTATTTGTTTTATTTTGATTTTAACTTGATTACAATTTTGCCATTAAAATCATATTAATTTATCATTTTCCATTAGTTTGCCATCCCACTATACCTATTAAGGCATAATTGTTACTTAAGTCCTCGCTTATTTATTATTTAAACCATTTGATCACTTAATTACAAAAATTACTATATTTACACCTTCTACAATTTAGTCCTTTTTCTTTAATTAACTATCTAAACGTTAATATTTTCAAACCAAATTTTAATATAACTTTAATAAATCTATAAATATTCTAAAAATAATAATTATGAGAAGACACGACGAAATTTTATGATCCCGAAACCATTGTTCCGTCAGCACTGAAAATTAGGTTGTTACACTTTTACTGCAGTATTCACAATTTGGACGTTAGTATGTCCAAAAGCAGTCAACAAAACATCTCCCAAATTGGACGTGATAGATTGTATAATAGTCTTTGAATCGATTTGCTTAATTTCAATTAGACTACACGTAGGGCACTATATCTTAATAGGCAGGTGACGTGGTAACTAACATGAATTTTTTGAGGACATTGAAAAAATGCTAACATTGAGGGCATAATTGATTTTTAGGGATTATATAAAAATTATAAAAATTATAAAAGCGCAACAATTTTAAAGTTTTATAAAATTTAATAATTTTTTATAGCTAATATATTTTTTTTTATAATTTTCTAAGAAAATTATAATATTTTAGTAATTTCAAATAATTTTAAAACTTTTTAATAAACATTGCTACTCATTTTTGTTTTCCTACACATGTTGGTCTACATCATACTATAAACAATCCTTATCAATGTTCATTGACCACCTCTCAACTAAAATCATTACTTATCACTCACCTTAAACCACCAACCAATGAAACCATTATCTCTTGGACCCTTTACTTGACACCTCATCCAAGTCTGATTTCCATCATACTTCAAGGTACCTATTTAAACCTGATCCAGACATTTATGGTAATAAAAAGTTTTTATAATTTTCTTATATATATATTTAATTTTTACAACTTTTAAAAAGTTTTTATAACTTTTTTATTAATTTTAGCAGATCTTTATCATTTTAATTATTTTATATGCTTTTTTATTTCTAATTTTTGATAATATTTATTTAATATTTTCAAATTTTTATAACATATTGGTAGTATTTAATAGTTTTTATAATTTTTAAAAATTTTATGATATTTAATAACTTTTTATTGTTTTTCAATAATATTTAGAAAATATATATATAATATTTTCATTTTAATTATTTGTATATAATTTTATATAATTTCTAAAATATTTTAATAATTTTTATAGTTTTGGACAATTTCTATATAATCACTAAAAAATAATTAAGTCCTAAAATAATTAAAAAATCAGTTAAGTCGTCATAAAATGAAAAATAAATTAAGCTCTCAATGTTAATATTTTTCCACGTCAATCGCCATGTTGTCAAAGCTTTCATGTCAGTTACCACATCACCTGCCACGCTAGCACTTAACGGAAATGAGAATTCGAAGGATTTAGTTAATTGTTATTTTTGAATTAAGAGTCCAATTAATTATATTTTTAAACTATTTTCAAAAAAAAAAATTTATATTAATAATCACATTCTTTATCGTGAGATTCTCATTTTATTGAGATTTTAATCCGAACCGAACGCCAAGAATAAATTCATATAACTAACTAATCTGTGTCTAAAGTGATTCTTTTATTTGTGTGTAGTGAGAGAATTTTCGAATATAAAGATTATGACACGTCGCTCCATTCCGATAAACGGACTATGAGCTGCAGAGTGAAAAAAGAGGAGGGAAGAGTGGACAAAACAAAAAGATATAGTGCATTAGGCAAACAACTTGGCTTTTATAGACCAAAAAGACAGAAACTTGGCTTTTGATTGATATCTACATAAAGTAAAAGCAATTTGACTCGGCAATTATGAAAGCACGAGTGGGCAACCCACTATTAGGTCTTGCATGATTGCACGTTCTATGCTTAACTCTTTACAGCTTGATATTGATTTGGAATTGGTGGTGGTGGCCCAACCATCAAATCTATACACCCCACAAGAATGTGTCAGAATTACTCTCAAACATGGTTTTGTAATAATGGAATCTGAATGGCCATCAATTGTTTGTACCTTTTCCAATGGAGATGAAGAGAAGAATGTTCATGATTTTGTTGTTGAACAGTATTCAAAGCTGAATAAAAAATGGACTCCTCCTTTGATTGACACCTTAACTTCTCATCTCGCATGTTGAGTGATCTAGAATAAGAAAAGATGACTTTTAACTGTGTCGTAATTTACTATAGAAAGAAAACCTAAAGGAGACATTAACGTCCAAAAAATATAAAATACGCCTTTTTGTAGCGTTAATGGAAACAGGTGGTCGAGCAAATATAAGTTCTATTACTTATATGTCCGAAGACTGAAAAATTTACGTAAGTATATCAATATATTATCAAATTCTTCCACACGGTGCTTTTATGTGCTGGAATACTGTCGCATCTAGTGGCAAATGATTGGAATATTTTGATATTGGGTATATAAAGAATTTAGCATCTATGAGTAGAAAGCGAACAGAGATGTTATGAAAATGACAACGAGGAATGAGCATCTTCAGAAATAGAAAAATAGGATAATAAAATAAGTAAATTAAAATCAATAAATTTTGGATATAATTACAAGGTATATTATATTCTAAATAAGAGATGGTTTGTTCTAATTTTAAAAGATAATATTCTTGAAAAAGACAGTAAAGAATCCGAAATACAAACCATACAACAAATAAAAAAAAGCATATTTGAAAAATTAATTATGTAGAATATATATTGTTGGGAAGAAACTGAACAATCGAAATAAATTGAAGCACAATTCGTGTTTTTTCTCTCCCTATAACTCTTGTAAAAAATTATGGCAAGCACAATAGCACAAAATATGTTCTCTAGCAATCTTAATCAACCACAAATCAACCAATGCAACCACAATAAAAATAAATAAATAGAGACACCGGTATTTTTACGTGGAAAACCCCTCTAAATCAAGGGTAAAAACCACGGGACTTTAGAGTCCAATCAAAAAGCTCCACTATCATCAAATGTTCAACTACAGGATCACAATATCAAGCCTACAACAAGCATTCAACTCCAACAAGGCTAACAATATGTAATCTTTAGCAAAAGAGAGAAAAATGGGAGAACATCACCAAAAATGCAGCTGCTGAAAAACGGGTATTTCCGACTCTACAAGATTCGGATGAAAAATCCGACCGTACAAAGTCAAGAACACCTTATCGCCTGGCTGCTATCCAGAAATCAGCTCAATCGAATAATGGATGGACCTTCGATTGTAGAGTTGATCACTGCTGCACCAAACTTGAAAAATTGATTTCTCCTCCTCTTTTTTTTTTTTTTTTTTTTTTTTTTGACAAGCTTTAATCTCTCTGTTTTAAAATTTGATTTTGGCTCACAATAAATGGCTGCCCACATCCACACGTAAAAGCCAAAAAGAATGGCTTTTTGACAAATCCAAAAAGGCAATAAATATGTGGCAGAAGCTTTCCTTTTTTGTAACCAAATAAAAAAAATAAACAACCCTTTTAAGTTGGGTTGACTGGTGTAAGGGTTCCCCACATAGTGGGACCCACACCCAACAAATCTCCCCCTCCAACTATGTGGGGAATGCCTCCATACCGGAGGTCAAACAACATGCTTCAAACTTTCCTCTTGGTAAGGCCTTCGTTAGCATATTAGCACCATTATCATTAGTGTGTATCTTCTTAAGCTCTAACAACTTAGCTTCAAGAACATCTCGTATCCAATGGTAACTCACATAAATATGCTTAGATCTAGCATGAAAAGTTGAGTTCTGGCTATCACAATACAGGATATACTTCTCCTGAGTAAAACCAAGCTCATTCACAAACTTCTTCATCCAAAGCATCTCCTTGCATGCTTCGGTTGCTGCAATGAACTCTGATTCGGTGGTGGACAATGCAACACACTTTTTGCAATCTCGATTGTCATGCCATAGCTCCCTCTGCATAAGTGATTAAGTAACCTGAAGTAGATCTCCTCAAGTCAATGTCTCTGGCCATGTCTGAATCTGTATACCCAACAAGAACAGGTTTCTCATTGCCGAAACAAAGTTTCATGTTGGAAGTGCCACGAAGATATCTCATAATCCACTTCACTACATTCCAATGCTCACTGCCTGGATTAGAAAGAAATCGATTAACTGTACCAACGGCATAAGCCAAGTCTGGTCTCGTGCAAACCATTGCATACAGCAAACTACCCACGGCTGAAGAGTAAGGAATTTTCTGCATCTTTTCATTCTTCTTTTCTGTGGAAGGACTATGCTTAACACTCAATCTAAAATGCGTAGCAAAGGGAGTATTCACCGCTTTAGCTTTGTCCATACTAAACATTTGAAGTACTTTCTCAATGTACCTTTCTTGTGATAACCATAATTTCTTGGCCTTTCTATCACGTGTCAATCTTATGCCAAGAATTTGCTTTGCTGGCCGCAAATCCTTCATTGCAAAGGATTTACTCAACTCTTGCTTCAACTTCTCAATTCTAGAAGCATTCTGACCAACAATAAGCATATCATCAACATAGAGCAAAAGAATAACAAAATCATCACCAGAGAATCTCTTAACAAACACACAATGATCAGAAGTAGTCTTTTTGTAGCCTTGCTCCCCTATAACAAACTCAAACTTCTTGTACCATTGCCTTGGAGCTTGGTTCAAACCATACAAGCTCTTCTTCAATCTGCACACATAGTCCTCTTTCCCTTGTGTAACAAAACCTTCTGACTGCTACATGTAAAGTTCTTCTTCCAAGTCACCATGAAGAAAAGCAGTTTTCACATCCATTTGTTCAATCTCTAAGTTATAACAAGCTACCAAACTCAGTATAGTTTTGATAGAGGACATCTTCACAACCGGAGAAAATATTTCTTCAAAATCAGCCCCCTTTTTTTTAGTGTAACCCTTGACGACCAATCTAGCCTTGTATAGTAGAGATGAAGACTTCTCTTCTTGCTTCAACTTATAAACCCACCGATTCTTCAAAGCTCTTTTGCCCTTAGGCAGTTTCACCAACTCAAAGGTATGGTTCTCATGCAAGGATTGAAGTTCATCTTTCATCACTTCAACCCACTGATCTTTGCATTCACTCTCCATAGCCTCTTCATAACATTCAGGTTCTCCCCTGTCAATCAAAAGAACATATTCATCAGAAGAATACCTGACAGAAGATCGTCGATCTCTAGAAGACTTTCGAAGTGGAACTACTGGTGGAGCTATAGGTGCTTGTTGTTGATCATTCACTACATCATCCATGGAAGTATCAAAGTCACCTATATCCTGATGGTCATCACTAACATCACCATGCACATCATCCTGGATAGAATCTGGTTAAGAGTCTAGGGAAACCAGATTCACATCGATCAAGTCATCACTATCTTGTGAATCCACTTTCTCCATCTTATCAATGTCATCAATGGTCTGATCCTCAATGAAGACAACATTTCTGCTTCTCACGAGTTTCTTCTGAACTAGATCATAGAGTTTATAACCAAACTCACCATCTAGACCATAACCAATAAAAATGCATTATCGAGCCTTGGCATCCAACTTGGATCTTTCATCCTTTGGAACATGAATAAATGCTTTACAACCGAACACACGTAGGTGATCATATGACACGTCTTTACCAAACCAAACTCTATCTGGTACATCACCTCACAAAGGAACACTAGGAGACAGATTTATCACATGTGTCACTGTATTCAAAACTTCAGCCCAAAACGATCTTGGCAACTTTGCATCTGACAACAAACATCTGACTCTCTCAATCAATGTTCGATTCATTCTTTCAGCTAACCCATTTAACTGTGGAGTCTTTGGTGGTGTTCTCTGATGTCTGATTCCCTGTCGCAGACAATACTCATGAAATGACTCTGTGTACTCACCACCATTATTAGTATGAATGCACTTCAACTTCTTCCCTATTTCCCTTTCAACTAAAGCTTGAAACTATTTAAACACCTCAAAGACTTGATTTTTAGACTTTAAAGTGTAAACCCACAGCTTTCTTGAACAATCATCAATGAAAGTCACAAACTAAAGTGCACCGCCCTATGACCTTACTTTTATCGGACCACAAACATCTGAATGGACCAACTCTAGCAAATCTAATCTTCCATGAGGGGGACGACTTCTAAATGAAACTCTTCTCTGCTTTCCTGCTAGACAATGAGCACAATTTTTTAGTGTAGCATTCTTCAAACCCAAAAGTTGATTCTTCTTTGCTATGTAGTTAAGCCCCTTCTCACTCATGTGACTGAGTCGTTTATGCCACAACTCAGTTGAGTTGTCATTCACTGTCACATTCACCGTCTCTCGGAAAGTCGAAGCTTGCATCAAGTATAAATTTGAGCTCTTCTTTCCTCGAGCCACAACCAAGGAACCTTTAGTTAGCTTCCCCTACCTCTCACTAAAGGTGTTACAGAATCCCTCATCATCAAGCTTTCTTGCAAAAATCAAATTCAAGTGGATATCTAGTGCAATGTTGACATCCTTGAGAGTTAACTTTGTTCCATTGTTACTCACCAAGCTAACATCTCCTATACTAATAACCGAAACCAAACCATCATTACCCATCTCCAATACCCCAAAATCACCAGGAGTATAAGATGTGAAGAAATCCTTCCTCGACGTGACATGAAGTGATGCACCAGTATCAATCACCCAACTAGTCTCGTCGCATGCTAGATTGACCAAATTCTCATCACAAATAACCAATAGATCTTCACGAGTAATAGTAGCAACATGCTAAGATTTTTCATCATCATTCTGATCGTGTTTACAACCACCACCTTTGTTCTCTTTCTTCCACTTGAAGCAATATTTCTTGATATGGCCTTTCTTACCACAATGATGACACTCAATATTCTTGTATCTCAATCTTGATTTGCTTCAGCTTTTATCTGTACCCTTTTCATCTTTGTCTCTGTTCCTCCCCCTATTCTCGATAACCAACACCTCGGACTGTGATGTAGATCCCTGAGATCTTCTTCTAACCACTTCATTCAACACACCACTCTTAGTCAAATCCACAGTAATAATACCCTGTGGGGCAGAATTAATGAGCGAGACCCGAAAGGTCTCCCAAGAGTCTGGTAGAGTAGCAAGCAACCAAAGCTCTAAAGTCTCGTCATCAAATTTGACACCCATACCAAGCAAATGATTCATCACACTCTGAAATTCACTAACATGGTCAGCTATAGACATTCCTTCTTTATATTTCAACGCCATTATTTTCTTCAGCAAAAACAACTTGTTATTGCCTGACCTCGAAGCATACAAGCTTTCAAGCTTCTCCCACAATGTTCGAGCATGTGTCTCCTGATCAATGTGGTTGTAAACATTTTCTTCAACAAATTGCCGAATAAAGCCACACACTTTTTGATGCTCAAATTCCCATTCTTCATTACTTTTCGAATCGGATTTTTGAGTAGTAAAGACCAGAAGATGCAAAGCCTTCACAAACAACAAATCCTTCATTTTATTCCACCAAAGTTGATAATTTGTGCCATTCAACATAATCATCTTGATCGTATTGATTTCCATAATTATCTGACACAATAACCGAGCTCTGATACCAGTTTTTTGGGAAGAAACCGAACAACCAAAACAAAGTGAAGCACAATCCGTGTTCTTTCTCTCCCTATAACTCCTGTAAAAAATTATGGGAAGCACAATAGCACAAAATATGTTTTCTAGCAATCTTAATCAACCACAAATCAACCAATGCAACCACAAAAAAAATAAATAAATAGAGACACCAGTATTTTTACATGGAAAACCCCTCTGAATCAAGGGTAAAAACCACGGGACTTTAGAGTCCAATCAAAAAGCTCCACTATCATCAAATGTTCAACTACAAGATCACAATATCAAGCCTACAACAAGCATTCAACTCCAACAAGGCTAACAATATGTAATCTTTAGCAAAAGAGAGAAAAATGAGAGAACATCACCAAAAATGTAGCTGCTAAAAAATGGGTATTTCTGACTCTACAAGACTCGGATGAAAAATCTGACTGTACAAAGTCGAGAACACCTTATCGCCTAGCTGCTGTCCGAAAATCAACTCAATCGAACCATGGCTGGACTTTCGATTGTAGAGTTGATCACTGCTGCACCAAACTTGAAAAACTGATTTCTGCTCTCTCTTTTTTTTTGACAAGTTTCAATCTCTCTGTTTGAAAATCTAATTTTGGCTCACAATAAATGGCTGCCCACATCCACACGTAAAAGCCAAAAAGAATGGCTTTTTGAAAAATCCAAAAAGGCAATGAATATGTGGTAGAAGCTTTTCTTTTTTGTAACCAAATAAAAAAAAACAACCCTTTTAAGTTGGGTTGACTGGTGTAAGGGTTCCCCACATAGTGGGACCCACACCCAACATATATACCATATATATGGGGTTTATGTTTTGATTTGAAAGGGGGTACAACATGAACGAAAAATTACTAGTTTGACATTTTGTAATATTTTGTTACTTAGTGGATTAGTGGTACAGGTAGAGATGCATTAACTAAATTTAATATTATGCATACAAATTATGAAAAACTTTAGAGTTGAGATCCTAGTTGTCCAAAACTTTCATGTTACACTCTCCATTTGAAATACCTTTTAGGATAGTGAGTTGGAATAACACGGTACGCTCTTTGCTTGAACATCATATTGGACAGGCTATTGAGATAACAATTAGAACAGTTGTTTGGAACAACTTAAAAGCTATTGTGAGTTATCATTTTTTATTTAGCTCATTATGATATAATTCACAGTTGGCAAATGATCCTTAAGTTGTCTCCTTAATTATTCTACAAGAATGTTGATTATTTTTCAAAGAGATGGAAGAGGAGGGATCGATACATCCTTATGACATGTCGTATCTTTAATCCTTTTACTTGGGGAATAAATTTAAAATTTTATTCAAATTTCAAAATGATAGTTTTCCAATTGAAATTCTTTTTATCTACTCAAAGGTTAATTAGAGAAGCTGTCATATTTTGCCTATAAATAGGAAACACCTATGCTAGTGTAGAGATCATCTTTTGGGGAGTAATTTTACTTAATTTTCTTGTGTAATTGTTGCTAGTAATTATTTTTTACTATGTAGTCTTTATATAGGCTTTCTTGAATATTTGAACACTATTGAAATTGAAGTGGTTAGGGTGAGTGATTATAACAAGTCAAAGATATCTATTGGGCTACAATTGCTTCTTGTGTAAGGGAAGATTAGGTTTTAGTCAATAAGTTTATGGAATCGATTGTTAATAAATCTACAGTAAACAAGGTTCCACAAAGTAGAAATTGTTATCCAAATTGCGTTAACAAAGCTTGTGGGCCTCTTCCTCTCTTTACTTTCTTCTCCTTAACAGCCTCCTTAGTTCAACCTTGTTTCAAACTTAGTTTGAACATAAATTGGGACATTGAGTTAGAACGAGGAGCAAACTTGATTATTTTACATAAGTTTTTGAACAAAAGTTATTGTTATATTTTTAAAATTTAATCAATCATGTGGTTTCTTGATATAATATTGAACTTTTAGTTTCACTACCTAAGACTTAAATTAAGGAAAATTCAAGAAAAAAAATGTTAAACTATAACATAATGTTCTTACCAGTTAGGTAATATAAATAGTAAAAGAGAAAAAGAAAACTGATCACAATTTTATCTTGTTATTATATTATTAAAATGGTGTTCCATAAGTGTTAGATGTAATGGTGAGACATATTACACTCCTAATAAAAACATATTTGAATCTTGAAAAGAACAATATTGAAAAGAACAACCATAATCTCCAAATGTAAATCATAAACAAACATGAAAGATAAAGAAAAATATCAAACAAATATTACTTTTGTTAAAATATCAAATCACATGTATTTATTTTTTTATGTTGGACACTCATTTTAACACACTTTTTAAAATGTCATGTTAAAAAGGACATAAATAGAATGGAACTTACATACTGTGATGGATGGCTTCCAAAGGTGATACTATCTTAGACATTATTATATGACTTTTATTCGGTGCGATTTCAAATTTATTAGGTGCATATATATATTTGGTATTAGGCTAATTTGGCCAAGTCATAAGTAAGCTTTACCTCTTAGTTATTACAAATTTTTTTAAGAAATGTGAATTTTATAAACAATCTATATTTTGTTTCCTACCTAAATTTTTGTTATGTATAAATTAGTTAATATTTAATCTTGAGGCAAGTTGTGTTGAATGAGGTAAGTGGCACTTGGTTGTGGCCATTGTAAATTATCACTAATGTAGTGAAGTTACTTGTCATATTTGAGTTATCATATTTGATGAAGCAAATCTTTGGACTAGTTGTTGTGCTGATATTTTGAAGATACTGAAGTACAACTATGGAAACCAATCCTTGGCTTGAGAAGATTGGATTGGATTTCACTGAATTAAAACAACCATTTTTATGTGAAGATTTGATCGAGATTGTGCTGTTGGTTTTAAGAGATCATGTTTTCGACAGATTGTGCTTTGAATGTTTATGTTGTAATATATATTTTCAAGGAGTTCCTTTGTATTCATTTAGAATCTATGTTAGCACACTAAAATTGATATATTCTAATACGCTTAATATAGGAGAGCATATTGAGAGCACTTGTATTTGTTCATTGAGGAACTGCTTTTTGTGAGGAGTGCAAATTGATTTGTAAACGTTGAGTGTTAACTACCCAAGTTCTTTGGGGAAGGATTTGAAGGTTAGTGTTCTATCTTCAGGTACAAATGTGATATCTTTATACTTGTGGAATGATAGAGTGTGATTCAGTTGTTATATTTTGGATAGGAGATAATGAAATTACTCACTAAGCCAGGCTCCGCAGACATAGAGGAATTGAATTGCATAAACAAACCTTACTATTCTTTGTGTTTTTGTTTGGACAATTTTACAAAATGCTAAGCCGTAGTGGCCATTGCACTCAAGCACTTCCATTAATTGTTTTTTTATTTAATAAACAACAACTGTACTTAACAATAATTAGGATCAAAGCTTAACACTTAATGTATCTAGTGTGATTAATGGTGTTGTTGTTTGCTGAGAATGGAAAGATCATCAATTACTCTTCCCCCTATGCTAGATATTGGTACTTATCCTTACTGGAAGACTAAGATGAAGGCCTATATCAAGTTTTTTGACGAGAAGACATGCCAATTTATTCACTCTAGTTGGCAAGCTCATATTGTTGACTTTAAACCTGGAAAGGTTCCTAAACCTATTGAGGGCGACAACAACCCTAACTCTATAAATAGGCTCTTAAACACTTGTTAAAGGATAAATTTTTATATTATTAGTTTCCTTTGTAAAATTTAGTTTTTAGATTATTCTTCTTTCTCATAGGGTTTAGACTTATTTTCAGTTCTTTTCACTCCTGTTCTTTAGAGAATTGGATTTGTAGATGCAACCAAACATTCAAGAATTTCAGCACTTCATATATGAAATACAAAGAGTATTCTCTAAACTCTACTATTGTTTTATTCTTTATGCATATATTCACTATTAAGTTTATGATGTTTATTGATTCCATGAGAAACTAATCCTCTTATGAGATATTAGCGAGTGAATGTATGAATAATTAATTATTTTGTAGGGATTTCTTAACGGATGAGCGGTTCAGGAAAAGAAGAACCTAAACCCTAGGCCTGACAACCCCAGAAAGTCATCAAGGTGAGAATTAACCCAAATTTGCTATGGCCTATCTGTGAACACCTTAACCCTGAATCGGTTTAGACTGTAAGGTTAGAAGATAAGTAATTCTTGTCAACTCAGTATTTTAGTAGACATATCAAAGATCTTGATGGGGTTTTGACTAGTTGATTTAATAAGAAAACTCGAGAAAACAGTTGATTATGACTACCAAAGCGAGCTAATGACCTATATTTACATTTGATCCAGTTTATAATCTAGTTTTTCGAGGACTCCTTTTATTTGTGTTATTTTTAGTTCCTTAATTATAAAACCCAAAACCCTTTATTTATGTTTATTCATAATAGAGTTTATTCAAAATACTAATTAGATCTATCAACATTTAGGTTAGAATTAATCTTGTACTCGCCTCCCTTGGGTATGATCCTAAAGTACTCACCAAATGCGTTATAACTATATTACAACCTGACCCGTATACTTGTGGACACTGCCTCAATTCCACGTGTTTAGTTGCAGTATTCTCACTTTGGATGTTAGTACGTCTGAAGGTGGTTAGTAGGATGGTTGGTGTTGTGATAGATCCCGAGGAATTAACTATTCACACCAAAGGGTGTTCTAAACGATATTTTTTTGAGTGGTTTTTTAATCAACACTCAAGTTGAGAGGAAAGAAGGATGAGCAGATGACAACACATCAATAGTATACTAGAGACCACGAGCTCCTAGATCCAAAGGAAGAACCACAACTTGTACCACCAAGGGTACACTGCAACAAGGCAATTCTAAAAAATCTAACGAGGAGGGAGATACACATGCAAATCCTTATGCACGTGAAGCACGACACACAGTGCTACGAGGAGGAAAGGAAACTGTAACACCCCTTACCTGTATTCACAGTCAGAATAGGGTTACGAGGTATTACCGATCAATAAACATCATTTATCATACATAACTCATACATTTCAAGCATCCATATTCAAATACCATTCAACACAATTGCATTGTCCCTTATAAGGGCCTACGAGGCCTTAAACATACTTTAGAAGTGGTTCGAGACTAAATCGATAACGTATAAAAATTTTGGGAACATAGAAAAATTTCAAACATACAAGGTTCACACGCTTGTGTGAACAGGCCGTGTGCCTCACACGGCTCCAAACACGCCCGTGTGAAAACAGGGCATACATACTGACTTGGGTCACAAGGCCAACCATACATCCGTGTGTCTAGCCCGTGTACCCTTCGAAGTGTGCCAGGTCATGTACTAGGCCGTGCCAATCCTATAGGGTATACTGACTTATGCAACATGGCCAGTCACACACTCGTGTGTGAGGCCGTGTGGAGCATACTGACTTCAATTCAATTTCAACACTAGGGGACACATGGCTGTGTAGTGTAACCCCAAACCCGGCCCAGACATTATGGTCGAATCTGGCGCATCACATTGAAGTGTTTTAGCGAAAACCTTGTTTTCATTGAAAAGCTTCCCTTAAGATATGAAACCATAGTTAACTTATGGAAACACTCTTTTCAGTTGCGAAAGCTTTGTTTAAAACATTTGATTTAAGAAAGTTTATCAATTAAAAGTTTGGTTACGGAAGCGTAGTATATAAAAACTATGGTTTAGAAAATCCCTGTTCAACTTCTAGCAATTACAATGCATAAGAATCATAATCCAAATAATAACAAAAAGGGGAGGCCTTATTACAATCCAGTCTAAAATCACTTAATAAATTAAGAACTAAATGTTTTTAAAACAACCAAGTCCAAGTTGTCTTGCTCGCTGGCCACCCAGAGTCCCTCCCGACATTGAACCTCCTGCTGAGCATTACCTGAGAAAAATAAAAGAGGGGGGTGAGTTTTTGCAAACTCAGTGTGTACACCCTCATCGAACAGCAAGCATTCCTCAATCATCATAAAATCACACATGCAATGCAATGCAGTGCAATGCAACCCACCCCAATAATCCATCCGCTACACTTCAGCTCCATCCCCCGGTACACTTCATGTGGGGATACAAATATCGACCCACCCAACTGATACACTTCAATGGTAGCCCGGTTGCGAAACTACCTTCATTACAGCAAGCTGCTAATCATATAATGGGCTTAAAAAGCCTTTGGTCGATCCACGGTCATCAAGCGACCATGTGATCCTTATATACTTCCTCCGTTAAAAAATTCCCAACCCATATGCAACCTAAGCAAAATATCATATGTATGCATGTCACATCCATAAAACTTACCTTCAACACCTAGGGGTATTTTGGTCATTTTTGCCCTTAGGGGCATTTCAATAATTTTCTCTTTCTTTGCAGTTTTCACTTACCTTGGCCCGTTAACAAATCCCGTGAGCTAAGATGAACGAATACTATGCACCAGGTAGGATTCCAGAGAAGAGGAGGTGAGTCATTAAGACCGCTTAAGTGCCAAGCTCTCCCTAGATCCAATCCTAAACATGCATATACCCATTGCCACACCTTAACCCTTTGACTTGTCCACGGTCGCAATAAATTAATTAAGTTTTATGTAGTCATCATATACTAGGCCCAAAACCCCCTACAAAGCCAAGTCAAATTCACATACCTGTATATGGCCCACTAGGCCCAATCATGTTCATATGGCCCATTTGGCCCAAATCACCTATATAGGGCCCATTAGGCCCAAATCACATTTATATGGCCCATTAGGCCCAAATCACATTTATATGGCCCATTTTCCCCAAATCATATTTATATACATACTCACATACGAATTCTCCATCACATAGCATCAAAATCAATTTTTGCCTATTATGGGTCCAACAGCCCATCAGGCCTATTAAGCCTATTTTGGCCCGATTGACCAAATCACAGCCCAAGTCCATAGAATCGCCCATGGGCCTCAAACAACCTATTAGTTTCCTCCTCGCGAGTGTTCACGCACTCGTAAGTCTACTATAGCCCAACATTTGGCTTTTCGACATTTCGACTTTTCGACTGTTCGGCATTTTGACTTTTGCCGATTCATTGTGTGTGTACAGTGTATGTACACACCTGGTAAGCAAGCGTGATGTGATTCCCTTAGTCACCAACCTATAAACGATATCACCCTTCAATTAATCACATGCTTAATACATATCTTTACTAAACCGAAACCTCACCTTACCCTTACCTTGCGCGATAAGTATAACAGCCCCTTCTTAAATCACTAACCACGATCAACTCCTAGATCTGCACCAATCTTAACTATTAAAACCAACATAATTGGTGACTCGTATCCAACACAAGTCCCCTTACTTTAACTATGAACATTCGGCCACCTTAGCCAATGGAAGAGGAATACTTACCAAAACAGCAAACACCTAGGAACAATTTCGGCAGAGAGCTAAGATCCGAGATCTGATACTAAATCCTTACTACAGTTGATTAGAAAGAGTGAGGGAAGAACAGTGTAATAGATTCTTAGCAAAAACAATTGGGAGAACAACACTTACACTAGATTTGACCAAAGTAGAAGGAGTAGTAATTACACCAAAGGTATTCAGCCAAAGAGTATTCGGCCCTTGAGAGATTCGACTTTCAAGCTTAGTATGGTGAATAAGGTTTATCTAGCACAGATTACAGAAGAAGAGTAGAAGAAGAGTAGAAAATTGACACAAGAAAAGAAAGAAAGAAGCAAAGGTTTTTGGCTTTTTGGATCTTGAAGAGAAAAGGGTTTCCGATAACAAAGTTAGAGAGATTTTGGCATTAGCCTAACAACCTTGCATTCGGCACCTATTTATAGCCCTTATAGTCGAATTGCCTGACCCTCAATTCCCCATTCGGCTCCATCACTTCCCCCTTCTCATCTCGTCATTTTTCTCCCTGATAATCCCTAGATCCTTTCCTCAACTTTCTCTTCTGAACACTCCCCTTAGAGTCCATCTTCATGCCACTTCCAATCTTCTAGAAGGCCAAAATTAAACTTCTAAAAATACTAAGCTAGGATTCAAACCTTGGATCTCCTTGCTAGCCACTAACGCCACCTTCCTACACTCTAAGTTGCGTCACTTAACCACTCCTCCACAAGGCTTTTTGATGCCATTTTCTCTTATTTTTATTTAGAAGCCCAACTACTCCCAACCCTGGTTCTTTTAATAATTAAATTAAAATTCCTCCACCACAAAACTCGAACCCAAAACTTCTCCAACATACCTAGACACTCCAAATTCCTTAAACCCTTATAGCTAACATGACATTTGTCATTTTCTTGCTCACATAAAAAAAATTTTATGAGACCCAAAGCCCAAAGGCCAATTCATCTAGGCCCAAAATTCAGGGCATTACAGTGTAGCATGACCATGTGTCGCACACGGTTGAGACACACGCCCGTGTCTCTACCCGTGTGGACAAAAATAGACCATTTGCATGGCCAATTTGCCACCCTTACTTATGTTCACCTAATCAACCAAAATGGTACCCTTTCATCAAACAATAGGTAGCCAAAATCATCATCAATATACACAATTCATACCATATCCATTTCAACCAAAATCAATACTCAAGTCAATGCTAATTACCTATTAAAATACTTATGTCATCAAGCATTAATTCATAAGCACATAACTTCTCAAGTTAATAACTTCAATCACACCATATAGATCATTTACCAAACTCAAAATATAACCATTTGAGCAATTATGAAACCATAACCATATTTATACCAAAACATACCAAAATAATCCATCACTCATGGCTATATATACAAAACAAACATATACATCTACAAGCCAACTCTAATGGCTATACTCACAACCAAAGTATCACAACTAACCTATACATGCCATATGCCATATATACACGACTCAAAAGTACTAACTTAGGTGTTTGATAGTGCGATGATGTTCCCGACGACTCTCAGATCTGAGCTAGCTTTAATTCACTATAAAACATAGACAAATTACACAAAGTAAGCTTCACAGCTTAGTAA
This sequence comes from Gossypium longicalyx, assembly GCA_025698465.1. Classification (NCBI taxonomy): domain Eukaryota; kingdom Viridiplantae; phylum Streptophyta; class Magnoliopsida; order Malvales; family Malvaceae; genus Gossypium; species Gossypium longicalyx. The sequence goes on from CM047002.1 coordinate 82,898,514, forward strand.
GTTCGTAAGTGAATAACTCAATTCATCAAATAAATGTGATGCAATCAATTACTCATTACCAAATCATAACCATATTAACTACAAACCTTTCTCATGTCTCAAAACATGATTAAGTACCATCTCATTGAACTTTCTCTATTTAATACTCGAATAGGTTCCGTACGTATCTGTGTCACCTCGTACTAACCTTTTTTTCAACCACATCATTTGTTCACCCGTTGAACCATTCAGAATAGTAATCAGATACTCAAGGATCACAATCAATAAGTACCTATACCATGGCCTGTAGCCAAATCAAGGTAATTCTTCTCCAAAATACCTATACCATGGCTTGTAGCCAAATCAAGGTATCACTCACACTCAAAGTGCCGATATCATGGCCTGAAGCCAAGACAATAGCCTAATCACATGTCACTAGCATCCTAAACTATTCCTAAGGTTCAACCGGGATGTTTCACTTGTTGATTTCATCGTCGAACACATCCGTAGTGTCGTATTCATAATTCAACCATTATTTGTAATCTCATAATCATAGTTTATGCAATATCAAATCATATATCATACATTTATAATGAAATTACCACATACGAACTTACCTCGGGTATGAAAACAACGGAACGAGTCAATTATTCGATAATCTTGCCTTTCCCCTTATCTAATTTCTGATTCCTCTTTTCTTGATCTAAATGTATTCAAAATTAACTTATTTAATCTTGTACTCACTCAATTTAGTCCAAAAATACACATTTGGGCTTTTTTACACTTTAGCCCCTAAAGTTTCATATTTTAACAATTTAGTCCTTAACACATAAAAAAACAAATTACACAATTTCTTCCTAAATTCATGAGAGCCAGATTTCTATAGGGTCATTAGCAGCCCTAAAATTTCATTTATTTCACATTTCAACCCCTCAATTTACACTTTTCACAATAAATCCCTAAAATGCATTTTTACCTAAAATCACTTTATAAAACATTTAAATCTATCAACAAATAGTTATTTTTTATTATCAAACATTCAAAAGCTTAGTTTTCATTATCAAACATTCAAAAGCTCAAATATTCATTAATGGCACTTCACAAAATTATGAACAAATTCAAAAATTAAGGCACGGGCTAGCTAGAATACGAAGCAACGATTACAAAAATATAAAAATTATAAAAAACCGAGCTAAAATCGTACCTTAATCAAACCAAGAATGTGTCAAACCCTAGATGGACATGGAAGCATTCTTTTTCTTCTTCAAAATTCAGCTAGATGATAATGGGAAATAAAAATGGCTTTTGTTTTATTATTAATACTTTAATAACCAAATTGCCATATTAACCTTTAATAAAACCATTAAAATTCATTTATGCATGTCCATCTTTGTCTACTCACCCTTATAATGGTCTATTTACAACATAAGTACCTTTGGTTTAATAAATCATAGCAATTAAACACCTTTAACAAATAGAATGCAACTTTTGCATTTTACACGATTAAGTCCTTTTTCTCAAATTGACTATTCAGACAGTAAAATTAGCTCACGAAATTTTCACACATACATGCTATCATGCTGTAAACACCAAAAATAATATTAAAATAATTTTCTGACATCAAATTTGTGGTTTCAAAACCACTATTCCAATATAGCTAAAACCAGGCTGTTACAGAAAGTTATGGCTTGACTTGCTGAGCAATTGAACATTGGGGATTTTCGATGGCCACAACCACCACCATTCTGGACCATTCCTATCGCGGCAAATTTTTCGATACCATTAAGTGGTAGTGCACATCCTAGACCAAAGGAATGTGGAATATCCATCCGCAACCCACTCGACACGACCCAGCCTACATAAGAACGACCATCCACATCAAGAGCGAAGGAGACGAGGGTCATCTCGAACGAGTTCGATGACAATGCTTTTGCCGACTTATGAGGGAGTGTTTAATTTTCTCATTTTTTTTCTTTTTAGAGTTCAAAGAAACTAGCATAATTTTTATTTTCATTCTTAGTTATATTTTATATAACAAAAAAGATTGTGTGTTTCTCTATGTGGGAGCCCCATAGTTTTGATGACACAAACTTTTTAGAGCTAAATCGGAAAGGATGAGACGACCCAACAACAATCGCATAACTGAAATGCCAAAATGGGTAATTTCATTTCTTACATTTTTCTTAGCACATTAGAGACAATGTGCTAAATAAAGTGTTGGGGTGACATAGAATTTTCAATTTTTAATTTTTTTCATTATTATTTATGTTTACTTTTAGCAACTTTTGAAGTTACAAAAAAAATATTATGTTTTTTCTGTGGTTGAGCTTGTAGAAATACAAATGATTGATTAAGATCATGTATATGGGTTGTTTGCTTAAACTATAAATTTATCTTGAGAATAAACGATTTTATGTTGTTTGCATCTATCTATTTCAATTTGTTAAACTGTGAATAGGAAAAACTAGTTAAATGTACCAAATGGCATAAGTATATACAAGTATGTATATATGTTTGTTTAATTCTAGATTGTTTAAATTTGAATACTCAGTGATTAAATCCTTGGTTATTGGAATAGTATAGTATAATAAAGATAAAATCCTTCAAAGTATGTACCTTAAAATAAAAATTAATGAGCGAACAAAAGCATTGTGAGGGTTTAAACCAAAATGAGTGTGATTAAAGTATAAAATAGATAAAAGCCAAAGAGAGTGAGAGTGATCACAGTGAATTAAATTGAAAATATGAGAAATTGAGAAAATCTCACTCATATTTGCAAAATACTTGTGAATTGCATGTACTTATAAATATTGTATTAGAATCCAAAGCATGGATAAAAGAAGCTAAGTAATTAGAATTCGAATTGCCTATATTCTTTAATCGTAAATGTTATACTCATGTATATCGTTTGATGGAGCCATATGTTTGACTTACATTGACTTGTTTACTTTGTAATATATTGAACTAGCATGTTTGAATGTAAGAATTGTAAGTATTTGAAAAATCTAGTTAGAATTATTTGTTTAGAAAATTTCCTATTGTTATCGCTTTGACCTAAACTCATGTACAAAGCATGCTCAAGTACTTTAGTCTTAGTTCTGTGTTTTCTTTTCATTTTATTTTTATCTTATCTGTTTTTATTTTCTTTTTCATTTTATTGAAGACAAGCAATGACTTAAGTGTGGAGGTATTTGACCTCTCACAAATTGTAGTGGCAATTGAAGTACTTTTCGACACTTAACGAGCTTATTTTCAAGCCATTTTAGTATCATTTATTTCATTTTAAATTTTATTAGTCTTGATTCAAATTATTACAGAATAAGCATTTTTATGCATGTTTTAAATGTTTCTCATTAGGGCAACTTAGGCCTCAGGAATGACTAATGGATTATTTTAGTGTCCAAGGTGTTGTTTCAGGCCTAAGAATAAAAAGGACAACAATCGTGTCATGAGGTAGGGGGTCTTTGTCGCAACACAAAACTTCAAAGATGCCAGGGTTGAAAGAGATCCATGTCGTGACAAGGGCTTCCTTAAAGTCACGACAATGCGACGAAATATTCAATTGTATATTAGACTCCACATTGTGACAAGGGCTTCCACAACGTCACGATGACATGACAAAAATATGGAAAGATGTGGCCAAATTTTGGACAGCTACATAAGCTTAGTTTCCTTAATTAAACCCTAATCACTCTGATGGTATTTTAGGCACCTAGCACCCTAATTTTTTTCGTATATAAATAACTTTTTAACTTTATTAGAGGAGGTTGGACGTGGTAGAATAGTTTTCTTTAGTTTTAAGTTTTAGTTTTCTTTTTAAGTTCCTATAGTCGGAATCTTTTCTATTTTGATGTGAAGACGATTACAAGCGGAGATTGCTCCGGAACTACACTTATATATTTATTTGTGAGCAATTTATTTATCCTTTTCTTTTATTCTTTTATTTATACTTTGTTAACTTGATCAATTAACTGTTGTATGAATATTAGGATAAATTCTTATGGTTTATTTCTATTTTGCATGATTCAATTATGGAACTGATTAATTAATTGAGTTAGTGTTTATTTGAAATTGAGAGTTTATTCAAGAGTACTTAGTATATTAGGAAGTGATGCCCCTAATAGAATAGTTAGATAGGTGAGATCGAAAGGGTATCCTGTTGAGTATAAAATGGTGCCAAGTGGTGAGACCTGACGAAGAACCGTATGCCTAGAAAGAGATTGGAAGGTTGACGTAGTTGGTAATCCTTAGTAAGATGAGACCTAACGGTATTTTAGATACGAGTTATATAGACTCAATTAAGGATAATTAATGGTTTAATTATATAATTAGGGATTTAAACATTCATAGGAGGAGACCTCACATCGTTGACACTAGGAATAGGAAATTTCATTAGGTTAATTTAGGTTAAGTGATCTAATTAGTTTAATTAATACTTTAATTTGAATTCACACTTCTAATTTGTAAATTGATTAGATTAGTAATTATTTTTTGTAGTTAATTTAATAGTAAATTCATACAATCTGCAATCCCTTAGGTACGATCCTTGGAATACTTATGTATCAGCCTACCTGACAAAGTCTCTATATTTGGTTATTATTTAGTGTGTTATGGAAATATAAGCATAGATGTGAGTAAGTGAAGTGTTTTTCTTGAATAGAATAATATTCTATGTATGCGCCAATTGGCAAATTCCTTTTGTCAAGATCTGTGGTTTGGCGGACTCTTCTTTTGAGTATATGCCACCCCAGACGTTTTGACAAACTCGTCAAGTTTGCAATTGAATCGATTTATTTATTATCTTTGTAAGGCAATTTAGTTAGTTAAGTTGAGAACTGGTTAGAATGAAACTAAGCTATTGTAGATGATAATACTTAAATTATGATAAGCCCACTTATTCTCGGGAATCAATTGTATATAAAGATAGTGGTATCTTCTGTAAAAATCTTTGTGTTTCTTTAATTTCATCTTTCTCCTTGATTTTCTTTGAAGTCTTTGAAAACTAAAGTCTAGAAAACCTTTTCGAAGTTAGGTTCACTATATTCAATTAAATCATACATTAGTATTAGCTCATAAGTAATACTAATGAACCCTAGGTTATCTTGAAAATTATTTACATGTTTTTAATTTACATGCATAATATCAGAATAGTGTATAAGGAAACATCCTAATTCTGGATTAAATAATGTTATTTCTTGCATGCATGCTTAGACTTGATATTTTTAATTATCCTTTTTAGCTCAAGAAATTACTTAAGGTCCGAGCGACAAAGGCAAAGGACATGCTTTAAAAGTTTGTTATTATTTATGGTGAGTTCCTTCTTACTTTCATCTGTTGTGTTGTTCATTATTTTCTAGTTTACTTAAGGTAAGTAATTTTTCTCTGTAAAAGTGAAATGTATATATGTGGGTAATGGTTTTCCAGAGTTGTCATTCTGAGTCAGTATGTTGTGACATGGTTTTGAGTCAGTATGTTTGTGACATGGAGTAAGAAGTATTCTTCATTGGTAAGCCATTACCATCTGTTTCTGATATGTATAATATGAAATTATATGATATGTGAAGATGGTGTTAAGGAGATATGATCATGGTATAGCCTTCGATAGAATGTACATCAAATTAGCAGATCACAATACATTAATATGTTTGTGTAGCCTCCGGTAAGGCAATTGGATAATGCAAAACGGATTAGCAAATCACAATAAAACATGCTAAATTGAATGAGAATAATATGTGAATTAAAAGGAGGGAATGTAAGTGAATGAAATCGATCAATATGAATCTGACTCTTAACTTGGCTATGTGGCTAACATGAAGAAGGTTTGTTGAATGGTGTTAAGTTAGCATATTATTTACGCTAAATGATAAGTAAATTGGAGTATTGTTTGTCTGAGTTTCGTACTCCCAATTGGGCAAACTATGAGAATGTGTTTAAACCCTTGAAAAGATTCATTTGTATTAATAGTAAAAATCTGTAGGATTTCTCTTTAGATCTCACTAAGTTCTTTTGAACTTACTCAATTACTTTTTCCTTCCCAGACCTGCTGTGCAACACCCTAAACCCAATCGAGGAGGTTCGACCTAGATCTGGCAAGCTACATTAGCCACTAAAGTGACTCTCCATTAACTTCTAATGTATCCTCCAACACACCACTTAATAACAACAAATAATGTGTTAAGTATGACACAACTATAACAGCCCGTTTTTAGTTAAATTGAAATAGTGGTTTCGAGACCACAAATCTGAAGTTAAAATATTTATTTTATTATTTTAATAAGGTCTACAGCATGATAGACTAATTACGTGAAAGTTTCGTAAAGAAATTTTACCATTTAAATGCTTAATTCGGAAAAAAGGACTAAATCGCATAAAGTGTAAAACTTGAGTTCTATTAGTTAAAGTTATTAAATAGCTATGGATCATTAAATTAGAGGTCCTTATGTTGTAATTAGACCATAGATAATTTGAGTGGACATATTTGGATACATTATTAAGTGATTTTAATGTTTTAATTAAAGGTTAAAATAGTAAATTAATAAATTAACTTAAGTAAAATATAGAAAACAAAATAGTCATCTTCTTTCATGCATTCATCTACCGAAATTGAAGGAAGAAGAAACCATTTTTAGGGTTCCATAGTTCGACTACTTCATTGTTGAATTGGTGAGTGATTTTTGTCCCGTTTTTAATGATTTCTATGTTTTTGAGATCGTTGCTTCGTATTCTAGCTAGCCCGTACCCTAGATTTTGAAATTGTTAAAGATTTTGAATGATGCCATTGATTAATATGTATGATTTTTGAATTTTGATGATGGATTTTGAATAGTTGTTAATAGTTAAATAAGTTTTGTAAAGTGATTTTGGACAAAAAAGTCAAAAAGGGATTAAATTGAGAAAATGTGAAATGTAGTGGTGAAAAGTGCGAATAAATGAAAATTATGGGCTGTTAGAGGCACTATGGTAATTCGGCTAGCATGGGTTAGTCTTGAATTTCATTAATTTATGATTTTGTGAAATAAGGACTAAATTGCAAAAAATGTGAAATTTTTAAGGCAAATGTGTAAATGTGTTTTAAAGTGTATTTTGGACTAAATTGAATGAATAAATGATTGAATAAGTTAATTTTGAATATAATTAGATCAAGAAAAGCGGAATACAGACTTGGTTTGGGAAAAAGATAAAGTTATCGACTAATCGACTAGATTCGTTGTTTTAGCATCTGAGGTAAGTTTGTATGAATTAAGCATTGTAATAATTATGCTTTTAGTGCTTTGATATTGCATAAATTGTATATATGGGACCACAGATATGCTCAACAACAAATTGACTATTTGTGGCCCTTAGTGTGCGATACGACATAACTTCGGCTATATATGGCACTTAGAGTGCGATTCGAGATAGTTTCGACTATGTACGGCACAAAGTGTGCGAGATATTGAGTATGGCACTTAGTGTGCAAGACATTGAGTATTCAATGGCATTCTGTGTATGTATGAACCTGTTATGGATTGGTATAGGTATGTACATGTATATTATGAGCTTAAAATCAAAGAAGTTACAAAGTTTGTATATAAGCTTATGAATAAGCAGTTGAAAGTTTTGTTAGAAATCATAAAGTACATGATAATATGTTTAGATTGATAAATGTTGTATTTGTGATTAGTTAAGTTTATATCATACGAGCTTACTAAGCTTATTAGCTTACTTTGTGTATTTTTCCCGTGTTTTATAGTGTTATCAAGGCTAGCTCAGATCTAGGAGTCTTCGGGAACATCAACATACTATCAAACATCTATGTTGGTACTTTTGGATTATACATTAATAGTATATGGCATGTATAGACTAGATGTGGTATTTTGGTAGATGTGGTATTTTGGTTGTGATAATAGCCATGAGATTTGGCTTGTAAATTGTATACATTTTGGTTTGTATATATAGTCATAAGTGATGGCTTATTTTGGTCTGTTTGGTATGAATATGGTTATGGTTTTATAGTTGCTCAAATGGTTAATTGATCTGTGGAGTATAAATGCTTTGATGAGGTATGATTTTAGGTGTTGTGTTGGTTATTTATAAGGAAGGTATGTGTGTGTGAATTATGGTAAATGAACTATATAGATTGATATTGTTTTGGCATGTATTTGGTTAAGTAAATGGTAGTTATTTGAGATTTGGAATAGATGTAATTATAATGGTATGAATTGTGCATTTGGTTGATGATTTTTACTACCTAATTGTATGATGAAATTGTACCATTTTGGTTGTTTAGGTGAACATAAATAAGGGTGGAAAATTGGCCTTACAAATGGCCTATTTTTGTCCACACGGGCAAAGACACAAGCGCGTGTCTCAGCCATGTGTGACACACGGTCATGTTACACAGCCGTGTGTCCCCTAGTGTTGAAATTAAAATTAAGTCAGTATGCTCCACACGGTCTCACACACGGGCATGTGACTGGCCGTGTGGTAGAAGTTAGTATACCCCATAATTGGCACACGGCCTAACACATGGGCGTATGACTTGGCCGTGTTGCATAAGTCAGTATACCCGATAGTTTTGGCACGGCCTAGTACATGGTTTGGCACATGGGCATGTGTGGCCAGTTCAAAAGGTACACGGGCTAGAGACACGGACGTGTGGTTGGTCGTGTGATCCAAGTCAGTATGTATGCCCTGTTTCAACACGGCCTGAGACACGGGCATGTCTAGAGTCGTGTCAGGCACACAGCCAGTTCACACGGGCGTGTGACCCCTATATGGTTGAAATTTTTACTAAGTTTCCAAAATTTTCATATGTTATTAGTTTAGTCCCAAACCACTTCCAAAGCATGTTTAGGCCCCATAGGCCCTTATAAGGGACACTATGGTTATGTTGAATGATTTAAGAGAATAAATGGTTTATGTTTGATAAATGTATGCTAAATGTTGTGAATTGATTGGTAATACCTTGTAACCCTACTCCAGCGATGGATACAGGTTAGGGATGTTACATTTTATTAGTACCAGAGCTACGGTTTAGTCGTTTATAGGACTAACATAGCGTATGTGAGTCTAGCTATACATGTCATATATATAAACTGAGATAGTGTGATGATTCCTGACGTTTTAATCTATGTTTTCATATAGTAATGGATCCCAATCGAGCTATAGCAGATGAGGTTGAGAGTAATGCTCCTGCTCGTGCACAAAGGACATCGCCATCTGATTCTAGGCCTGTGATGGGTAGCCAGGGAGGAGAGGCTAAAGAAGCCTTCTTCCAAATGATGAATGAATGATTCACTAAATATATTTGTACGAACCCGACTACTCAACAACCTCCACCCCCTCCTAATCTCCAACCCATACCCGTAGCTCCTCAAGGAGTTAAGCTTTTAAGATTAAATAAACCTCCTATTAACAAGATCTGCAAACACGGGGTTGAAGAGTTCAGAGCAAATGTTGATGATGATCCCGAGAGAGCCGAGTTTTGGCTTGAAAATATGATTTGAGTGTTTGATGAACCTTTGTACGTGCCAGTTGAATTTTTAAAGTGTACCATTTCACTATTGAGAGACACAGCATATCAATGATGGAATACCATGGTGTCGATAGTACCAAGAGAACAAGTGACTTGGGAATTCTTTCAAATGGAGTTCCAAAAGAAATATATAAGTCAGCGATTCCTTGATCAAAAGCATAAAGAGTTTTTAGAGTTGAAATAAGGCTGCATGACTGTAACCGAGTACGAGAGGGAATTTGTACAGTTGAGCAAGTACGCTTGTGAATGTAACATCTTGATTTTGGGCCTAGTCAGAATAGTGGTTTTGAGACCACAAATCTAAGGTAGAAATATTTGTTTTATGAATGTTTTGAGGTCCGTGACATGTTTGCATAATTGTGTGAAAGTTTCATTAAGAAATTTTGTGAATAAGTGTCCAATTTAACTTTTAGGACTAAATTGAAAAAGTTACAAAATATGAGATTATAAAAGCTTTAAGTATGAAATAGCTTTGAATTATTAATTAGAGGGCCTTAAATGTCAATTTGACCAATTTTCATATTTTTGGACAAAAATATGCATGAATAGGAAAAGTTTGAAAGAAAAGCCTTAAGGGCATTTTTGTTATTTGGTTAACAAAAGAATAAAAAGGGAAAATAAGTAAAAAATTGTGTCCATCTTCCCCCCTCATTATCAAAATTTCCAAGGAGCCATAGCTACGGTTTTGTTCATCCTTTCAAGGTCAATAGTAAGTACATCCTAGTCCCTTTTTTATGTTCTTTGTATTTTTGAAGTTGTCATCAACTTATCTAGCTATTTCTACCATTTTTTTGAGCTATGGTTTATGTTAAAAAATCTACCCATGTGTGACATGCATGTATTTTGATGTTTCATGGTAGATTATGAAAGTTTGATGTGTGTTTAACCTCTTTACTAAGTTATTTTTGATGGAAATGCATAAAAAGGACTTATTTGTAAAAGATGCAAAATGAGTAGTAAGATGTATGTTTTAATGAGAAATGTGGGCTGATATGAGTATGTGTTAGGTTCGGCTAGGCTTTGGTAACAAAGAAAATGAGTACATTTCATTTTATGAGCTTAGGTACTAATTTGTAAATATGTGAAAGTTTAAGGGTAAAAAGGTAATTTTGTCAAAGTATGAGTTATGGACTGAATTGAATAATGTGTGTATTAAATAAGCTAAATTTGGTATTATAGAGCAAGAAAAACGAGGAATGGACCTTGATTGAGGGAAAAATAAGGTGTACGACGATTAAATCTGTTTTTACTATTTTCGTACCGAGGTAAGTTCATGTGTAAATAATGCAATGATGTATCGTGTTTTAATGCTTTATTAATGTATGAGTTTCTATTATAAATTATTATGATGAGTGTATGAACGATGTTATGGTCTATGAGAATGACATTATGATCTAGTTCGACAAAGATGTGACATCGAGAAAATTCCGTTTGAACCTTAGGAATAATTTAGGATACAAGGTGACATGTCACTAGGAACTATGTGATTATGAGCTCATGAGATTATGTGATGCATGTAATGTGATCCGGGTGCTGGTCTTGTATTTCTATCATTGGTTGGGTAGCTCAGCATGTATTGCGGGAACCTGTCAACTTTTGTGAGTAGGCCCATGATTAGCTCGGGAGCGAGCGATGTGTGATATGTGATATGAGGTAGCATGTGGCTACGTATGAAGCATTACATGCAAGCTTTCCGTGTATCCGATAGTACTCCAAGTGTTCAACAGGTAAATCAGTGGGTTATTCGACAAGTAAGTCATTCATGAGGAAATTTGAGGACGTGTTACGAATTAATACAGTTATGTACGAAAATCTGATATGAATGAGCTCGGTATGTGATGAACTTTTGGTAAGATTGAGAATGAGTAAGTTATGCTTATGAAACTATGATAACACATATGTAAATTATGTTATGTTAATTGTATGACATTTATGGTTATGTTGCTATTTATTTGCATGTGAACTTACTAAGCTTTATGCTTACTCCCCCCTCTTTTCCATTTTCTTATAGTATCACCAAGCTAGCTCGAGGATCGAAGGACATCGGAGACTCGATCACACTATCAATTGGACATTTGGGTATAGTTAGTCTCAACATTTTGAGTATGGCATGTATAAGGACTTGGTCTTTTTGTTATATGTCATATTGGTTTCACCAAATGTGTTGGCTTATGATGATATTTGATTCATTTTGTATAAGGCCATGAGATGTGGCTCATATTGATTATTGGGTTGTAAACCCATTCATATATGCATTCATATGCCTATACTATTGCGAAGTGGGTGGTTGTTGTGTGTATGTGATGAGATGTGTTGTGGCTATGGATGTTTGATGATGGAATTGTGAGTGAATGGCATGATGACTACTAAGACATGAGTATGTTAAATAGAAGTAAACCACAACTCTTAGTGCATGCAAATTTATATATTTGGCTTGACAAAATATGAAGTCTTATGCATGTATTATTAAAGATGAAATGTTAAACGACCCAAAAATATAGGGTCTATAATTTTGCATGATTTGGCATAAAAATTCATGTTTTCTTTGGTAGTCATGTAATTTAGGTATGTTTTGGGGTTTTTAAGAAGCCTGGGTTCGAGTCTGGGCCTTGGCAAAATTTTTAGTTTTGGTCTTAAGTGAAATTGGCTGTTAGCAGTTAGGACTTATGTTTAAGTGGGTGTAATTTTATGTCACAAATGAGCTTTTGGCCAAGTGGTGGTGGTGTGACATGGTTATTGTGAGAGAAAGGGTTCGAATCCCATGCCAAGTAGGGAGCGTTTATTTTCTAACTTGGGTCGGCGAGAGTTGGTGTTGGATTTGAACTCTAGCATTGGGAAAGTTTGAATTGGTTTTGTAAGATGGTTGTGGAGGATATCAAGGAGGGATAATGGGAGAGTATCATGGAGATTTTCAAGGAGTAGGAGATTGGAGGAAGAATTGTAGCTGAAACGGGTAACTTGTTGGTGTAAAATTCGGCTAAAGGGTTTGGGATGTGTATTTTCGGCAAATGGTATTTGAGTAGGGGCTGAATTTCCTCTTAGTCATTTTGGGGTTTTTGCATTTTTGGCTCATTTGCTCTCTAGTGCTGATTTCTTTGGTAATAACTTGTGTATCTTCGAGATTTGTTTAGTGTAAGTCTTTTGTGCCGAATCGTAAGTGTCAATATACTGAAAGTCTTGTGTCGTTTCTTCTCAAACTTTTTCTCTCTTCTTTGTTTCAAAAGCTGCAAAATCACTCATTAGCCGAATATTGGTTGCCTATTCCTTTCTTTTCAAGTCGAACCTATTATTCTCTTGTTCTCAACATTTCTTCTCTTGTTCCTAAAGTTTGATTAAGCCGAACTCAACTTCTTCTTTTTCCCTTTCATTGCTTCTTTTCTTTTCAAGATAGCCGAATACTTCTCTCTCTCAAAAACCTTTGTTCTTCGTGTGGTGACCGAATCTGTTAAGGCCTAAACACCTTCTTTTCTTCATTTCTAACCGTTTCTTAATCTCTTCAATTTATGGGTAAGTGGTTACTCTAGCCGAATCATGGTTGATTTCTTTCTCCATGTTTGATTTTTGTATCTCTTGGGCTAAAAGGTTGTTTTCTCTTTGTTTGCTGTGGGGATAAGTTTATCTAACACAATCATTCTCGTGCGAATGATGCTAGGGTTTCGTTTTCCTTAACCATGGTGTAGGCCGATTACTTTTCCCTTGCAAGGGATCTTTTGATTCGTGGTAAGTGCTTTAAGCATAGTATATATTCTTTTGGGATTGTAGATTCTTATGAATCAATTAATGGTTCTTGTAAAGGTAGTAGCATTTAAAAGAATACGGGGTTTGGGGGCTAGAGGTGGTTATGGTTGTTGATTGGTAAGTAGCGTTAGTTTGATTAAAGCGTTTTTAATATTATGGTGATGGATTAACGAAGGTTGAGACTATTGATGTGGCTGTTGTTATCACAGGTGTTTGATCTTGGAAGCGTTTCAACTACAATCCAGAACAGGTGTGTAACTGTACACCGTAAATTGTTACTGTTAGAAAATCAGAATAGGTGTGTATTTACATCCCTGTTTTATTGCGAATCGGCAGAAGCTGAAAAGCTGAAAAGCCAAAACTTCGGCATTTGAGGCCTCACTAGCGTGCGAACTCTCGTATGGTTAATCGAGCCCACAAGGCATGGGTGACGAACTATAGAGGCTGCCACGAGTGTTCTCGTGGGCTTGGGCCGTTTTAAGCCTCGTTCGGCCGAGATGGCTGAGTGGGCCCAGTGGGCTCGTGGTCCCCACACAGATAAAATACATGGTAAGTGACAAATTATAGACTGGGCTATGGACATCATATAGTCGTGGTTGGTTTTGGGCTAAATGGGCCACATGAGCATGTGGCCCCACTTGGGCCGACGATGGGCTCTGGGCCCATTTGCACCGTTTGGCCATAAAAGTTATCTGAGTCATTCGAGGAGATGATAGGCCTTTTAAAAGGTTGAAATTTGTATCGAGACATCAAAAGTAGTAAAATGACCAAAATACCCCCAAGAGGTAAAATTACTATTTTAACCCTAATGGACGAAAATGACCGCTATAACCCTAGAGGTGGGTTGATTGATGACTGCATAATATTGGTATGATTGTACTGACTATGACTTTGCATTCACATATTATTTATGACTTGACATACTGCATGGGGTTGGGGTTATGATATGGAGGAATTACTGTACTAGTGACTATGTCACGTTTACTGTTGCTGGTGGCTTGCCACACTTATTGTTTTTCGCAGCTACGCTGCGTTATTATTACTGGTAGCTTTACTATGATATTGGTGTGCTGGTTGGGTGGGTCGATTTACATCCCCACATGGTGTATTGGTTGGTACGAGTGGTGTGCTGGATGGATTTTGGATGGGTTGCATATTTGCACTATACTGATACTTTGTTGGGCTTAGGCCCACACTGTTTCTGTATGGGGCTAAGGCCCGCATCATCTTGATACTATACAGGCTAAGGCCAAAATGTTCTCGCATACATTGTTTCTCATGTCGAATGATAAGGGATTAGACACTGAGTTTTCGTAAACTCACCATTTTCTTTTAAACTGCGTAGGTAATCCCCAACCTTAGATGATTAAGAGCCGCGAGGGGCTCAGAGGTGGCCACACGGTTGCGGTTGATCTGCAGCTTGACTTTATTTATTTTAAATTTCTTATTGGGTTTTGATAATGTAATAAGGCCATTTGTGGGTTAAAGTTTTAAATGGGCTTTTGTTTTCTTATATTAAAATGCTAGTCTAGGAAAACACGAGTTTTCAAAATATTCATGGTTTTCAAAAGAACACGAGCGTTAAACAACAAAGTTTTCAAAATGCTTCTGCAGTTTAAGTTGAATTAATATACCATAGGCAAATGGTTTGACAAATGTTGGTAACGAGATAATTTGGAATAGTATCAAAAGGGTCCTTGGCATAAAATTAGATTTATATTGATAAGTCTTATTTTTAGTAAAATATTTTGATGTGACACGTCAGATTCGGTCGTAACATCTAGGTCGAGTTTGGAGTGTTACATTTAATGGTATCAGAGCCAGGTTTGTAAAACTGAGCTGTGGAATTGGTTTTTGAAAATTTGAATTTTAACCGTTGTGACTGGAAATGTGACACACCGAGTCTCTGACACCAAATCTATAAGTTTTTTGACATTGTTGAGTGTTATAGACTGAAATGTATTACTGAGGGAGTACTATATGTAGTAGGACTAGACTGAACCTCTTTAGTTAGAGTAAACTGAGACTGTAGAAGACTGAAAACTGTAGTAAGATTTTGGTCTGCGAAAACAAACCCTAATTACTGTCGTTCATAACATATTGTTTATAATCACTAAAATTATAAAGTCATACATAAGACTTTTAAACAAATAATTCGCTATCGAAATGAGCACAAGAAGTACTCATGGAAGGGGTACACGAGGCCGCAGTAGAGGTCGAGGAAGTGCTAGAGCTGGGTCCTCAGCATCGGGTCACATGCCTACTAAGGAGGCACCAGCCTCACCAGTAACTGAGACAGGGTCTCATGATCAGGGGATGATGCTCTATCCCAAGCGATGCTCCGCGTTCTAGAGAGGGTTGCTGGAGCGAGTACTAGAACGGTGGGCCGAGGGTCAATTTCTGAGTCGGGCTAATGGAGTGAAAATTTTTAACGGTGTTTCTGGTGTAGCCCTAAATGTGGCAGGGTATTGATTAGAGGCTACTAAACGGATAATGGACGACCTTGACTATATAGTGGAGTAAAATTTAAAAGGAGCAGTGTCTTTACTGTGAGATGAGGCCTACCAATGGTGGCTCACCGTGAGAGAGGGTACATAGGCTGACCGTTTGACATGGGATTTCTTCAAAGTGGCTGTTTCAGGGAAGTATGTGGGCGCAAGTTATGTGGACGCCCGAAGGAAGGAATTTCTGAACTTGACCCAGGGGAATAAGACTGTGGCAGAATATGAGGCAGAGTTCCTACGATTGAGTTGTTATGCTCGTGGGATAGTAGCAACTGAGTATGAACGCTGTGTGCATTTTGAGGATGGCCTTTGAGATGAGTTGAGAGTTCTAATAGCCCCACAGAGGGAGCGAGATTTTGCTGCCCTTGTGGAAAATACGAGAATTACTGAGGATGTGAAACGTTCTGAGTGCCAGAACCGCGAGAAAGATAGCGGCAAAAATAAGAGGGATTTTTGGCCTTCAGGGTCTTCTGGAAGGCCTATAAAAAAGGCCAGGTTTGATGGGCCGGTTTGAGCTAGAATTCATGTTGCTACTGCTAGACCGCCGCCTTGCGCTGATTATGGGAGATCTCATCTGGGTGAGTACTGGAAAATGATTAGGGCATGCTTCAGATGTGGGTATATGGATCATACTCAGATGCAAGCTACAGGGCAGGATCATGTTCAGCCAGTGATGGAAGGTTAGCCACCGAGAGGCCATCGTCAGGCTAGAGGTGGAAAAGGTATTGGGCGAGGTCGTGGAACACCAAGCAGAGGTGTTGGTAACACTGAGGCTAGGTAGCCTGCGTTGGTCTATACTAGTCGTCGTCGAGAGGATGGTGACGCTCCTGACGTCATAACTAGTACGTTCCTAATTTATAATGTACCATACACTGCCTTAATTGATATTGGGTATACACACTCATATGTTGCATGCACTGTGTCTGGGACATTGAGAATTCAGTCTGAAAGTACTGATAGGGAGATGACTGTGTTAAGTCCACTAGGAAAGTCGGTTAGGGTAAATAAGTCATTTAGAGACGTGCCCCTAGAGGTTCAAGGAATAGTCTTTTCGGCGAATTTGATGGAATTACCATTTGGTGAATTCGACCTTATATTGGGTATGGATTGGCTAGTGAAACACCGTCCGAGTTGGGATTGCACTACTAAGCATATGGTGTTGAGGACTACTAGGGGTAAGGAGGTGGTCATGATAGGGGAGCGAAGAGATTATCTGTCTAACGTGATCTCAGTGTTAAGGGCCGAGAAACTGGTTCGCAAGGGTTGCGAGGCATTTTTAGCTTATGTCAGCATTTTTAATTCTAAAGGTCCTTTTGTTGAAGATGTCTGAACTATTAAGGAGTTTCCAGATGTATTTCCTAAAGAGCTTCCTTGGTTGCCTCCGAACCGTGAGGTCGAATTTGGTATTGAGCTCCTACCTGGAACAGCTCTAGTTTCCATCGCCCATTACAGATGGCACTGAAGGAGCTGATGGAGTTGAAGGCTCAAATTCAAGAGCTGCTAGACTGAGGATTCATTGAACTGAGTATGTCTCCATGGGGAGCACTAGTGTTATTCGTGTAGAAGAAGGATTGATCCATGCGCATGTGCATCGATTATCATCAACTGAACAAACTGACTATTAAGAATAAGTACCTTTTACCGAGGATAGATGATCTGTTTGATCAGTTACGAGAAGCTTCAGTTTTCTCCAAGATAGATCTTCAATCTGGGTACCATCAGTTGAAGGTTAAGGAAGCTGATGTGTATAAGACTGTGTTTAGGACTCGTTATGGTCACTACGAGTTCCTAGTGATGCTGTTTGGGTTGGCGAATGTACCAGCTGCTTTCATGGATATGATGAACCGAGTGTTTCAACCCTATCTAGATCTATTCGTAGTAGTGTTTATAGACGATATTCTGGTGTATTTGAGAACAGAGAAGGATCATGATGCACATCTACGAATTGATCTGCAAATTTTGAGGGAAAAACAACTTTACGTAAAGTTCAGCAAGTGTGAGTTCTAGTTGCAAGAGGTGACATTTTTGGGTCACGTGGTGTCTGCCGAAGGGATTAGGGTTGATCCTCGAAAAATTGAAGCCGTGTTGGATTGGAAACCACCAAAGACTGTATCTGAGATTCGAAGCTTTCTAGGTCTGGCTGGGTATTACAAACGTTTTGTTGAGGGGTTTTCATTAATTACTGCATCTCTAACTAAGTTACTGTGCAAAAGGGTACCATTTAATTGGACTGATAAGCAGCAAGAGAGTTTTGAGAAACTGAAGGAAGTTCTGACTGAGGCACCTGTTTTAATACAGTCAGAGTCTGGGAAGGAACTCACTATCTACAGTGATGCGTCGCACATTAATTGGGTTGTGTGTTGATACAAGGAGGTAAGGTGGTTGGTTACGCGTCTCGTCAGCTTAAACCTCACGAGGCGAATTACCCTACTCACGACTTGAAGTTAGCTGAGGTGGTATTTTCACTAAAGATTTGGAGGCGTTACTTATATGGTGAGAAGTCTATTATTTACACAGATCATAAGAGCCTCAAGTATCTCCTTACTCAGAAGGAGCTGAACCTTAGGCAACGAAGATGGATAGAGTTGCTTAAGGATTATGACTGCTTGATTATGTACCACCCTGGTAAAGCTAATATGGTAGCTAACGCACTGAGCCGTAGGGTTGTATCTGATTTGAGAGCAATGTCTGCTTGTCTCAGCCTGTTCGATGATGGTAGCTTGTTAGCTGAACTGCAAGTGAGACCGACTTGGACTGATAAAATTAAGGAGAAACAATTGTTGGATAAGTCACTAGTTCCTCGTTTTTTACAAGTCAAGAATGGTGAGACTGCGGATTTTAGGCTGAATAGTGAAGGAGTACTATGTTTCCAAGGGATTTTGATTTGAGACAATCTATACTGCAAGAAGTGCATAGTAGTCCATATGCTATGCATCCTGGCGGAAACAAGTTATACCGAGATCTTCGTGAGCTGTATTGGTGGCCAGGGTTGAAATGTGAAGTTACTAATTATGTGAGTAAGTGTCTGACATGCCACCAAGTTAAGGTTGAGCATCAACTACCTTTTGGGTCAGTTAAAATTCCACTCTGGAAGTGGAAGAGGGTAACCATGGATTTTGTGAGTGGACTACCCTTGACGCCTACTAAGAAGGATTCAGTATGGGTGATTGTAGACCGATTGACTAAATCTAACCATTTTATACCGGTCCGTACTGATTATTTGTTACAGAAGTTGGCTAAGTTGTATGTGGTAGAGATTGTAAGACTACATGGTGTACCAGTTTCTATCGTATCTGACAGAGATCCTAGATTCACATCTCGATTCTGGAAGAAGTTACGCGAGGCTTTGGGTACAAGACTAGATTTCAGCACTGTGTTCCACCCTTAGACAGATGGGCAGTCAGAGAGGGTGATTCAGATACTAGAAGACATGTTAAGAAGTTGTGTAATTGATTTTAGAGGTAGCTGGGAGGATTATTTGCCACTGGAAGAGTTTGCGTATAACAATAGCTACCAGTCTAGTATTCAAATGGCACCATACGAGGTGTTATATGGTTGTAGGTGTCGTACTCCTTCTTATTGGACTGAGTTGAGTGAGCGGCGAATTCTGGGGCCAGAATTAATTTCTGATACTGAAGACAAGGTAAAATTGATTCGAGACCGATTAAAGGAAGCATCTAATAGGCAGAAGTCTTATGTAAACTTAAAATGTAAAGAGGTCGAGTACTCTGTGGAGGATTATGTCTTTCTTAAAGTCTCACCATGGAAGAAAATTTTGAGGTTTGGGCGAAAAGCCAAGCTTATCCCTAGGTTTATTGGGCCTTACAAAATACTTAAGTGTGTGGGATCTGTCACTTATCAACTTGAGTTGCCTCCAGAGTTGGATAGGATTCACGACGTGTTTCATGTTTCAATGCTAAGGTAATACCGCTCTAATCCCTCGCATATAGTGCCAGTTGAGGAAATTGAGGTTAGGCCTGATTTAGCTATCGAGGAAGAACCAGTGTAGATATTGGATCTTAACATTAAAGTACTGAGAAAGAAATCTGTTCCACTGGTCAAAGTGCTTTGGCATAGTCACGGTTCAAAAGAAGCCACGTGGGAACCAGAAGAGGCAATACGACATCAATACCATCACTTATTCTAACTAGGTAAATTTTGAGGCCAAAATTTTCTTAAGGGGGTAGAGTTGTAACGCCCCAGAAATATAGGGTCTCTAATTTTGCATGATTTGGCATAAAAATTCATGTTTTCTTTGGTGGTCATGTAATTTGGGCATGTTTGGGGGTTTTTAAGAAGCATGGGTTCGAGTCTAGGCCTTGGAAAAATTTTTAGTTTTGATCTTAAGTGAAATTGGTTGTTAGCAGTTAGGACTTATGTTTAAGTGGGTGTAATTTTATGTCACAAATGAGCTAGTGGCCTAGTGGTGGTGGCGTAACATGGCTATTGTGAGAGCAAGGATTCCAATCCCATGTTAAGTAGGGAGCGTTTATTTTGCTAACTGGGGTCAACGAGAGCTGGTGTTGGATTTGAACTCTAGCATTGGGAGAGTTTGAATTGGTTTTGTAAGATGGTTGTGGAGGATATCAAGGAGGGATAAGGGGAGAGTATGATGGAGATTTTCTAGGAGTTAGAGATTGAAGGAAGAGTTTTAGCCGAAATGGGTAGCTTGTTGGTGCAAAATTCGGCTAACGGGTTTGGGATTTGCATTTTTGACAAATGGTGTTTGAGTAGGTGCTGAATTTCCTCTTAGTCATTTTGGGGTTTTTACGTTTTTAGCTCCTTTGCTCTCTAGTGTCGATTTCTTTGGTAATCACTTGTGTTTCTTCGAGATTTGTTTAGTGCAAGTCTTTTGTGCTGAATCGTAAGTGTTAATATACCGAAAGTCTTGTGTCGTTTCTTCTCAAACTTTTTCTCTCTTCTTTGTTTCAAAAGCTGTCGAATCACTCATTAGCCGAATATTGGTTGCCTATTCCTTTCTTTTCAAGCCGAACATATTATTCTCTTGTTCTCAACATTTCTTCTCTTGTTCCTAAAGTTCGATTAAGCCGAACTCAACTTCTTGTTTTTTTTCCCTTTCATTGTTTCTTTTCATTTCAAGATAGCCGAACACTTCTCTCTCTCAAAAACCTTTATTCTTCGTGTGGTGACCTAATCTGTTAAGGCCTAAAGACCTTCTTTTCTTCGTTTCTAATCATTTCTTAATCTCTTCGATTTATGGGTAAGTGGTTACTCTAGCCGAATCTTGGTTGTTCTTTCTCCATGTTCAATTTTTTTCTCTCTTGGGCTGAAAGGCTATTTTCTCTTTGTTTACCATAGGGATAGGTTCATCTAACACTTTCTTTCTCGTGCGAAGAATGCTAAGGATTCGTTTTCCTTAACCAGGGTGTAGGCCAATTACTTTTCCCCTGGAAGGGATCTTTTGATTCGTGGTAAGTGCTTTAAGCATAGTATATATTCTTTTGGGATTGTAGATTCTTATGAATCGGTTAACGGTTCTTGTGAAGATAGTAGCATTTAAAAGAATACGAGGTTTAGGGGCTAGAGGTTGCGGTTGTTGATTAGTAAGTAGCGTTAGTTTCATTAAAGCATTTTTAATATTATGGTGATGGATTAACAAAGGTTTGAGACTATTGATGGGGTTGTTGTTATCACAAGTGTTTGATCTTCGAAGCGTTTCAACTACAATCCGTAACAGGTGTGTAACTGTACACTGTAAATTGTTACTATCAGAAAATCGGAATAGATGTGTATTTACACCTTTGTTTTACTACGAATTAGCAAAAGCCGAAAAGCTAAAACTTCAAAATTTGAGGCCTCACGAGCATGAGAACGCTTGTGTGGTAAATCGAGCCCACAAGGCATGGGCAACGAACAATAGAGGCTGCCAGGAGTGATTTCGTAGGCTTGGGCTATTTTGGGTCCCGTTGGGCTGAGATGGGCTGGGTGTGCCTAGTGGGCTCGTGGGCCCTACACGGATAAAATACATGGTAAGCGAAAAATTATAGACTGGGCTATGGACATCACATAGCCATGGTTGGTTTTGGGATAAATGGGCCACATGAGCGTGTGGGCCCACTTGGGCCGACGATGGGCTTTGGGCCCATTTGTACCGTTTGGCCATAAAAGTTATCTGAGTCGCTCGAGGCAACAGTAGACCTTTTAAAATGTTTCAATCTGAATTGAGACATCAAAAGTAGCAAAATGACCAAACTACCCCTAAAAGGTAAAATTATTATTTTACCCCTAATGGACGAAAAAGACCATTATAACCCTAGAGGTGGGTTGATTGATGACTGTATAATATTGGTATGACTGTACTGAGTATGACTTTACATTCACATATTGTTTATGATGTGACATACTGCATGGGGTTGCGGTTATGATATAGAGGAAGTACTGTACTGGTGACTATGTCACGTTTATTGTTACTAGTGGCTTGCCACACTTACTGTTACCGGCAGCTATGCTGCGTTATTTTTACTAGTAGCTTTGCTACGATATTGGTGTGCTGGTTGGGTGGGTCGATTTATATCCCCACATGGTGTGTTGATTGGTACGAGTGGTGTGCTGGATGGATTTGGCATGGGTTGCATATTTGCACTATACCGATCTTCAGATTAGGCTTAGCGCTGCACATCAAGTTTCAGTATGGGGGCTAAGGCCCGGTCATCTTGATCGACATCAGATAGAGCTAAGGCCCAGACTTCTACTGTATACATTGTTTACTGTCTAACTGATAAGGGATTACACACTGAGTTTTCGTAAACTAACCATTTTCTTTTAAACTGCGCAGGTAATCCCCAACCTTAGATGATTTAGAGCCGCGAGGGACTCGGAGGTGACCATACAGTTGCAATTGATCTGCAGCTTGACTTTATTTATTTTAAATTTCCTATTGGGTTTTGATCATGTAATAAGGCCATTTGTGGGTTAAATTTTTCAATGGGCTTTTGTTTTCTTATATTAAAATGCTAGTCTAGGAAAACACGAGTTTTCAAAATATTCATGGTTTTCAAAAGAACACGAGTGTTAAACAACAAAGCTTTCAGAATGCTTCTGCGGTTTAAGTTCAATTAATATACCATAGGAAAATGGTTTGACAAACGTTGGAAATGAGATAATTTGGAATAGTATCAAAAGGGTCCTTGGCATAAAATTGGATTTATATTGATAAGTCTTATTTTTAGAAAAATATTTCGATGTGACACGCCAGATTTAGTCGTAACGTCTAAGCCAGGTTTGGGGTGTTACAAAATGATCATGATCATGTCATGCTTGTGTCTGTTTAAGTGCTCACTTATGCCATGATAAGTGCCTTTGAAGTCATGTATGTGTTGGTGCAAATAAAGGTGACAATTGGCTTGGAAAATATCCTCTAAGTTGTCCACACGAGTAGACAAACAGGCATGTGTCTAGGCTGTGTATTACACACGGTCTGCCCCATGGACGTGTGACCTAGCCGTGTGTCTCAGCCGCGTGAAGGACACGGCCTCCGGACATGGGAGTGTGTCCTAGCCGTGTGGAGTCTGCACCTAATTTTTTTTGGAGTTTAATTGGCCACACGGCCTAAGCACACGGGCGTGTGATTTGCCTGTGTGACTATTTTGTGATGATGTCATAAGCAGAAAGTTACACGGGCTGAGGACACGGATGTGTCCCAAGCTACAAAGGTATGTGTGACCATACGGCCTACCTACACGGGCGTGTGGCCATCCAAAACAAGAGATTTTTTCGAAGTGTTGTAAAAGTTTCAAAAGTTCTCGGTTTAGTCCTGAATCATGCCTAATGTATGTTTTGGGCCTCGTGGGCCCATATAAGGGACAATATGCATGCGAATGAATGATTTTAAATTGAATGAAATTTTATGGCTGGTTTTGTATGTTGTTTACGTTTAAGTCCTGTAATGCCTCGAATCCTGTCCCAACGTCAAATACGGGTAAGGGGTATTACATTTACTGGTATCAGAACTATAGTTTAGTTGATTCTCGAACTAACGTAGCATGTTTACGAGTCTAGCTATACATGCCATATATATTATGATAGTGTGACAACTCCTAACGATTTTAAAATGTGGTTTCATATAGTAAATGGATCCCAATAGAGTAGTGGCGGATGCTGTTGAATGTAGCACACTTGCTCCCGCTGAAGGAGCAGCGCCGTTTGATGGTAGACCCCCCATAGTTAGTCGAGGAGAGGGAGGTAGGCAAGCCTTTCTCCGTATGATGGATGCCTAATATACAGAGTTCGTTCGAAGGAACCCGAACGCTCAACCCCCTCCACTCCCACCTATTCCTCAACCTGTTCCTATAGCACCCCAAAGTATGGATTTTATGAGATTGATTAGAACTCCAGTGGATAAAATTTGAAAACAAGGAGCTAAAGAGTTCTGAGCTAGTATGGATAATGACCCCGAAAGGGTAGAGTTCTGGCTCGAGAATATAATTTGGGTATTTGATAAGTTATCATGCACACTTGAGAAATGCATGAAATGTGTTATATCACTTTTGAAAGACTCGGCTTATCAGTGGTACCCTTGTGTCAGTTGCACCAAGAGAGAGAGTTAATTGGGAATTTTTCCAAGAAGAGTTCTGTAAGAAGTACATTAGCCAGAGGTTTATTGATCAGAAAAGAAAGGAATTCCTTGAGTTAAAACTCGGCCGAATGATGGTCATGGAATATGAGAATAAAGTTGTGAGACTGGGCAAATGCACTCGAGAATGTGTATCGACGAAGGCCATCATGTGTAAAAGATTTGAATATGGGTTAAACGAAGACATCCGGCTGTTGGTTGGTGTCCTTGAACTAAAATAATTTTTTGTGCTCGTAGAGAGAGCTTGTAAGGCCAAGGAATTGACTAAAGAGAAAAGGAAAGTTGAGTTAGAGTCTCAAGATTTGAAGAAGAGACAGATGGGTAAGTCATTTCAGTCTTCATCTAAGAAACCGAGAGAGTTTAATTCTCGATCAGGTGCTTCAGTTGGGTTTTCGAACAGAAACCATGGGAAACAGTATTCAGGTCATAAGGCTCAGACTACTTTGATAGCGAGTGTGGGTAACACTCGACCTAATAGACCTGAGTGTCAACATTATGGAAGACGTCAGCCCGGTGAATGCTGGATGAATAACCAGACATGTTTCAAGTGCGAATCACATGATCATTTTATCAAGGATTGCCCTATAATGGTTGAAAAAGAAAAATTTCAGAGTACGAGATCTGGTAATACTGCTCCTAGAGGAAGGCTACAGATAAATTTTGGAAATGGAGCAAGTAGCAAGAGTGCACCTAGAGATCCAGCTGTGAGGCCTAAAGGTAGAGTACTTGCGAGGACTTATGCCATTCGCGCTCGCGAAGAGGCTTCATCTCCTGATGTGATTACGGGTACTTTTTCTCTTTATGATACATCTATGGTTGCTTTGATTGATCCGAGATCTACCCATTCGTATATTTGTGTGAAATTGGTTTCTAGTATGAATATGCCTGTTGAACCTACAAAATTTGTGATAAAAGAGACAAACCGTCTGGGCAAGTATGTGTTAGTTGACAAAGTATGTAAGAATTGCCCTTTAATAATTAGAGGTCATTGTTTTCTAGCTAATCTTATGCTTTTCCCATTTGATGAATTTGATATAATACTTGATATGGATTGGTTGACCATGCATGAGGTAGTAGTAAACTGTGGAAGGAGAATCATTGAATTGAAATGTGAAAGTGGTGATATTCTTTGGGTTGAATCAGATGAATCGGATAGTTTGCCTGTGGTGATTTGTTCTATGACTACTCAAAAATGTATGAGAAAGGGTTGTGAAGCTTATCTTGCCTTCGTGTTGAATACAAAAGAGTTTGAGTTGAAAATTGAGACAGTGCTGGTGGTCTATGAGTATCTAGATGTGTTTCCGGAAGAGTTACTCGGATTGCCTCCAATTAGAGAAGTTGAATTTGGTATTGATTTGATTCCTGGTACTGCATCTATTTTGATTGGTCCGTATAGGATGGCTTCGACGAAATTAAAAGAGTTGAAAGTTTAGTTACAAGAGTTAACGGATAAATGTTTTGTGAGACCTAGTTATTCTCCGTGGGGTGTACTAGTACTATTTGTGAAAAAGAAAGATTGTTCAATGAGACTGTATATAGACTATCGGCAGCTAAATAAGGTAACCATAAAGAATAAGTATCCTTTGCCAAGGATCGATGATTTTTTTAAATAATTGAAGGGAGCCACAGTACTTTCCAAGATTGACTGGAGGTCCAGTTACTACCAGTTGGAAGTTAAAGACTCGGATGTGCTGAAAACTACTTTTCGGAAGAGGTATGGTCACTATGAATTTCTGGTTATGCCTTTTGGTATAACGAATGCTCCTGCTGTATTTATGGATTTGATGAACCGTATTTTTCGACCGTATTTGGATAAATTTGTTGTTGTTTTTATTGATGATATACTGATTTATGCTGATAATGAGATCTAGCATACCGAGCACTTGAGAACAGTTTTGGAAACTTTGAGAGACAAGCAGTTGTATGCTAAGTTTAGTAAAAGTGAATTTAGGCTTACAGAAGTTGGATTTTCGGGCCACATTATTTCGGGCGATGGTATTAGAGTTGACCCGAGTAAGATATCAGGTATTGTTGAATGGAAATCGCTGAGGAATGTAATGAAAGTTAGAAGCTTTCTAGGCTTAGCCGGTTATTACAGACGATTTGTTAAAGGATTTTCCATAATTGCTACTCCGATGACGAGATTGTTACAGAAAGATGTTAAGTTCGAATGGACAGAAAAATGCCAACAGAGTTTTGAGAAACTAAAGGCATTGTTGGATGACGCTCCAATTTTAGTACAACCTGAATCGGGAAAAGAATTTGTGGTTTATAGTGATGCATCCGTCAATGGATTGGGTTGTGTACTTATGCAAGAAGGCAAGGTGATAGCTTATGCCTCGAGGCAGCTAAAACCACATGAGAAAAACTATCTGACACATGATTTGGAGCTAGCCGCCATTGTATTTGCGTTAAAGATTTGGAGACACCATTTGTATGGTGAGAAATGTCGAGTATTCACTGATCATAAAAGTTTAAAGTATTTGATGACTCAAAAGGATTTGAACCTACGACAAGGGAGATGGTTGGAGTTGTTAAAAGATTACGAGTTAGTAATTGACTACCACCCGAGAAAGGCGAATGTGGTCATTGATGCTTTGAGTAGGAAGTCATTATTTACTTTGAGGACTATGAAAAATCAGTTGGCTTTATCAGACGATGGTTCAATTCTAGCTCAGTTGAGAGTTAGACTGATGTTTCTCTAAGAAATTTATGAAGCTTAGAAAGGTGATAGTAAGTTGCAAGACAAGAGAGTTCAGTGTGAGTCGGTTATTGAATCAGATTTTTGAATTGGTTTTGATGGTTGCTTGATGTTCCAAGATAGAATTTGTGCTCTTAAAGATACCAAATTGATTCAGAAGATTTTGTGTGAGGCACATAGTAGTCATTTGTCTGTTCATCCAGGCAGTATGAAGATGTATAATGACTTGAAGAAAATGTATTGGTGGTCGGGAATGAAAAAAGGCATTTTAAAGTTTGTTTCTAAATGTTTGATTTGTCAGCAAGAAAAAGCTGAACACCAAGTACCTTCTGGTTTACTGCAACCTGTGATGGTTCTCAAGTGGAACTGGGACCCGATTACTATGGACATTGTGACGGGTTTGCCAATGACACCAAGAAAGAAAGATGTCATATGGGTTGTTGTAGATCAATTGACAAAGTCGGCTCACTTTATACTGATACGTACCGACTACTCACTTGACAGGCTAGCTGAGTTGTATATTTCTGAAATTGTGAAATTGCATAGAGTGCCTTTGTCGATTATTTCAGATAGAGATCTGAGGTTCACATCATGGTTTTGGAAAAAGTTACAAGAAGCTTTGTGTACAAAGCTAAATTTTAGTACTGCTTTCCATCCGCAGACCAATGGTTAGTCTGAGCGAGTAATTCAAATTCTTAAAGATATGTTGCAGTGTTGTATTCTTGAATTCCAAAGAAGTTGGGAAAAGTATTTACCGTTGGTAGAATTTGCCTACAACAATAGTTTTCAGTCGAGTTTGAAGATGGTGCCTTATGAGGTATTGTATGGGCGTAAGTGCCGAACGCCTTTGTATTGGACCGAACTCAGAGAAAATCAGATTCACAGAGTTGATTTAGTCAAAGAAATTGAAGAAAAGGTAAAGGTAATTCGTGATTGCTTGAAAATCACTTCGGATAGACAGCAATCCTAGGCGAATTTGAAACAGAAAGAGATTGAGTTATAGGTCAGTGATAAGGTATTCCTAAAAGTATCTCTATGGAAGAAAGTTCTCAGATTTGGCCAGAAAAGCAAGTTGAGTCTGCGTTTTATTGAACTGTATGAGATTACCCAAAGGATAGGGCCGGTAGCATATCGGTTGGCCTTGCCATCTGAACTAGAAAGGATTCACGATGTGTTCCACGTGTCTATGTTGCAGCGATACTGATCAGACCCTTCACATGTGATTTCACCGGCAGAAGTTGAGATTCTACCAGATATGACTTATAGTGAAGAGCCGGTTAAGATTTTGGTTTAGGAAGTTAAACAATTAAGAAACAAAAGTATTTCCCTTGTAAAAGTGTTATGGCAAAGACATAGGGTTGAAGAGGCTACATGGGAGCCCAAGGAGGCCATAAGAAAACAATACCCAAACCTTTTTACCGATAAGATTTTTGGGGACGAAAATCCCTAAGGGGGGAGAGTTATAACATCCCGATATTAGGCCTAGTCAGAATAGTAGTTTTGAGACCACAAATTCGAAGTAGAAATATATGTTTTATGATTGTTTTGAAGTCCATGACATGTTTGCATGATTGTGTAAAAGTTTCATGAAGAAATTTTGTGAATAAGTGTCCAATTTAACTTTTAGGGCTAAATTGCAAAAGTTTCAAAATATGAGATTCTAGAAGCTTTAAGTATGAAATAGCTGTGAATTATTAATTACAGAGCTTTAAATGGCAATTTGACCAATTTCCATATTTTTGGACAAAAATGGGCATGAATAGGAAAAGTTTGAAAGAAAGGCCTTAAAGGCATTTTTGTCATTTAGTTAATAAAATAATAAAAAGGGAAAATAAGTCGAAAATTGTGTCCATCTTCCTCCCTCTGTAACACCCCTTACCCATGTCCAACACCGCGACAGGATACGAAGCATTTCGGACTTAACACAAGCAAACATACAAAACCAGGCCATAAAATTTTGTTTCAATCAAATTCATTCATGCATATACTGAACACCCCAAACCCGGCCCAGACGCTATGACTGAATCTGGTGTGTCATATTGAAGTGTTTTAGCGGAAACCGTGTTTTCATTGAAAACCCTTCTTAAAATAAAAGAAACCTTAATTAACTTAAAAAAAACTTCTTTCAATCACTTGTTTAAAACATATGATTTTATGAAAACATGTCATTTTAGAATTTAGTTGCGGAAATGTAGAAAACATACTATAATTTATAATTTAGGAAACCCATGTTCAACTTTTCGTATTTACAAAAAAAAAATAATAATTCAAGTAATAATAACATAATGAAACCTTGTTACAATCTGGTTTGAAACATACTTAATAAAATAAAAACTTATATGCTTAAAAAAAACCAAGTCCAAATTATCTTGCTAGCTGGCCACCCAAAGTCCCTCCAAACATCGAACCTTCTACTGAGCATCACTTGAAAATAAAATAAAAGAGGGGTGAGTTTCTGCAAACTCAGTGTGTACAACCCTCGAAGAAAACAAGCATTCAAAAAAAAAAACATCATTCATCGTTCATCATTCATGCAATGCAATCCCATCCAATTATCCATCCGCTACACTCTGGCTCCATCCCCCGTCACACCAGGTGGGGATATAAATATCGACCCATCGAACCCACACACCATGGTAGCCCGATTGCGGAACTACCTTTATTTACATATTGGGCTTTAAAAGCCGTCGGTGGATCCATGATTGTCAAGCAACCATACGATCCTCATATACTTCCTCCGTTCCATAATTCCCAACCCATATGGAACCTAAGCAGAATATCATATGTATGCATGTCACATCCATAAAACCTACATTCCACACCTAGGGGTATTTTGGTCATTTTTGCCCTTAAAGGCATTTTGGTAATTTTCCCTTAATTACAATTTTCACTTACCTTGGCCCGTTAACTAGTCTCGCGAGCTAAGATGAACAAATACTATGCACCAGGTAGGATTCCAGAGAAGAGGAGGTGAGTCATTAAGACCACTTAAGTACCAAGCTCTCCCTAGACCCAATCCTAGACATGCATATACCCGTTGCCACACCTTAACCCTTTAACTTGTCCACGGTCGCAATATATTAATTAAGTCTTATGTGGATATCATATACTAGGCCCGAAAACCCTTTACAAAGCCTAACAATTTCACATACCTGCATCTGGCCTATTAAGCCCAATCATATTCGTATGACCCATTAGGCCCAAATCACCTATATATTGCATATTAGGCCCAAATCACATTTATATGGCCTGTTAGGCCCAGTCAAATTCATATTCATGCTCACATACAAATTCCTATCGTAAAGCATCAATACTCAGTTTTTGCCTATTATGGGCCCAACAGCCCATTGAGCCCATTTAGCCCATTCCGGCCCATATGGCCAAATCACAACCCAAGTCCACGGAATCACCCGTGGGCCTCAGGCAACCTATCGGTTTCCCCCTTACGAGTGTTCGCGCACTCACAAGACTACCGTAGCCAAACTTTCGGCGTTTCGACATTTCGGCTTTTCGGCTTTTCGGCTTTTACCGATTCATTGTGTGTGTGCAGTGTATGTACACACCTGGTAAGCAAGCGTGATGCGATCTCCTTAACCCAAACCTACAATTGATACCACTCAAAGATTAATCATACGTACTTATCGATTACTTTACCAAAAGCCGGAATCTCACATTAACCTTACCTGAACGTCAAGCCTTTACTAGCTTTTACTTTGATCACTAAACACGCGTATTTCTCAAATCTGAAGAGCAAATCGGTAGGAATCTAAAATTGAGATCTGATACTAATTCCCTACCAAAGTCGATTAGAAAGAAGTGAGGGACCAAATACTCGATAATTATCACAAACCAATTGGCAGAGCGAACAGTTACACTAGAATCGACTGGGTGGAAAGAGTAGTGGCAGCACCAAGGGTATTCGACTCTTAGAGATTTGAATGACAACAATTGATTACTCAGCACCAAAGAAGAGAGGAAGAAGAATCGACTAAAGCAAAGAAAGTATTAAATAGAGGAGGGATAAGAATTTGGCACAAAGAAACAAAAGAAAAAAAGGTTTTCGACTTTTTAGAGAAAAGGGTTTCTGGCACAAAGTGAAGGGAAATTCGTCATTAGCTTTTTAACCCTCCCATTCGGCACCTATTTATAGCCCTGTAGTCGAATTCTTCAAGCCCAAGTTCCCAATTCGGCTCCACTTACTCCTCACTTCTTATCTCCTCGTTTTTCTCCCTGATAACCCCTTGATCCTTTCCTTAATTTTCTCTTCTGAACACTCCCCTTGGAGTCCATCTTCATGCCACTTCCATCCTTCTAGAAGGCCAAAATTAAACTCTAAAAATACTAAGCTAGGATTTGAACCTTGGACCCCCTTGCTAGCTACTAACGCCACCTCACTACACATTATGTGGCATCGCTTAGCCACTCCACCACAATCTCTTTTTGTGTCCAATTGTTTCTTCATTTATTCAAAAGCCCACCTACTTGTCAGCCCTGATTCTTTTAATAATTAAATTATAATTTCTTCTACCCCTTAATTCGAACTCAACCTTAGCTAAGACCTACTAAAATTATCGCTTGGATAAGAATATTAGACACAATTTTTATCAAAATCAAAAATAAAGAAAATTCGAGATTTCGAGATTTTGGGGGCGTTACATATACAAATTGTCCCTTATATGGGCCTACGAGGCCCAAAACATATATCGGAAGTAGTTCAGGACTAATCTAAGAACCTTAGAAAACTTTGGGAAAACTTAGGAAAATTTTCATGAAACAGGGTCACACGCCTGTGTGGGTAGGCCATGTGGTCACATACGCCCATGTGGTTTGGGACACGCCCGTGTCCTCAGCTCGTGTAACTCTCTGTTTATGACGTCATCAACACAATTAGGGTCACATGGCCAAGTCACACGCCCATGCGCTTAGGCCGTGTGGAGAATTAAATTCCCAAAATTAAGTGCAAGCTTTACACGGCCTGAGTACATGCCCATGTCCCGAGGCCGTGTCCTTCACACGACTGAGACACACGGCTGTGTCTCTGCCCATGTGTTTACTATTGGGCATTATGTTTTCCCTAATTTGGGTGCAGGGGCCACACGACTGGATCACACGCCCATGGGGCAGACCGTGTGTCACACACGGCCTAGACACATGCCTGTGTGTCTACCTGTGTGGACAAATTCTAGGCTAACTCCTAAGCCATTTTCCACATTTAAATACTCACTCACTTATACGTTTTTGATGGCATGCAACATAGCATGTTTAGTCATTCAAATACTCACAATCATGATTAATCCATGACTAGTAAGGTCAACATATCACATGCTCAAACCATCATGCTTTCATATGGCATTCCATACCAATTTCATATTTATTCATTCTTATAAACCTGCCTTCAATCTACTCACTTATGCCATGAACATAGTCATACCTATTAGTCCCAATTCACTCATTAAGCATATGTGCCATTTATCACATCCATTACCAACAAGCAATGACATCACAAAGCATAAACACATTGCATACATGCATAAATAATTAGGGTTACAACCTGAGAAGCAATTATAAGCCACATCTCATGGCCTTATACAAAATGAATCATAATAGCATCATGAGCCAACTCATTTGGCTAATCAATATGACACATAGCAAAATGACTAAGTCCACTATACATGTCATACTCAAAATACTTAAACCATATGTATACCCAAAGGATAGAATCAATAGTGTGATCCAAGCTTGACGTCTTTTGATCCCCGAGCTAGCTTGGCGACACTATAAAAGATGGAAAGGAAAGGGGTAAGCATTATAGCTTAGTAAGTCCATATGCAAATAACATGCTATCAAAACAAGTATTTAACATACATTTAATATAATGAACATAAATTTGTGTTTCATCAAATCATTTAAACTTACTCATCACATAAACAACGTTGTCATAAGTTCATCCCATACTAAGGCATTACTCATGAGTTTGGTATACATACCTGTATCAACTCATAGCATAAACTCTTACTTTCTTGTCTTGGTCAAATACATCAATTTACACTTTGAATTACCCGTTGAACGCTTGAAATACTATTGGATACACGGAAGGCTCGCACATAAGTGCCACATACGTAGCTAAAGCTAACTCATATCATGTAACACATAAAGGCTCATTCTCGAGCTACTCATGGGTCTACTCACACAAGTTTTCGGTCAAGACGTAGCTACATGGGTTGCTCACACAAGCTTTCAGGTATCCGCAACACATGCCAAACTACCCAACCATCGATAGAACGTACAAGACCAGCAGCCGGAACCATATAAACATATATCACATATCTCATGAGCTAATAAATCATATAGTTCCTAGTGACATGTCAGTTGTATCCTAAACTATTCCTAAGGTTCAAACGCGATTTTTCGATATCACATCTCTGTCAAGCTTGCTCGTAATGTCGATCTCAATGTTCATAACACCAAGTTACTTACTCATGGAGCAATCAAAGCATAGCTCATGATAGCATTAAAGAATTTGAATTCACATAATATTCAAGCATAAAAAATATAACATAACATGACATTATTTGTATACGAACTTACCCCGGTACAAAATGATGAAAACGAGCCTATTCTTTGTAAACCTTATTTTTCCCCTGATCAAGACCCGAATCATATTTTTCTTGATCTATAATGCCAAATTTAACTTATTTAATAGACACATTGTTCAAATCGACCCAGAACACATACTTTGGTAAAATTATCTTGATACCCCTAACTTTTCACTTATTTACAAATTGGTCCTTAGGCTCGTAAAATGAAATGCATGCATTTTCTTCATTACCCAAGCCTAGCCGATTCATTTTTCTAATCCTAGCAGCCCACATTTTTCTTTATTTCTCATATTTACTACCCATTTTACAACTTTTACAAATAGGTCCTTTTCATGCATTTCCATAAAAAATCACTTAATAAAAGATGTTAAACACACCTCAAACTTTCATATTCCTCCATTAAACATGAAAATACATGCATGTCACACATGGGTAAGTTTTTGAACATGAATCCTAGCTTAAAATAAGGGTAGAAATAGCTAGACCATGCTTCAAAGATTTCAAAAACATAAAAAAAATAAAAAACGGGGTTAGGATGTATTTACTATTGAGCTTGAAAAGTTGAAAAACCCTAGCTATGGAACCCTTAGGAATTTCAGTTATGGCATGGAGAAGATGAGTAAAATTTTGCTTGATTTCTTCCCTTTTTATTCTTTTATTAACCAAATGACTAAAATGCCCTTTAATGCCTTTCTTTCAAATTTTCCTATGCATGCCAATTTTTGTCCAAAATTTTAGAACTTGTCAAATTACTATTTAAGGACCTCTAATTAATAATTCATAGCAATTTCATGTTTAAATTTTCTAGAACACAAGTTTTGCAACTTATTCAATTTAGTCCCTAACTTCAAATTGGACACTTTAGGCATAAAATTTCTTCATGAAAATTTTACACAAACATGCATTCATATCATGGATCATCAAATAATCATAAAATAATTATTTCTACTTTAGATTCGTGGTCTCGAAACCACTATTCTAACTAAACCCTAATTCGGGATGTTACACCCTCATTGCCGAAATTTCCAAGGAGCCATAACTAGGGTTTTGTTCATCCTTTCAAGCTCAAAAGTAAGTACATCCTAGCCCCATTTTTAATGTTCTTGTTATTTTTGAAGTTGTCATCAACCGATCTAGCTATTTCTACCATTTGTTTGAGCTAGGGTTCATGTTCAAAAATCTAACCATGTGTGACATGCATGTATTTTGATGTTTCATGGTAGATTATGAAAGTTTGATGTGTGTTTAACCTTTTTTACTAAGTGATTTTTGATGGAAATGCATAAAAAGGACTTATTTGTAAAAGATGTAAAATAAGTAGTAAGATGTATGTTTTAATGAGAAATGTGGGCTGATATGAGTATGTGTTAGGTTCGGCTAGGCTTGGGTAACAAAGAAAATGAGTACATTTCATTTTATGAGCCTAAGGACTAATTTGTAAATATGTGAAAATTTAAGGGTAAAAAGGTAATTTTGTCAAAGTTTGGGTTATGGGCTGAATTGAATAATGTGTGTATTAACTAAGCTAAATTTGGTATTATAGAGCAAGAAACACGAGGAAAGAACCTTGATCGGGGGGAAAATAAGGTGTACGACGATTAAATTCTTTTTTACTATTTTCGACTGAGGTAAGTTCATGTGTAAATAATGCAATGATGTATCATGTTTTAATTCTTTATTAATGTTTGATTTTATATTCTTAATTGTTATGATGAGTGTATGAACAACGTTATGGTCTATGAGAATGACATTGTGATCGAGTTTTACAAAGATGTGACATCAAGAAAATTCTGTTTGAACCTTAGGAATAGTTTAGGATACAAGGTGACATGTCACTAGGAACTATGTGATTATGAGCTCATGAGATTATCTTATATATGTAATGTGATCCGGGTGCTGGTCTTGTACGTCTACTAGTGGCTGGGTAGCCCGGCATGTTTTGCGGGTACCTGTCAACTTGTGTGAGCAGCCCGTGTAGCTACGTCTTGACTGTCAGCTTGTGTAAGTAGGCCCGTGATTAGCTCGGAAGCGAGCGATGTGTGATATGTGATATGAGGTAGCATGTGGCTACGTATGAAGCACTATGTGCCAGCTTTCCGTGTATTCAATAGTATTCCAAGTGTTCAACGTGTAAATCAGTGGGTTATTCGACAAGTAAGTCATTGATGAGGAAATATGAAGACGTGTTACGAATTAATATAGGTATGTACAAAAATCTGATATGAATGGGCTCAGTATGTGATGAACTTTTGGTAAGATTGAGAATGAGTAAGTTATGCTTATGAAACTATGATGAAACATATGTAAATTATGTTATGTTAATTGTATGACATTTATGGTTATGTTGCTATTTATTTGCATGTGAGCTTACTATGCTTTATGCTTACTCCCCTCTCTTTCTCATTTTCTTATAGTATCGCCAAGCTAGCTCAGGGACTGAAAGATGTCAGAGACTCGATCACACTATCAATTGGACATTTAGGTATAGTTAGTCTCAACATTTTGAGTATGGCATGTATAGGGACTTGGTCTTTTTGTTATATGTCACATTGGTTTAGCCAAATGTGTTGGCTTATGATGATATTTGATTCATTTTGTATAAGGCCATGAGATGTGGCTCATATTGATTATTGGGTTGTAAACCTATTCATATATGCATTCATGTGCCTATGCAATTGTGATGTGGTTGGTTGTTGTGCATATGTGATAAGATGTGTTGTGGCTATGGATGTTTGATGATGGAATTGTGAGTGAATGGCATGATGAAAACTAAGACATGAGTATGTTAAATAGAAGTAATCTATAACTCTTAGTGCATAAAAATTTATATATTTGGCTTGACAAAATATGAAGTCTTTTGTATGTATTAATAAAGATGAAATGATCATGATCATGTCTTGTTTATGTATGTTTAAGTGCTCACTTATGCCATGCTAAGTGCCTTTGAAGTCATGTATGTGTTGGTGCAAATAAGGGTGACAATTGGCTTGGAAAATAGCCTCAAAGTTGTCAACACGGGTAAACATACGGGCATGTGTCTAGGCCAGGTGTGACACACAGTCTGCCCCATGGGCGAGTAATCTGGCCGTGTGTCCCCTACATCTTAATGAGGTAAAACAGAATGCCTAGAAGTAAACTCACGGGCAGAGGCACGACCGTGTGAAGGACACAGCCTCCGCGGTGTGCCCTGGCCATGTGAAGTTTGCACCTATTTTTTTTTTTAGAATTTAATTCGCCACACGGCCTAAGTACACAGGCGTGTGACTTGGCCATGTGACCCTATTTTGTGATGACATCATAAACAGAGAGTTACACTTGCTGAGGACATGGGCGTGTCCCAAGCCATATGGGCGTGTGTGACCACACTGCCTACCCACACAGGTGTGTGGCCCTCCAAAACAAGAGATTTTTTCTAAGTGTTGTAAAAGTTATAAAAGTTCTCGGCTTAGTCCCGAACCACGTCCAATATATGTTTTGGGCCTCATGGGCCCATATAATGGACAATATGCATACAAATGAGTGATTTTAAATTGAATAAAATTTTATAGTCGGTTTTGCATGTTGTTTACGTTTAAGTCCCGTAATGCCTCGTATCCCGTCCTGACATCGAACATTGGTAAGGGGTGTTACAGTGAGTATGTGTCTGCTAAAGAAATAATGAGCAAGCGGTTTGTTGATGGGCTGAACGAAGATATTAAACTTCTTGTTGGAATTTTAGAACTGAAGGAATTTGTTGTTTTAGTAGACAGAGCTTGCAAAGCCGAGATACTTAGCAAACAAAAGAGAAAGGCTACTTCAAAAGCAAGAGATTCGAGGAAGAGATCAATGAGTAAACAGTATCAATCTTCATCAAAAAAACCTAGAGATTATTTTAACCGATAGATCACTTCGACGGGATATTCCAATAGAGATCGTGGAAAGCAATACACTAGTCCTAAAGCTCAAGCTACATCGGTATCGAGTGTTGGTAATGTGAAAGATGTTAAACCCAAATGTTAACAGTGTAGAAGATGGCATTTTGGAGATTGTTGGATGAAAAATAATAATAGAGCTTGTTACAGATGTGGTTCATGAGACCATTTTATCAGAGGTTGTCCCGAGCTAAATGAAAAAGATAAATCTCAGCATGCAAGATCGAGCAATACGACAACGAGAGGGAGACTGCCAAGAAATAAGGGAAATGTATCCAGTGGTAGAGGTGTGATGAGAGATTCTGTTGTGAGATTGGAGGCACGAGTACCTGCCCGAGCTTATGCTATTCGTGCACGGGAGGAGGCATCGTCTCCAGATGTTATCACTGGTACTTTCACTCTCTATGATACTAATGTGATTGCATTGATAGATCTAGGATCAACTCATTTTTATATATGTTTGAATTTAGTATCTAGTAAGACTTTCCTGTAGAGTCTACTGAATTTTTTATTAGATTATCGAACCCCTTAGGCAAATGTGTTTTGGTTGATAAAGTCTGCAAGAATTGCCTGTTAATGAGTCGAGATTTCTATTTTCCGGCTAATCTGATGTTGTTGCCATTCAATGAATTTGATGTGATTTTGGGTATAGATTGGCTAACAATACATGATGCGGTTGTGAATTGTAGACGAAAGATTATCGAATTGAAATGTCAGAACGATGAAATTCTTCGGATTGAGTCTAATGATTCGAGTGAGTTACCTACTGTGGTATCGTCTATATTAGCTCAGAAATGCATGAAAAAGGGTTGTGATGCATATCTTCCATACGTACTGGATACAAAAGTGTCTAAATCAAAGATTGAATCTTTACCTGTTGTTTGTGAGTTTTCGGATGTATTTTTAGAAGAGTTACCGGGTTTACCACCTATCAGAGAGGTTGAGTTTGGTATTAAATTAGTACCGGTAACAACGCCAATATCGATAGCTCTGTACGGAATGGCTTCGACAGAGTTAAAAGAATTGAAAGCTTAGTTGCAAGAGTTGACAAATAGAGGTTTTGTTAGACCGAGTTTCTCTCTCTAGGGTGCACCGGTGTTATTTGTGGAAAGGAAAGATGGCATGATGAGAATGTGTATAGACTATTGACAGCTCAACAAAATGACGATCAAGAATAAATCCCCTTTTCCACAAATAGATGATTTGTTTGATCAATTAAAAAGGATAACAGTGTTTTTAAAAATTGATTTGAGATCGGGTTATTACCAGTTGCAAGTTATAGACTCAGATGTGCCAAAGACTGCATTTAGAACAAGGTACGGACACTACAAATTTCTTGTTATGCCTTTTGGACTAACAAATGCACCTGCTGTTTTTATGGATTTGATTAACCGAATTTTTAGGTCGTACTTAGACTGATTCGTAGTTGTATTTATTGATGACAGTTTGATTTACTCTAATGATGAATCTGAGCATGTCAAACATTTGAGAATTGTGTTACAAACTTTGAGGGATAAACATTTGTTTGCAAAGTTCAGCAAATGTGAGTTTTGGTTACGAGAGGTTGGTTTTCTAGGACATATAGTTTAAGCTGCGGGTATCCGAGTTGACCCGGGTAAAATTTTTGCTATTATAAATTGGAAGCTTCAGAGAAATGTATCTGAAGTCCGTAGTTTTCTGGGACTAGCTGGCTACTATAGACGATTTGTGAAAGGCTTATTCGATGACACGATTGCTTCAAAAAGATGTTAAATTTGAGTGGTCAGAAAAGTGTCAGCAGAGCTTCGAACCGTTGAAAGCATTATTGACAAAGGCACCAGTGTTAGTTCAGCCTGAGTCAGGTGAAGAATTCGTAATTTTTAGTGATGCATCGTTAAATGGCCTGGGTTGTGTTTTGATGCAGGAAGACAAAGTTGTAGCTTATGCCTCAAGACAGTTGAAGCCGTATGAAAGGAATTATCCGACGCACGATCTCGAGTTAGTCGCGATAGTGTTTACATTGAAAATTTGGTGCTATTACTTGTTTGGTGAGAAATGACATATTTATATTGACCAAAAAAGCTTGAAATATCTGATAACTCAGAAAGATTTGAATTTGCAATAGCAGAGATGGTTAGAATTGCTAAAACACTATGAATTAGTGATTGACTATCATCTGGGGAAAGCGAATGTAGTTGCTGATGCTTTGAGTCGAAAGTTCTTATTTGCTTTACATGCTTTGAACACACAATTAGCTTTGTGTGACGATGGTTCAATAATAGCTGAGTTGAGAGCGAGACTGTTATTTCTACAGCAGATTTTTGAGGATCAAAATTTTGATAATAAATTGCAAGCAAAACGAGCTCAATGTGAGTCGACTTCTGATTCAGCATTTTGAATAGGGCTTGATGACTGTTTGATGTTCTGTGATAGAATATGTGTACCAAGAAATTCTGAGCTCATTTGGAAGATTTTAAATGAAGCACACAGTAGTTGTTTTTCAATACATCCTGAAAGCACGAAAATCTATAACGATTTGAAATAACTTTATTAGTGGCACGGCATGAAATGAGATATCTTAGAATTTTTTTCGAAATGTTTGATTTGTCAGCAAGTCAAAGCTGAGCATCAAGTGCCGTCAGGTTTATTAAAGCCTATTATGATTCCTAAGTGGAAGTGGGATAGAGTAATAATGGATTTTGCGTCGAATTTGCCCTTATCTCCAAAAAAGAAAGATGCAATCTGGGTTGTTGTTGACAGATTGATGAAATCAGCTCATTTCATTCCGGTATGTACAGATTTCTTGCTTGACAAATTAGCTGAGTTGTATATTTCCAAAATTGTAAGATTACATGGTGTTCCCGTATCTGTTGTTTGAGAGATATATCCAAGATTTACTTCATAATTTTGGAAGAAATTTCAAGTAGCTTTGGGTTCAAAGTTGCATTTTAGCACTGCATTTCACCCGCAAACGGATGGTCAATCCGAACGAGTTATTCAAATACTTGAGGATATGTTGCGTTGTTGCATTCTTGAGTTTGAAAGTAGCTGGGAGAAATATCTAATGCTGATTGAATTTGCTTACAATAATAGCTTCCAATTGAGTATAAAGATGGCACCGTACGAATCTCTATACGGTCATAAATGTCAAACACCGTTGTACTGGAGTGAGCTCAGCGAAAATAAGATTCACGGGGTTGATATGATCAAAGAGGTTGAATAAAAAGTGAAAGTAATTCGTGATAGTTTAAAAGCAGCTTCGAATCGACAAAGATCGTACGCAGACTTCAAATGGAAAGATATTGAGTTTCAGATCGGGGATAAAGTGTTTTTGAAAGTGTCGCCATGGGAAAAGATATTGTAGTTTGGTCGAAAAGGGAAATTGAGTCTGCGATTCATCGGACCGTATGAGATTACTGAGCGAATTGGGCCAATGGCATATCGGTTGTCCTTACTGTCTGAGTTAGAAAAGATACATAATGTATTTCATGTGTCAGTGTTTCAATGATATCGATTCGACACTTCACATGTCATTTCCCTAACCGAGATTGAAATTTAGTCTGATATGTCATATGTTGAAGAACCGATTCAAATTTTAGCTCGTGAGATCAAAGAGTTTAGAAATAAGAGAATCGTATTAGTGAAAGTATTATGGCATCGACACGGGTTGAAGAAGCTACATGAGAACCCGAGGATGCTTTGAGAAAACAATACC
This sequence comes from Gossypium longicalyx, assembly GCA_025698465.1. Taxonomy (NCBI): domain Eukaryota; kingdom Viridiplantae; phylum Streptophyta; class Magnoliopsida; order Malvales; family Malvaceae; genus Gossypium; species Gossypium longicalyx. The sequence goes on from CM047002.1 coordinate 82,939,750, forward strand.
CGAACCTATTCACTGGTAAGATTATCGAGGACGAAAATCCCTAAGAGGGAGAATTGTAACAACCCGTTTTTAGTCAAATTGGAATAGTAGTTTCGGGACCACAAATTCAAAGTCAAAATATTTATTTTATTATTTTAATAAGGTCTACAGCATGATAGATTAATTACGTGAAAGTTTCATAAAGAAATTTTACCATTTAAATGCTTAATTCGGTAAAAAGGACTAAATCATGTAAAGCGTAAAACTTGAGTTCTATTAGTTAAAGGTATTAAATAGCTATGGATCATTAAATTAGAGGTCCTTATGTTGTAATTAGACCATGGTTAATGTGAGTGGACATATTTGGACACATTATTAAGTGATTTTAATGTTTTAATTAAAGGTTAAAATCGTAAATTAATAAATTAACTTAAGTAAAATATAGAAAACAAAATAGTCATCTTCTTTCATGCATTCATCAACCGAAATTGAAGGAAGAAGAAGCCATTTTTAGGGTTCCTTATTTTGGCTACTTCATTGTTAAATTGGTGAGTGATTTTTGTCCAGTTTTTAATTATTTCTATGTTTCTGAGATCGTTACTTCGTATTCTAGCTAGCCCGTACCCTAGATTTTGAAATTGTTAAAGATTTTGAATGATGCTCTTGCTGAATATGTATGAGTTTTGAAGTTTGATGATGGATTTTGAATAGTTGTTAATAGTTAAATAAGTTTTGTAAAGTGATTTTTGACAAAAATGTCAAAAAGGGATTAAATTGAGAAAATGTGAAATGTAATGGTGAAAAGTGTGACTAAATGAAAATTATGGGCTGTTAGGGGCACTATGGTAATTCGGCTAGCATGGGTTAGTCTTGAATTTCATTAATTTGTGATTTTGTGAAATAAGGACTAAATTGTGAAAAATGTAAAATTTTTGGGGAAAAAGTGTAAATGTGTTTTAAACTGTGTTTTGGACTAAATTGAATGAATAAATAATTGAATAAGTTAATTTTGAATATAATTATATCAAGAAAGGCATAATACGGACTTGGATCGGGGAAATGATAAAGTTATCGACTAATGAACTCGATTCGCTATTTTAGCATCCGAGGTAAGTTCGTATGAATTAAGCTTTGTAATAATTATGCTTTCAGTGTAACGCCCCGAATTTGGGCCTAGAAGTATTGGGCCTTGAGTATGGGTCCGTAAGGGGGTTGTGTATAAGTATTTAATTGTTCAAGGAAATGACACAATTAAATGTCTGCTCAAGTGGTTAAGGGTCCTGAGAGGAGTTGGAAAAGTCTTGGGTTCGAACCTGGGATTTAGCAAAAATTTTGGTTTTAAGTGAATAAAACCCTGGATGCTTGGATGATGGCCTTTTAAATTATTGTGTTATGTAAATGACACAAGGAAGCATTTGGTTTAGTGGTTGTGGCGTCATTAAGGTTGCAAGGGAGCCTGAGTTCAAGTCTTGGCTCTTGCAATTTATTTTGGTTTTTCTTTTAAAGGAACCTGGACTTTGGCCTATAGGCCTTATAATTAATTGAGGATAAAATATGGCATAGAAAGAGCCTGTGGTAGAGTGGCAAGGTGGCGTGTTGTGTAATTGTGAGGTCTGAGGTTCAAGTCTTGGGATGCGCAGTGGAGTATTTATTTTGGGCTTATGGGCCCGCTTGTGTAAATCTAACTGTTAGGTGGGAAGTAGTTGGGCTTGTCATGTCGTGTGCATGGCATAGGTCGTTAAGGGCTTCGTTGGGCCGAAATGGGTCGTGAGGACCCAAACAGATTAAATCCATGGTAAGTGATAAATTTTTGATTGGGCTATGTAGGTCACATAGTCGTAGCTAAATTTGGGCTAAATTGGCCACATGAGTGTGTGGGCCCACTTGAGCCGAATAATGGGCCTTAGGCCCATTTACACCGTTAGGTCTGTTTAGGTTACTTAAGTCGCTCGAGGTTACTGTGGACCTTCCAAAAGGTCGATTATCTGTATCGACACCCTAGAGGGTAAAAGGACCAAAATACCCCTAAGGGGTAAAAATTACTATTCTACTCCTGATGGGTTGAAATGACTATTATACCTTAGAGATAGGTTGATTGATGAGTGTATGATATATGCATGACCGTATCTGAGTATGAAATCTTGCATACACAAAATATTATGACATGACATTCTGCATTGGGGTTGGGATACTGATTTGGAAGAAGTACTATTCTGGTGGCTTTGCCACGTATTCTGATATTAGTGGCTACGACACATTTACCGCTATTAGCAACTTTGTTCTGTTACTATTAGTAGCTTTGCTGCGTTACTATTAGCAGCTACACTGCGATATTGGTGAGTTGGCTGGGTGGGTCGATTTAATCCCCATATAGTGAGTTGGTTGGTACGGGTGGTGAGCAGGATGGATTGGGTTGGGTTGCATACCTGTATTGTGAATATACTGTTTTGGGCATTGGCCCACATTGCATCGCAAAGGGCTTAGGCCCGCATCATCATCAAGCAGTTAAATAGGGCTCGTGCCCGGTCATTCTTGTATGAACTATTATCGTTGGTGATAGGGGATTACACACTGAGTTTTTGTAAACTCACCCTTCTTTTAACTGTGCAGGTAATCCCTAGCCTTAGACGATTTGGAGCCACGAGGGACTCAGTGGTGGCCACACGTCAATAGATTGCTTGTTAATGATTCAATTTATTTAAGCTTTCATATTTGGGTTTTAATTATGTAATAAGGCCATTTGGGGGGGGTTTAATTTTTAATGGGCTTTTGATTTCATATTCTAAACTTTTAGAGTAGGAGCATCGAATTTTTAAAATAATAACTATTTTCAAACACTACGTTTTCGCAACTTTTTCAAAATTCTTTCGCAACTTAATTTTGTTTTACATCAAGTTTTAGTAATTAATTTAAAACTAGCTTCTACAACTAAAAGAGATTTTGGGAATAATATTACGTATTTTTCTATGAACCATGTGTTGAAAATAAACTAACATAACTAGAATTTCACCCAAGTTTTCAAATAAGAAGGGTTTTCAAGGAAAATAGGGTTTTCAAAAAACACTCAGATGTGACACACCAAATTCAGCCATAGCGTCTAGGCCGGGTTTGGGGTGTTACATTTAGTGCTTTAATATTGCATAAATTGTATATATGGGACCACAGATATGTTTGACGACAAATCGGTTATTTGTGGCACTTAGTGTGCGATACGACATAACTTTGGCTATATATGGCACTTAGTGTGCGATTCGACATAGCTTCGACTATATATGGCACTTAGTGTGTGATTTGAGATAGCTTCGGCTATGTACGACAGTTAGTGTACGAGATATTGAGTATGGCACTTAGTGTGCGAGACATTAAGTATTCAACGACATTTCGTGTATGTATGAACTTGTTATGGATTGGTACAAGTATGTACATGCATATTATGAGCTTAAAATCGAAGAAGTTACAAAGTTTGTATACAAGCTTATGAATAAGTAGTTGAAAGGTTTGTTAGAAATCATAAAGTACATGATAATATGTTTAGATTGATGAATGTTGGATTTGTGATTAGTTAAGTTTATATCATACGAGCTTACTAAGCTTATTAGCTTACTTTCTGTATTTTTCCCTTGTTTTATAGTGTTATCAAGGCTAGCTCGGACTCGAGAGTCGTCGGAAACATCATCGCACTATCAAACATCTATGTTGGTATTTCTGGATTATACATTAATAGTATATGGCATGTATAGGCTAGATGTGGTATTTTTGGTTGTGATTATAGCCATGAGATTTGGCTTGTAAATTGTATACCTTTTGGTTTGTATATATAGTCATAAGTGAAGGCTTATTTTGGTCTGTTTCGTATGAATATGGTTATGGTTTTATATTTGCTCAAATGGTTAATTGATTTGTAGAGTATATATGCTTGAGAAATGCCTTGATGAGGTATGATTTTAGATGTTGTAACAGCCCGATTTTGGGGTTAGTCAGAACAGTGGTTTCGGGACCACAAATCTAACATAGAAAAAGTTATTTTTATTACATTTTTATGGTCTTCAGTTTCACAAAATGATTTCGTGAAAATTTTGTTAAAAAATTTTGACGATTGGGCACTCAATTTAGTAAAAAGGACTAAATTGTAAAAAGTGCAAAAGTTGAGTTCTACATGCTAGAAGTGTCCAATTGCTATGAGATTTTAAATTAGAGGTCCTTATGTGATAATTAGACTATTTGTTAAGTTAGTGGACAAAAATGGACATGGTGAGATAAAATTTTAAAGTTTGGTAAAAAGGGCATTTTGGTCATTTTGTAAACAAAAGAATAAAAAGGGAAAATAAAGCCAAAATTTGTCCATCTTCTCCAACCCTTGGCCGAAATTTTCAAGCTCTCCATAGCTAGGGTTTTTTCATCTTTCAAGCTTGATTGTAAGTACATCCTAGCCTCGTTTTTAATGCTCTTTACGTTTTTAAAGTCGTATTCACCCGATCTTTCCATTTCTACATTTTTTTTGAAGTAGTGTTCATGTTTAAAATTTTTTCCAATGTGTGACATGCATGTGTTTTGATGTTTAATGGTAGAAAATGAAAGTTTAATGTGTATTAAACAACTTTTACTAAGTGAATTTTCATGAAAATATCTAAAAAGGACCTATTTGTAAAAAAGGTATAAAATGGGTAGTAAAAATTTGATTTTATGAATAATGTGGGTTGATATGAGCATGTTTATGGTTTGTCTTGGCTTGGGTATCCAAGAAATTGAACACATTTCATTTTACGAGCCTAAGGACTAATTTGTAAAAATGTCAAAGTTTAGGGGCAAAAATATAATTTTGCCATAGTTTGATTTTTGGACTGAATTGAGTAATGTGAATAATGAATAAGCTAAATTTGCTATTATAGATCAAGAAAAAAGAAGTTCGAACCTTGAACGGGGAAAGAATAAGATGTTTGACGATTAAATCCATTTCTCCTATTTTTGTACCAAGGTAAGTTCGTATGTAAATAATGCATTATTATGCATGCTTTAATTGTGTTATATTTTGAATTGGTCTTTGAATAAATTCAAAAATGTTTAGACAAGTGAGAAATTTCCCGGTTGAACCTTAGGAATAGATTGGATACAAATGTCATGACATTAGCGTTAGTTGAGATTTCCTGTAAGACCATATCTAGGATATGGCATCGATATGAGATTTTGTGTAAGACCATAGCTGGGCTATTGGCATCGATATGAGATCCCCTGTAAGACCATATCTGGGAGATGGCTTTGGTATGCTACTATATGTGTGTGAAATATCCCGAGTATCTTTTAGTATTCCAAGTGATTCAACGAGTAACTTAATGGCCATGTTAAAGTTATAAAAGATTATGGTATGTTGTGGAAGACAATGGTATATTGCAAGTTGGTACAGGTATGTACACGAAACTCATGCTTAATAAGCTCGATATTTGATGAACCCACGGTAAGGTTTGATTGAGTAAGTTACGATGTTAAGGTTTTAATATCATCTTTGCCAAGTTTGATTATGAGATTTACAATGATATCTATGTTAATTTACTTGATGTTAAAAATATGTTAAAATGTGTTTATGATGCCTACTATTTGCATAGGAACTTACTAAGCTCTAAAGCTTACCCCCTTTCTTTTTCCCTTGCCTTATAGTGTCACCAAGCCAGCTCGGGGATCGAAGATGGTTGGAGATCCATCACACTATCAAATTATCATTTTGGGTACTTATGATTTCATTATTTTGAGTCTGGCACGTATAAGGACTTGGTCATTTTGTTATGTGTCATATTTGATTTGGCCAAATGTGTTGGCTTATAATGATTGATAATTCACTTTGTAAATGGCCATTGAAATTGGCTAATATTGGTTAAGTATATGTGCATATGATGATGATTTCATGGATATGGATTTGTCATTGTTTGAGATGATAAGTATGAGATGTTGTATGTGATAGAACATTGTATGTAATTGATGTGTGAATGACTTGGTTGTGGCTGAATTGGTTGTATGTATATGCTTTAATTGGTGTTGGTTGTTGTTGTGCAGATTGGTGCAAGTAAGGGTGGCAAAATGGCTTGGTAAATAGCCTTATTTTTGTCCACACGGGTAGACACTCGGGCGTGTGTCTAAACCGTATGTGACACACGACTTGCCCTATAGGTGTGTGATACGGCCGTGTATCCCTTGCATCTTGAGTTTTTAGCTTCGAATTGGCCACACGAATAGAGACATGGCCGTGTGTCTCAACCGTGTGAAGGAGACGGCCTAGGGACATGGGCATGTGCCCAGGGCATGTGAAGTTTGCACCTATTTTATGAAAAATTATGAAAATTAAATCGCCCACACGGCCTAATCACACGGGCGTGTGACTTGGCCGTGTGACTTCAACCTGTTGATGACGTCATAAACAGAGAGTTACACAGGTTAGGGACATAGGCATGTGTGTCTACACAGCCTACCCACACGGGCGTGTCCCAAAGCCACACGGGCGTGTGACCCCTATTTTGATGAAAAAATTTTTAAGTGTAAGGAAATTTTCTAAAGTTCTCGGTTTAGTCCTGAACCACTCCTAATCCATGTTTTGGGCCTCGTAGGTTCGTTTAAGGGACGATATGACTGTTTTCAAAAAGTTTTAAATTTGAGTGGAAATTCATGTCTCGGTTTGAATGTTTGTTTGAGTTTAAGTCTGGTAATCCTCGTACCCTGTTCCAACGTTGAATAAGGGTATAGGGTGTTACATTTAGTGGTATTAGAGCTATGGTTTAGTCGATTCTAGGACTAATATAGCGTGTGTAAGAGTATAGTTATACATGCCATAAATGAACTATGATAGTATGATGACTCCTGACAATTATAAATCGTGTTTTCATATAGTAATGGATCCCAATCGAGCTGTGGCTGATGAAGTAGAAAGTAATGCACCGACTCCCGCTCAAGGGGCAGTGCCATCTAATAGTAGACCCCCTATGGTTAGTCAAGGAGAAGGAGGCAGGGAAGCCTTTCTTCATATGATGAATGAGTGGTATATGAAATTTGTTCGAACAAATCCAAATGCCCAACCTCCCCCACCTATTCCTCGACCGGTTCCCGTAGCCCCACAAGGTATGGACTTTGTAAGAATGAATAAGCCCCCGGTTAATAAGATTCGAAAGAATAGGGCCGAAGATTTATGTGCTAATATGGATGATGATCTTGAGAGAGCCGAGTTTTGGCTCGAGAACTCTATTAGTGTATTCGATGAGTTATCCTACACACCAGATGAGTGTTTAAAGTGTGCTATCTCACTTCTGAGAGATTCTGTATACCATTGGTGGAATACACTTGTATTTATAGTTTCGAGAGAAAGGGTCACATGGGACTTCTTGTAGGAGGAGTTCCGAAAAGAAGTATATTAGCCAACAGTTCATCGATAAAAAACGTAAAGAATTTCTTGAGCTGAAACAGGGTCGTATGGTCGTGCTAGAGTATGAGTGAGAAATTGTCAGACTAAGTATGCTTGGGAGTGTGTTTCCACCGAGGCCATCATGTGTAAGAGATTTGAGGATGAATTAAATGAAGACATTTGTGTGCTAGTTGGGATTTTAGAGCTGAAAGAGTTCATGGAATTGGTTGAACGAGCTTGTAAGGCCGAAGAATTGAACAAAGAGAAGAGAAAAGCTGATCTTGAAGCTAGAGACTCGAGGAAAAGATCGATGAGTTAGTCGGTTTCATTTTAGTCCAAGAAGTCTACAGAAATGTATTTCCGTTCGAATGTTTTAGCAGGGAATTCACACAGAGATCATGGAAAACAACATTCAAGTTTTAAATCTCAGGCTACTTCTATGGCAAGTGTGGGTAATGTAAAGTCTAATAGACCCAAATGTCAGAAGTGTGGCAGAAGACATCCCGGTGAATGTTGAATGAATGATCGAGTTTGTTTCAAGTGTGGTTCACAAGGGCATTTTATCAGAGATTACCCAGAGATGGCAGAGAAAGAGAAATTCAAAGTGCAAGGCCTAGTAATACTTCTTCTAGAGGAAAGACCCAGAGGAATACTGGAAATGGAGCCAGTAGTAAAGGTGTGACGAAAGAAACCGCTGTGAGATCTGAAGCTCGGGCATCGGGGAGAGCCTATGCCATCCATGCTCGCGAAGAAGTAACGTCTCCTGATGTTATTACTGGTACTTTTTCTCTTTCTGATATTGACGTTATTGTATTGATTGACCCAGGATCTACTTATTCGTATGTTTGTATGAATTTGTTAAATAATAAGAAATTGCTTGTTGAGTTTACCAAATTTGTGATTAAGGTGTCAAACCCTTTAGGCAAGCATGGTTTAGTTGACAAAGTACGTAAGAAATGTCCTTTGATGATTAGAGGTTACTGTTTTTCGGCTGACTTGATGTTGTTTCTATTTGATGAGTTTGATGTTATTTCGGGTATGGATTGGCTGACTGTAACATCTCGAATTAGGGCCTAGTCAGAACAGTGATTTTGAAACCACAAATCTGAACTAGAAATAATTATTTTATGATTCTTATGAGGTCTATGATATGATTGCATGATGGTGTGAAAATTTCATGAAGAAATTCTATTGATAAAGTGTCAAATTTGACATTTAGGACTAAATTGAAAAAGTTGCAAAATGTGAGTTCTAGAAGCTTTAAGCATGAAATTGTCATGGATTATTAATTAGAGGTCTTTAAATAGAAATTTTCCCAATTTCTATAATTATGGACAAAAATGGGCATGAATAAAAAAAATTTGAAAGAAAGGCGTTAAAGGCATTTTTGTCATTTGGTTAATAAAAGAATAAAAAGGGAAAAATGAAACAAAATTTGCTCATCTTCTTCAATCTAGGGCCGAAAATTTGAAGCTCTCCATAGCTAGGTTTTCTTCACTTTCCAAGCTTGATTGTAAGTCAATCTTAGCCACGTTTTTAATGTTCTTTACATTTTTGAAGTTGTCATCAACCGATTTAGCTTTTTTCTACCATTATTTGAGCTAAGGTTTATGTTCAAAAACTTACCTAGGTGTGTGATGCATGTGTTTTGATGTTTAATGGAGGAATATGAAAGTTTGATGTGTGTTTAATATCTTTTACTAAGTGATTTTTTATGGAAATGCATGAGAAGGACCAGTTTGTTAAAGATGCAAAATGAGTAGTAAAATGTATGTTTTAATCAGAAATGTGGGCTGCTATGAGCATGTTATAAGTTTAGCTAGGCTTGGGTAACAAAGAAAATGAACACATTTCATTTTACGAGCCTAGGAACTAAGTTGTAATTATGTAAAAGTTTAAGGGTAAAATTGTAATTTTGCCAGAGAATGATCTATGGACTGATTCGAACAATGTGATAATTAAATAAGAGAAATTTGCTATTATAGATCAAGAAAAATGGAGTTTGGACCTAAATCGAGAAAAGAACAAGGTTGTGGACTAAATTGAATCGTTAGCCATATTTTAGTACCAAGGTAAGTTCGTGTGTAAATAATGCAACGTTACAATATTATGTTTTTAATGCTTTAATATTGCATGAATTGTGTAATTGTCTTTGTGGATTTAATTGATAATGACTCGATGACGATTCGACGAAATTTGATATCTCAAAACCCTAGTTAAACCTTAGGAATAGTTAGGATACAAATGTCATGGCATTAGGGTTATGTGCGATCCATGTAAGACCATGTCTGGGACATGGCTTTGGCATCGATATGTAATTTCGTGTAAGACCATAGCTGGGCTATCGACACCGCTATGTGATCCCATGTAAGACCATGTTTAGGACATGGCATTGGCATCGATATGTGATCCAATGTAAGACCATATCTGGGATATGGCATTGGCATCCTTCCATGTGTATAAGAGTTCCCGAGTATCCTTTAGTATTCCAAATGGTTCAACGGGTAATCTAACGATTATGTCAAAGAGATGACAAAGCTCATAAATAGTGAGATTATGAATCGATGAGACCTCAGAAGAAGTGAATAATTGAATTATGATTATGAGTTTTTGTAACACCCCTAACCCGTATCCGTTGCCAGAATGGGGTTACAAGGTATTACCAGTCACATCTCAATTCAAACAGACATTCATTACATTCCATACTTTGTAATTCATCACACATTAAGAGATTTATTTCAGTCAAAAATTTTGAAACTTTACTACAATTGCAAAATTATCAATTAATACTTACTTATAATTAATTATGTATATATAAATAACAAGTACCGAGCATGTGACAAAATGATTTATACATTAACTTAATATTAGTTATACCACTTCATAATCAATACACATGCACATATTAAAACTAATTAAACCAAAATACTCAACCTAAATACCACTCACATATGCGGCATAGATAATAGTCAATATGAACCAACATGCTATGCACATTATTTTAGATTAAAATATCCACATGGCATTAATCAACCATTTACATATACTCCACTTAAATAAGTATCATTAAGGACTAAACATACCCCTTTTTTAGTCACTCGACCATGCACATATTGAACCAATTAAAACATAGGTACCTTAGCAACATTATAACATGACCTAAATGTACCTCTTCTATTATTACAATTTATGCGTATATGACCATAATAAGTTGAGGCATTTTGAGCAAAAATAACAACTCATTTCATATCTAATTCACAAGCTAAAAATTTCCATATTTAAAATGCAAACACATAACTAAAACACTAATCAAGCTCTAAACACATGGCATATCCATTTCACATGTTACTTCTCATGTTCGATAATCCATATACAAAATTATTCATCATATTTCATGAGCATAATTACCGAATCACAACTAGTTAATATCCATCACCTATATTTTATCACTTAACCAATTTCAAATATATTTACTCAAACACAAAACTTATACACCAATTAATAAATATATATCACAATAATCTTTTATCTTGTTCCGACATAATCAAATACCCATTGATGCTAAATCACATATATTTCCTTAATTAAGCATGTCAATCGAATTCATATACATGTTTATCTATCCATATATCATAACTGAATTATCCAAATACACACATCCAAAATCACCAACAAACTTCAATGCACAAAATAGATATCACCACATATATCATTCATCCATGACACATAGCATAATAACTAAAATGAACTTAAGCCATAAACAAACAAAACCAAATTCAAACACAAAAGTTAGGCCATTTTCGCATGGCTTAAATTATACAGAACCAAAATCCAACTTTCAAACTATAATCTAGCCTATACATGCCATAGGTTTGAGAATTCAGCTTATAAAATACCAAAGATAGTCGATAGTGTGATAAGCTTCTCTGACGATTCCCAAGCTCGTAACTTGTATCCAAAATCTATAAAATAGAGGTAAACATGAACACACACATAGAGTAAGCTTTCATAGCTTAGTAAGTCATAAGCAAATAAACCACTAAATGACATATTCAAATCATTTAAACTAAACCAAATTATACTATCGTCGTTACTTTAAATCTTAAGCTTACAATTTCATGTATTTTATATGTACTTTCACGTATAGTTTATTTATGGTCGAATGAACATTCACATAATTTAACAAACTATCATTCAATTTCCAAGCCAAAATCTCTTTATCATAACTAATACATATAAACTTATATACATAAATTCATAAGTCAAAGGATAATAATCACATACATATTTATATTATATGACCGAATACACATACATATATATAGGCAAAATATCTTTTTCATACATAAGGGTTACCTTGGCCGGATGCTCATATAGTTAAATTAACAAATTATCATTCAATTTTCAAAGCCAAATAGTCATTATAAAACCTAGTCTACATACACTATGGTACATAAACTCATGTATCAAAATATAACTTCATATACTTATACTAGTTAAGTGGTCGAATATACCTAATCATGTGTGCACATAGCTAAGAATAATCTCAATAATACCCAAATTATTTATTCACAAGGCAGAATACACATATCATATTCACATATATTCTTCATTTGCACCACACATGATTTGTAACAAATATCAAGTTACTTACTTACCTTATTTCAAATAGGTAACAAACTAATTCATACTTGGTCATTCAGCTTGTTTTACATACTCATTCACGACTTATCGTTGCCCGATGAACCTTTTGGAATTGGATAGGACACTCTGATAATAACACATATCGTACAATGCCAATGTCCCAGACGTGGTCTTACATGTAATCACATATCGATGTCACTATCCTAAACAGGGTCTTACTCGTACACATATATCGGAGTCACATATCGATGCCAACGTATAAAACGTGGTCTTACTCGCACATATATATCGAAGTCACATATAGATGCCATGGTCTTACTCGCACATCACATATCAAAATCCTATGTCATGACATATGTGTCCTAACTATTTATAAGGTTCATACGGGGCTTTCAGACGTCGTAACTCGATTGAATCGAACTCGTAAACTCAATTCTCAAGCATATTCACATTCGGTCATCAAGTATATACAACTATATAATTGGGTTCAGCATTTAATACACATATATATATTCAAAATTATTAACACTCATTTGCTTATAAACTTACCTCGAACAACGGCAATCGGGACGGGACGACTAGTCGACAACTTTAGTTTTTCCTGGTCTAAATTTGATTTCTACATTTCTTGATCTAATTCAATACAAATTAAACTCATTCAAACATACTTTCATTCAATTTAGTCCAAAAACACATAAATAGGTAAATTACCATTTTACCCCTAACATTTTACACTTTTTGCAATTTAGTCCTTATTGCACAAAACACAAAATATGCAAAATTTCAATATACCCATGTTAGGCCAAATTTTACCCATATTCATACAAGTCCATATATTTCATTTATTTCACATTTCATTCCCTCAAATTATTGTTTTTGCAATTTAGTCCTAATTACTCAAAATCATCAAAAACTCCAATACAGAGCATGTTAATCCAAAACATATCTTTCATATTTCATCATCAAATAACAAAAATAACAAGCTTTCAACAATGCCATAAGTCAAAATATTCACCAAAATAAAAAATTCAAGCATGGGTCTTGTAGATAACTTAGCAACAATCTAAAAAATGTAAAAATAAAAAACCGGGCTAGTTACATACCTTAATCAAGATCAACCATGGTCGAAACCTAAGCTTACTTTTCTTTTCTTTTTGTTTTCGTATTCGATCATAATAAAAAGTATGAACCATGGCTTTTTAATTATGATATAATATATCATATATAAGTTATTAATCAGTTTACAAATTTAACCTTTTAAAATTAATTAGAAAACCATATTTAACAAGTCCAAAACTGTCCACTTATAAAACCAATGGTATAATTGCATTATAAATACCCCACATTAAAAGAACAAAGCAATTAGACACTTCAACAAATAGCATTCAAATTTTGCATTTTACGTGATTAGGTCCTTTTATTTAATCGGACACTCAAACCAACAAATTAAATCACGAAAATTTTGCACATGCTAATTCACACATAATAAAAATAGAAAATAATTTTTAAATATTTATTGACTCAGATTCGTGGTCCCGAAACCACCGTTCAGACTAGGGTCTAATTCGGGCTATTATAGTTTTATTGTATATTATGTAAATGGCATGACTTAAAATGTACCTATGATACTTGATGACATTGTGTTAAATATTATTGTGTTATGTGTATAATAATGCATGGTTAATGTTGTTAATTATTTATATGTAAACTTACTAAGCTTTATGCTTACTCCCCTTTCTTTTCCATTTTCTTATAGTATCGCCTAGCTAGCTCGGGGACCAAGGACGTCAGAGCTCGATTCACACTATCAAACTAATCTTTTGGGTATAGTAAAATTCAAGTATTTTAAATATGGAATGTATAGGGACTTGGTCTTTTTGTTATATGTCATATTTGTGTACCAAATGTGTTGGCTTATAATGATTTAAGGATTCATTTTCTATATGGCCATAAGATATGACCCATATTAATTATGGGAATGTAATCCTATCCATACATACACACATGTGCTATGGTCACTTATGTTGTGATTAAATTCATTTGGCATAGATGAATTGTGGAAATGATTATGGATGTTTGATGATGGAAATGTGAGTAAATGGCGTAAAAACTACTAAGGCATGAATGTATGAAATGGAAGTAAATTGATGTTTCATATTGCATGTTGTTTGGTAAGCTTGGTCTAATCAAAATATGAAGTCTTAAACAGGTATAAATTGATAAGAAGTTGACATGCATGAGCCATGTTTGTGAATGTGTAAGTGCTCATTTCTGCTATGTAGGATCTCATTGAGATGTGTAAGTGTGTATGCGTTGTTGAGGCTGAAAAGGCTTGGAAAATAGCCTCAAAATTGTCCACACGGGTAGATACACGGGTGTGTGTCTATGGGCGTGTGATTTGGCTCTATGTCCCCCGTACCCTAATTAGGTAAAACAGAATGCCCAGTAATAAACACATGGACAGAGACATGGTCGTGTGTCTCAACCGTGTGAAGGACATGGCCTCAAGACATAGGCATGTGCCCAGGCCGTGTAAAGTCTACACCTGATTTTTTAAATTTAATTCGCCATACGGCCTAAGCACATAGGCATGTGACTTGGTCGTCTAACTCTATTTAGTTGATGATGTCATAAACAGAGAGCTACACAAGCTGAGGGCACGGGCATGTCCCAAGTCACACGGGCATGTGTGACCACACGACCTACCTACACGGGTATATGACCCTCCAAAGCAAGAAAATTTTCTAAATGTCACAAAAGTTCCAAGAGTTCTCAGTTTAGTCCCGAACCATACCCAATGTACGTTTTGGGCCTCGTAGGCTCGCAATAGGGATAATATGATTATTTTTGAATGGTTTTAAATTGAATGAAATTTTTCGACCCGATTTTGTATGAATGTTTATGTTTGAGTCCGGTAACGCCTCGGACCCTGTCCCGATGTCAGATACAGGTAGGAGGTGTTATATTTAGTTGTATCAGAGCCATGATTTAATCGATTCTTGGACTAACGTAGCATGTGTACGAGTCTAGCTATACATGCCATAAATGAATTATGATAGTGTGACGACTCCTGACCTTTTTAAATTGTGTTTTCATATGGTAATGGATTCCAATCAAGCTGAAGCTGATGATGTTGAAAGTAATACACCGGCTCTCAAGCAGTGCCAGTTGAGAGTAGACCTGTGACCATGAGTCAGATAGGAGGAGAAGGGGTTAGGGAAGCCTTTCTCCATATGATGAATGCCTGGTATACAGAGTTTGTTTGAACGAACCCGAACGTTCAACCCCCTCCACCCCCACCTATTCCTCAGCCTGATCCTGTAGCACCCTAGGCTATGGATTTTATGAGATTGAATAGACCTCTAGTGGATAAAATTTGAAAGCAAGGGGCCGAAGAGTTTCGAGCTAGTATAGATGATGACCCTGAGAGGGCAGAGTTCTGGCTCGAGAATACCATCAGGGTATTTGATGAGTTATCATGCCCATTTGAGGAATGCATGAAATGTGTTGTGTCACTCTTGAGAGACTCGGCATATCAGTAGTGGAACACCCTTGTGTCGGTTGCACCAAGGGAGAGAGTTAATTGGGAATTTTTCCAATAAGAGTTCCGTTAGAAGGACATTAGCAAAAGGTTTATTGATCAGAAAATAAAAGAATTTCTTGAGTTAAACAGGGCTGAATGTCTGTAACAGAGTATGAGCGTGAGTTCGTAAGACTCAGTAAGTATGCCCGAGAGTGTGTATCGACCGAAGCCATCATGTGGAAAAGGTTTAAGGATGGATTAAATGAGGACATCCAATTGCTGGTTGGCATCCTAGAATTAAAAGAGTTTGTTCTACTGGTTGAGAGAACTTGCAAGACCGAAGAATTGGCTAAAGAGAAAAGAAAAGCTGAGCTTGAGTCTCGAGATTCGAAGAAAAGACAAATAAGTAAGTCACTATAGTCCTCATCTAGGAAACCGAGGGAGTTTAATACTCGATCGAGTGCTTCAGTTGGGTACCCAAATAGAAATAATGGTAGGAAATACTCGGTTTCAAAAGTTCACACTACTTCAATTGCTAGTGTTGGTAATACCCGACTGAGTAGACTAGAGTGTTCACAGTGTGGTAGATGTCACCTCGGCGAGTGCCGAGCTAATGATGGAACTTGTTTTAACTGTGATTTCGAAGGTCATTTCATTAGAGATTGCCCCGAAATGGTTGATAAGGAGAGATTTCAATGTGCAAGATCGGGCAATGCTATTTCTAGAAGGAGACCACAGTGAAATCTTAGAAATGGAGCGAGTAGTAAGAATGCACCTAGAGATCCAGCTATGAGACCCGAGGGTAGGGCACCTACGAGGACTTATGCCATTTGCGCTCGCGAAGAAGTTTCATCTCCTGATGTATTTACGGGTACTTTTTCTCTCTATGATACTCATGTTATTGCTTTGATTGATCTAAGATCTACCTATTTGTATATTTGTATGAAATTGGTGTCTAGCATGAATATATCTGTTGAGTCTACAGAATTTGTGATAAAAGTGTCAAACCCTCTAGGCAAACATGTGTTAGTTGACAAAGTATGTAGGAATTTCCCTTTAAGGATTAAATGTCATTGTTTCCCGGCTAATCTTATGCTTTTTCCATTTGATGAATTTGATATATTACATGGTATGGATTGGTTCTGTAACACCCCAAACTCGACCTAGACGTTATGACCGGATCCGACGTACCACATCGGACCGTTAAAAACATTTTCTATTCTTAGTCCAGAAAAATCGTACTTAGTGTTCAAAAGATGATTTCATTATAGGTTAAAGTGAATGGAAGCTGTGCACCAGGTAGGAAACCAGAAAAGAGGAGGTGAGTCCATCGGACTGCTTAAGTACCAAGCTCCCTTCGGATCCAATCCTAGACATGCACACCACCATTGCCACACCTTAACTTAGCATATGTTCTTAGGAAACCAATTCATTTAAGTCCAGTTTAAGAAAAGTGATTAACTTTGGAAAATGTTTTTGCTTTGTTGTCGTGATATTTTAAGATTAATTACTGTTTTTGAAAATGCGCCCTAAAACTAATCAGTTTCAGTGACTAAGATAATAATATTATACCTATTCTAGTAAAACATATTAAAAACCATCAAAAATCATTAAAGCGGCCTTATTACAACTTAAACCCAAAATAATTGATGTAAATAAAAACTAATTAAATTATAAAAGAGAATCAAGTTTGCAGTACGTGCGGCCACTCCGAATCCCTTACAGCTCCAAGTCCACTATGGTTGAGGATTACCTGTAAGGATAAAGTTAAGTGGTGAGTTTGGGAAACTCAGTGTGTAAATTAACCCAACCATAGTCCAGATCAGTTCAAACCAGAGAAACAGATTAAGTTGGGCCTTAGCCCTATACTGAATTCAGAATGAAGCCCATAGGCTCATAACATATACAGAACAGATATCATGTATGCAGAAAAACCCATCCCATATCCATCCGTATACACCCCCGTGCTAACCTTACACCATGTGGAGAGACTACTCGACCCACCCATCCGTCTACACATCACAAGTATGCAACATGGCTACCAGAATAGATATTGTGATAGAGTCACCAGATACAGATAATTGTGGCAGAGCTACTAGAAACAGATATTTGTGGCAGAGCCACCAGATCAGATGTTTGTGGCAGAGCCACCAGAATGCTTCCTCCATCAATATAACCAATATCCCATGCAACAGATATACATGTCATAACATATAACAAACATAACCAGAATATCATACATTTCAGTCAAAATCAACCCTAGGGGTATAATGGTAATTTTGCACCTAGGGGTATAATGGTAACTTTCATACTTAAGGGTATTTCGGTAAAACTTTCTATTTTAGGGTTTACATACACATTACAACCATTAACACTTTAATAGAAACATTTACCGAGCGTTTTTATCGACTTGGGCCCGTTGGCCCATTAACCCATTTTCGGCCCATTAAGCCCAAATATACCGAAGTGCACGAAATTGCGCACTCTGCAATCATATCATTTGAGATTACTAGGATTAACAATCCAAACCATCTCACGAGTGCTCGCACGCTCGCAAGTCCACAAAATACCGATTTTTTGGCATTTCAGCTTTTTGGCTTTTGCCGATCTAGTCTATGAAAGGGTGTCAGTTACTGACCTGATTTGTAGTGGTTCGATGGTGAGTTCCACACACGAGCAGCCTACAATTGGATTACTAACACGTCAATCTAAATATCGAAAACAAACTACAAACTATCCCCCTACCATATTCGGCCAACCAAGCTTCAGACCCTAGAGTTCTTACCTTTTTCCGAAACTAGCGACTAGGTTTAGATCCAGTCGTTCCACTTGTCTAAGCCTTCGATCAGCAGCCTTTAGATCACACTAATAGCATAATAAAACAATTGTCACAACCCTTAGAGCCATAGGGTCCAATCGATAGCCTCTCTAAGCCTTTAGAGATTTCGGCTTTTCTAAAACCCAAAATAAAGAATAGATTCAAAAACATACCACCGGTTCCTTCAATCAACGATTCCACTTTAGTTCCTATAAGGTTCTGATGCAGATCTATCCCCTCATATGTTAGTAGAAATCAAATATTTAAAGGTCTAAAGATTTGGCTATGTCCCAATGACTAAGGTGTTTTCGGCTTTTGAAACTCGTGAAATAAAAGATGATTTGATAAGGAGGTTTTTTTTGCAAAGTTGAAGTCGATAAGGTTAGGGTTTAGAGAGTGTGAAATTCAGCCAGAAAGGATGAAGGAAAAAATCAAAGAAGTTGGCTAGGAGAAATGGCACAGAAGAAAAACAGGCTTTCGAGATTTCAGCTTTTATAGCAATCGGCTATAAAGGCTTAGAAACGAATGGAATGGAAGAGTAGAATGGTAGGAAGGGTTCGGCTATGTAAGAAAAGGAAAAGAAGAAGAAAAGAGAGTAGGAGAAGAAAGGAAAATGAGAAAAGAATTGCCAGAAACGGTACCCCCTCTAAAAGCCGAAATTCCCCTCACTAAATGCCCTAGCCGAATTTCCCATGCTAAAGTCCCTTGACCGGCCAACTCTTGCTCCTTGATTAGCTCCTAAATTTCCTCCCTTATCTTATCTTTACTCAATCCCCTTGCTAGCTTAAACTCCCCCTAACAGAGTTCCCCCTTGAGTTCCATCACCTCCCTTTTTTGTTCACAAAAATAAATACCCTATTTGCATACCTTGTGGCTCGAACCTTGGCTCCCTCTAGACATCTACACACCACTCCCCCTATACCTTATGTGGCATCACATGCCAATTTACCACAGATCCCTTGTGCCCTATTTTTACCATCTTTAATTTAAAAGCCCTAAACGCCAGTACCCTATCTTTCTAAAATCTGAAATTCATAAATTGCCTCAAATTGGATATACTCTTAGGCCTTTTTAAGGGCCCAGTAACATACTCAGACCCACAACAGACAGTTAAAACACAGAATTTCTAAAATTCATTGGAAATCACAAAAATCTCAAAAATTGGGGCGTTACAACTCTACCCTCATTAAAGAAATTTCGTCCTTGAAATTTTACCTGATTCAAATAGATGAGGGTATTGTTGCCGCATCGCCTCTTCTGGCTCCCAAGTAGTTTCCTCTCTGCCATGATTACGCCAAAGCACTTTTACTAAGGGAACTGACTTTCTTCTCAGAACCTTAACATCTCGATCCAGTACCTACACAGGCTCTTCCTCAAAAGCCAGATCTGGCCGCACCTCAATCTCTACAACCGGCACGACATGACTAGGGTCAGAATGATATCGCCTTAACATGGAGACGTGGAAAACATCATGAATCTTGTCTAACTCTGGAGGTAATTCCATTTGATAAGCCACTGGACTCATTCGCTTAAGAACTCGATAAGGCCCAATAAATCGCAGACTCAACTTGCCCTTTTTACCAAACCTTAATATCTTCTTCCAAGGTGAAACCTTCAAGAAGACCATATCACCCACTGAGTATTCAATCTCCTTACGCTTCAAATCCGCATATGACTTTTGCCTATCAGATGCTTCCTTCAACTGATCTCTGATTATCCTGACCTTATCTTCACATATTCGCTACCAACTCAGTCCAAGAACACCGCTGTTCTCCTAACTCGGTCCAACAACTAGGTGTACGACATCTACGTCCATACTGATAACCGTATGGTGCTATTCGGATACTCGCCTGATAACTGTTGTTATACGCAAATTCTACCAACGGCAAGTAATCCTCCCAACTACCTTGGAAATCGATGACACAACCCCTCAACATGTCTTCCAAAATCTGAATAACCCTTTCTGACTGACCATCAATCTGAGGATGAAAAGTCGTGCTAAAGTTCAATCGCGTCCCCAATGTCTCATGCAACTTTTGCCAGAACCGAGATGTGAACCTAGGATCTCGTTTAGAAATAATCGATACTGGCACTCCATGAAGTCATACAATCTCTGCCACGTACAATTTGGCTAATTTCTGAAGTGAATAGTCAGTGCGGACAGGTATGAAATGAGCAGACTTGGTCAACCTATCCACGATCACCCAAACCGTGTCCTTCTTCGTTGGTGTCAAGGGTAGCCCACTCACAAAGTCCATGGTTACCCTCTCCCACTTCCAGAGTGGTATCTTAACTGGCTGCAAAAGTCCGGAAGGTAGTTGATGCTCAGCTTTCACTTGCTGGCACGTTAGACACCTCCCCACAAACTCCGTTACTTCTCGTTTAAGCCCAGGCCACCAATACAATTCTCGTAAGTCGTGATATAACTTATTCCCTCCAGGATGCATAGCACAAAGTCCTCCATGAGCTTCTTTTAGTATTGACTGCCTTAAGTCAGAGTCCTTCAGAATGCAAACTCTTCCTCAAAAACACAAAATTCCTTCACTATTTAACCCAAACTCAAAAGTTTCCCCTTTCTTAACTTGTTGAAATTGAGAAACCAAAGACTCATCCTTCAACTGCTTTTCCTTAATCTGATCCACCCAGGCTGGCCTTACTTGCAACTCAGCCAACTGACTACCATTATCATATAGACTCAAACGAGCAAACATTGCTCTCAGATCAAATATAGCTCTACGGCTTAGAGCATCGGCTACCACATTAGCCTTCCCCGGGTGATACTCAATCGAACAATCATAGTCCTTAAGCAATTCTATCCATCTTCGCTGCCTTAGATTCAACTCCTTCTGAGTCAGTAAGTACTTGAGACTCTTATGATCCATGTATATGACACACTTTTCCCCGTACAGACAGTGTCTCCAGATCTTTAGTGCAAAGATTACTGCTGCCAATTCAAGGTCGTAGGTAGGATAGTTCCCTTCGTGAGGCTTAAGCTATCGCGATGCGTAGGCCACCACCTTACCCTCTTGCATCAAGACACAGCCCAAACCCACATGTGATTCGTCACTATACACGGTAAAATCCTTTCCAGACTCCGGCTGAATCAATACAGGTGCTTCGGTCAGAACTTCTTTCAATTTCTCAAAAGCTTCCTGCTGCTTCTCAGTCCAAACAAACAGTGCTCCTCTCCTTATAAGTTTTGTCAATGGTGCTGTCAACATAGAAAATCCTTCCACAAACCTGCTATAGTACCCTGCCAAACCCAAGAAACTACGAATTTCTGACACCGACCTCAGCGGTTTCCACTCTAGAATCGCTTCAACCTTTCGAGGGTCCACCTTGATCCCCTCAGCAGAGACAACATGACCTAAGAAGGTTACCTCCCTCAACCAGAATTCACACTTCCTGAACTTCGCATAAAGTTCCTTCTCCCTCAACACTTGCAGCACAATGCGGAGATGCCCATCATGCTTATCTTCGATTTCAAAATAAACCAAAATATCGTCAATAAAAACGACTACGAATCGATCCAAAAATGGTTGGAATACCCGATTCATCAGATCCATAAATGCTGCAGGAGCGTTCGTCAACCCAAATGGCATGACCAAAAACTCGTAATGACCATACCGAGTCCTGAATGTCGTCTTATGAGCATCCACCTCCTTGACCCTTAATTGATGATATCCAGATCGAAGATCAATCTTGGAAAATACCGAATCTCCTCTAAGTTGGTCGAACAAGTCGTTGATTCTTGGTAAAGGATGTGCATCGTCCCATCCTTCTTTTTAACAAACAACACCGATGCTCCCCACGGAGACACACTTGGCCTAATAAAGCCTCTATCCAACAACTCTTGAATATGTGCTTTCAGCTCCACCAACTCCTTCGGTGCCATCCTGTATGGTGCGATTGATACTGGTGTCGTTCCAGACAACAAATCAATTCCAAACTCGACTTCTCAGTTCGGAGGCAATCCCGAGAGCTCTTCTGGAAAAACATCTTGGAATTCCTTAACGGTTCTAACTTTATCCACCGTCAAGCCGCCAGTCTCTGACTGACTTATAAATGTCAAATACGCCTCACAGTCCCTATGAATTCACTTCTTGGCTCTCAACGTCGACACCACATTGGACAAATAATTCCTTCGTTCACCTATCATCATAACCTCCTCACCCTCCGCGGTTCTTAACACCACTTGCTTAGCTGCACAGTCCAAAGTTGCCCTGTGCTTAACAAGCCAATCCATCCCCAGGATGGGATTAAATTCCCCAAACGGTAATTCCATCAAGTCACCAGCGAATATCCTACCTTAAGTTTCTAAAGGTACGTCTTTATATAGTTTGTCTACCATAATCGAGTTACCCAAAGGACTTAGTACTGATACCCCACTCACAGCCTCCTCAGAGTTCACACCCAACGACCCAGATATGGCACATGCAACATACGAATGAGTAGATCCAATATCTATCAAAGCAGTGTACATCATGCTAGAAATAAAAAACGTACCAGTTATGACGTCGGGTGCATCACCCTCCTCTCGACGACGGGCTACATACACCAATGCTGGCTATCAAGCCTCAGCATTTCCAGCACCCTTGCCAGGTGCTTCTCATCCCCGACCATTTCCGTTACTGCCGCTACCTTGACCACGTCCTCTTGGTGGTTGTGGTCCACCTCTCGCTGGTTGAGCAACCCTCTATTCTGCAACCTGAACTTGATCTATTTTCTGTGGACAGTCTTTGACTTTATGCTCCATAGACCCACACCAAAAACAAGCACTAGAGCGTTTCCTACACTCACCCAGATGTACCTTACCACAGTCCCTACAAACTTGTGGCCTAACAGCATTCATCGGAACCGCTCGAACTGGCTCTTCCACTCTTGCCCTTTTAGCATTCTTATTTGCACAACCCAAGGGTCCTGAATCTCTCCGAAAACGATTTCAATCCTTTTCACGATTCTATTTTTTGGTTCGCTGCACCTCCTCCACTATCTTATCTTTCTCCACCAAAGCAGCAAAGTCATGCTCCCTCTGCGGAGTAATTAGCACCCTAAGTTCATCTCTAAGACCATCTTCAAAGCGCACACTACGTTCATACTCCGTAGCGACTATCCCCACGGCATACCGGCTTAGCCTCAGAAACTCAGCCTCGTACTCAGGAATTGTCTTACCCCCTTGTACCAGATTTAGAAATTCCTTCCTGCGGGCGTCCACATAACTCGCCCCAACATACTTTCCCTTGAAGACCGTCTTAAACAGCTCCCAAGTCACCTTGTCAGCTGGGGTCCCATCTCTCACGGTGAGCCACCACTGATAAGCCTCATCCCGTAGCAATGATATGGCTCCCTTCAGTTTTTGCTCTACGGAACAATCCAAATCATCCATAATTCGTTCCGTAGCCTCTATCCAATACTCAGCCACATTTGGGGCTACACCAGACACACCCCTAAAGATCTCCGCTCCATTAGCCCAGAGTCACTCAGAAATAGATCCTCGAATTCCGTTACCCATGGTTGCCCCGGTAACCCTTTCCAGAACACGAAGCATTGCCTGGGATAGGGCATCAATCCCTGTACCTCAATCATGAGATTCCACTTTCGTTGCCAGTGGTATCGGTGCATCTGCCATCGGCATATGCCCTGAAGACGAAGATTCAGCTTGTGTACTACCTCGACCACGTCCACGACCCTTCCCACGTGCTGCCCTCGTACTCATATCGTATTATCTGATTATGAATTTTATGCATCCATTAAATATTTCAGTGTTTATTACAGATGTTTTATGAACAGAAAGTAATTCAGGGTTTGTTTTTCGCGGAAACGTAACCTAGCTACAATCTTTAGTCCACTTATCAAAAGTTCCTATAGTTCACATATCACCCCTACTAGAGTATCATAGGGTTTCAGTACAGATATATAGCTGATAATTCAGGAGTATTCAGAAAAATTCAGAGTAATACTTACAGACTTGGGCCGGAGATTCGGAGTGCCACCTCTTTGGTTATCAATTTTCCAAAAACCCAAAACTTAAATCTAGATTGAACCTTAAGACATGCATACCTTGTATAATATCTTTGAAAGAACTTTCAAAACCATTTCCAAAAATACCCTTCTTAAGCCTAAGTTTTTCAAAAAGTTTTTCGAGCCCGATCCATAGCCGAGTTGTTGTAACTTGGCTCTGATACCACTAAATGTAACACTCCAAACCAGGCCTAGACATTATGACCTGATCCGACATGCCACATCAGAACGTTAAAAACATTTTCTATTCTTAGTCCAGAAAAATCGTACTTAGTGTTCAAAAGATGATTTCATTATAAGTTAAAGTGAATGGAAGCTGTGCACCAGGTAGGAAACCGAAAAAGAGGAGATGAGTCTATCGGACTGCTTAAGTACCAAGTTCCCTTCGGGTCCAATCCTAGACATGCACACCACCATTGCCACACCTTAACTTAGCGTATGTTCTTAGGAAACCAATTCATTTAAGTCTAGTTTAAGAAAAGTGATTAACTTTGGAAAACGTTTTTGCTTTGTTGTCGTGATATTTTAAGATCAATCACTGTTTTTGAAAACACGCCCTAAAACTAATCAGTTTCAGTGACTAAGATAATAATATTACACCTATTCTAGTAAAACATATTAAAAACCATCAAAAATCATTAAAGCGGCCTTATTACAACTTAAACCCAAAATAATTGAAGTAAATAAAAACTAATTAAATTATAAAAAGAGAATCAAGTTTGCAGTACGTGCGGCCACTCCGAATCCCTCACAGCTCCAAGTCCACTATGGTTGAGGATTACCGGCAAGGATAAAGTTAAGGGTGAGTTTGGGAAACTCAGTGTGTAAATTAACCCAACCATAGTCCGGATCGGTTCAAACCAGAGAAACAAATTAAGTTGGGCCTTAGCCTATCTGAGTCGAGAATGAAGCCCATAGGCTCCTAACGATATCTGAGCAGATATCATGTATGCGAGAAAAACCCATCCCATATCCATCCGTATACACCCCGTGCCAATCTTACACCATGTGGGAGACTACTCGACCCACCCATCCGTCTACACACATCACAAGTATGCAACGCCATGGTCGCGGAGCGAATATTGTGACAGAGTCACGGATCTGAGATAATTGTGGCAGAGCCACCAGAAACAGATATTTGTGGCAGAGCCACCAGATCAGATATTTGTGGCAGAGCCACCAGAACGCTTCCTCTATCAATATAACCCATATCCCATGTAACAGATATACATGTCATAGCATATAAACAAACATAACCAGAATATCATGCATTTCAGTCAAAATCAACCCTAGGGATATAATGGTAATTTTGCACCTAACGGTATAATGGTAACTTTCATACTTAAAGGTATTTCGGTAAAACTTTCTATTTTAGGGTTTGAATACACATTACAACCAGTAACGCATTAACAGAAACACTTACCGAGAGTTTTTACCGACTTGGGCCCGTTGGCCCATTAAGCCCAAATATACCGAAGTGCACAAAATTGCACACTCTACAATCATATCATTTGAGATTACCAGGATTAACAATCCAAACCATCTCATGAGGGCCCGCACGCTCGCAAGTCCAAAAAATATCGATTTTTTGACATTTCGGCATTTCAGCTTTTACCGATCTAGTCTATGATAGGGTGTCAGTTACACACCTGATTTGTAGTGGTTCGATGGCGAGTTCCACACATGAGCTACCTAAAATTGGATTACTAACACGTCAATCTAAATATCAAAAACAAACTACAAACTATCCCCCTACCATATTCGGCCAACCAAGCCTCAGACCCTAGAGTTCATACCTTTTTCTGAAACTAGCGACTAGGTTTAGATCCAGTCGTTCCACTTGTCTTAGCCTTCGATTAGCAGCCTCTAGATCACACTAACATCATAATAAAACAATTGTCACAACCCTTAGAGCCATAGGGCCCAATCGATAGCCTCCCTAAGCCTTTAGAGATTTTAGCTTTTCTAAAACCCGAAATAAAGAATAGATTCGAAAACTTACCACCGGTTCCTTCAATCAATGATTTCACTTTAGTCCCTATTCAGTTCTGATGCAAATCTATCCCCTCATATGTTAGCAGAAATCAAATCTTTAAAGGTCTAAAGATTTGGCTATGCCCTAATGACTAAGGTATTTTCGGCTTTTTAAACTCGTGAAATAAAAGATGATTTGATAAGGAGGTTTTTTTTGCAAAGTTGAAGTCGATAGAGGTTGGGTTTTAGAGAGTGTGAAATTCGGCCAGGAAAGATGAAGGAAAAAAATCAAAGAAGTTGGCTAGGAGAAATCGGCACCGAAGAAAAACAGGCTTTTGAGATTTCGGCTTTTATGGCAATCGACTATTAAGGCTTAGAAACGAATGGAATGGAAGAGTAGAATGGTAGAAAGGGTTCGGCTATGTAAGAAAAAGAAAAGAAGAAGAAAAGAGAGTAGGAGAAGAGAGAAAAAAGAGAAAAGAATTGTCAGAAACGGCACCCCCTCCAAAAGCCGAAATTCCCCTCACTAAATGCCCTAGCTGAATTTCCCATGCTAAAGTCCCTTGACCGGCCAACTCTTGCTCCTTGATCAGCTCCTAAATTTCCTCCCTTATCTTATCTTTATTCAATCCCC
Source organism: Gossypium longicalyx (assembly GCA_025698465.1). Taxonomy (NCBI): domain Eukaryota; kingdom Viridiplantae; phylum Streptophyta; class Magnoliopsida; order Malvales; family Malvaceae; genus Gossypium; species Gossypium longicalyx. The sequence continues at coordinate 82,966,724 of CM047002.1, forward strand.
TTGCTAGTTTAAACTCCCCCTAATAGAGTCCCCCCTTGAGTTCCATCACCTCCCTTTTTTGTTTACAAAAATAAATACCCTATTTGCATACCTTGTGGCTTGAACCTTGGCTCACCCTAGACATCTACACGCCACTTCCCCTATACCTTATGTGGCGTCACATGCCAATTTACCACAAATCCCTTGTGCCCTATTTTTACCATCTTTAATTTAAAAGCCCTAAACGCCTATACCCTCTCTTTCTAAAATCTGAAATTCATAAATTGCCTCGAATTGGATATACTCTTGGGCCTTTTTAAGGGCCCAGTAACATACTCAGACCCACAACAGACAGTTAAAACACAGAATTTCTAAACTTCATTGAAAATCACAAAAATCTCAAAAATTGGGGCGTTACAGGTTGACCATGCATGATGTAGTGGTAAGGTGTGGAAGGAAAATCATTGAATTAAAATGTGAAAGTGGTGATATTATCCGGGTTGAACCAGATGAATCAAATAGCTTGCCTGTAGTGATTTCTTCTATGACTGCTAAAAAATGTATAAGAAAAGGTTATGAAGCTTATCTTGCCTTTGTGCTGAATACAAAAGAGTCTGAGTCAGTACCGGTAGTATGTGAGTATCCGGATGTGTTTCCGGAAAGGTTGCCTGGACTGTCTCCGATTAGGGAAGTTGAGTTTAGTATTGAGTTAATTCTTGGTACTGCATCTATTTCGATTGCTTTGTATAGGATGGCTCGAACAGAATTAAAAGATTTGAAAGTTCAATTTCAAGAATTAACAGATAAAGGTTTTGCAAGACCTAGTCATTCTCCGTGGGGCGCACTAATGCTATTTGTGAAAAAGAAAGATAGTTCAAAGAGATTGTGCATTGACTACCGACAACTCAATAAGGTAACCATAAAGAACAAGTATCCTTTGCCAATAATCGATGATTTTTTTGACCAATTGAAGGGAGCCACAGTATTTTCAAAGATAGACTTGAGGTCCGGTTACTACCAGTTGAGAGTTAAAGACTCGGATGTGTCAAAAACTATTTTTTGGATGAGGTATGGTCACTATGAATTTTTGGTTATGTCATTTGGTTTAACGAATGCTCCCACAATATTTATAGATTTAATGAACTGAATTTTTTGACTGTATTTGGATAAATTTGTGGTTGTTTTTATCGACGATATACTGATTTATTCTCATGATGAGACCGAGCATGTTGAGCACTTGAGAACGGTTTTGCAAACTTTGAGAGACAGATAGTTGTATGCTAAGTTTAGTAAAAGCAAATTTTGGCTAAGGGAAGTTGGATTTTTTGGTCACATTGTTTCAGATGATGGTATTAGAGTTGACCCGAGTAAAATTTTGGCTATTGTTGAATAGAAACTGCCGAGGTATGTGTCAGAAGTTAGAAGCTTTCTAGGCTTAGCCGCTTATTACAGATGGTTTGTTAAAGGATTTCCTATGATTCTACTACGATGATGAGGTAGTTACAGAAAGATGTCAAATTCGAATGGATGGAAAAGTGCCAACAGAATTTTGAGAAATTAAAGGCATTGTTAATCGAGGCTCTAGTTCTAGTATAACCTAAACCAGGAAAAGAATTTTTAGTTTCTAGTGACGAATCCTTGAATGGATTGGGTTGTGTACTTATGCAAGAAGGTAAGGTGATAGCTTATGCCTCGAGGTAGCTAAAGCCACATGAGAAAAATTATCCGACTCATGATTTGGAGCTAGCCGCCATTGTGTTTGCGATGAAGATTTGGAGACACCATTTGTATAGCAAGAAATTTTGAGTATTCACAAATCATAAGATTCTAAAGTACTTGATGACTCAAAAGAATTTGAACCTATGACAACAGAGATGGCTAGAGTTGATAAAAGATTACGAGTTAGTGGTTGGCTACCAACTGGGAAAGGCGAATATGGTCGTCGATGCTTTGAGTAAGAAGTCATTATTTGCTTTAAAGGCTATGAATACATGGTTGGCTTATTCAGATATGGTTCGATTCTAGCTGAGTTGAGAGCTAGGCCGATGTTTCTCCAAGAGATTTATGAGGCTTAGAAAAGTGACAGTGAGTTACAAGACAAGAGAGCTCAGTGTGAGTCGGGTATTGAATTAGATTTTTGGATTGGTTTTGATGGTTGCTTAATGTTCCAAGATAGGATTTGTATTCCTAAAAATACCAAGTTGACTCAGAAGATTTTGCATAAGGCGCATAGTGGTTGTTTGTGTATACATTTTGGAAGTATGAAAATGTATAATAATTTGAAGAAAGTGTATTAGTGGTCGGGAATGAACAGAGACATTTCAGAGTTTGTTTCTAAATGTTTGATTTGTCAGCAAGTGAAAGCTGAACACCATGTACCTTCAGGTTTACTTTAGCTTGTAATGGTTCCCAAGTGAAAATGGGACCGTATTACTATGGATTTTCTGACGGGTTTACATTTGACACCGAGAAAGAAAGATGTTGTATGGGTTGTTGTAGATTGATTAACAAAGTTGGCTCACTCTATACCGGTACGTACCAACTACTCACTTGATAAGTTAGCTGAGTTGTATATTTCTGAAATAGTGAGATTGCACAAAGTATATTTGTTGGTTATATCGGATAGAGATCCGAGGTTCACTTTGCGGTTTCAGAAAAAGTTACAAGAAGTTTTGGGTATGAAATTGAATTTTAGTACCGCTTTCCATCCCCAAACTAACGGTCAATCTGAAAGGATAATTTAAATTCTTGAAGATATGTTACGGTGTTGTGTTCTTGAGTTCCAAGGTAGTTGGGAAAAGTACTTACCGTTGGTAGAATTTACCTACAACAATAGTTTTCAGTCGAGTTTGAAAATGGCACCAAAATAGGCATTGCATGGGTGTAAGTGTCGAACACCCTTGTATTGCACTGAACTCAGAGAGAATCAGATTCACAGAGTTTATTTAGTCAAAGAAACTGAAGAGAAAGTGAAGATAATCTGTGATTTTCTGAAAGTTGATTTGGATAGACAGAAATCCTACGCAGTTTTGAAACAAAAAGAGATTGAGATTCAAGTCGGTGATAAGGTATTCCCGAAAGTATCTCCATGGAAGAAAGCCCTCAGATTTGGCTAGAAGGGCAAGTTGAGTCTGCATTTTATTAGACCGTATGAGATTACTGAAAGAATAGGGCAAGTAGAATATTGGTTGGTTTTGCTGTCTAAGTTGGAAAGAATTCATGATGTGTTCCATGTGTCTATGTTGCGCCGATACCGATCTGATCATTCACATGTGATTTCACCAATAGAGGTTGAGATTCGACCAGATATGACTTAAGGTGAAGAGTCCTTTAAGATTTTGGCTCGGAAAGTCAAACAATTGAGAAACAAAAGTTTTTCCCTTATAAAAGTATTATGGCAAAGACATGGGGTTGACGAGGCTACATGGGAGACCGAGGAAAATATGAGAAACCAATACCCAAACCATTTCACTGGTAAGATTTTCAAGGACGAAAATCCCTAAGGGGAGAGTTGCAACATCCCAAATTAGGGCCTAGTTAGAATAGTGGTTTTGAAACCACAAATCTGAATAGAAATAATTATTTTATGATTCTTATGAGGTCTATTATATGATTGCATGCTGTTGTGAAAATTTCATGAAGAACTTCTATTGATAAAGTGTCCAATTTGACATTTAGGACTAAATTGCAAAAGTTGCAAAATGTGAGTTCTAGAAGCTTGAAGCATGAAATTGTCATGGATTATTAATTAGAGGTCTTTAAATACCAATTTTCCCAATTTCTATAATTATGGACAAAAATGGGCATGAATAGGAAAATTTTGAAAGAAAGGCGTTAAGGGCATTTTTGTCATTCAGTTAATAAAAGAATAACAAAGGAAAAATGAAGCAAAATTTGCTCATCTTCTTCAAGCTAGGGTCGAAACTTTAAAGCTCTCCATAGCTAGGGTTTCTTCACTTTCCAAGCTTGATTATAAGTTAATCCTAGCCTCGTTTTTAATGTTCTTTACATTTTTGAAATTGCCATCAACCGATCTAGCTATTTCTACCATTATTTTGAGCTAGGGTTCATGTTCAAAAACTTACCCAGGTGTGTCATGCATGTATTTTGATGTTTAATGGAGGAATATGAAAGTTTGATGTGTGTTTAGCATCTTTTACTAAGTGATTTTTGATGGAAATGCATCAAAAGGACCTATTTGTAAAAGATGAAAAATGAGTAGTAAAATGTATGTTTTAATGAGAAATGTGGGCTGTTATGAGCATGTTATAAGTTCAGCTAGGCTTGGGTAACAAAGAAAATAAACACATTTCATTTTACGAGCCTAGGGACTAAGTTGTAATTATGTGAAAGTTTAGGGGAAAAATTGTAATTTTTCCAAAGAATGATCTATGGACTGATTTGAACAATGTGATAATTAAATAAGTAAAATTTGCTATTATAGATAAAAAAAAGGAGTCCGGACCTAAACCAGAGAAAGAACAAGGTTGTGGATTAAATCAATTAGCTAGCCATATTTTGGTACCGAGGTAAGTTTGTGTGTAAATAATGCAACATTATATTATTATGTTTTTAATGCTTTAATATTGCATGAATTGTGTAATTGTCTTTGTGGATTTAATTGATGATGACTTGATGACGATTCGATGAAGTTTGATATCTCGAAACCTTGGTTGAACCTTAGGAATAGTTAGGATACAAATGTTATGACATTAGGGTTATGTGTGATCCCATGTAAGACCATGTTTGAGACATGGATTTGGCATCGATATGTAATTTCGTGTAAGACCATAGCTAGGCTATCGACACCGATATGTGATCCCATGTAAGACCATGTATGGGACATGGTATTGGCAATGATCTACGATCCCATGTAAGACCATGTCTGGGACATGGCATTGGCATCGATATGTGATCCTAGTAAGACAATATCTAGGATATGGCATAGGCATCCTACCATGTGTATGAGAGTTCCTGAGTATCCTTTAGTATTCCAAGTGGTTCAACAAGTAATCCAATGATTATGACAAAGAGATGACAAGGTATGATCATGTTGAAAGGGTACAGGTACGTACACAAAGCTCATAAACAGTGAGATTATGAATCGATGAAACCTTGGAAAAAGTGAATGAATGAATTATGATCATGTATTTTTCTGTACATTATGTAAATCACATGGCTTAAAATGTACCTATCATACCTGATGACATTGTGATAAATATTATTGTGCTATGTGTATAATAATGCATGGTTAATGTTTTTAATTATTTACATGCAAACTTACTAAGCTTTATGCTTATTCTCCTTTCTTTTCCATTTTCTTATAGTATCGCCTAGCTAGCTTAGAGATCGAAGGACGTCGGAGCTCGATTCACACTATCAAACTAATCTTTTGGGTATAGTAAAATTCAAGTATTTTAAGTATGGCAGGTATAGGGACTTGGTCTTTTTATTATATGTCATATTTTTGTATCCAAATGTGTTGGCTTATAATGATTTAATGATTCATTTTGTATATGGCCATGAGATAGTGCCCATATTAATTATGGGAATGTAATACTATGCATACATAAATACATGTGCTATGGTCACTTATGTTGTGGTTAAATTCATTTGGCATGGATTAATTGTGGAAATGATTATGGATGTTTGATGATGGAAATGTGAGTAAATGGCATAAAAACAAATAAGGCATGAATGTATGAAATGGAAGTAAATTGATGTTTCATATTGCATGTTGTTTGGTAAGCTTGGTCAAATTAAAATATGAAGTAAAACAGGTATAAATTGATAAGAAGTTGATATGCATGAGCCATGTTTGTGAATGTGTAAGTGCTCATTTATGTTATGTAGGATGTCACTGAGATGTGTAAGTGTGCATGTGTTATTGAGGGTGAAAAAGGCTTGGAAAATAGCCTCAAAATTATCCACACGGGTAGACACACGGGCGTGTGTCTAGACCATGTGTGACACACAGTTTGCCCCATGGGCGTGTGATCCGGTCGTGTGTCCCTTGCACCCTAATTAGGTAAAACAAAATGCCCAATAATAAACACACGGGCAGAGACATAATCGCGTGTCACAGCCGTGTGAGGGACACGACCTCAAGACATGGGCGTGTGCCAGGCCATGTGAAGTCTGCATCTGATCTTTGGAATTTAATTCACCACACAGCCTAAGCACACGGGCGTGTAACTTGGTCGTGTGTCTCTATTTAGTTGATGACGTCATAAATAGATAGCTACATGGGCTGAGGGCACAGACGTGTTCCAAGCCACACGGGCGTGTCACCCTCCAAAGGAAGAAAATTTTCTAAGTGTCACAAAAGTTTCGAAAGTTCTCAGTGTAGTCCCGAACCACACCCAATGTACGTTTTGGGCCTCGTAGGCTTGCAACAGGGACAATATGATTGTTTTTGAATTGTTTTAATCAAATTTTATGGCCTGGTTTTGTATGAATGTTTATGTTTGAGTCCAGTAATACCTCAGACCCTATCTCGGTGTCAGATACGGGTAAGGGGTGTTACATTGACGTTGCATGATGTTCTAGTAAATTGTAGATAGAAAGTGATTGAATTGAAATGTGAAAATGGTAAAATTCTTCTTGTTGAATCAAATGAGTCAGATAGATTTCCTATGGTGATTTCTTCAACGTTAGCTCAAAAATGTATAAGAAAAGGGTGTGAAGTTTACCTAGCTTATGAGTTAAACACAAAAGAGTCCGAATTGAAAATTGAATCAATGCCGATAGTTTGTGAATATCCAGATGTGTTCCTGGAAGAGTTGTCTGGGATACCTCCAGTTAGAGAAGTTGAGTTTGGCGTTGAGTTAGTCCCTGGTACTTCACCGCTATCTATTACTCTGTATAGAATGGCTCCGATTGAATTGAAAGAATTAAAAGCTCAATTGCAAGAATTGACAGATAAGGGATTCGCGAGACTGAGTTATTCCCCCTAGGGTGCTCCGGTATTGTTTGTAAAGAAGAAAGATGGATCTATGAGACTTTGCATAGAATACTGACAACTCAATAAGATAAACATAAAGAACAAGTATATGTTGCCGAGGATAGATGACTTGTTTGATTAGTTGAAAGGAGCAACATTGTTTTCCAAGATTGATTTGAGATCTGGGTATTACCAGTTGAGAGTTAAAAAGTCAGATGTGCCGAAAACTACTTTCAGAACAAGGTACAGGCATTATGAATTTCTTGTTAATGCCCCTACTGTTTTCATGGACTTGATGAACCAAATTTTTCGACCATATTTGGATAAGTTTGTAGTTATTTTTATTGATGACATACTAATTTATTCTCGTGATAAGACCAAACCGAGCATTTGAGAACTGTTTTAAAAACTTTGAGAGACAAATAGTTGTATGTTAAGTTCAGTAAAAGTGAGTTTTGGCTCAGAGAAGTTGGATTTTTGGGCCATATTGTCTCAGGTGATGGTATTCAGGAAGTAAAAATTTGGCTATTGTTGATTGGAAGCTGTCGAGAAATGTGTCCAAAGTCAAAAGTTTTTTGGGCTTAGCCGGTTATTACCGACGATTTGTTAAAGGATTTTCGATGATTGCTACTCCTATGACAAGATTGTTGCAAAAAAAGGTCAAGTTTGAATGGTCCAAAATATGACAGTGATTTACAAGCCAAGAGAGCTCATTGTGAATCGGTTAGTGATTTAGATTTTCATGTCAGACCCGATGATTTTTTGATGTTTCGAGATAGGATTTGTGTACCGAAAAATGATGAACTTATTCAGAAAATTCTTCATGAAGCACATAATGGTTGTTTATTTGTACATCCGGGTAGTACAAAAATGTATAATGACTTGAAGAAATTGTATTGATGGTCAAGTGTGAAAAGAGATATCTCCAAGTTTGTTTTGAGATGTTTAATATGCCAACAAGTAAAAGCCAAACACCAAGTACCATCGGGTTTACTTCAACCAGTGATGGTGCCCGAGTGGAAATGGGATAAGATTACAATGTATTTCATAATGGGCTTGCCTATGACTCTAAAAAAGAAAGATTTCGTATGGGTTGTTGCTGATAGATTGACAAAACTGGGTCACTTTATACTGGTACGTACTGATTATTCACTTGATAAGCTAGCTGAGCTGTACATTACTGAGATTGTGAGATGGCACGGGGTACCTATTTCTATTATTTCAGATAGAGATCCAAGGTTTACTTCGAGGTTTTGGAAAATGTTGCAAAAAGCCTTGGGTACGAAATTGAATTTTAGTACTGCATTTCATCCACCGACCGACGGTCAATCCAAAAGGGTAATACAGATACTTGAAGATATGCTTCGATGTTGTGTTCTAGAATTTGAGCGTAGTTGGGAAAAATATCTACCATTGGTTGAATTTGCCTATAACAATAGCCATCAGTCAAGTATAAAAATGACACCTTATGAGGTATTGTATGGCCGCAAGTACGAAAAGCCTTTGTATTGGACTGATCTTAGTGAGAAACAGATTCAAGGGGTTTAATTGGTTAAGGAAACCGAAAAGAAAGTAAAAGCAATTTGAGATTGTTTGAAAGTTGCTTCCGATAGATAGAAATTCATACACGGATTTGAAAAGAAAAGATATTGAGTTTCAAATTGGGGATAAAGTATTTTTGGAAGTATCTCTATGGAAGAAGATTCTTAGATTTGGCCGTAAAGGCAAGTTGAGTCCATGTTTTATTGGGCCGTATGAAATTATTGAAAGAATAAGGCCAGTGGCATATCGGTTAGCCTTACCGACAGAGTTGGAAAGGATTCATAATGTGTTTTATGTGTCGATGTTGCGACGATATCGTTCTGATCCTTCACATGTGATTTCTCTGACGGAGATTGAGATTCAACTAGATATGACGTATGGTGAAGAATCGATTAAAATCTTAGCCCGGGAAGTTAAACAGTTGGGAAATAAAAATATAGCCCTAGTGAAAGTTTTATGGCAAAGACACGATGTTGAAGAGGCTACGTGGGAACTAGAGGAGGCCATGAGAAAATAGTATCCAAAACTCTTTTCTGGTAAGATTTATGGGGACAAAAATCCCTAAAGGGGGGAGAGTTGTAACAGCTCGATTTTGGGGCTAGTCAGAACAGTGGTTTTGGGACCACAAATTCGAAATAGAAAAAGTTATTTTATTACATTTTTATAGTCTATAGTTTCACGGAATGATTTCATGAAAATTTCGTTCAAAAATTTTGATGTTTGGGCTCTCAATTAAGTAAAAAGGACTAAATTGTAAAAAGTGCAAAAATTGAGTTCTACATGCTAGAAGTGTCCAATTGGTATGAGATTTTAAATTAGAGGTTTTTATGTGATAATTAGACCATTTGTTAAGTTAGTGGACAAAAATGGACATGGCGAGATAAAATTTTAAAGTTTGGCAAATAAAAGAATAAAAAAGGAAAATAAAGCCAAACTTTGTCCATCTTCTCCAACCCTTGGTCGAAATTTTCAAGCTCTCCATAGCCAGGGTTTTGTCATCTTTCAAGCTTGATTGTAAGTACATCCTAGCCCCGTTTTTAATGCTCTTCACGTTTTTAAAGTCGTATTCACCCGATCTTTCCATTTCTACCATTTTTTTGAAGTAGGGTTCATGTTTAAATATTTACAACTGTGTGAAATGCATGTGTTTTGATGTTTAATGGTAGAAAATGAAAGTTTGATGTTCATTAAACAACTTTTACTAAGTGATTTTTCATAAAAATACCTAAAAAGAACCTATTTGTAAAAAAAGTTGTAAAATGGGTAGAAAAAATCTAATTTGATGAATAATGTGGGCTAATTTGAGCATGTTTATGGTTCGGCTAGGCTTGGGTAACCAAGAAATTGAACACATTTCATTTTACGAGCCTAGGAACTAATTTGTAAATATGTCAAAGTTTAGGGGCAAAAATGTAATCCTGCCATAATATATTTTTGGACTGAATTGTGTAATGTGAATAATGAATAAGCTAAATTTACTATTATAGATCAAGAAAAACAAAGTTCAGACCTTGAACAGTGAAAGAATAAGGTGTTTGACGATTAAATACATTTCTCCTATTTTTGTACCGAGGTAAGTTCGTATGTAAATAATGTAACACCCCAAACCTGACCTAGACGTTATGGCCGAATCTGGCGTGTCACATCGAAGGGATTTTTGGAAATAGGACTTATCGTTAGGAATTCGAAATTAAGTTAAAACCCCTTAATGTTTTTATTGCTTGAGAAAATTCGGCAAATTAAGTCATTCCTAATTGAAATCAATTTGTCAGAGCGTTTGCCATATTTATCTCTGCTAACTCCTTAAACTGAATAGAATCGCGAAAGCCTTTAAAAACCTTGAAGTTTTAAATGCATGTTTTCCTTGAAAGCAGTTATTATTTTGAAAACTCATCTCTTCCTAGTCTAGCAGTTTAAGGTAATAAATCAAAGCCCAAATAAAAGTTAAAACCACAAATGGCCTTATTACATAACCAAAAACCTAATATGAAATTTAAATAAATAAAGTCAAAAGTAGAATATCAGTAATCGTGTGGCCACCTCTGAGTCCCTCGCAGTACCAAATCGTCTAAGGCTGGGGATTACCTCAATAGTTGAAAAGAGAGGATGAGTTTACGAAAACCCAGTGTGTAATCCCCTATCAGTCAAACAGTAAACAATGCATCTGATATGATGCAGGCTCGAGCCCTATTCAAGATGTCGATGCAGATCTTGGCCTTAGCCTTATACATGATGATGTGGGCCTAAGCCCATACAAAGATGTCGATCTGATACAAATATACAGTCATGCATCCCACCCAATTCCAGCCAGCACACCACCAGAACCAACCAAGACACCATGTGAGGATATAAATCGGCCCACCCAGCCAGCACACGAATATAGTAGCAAAGCTGCCAATAATAATAACGCAGCATAGCTGCCAGAAATAGTAAATGTGACAAAGCCGCTAGTATCAGTAATTGTGGCATAGCCACCAGTAATAGTGAATGTGACATAGTCACCAGTATAGTACTTCCTCCATATCAAAATCCCGGCCCCATGCAATATGTCATGTCATAAATATGACGTGTATGCAAAGTCATACTCAGTACAAACATATATGTAAATCACAAGCACATCAGTCATAAGGAACATTAGGGCATAATCGTCATTTTACCATATAGGGGTATTACGGTCATTTTACCCTACAGGGGCATTACGATTATTTTACCCTACAGGGGTATTACGGTCATTTTACCCTACAAGGGTATTTCGTTAATTTTACAAATTGGGGGTATTTCGATAATTTCATAAATCGGGGGTCTTAACGACCCAACCGAAAGTCCATTGTCGCCTCGAGCGACCCTAGTAACTTAAACAGACATAATGGTGCAAGTGGGCCTAAGGCCCATTACTCGGCCTAAGTGGACCCACACGCTCATGTGGCCTATTTAGCCCAAATTTAGGTACGACTATGTGTACACCATAGCTCGGTTCATTAATAGTCACTTACTGCAGATTTTATCCGTGTAGGCCCACGAGCCAGTTGGGCCCAAACAGCCTATTTCGGCCCATCGAGGCCTAAAATAACCTAAGTCATGTGCGCGACATGACAAGTTTATCTACTTCCCGCTTAACAGCGAAATTTACGCACGTGGCCCCACGAGCCCATTGGGCCCATACGGCCCATTTAACCTAGAACTACTCATGGCTGTACGAACGATGTAGCCTAGTCCAAAACTTACCACATAACATACATTTTATCCGTGTGGGCCCACATGGCCCAGTCTGGCCTAACGTGGCCCAGAACGGCCTATGCCATGTACGCGACATGACAAGCCCAACCATATTCCACCTAGTAACTGATTTGACACAAGTGGGCCCATGGGCCCATTGGGCCTATTCGGCCTATTTTGTGGCCTAAGTGGCCCACTACGGCCTCAGCCCACGAATTCACTCATTGTGGCCTTCCTCGTCGTACGCCAATGATCTGTGAGCTCAGTTCACAAAGATAGGTTTCGGTGTACAGTTACACACACACTTTCAGCTTTTCAGCCGATTAGTGAACATGGTATACGGTTACACAGCTTTGTTAACAAAGGGAGCGGCTAATCCTTGAGCACCAAACTTACAATCCAACGCACAATCAATCGTATGCCGGTAGGAATACAACCAACCTTATTAACCCTTACTGAAATGAATGACTTGAGCAGGATAAAGGGAATACTTACCAAACAGCAAGGTTAATTAGGGAGAAGAGACAATCGTCGTAACACACTAGAACAAAGGAGCAAAGCTAGCACCACTCGTCCCTAGCCATTGAATGTTAAAAAATAACGAGATTAAACATAGGATTACGAACTGGGAGGAGAAGATTTACAAAGAATCCATACTCACCACTTGATCACAGAATATTCTCACAAGTCAAAAATCGAAGTAGAGAGGGAGAGTGCTGATATTCGGCCAAAGTAACACCACTTGAGAACACTACAGAAAAACAACAATCGGTTTACAAAGAAGAAGCCGATTGAAAGAATTGGGAGGAAGAGTATTCAGCCAAGAAAACTGAGAAGTAGTAGAGGTGAAAAGAGAGTAGTGGTTCGGCCAACCAAATGAAAAGAGATTAATGGGAAGAAGAAAAGTTCAATTTCGGCATAAAAATTAAGTGTCTAATCGACCAAGGAATTAGCGATTCAAGATAGGGAAGGAAAAACAAATCAAACAAGTAGAAAGAGGAGGCAATAGAAGAATTCGGAACCAAAAAGTACAAAAACTAAATGCCAAAAGAAAGACACACCAAACTGAAACTTGAGGAACAACACTCATCAGAAATTCTGAGTACCTCCTTAGCAAATTCAGCCCAATACCACACCAACTCAAACTCCACTTTTTCCTCCTAGAAATCCTCCTTTATCTCCTTCATGATTTTCTCTATCATCCACTCCTTGACCAGTTCAAACTTCCCTCAGTAGAGTTTCAATCAAACTCCACATCTCTCACCACAAAGAAATAAAATGAAATATCCCTTTACATTCCATGTGATTCGAACCCAAGCTCTCATAATAGCCATGTCACGCCACCTCCACTAGGCCACAAACTCATTTTTGTCACCTTTCTCCTACAAATATTTAAAAAGCCTACATGCCAAAGTCTGAGTTCACTTAAATAAATAGAACGAAAATTTTGCCTACACCAAGACTTGAACCTCAGGCCCCATGTACACTCCACATGCCATTTACCAATAGACCACTAGGCTTTTGTGTCATGGTCTACCCAAATTTAACTATAAGCCTATTGCCCCATAGCTAGGGATTTACTAATAAAACAAAATTTTTACTAAAGCCTAAGTTTGAACCGAATATTTCTCCAACACTTCTTAGAGCCATTAACCACTAAAGCAGACAGTTGATTGTGTCATTTCCTTGTCAAATTAAATACTTATATACCACCTCCTTACAGACCCTTACTTAAGGTCCAATACTTCTAGGCCAAAATTCGGGGTGTTATAATTCACCCATCCTTAAAGAAATTTCGTCCTCGAAATTTTCCAACTAGCAGGGTAGTCATGTAACAACTACACCACTATGCTCCCGCTGCGCACTCTGATCCCAATAATGCCAACACACTTTAACTTGAACTTGGAACTTCTTACCCACACCCAAAACACCTACCCACTAGAACAGATAGAAATCACACGAATACAATCTCTATGTCTAAATCATCATAGTCAAACAAAACATACCTGACTTAAAATTGATTTGGTAGTTCCGAGCCTGATATTCTTTAGACTCGCATTTGAAACATGCTCCTGACTTCCTCCAGCATTCACCCGGATGATGCCTTCTACAATGCTCGCAAGTTAAAAAGTTTGGATGTGTTTTAACATGCTTCACAAAACAACGCTCTAGCCCCAGAGAACTACAACCTCTCTTCTTCTTACAGTCCACACACCTAGCCCAGAGTGTTTCACCAATCTCCTTAACTTCCTCCAGCACTTCCCTTACTAACCGGGTTAGCACCTCAGTACCAAACTCCGAGTTATCGCTACCCGAAGTTGGCAGACTTACCCTGACTTCCGTCTCCTGCACCATCTCATGTACCAGTGAAGCTGGTGCCTCCCTAGGAGACATGTGTCCCGATGCTGAAGACCCAGCCCTAGCACTACCTCGGCCTCACCGCGGCCTCGTGTACCCCTTCCATGAGTACCTCTAGTGCTTATTTCGATAATGAATTATCCGTTTAAAAGTCTTATGTATCAATTAATAATTCCAGTAATTATTAATGGATATTTTATGATCAAGCAATAGTTAAAGTTTTATTTTCGTAGAGTAGAGTCTCACTACAGTTTTCAGTCTTGTACAGTCTCAGTTAACTCAGACTCTAGGGTTTCCAGTATAGTACCATAGCATAACAATTTAGTCTATAATAGTAAACAGTGTCAGAGAACTTACAAATTTGGCGCCGGAGACTCAGTGTGCCACACGGATAAACCTTCCAAAAATACTTCAAGAAAAGTTTTCCAAAAATTCCTAATATTTTTCAAAACCTATTCCATAGCCGAATTTTGTAACCTGGCTCTGATATCACTAAATGTAACACCCTAAACCCGGCATAGACATTATGGCCGAATTTGGTGTGTCACATCGAAGTGCTTTTTGGAAATAGGACTTATCGTTAGGAATTCGAAATAAAGTTAAAACCCCTTAATGTTTTTATTGCTTGAGAAAATTCGGCAAATTAAGTTGTTCCTAATTGAAACCAATTTGTTAAAGTGTTTGCCATATTTATCTCTGTTGGCTCCTTAAACTGAATAAAATCGCGGAAGCTTTTGAAAACCTTGAAGCTTTAAATGCCTGTTTTACTTGAAAGCAGTTATTATTTTGAAAACTCATCTCTTCCTAGTCTAGCAATTTAAGGTAATAAATCAAAGCCCAAATAAAAGTTAAAACCACAAATGGCCTTATTACATAACCAAAAACCCAATATGAAATTTAAATAAATAAAGTCAAAAGTAGAATATCAGTAATCATGTGGCCACCTTTGAGTCCCTCGCATCACCAAATCGTCTAAGGTTGGGGATTACCTTAATAGTTGAAAAGAGAGGATGAGTTTACGAAAACCCAGTGTGTAATCCCCTATCAGTCAAATAGTAAACAATGCATGCAGAAACAGTCTGGGCCTAAGCCCTATTCAGTATCAGTACAGTCTGGACCTTAGTCCTATACAATAAAAGTGTGGACCTAAGCCCAATATAGTATTAGTACAGTGCAAATATGCAATCATGCATTCCACCCAAATCCAGCCAGCACACTACCCGTACCAACCAACACACCATATGGGGATATAAATCGACCCACCCAGCCAGCACACCAATATTGCAACAAAGCCGCCAGAAATAATAACGCAGTATAGCTGCCAGAAATTGTAAATGTGACAAAGCCACCAGTATCAGTAATTGTGGCATAGCCACTAGTAACAGTGAATGTGACATAGTCACCAGTACAGTACTTCCTCCATATCAAAATCCCAACCCCACGTAGTATGTCATGTCATAAATATTTCGTGTATGCAAAGTCATACTCAGTACAAACATATATGTAAATCATAAGAACATCAGTCATACAGAACATAAAGGCATAATCGTCATTTTACCATACAGGGTTATTACCCGTCATTTTACCCTATAGGGGCATTACGGTCATTTTTCCATACAGAGGTATTACGGTTATTTTACCCTGCAGGGGTATTTTGGTATTTTTACAAACTAGGGGTATTTCGATTTTTTTACAAATCAGGGGTCTTAACGACCCAACTGAGGGTCTATTGTCACCTCGAGCAACCCTGTAACCTAAACAGACATAATGGTGCAAATGGGCCTAAGGCCCATTACTCGACCCAAGTATGTCCACACGCTCGTGTGGCCCATTTAGCCCAGATTTAGGTACGGTTATGTGTACACCATAGCCCGATTCATTAATAGCCACTTACCGCAGATTTTATCCTTACAGGCCCACGAGCCCGTTAGGCCCACACGACCCATCGAGGCCCATCGAGGCCGAAAACAATGTAAGTCATGTGCATGACATGACAAGTCTATCTACTTCCCGCTTAACAGCGTAATTTACCCACGCGGCCCCACGGGCCCATTGGGCCCATACGGCCTATTTAACCCAAAACTACTCACGGCTATACAAACCACATAACATACATTTTATCTATGTGGGCCCACAAGCCCAATGGGCCCACACGGCTTATTCCGGCATACCGTGGCCTAGAACGGCCTATGCCATGTTTGTAACATGACAAGTGCAACCATATTCCAGCTAGTAGCTGATTTGACACAAGCAGGCCCACAGGCCCATTGGGCCTATTTGACCCCTTTCGTGGCCCAAGTGGCCCACTACGGCCTAAGCCCACGATTTTGCTCATGGTGGCCTTCCTCATCGTATGCCCACGTTCTATGAGCTCAGGTCACAGTGATAGGTTTCAGTGTACAGTTACACACACACTTTCAGCTTTTTAGCAGAATAACGAACATGGTATACGGTTACACACCTTTGTTAACAAAGGGAGCGGCTAATCCTTGAGCACCAAACCTACATCAATCCAACCCACAATCAATCGTATGCCGATAGAAATACAACAAAACTTATTAGCCCTTACTCAAATGAATGACTTGAGCAAGATAAAGGGAATACTTACCGATCTGTAAGGTTAATTAGGGAGAAGGGACAATCGTCCTAACCCACTAGAACAGAGGAGCAAAGCTAGCACCACTCGTCCCTAGCCATTAAACAGTAATAAAGAACAAGATTAAACATAGGATTACCAACAGGGAGGAGAAGATTTATAAAGAATCAATACTCACCACTTGATCACAAAATATTCGCACAAGTCGAAAACTGAAGTAGAGAGGGAGAGTGCTGATATTCGACCAAAGTAACACCACTTGAGAACACCACAGAAAAATAGCAACCGGTCTATAAAGAAGAAACTAATTGAAAGAATTGGGAGGAAGAGTATTCGGCCAAGAAAACTGAGAAGTAGTAGAGGTTAAAAGAGAGTAGTGGTTCGGCCAACCAAATGAAAAGAGATTAAGGGGAAGAAGCAAAGTTAGATTTTGGCACAAAAATTAAGTGTCTAATCGACCAAGGAAGTAGCAATTCGAGATAGGGAAGGAAATAAAAAAAAAGAAAACGAGCAGAAGGAGGAGGCAATTGAAGAATTCAGTACCAAAAAGCACAAAAACTAAATGCCAAAAGAAAGACACACCAAACTGAAACTTGAGGAACAACACTCAGCTGAAATTCTAAGTACCTCCTAAGCAAATTCGGCACAATACCATTCCAACTCAAACTCCACTTTTTCCTCCTAGAAATCCTCATTTATCTCCTCCATGATTTTCTCCATAATCCACTCCTTGACCAGTTCAAACTTCCCTCAGTAGAGTTTCAATCAAACTCCACCTCTCTTACCACAAAGAAATAAAATGAAATATCCCTTTGCATTCCATGGGATTCGAACCCAAGCTCTCACAATAGCCATGTCACGCTGCCACCACTAGGCCACAAACTCATTTGTGTCACCTTCCTTCTACAATTATATATAAAGCCTACAAACCATAGTTTGAGTTCAATTAAATAAATAAAACGTAAATTTTTCCTACACCAAGACTTGAACCTCAGACCCCATGTACACTCCACATGCCATTTACCAATAGACCACTAGGCTTTTTGTGTCATGGTCTACCCAAATTTAACTATAAGCCTATTGGCCCACAGCTAGGGATTTACTAATAAAACAAATTTTTTGCTAAAGCCTAGGTTTGAACCCAAGATTTCTCCAACACTTCTCAGAGCCATTAACCACTAAAGCAGACATTTAATTGTGTCATTTCCTTGCACAATTAAATACTTATATACCACCTTCTTATGGACCCCTACTCAAGGCCCAATACTTTTAGGCCTAAATTTGGGGCGTTACAATGCATTATTATTTATGCTTTAATTGTGTTATTATTGTATGAATTTTGAATTGCCCTTTGAATAAATTCGATAATGTTTTGACAAGTGAGAAATATCCCGGTTTAACCATAGCAATAGATAGGATACGAATGTCATGACATTAGGGTTAGTTGAGATTTCGTGTAAGATCATATCTGTGATATGGCATCGATATGAGATTTTGTGTAAGACCGTAGCTAGGCTCTTAGCATTGATATGAGATCCTCTATAAGACCATATCTAGGATATGGCATTTGTATGGTACTATGTGTGTGTGAAATATCCCAAGTATCCTTTGGTATTCCAAGTGGTTCAACGGGTAACTTAACGGCCATGTTAAAGTTATGAAAGATTATGGTATGTTGTGGAAGCCAATGGTATGTTGCAAGTTGGTAGAGGAATGTACACAAAACTCATGCTTAATGTGCTCGATATGTGATGAACCCATGGTAGGGTTCGATTGAGTAAGTTACGATGTTAAGGTTTTAATATCATCTATGCCAAATTTGATTATGAGATTTACAATTATATCTATGTTAATTTACTTCATGTTAACAATATGTTAAAATGTGTTTATGATGCCTATTATTTGCATAGGAACTTACTAAGCTTTAAAGCTTACCCCCTTTCTTTTTCCCTTGCCTTATATTGTCACCAAGCCAGCTCAAGGATTGAAGACAGTCGGAGATCCATTCACACTATCAAATTATCATTTTCGGTACTTATGATTTCATTATTTTGAGTATGGCATGTATAGGGACTTGGTCATTTTGTTATGCGTCATATTTGATTTGGCCAAATGTGTTGGCTTATAATGATTGATAATTCATTTTCTAAATGGCCATTGAAATTTGCTAATATTGGTTTAAGTATATGTGCATATGATGATGTTTTCATGGATATGGATTTTGTATGGTTTGAGATGATAAGTATGAAATGTCGTATGTGATAGAACATAGCATGTAACTAATGTGTGAATGACTTGGTTGTGGCTGAATTGGTTGTATGTTTATGCTTGAATTGGTGTTATTTGTTTTTGTGAAGATTGGTGCAAGTAAGAGTAGCAAAATGGCTTGGTAAATAGCCTTATTTTTATCCACACGGGCGTGTGTCTAGGCCGTGTGTGACACACGGCTTGCCCTATAGGTGTGTGATCCGGTCTTGTGTCCCCTACATCTTGAATTTTTAGCTTTGAATTCACCACACAAGTAGATACACAACCGTGTGTCTCAGCCGTGTGAAGGACATGGCCTAGAGACAGAGGCGTGTGCCCAGGGCGTGTGAAGTTTGCACCTATTTTATGAAAAATTATGAAAATTAAATAGCCCACAAAGCCTAAGCACACGGGTGTGTGACTTGGTCGTGTGACTTCAATCTGTTGATGACGTCATAAATAGAGAGTTACACAGGTTAGGAACACGGGTGTGTGTGTCCACACGACCTACCCACATGGACGTGTGAACCCTGTTTTGATGAAGAAGTTTCTAAGTGTAGGGAAATTTTTGAAAGTTCTCTGTTTAGTCCCGAACCACTCCTAATGCATGTTTTGGGCCTCATAGGCTCGCTTAAGGGACGATATGAATATTTTTGAAAAGTTTTAAATTTGAGTGGAAATTCATGTCCCGATTTTGAATGTTTGTTTTAGCTTAAGTCCGGTAATGCCTCATTCCCTGTTCCGGCGTCGAATAAGGGTAAAAGGTGTTACAGGTGTTGTGTTGGTTATTTATAAGGAAGTTATGTGTGTGTGAATTATGGTAAATGAGCTATATAGATTGATATTGTTTTGGCATGTATTTGGTTAAGCAAATGGTAGTGATTTGAGATTTGGAAAAGATTAAATTATAATGGTATGAATTATGCATTTGGTTGATGATTTTGGCTGCCTAATTTATGATGAAATGGTACCATTTTGGTTGTTTAGATGAGCATGAATAAGGGTGGCAAATTGGCCTTACAAATGGCCTATTTTTGTCCACACAAGTAAAGACACGGGTGTTTGTCTCAGTCGTGTGTGACACACGATCATGTTACACGGCCGTGTGTCCCTTGGTGTTGAAATTAAAATAAAGTCAGTATACTCCACATGGTCTCACACACGGGAGTGTGACTAGCCGTGTGGTACAAGTCAGTATACCTCCTAATTGGCACACGGCCTAGCATAAGGGCATGTGACTTGGCCGTGTTGCATAAGTCAGTATACCTTACAGTTTTGGTACGGCCTAGTACACAGCCTGGCACACGGGCGTGTGTGGCCACTTCGAAAGGTACACGGGCGTGAGGTTGGCCGTGTGACCCAAGTCAGTATGTATGCCCTATTTCTATACAGCCTGAATCACGGGCGTGGCTGGAGCCGTGTGAGGCACACGACCTGTTCATACGGGCATGTGACCCCTGTATGGTTGAAATTTTTTCTAAGTTTCTAAAATTTACATATGTTATCGGTTTAGTCCCGAACCACTTCTAAAGCATGTTTAAGGCCTCGTAAGCCCTTATAAGGGACAATATGATTATGTTGAATGATTTATAAGAATGAATGCTTTATGTTTGATAAATGTATGCTAAATGTTGTGAATTGATTGGCAATACCTCGTAACCTTACTCCGACGACGGATACGAGTTAGAGGTGTTACAACAACAACGAGAATAATTGAAACATGGAAGGTAAACATGTAAGCTTACAAGTCATACAAAGGATGGGTTCGTATGTCAAATTATAGATAGACTTAAGGGTTCACATAAAGGAATAAACAATGTACTTAGAAGACGTACATTCAAACTTAAAAACATGGGTACTTTTAAATATTTGTTAAGGTTCACACATATCAAATAGCCTAAGTTTGCATAATAGAAAACAACATGATTCCGTACTATATACGAGCTTGCAAACCAGTATATGGTCACTCTTAAACGTATTTAGCTAGGTTCGCTTGATAGACTAACATATGAGTTCGCAGTACAACCAAAACATGAATTCTCGTGAAACATAATTTCATGTAACTACAATAGTTTGCATACAAACAAGCTTTGCAACAAAAGGTCGTTCATGGAAAGGGTTCGTAAATAGAGAATTCACACAAGGGTTCGCATACTTGTAAGATATTCCTACAGAGGGTTTTGCATGTTGTATTAGGATCCCTATCATACGGGGTCCTAGAGAAATAGGACTTCACAGTAAAATTTACAGTCATTATATATTAATTCATACTTTGGCTTGGTTAAGAGAAATCAACAAGGTATGCATGCATAGAGAAATAAGCATAAACTTTATTCATGTTGAAAAGAAATTAATAACAAAGGTTTAACTTTTTGGTTTGCAAAAAAAAAAAATTTAAACGAATATCTCAATAACAGTGTCAAATCAGAAATAGTCTAATCACACATAAATAAACTCCCATTGCTGAATTTCTAGCTTCGCCAATATCTATTCAGGGATGAGCCACGCCAAGTCATCTACCTCGCCATTGCCATCCATGACGTACATACCTATGAAGTGAGAGAGGAGTGGGTGAGTTCGTTGCAAACTTAGTATTGCAAACTCATTGAATAATAAGAAATCAACAGAGTGCTTTAAAACATAGTTTAAAATAGAACGAAGATTAAGTATGAAAAATCATTTCGCAGGTAAGGTGAGAGACCTAGTTTCCAGATCCAGTTTGTCAGAAAACATAAGTTCGTAAAATCAGCTTCGGATGTACTTCCTGAAAATTGCACTAAGAAAACAAAGCTTATAAAGCATGAAACATGCTCACATACTTATTTTATAAGGATAGCTGAGAAACATAAACATGTTCTCGCACTTGTCTTAAATTGCTGAACTTTTCTTATTTGTATCATTAGGTATGTAGATCTACTTATAACGCCTCAGAATGACTTATAGAGTCCTTATAACATGTCTCATAAGTGTAGCACGAAGCTATGCACTCTCTTGTACACTAGAATGTCCTAGTGAATGGTGCTAAGCTCAACATTCCCTTATCTCTCCACATATCCCAAGGCCTCAATTGTAATGCCCCTAACCTGTATTCTTCGCCAGAATAAGGTTACAGAGCGTTACTGGAGTTTACATTTCAAAATTATCAAAAATATAAATCATTTACTTCATAACATCAAACATAGCAAATTCCATCAATAGCATACATATTGTCCCTTATACAAGCCCTTGAGGCCCTAAAAACACATTAGAAACAAATCGGGACTAAATCAGAAACATTTAAAATTTTTCGAGAAAATATTAAAATTTTCAAACTCCAAGGGTCACACGGCCATGTGGCTAGGCCATGTGGACATTCGAAGTAGGGACACATGGCGTTGTAACACCCCTAACCCGTATTTATCGCCAGAGTAGGGTTACGAGGTATTACCGATCAATTCACAAATATAGAATACATTTATCAAACATAAAGCATTCATTCTCATAAATCATTCAACACAATCACATTGTCCCTTATAAGGGCCTACGAGGCCTTAAACATTCTTTAGAAGTGGTTCAGGACTAAACCAATGACATATGAAAATTTTGGCAACTTAGAAAAATTTCAGCCATACAAGGGCCACACGCCTGTGTGAACAGGCCGTGTGCCTTACACGGCTCTAGACACGCCCGTGTCTCAGGCCATGTGGAAACAGGGCATACATACTGACTTGGGTCACACGGCCAAACACACGCCCATGTGTCTAATCCATGTGCCGTTCGAAGTGGCCACACGCGTCGCTGTGCCAGACTGTGTGCTAGGCTGTGCCAAACCTATAGGGTATACTGACTTATGCAACACTGCCAAGTCACGTACCCATGTGCTAGGCCATGTGCCAATTAGGGGGTATACTAACTTGTACCAGACGGCCAGTTACATGCCCGTGTGTGAGACCATGTGGAGCATACTGACTTCAATTCAATTTCAACACCAGGGGACACACGGCCATGTAACATGACTGTGTGTCACACACGACTGAGACACACGCTCGTGTCTCTACTCGTGTGGACAAAAATAGGCCATTTGCAAGGCCAATTTGACACCCCAACTTTAGTGTACCTACACAAAGCAAAATGGTACCATTTCATTATACAATTAGGCAGCCAAAATCATCAACCAAATGCATAATTCATACCATTATAATTTCATCTATTCCATTTCTCAAATCACTACCATTTTATAACAGTTCGATTTAGACCCTAATCAGAACGGTGCTTTTGGGACCACAAATTCGAGTTAGAAAAATATTTGTAAAATTATTTTGGTGTTTATAATGTGTGAATTTGTGTGTGATAAATTTTCATTTTAAAATTTTATCATTTGGATGCCCAATTTAAAGAAAGGGCTTAATCGCGTAAAATGAAAACTTGATAGTTTAATGTGTAAGGGCCGAATTATTGTTGTCTTTTTAAATGGAAGTACTTATGTTGTAATTATGCCATTGGTTATATGATTAGATGGTTGTAGACATGTTTTATATGGTTTTATAATTAAAATTTTAAGGTTAAAAATGTAAAATAATAAATGATATATATGATATATTATAACATAAATTAAAAGCCAAGCATTTTTGTCCATACTTTTGACCAAAACTTGAGAAATAATAAAGGGTTTTAAGCTTTCAAATATTTTTCCTTGTCCAAGCTTGATTCAAGGTTAGTTTTTGCTCGGTTTTTTGATAATTTTAAGTTTTTTAGATTGTTGCTTCGAATACTATCCGACCCATGCTTGAATTTTTTATTTTGTTGAATACTTTGAGTTATGACATTGATGAGAACTTGTTATTTTTGTTGTTTGATGATGAAATATGAAAGATATGTTTTAGATTAACATGTTTTGTATTGCAATTTTTGATGATTTTGAGTAATTAGGACTAAATTGCAAAAATAATAAATTAAGGGGCTAAAATGTGAAATAAATAAAATGTATGGACTAGTATGAGTATAAGTATGATTCGGCCTAACTATGTTGTTGTGAGATTTTGCATATTTCGTGTTTTATGCATAGGGACTAAATTGTGAAAAATGTGAAATATCAGGGGTAAAAGTGTAATTTTCCCATTTGTGTGTTTTTGGATGAATTTGGTTGAATATTTGATTTAATAAGTGTAATTTATATTAATTTAGATCAAGAAAAGAGAAAATCGAATTTAGATCGGGGAAAAAATTAAGTCGTCGAGTAGCTGATCCTTACTGATTTTTCATCGTCCGAGGTAAGTCTTTAAGCAATTAAACATCGTCTATTGTGAATGGAAAATGGTTTAATATGATGATTCAGAATTTATAGATTTATAGTAGAGTTAGTCGAATATGATTAAGTATGGAAATGATGTATTTGAGCTTAATTCGACTAAGTTATAACATTTGAAAGTCCATATGAACTACATGGCATATTTGGAATTTTCGATATGTGAATTGTTTATGAGACAACTTTATAATAGTGATACTCAGGCTTTGAGCCTAGCAAGCCTTGTGCTAGTGAATTAAATCAGGCTTTATGCCTTGCAGGCTATTGCCGGTGTATAAAATCAGACTTTGAGTCTAGCAGGCCTTGTGCTGGTGTATGATACAGGCTTAGACCTAGCAGGCTTTATGCCGGTAAATTATTATATAAGTCTATGCCTAAAAGACTTTATGCTGATGTGGTAATTGAATACGTTATATGAGCTAAAACGATCAGGTACGTGATAGTTGGATTATCTATTTGAAAACAAGATGTATTGATTTCTTGATATGTGATGAAAAAGGGTATATGAAGTTGATGTAGTACATGTGCTAATATGGGAAATATATTTGGCCTTATAGTTGTTTATGAATGTAAGGTTAAACTTTGAGTGATGAATATATGTCTTTAAATATATATGTACATTTTATTATACAAGTCAATGTGATTTCGAAACTTGAGAATATATTGGAGATGTGAACATGTATATTCGGCCAAAGAGAAATTATCCTATGAAAGTATATGTTATATATATATGGAATTAAAAGTTTGAAAAATAAATGTGATTACAAATGCATAAGTTGATTTATTTAATTGAAATGATTAGTAAATGAGATGTTATTATGCATTAATTGTTTAATTTGCTTATGACTTACTAAGCTATAAAAGCTTACTCTGTGTGTTTATGTTTACTCTGTTTTATAGATTTTGGATTCAAGTTACAAGCTCGGGGATCGTCAGCAAAGTTCATTACACTACCCACTATTTCAGTACTTAATAGCTGAACTCAAATTATGGCATGTATAGGCTGGATTACATTTTGAAATGATGAATTTTGGTTATGTATAATTAAAGCCATGCGAAAATGGCTTACTTTTAAGCTTGGTTTCGATTATGTTTGGTCATGATTTAAACTGCTTTGGTTATAATGCTATGAGATATGAATATGACATAGGTGATAGATGATATATGTGTTGGAAAGGGTTTGATAATGATATGAGTTTATGCATTGAAGTTGGTAAATGATTAGGACATGGTATGAAGAAATCGGTCATTAATATGTTTGGTTGCTATGGATGTGTATGTCTTATTAATATGCAGTAAATAATATGTTGGTATGATGTTTATATATACTAAATAAGATATGTTTGTTATGTATTTAACTTAAGGTATAAAATATATGTGTGACATATATGTTATCAAAGATGGTTGTATTTGGTAATTGCAATTGAAAATGGATAAATATGTTATATGAATTACATATCTTGATAAGTTACAAAATAACTTTGCTATATCATAAATTTCATTAGCTAAAGCAGTTAATTATTGATATCAAATTTAATATATGATTTGTTGTATAAAATTTTCTTAGAATTGATAAATGATAAGCTTGCACATTCGGTTAATGACGAATACATTTGATAAATATATATACGATATATATATGTTGGTAGTTTAATAGTTATGTGGCAAGTTGATATATATATTTGAATGGAATTATACTTTTAATTCGCTTATAAAAGTAATGTATGTTAGTATAATGTGTTTGATTAGGTATATTATTATATATGGTTGATGGATATGATTTGGGAATTGGTTTATTTTGGTAAACATGCGGTTTTGATAATGGTGTGGCTTATTGAGGTTAAGATTATGACCGAATAGGTGCCTATTTGATTAGTTAGACATATGAGGTTAAACGTGATAGTATGCATTCATGATTTGGTTATGTAATGAAAATATTTGGTTATGAGTCTAGCATTCGATTCTCATGTCTTTTTAGTATGTTGACCAAATATAAATTTGGAGCCTATATGATTTATCAAATCAAAGTATGAAAGTTTGTTATGAATTGTATTTGTTTGGTAATGCCTCGTAACCCCATTCCAGTGACGGATACGGGTTAGGGGTGTTACACATTTACTTAGCGAAATACATGCCAAAATAATATCAAACAATATGGTGCATTTATCATAATTCACATAACCATTTTAACTTCCATAATGGCTTGGTTACAACCATACCAAAACAAACCATCTCACAAGGAATAATAAACATCTTACAAAAGTCATTAGCAACCATTTCTAATAGCCAAACATATATCATATTAACATCATTTACAAGCCAAATATCATGGCTATAATCACATCCAAAATACCACATCTAGCCTATACATGCCATATACCATAATTGTATAATTCAAAAGTGCCAACTTAGATGTTTGATAGTGCGATGATGTTCCCGACGACTCTTGGATCTGAGCTAGCCTTGATTCACTATAAAACGTAGAAAAATAACACGAAGTAAGCTTCATAGCTTAGTAAGCTCGTAGGTGAATAAATTAATTCATCGAATGAATGCAAATCAACCAATTACACATGACAAGACCATATACACGTTAACTACAAACCTTTCTCTTGTCTCAAAACATGATCAAATACCATCTTAACGAACTTTCAGTATTTAATACTCGAATAGGCTCTGTACATACCTATATCACCTCGTACTAACCTCTTCCTTAAAACATCATTCGTTTACCCGTTGAACCATTCCGAATAGAAATATGATACTCAAAAATCTCGTACAATAAGTACCTATACCATGGCCCGTAGCCAAGTTAAGGTAACTTATCCGAAGAACTATTATCATGGCCCGAAGCCAAATCATGCGGTATGCATGGCTCGAAGACAAATCGGTAAAATACGAACTCGAAGTGCTAATATCATGGCCCAAAGCCAACTCAACGTATCACTTACTGACATGTCAATAGTAGCCAAAACTATTCTTAAGGTTCAACCAGGCATTCACACTTTTCGTTTCTATCATCGAATGCATTCGTAGAGTTGTTTCCACAATTCATACATTATCCATAATCCCATTTTAACAATTTATGCAATATTAAAGCATTTTAACATACATTTATAATATAATCATCACATACGAACTTACCTCTATTCAAAATTGACGGATTGGGTCGACTACTTGATAACCTTGTTTTTCCCCCAATCTCAATCCAAATTCTTTCTTTCTTGATCTATGTGAATTCAAATTTAACTTATTTATTCATCTACTAATTCAATTAATCCAAAAATACACATTTGGGGATTTTTACACATTAGCCCCTAAACTTTTGCATTTAATCAATTTAGTCTCTATTTCACAAATACACAAAATTCACACAATTCAACAAAACCCATGCTTGGCCAAATTATATATAGGTCCCTAACAGCCCAAAACTTTCATTTATTTCACATTTCGACCACACAATTTGCACATTTCACAATTTAATCCCTATTATGCATTTTCATCAAAAATCAATTTATAAAACACGAAAATCTATCATCAAAAATTCATATTTCATCTTTAAACACCAAAGAACACATAAACTCATCAATGGAAACTCTTAAAATCTTTAACAGTTTCGAAATTAAAGGTATGAGCTAGCTAGATTGAGTCGCAACGATTACAAAAACGTAAAAATCATCAAAAACCAAGCTAAAATCGTACCTTAATCAAGCTAGGAGTGTGTCGAACCCTAATATGCATAAAAATGGTGTTTTTCACCTTGGAATTTTGACAATGGCAAAAAGGATGGATGAAAATCATGTTTTGTTATAATTTAATTAACTTAATTACAATTTACCATAATAACCTTTGTTATAAACATATAAAAACATATAATGGATGGCCATAATTGTCCATTAACACTACCAATGGTCTAATATCATCATAAGGACTTTTAATTTAATAAATCATAGCAATTAAGCACTTTAAACAAATAGTAGGCAACTTTTGTATTTTACGCGATTCAGTTGTTTTATCAAATTAAACAACCAATCAATAAAATTAGCGCACGAAATTTTCACACATATCAAATAACATGCTGTAAATACCAAAAATAATATTAAAATAATTTTTTGACATCGGATTTGTGGTTCTGAAATCACTGTTCCGATTTAGCTGAAACTGAGTTGTTACAACCGTGTCCCAGCCTGTGTCTATGGTTGTGTAGCTCTCTGATTTGGGTCACATGGCCAAGCCACACGCCTATGTGCCAGGTTGTGTACCCTTTGAAATGGCCTTGCAGGCCCGTGTGCCAGGTCGTGTGCCAGGCCGCGTAATTGCTTGACTTACAACCATTAGTAAGCTATGGGGTCAAACAGCCGTATCGCCTGGCCGTGTCTCACACACTGCTGAGACACATACCAGTGTCTCTGGCCGTGTGGACGAAAAATGGGCCATTTCCAAGCCATTTTTCTTCCCCAACCATGCACACACCTACAACCAATTTTTCCACATGTAATCAAGCATTCAAAATACATCAAATAATGCATCAACAAGTTTAATCAATAAGGTATATATATTCACACAACCAAAATGCCCAGTGGGCAGCTCAAATCACAACAATCATACATGTATAACTAAATGCTTAGTTTAGCCAAAACTTACCATTTTGTACACATATCAAATCCATACTCATATGTACCAAATTTATCATTTTACAATTAGTACCATTAGCCACATATGTCAACTACATTCCATATACCAAAATGACCACATTTAACCAAGTCAAAGAACATACCATTACATACATTTTAAATACCATTTCAACTTCCATCATTTAAGCATCATAAAGTTAACGAAATTGACCACCATAAGGTCACAAACCTATATCAACCTAACAACCATTTCAATTACTCAAAATGCCATAATTACAGGCCAAAACATAATGGCTATAATATCAACCAAAACACCAAAACATGTGCATATTTAAACAATTTTCACCTAACATATTTTCATGCCAAAATATAAAATAATTGATACATAACAACCATACCAATTTGGCCATTTAAAGATACATAAACACATACCAATAATATATCAATAGTACCTTAAATACCTCAATCCAAGGCCCACATTTCATGCCATAATCATCAACTGAGATGACATATATACCAAACTCTTCAATTAAATATTAGACATGGTCCACCTATACATGCCATTATAACATTAACCAAGACATCGAATACTACTGATATAATTGCTAGATAGTGTGATAGATCTCCAACGAGCTTCGAACCCAGTCGAGCTTCCAATAATTTGAAAAGTAAAGGAAAGACAACTACTTAAGCAATGAATGCTTAGTAAGCTCATATAAACTTTAGTCATATCAATCCATTTCAAATATGAAATTTATACATATCAAGAATAATCCTATATCGATACCACAAGATTCATGAAACCATATTCAACAAATTACAAAGTAAATAAATCCACAATTCGGGTACTGTTTTCTCATAGCATCCTCGGGTTCCCATGTAGCTTCTTCAACCCCGTGTTGATGCCATAATACTTTCACTAATTCGATTATCTTATTTCTCAGTTCTTTGATCTCATGAGCTAAAATTCAAATCGGTTCTTCAGCATATGACATATCAGACTAAATTTCAGCCTCAGTCGAGGAAAAAACATGTGAAAGGTCAGATCAATATCATCGAAGCATCGACACATGAAACACATTATGTATTTTCTCTAACTTAGACGATAAAGATAGTCAGTATGCCACTGGCCCAACTCGCTCAGTAATCTCATACAGTCTGATGAATCGCAAACTCAATTTCCTTTCCTGACCAAACCGTAATATCTTTTTCCATGGCGACATTTTCAAAAACACTTTATCCCCGATCTGGAACTCAATATCTTTTTGTTTCAAATCTGCATACGATTTCTTTCGATCTGAAGCTGCTTTTAAAATATCGCGAATTACTTTCACTTTTTCTTCAGTCTTTCTGATCATATCAACCCCGTGAATCTTATTTTCGCTGAGCTTACTCCAATACAACGGTGTTCGACATTTATGATCATATAGAGTTTCATATGGTGCCATCTTTATACTCGATTAGAAGTTATTATTGTAAGAAAATTCAATCAGCGGTAGATATTTCTCCCAGCTACCTTCGAACTCAAGAATGCAACAACGTAACAAATCCTCAAGTATCTAAATAACTCATTTTGATTGACCATCCATTTGCAAGTGAAATGCAGTGCTAAAATGTAGCTTTGAACCCAAAGCTTCTTCCAATTTCTTCCAAAATCGTGAAGTAAATCTTGGTTCTCTATCCGAAACAATAGATAGGGGAACACCATGTAATCTCACAATTTCGAAAATATACAACTTAGCTAATTTATTAAGTGAGAAATCTGTATGACCAGAATGAAATGAGTTGATTTTGTCAATCTGTCAACAACAACCCAGATCAAATTTTTCTTTTTCAGAGATATGGGCAAACCTGATACGAAATCCATTGTTACTCTATCCCACTTCCACTCATGAATCATAATAGGCTGTAATAGACCTAACGACACTTGATGCTCAACTTTGACTTGTTGAAAAATCAAGCATTTTGAAACAAATTCTGAGATATCTCGTTTCATGTCGTGCCACCAATAAAGCTGTTTCAAATCATTATACATTTTTGTAATTCCCAAATATACTAATAAACAACTATTGTGTGCTTCGTTTAGAATCTTCCAAATGAGCTTAGAATTTCTTGGTACACATATTCTATCACGAAACATCAAACAATCATCAGGTCCTATTCAAAACTCTGAATCAGAAGTCGACTCACACTGAGCTCATTTTGCTTGCAACTCATTATCAAAATTTTGAGCCTCACAAATCTGCTGTACAAATAACGGTCTCGCTTTCAACTCGGCTACTATCGAACCATCGTCAGACAAAGCTAATTGTGTGTTCAAAGCACGTAAAGCAAATAAGGACTTTTGACTTAAAGCATCAGCAACTATGTTCACTTTCCCTGAATGATAGTCAATCACTAATTTATAGTCTTTTAGCAATTCTAACCTATTTCGCTGTTGCAAATTCAAATCTTTCTGAGTCATCAGATATTTCAAGCTTTTGTGGTCAGTATAAATATGGCATTTCTCACCAAACAAGTAATGATGCCAAATTTTCAAGGTGAACACTATCGCTGCTAACTCTAGATCGTGCGTCGGATAATTCTTTTCGTACGGTTTCAACTGGCTTGAGGCATAAGCTACAACTTTTCCTTCCTGCATCAAAACACAACCCATGCCATTTAACAATGCATAATCGAAAACTACGAATTCTTTACTCGATTCAGGCTGAACTAACACTGGTGCCTCCATCAATAATGCTTTCAACTGCTTGAAGCTTTGTTGAAACTTTTCTGACCACTCATATTTAACATCTTTTTGAAGTAATCGTGTCATCGGAGTCACAATCATCGAGAAGCCTTTCATAAATCGTCTATAATAATCGATTAGTCCCAAAAAACTACGGACTTCTAGTACATTTCTCGGAGGCTTCCAATCTATAATAGCAGGTGAAACTATATGTCCCAGAAAACCATCCTATCGTAACCAATACTCACATTTGCTGAACTGTGCAAACAACTATTTATCTCTCAAAGTTTGTAACACAATTATCAAATGCTTGGCATGCTCAGATTCATCACAAGAGTAAATCAAAATGTCATTAATAAACACAACTACTAGTCAGTCTAAGTACGACATGAAAATTCAGTTCATCAAGTCCATGAAAGTAGCAAGTGCATTTGATAGTCCGACAGGCATAATAAGAAATTTGCAGTGTCCGTACCTTGTTCTAAATGCAGTTTTTGGCACATCTGAGTCTTTAACTTGCAACTGGTAATAACCCGATCTCAAATCAATTTTCAAACACATTCTTGCCCCTTTTAACTGATCAAACAAATCATCTATTCATGGCAAAGGGTATTTATTCTTGATCATCATTTTGTTGAGTTGTCGATAGTCTATACACATTCTCATCGTGCCATCTTTATTTTTCACAAATAACACCGATGCACCCTAGGGAGAGAAACTCGGTCTAGCAAAACATCTATCTGTAACTCTTCAAACTGAGCTTTCAATTCTTTTAACTCTATCGGAGCCATTCTGTATGAAGCTATCGATATCGGCGTTGTTCCTGGTACTAATTCAATACGAAAATCAACCTCACTGATAGGTGGTAAACCTGGTAACTCTTCAAAAAATACATCTGGATACTCACACACAATTGGTACTAATTCAATATTTGTTTATGTCAGTTCCGTATCAAGTACATAAGCAAGATAAGCTTCACACCTCATTCTCACAAAACTTTGAGCTAGCATAGACGAGATCACAATTGGTAAACTATTCAGATCATTAGATTCAATTCTAATAGTCTCATTATTCTAACTTTTTAGTTCAATTGTCTTCCATCTACAATTCACTATAGCAACATGCATCGTTAACCAATCCATACCCAAAATCACATCAAATTCATCGAATGGCAACAACATCAGATTAGCCAGAAAACAGAAATCCCGATTCATTAACGGACAATTCTTGTAGACTTTGTCAACCAAAACACATTTTCCTAAAGGGTTCAATACTCTAATCACAAATTCAGTAGACTCTACAGGCAAAGTCTTACTGGATACTAAATTCATACATATATAAGTATGAGTTGATCCTGGATCTATCAATGCAATCACATTAGTATCATAGAGAGTGAAAGTACTGGTGATAACATCTGGAAATAACATTTCTTCGTGAGTGCAAATAGCGTAGGCTCTAACAGGTGCCCTGCCCTCGAATCTCCCAGTTGAATCCTTTGTCACCCCTCTACTACCACTTACATTTCTGACAATTCTAGGTGATCTACCGCTATTCAACGTATTACTTGGTCTCATATTCTAAACTTTATCTTTCCCATCTAGCTCAGGGCAATCTTGGATGAAGTGATCTAGTGAACCACATTTGTAACAAGCTTTATTACTTTTATTCCAGCATTCTCCAAAATGTTGTGTCCCACACTATTGACACTCAGGTTTGTTGTCTCTCACACTGCCAACACTCGATACTGATGTAGCTTAAACTTTAGAACCTGAGTATTATTTTCTACGATCTCTATTCGAATATTAGTTTGAAGCATTTGGGTGAGCATACAAATCTATAGATTCCTTTGATGAAGATTGATACAACTTACTCATCAATCTTTTTCTCGAGTCTCTAGCTTCTGGATTTGCTTTTCTTTTTTCTTTGCTAAGACCCTCGGCTTTACAAGCCCTTTCAACAAAATGACAAATTCTTTCAACTCTAAAATTCTGATTAGTAGTTTTATATCTTCGTTCAACCCATCAATGAACCGCTTACACATAATCTCTTCGGTAGAAACATATTCCTTGGCATACTTACTCAACCGTGCAAATTCTCTTTCAAATTCTATCACGATCATTTGGCCTTGTTTTAATTCTAGAAACGCTTTGTGCTTTTGATCGAGAAATCTTTGACTAATGTATTTCTTTTAGATTTTGGATTGAAAGAATTCCTAAGTAACTCGTTCTTTCAGAACCATAGATATCAATGTGCTCCACCATTGGTGCGCGGTGTCTCTCAACAAAGATACTACACATTTAATACATTCATCAGGAGTACAAGACAATTCATCGAATACTTGAATTGTATTTTTGAGCCAGAACACAGCTCTCTCAGCATCATCATTAGCATTAGCTCTGAACTCTTCAGCCCGTGTTTGAGGATCTTGTCAACTAGAGGCTTATTCAACCGTATCGGATGTATAACTTGAGGAGTAATAGGGATTTGCTGAGGAATAGGTGGGGTCGAGGTTTTTGAGCAGCCGGGTTCATACGAATGTATTGAGTGAACCACTCATTTAGAAGAAGGCTTCTTTAGCCTCTCCTCCTTGACTGCCCGTCACGGGTCTAAAATCAGATGGTGTTGTCCCTTGTATGGGAGCAGGCACATTACTCTCAACCCCATCAGTTATAGCTCGATTGGGATCCATTACTATATGAAAACACAGTTTAAAACATCAGGAGTCATCACACTATCTCAGTTTATATATATGGCATGTATAGCTAGACCCACATACACTACGTTAGTCCTAGAATCGACTAAACTGTAGCTCTGATACCAATAAAATGTAACACTGCTAACCCATATCCGTCGCCAATGTAAGGTTATGAGGTATTACTGATCAATTCACAACATATAGCATACATTTATCAAACATAAAGCATTCATTCTCATAAATCATTCAACACAATCACATTGTCCCTTATAAGGGCCTACGAGGCCTTAAACATGCTTTAGAAGTGGTTCGGGACTAAACTGATAACATATGAGAATTTTGGAAACTTAGAAAAATTTCAACCATACAGGGGTCACACACCCGTGTGAACAGGCCGTGTGCATCACACGGCTCCCGACACACCTGTGTCTTATGCCATGTGGAAATAGGGCATACATACTGACTTGGGTCACATGGCCATCCACACGCCTGTATGTCTAACCTATGTGCCCTTCGAAGCGGTCACACAAGCCTATGTGCCAGACCGTGTGTGAGGCCGTGCCAAACCTGTAGGGTATACTGACTTATGCAACACCGCCAAGTCACACGCTCGTGTGCTAGGCCGTGTGCCAATTAGGGGGTATACTGACTTGTACCACACGGCCAGTCACATGCCCGTATGTGAGACTATGTGGAGCATACTGACTTCTATTCAATTTCAACACCAGGGGACACACGGCCATGTAACATAATCGTATGTCACACATGGTTGAGACACACGCTCGTGTCTCTGCCCATGTAGACAAAAATAGGGCCAATTTGCCACCCCAACTTCAATGTACCTACACAAGGCATAATGGTACCATTTTATTATACAATTAGGTAGCCAAAATCATCAACCAAATGTAATGCCCCTAACCTGTATCCGTCGCTGGAGTAGGGTTACGAGGATTACCGATCAATGCATAACATATAGCATACATTTATCAACCATAAAACATTCATTCTCAGAAACCATTCAACACAATCACATTGTCCCTTATAAGGGCCTACAAGGCCTTAAACATGCTTTAGAAGTGGTTCGGGACTAAATCGATATCATACGAAAATTTTTGAATCTTAGTAAAATTTCAACTATACAGGGGTCACAATCCCGTGTGAACAGGCCGCGTGCCTCACACGACTCCAGACACACCCGTTCCTCAGGCCATGTGGAAATAAGGCATACATACTGACTTGTATCACACAGTCGAGGACACGCACGTGTGCCAGACCATGTGAAAACTTGAAGGTATAGTAACTTATGCAACACGGCTATGTCACATGCCCATGTGCTAGGCCGTGTGCCAAATTAGTGGGTATATTGACTTCATTTTAATAACAACATTAGGGGACAGACGGCCGTATAACATGACCGTGTGTCACACACGACCGAGACACACACCCCTGTCTCCACCCGTGTGGACAAAAATAGGCCATTTGCAAGGACAATTTGCCACCCCAACTCATGCTTACCTAAATAACCAAAATGGTACCATTTCATCATTCAATTAGGCAGCAAAAATTAACAACCAAAAGCACAATTCATATAATATCCATTTCAACCTAATTCAATACTCAATTCAATACCATTTACCTAATATAATACTTATCAACTCAACTTCTAAAATCATACTTCATCAAAGCATTTCTCAAGCACTTGAACTCCACAATTCAATTAACCGTACTCATACCAACATGTAAAAATAAGCCATCACTAATGGCTATATATGTAAACCAAAACCTATACATTTACAAGCCATTTTCTACTAGTCAAACACACATTAACATTAACATCATTTACAAGCCAACTCTCATGTCTATAATCACAACCAAAATACCACATCTAGCCTATATATGTTGTATACCATATATACATAACTCAAAAGTACCAAATAGATGTCTGATAATGCAGTGATGTTCCCGACAACTTTTGGATCCGAGCTAGCGTTGATTCACTATAAAACATAGAAAAATAACACGAAGTAAGCTTCATAGCTTAGTAAGCTCGTATGTAAATAACTAATTAATCGAATAAATGAAAATCAACCAATTTTACATTAACTATAAAGCTTTCTCATGTCTTAAACATGATTAAATACCATCTCATTGAATTTTTTCTATTTAATACCCGAATAGGTTCTGTACATAGATGTATCTCCTCGTACTAACCTCTTTCTCAACCACATCATTCGTTTACCTATTGAACCATTCGGAATAGAAACTGGATACTCAATATTCTCATACGACAAGTACTTATACCATGGCCCATAGCCAAATCAAGGTAACTTATCCGGAGAACAATTTTCATGGCCCGAAGCCAAATCATTCGATATGCATGGCCTGAAGCCAAATTGGTACTCGCACCCAAAGTGCTAATATCATGGCTCGAATCCAACTCAACTTATCATTTAATAACATGACACCAGTATCCAAAGCTATTCCTAAAGTTCAACCGATCTTTCATATTTTCCGTTTCTATTATCGAATGCATTCATAGAGTCATTTTCACAATTTGAACATTATCCATAATCACAGTTTATGTAATATCAAAGCTTTTAACATACTTTTATAATGAAATTACCACATACGAATTTACCTCGAGTATGAAAAAGGCGAAATGAGTCAATTACTCGATGATATTGCCTTTCCCCCTATCTAATTTTGGATTCCTCTTTTCTTGATCTAAATATATTCAATGATAACTTATTTAATCAACCATTCATTCAATTTAGTCAAAGACATACATTTAGGCCCATTTGCATATTAGCCTCTAAAATTTCACATTTAATCAATTTAGTCCCTATTTCACAAATACACAAAATTCACATAATTTCAATAAACCCAAGCTTGGCTAAATTATTCATAAGTCCCTAGTAGCCCAAAACTTTCATTTATTTCACATTTTAACCACTCAATTTGCACATTTCACAAATAAATCCTTATTTTTCATTTTTACTCAAAATCACTTTACAAAGCTTGTTTAACTATCAACAACTACTCAAAATCCATCATCGAGCATCAAATTACACAATCATTCAACAATGGCAACATGATAACTCTTTAACAGTGTAACAGTCCGGTTTAGACCCTAGTCGGAATAGTGGTTTAGGGACCACTGATCTGAGTCAAAAAAAATATTTTAAATATTATTTTATATGAATATGATATGTGAATTAGCATGTGTGAAAGTCTCGTATGAAAATTTGATCATTTGTATGCTTAATTTGGAAAAAAAGACCTAATCACGTAATATGTAAAAGTTGCTTGCTCTTTGTTTAAGTGCCGAATTGATGTGGCTTTTTAAATATGAGGTCCTTATGTTGTAAATAGACCATTTAATTTATTAAAATACATGGTTGGACATTAGTTAGTGGATTTTTAATGTTTATAATAAGGTTAAAATAGTAAAATGCATATTAATACTATTAATAATAAAACAAAACATGAAATTCGTTCATTATTTCTTCATGTTAGCCGAATATACTAAAGAAAAAGAAAGAAAAACTCAAGCTAGGGTTTCAGCACTTTGAGCTTGAATTAGGGTATGTTTTGAGTTTGGTTTTTGATGATTTTTACGTTTTTGAGATCGTTGCTTCATATAATGTCAAGCCCATGCCTAAATTTCTGGTTTTGATGATGAATTTGAAATGTGCCATAGATGAATTCATGAGCTTTATGTTGATAAATGATGCAATATGAAAGCTTAATGTTGGGTTAACATATTTTGTCTTTGGATTTTTGATGAATTTGAGTAAAATGGGTGAAATTATGAAATTTGTATATTGAGGGACTAAAATGTGAAATAAATGAAATGTGTGGACTTGTATGAGAGCTATGAAGATTCGGCTAAGGCATGGTTTTTATGAATTATGTGTATTTTGTGATTTTGTGAAATAGGGACTAAAGTGTCATAATATGAAAATTTGAAGGCTAAGTTGCAATGTGCCCTAAATATGTACTTGTTGATTGATTTGAATGATTTGGTGAATAAAATAGTTAAGTTTGAATTTATATAGATCAAGAATTAAAGAAAACGGAATTAGATCGGGGAAAGTCGAAAGTTGTCGAGTAGCCGATTCTGTCTATCCGAATTTGTATGAGGTAAGTTAGTATGTTATAAGAGCATTATTTCTTTTTATATAATGCTTAAGAACAATTAAATTGTACATTTGTGGTTATTAGATTGATGGTTACAAGTATGTCGATTTTGAAAATGGTACATAGTGTGCGAGTTACTGAGGATGGCACTTAGTGTGCGAAATATCCAGAAAAGGCTGTTAGTGAGTGAATTATCAAGGATGGCACTTAGTGTGCGAGACATCCAGGATGGCACTTAGTGTGTGATACGTCTGTGAAGGCACTAAGTGTGCAAAATTTCGAGAAGAATACTTTGGTTGAAAGGCATTGTTTGTGCAACAACAAACGTCGGGTATGTACAAGTTTAGAGAAGTAAGTTGGTGAAAGGTTTGTTAGAAATCTTGGAAGATGCGTATGTTATTATAAACTGTTAATGTTTATGTATATAGATGATTTTTTATCATACTAGCTTACTAAGCTTTGAAAGCTGACTCTGTGTGTTTATTATCTGTTTTATAGATATCAAAGCTACCGGGAGCTTGGGGATCGTCGAGGATCATCATCACACTGTCGAATCATATTTTGGTACCTTTTGAAAGTGTAAATAATGAAGTATGGCATGTATAGACTAGAAGTACTTTGGTTATGTTTTGAGACGTGTATTTATCTAGCCGTGACATTTGGCTTGATTATGGATATGTATATGAATAAGTTTGTGGTATGAGTTATGTGATGAAGTTATACTTATATGATATGTTCTTGAATGGCTAAGTGAATTGGTCAATTTGGTAAGTTTTGGTAAGGGTTTAATTGAGAAATTAATAAGTTATGTCATGAGATTGATTGATGATATTTTATGTATTGGAGCATATGTTTTAATATAATTTTATTTTAAGTTTTGGTTTGATTTAGTTGATGAATTGAGGTTGAAATTTATTAATAATGTAAAGGCATGAATAATGTATGTTTTGGTATTGTGATTGGTTGAAGTTGGTGTACAAATATGTTTGGTTTGGTGCTTGTAGGTTTGACCCAATTTGGGGTGGCAAATTGGCTATTCAAATGGCCTATTTTTGTCCATACGGGCAGAGACACGAGCGTGTATCTCTGCCGTGTGTGACACACGGTTATGTTGTACGACCGTATGTCCCCTGAGGTACCCTACAATTGTAAGTCAGGCTCAAGCATGGCCAAGTCACACAGACGTGTGGCTAGCCGTGTGGCCTAAGTTAGTGTCGACCACGGTTAGGGCACACGGGCGTGTCTAATGCCGTGTGAAGCACACAGCCTATTCACATGGGTGTGTGACCTGTACAACTTTGAGAAATGTTTAAGTTTTGAAAAGTTTTGTATGAGCTTAATTTAGTCCCGACCCTTTTCTATTGCATGTTTAAGGTATCGACGACCTATATAAGGGACTCTAAATTGATGTTTGATCTCTGATTCTATGATAATTATGAAATGAATGTTAAATGTTTCGTTTTGTCCGGTAATACCTTTAACCCTAGTTCGACGACGAATACGGGTTAGGGGTACTACATTTGATTGGTATCAGAGCTATGGTTTAGTCGGTTCTAGAACTACCATAGCGAATGCGAGTCTAGCTATACATGCCATATTTATGAATTACGATAGTGTGATAAATCCTGGCATTGAAATGTAATTTTATATAGCAAATGGATCCCGAACTAGCCGTAACAGACGATGTCGAAAGCAATGCGCTTGTTCTCGCGCAAGGGACGGTGCCATCTGATTCTAGACCGGCTATGAGTAGCCGTGATAGTGAGGCTAAGCAAACATTCTATCAGATGATGAACTATTGGTTTAGCCAATATATTAGAACCAATCTGGCTATTCAACAACATCCACCCCCAGTAAATCCTTCACAAACTCCTGTTATGCCATCAGTGACTCCAATTCAGTTAAGTAAGCCTCCAGTAGATAAGATTAGAAAGTATGGAGCTGAAGAGTTCTGAGCTACAACAAGCGATGATGCTGAATAGGCCAAATTTTGGTTAGAGAACACAATAAGAGTATTTGATGAATTGTCATTGAATTCCGATGAATGCATAAAATGATCCGTTTCACTTTTGAGGGACACGACATATCACTCGTGGAAGACTTTAATATCTATGGTTCCGAGTGAGAAAGTCACTTGGGATTTCATCCAAGCTGAATTCCAAAAGAAATATATTAGTCAAAGATTCATTGACCAAAAACGTAAAGAGTTT
This sequence comes from Gossypium longicalyx, assembly GCA_025698465.1. Lineage (NCBI taxonomy): Eukaryota > Viridiplantae > Streptophyta > Magnoliopsida > Malvales > Malvaceae > Gossypium > Gossypium longicalyx. The sequence continues at coordinate 83,007,296 of CM047002.1, forward strand.
CTTAAGCTTAAACAAGGCCGTATGTCTGTCACAGAATAGGAGCGGGAGTTTGTAAGATTGAGTCAGTATGCTCGTGAATATGTATCTACTAAGGTGATAATGTGTAAGAGATTTGAAGATGGTTTGAATGAGGATATCCATTTGTTAGTCAGAATTATTGAGATTAAAGAGTTTGTTGTGCTTGTTGAACGAGCATGTAAAGCCGAAGATCTTGGAAAAGAGAAAAGAAAGGCAGATTTTAAAGCTAGAGAAGTGAGAAAGAGATCATCGGGCAAGTCATTTCAAATTGCATCAAAGAATTTTAGAGATAATAATAGCCGTTTAACGGCTAATGTAGGATATTTAAATAGAGATCGTGCTACATCACATTCGAACTTCAAAGCTCCAGTTACGTCTGTTGCCAGTGTTGGTAGTGCAAAGAATGAAAAGCTTGAGTGTAACCAATGTAGAAGACGGCATTTTAGAGAGTGCTGGGGAAAAATTAATAGCCGAGCTTGTTATAGTTGTGGTTTTTGAGATCATTTTATAAAAGATTGCCCAGAGTTAGCTGAAAAAGATAATGACCGAAATTCGAGGCCAAGTGACAATGCATCTAGCGGTAGACCTCCCAGGAATACGGGAAATGCAAGTGACGGTCAGAGAGGAACAAAAGATACAACTATTAAATCCAAGGCTCGTGCACCTACCGGAGCCTATGCTATCCGAGCTCGTGACGAAGCTTTATCACCAGATGTGATTACGGGTACATTCACTCTTTATGATACTTCTGTGATTGTTTTGATAGATCCTGGATCAACACATTCGTATATATGCATGAACTTAGTGAACAGTAAGACTTTGCCTATAGAGTCTACTAAATTTGTAATTAGAGTTTTGAACCCCCTAGGCAGACGTGTTTTGGTTGATAAAGTCTACAAGAAGTGCTCGTTAATGTTTCAAGACACTTGTTTTCAGGCTGATCTGATGTTGTTACCTTTTGACGAGTTTGATATAATTCTGGGTATGGATTGGTTAACTTTGCATGATGCTGTTGTGAACTGCATACAGAAAACTATTGATTTGAGATGCAAGAATGATGAAATAGTCAGAATCGAATCTAGTGATTTGAATGGATTACCTACTTTGATATCTTCGATGAAAGCTTTGAGTATCGTGAGAAAGGGTTGTGCAGCCTACTTTTCTTATGTGATTGATTCGAAAGTGTCAGAAAAGAAAGTTGAATTAGTACCTGTTATATGTGAGTTCCCTGATGTGTTTCCTGAAGAACTTCCGGGTTTACCTCCGATACGAGAGGTGGAATTTGGCATGGAGTTAGTACCGAGAACTACTCCAATTTCGATAGCTCCGTATAGAATGGCTCCAACCAAATTAAATGAATTAAAGTCTCAGTTGCAAGAGTTAACAGTTAGAGGGTTTGCTAGACCAAGTTTTTCACCTTGGGGTGCTCTGGTTCTGTTTGTGAAAAAGAAAGACAGTACGATGAGAATGTGTATAGATTGTCGTCAGTTGAAAAAAGTGACTATCAAGAATAAGTATCCTCTGCCCAGAATTGATGATTTGTTTGATTAGTTAAAAAGAGTTGGTGTGTTTTTGAAGATAGATTTGAGATCTGGTTATTATCAGTTGCGAGTGAAAGACTCAGACATTTCGAAAACTGCTTTCAGGACGAGGTACGGCCACTATGAATTCTTAGTTATGCCTTTAGGATTGAAAAATGCACCTGCTATCTTTATGGATTTGATGACCGTATTTAGATCGATTTGTTTTTATATTCAATGATGACGTATTGATTTACTCTTGTGATAAAATCGAACATGCTGAACATTTGAGAATAGTGCTATAGACTTTGCATGATAAGCAATTGTATACGAAGTTCCGTAAATGTGAATTTTGGTTACGAGAGGTCAATTTTCTGGGTCATATTGTAACAGCATCTGGTATCTGAGTTGATCCGAGCAGGATTTCAGCTATTCTGGATTGGAAACCTTCGAGGAATGCATCTGAAGTCTACAGTTTTCTGGGACTTGCCTGTTATTATAGACGATTTGTAAAAGGCTTTTCTATGATTGTGACTCCATTAACGAAATTGCTTTAGAAAGATGTGACATTTGAATGGTCTGAGAAATGTCAGAACAGCTTTGATCAATTAAAAAATTTGTTGACTGAAGCTCCGGTATTGGTACAACCCGAATCAGGTAAAGAATTTGTAATTTATAGTGATGCCTCGTTTAACGGTTTGGGATGTGTTTTGATGCAAGAAGGTAAAGTCGTTGCTTATGCTTCAAGACAGTTAAAACCGCACGAAGAGAATTATCCTATGCACGACCTTGAGTTAGTTGTGATCGTATTTGCTTTGAAGATTTGGCACCACTATCTGTTTGGTGAGAAATGTCACGTATATTCTGATCATAAGAGTTTGAAATATCTGATGACATAGAAGGATTTGAATCTACGAGAGAGAAGATGGTTAGAACTACTAAAAGACTATGACCTTGTTATTGATTATCATTCAGGTAAAGCAAATGTTGTTGCTGATGTTTTGAGCCGAAAATCATTGTTTGCTCTACCTGTGATGAATGCTCATTTGGTTCTATCCGATGGTGGTTCAATTTTAGTTGACTTAAAAGCAAAACCATTATTTTTACAACAGATTATCGAAGTTCAGAAGATTGATCATGAGATTTTAGCAAAATGAGCTCAGTATGAATTGGAGTCTGATTTAGAATTCAGAGTTGATAAAGATGATTGTTTGAGATTCCGAGATCGAATTTGTGTTCCAAGAAATCTAGAATTAATTCAGATGATATTGAATGAAGCTCATAATAGTCAGTTATCTGTTCTTCCAGGTAGCACAAAAATGTATAATGATCTGAAACATCATTATTGGTGGTTTGGTATGAAGCGTGATATCTCTGAATTTGTTGCAAAATGTTTGATCTATCAGCAAGTTAAAGCTGAATATTAGGTTCCATCTAGTTTGTTACAACCGATTATGATTCCGGAATGGAAGTGGGATAGAGTGACAATGGATTTTGTTTCGGGTTTCCCTCTATCTCCGAGAAAGAAAGATGCTATCTAGGTTGTGGTTGATAAATTGACAAAATCAGCTCATTTTCTGCTAGTTCGATCTGATTACTCGCTTGATAAATTAGTTGAGTTTTACATTTCCAATATTGTGAGATTGCACGGTGTACCATTATCTATTGTATCAGACAGAGATCCGAGATTTACATCACGATTTTGGAAGAAGATGCAAGATGCTTTGGGTATGAAATTGCATTTCGGTACTACTTTTCAGCTGCAAACGGACGATCAATCCGAGCAGATTTGTAACACCCCTCACTCGTATCCGGCACCGGGACAGGGCTCAAGGCATTACTGAGTTTAAACTTCCACGACATACTAATCCGATTTACCAAATTTCACCCAAAATTTAAAAATTTACACACACACATGCATATTGTCCCTTATACAGGCCCTCGAGGCCAGAAACATGCACCGAAACGGTTCGGGACAAAACTGAAAACATTCGATCAGTTTTAGGCAACTAAATGATTTTCTTGCCTTGGTGAGTCACACGCCCGTGTGGGTGGGGCTGTGTGGTCACACACGCCCATGTGGCTCTCTATTTATGGCATCAATATATATCTAGGGACACACGGCCAGGACAGACGCCCGTGTGTCTAACTCGTGTGCTATATTGACTTAAAATTTCAAGTGCAAGGGACACACGGCCATGTCACACAGCCATGGGGGCAAGCCGTGTGTCACACACGGCATAGACACACGCCCGTGTGCTTACCCGTGTGGACCTTATTAGGCTATTTTCCCTACCTTTGATCACCCTCTATCAACCAAACATACTTATGGGTTACTTTAGTGCATGTTAAGGCCAAATTATTCACTTATTTAAAACTTTGATTAACCTCATTGCACGTAAACCTCATGTCATTGGTTTCATACATGTTAAGTTAATTCTCATCTTGCACTTAGGGATTTCCATGTCTCCTTGACATATTTAAGATTGGCTCATTTTTATAACTCATTGCCAATTAAAGACCAAGCCATTGTATATGAACATAAACACGCATAGATTTGTAGGTCATAGTCTACTTCAAAAAGAGCCAATTCCCATGGCTATATACAAAAAGATATGTATAATTTTACATGCCTTCATCTTGGAAAATCAAATGACACATATAACCAAATACGCAAAAGTTCTATACATGCCATTGAACAAAACATAAGTGTATATTTACCAAAGCTGAGTTAGTTGATAGTGTGTTGATTCTTCAACCGTCTTCCAATCGTTACAAGTCCTCGAGCTCTGTAAGATAGGGAAAAGAGAGGGGTAAGCATTTACATGCTTAGTAATCCCGAATAACTGGAAAGTAAACCTACTGATTAATTAACATAAGGCCATGTTATGCAATAGAATAAACAAGCATAATAATGGTATTCCTATCACATGCACTCAATCAACAAGTTAGACACAATAATAAGGTACCATGTAATTTATCTTAGATGAGCTCACCATTCATCATTTCATTCACATACATCGTATTAATCTCGTTGAGTTTTCAGGAAATTTCGATGGATTATCCATTCTCTGTCAATTCATAAGAATGATTCCTTTCAAGTATGCACTCCCGCAAATCTCACATTTTATGGCGAGATTACCAGTCCAGGCTAAATCCCCCGTATCGTAAACTCATAAGGTGATGTCAGGATTACCAGTCCAGGCTAAATCTCTTGTATTGACAAACACCTTTAATGAGCTCGGATCTGAATTGCCAGTCCAGGCTAAATTCAGACCCTAATCGGATTACCCGTCCGGGCTAAATCCTTAATGCACATATATTCTTCGAGAGGCTCGATCATTCAAGGAATACCCGTCCAGACTAGATCCTTTCTATCTTTGAGATCACTGAATTACCCGTTCGGGCTAAATCCTTTCTGCAACACATGCAAGATCTCAAATCACATATGATTCATGGTTTATCCATCAAACTTCTTTTTCAACCTCAACCGGGACATTTATAGTCAAGTAATTATTAAAGAATACATTTCATGTATTTTCATGCCATCATTAAATACCATACACTCTTGAATCATGCATTTAGGCATATTAGGAGTTTACTTAAGTTAATCGAACTTACCTGGTACTGGTCTCGATATTATGTTTCGGTTATTCCGAAACCTTTCGTTTTCCTCGATCGACCTCTAGAATTTGTTCCTCAGGGTCTATAACAATAAAAATAAATTATTAATAACTCACATTGTACCTTTTTTAGCCTAAATTTCACCCCGATCCAAATAACCATTTTGCCCCTAATATTTCACATTTTTACGATTTAGTCCCTAGGCTCGTATAATGAAACACATGCAATTTCTACCTTATCCAAGCCTAGCTGAATATTTTTCCCTCCAATGGCAGCCCACATTTTTCCATTATTTCTCATTTCTACTACACATTTTACACCTTTTTTCAACAAGGTCCTTATAAGGGTTTTTCATGAAAATCACCTTGGAAAAGATGTTTAACACACATCCAACTTTCATATCCCTCCATAAATCATCAAAATACAAGTAACTCATGCATGGGTAAATTTATAAATATGAACCTTAGCATGCATGAAATATGGGTAGAAATAGAGAGAGTAAGCTACCGGGATTTCAAAAATACAAAGAGCATTAGAAACGGGGCTTGGGAGCACTTACTATTGAGCTTGAAAAGCTTGGAAACCCTAGCTATGGAGAACCCTAGAATTTTGGCAGCAACAAGAAGGAAATGAGCTGATTTTGGCTTATTTTTCCTATTTTATTTCATTAAAATGCCAAATGACCAAAATGCCCTTAAACTCTTTCTTTTAGATTTCATCCATACAAGCCCATTTTTGTCCAAAAACTTAGTAATTGGAAAAATTGCTCTCCAAGACCTTCTAATTTATAATCTAAAGCAATTTCATACAAATTGCTTCTAGAACCCAAGTTTTGTAATTTATTCAATTTGGTCCTTATTTTCCAATTGGTCACCTTGCTCAAAGAATTTCTTCATGAAACTTTAACACATGCATATTCTCTTATTATAGATCCCATAATAATCATAAAATAAATATTTTGATGTCAGATTTGTGGTCCTGAAGCCACTATTCCAACAAGGCCCTATTTCGGGATGTTACATGATTATTCAAATACTCGAGGGTATGTTGAGATGTCGCATTCTTGAGTTTGAAAGTACGTGGGAACATTATCTTCCTTTGATTAAATTCACTTATAATAATAGTTTTCAATCAAGCACTAAAATAGCATCGTACGAAGCCTTATATGGTTGCAAATGTCGTACACCTTTGTATTGGACTGAACTCAGTGAAAATAAGATACACGGGGTTGATTGATAAAAGAAACCGAACAGAAAGTGAAAGTGATTTGAAATAGTTTAAAAGCAGATTCCGGTCGTCAAAAATCTTATGCAGATTTGAAAAGAAAAGACATTGAATTTGAGATCGGTGACAAAGTGTTTCTGAAAGTGTCTCTATGGAAAAAAATACTTCGATTTGGTAAAAAGGGCAAGCTGAGTCCGAGGTTTATTGGACCATATGAAATTATCGAGCGCATTGGGCCAGTTGCGTATCGATTCCTGTTGCCATATGAGTTAGCAAAGATTCATAATGTGTTTCATGTATTGATGCTTCGACGATACAGATCTGATCCCTCGCATGTGATCTTTCCGACTGAAGTTGAAATTCTGTCCGATATGACTTACGAAGAAGAACCGATCTGTATCTTAGCTCGTGAAGTGAAAGAATTGCGGAATAAGAAAATTTCGTTAGTAAAAGTGTTATGGCATCGACACGGTATTAAGAGGCTACGTGGGAGCCTGAAGATGCTATGAGACGACAATATCTGAACCTATTCGATGGTAAGATTTTCGGGGATGAAAATCCCTAGGGGGAGAATTGTAACAGTTCGATTTAGATCCTAGTCGGAATAGTGGCTCAGCGTCATCTTCATCAGTAGCTTATAACTCTTCAGCCCCATGTTTTCTGATTTTATCAACTGGTGGCTTATATAATCTCAGTGGATCACTTACTTGTGTAACACCCCGAATTTGGGCCTAGAAGTATTGGGCCTTGAGTACAGGTCCGTAAGGGGGTTGTGTATAAGTATTTAATTGTGCAAGGAAATTACGCAATTAAATGTCTGCTCAAGTGGTTAAGGGTCCTGAGAGGAGTTGAAAAAGTCCTTGGTTTGAACCTGGGCTGTAGCAAAAATTTTGGTTTTAAGTGAATAAAACCATGGATGCTTGATGGCCTTTTAAATTATTGTGTTAAGTAAATGACACAAGGAAGCATGTGGTTTAGTGGTTGTGGTGTCATTAAGGTTGCAAGGGAGCCTGGGTTCAAGTCTTGGCTTTTGCAATTTATTTTGGTTTTTCTTTTAAAGGAACCTGGACTTTGGCCTATAGGCTTTATAATTTGATTGAGGATAAAATATGGCACAGAAAGAGCCTGTGGTGGAGTGGCAAGGTGGTGTGTTGTGTGACTGTGAGGTCTGAGGTTCAAGTCTTGGGATGCGCAGTGGAGTATTTATTTTGCTATTTGAGCTTTATGCCAAGGTTGGTAATTGTGGACTTCGACCCGTTCTCATAAAGAGGTGTGTATTCACGCCATTCTTTGTTGGAAATCGACGAAAGCCGAAAAGTCAAAACTTTGACATTTGAGGCCTCACGAGCGTGTGATTGCTCATGGGGTAAACCGAGTCCACAAGCCATGGGTGATAGACTATAGAGGTCGCCATGAGCATTCTCATGTACTTGGCCTCGATGGGCCCAATGGGCCTGTGGGCCCGCTTGTGTAAATCTAACGGTTAGGTGGGAAGTAGTTGGGCTTGTCATACCGTGTGTATGGCATAGGCCGTTAAGGGCTTCGTTGGGCCGAAATGGGCGCGAGGGCCTAATGGGCTCATGGGCCCCATATAGATTAAATCCACGGTAAGTGATAAATTTTGGACTGGGCTATGTAAGCCACATAGTCGTAGCTAAATTTGGGCTAAATGAGCCACACGAGCGTGTGGGCCCACTTGGGCCAAATAATGGGCCTTAGGCCCATTTACACCGTTAGGTCTATTTAGGTTACTTAAGTCGCTCGAGGCAGCTGTGGACCTTTCAAGAGGTCGATTATCTGTACCAAGACCCCAGAGGGTAAAAGGACCAAAATAACCCTAAGGGGTAAAATTTACTATTCTACCCCTAATGGGTGGAAATGACTATTATACCTTAGAGATAGGTTGATTGATGAGTGTATGATATATGCTTGACCGTATCTGAGTATGAAACCTTGCATGCATGAAATATTATGACATTACATTCTGCATTGGGGTTGGGATACTGATTTGGAGGAAGTACTGTTCTTGTGGCTTTCCCATGTATTTTGATATTAGTGGCTACGCCATGTTTACCGCTATTAGCAGCTTTGCTGCGTTACTATTGGCAGCTACACTGCGATATTGGTGAGTTGGCCGGTTGGGTTGATTTAATCCCCACATGGTGCGTTGGTTGGTACGAGTGGTGAGTAGGATGGATTGGGTTGGGTTGCATACCTGTATTGTGATTATATTGTTTTTGGCATAGGCCCATACTATTACTGCATAGGGCTTAGGCCCAGACTGTACTGTTGTTGAATAGGGCTTAGGCCCAGACCGTTACTGTAAGCACTACTACTGTTGACTGATAGGGGATTACACAGAGTTTTCATAAACTCACCCTACTTTTGACTTTGTAGGTAATCCCCAGCCTTAGACGATTTGGAGTCGCGAGGGACTCAGTGGTGGCCACACATCCACAGATTGGTTGTTTGGGTTTTAATTATGTAATAAGGCCATTTGAGGGTTTTTAACTTTTAATGGGCTTTTGGTTTCATATTCTAAACTGCTAGAGTAGGAACATCGAATTTTCAAAATAACAATTGTTTTCAAACACTACGTTTCCGTAACATTTTTAAAATGCTTTCGCAACTTAATTTTGTTTTACATCAAGTTTTAGTAATTAATTTAAAACTAGCTTCAGCAACTAAAAGAGATTTTGGGAATAATATTATGTATTTTTCAATGAACTACATGTTGAAAATAAACTAATGTCATTGGAATTTCACCCAAGTTTTCAAATAAGAAGGGTTTTCAGAAAACACTCAGATGTGACACACCAGATTTGGCCGTAACGTCTAGGCTGGGTCAGGGGTGTTACAACTTGAGGTACAGTAGGCATCGAAGATGGATTAGTCAGGGGTGGAGGTTGTTGTACAGGCGGATTAGTCCGGATATATTGAGTAAACCAGTCATTCATCATTTGGTAAAAGGCTTGTTTAGCCTCATTCTCTTGGTTAATCGGAGTCGGTCGAGAAACAACTGGTGTTATCCCTTGCACGGGAGCATGTGCTACACTCTCGACATCATCAGCTATAGCTCTGCTGGAATCTATTTACTATATGAAAACACATTTTCAAATGCCAGAAGTCATCACACTATCACAGTATATAATATGGCATGTATAGCTAGACTCACACGTGCTACGTTAGTCCTAGAATCGACTAAACCATAGCTCTGATACCAATAAAATGTAACACCCCTAACACGTATCCGTCATCAAAATGGGATTATGAGGCAATACCAAACAAATACAATTCATAACAACTTTTATTCTTTGATTAAATAAATCATATAACCACCAAATTTATATTCAGTCAACATTATAAGAAAACATGAGAATCGAATATTAAACTCATAACCAAATATTTTCATTACATATCCAAATCATGTATGCATACTATCAAGTTTAACCTCATATGCCTAACTAATAAATAGGCACTTATTCAGTCATAGTCTTTACCCCAATAATCCACACCATTATCAAAACTACATGTTAACCAAAATAAACCAATTACCAAATCATATCCATCAACCATATATAATTATATACCCAACCAAACACATTATACTAACATACATTGCTTTTATAACCAAATTAAAAGTATAAATTCGATTCAAATATATGCATCAACTTGCCACATAAATATTAAACTACCGACACATATATATCGTATGCACACTTATCAAATGTATTCATCATTAACCAAATCTGCAAACTTATCATTTATTAATTTTATGCAAAGTTTATACAACAAATCATATATTAAATCTGATATCAATAATTAACCACTTTAGCTAATCAAATTTATGATATGGCAAAGTTATTTTGTAACTCGTCAAGATATGTAATTCATATAACATATTTATCCATTTTCCATTTCAATTGCCGAATACATCCATCTTTGATAACATACATGTCACAGATGTATTTTATACCTTAAGTTAAATACATAACAAATCTATCTTATCTATTATGTATAAACATCATACCAATACAGTATATACTTATGCATATTTAAATGTCGAATCATGTATAACATACCTACAAGACTTATAGCAATTCTTTCACCTTAAGCATACATAATGAACTTGTAAAATATCACAAACCACAACTGATTTCACAAACATACCTATCTATCCATATGTCATAATCGAAATCAACCAAATGCACATATCCAAAATCACCAACTATTTTCAAAGCATTACCTTATAATTCATTCATCTAAACTAAATTACCTAAACCCATCGTATCAAATATTTTAATCAAGCCATCATTCACTTGAAGATATATAATGAACATAATACCAAAATCACAACCAAACATAACCATCATCAAAACAAGGCATTAAAACCAAGCATAACTAACTATTAAGCCATTTCGCATGGCTCTTTGTTACATAAACCGAAATTAAACATTTCAAAATATAATCCAGCCTATACATGCCATAGTTCCAAAAATTCAGCTTATAAAATGCCAAAGATAGTCAATAATGTGATAGACTTGGTTGATGATCCCTGAGCTTGTAACTTGAATCCAAGATCTATAAAACAGAGGTAAACAAGAACACACGCAGAGTAAGCTATTTGAGCTTAGTAAGTCGAGCAAATTAACAATTCAAAGGTATAATCGAATCATTAAAAAAAATAAATGTAACACCCCTATCCCGTAACCGTCACCCGAATAGTTAAGGGGAATTACTAGACAAACAGAACATTTCAAACCGATTTAGAATCACATATATCAAATAACATTAATACATAAGCAATCGTTACCACTTTGCCTTGGATTCTGAACATTATCTTTTTTATCTACAACTGGGCAATCTTTTATAAAATGATTTCTTGAACAACAACTATAACAAGCTCGGTTAATCCTTTTTCCCCAGCATTCACCGAAATGTTGTCTTCCACACTGATCACACTCAGGCTTTTCATTCTTTACACTATGAACACTGGCAACAGATGTAGCTGAAGATTTGAAATTCGATTGTGATCTAACACGATCTCTAGTTGCAGGTCCCATACTAGTGTAACGCCCCAAACCCAGCCTAGACATTATGGCCAAGTCTGACGTGTCACATTGACTTACGGTTGATTGTGTTCTTTGTTTAAGGTAATCAGGGTGATTTTGTAAAACAATGGTTAATTGTTGACTAAGAAGAAAAAAAACACCGACTAATTAAGACTTTAGGTTATCCATTTGTTACGCTCGTTGTGTTTTGAAAACGTTTATTATTTTTGAACAAAAAACTACACAACTTGAATCTAGCAGTTTAAATCGAGTATAAGTAAAACAATTAATAAAACCATAAAATTTAGGAGCGGCCTTATTACAACTTAAAACCCTAAACAATTAAAGTAAAGGCTGGTCAAAACACATGAAGAGAACTGAATTTGCAGAACATGTGGCCACTCCGAATCCCTCACAGCTCCAAGTCCACTATGGTTGGGGATTTCTTGCATGGATGAAATTAAGGGGTGAGTTTGGAAAACTCAGTGTGTAAAATAAGCCAACCATAGTCCAAATCAGTTCAAACCGCAGAAACAGATTAAGATGGGCCTTAGCCCTATACAGAATTCAGAATGAAGCCCATAGGCCCATAACAGATACAGAATAGATATATCATGTATGCAGAAAACCCAACCCATATCTATCTGTATACACCCCCGTACCAATCTTACACCATGTAGGGAGACAACTCGACCCACCCATCTGCTACACACCACTGAATTTGCAGCATGGCTGCCAGAATAGATATTGTGACAGAGTCACCAGATACAGATATTTGTGGCATAGCCACCAGAACAGATATTTGTGGCATGGCCACCAGAACGCTTCCTCCATCAATATAACCCATATCCCATGTAATAGATATACATGTCATGGCATACAACATACAGAATCAGAATATCATGCATTCCAGGCAAAATTAATCCTAGGGGTGTAACGGTCACTTTGCACCTAGGGGTATAATGGTAATTTTCATACTTAAGGGTGTTTTAGTAAATTTACTATTTTAGGGTTTTCATGCATATTACAGCCATTACCATATTAACAGAAACACTTACCGAGCATTTTTACTAAATTGGGCCCGTTGGCCCATTAACCCGATTTCAGCCCATTAAGCCCAAGTATACCGAAGTGCACGAAATTGCACACTCTGCAATCTTACCGCTTGAGATTTCTAGGATTAACAAACAACTATCTCACGAGCGCTCGTACGCTCGCAAGTTCACAAAATGTCGGCTCTTCGGTATTTCGGCTTTTCGACTTTTGCCAATCTAGTTTATAAGTAGGTGTCGTTTACACACCTATTTTGCGATGAATTGACGACGAGATCCCCTTACGATATCCTACAATCGGTTACCTATATGTTAGACTAAAAGTCGATAACTATCATGTATTAAACTCCTTACCATATTCGGCCATTAACACCTTAGGCCCTAAAGTTCTTACCTATGCCGAAAGTTGGACTAGATCTAGATGTCCAACAGTGTTAGCCTTCAAAGCCCTTTTGCTGAATGTCCCCTTGTCCACACTAGCACACACAAAACCAAAAGAAAAAACCAATATGCCCTGAGTCCAAACGTTAGCCACGCCTAGTTGATAGGGATTTCGGCTTTTACCTTAAAACATGAGTGACTAATGAAAGATTCGAGCACTTACCTAAAATGTTATGACACTACTCTTGGTCTACTGTAGATCCAACCACCGTACAAGAAGAGAAAAGTATAATCAAAGATTTGGCTTCTGAAGTACCTCAGTGTAGAAAAGTTTCGGTTTGAAAGAAAGGATAAGGGGTTCGGCTTCAAAGGGGATTCAACTAACCAGCTTTGATATGGGTTAATGAGGAAAAGAAGAAGAGAAATATAGAGGATATAGCTTCGGTTAAGGAGAAATCGGCAGCAGGTATTTGGTTTTGATGGAAAACAAAGGTGAAGAAGATGAGGGTCGATAATAAAAGAGAAAAGAAGAGGGGAAAAGATGAGAGAATTCGGTTAGGATGATAGTTTTTGTCTTACACAAGTCGGGACAAGTGTAGAGTGTAGGTTTCGACTTCTAGCAAAAGAAAGAAAAAGAGAAGAACCTAAAGTACCCTACCCTATTTTGGCAAAACAGGAGAATGACCAAACAAATCCAGAAAATGTACAAAAAGAATTTGGCAACCACTAACCCAAATGCCGAGATTGCAATCACTATGAGACCTAGCCGAATTTGCACTTACAGAGTCCTATATACGGCCAACTCTTGCTTCTTACTCAGACTCCTTGATTTTCTCCCCTTATCCCTCCTTACTCAATCCCCTGAACAACTCAAACTCTTCCTGACAGAGTTTCACTTGGGTTCAATCACATACCATTCCTGCTCATAAAAAATATTACCTTTATTTGCTTACCTTGTGACTTGAACCTTAGCTCCCCCTTGACTTCCACACGCCACCTTTTAGCACCTCAGTGGCGTCACCACCTTTTACCACGTGTCTTCTTGGCCTATTCTACCAATATAATCTTAAAAGCCCAACACACCAGAACCCCATTCTCTTTTAAAATCAAAATTTATTAAATCTACCAGGTTTTAACTTAGACTTGGGCCTTCTAGGCCCACTAACATTATTAAACATGATTTATACAATCAGATCATACCAAAAATCAAGATTCACCAAAACTCACAGAAATCCTGAAAAGTCCCGAAAATCAGGGCGTTACAACTAGTCTTTAAATGACTGCTATCATCTCTAAACTTCTTGGATCCAGATTGAAACGATTTGCCCGATGATCTCTTTTATACCTCTCTAGCTTCAAAATCAGCCTTTCTTTTCTCTTTCCCAAGATCTTTAGCTTTACATGCTCGTTCAACAAGCACTATGATTTCTTTAATTTCCAGGATCCCAACTAGTAAACGAATATCTTCATTCAAGTCGTCTTCAAATCTCTTACATATTATTGCTTCCGTAGATACGCATTCACGAGCATATTGACTCAGCCTTACAAATTCTCGCTCGTATTTCGTGAACAGACATTCGGCCTTGTTTAAGCTCAAAAAACTCTTTGCATTTTCGATTAATGAATCTCTGACTAATATATTTCTTCTGGAATTCAACTTGGAAGAAATCCAAGGTAACTCGTTCACTCGGAACCACGAATTTCAAAGTTTTCCACCAATGATACGCCGTATCTCTCAAAAGAGAAACAACACATTTTATACATTTCTCAGGACTCAAAGACAACTCATCAAACACTCTTATTGTGTTCTCCACCCAGAACTCAGCCTTTTCAGCATCATCACTTGTTGCAGCTCGGAACTTTTCAGCCCTATGTTTTCTAATCTTATCAACTGGCAGTTTACTCAACTGTATCGGGTTTACTGGTGGCATAACAGGAGTTTAAGCAGAATTAACCGGGGGTGGAGGTTGTTGTACAGCCAGATTGGTTCTAATGTATTGGGTGAACCAATCATTCATCATTTGATAAAATGCTTGTTTAACCTCACTATCACGACTACTCGTAGCCAGTTTAGAATTATCTTGCACTGTTCCTTGCACAGGAACAGGTGCATTGCTTTCTACATCGTCAGCTACGGCTCTATTGGGATCCATTTGCTATATAAAAGCACATTTCAAAATCAAGATTCATCACACTATCGCAGTTTCAAATATATGGCATGTATAGCTAGACTCACATACACTATGGTAGTCCTAGAACCGACTAAACCATAGCTCTAATATCAACTAAATGTAACACCTCTATCCCGTAACCGTCATCGGAATAGGTAAGGAACATTACTAGAAAAATAGAACATTTCAGACCGATTTAGAATCACAGATATCAAATAACATTAATACATAAGCAATCATCAATAATTCGTCCCTTATGAAGGTCCATGAGACCTAAAACATACTTTAAAGGACAGTCAGAACTAAACCGAACAAATTCATAAATTTTAGAACTCAAAAAGTATTTCAATTCTGTTGAGGTCACATGCCCGTGTGACCAGGCCAGGTGTCTCACATGGGCATCAAACACACCCATGTGATCCAACTGTGCCATATCAGAGTATATATACTGATTTTCACCCACAGCCAATAGACACACACGTGTGATATGGCCGTGTGATACTTAGCTAGCTACTGGCTTGAGCCCATGGAAAGATGACACGCCCATGTGTCTTAACCGTGTGGTATTAAGAGGTTACTGCTTTACCTATACGGCCACAGGGCACGCCTGTGTTCCCTGACTGTGTGGCACAATGCAGGATTGGTTTAAGCCAACTTGCCACCCTTTTATGGGTCATTCCTACAAGCAATATTAAACAACATTTATACCAAAATTTTCAGCCAATTCCATGCTCAAAACATGCTTCATTATAACTAAATAATCATCATTCTATAACCTATTCAAATCCATATCAAAACACATTAAAATCTCATTACAACAACATGCCATAATGCTTATTACATAGCTCAGTTATGACACTTTCTAACTCATGCTTAAACTTACCATTTCTTCAACTTGGCATATTTCAAAATGATCACCACATATAAGGTCATATAGCCATTACATGCATACACAATTTGGCATTACAACCATTTATCAAAACTAAGCACAAACATACCAAAGCTTAAATACATAGACATTCTAGTCTATACATGACATACTAAAAAATATTTACACTTTCAAAACTACCAAATTAAGGTTCGATAGTGTGGTGACGATCATTGACGGTCCCTAAGCTTGCAGTTGTTTTGATATCTATAAAACAATGCAAACACACACAAATTAAACTTTCAAAAGCTTAGAAAGCTCGTACTATAATCATTAACAATATATAAAACATAAAACATCAACACATAAGTATTTACAAATTCTCAAATCATCTATCAAATTTATACCAACCCAATCCATATGTTCATAACCATTCATTCAACTTCACCTAGATAATATCATCTACCACTAGGTATCATACATACTTGAATCTTCATACTCAATCACTTTCATTCTCACCTCTTACTTGAGTATTTCAAGACTCTCTATAGAATATTCATACTTTAACATCCCCACACTTACTGCTGTAAAGGTTAGCCGAAGCTAAAATGATTCCGCACACTTAGTGCCATTTCAATTAATCGAAGCTAAGTCGATATCGCACACCTAGTGCCTTATATAGCCGAAGCTATTCCAACTCGCACACTTAGTGCCATTTGTAACCAAAGCTATATGTATTAAACCGCACACTTAGTGCAAAACACAGTCGAATATCATCGTACTCAAACTGTAATAAAATATCTATACAATTTATGCATTGTAATCGCATTAAAACATAACTTTAACATCATTTATTATGTATGAACTAACCTCGTACTCAAAGTTGTCAACCAGAACATTTATTCAATAATCTTCGACTTCCCTCGATCTAAATCCAAATTCCTTATTTCTTGATCTATATGTATTCAAAATTAATCCTTTTTATTCACCAAATCATTCAAACAATCCATAAATACATATTTAGGGCATTTTACAAACTAGCCATCACATTTTCACATTTCGACACTTCAGTCCCTATTTCACAAAATCACAAAATACACATAATTTGCATATACAGAAGCTTAGCCCAATTCCCCTAGCTCTCATACAAGTCCAAACATTTCATTATTTCACATTTTAGTCCCTCAAAAATAACATCTTTACATTTTAGCCCAAATTACTCAATTTCATCAAAAATCAAAAGACAAATCATTTAAACCCAACACCAAGCTTCTATAATTCATCTGCTAACATCTCAAAACTCATAGTTTCATTAATGGTACATTTCAAAATCATCATCAAAATTAGAAATTGAGGCATGGGTTCGATAGCATATAAAGCAGCGATTACAAAAACGTAGAAATTATTGAAAACCAAACAAAAACGAACCTTTAATCAAGCTTGAAAGTAGCCGAATATCAAAGTGTAAGAACCCTAGCTTTTATTTCTTAATTTTCGGCAAAGATGAAGAAATAATGAGCAATTTCATGCTTGTTTTATTAATATTAACAAAATAAACACTTTACTATTATAACCTTTGTTAAACTATTATAAAATCACATAATGTATGGTTATAAATGTCCATTCAAACTTCCATTGGTTAAATAACCACATAAGGACCTCTTATTTAATAAGCCAAGTCAAATAAATACTTTTAACATCTAGCACACAACTTTTACATTTTACGCAATTAGGTCCTTTTTGTAAATTAAACACACAAACAGTTAAATTTTCACACGAGACTTTCACACATGTCAATTCACTTATAATAGGCACAAAAAATAATATTAAAATATTTTTGACTCGTATATGTGGTCCCGAAACTACTATTCCAACTAGGGTCAAAACTGGACTGTTATGATTCTCCCCCTTAGGGATTTTTGTTCATGAAAATCTTACCATTAAACAGATGCAAATATTGCTGTCTCATAATATCTTCAGTCTCCCACGTGGCCTCTTCAATACCGTGTCATTACCACATCACTTTAACTAACAAAATTTTCTTATTTTGTAACTCTTTAACTTCACGAATTAAGATACGGATCAGCTTTTCTTCGTAAGTCCTATCAGACTGAATTTCAATCTTAGATGGAGGAATTACATGCGAAGGATTGAATCTGTATCGTCGAAGCATCGATACGTGAAATACATTATGAATCTTTTCCAGCTCAGGCGGTAACAACAATCTATAAGCAATCAGCCCAATACGCTCAATAATTTTATACGGTCCAATGAACCTGAGACTGAACTTGCTTTTTCTACCAAATCGAAGCACTTTCTTCCATGGAGACACTTTCAAAAACACTTTGTTGCCGATCTCAAACTCAATGTCTTTTCTTTTAAAATTTGCATATGATTTTTGATGATCAAAAGCAGCTTTCAAACTATCTCGGATTACTTTTACTTTCTGTTTGGTTTCTTTTATCAAGTCAACCCCGTAAATCTTGTTTTCGCTAAGCTCGGTCCAATACAAAGGTGTACGACATTTGTAACCATATAAAGCCTCGTATGGTGCCATTTTAATGCTTGACTGAAAACTATTATTATACGCAAATTCAATCAAAGGTAGATACGTACCTTCAAACTCAAGGATGCAACATCTCAACATATCCTCGAGTATCTGAATAATCTGCTCAGATTGGCCATCCGTTTGCAGATGAAAAGCAGTACTAAAGTGCAATTTAGTATGTAATGCATCTTGCAACTTCTTCCAAAATCATGATGTAAATCTCAGGTCTCTATCTGACACTATCGATAATGGCACACCGTGTAATTTCACAATATCAGAAATGCATAACTCAGCTAATTTAGCAAGTGAGTAATCGGATTGAATCGGAATAAAATGAGCTGATTTCATCAATCAATCAACTACAACCCAAATTGTATCTTTCTTTCTCAAAGACAAGGGCAAACCTGAAACAAAGTCCATAGTCACTCAATCCCATTTCTACACTGGAACCATAATCGGTTGTAGCAAACCAGATGGCACCTGATGTTCAGCTTTAACTTGCTGACATATCAAACATTTAAAAACAAAATCAGAGATATCTCTTTTCATTCCAGACCACCAATAATGCTGTTTCAAATCATCATACATTTTCGTACTACCCGGATACACAGATAAACGACTATTGTGAGTTTCACTAAAAATCATTTGAATTAACTCTGGATTTCTCGGAATACAAATTCAATCTCAAAATCTCAACCAATCATCTTTATCAACTCTAAATTCTGAATTAGACTCTACATTACACTGAGCTCATTTAGCTAAAATATCGTTATCAATCTTCTGAGCTTCAATAATTTGCTGTAAGAACAAGGGTCTTGCTTTTAATTCAACTAAAAATGAGTCATCATTAGACAGAACCAAATGAGCATTCATCGCATGCAAAGTAAACAACAATTTTCGACTCAGGGCATCAGCAACAACATTTGCTTTACACAGATGATAATCTATCACAAGTTCGTAGTTCTTTAGTAGTTCAAGCCATATTCTTTGTCACAGATTCAAATCTTTTTGAGTCATTAAATACTTCAAACTTTTATGATCAGAGTTTACATGACACTTTTCACCGAACAAGTAATGGTGCCAAATCTTTAGAGCAAACACAATCGCAGCTAATTCAAGATCATGCGTCGGATAGTTCTTTTCGTGCGGCTTCAATTGTCTCGAAGCATAAGCAATAACTTTTCCTTCTTGCATTAGAACACATCCCAAACCAATTAATGAAGCATCAATATAAATCACAAATTCTTTACCCAATTCAGGTTGTACTAATACCGGAGCTTCAGTCAACAAAGCTTTCAACTGATCAAAGCTGTTCTGACACTTTTCAGACCACTCAAACTTCACATCTTTCTGAAGTAGTTTTGTTAACGGAGTTGCGGTCATCGAAAAACCTTTCACGGATATTCTATAATAACCCGCAAGTCCTAGAAAACTACGGACTTCAGATACATTCCTCAGAGTTTCCAATCCAAAATAGCAGAAATTTTACTCGGATCAACTCGAATACCAAAGGCTGATACAATATGACCCAAGAAACTAACTTCTTGCAACTAAAACTCACATTTACTGAATTTTGTATACAACTGTTTATCTCTCAAAATCTTTAATACTAACCTCAGATGCTCAGCATGTTTAGATTCATCACTTGAATAAATCAATATGTCATCAATGAATACCACAATAAATTGATCTAAATACGGTCTGAAAATTCTATTCATCAAATCAAAGAAAATAGCAGGCGTTAGTCAATCCGAAAGGCATAACTAAAATTTCATAATGACCATGCCTTGTTCTAAAAGCAGTTTTCGGAATATCTGAGTCTTTCACTCGCAATTGATAATAACTTGATCTTAAATCTATTTTCGAAAACACAGCAGCTCATTTCAACTGATCAAACAAATCATCAATTCGGGGCAGGGGATATTTATTCTTGATAGTCACTTTATTCAACTGACGATAGTCAATACACATTCTCATTGTACCGTCTTTCTTTTTCACAAATAAAATAGGAGCACCTCAAGTCGAGAAACTCGGTCTAGCAAATTCTTGATTTGTCAACTCTTGCAACTGAGACTTTAATTCTTTCAGTTTAGTCGAGGCCATTCTATATAGAGCTATTGAAATCAGAGTAGTACCAGGTACCAATTCAATGCCAAACTCTACCTCTCTAACCGGAGGTAATCTTGGAAGTTCTTTAGGAAATACATCAGGGAACTCACAAACAACAGGCACAGATTCAACCTTCTTTTCTGATACCCTCGAATCAATCACATATGCAAAATAAGCTTCACAACCCTTTCTCACAATACTTAAAGCTTTCATCGAAGATATCACAGTAGATAATCCATTCAAATCACTAAATTCAATTCTAACTATTTAATCATTCTTGCATTTCAAATCAATAGTTTTCCATTTACAATTCGCCACAGTATCATGCAAAGTTAACCAATCCATACCCAGAATTATATCAAACTCATCAAAAGGCAATAACATCAGACCAGCTGGAAAATAATTATTTCGAAACATTAACGGACAATTCTTGCAAATTTTATCAACCAGAACACATTTTCCTAAGGGGTTCGAAACTCTAATTGCAAATTCAGTAGACTTTACAGGCAAAGTCTTACTATTCACTAAGTTCATGCATATATATGAATGTGCCGATCCAGGATATATCAAAGCAATCAAAGAAGCATCATAGAGAGTAAATGTACCCGTAATCACCTCTGGCGATGAAGCTTCCTCGCGAGCTCTGATAGCATAGGCTCTAGCAGGTGCACGAGCCTCAGATGTCACAGTTGTGTCTTTCGTTCCTCTCTGGCTACCACTCACATTTCCCAAATTTTTGGAAGGTCTACCTCGAAAAACAGTACCACTCTGCCTTCGATTTTGAATATTATCTTTTTCAGCTAAATCTAGGCAATCTTTTATAAAATGATTTCTTGAACAACAACTATAACAAGCTCTGTTAATACTTTTTCCCCGGCATTCACCGAAATGTTGTCTTCCACACTGATCACACTCAGGCTTTTCATTCTTTACATTATCAACACTAGCAACAGATGTAGCTGAAGATTTGAAATTTGATTGTGATCTAACATGATCTCTGGTCGCAGGTTCCATACTAATCTTTAAACGACTGCTATCATCTCTAAACTTCTTGGATCAAGATTGAAACTATTTGCCCGAAGATCTCTTTCCTACCTCTCTAGCTTCAAAATTAGCCTTTCTTTTCTCTTTCCCAATATCTTCAGCTTTACATGCTCGTTCAACAAGCACTATGAATTCTTTGATTTCCAAGATCCCAACTAGTAAATGAATAATTTCATTCAAGCTGTCTTCAAATCTCTTACACATTATTGCTTCTGTAGATACGCATGCACGAGCATATTGACTCAGCCTTACAAATTCCTACTCGTATTCTGTGACAGACATTCGGCCTTGTTTAAGCCCAAGAAACTCTTTGCATTTTTTATTAATAAATCTCTGACTGATATATTTCTTCTGGAATTCAACTTGGAAGAAATTCCAGGTAACTCTTTCATTCAGAACCACGGATGTCAAAGTCTTCCACCAATGATATGTCGTATCTCTCAAAAGAGAAATAGCACATTTTATGCATTCCTTAGGACTCAAAGACAACTCATCAAACACTCTTATTGTGTTCTCCAACCAGAATTCAGCCTTTTCAGCATCATCACTTATTGTAGCTCAGAACTCTTCAGCCCCATGTTTTCTAATTTTATCAACTGGTGGTTTACTCAACTGTATCGGGTTTACTAGTGGCATAACAGGAGTTTTAGGAGAAATAATAGGGGGTGGAGGTTGTTGTATAGCCGGATTGATTCTAATGTATTGTGTGAACCAATCATTCATCATCTGATAGAATGCTTGTTTAGCCTCACTATCACGGCTACTCGTAGCCGGTCTAGAATCAGCTTGCGTTGTCCCTTGCGCAGGAGAAGGTGTATTGCTTTCTACATCGTCAGCTACAGCTCTATCGGGATCCATTTGCTATATAAAAGCACATTTCAATGTTAGGATTCATCACACTATCGCAATTTCAAATATATGGCATATATAACTGGACTCACATACACTATGGTAGTCCTAGAACCGACTAAACCGTAGCTCTGATACCAACTAAATGTAACACCCTTATCCCATAACCGTCGCCGAAATAGGTAAGGGGCATTACCAGACAAACAAAACATTTCAGACTGATTTAGAATCACAGATATCAAATAACATTAATACATAAGTAATCATCAACAATTTGTCCCTTTTGAAGGTCCACGAGACCTAAAACATACTTTAAAAGACAGACAGACGGAACTAAACCGAACACATTCATAAATTTTAGAACTCAGAAAGTATTTCAATTCTGTTGAGGTCACACGCCCGTGTGACTAGGCCGGGTGCCTCACATGGGCATCAAACATGCCCATGTGATCCAATCCTGCCATATTAGAGTATATATACTAATTTTCACCCACGGCCAATATACACGCCCGTGTGCTATGACCGTGTGATACTTAGCTAGCTACTGGCTTGAGCCCACGGCTAGATGACACGTCCATGTGTTTTAACCGTGTGGTCTTAAGAGGTTACTACTTTACCTATACGGCCACAGAGCATGCCTGTGTTCCCTGACCGTGTGGCACAATGCAGGCTTGGTTTAAGTCAACTTCCCACCCCTTTATTGGTCATTCCTACAAGCAATATTAAACAACATTTATACCAAAATTTTCAGCCAATTCCATGCTTAAAACTTGCTTCATTATAACTAAATCATCATCATTCTATAACCTATTCAAATCCATATAAAAAAAACTTTAAAATCTCATTACAACAACATGCCATAATGCTTATTGCATAGCTCACTTATGACACTTTCTAACTCATGCTTAAACTTACCATTTCCTCAACATGGCATATTTCAAAATGATCACCACATATAAGGTCATATAACCATTACATGCATACACAATTTGGCATCACAACCATTTACCAAAACTAAGCATAAACATACCAAAGCTTAAATACATAGACATTCTAGCCTATACATGCCATACTGAAAAATATTTACACTTTCAAAAGTACCAAATTAAGGTTCGATAGTGTGGTGACGATCCTTTACGGTCCTCGAGCTTATAGTAGTTTCGATATCTATAAAACAATGCAAACACACACAAAGTAAGCTTTCAAAATCTTAGTAACTCGTACTATAATCATTAACAATATATAAAACATAAAATATCAACACATAAGTATTTACAAATTCTCAAATCATCTATCAAATTTATACCAACCCAATCCATATGTTCATAACCATTCATTGAGCTTCACTTAGATAATATCATCTACCACTAGTTATCGTACATACTAGAATCTTCATACTCATTCACTTTCATTCTCACCTCTTACTTGAGTATTTCAAGACTCTCTACAGAATATTTATATTTTAACATCCGCACACTTAGTGCTGTAAAGGTTAGCCGAAGCTAAAATGATTCCGCACACTTAGTGCCATTTCAATTAACTGAAGCTAATTTGGTATCGCACACTTAGTGCCTTTTATAGCCTAAGCTATTCCAACTCGTACACTTAGTGCCATCTATAACCAAAGTTATATGTTTTAAACCGCACACTTAGTGCTAAGCACAGTCGAATATCATCGTACTCAAACCGTATTCAAATATCTATACAATTTATGCATTGTAATTGCATTAAAATATAACTTTAACATTATTTATCATGCACGAACTTACCTCGTACTCGAAGTTGTCAACCCGAACGTTTATTCAATAATCTTCGACTTCCCTCGATTTAAATCTAAATTCCTCCTTTCTTGACTATAAGTATTGAAAATTAATCCTTTTTATTCACCAAATCATTCAAAACAATCCATAAATACATATTTAGGGCATTTTGCAAACTAGCCCTCACATTTTCATATTTCGACACTTTAGTCCCTATTTCACAAAATTACAAAATACACATAATTTGCAAATATACAAGCTTAGCCAAATTCTCCTAGCTCTTATACAAGTCCAAACATTTCATTTATTTCATATTTTAGTCCCTCAAAAATAACATATTTACAATTTAGCCCAATTACTCAGTTTCATCAAAAATCCAAAGACAAATCATTTAAACCCAACATCAAGCTTCTATAATTTATCTACTAACATCTCAAAACTCATAGTTTCATCAATGGTACATTTCAAAATCATTATCAAAATTAGAAATTAAGGCATGGGTTCGATAGTATACAAATCAACGATTACAAAAACATAGAAATTATCGAAAACCAAACAAAAACAAACCTTTAATCAAGCTTAGAAGTAGCCGAATATCAAAGTGTAAGAACCCTAGCTTTTCTTTCTTAATTTTCAGCAAAGATGAAGAAATAATGAGCAATTTCATGCTTGTTTCATTAATATTAACATAATAAACACTTTACTATTATAACCTTTGTTAAACTATTATAAAATCACATAATGGATGGTTATAAATGTCCATTCAAACTTCCATTGGTTAAATAACCACATAAGGACCTCTTATTTAATAAGCCAAGTCAAATAAGTACTTTTAACTTCTAACACACAGCTTTTACATTTTACGCAATTAGGTCCTTTTTGCTAATTAAACACACAAACAGTTAAATTTTCACATGAGACTTTCACACATGTCAATTCACTTATGATAGGCACGGAAAATTATATTAAAATATTTTTCTAACTCGGATATGTGGTCTCAAAACCACTATTCCAACTAAGGTCAAAACCGGACTGTTATAATAAACCAAATTAAAACATCGATATCATATTTAGCAACAATATTATGATTTCATAAATATTTTGGAAATGCAATTATAAAGAAACCTTTTACGAATCGTCTATAATAACCTGCAAGTCTCAGAAAACTTCAGACTTCAGAAACATTCTTTGGAGGTTTCTAATCAAGTATAACTGAAATTTTACTCGGATCAACTCGAATACCCGATGCTAATACAACATGGCCCAAAAAACTAAGTTCACTTAACCAAAACTCACATTTACTAAACTTTGCGTACAACTTCTTATCTAGCAAAGTCTGCAAGACAAGCTTCAGATGTTCGGCTTGTTCAGTTTTATCACGAGGATAGATCAATATGTCATCTATGAACACAACTACAAACTAATTCAGATACTGTCTAAAGATTCGATTCATCAAATCCATGAAAACAACAGGTGCATTAGTAAGTCCGAAAGGCATAACCAAAAACTCATAGTGTTCATATCTCATTCAGAAAGCAGTCTTTGGCACATCAGAGTCTTTAACTCGCAACTGATAGTAGCTTGATCTCAAGTCTATCTTCAAAAACACTGTAGGCCCTTTCAGTTGATCAAACAAATCATCATTTTGTGGCAACGAGTATTTATTCTTTATAGTCACCTTATTGAGATGTCTATAATCAATACACATTCTCATAGTTCCGTCTTTCTTTTTCACAAATAAAACTGGTGCACTCCAGGGAGAGAAACTCGGTCGCGCGAAACCTCTATCTGTCAACTGTTGCAACTGAGCTTTCAATTCTTTTAATTTAGTAGGTGCCATTTTGTACGGAGCTATGGATATTGGAGTCGTCCCAGACATTAACTCAATAACAAACTCTACCTCCGGAATAGATGGCAAACCCGGTAATTCTTTAGGAAACACATCCGGATACTCGTACACAACAGGAACTGATTCAATGTTCCTTTCAGCCACTTTACTGTCAAGCACATATGCAAAGTAAGCTTTGTAGCCTTTTGTCACATATTTCTAAGCTAACATCAAAGAAATCACTGCTGCTAACCCATTCAGATCATTAGATTCAATCCGAATAATCTCATAATTCTGGTACCGTAAATCAATAGTCTTTCTCTTGCAGTTTACAACAGCATCATGCAAAGTCAACCAGTCGATACCAAGAATTATGTTGAACTCATCAAATGGCAACAACATCAAACTAGCGAGAAAGCACAGATCTTGAATCATCAAAGGACAATTCTTACACACTTTATTAACTATGACGCACCGACACAAAGGGTTTGACACTCTAATCACAAACTCAATAGACTCAACAGGTAGAGTCTTACTGAATACTAAAGTCTCACACACATAAGAATGAGTCAAACCAGGATCAATCAATGCAATTACATTAGTATCATAGAGAGTGAATGTACCAGTAATGACATTTAGGGATAAAGCCTCCTCGCGTGCGCGAATGGCATAGGCTCTGGCAGGTGCACAGGCCATAGATCTGACTGCTATATCTTTATAGATCTGACTGCTATATCTTTAGTCCCTCTCTGATTGCCACTCACATTACCCGCATTTCTGGGTGGTCTACATCGAACTGAAGTATTACCCGATCTCGTATTCTGCACTGGATTTTCTTCAGCTAACCCTAGGAAATCTTGAATGTAATGATCCATCAATCCGCATTTAAAATAGGCCCGATCATGCAATCTATAACTATCGGGGTGTCGTTTACTGTAATGTTTACACTCGGGTTGTGTAACATCCAAATTAGGGCCTAGTCAGAACAATGGTTTCAGGACCACAAATCTGACACAATAAAATTTGTTTTTATTATATTTTTATGGACTATAATTTGATGGGATGATTTTGTGAAAATTTTGCTCGAAAATTTTGACGTTTGGGCACTCAATTTGGTCAAAAGGACTAAATTGTAAAAAGTGTAAAAGTTGAGTTCTACATGTTAGAGGTGTCAAATTGTTATGAAATTTTAAATTGGAGGCCCTTAAATGGTAGTTAGACCGTTGGATAATTTTTTGGACAAAAATAGACATGAAATGGGTGAAGTAGAATATTTTTAAGTTAGAGGCATTTTGGTAATCTAGTAATTAAAATGAATTAAAAACAAAATTAAAAGCCAATTTTTGTCCATCTTCTACCCCATGGCCGAAACTTGCATGGAGAAGACATAGCTAGGGTTTTTCAAGCTTCCAAGCTCGATTGTAAGTCCGTTCTAGCCCTGTTTTTAATGATTTTTACGTTTTTGAAATCCTCGTAACAAGATCTACTCATTTCTACCCATATTTTGAGCTAGGGTTGTGTTTAAAAATTTACCCATGGACGACATGCATGTGTTTTGATGTCTAATGGTAGAGTATGAATGCTCGGTGTGTAACGCCCTAAAAATCCTGAAACCCAAAAATCTAAAATCCCGAACTTTCTTTATTTTCAGTTTTGATAAAAATTGTGTTTTATATTTCTGGCCCAGTGATAATTATAGTAGGTCTTAATTCAAGCTTAGGGGTAAATGAAATTATAGTCTAATTATTAAAAGAATCAGGGTTGGCAAGTAGTTGGGCTTTTAAATAAAGTTAGGGGAAAATAGCATCATAAAGCCCTGTGGAGGAGTTGCTAAGTGACACCACTTAGGGTGTAGGAAGGTGGTGTTAATAGCTAGAAAGGAGGTCCAAGGTTCGAATTCTAGCTTAGTGTTTTTAGAATTTTAATTTTAGCCTTCTAGAATGATGGAAGTGGCGTGAAAGTGGACTCCAAGGGAAGTGTTCAGGAGAGAAAATTAAGGAAGGGATTAAGGGGTCATCAGGGAAAAAAATGAGGAGATGAGAAAGGAGAAGTGATGGAACCGAATGGGGAATTGGGCATGGGAAAATTTGGCTATAAGGCTTATAAATGGGTGTTGAATGCTAGGGTATGAAACTAATGCCGAATTTTCTCCACCCTATTGCCAGAAACTCTTTTCTGTAAAAGCCGAAAACTCTCTGTCTTCTTTTCTTTTTCTTCTTCCTTGTGCCAAATTCTGTTTCTCCTCTACTCAATATTTTATTTACTTTAGCCGATTCTTCTTCCTCTCTTCTTTGGTGCTGAGTAATCGATTGTTGCCATTCAAATCTCTAAGATTCGAATACCCTTGGTGCCGCCACTACTTTTTCCACCCAATCGATTCTAGTGTAAGTGTTCGCTCTCCCAATCGGTTTTTGATAAGTATCGAGTATTTAGTTCCTCACTTCTTTCTAATCGACTTTGGTAGGGAATTAGTGTCAGATCTGTATTTTGGATTCCTGCAGATATGCTCTTCAGATCTGAGAGATATAAGTGATTAGTGACCAAAGTAGAAGCTAGTAAAGGCTTAGCGTTCAGGTAAGGTTAAGGTGAGATTCCGGCTTTTGGTAAATTATTCGATAAGTATGTGAGATTAATATTTGAGTGATATCGATTGTAGGTTTGGGCTACAGAAATCGCAGCATGCTTGCTTACCAAGTGTGTACATAAACTGCACACACACAATGAATCGACAAAATCTGAAAAGCTAAAATGCCGAAAAGCCGAAAGTTTGGCTACGGTAGTCTTACGAGTACGCAAACACTTGTAAGGGGGAAACTGATAGGTTGCCTGAGGCCCACGGGCGATTCCGCGGACTTGGGTTGTGATTTGGCCATATAGGCCAGAATGGGCTAAATGGGCCCGATGGGCTGTTGGGCCCATAATAGGCAAAAACTGAATATTGATGCTTTGTGATACGAATTTGTATGTGAGCATGAATATGAATGTGACTGGGCCTAACGGGCCATATAAATGTAATTTGGGCCTAATGGGCCATATACAGGTGATTTGAGCCTAATGGGTCATACAAATATGATTGGGCTTAATGGGCCAGATGTGTGTATGTGAAATTGTTAGGCTTCGTAAGGGGTTTTGGGCCTAGTATATGATATCCACATAAGACTTAATTAATATATTGCAACCGTGGACAAGTCAAAGGGTTGAGGAGTGGCAATAGGTATATGCATGTCTAGGATTGGATCTAGGGAGAGCTTGGTACTTAAGCGGTCTTAATGACCCACCTCCTCTTCTCTGAAATCCTACCTGGTGCATAGTATTCGTTCATCTTAGCTCACGGGACTTGTTAACGAGCCAAGATAAGTGAAAACCGTAATTAAGGGAAAATTATCGAAATGCCCCTAATGGCAAAAATGACCAAAATACCCCTAGGTGTTGAATGTAAGTTTTTTGGATGCGACATGTACACATATGATTTTCTACTTAGGTTGTATATGGGTTGGGAATTATGGAACAGAGGAAGATTATGAGGATTGCATGGTTGCTTAACAAACGTGGATCCACCGACGGCTTTTAAAGCCCAAATGTAAATGAAGGTAGTTCCACAATCGGGCTACCATGGTGTGTGGGTTGGGTGGGTCGATATTTATATCCCCACATGGTATGACGGAGGGTAGAGCCGGTGTGTAGCGGATGGATAATTTGGATGGGATTGCATTGCATGCATGATGAATGATGAATGATGTTCTTTTTTTTTGAATGCTTATTTTCTTCGAGGGTTGTACACACTGAGTTTGTGAAAACTCACCCCCTCTTTTATTTTATTTTTAGGTGATGCTCAATAGAAGGTTCAATGTTTGGAGGGACTCTAGGTGGCCAGCTAGTAAGATGATTTGAACTTGGGTTTTTTTTAAGCATTTAAGTTTTTACTTATTTTTAAGTATGTTCCATACCAGATTGTAATAAGGTTTTCATTGTGTTATTATTACTTGAATTATTATTATTTTCAATGTAATTGCGAGAAGTTGAACATGGATTTCTTAAATTGTAGTATGTTTTCTACGTTTTCGCAACTAAGTTTTTTTTAATCAAATGTTTTAAACAAGGCTTTCGTAACTGAAGGTGTTTTTTTAAGTTAATTAGGGTTTCTTTTATTTTAAGAAGGGTTTTCAATGAAAACACAATTTTTGCTAAAACACTTCAATATGACACACCAGATTCGGCCATAGCGTCTAGGCCGAGTTTGGGGTGTTACACGGTGTGTAATAAACGACTCTTACTACGTGATTTTCGGTGAAATTATCAAAAAGAACCGTTTTATAAAAGTTACAAAATTTGTCATAAAATTGTGATTTAGTGGAAATTAGGGGCTGCTAAAGTTATGAAAATGATTCGGTTAGGCTTAAAATGCAAGAAAATTGAATAAAAATCATTTTACAAGCCTAGGGGCACAAGTGCAAATATGTGAAAGTTTAAGGGTCAAAATTCAAATTTGTAAAAGTATGAGTTTTGGACACATATGAATAATGTGACTAATTAGTAAGCTAAATGTGGTATCATAGATTAAGGAAAATGAGATTCGGGCATAGATTGGAAATGAATGAGATTATGGACTAAATCAGAATATATAGTCGTACTCGAACCCGAGGTAAGTTCATGTGATTTTAATAATACAATATTGTATTTGAATGTTAATGCTTTGATATAACACGAGTTGTAAGTATATATATGTGAATAATTTGATATTATGTGATTATCTTGATGATATAACATGTTCTTGATGTTTTGCTATTATGATTAAAATGTTGCAATGCCATGCGATTATGAGATATTGCTATGTGAATGAAGCCACAATTCGAGTACATCCGGTAAAGGTTTGGAAGTTTGATGGAATATGGTGTTTCTTTGAAACGAGTAAGTTTGTTTGTAAATAATATTTCAATTATTTTTATGTTACTATCCTTTGTTATTATATGAGATGTGGCTGTCTATAGAATGATCAATTGATGTAAACTACAAATCGGATTTGACTAAGAATGAGTTAGTAAAATGTTGAAAAGTGAAGAATTTCCTGATTAAACCTTTGAAATAAAAGAGATACAAATGCTCTGTTGTGAGTCACATGTGTAGTACTAAGTGTAGGCTACTATGCGTACCCGTTAACTTCGATCACATGTGAAGTACTAAGTGCAGGCTACTATGAGTATCAGATGGTTAAGTCACATGTGTAGTACTAAGTGCAGGCTACTACGTGTACCAGATTGATAGGTCACATGTGTTGTACTAAGTGCAGGGTACTATGCATACCCGTTAACTTCGATCACGTGTATAGCACTAAGTGCAAGCTACTATGCATACCCGTTAACTTCGATCACGTGTGTGGTACTAAGTGCAAGCTACTACGTGTATCAGATGGTTAAGTCATGTGTGTAGTACTAAGTGCGGGCTACTACGTGTATCAGATGGTTAAGTCACATATGTAGTACTAAGTACGGGCTACTACGTGTACCGGATTGATAGGTCGCATGTGTAACACCCCTTACCATGTCCGACGCCAGAACAGGGTACGAGGCATTATCGGACTTAAATATACACCTTCATGCAAAATCAAGCCATAAAATCTCTTTTAATTCAAAACCTTTCAAACACATGCATGTCATCCCTTATTTGGGTTTACGAAACCCAAAACATTCATCGGAATCAATTCTGGACTAAATCGAGAACTTTAAGAAGTTTCAGGAAAACTTAGAAAATTTTCCCATGAAACAGGGTCACACGCCCCTATAGACATAAGGACACGCCCGTGTGCCTTTAGCACGCCCGTGTGCTCAAGATGTGTAACTCTCTGTTTATGACTTCATCATGCACATCAAACCACACGACCGGGCCACACGCCTGTGTCTCCAGGTCGTGTCCCTCACACGGTTGAGACAAACAACAGTGTCTCAACCCGTGTGGCAAACACTTAGGCTATTTTCCAAGCCTTCATGTTACCCATAATCTTTTACAACCTTATGCACATCAAAATCGCAAATCATGACATCATTTTAGTGATGAAATACTCTTTATTAAGACATATCCTTAACATTAACATGTCCTCTTACAAGTAATGCATCTACTCATGTAATACCAATTCTAGACTCCTTATTTCACATTCATAAGACTTGTCATTTTGATGACCACTTTTATCATTTTACTATGGTTTCCAACTTATTCATCAAGCACTCATGTTCAATCCTTATTACGTTGTGTTTATAACGTGCAATTACTATATGGTTATGACCACCTCAGTTGGTTATAGAGCATACATCCAACACACATGTCATATTACTAACCATGCATGGCAAACAAACATAATCACATTATAAACATTAGACATGACATGAATAGCTAGGCTTACAAGCCATAATCAATATGAGCCACATCTCATGGCCATATACATATAACTCAATATAAGCCAACCCATTTGGCCAAAGCAAAATAATACATGTCAATCAACTAGATCCCTATACATGCCACTCACTTGAAATTTCTAATATATGCTTCATTAATCCAAAGATAGCGACTTGATAGTGTGATGCTGCCTCCGACGATCTCTAACCCCAAGCTAACCTGAAAAAAATAAAGGAAAGGAAAGGAAGGAAGTAATCTTTATAGCTTAGTAAGACCGTATGAAAATAATAAGCAATTTATCAACTTGCTTCTCATGGTAATACAACCCTATTTGCATTTTTACTCATGTTCCAGTCAAGCTGTTTTCTCGAGTCACAGTCACTAATATATTTATATCTATAGATACAAAAATCCAAATTAATATCCACTAATTTTCCCTGAAACTATACTCATATATCTTCTTAACATAAAAATTTCAGAATTTTTGGTTAGCCAATTAGTATAGTTTATTCTATAAAGTCACCCTTGATTCGCTGCCTGACAGCTTCGACTAGTCTTTACTAAAAATTAATTATCTCCTCATATGGGATTCGAATGATGCTCCCATTTATTTCTATTGATAAATAGACTCATTAAGGAATCTAGGAATATAAGTTATAACCCATAATTATTTTTGTACAATTTTTTATGATTTTCCCAAATCAGAATAGGGGATTTCAAAATCGTTCTGACTATGTCTCACATAATTTCAAATATCTCATAATATGAAATTCTTTTGCTTACATCATTTCTTCTATGTGTAACTAGACTCAATAAGATTCAATTACATATTTTATTCAGTCTCTAATTCATTTTCTTCTATTTGTTTTGTATTTTCAAAGTCGGACTACTGCTGCTGTTTGAAAATGTTTTATTACTATATTTCACTCTTTTATGATCTTTTTTAAGTGGGCATTTATGCCAATCCATTTCTCCTTTCTTGTTTGTTAGGCCACCAAGTAAAGGAATATACATTTCCTGTCTCAATTTAATGTGGCCTCAAAGTCTTACACATAATCATCAATCACATTTCAACCATCATGGTATCAATACATATATGTACATCATAAACATAAAACCATAATCACAAGGTTCGTCACCATAAGAACTTTCAGTTCATTTCTTCATTTTATAATTTACTCATCTCAACAAGATATCATATTTCATCAATTTTCGATATTTCATAAATACACAAAGTGAAATCGACATATTAAACTTTCCATTATTTCATAGGGTATAATATTTTCTCATACACCCTAGCATTAACACATAATTCAGTACAATAATAACAAGGAGATTTTCAAGTATAACAATAATAACATTAATAACAAGCTTATTAAATCACACGAACTTACCTCGAATACGAAATCGGGAAATTTACCATTTTGGTCCATAACTTTGTATTTTCCCGATTTAAGCCCAAATCTTAATTTTCTTGATCTATAATGATAAAAATTCGCTAATTTAATCACCACATTAATTAAAACATTCAACCATACATAATTTGGCAAAATGACCATTTTGCCCCTAGACTTTCACGAAATTACGATTATTCCCTTAGGCTTGTAAATCAATTTTTATCACATCCTCTTATTACCCAAGCGTAGATGGATACTTTTTATACTAGAAGTAACCCCTAATTCTCATTATTTCATACATTTATCACTTATTTTACAACTTATGCAAAAAGGTCTTATTAGGGGTTTTCATGAAAATCTCCTCACAAAAGTTGTTTATTACCCAACTATGACTCATTTTATTTCATAAAAATTCAGCAAACAACACAAATCCTTTCATGGCAAGTCCCTAAAGTATCAACCATTTTGCAAGATAGTCCCCTCATTTGAAAGCTCATGTTACAAGGATTCTAAAAATGCAAAAATCATCAAGAAAGGTCTCTAGAATTACTTACTTGCAAGGGATTGAAGTTTTTGAAAGTTTAAGCTCTCAAACCCCCCATTTTTCTGCCATTTTTGGTGAAAGAGAAGAAGAAATGAAAAAAATGACAACTTTTTCTTTATTTTATTTTATTACCAAAAAGTGCATAAATTTTGGCTTTTTGAAAATTTTGTCTCCCATGGCTGTCCATACTCTAATTAAAGGCCTATTTTCACTTTAAAGACTCCCAATTATGGTTCTCTAGCAATTTGACACCTTTGGCTATTAAAACAAAACTTTTGCCCTTTATGCGATTAAGTCCTTTTTCGCGATTAAGCACTCAAACACCAAAATTAATTCACCAAAATTTTCATGCACTTATATAATCATTCTTTAACACATAAAATAATATTAAAATAATTTCTTGACCTCAGATTTGTGATTCTGAAACCACTGTTCCGACTAAACCCTATTTTGGGATGTTACAGCATGTGTAGTACTAAGTGTAGGCTACTATGCGTACCAGAGAGCTTCGGTTACAAGGGTGGTATATGCACAGGCCACCAGGTATCTGTTATTATTCTGATGAGTTCAATGGGAAATTTACTAAGTGAAAAAGTACATACGTACATGACTATGTGATGAAAAAGTGCAAGTATATCTATGTGAGAAGTTGTGAGCAATGTGCTTGATAGTTGAGTGAATCTTTTGGTAAGATAGAATGGAGTAAGTGAAATTATGTAAAAGTGAAATTTTGTAATAAAACAATTTTGGACAGTAGTAGTTGTGTGACTTTGAAAAATCACCAAAAATAGTAGAAATTGAATTAGAGGTTGAATAAGATATGAAATTAAAGTTTGATAAGTCTATTTTCTCATAAAAGAAATTGTGAAGGCAGATGAATTTCATATTCTGTGATAATTGGACCTTTGTGAGACAAGGTCAGAATAATTTTGGAATCCCCTATTCTGATTTGGGAAAATCATTACAAACTGTAAAAAAATAATTATTAATCATAATTTGCATTCTTAAAATCCTTAATGAGTCTAATTTTAATAGGAATTGATGTGCATAACATCTGAGAGCCGTACCATGACATAAATAATTTTTAGTGAAGAGAGGTCGGAATTGTTGGATAGAGAAATAGGGGTCTCTTTAATGAATAAACTGTACTAATTGGCTAAACCAAAAATTTTGAAACTTTTATGGTAAGAATGTATGTGAGTCTAGTTTCTGGTAAAATTATAGGTTCTCAATTTGGAGTCTCGTAACATGAGATAAATAATATTTAGTAAAGAGAGGTCGGAATTGTCGAACATTGAAACAAGGGTAATTTAATCAATAAACTGTACTTATTGGCTAGACCGAAAATTCTGAAATTTTTATGGTAAGAAGATATATGAGTCTAGTTTCAGAGAAAATTAATGGATCTTAATTTGGAGTTTTGTAACTCCAGATATAAATAAATTAGTAACTATGAATTGAGAAAACAGCATGACTAGAAAATCAGCAAAAGTGTAATTATGATTACATTTTCATGGAATCATGTTGATAATTTGCTTATTATTTTCATATGGACTTACTAAGATTTATGCTTACTCCCTCCTATCCATTTCCTTAGTGTTCTCAGGTCAGCTCGGGGTTAGAGACCATCGGAGGCAGCATCACACTATCAAGCCAATAACTCCGGAGTATTGTCTTATGTGTATTAAATACTTTCAAGTGAGTGGCATGTATAAGGACTAGTTTTTATGTTAGATGTTGTTATAATTAGCCAAATGTGTCGCCTTATATTGATTTATTGTATATGGCCATGAGATGTGGCTTAAATGGTTATGGCTTGTGAGCCTAATTATTCTTGCTATGTGTTAATGTTTGTGATGTGTTTATAATTGGTTGTTCTGAATGATTAGTATAACACATGTACATGATGAATGCTCTAAGACCATTTGAGGTGGTCGTTGCCATGGAATGAATGTGTGGCATGGTAGTAAGTTGATAATGATTGAATACGGACAATTGTAGACTGTGAATTGGAATGTCTAACTTAGTGTAACATGAGTATAGGTAATAAACACTTATGACAACATGTAAATGCTTTAACGAAATTTTACTAAAGGATGATTAACCATTAAATTGGTGTTATAATGTGCATCTATAATGTGTATAAGTATGGGAGAGAATTAAGGACAACATAAGGCTTGGAAAATAGCCTAAGTGTTGGCTACACGGGCAGAGACACGGTCATGTGTCTCAGTCGTGTGGAGGACACGGCCTAGCACACGGGCGTGTGCCTTGGCCGTGTGGATCAATTTTTTTTGCTGACATCATAAACAAAGAGTTACACGGTCTAAGGACACGGGTGTGTTGAAGACACACGAGCGTGTCCCTGTGTCCACACGGGCGTGTGACCCTGTTCCATGAAAATTTCCCTAAGTTTTCCTAGAGCTTTCTAAAGTCCTCGGTTTAGTCCCGAACCACCCCGATGTATGTTTTAGGCCTTGAAGGCCTATATAAGGGACGATTTACATGTCTTTGAAAAGTTTTAATTTGGATGAAATTTTATGGCCCGGTTTTGTATGTTTGTGAATGTTTAAGTCCTGTAACGCCTCGAACCTTGTCCCGGTTTCAAATACGGGTAAGAGGTGAGCTATGGTTTAGTCGATTCTCAAACTAACCTAGCATGAATGAGAGTCTAGCTATACATGCCACCAATCTGTGATAGTGTGATGTCTCCCGATGCGAATGAAAATCATCTTGTTTAGACAGAGGTACTCTTCAACCGAGCTACACTGACCATGTTAAATGTGAAGCTAAGGTATTCGGGTAGAGTACAGTTATGATGAGCCTAAACTCAGAAAAGTATAAATAAAAGTTCATGATATGTATGTGATAAAATGTGAGATAAAAGTTTATGTTACAAGGAATACTCATGCTTGTTTGATATTCGTATGATGTTGTGCACTTGACTTGTTTGATTAAGTGAATGTGATAAAAAGAAATTCATAAAGGTATGAATAAAGGTTTATAATATCATGTTACGAATAAAAATGTCATTTTCCTGATTGGACGTTGAATGTTGATGAATTTTAACGATATCTTTAAATGAGACAAAGGATTATAATGTAATGAATTTATTTACGTTAAATTGATGGATTGATTCATATGAATGTAATGATATGTATATGATGAAGTGCGAGATAAAAGTTTTGATTGTGACATACTTATCCATGTTTGTTTGGCCCTCATAAGATTTGTTAAATATGACTCCTATTTTCAGTCAAATTTGAAAAATAGTTTTTCGGTTAAACTCTATTTACTTGTTTCAATCAAACACTGATTAGTTTAGATTATTTTACTATTATTTGACTTATGAATTTAGCCTATAAATAGGCTCTTTTACAATCTTAGAAGATATATGCCCATTAAAGATTAGAACTCACAACACATTTAGAGAATTTTGTGTTTACGTTTTGTGGGTTCTTTGTTTTCGGGTTTTCGGGATTTAGTTTTTATCTCCATATTTTTTTGTACTCTTCGTTCTTTTGCCATTATAGTAAAATTATCTTGCCCGTGATTTTTTATCCTCTTTGGAGGGGTTTTTCCACGTTAAAATTTATGTGTTCAATTTCTTAATTTTTTCGCTATTTTCTTATTCGTTATTTAATCGGGTCAAAATCCTTACAAGTGGTATCAGAGCTAGTTCAATTTTCATAGATCAGCTTGTTCAGAGATGGCAACAACAAGGTTTGAAATTGAAAAGTTCGATGGTGAGACAAATTTCAATCTGTGGCAAGTTCAGATGATGGCAATTCTAGTTCAATCAGGCTTGAAAAAGGTTGTTATCGGGAAAAAGTCTGAGAATCTAAATAAAATAGAATGGGAAGAGCTTGATGAAAAGGCTTTATCTGCAATCCAGTTGTGCCTCACGAATACGATTTTGCAGGAGGTATTGATGGAGAAGACCTCATCTGCCTTGTGGAAAAGGTTAGAAACTCTTTATGCGACTAAGTCTCTAGCTAACCGTTTAGTGTTGAAACAACGTCTATTTACGTTTCGCATGAACGAAGGTGAGCTTCTTAGAGATCACATCAATCAATTCATTACTCTTTTAAATGATTTAAAGAATGTTGAGGTCCATATTGACGATGAAGATCAGGCTATGCTATTATTGTGCTCTTTACCCCCTTCATACAAGTCTTTCGGGGAGACCCTAATTTATGGCATAGACAAACTCTCGTTCGAAGATGTGAAGGGTCATTTTTTGAGTAGAGACAAACTCGACAATGAGCTTCATTTGGATAGCAAGACAGATAGGCAAGCTTCCATTTTGGTAGCATCAAAGAAACGAGATAAAAGATGTCGCTATTGTAAAAAGCTAGGTCACGTCAAAGCAGATTGTTATAAACTGCGAAATAAAAAAGCTGCTGAGAGTAACGAGGAAGATGTAGCTGGTGCTAATTTGGCCGATGAAAATGGAGATGATTTCTTGTTAGTGTCAACAAGTGATAACACCAAGCTCACATCCGAGTGGATCCTAGATTCAGGATGTTCTTTCCACATGTGTCCCAATAGAGAATGGTTCTCCACATACAGTTCGATTGAAGGTGGAGTTGTGCGCATGGGAAACGATTCATCTAGTAAGGTAATTGGTATTGGTACTGTTAAAATTAAGATGCACGATGGGACGATTAGGACACTCTCAGATGTCAGATATGTACCTGATTTACGAAAGAATCTCATCTCCTTAAGTATTTTAGACTTGAAAGGATGCAAAATCAACATTGAGTCGAGCGGTATTAAAGTATCTCGTGGAGCTCTCATTTTGTTAAAAGGTAAAAGAACCGACAGTCTTTATATTCTGGAAGGTTATACAGTGACCGGTGAAATCGGATGTCCCTCGTCCGTTACGGAGTTGAAGTCAACTTGTTTGGAGCGGAGGCAACTTGGTCATAGGAGGGAAAAAGGTATGACTGTTTCGTTGAAGAGAGGTTCTCTTTTAGATGCAGGTTTTGAAAAGTTAGGGCACTGTGTTCGTGAAAATCAGACTCGGGTTAGTTTTGATTTGACAGTGTACAAGTCGAAGGCTAGAAGTCTTCCAGTTTCTAAGCACAAATTCGACTCAGTTAATACCCTACATAGTTCAAGATTGGCTCGTGGTGGGCTTTGGCAAAGATGGCGTTGTGGAAATATGAGTCAAGGTGGAGATTTGTTAAATATGACTCCTATTTCAGTCAAATTTGAAAAATAGTCTTTCGGTTAAACTCACATTTGTTTCAATCAAACACCGATTAGTTTAGATTATTTTACTATTATTTGACTTATGAATTTAGCCTATAAATAGGCTCTTTTACAACCTTAAAAGATATATGCCCATTAAAGATTAGAACTCACAACACATTTAGAGAATTTTGTGTTTACATTTTGTGGGTTCTTTGTTTTCGGGTTTTCAGGGTTTAGTTTTTATCTCCATATTCTTTTGTACTCTTCATTCTTTTGTCATTATAGTAAAATTATCTTGCCCGTGATTTTTTATCCTCTTTGGAGGGGTTTTTCCACGTTAAAATTTGTTTGTTCAATTTCTCAATTTTTTCGCTATTTTCTTATTCGTTGTTTAATCGGGTCGAAATCCTTACAAGATTTTATGTGCATGACTTGTTTGATTGAATAAATGGGGTAAGTAAAGTTATTCAAAATCCATAGAATGCATGCATAAATGCACTGGTTTAAATAAGATAATTGAAAAGTTCGTGTCATATGAACATGAATAATAGTTTTCCTGAAGTGGATGATATACTTGTAAAACTATTACTATGATGATGAAATAGTGTTATATGTATATGTGTATGAGAGACGAGTTAGGGACCTTACGACCCCACCCCCTTACCATAGTGGTGTTTTGTAAAGGATTTTATTAGATCAATGTTGAATAAGCTCACAAGTATGAGATCAAAGAGTTCAGCTGTAGAATGATTATAACCATGATCAGAGATTAATTGGATTGATAAGTAAAGATAGAGCTAGTAAAGTGCGATGTCGAGAAACGTATTACCTGGAATTTCTTCAGAACCAATCATCTTCAATGAAAATCATAATATGGGATTTGTAATAATAGAAATAGTTGGAGGATTAAATCTTGACATGTAAGATATCAGAATGTGGTAATTATAGTAAGCATATTATGATTGTCTCTCTTGAGGTACTCTATGAGTTCATTTACTCTCGAAAGTATTACTGGCGCTATCTATTTTTAGAAAAACTGTTATCATGCAAAAATGTTTTCTAATCTTGAAATAAGACGAAAGTATTGATAGTCAGACTGGTATATAATCTGTATTGCTCTATTTTCCCTCTAGCATTCTATTACGTTCCATCTGTTGGGATTTTATGAGATAATGTACCTGATGTTATGATTTTGTTCCTTCTAATGGATGCTCTGTTCGATATATATATGGGAAGGTACATTATCCTTGTTGTATTTAGTTCCAGTGGGCTTGAATGATGTATTCTTTTGGACTTCTTTCTTTTGGGAAATCGAAATCTTCCATATTTTCTTATAAGCTTTGTTCTCGGTCTTTCATTATGATATTGTATCTTGGATTTCTCTATCTTGGACTTCTTAATCCTAGTTTTCTTATTATCTATATCCAAAATTTATCAATCACGGCTCATATCTACAATGTGTTCTTCAGTTGTGATAATCATGTCAAGTGTGACTATGCTTCTACTTTGATCATAGTAATGTGGTAATTCTAGTATCTGGATTTCTCTAAATCTTCGTGAAGGATTTGACATCGGCAAAGGCATAAGTGGTGAAATTGTTAGTATCAGCTTGTATAATGAATTTCTTTTCTCAAGAAAGTTAATCAAGTTACTGCCTTCGATTGGGAACATTTATACTACCTTGAGCTAATGCAATTGAAATGAACTTTGATTAGTATGATGGGTGAATTTTGCATGATTACATGTTAA
Organism: Gossypium longicalyx; assembly: GCA_025698465.1. Taxonomy (NCBI): domain Eukaryota; kingdom Viridiplantae; phylum Streptophyta; class Magnoliopsida; order Malvales; family Malvaceae; genus Gossypium; species Gossypium longicalyx. The sequence continues at coordinate 83,048,619 of CM047002.1, forward strand.
ATCATTTTGACAACTGAAAGGAAGGATTTCTTGAAACTTTATCAAGTAATAATTAAGACCCACTTGGTTGTTGAGTTTGTATGGGTTATTGTTTGAAAGATTTAATGGGATATTTATGTCTGAATTTTTTTTCCAAGTCTAAGAATAAGATTTTATCTCTTTGGGTAAAAGACAGATAGTCTGAATGAACGTGTATATATCTTAGAAGACTTTGATACGATTTAAAGCTGCTTTGAATGATAAAGTTTTTTTCTTGTGAAAGTTGAATATTCTACTACATGTTGATAACAATTTGAATATATGAGAATATTGTTAACTGAAGTCTTGAAACTGGTTTAGTCTGCATTGAGCAAAGACTTCTCGATTTTCAGTGATGTATTTTAAGATAAGAAGGGCAGTGTGATAGCTTAAAGTATCTACTGTCATAAAAAGACTTAAGTTGGGATAGTGTAGCTGACTTGAATTGTTAAAGGATGATAAGATAGTTATGGTATGATCTCTAAAAATGAGATTACTATAGATTTCATATTAGAATTATTCCTATCTTTGAAAGAGAAAGATGTCATATGACTTGTAGTTAAGTAACTGATGAATCTGCAAATCATGACAGTAAGTACTGAATTTTTGCTCATCGGATTTATGGGATTGTTGAATTTCTTAAAATTCTAGTTTTTGTTAATCGAATTGAGATCTGGGATTTATATCGTGAATTATTGAAAAAGCTAATTGAGGCTTTGAATTTTAATGATGATTAGAGGTCGAACTAGTGAACTGTCGGGCTGTATAAAATGATAGAGAACTTAAGGCCATGATGATCGGGCTGGCTATGCCATTTGAATCTGAGAGGATTCAAGTATGATGTGTATATATAGATTCTATGATAGTATGGGTTCGACCCTTGTATACATGAGTTCTCTGATAGAAGTTAAGATTCAATTGATGTGTCGTATAACACGGAATTGTTCATGACTTTAGTATGAGAAATTAAATAGCTAAGTATTAAACATAGCCTGAGTAAAGGTTCTTCAACAATGATTATGAGATAATAGAGTTTATGTGAAAACCGAACCATCTTTCTGGTAAGATTTTCGGGACGAAAATCCCTAAAAGGGGGAGAGTTGTAACATCCCTAATTAGGGCCTAGTCAGAACAGTGGTTTTGGGAGCCCAAATCCGACACAATAAAAATTTTTTTATCATATTTTTATGGTCTATAATTTCACGAGATGATTTCATGAAAATTTCGTTCGAAAATTTTGACGTTTGGGCACTCAATTTGGTCAAAAGGACTAAATTGTAAAAAGTACAAAACTTGAGTTCTACATGTTAGAGGTGTCTAATTGTAATTAAATTTTAAATTGGAGGCCCTTAATTGGTAATTATACCATTGGATAATTTTTTGGACAAAAATGGACATGAAATGGGTGAAATAAAATTTTTTAAGTTAGGGGCATTTTGGTAATCTAGTAATTAAAATGAATTAAAAACAAAATTAAAAGCCAATTTTTGTCCATCTTCTACCCCATGGCCGAAACTTGCATGGAGAAGACATAGCTAGGGTTTTTCAAGCTTCCGATCTCGATTGTAAGTCCGTTCTAGCCCCGTTTTTAATGATTTTTACATTTTTGAAATCCTTGTAACAAGATCTACTCATTTCTACCCATATTTTGAGCTACGGTTTGTGTTTAAAAATTTACCCATGGATGAAATGCATGTTTTTTGATGTCTAATGGTAGAATATGAATGCTTGGTGTGTAATAAAGAACTTTAACTACATGATTTTCATTGAAATTGTCAAAAAAGATCATTTTGTAAAACTTACAAAATTTGTCATTAAAGTGTGATTTAGTGGAAATTAGGGGCTGCTAAGGTTATGAAAATGATTCTTCTAGGCTTAAAGTGCAAGGAAATTGAATAAAACTCATTTTACGAGCCTAGGGGCCAAAGTGTAAATATGTGAAAGTTTAGGGGTCAAAATGTAAATTTGTAAAAGTATGATTTTTGGACCCATATGAATAATGTGACTAATTAGTAAGCTAAATGTGGTATTATAGATCAAGGAAAATGAGATTCAGGCATAGATTGAAAATGAATGAGATTATGGACTAAATCAAAATATATAGTCGTACTTGAACTCGAGGTAAATTCATGTGCTTTTAATATTGCAATATTGTATTTGAATGCTAATGCTTCGATATTACATGAGTTGTAAGTATATATATGTGAATAATTTGATATTATGTGATTATTTTGATGATATAACATGTTCTTGATGTTTTGCTATTATGACGAAAATGTTGCAATGCCATGTGATTATGAGATATTGCTATGTGAATGAAGCCACAATTCGAGTACGTCCGATAAAGGTTTGGAAGTTTGATGGAATATGATGTTTCTTTGAAATGAGTAAGTTTGTATGTAAATAATATTTCAATTCTTTTTATGTTATTATCTTTTGTTATTATATGTGATGTGGCTGCCTATAGAATGATCAATTGATGTAAACTACGAATCGGAATTGACTAAGAACGAGTTAGTAAAATGTTGAAAAGTGAAGAATTTTTCGATTGAATCTTCAGAATAGAAGAGGTACAAATGATCCGTTGTGAGTCACGTGTGTAATACTAAGTTTACGCTTCTATTTGTACCAGATTGATAGGTCGCATGTGTAGTATGAACTGCAGGCTACTATGCGTACCCGTTAACTTTGATCATGTTTGTAGTACTAAGTGTAGGCTACTACGTGTATTAGATGGTTAAGCCACGTGTGTAGTATTAAGTGCAGGCTACTATGTGTACCAAATTGATAGGTCGCATGTGTAGTACTAAGTGCAGGCTACTATGTGTACCCGTTAACTTCGATCACATGTGTAGTACTAAGTGCAGGCTACTACGTGTATTAGATGGTTAAGTCACGTGTGTAGTACTAAGTGCGGGCTACTACATGTACTAGATTAATAGGTCACATGTGTAGTACTAAGTGCAGGCTACCATGCGTACCAGAGAGCTTCGGTTACAAGGGTGGTATATGCACAGGCCACCAGGTATATATTATTATTCCGATGAGTTCAACGGGAAATTTACTAAGTGAAAATACATATGTACATGACTATGTGATTAATAAGTGCATGTATATCTATGTGAAAAGTTTAATGAGTCTTTTTTCTTATAAAAGAAACAATGAAGGCAAAAGAATTTCATATTCTGTGATAATTGGATTTTTGTGAGATAGGGTCAGAATGATTTTGGAATCTCCTGTTTTGATTTGGGAAAATCATTACAAATTGTACAAAAAAAATTATGGGTCATAATTTATATGCTTAAAATCCTTAATGATTCTGTTTTAAATACGAATTGATTGGGAGAACATCCGAGAGTCATACCATGAGATAAATAATTTTTAGTGAAGAGAGGCGGAACTGTCGAACAGTGAAACAAGGGTATATTTAATGAATAAACTGTACTAATTGGATAAACTAAAAATTCTAAAAATTTTGTGGTATGAATATATCTGAGTCTATTTTATGGGAAAATTAGAGGTTCTCAATTTGGAGTCCCGTATAATGAGATAAATATTTTTTAGTGAAGATAGATCAGAACTATTGGACAGTGAAATAAGGGTATCTTTAATGAATAAAACGTACTTATTGGCTAGACCAAAAATTTTGAAAATTTTATGGTAAGAAGATATATGAGTCTAGTTTCAGAAAAAAATTAACGGATCTTAATTTGGAGTTTTTTAACTCCAGATATAAATAATTTAGTAAATATGACTCGAGAAAATAGCATGACCAAAAAATCAGCAAAAGTGTAATTATGATTACATTTTCATGGAATCATGTTGATAATTTGCTTATTATTTTCATATGGACTTACTAAGCTTTAAGCTTACTCCCTCCTCTCCATTTCCTTAGTGTTCTCAGGTCAGCTCAGGGTTGGAGACCGTCGGAGGAAGCATCACACTATCAAGCCAACAACTTCGGAGTATTGTCATATGTGTATTAAATACTTTCAAGTGAGTGGCATGTATAAGGACTAGTTTTTATTTTAGATGTCGTTATGATTAGCCGAATGTATAGGCTTATATTGATTTACTGTATATGGCCATGAGATGTGGCTTAAATGGTTATGGCTTGTAAGCCTAATTATTCTTGCTATGTGTTAATGTTTGTGATGTGTTTATAATTGGTTGTTATAAATGATTAGTATAACACATGTACATGATGAATGCTCTAAGACCATTCGAGGTGGTTGTGGCCATGGAATGAATGTGTGGCATGGTAATAAGTTGATAATGATTGAATATGGACAATTGTAGAATGTGAATTGGAATGTCTAACTTGGTGTAACAAGAGTATAGGTAATAAACACATGTATGACAACATGTAAATGCTTTAACGGAATTTTACTAAAGGATGATTAACCATTAATGTAACAACCCAATTTAGACCCTAATCAGAACGGTGGTTTTGGGACCACGAATCTGAGTCAGAAAAATATTTAATTTTTTTTTTTGTGTGAATTTATATCTGTGAAATTTTCGTGATTTAATTTTATCGTTTAAATGTCCGATTAAATAAAAGGACTTAATCGCGTAAAATAAAAATTTGGTAGCTAAAAGTATAAGTGGCTGAATTGCTATTGGCTTTATAAGTGGAAGTCTTTAAGTTGTAAATAGCCCATTTACATATTAAGTGGACGGTAATAGGCATATATTATAAGGTTTTGTTATAATTTTGTTCAGGTTAAAAATGTAATTAGGCAAAATGTTAATATAAGATATAATAAACATAAAATAAGCCATATTCATATTATTGTCTTTGTTCTTGCACCGAAACTAAAAACAAAAGAAAAGAGAAAGAGAATCATAGGGTTCAGCCATTCCTAAGCTCAATCAAGGTATGTGTTTAGCTCTACTTTTGATAATTTCTACGTTTTTGAGATCGTTGCTTCGAGTACTACAAAACCCATGCTTGAATTTTTGATTTTGATGAATATTTTGAGTTGTGCCATTGTTAAGAGTTTGTGATTTTTGTTGTTTGATGATGAAATATGAAATATATGTTTTAGATTAACATGTTTTGTATTGAATTTTTTGATGATTTTGTGTAATCAGGACTAAATTGCAATAATAATAATTTAAGGGACTAAAATGTGAAATAAATGAAATATATGGACTTGTATGAACACTAGGAATATTCAGCTAAACATGTAACACCCCAAACCCAGCCCGGACGTTATGACTGAATCTGGCGCGTCACATTGAAGTGTTTTAGCAAAAAAACCTTGTTTTCATTGAAAACCCTTCCCTAAAATATGAGACCTTGATAAACTTATAAAAACTCTCTTTTCAATCGCAAAAGATTGTTTAAAACATAAGATTTATGAAAACCTGACATTTTAAAATTTAGTTGCAGAAACATAGAAAAACATACTATGATTTAGGAAACTCATATTCAACTTCTTGTAATTACAATGCATAAAAATATCAATCCAAATAATAACCAAAAGGGAAGGCCTTATTACAATTCGGTCTGAAAATTTCTTAATAAACTAAAAACTTATATGCTTTTAAAAGGAAAACAAGTCCAAGTTGTCCTGCTAGCTAGCCACTCAGAGTCCCTCCAAACATCAAACCTTCTACTGAGCATCACCTGAGAAAAATAAAAGAGGGGGTGAGTTTTTGCAAACTCAGTGTGTACTACCCTCAACAAACATAAAGCAAACATCAACCACCGTAAAATCATACATGCAATGCAATACAGTGCAATCCCACCCCAATAATCCAAACGCTACACATCAACTCCGTCCCGCCATACACATCATGTGGGGATATAAATATCGACCCACCCAACCGATACATATCAATGGTAACCCGGTTGCGGAACTACCTTCATTCATATATTGGGCTTAAAAGCCGTCGGTGGATCCACGATTGTCAAGCAACCATGTGATCCTCATATACTTCCTCCGTTCCATAATTCCCAGCCTAGATGTAACCTAAGCAGAATATCGTATGTATGCAGCAGATATACATGTAACATCCATAAAACTTATATTCAACACATAGGGGTATTTTGGTCATTTTTTCCCTTAGGGGCATTTCGGTAATTTTTCCTTTATTACGGGTTTTTACTTACTTTGGCCTGTTAACAAATTCCGTGAGCTAAGATGAGCGAATACTATGCACCAGGTAGTATTCCAAAGAAGAGGAGGTGAGTCATTAAGACCGCTTAAGTACCAAGCTCTCTCTTGATTCAATCCTAGACATGCATATACCCGTTGCCACACCTTAACCCTATGACTTGTCTACGGTCTCATTTAATTAATTAAGTTTTATACAGTCATCATATACTAGGCCCAAAACCCCTTACAAAGCCCAGACAAATCCGCATACTTGTATATGGCCTACTAGGCCCAATCATATTTATATGGCCCATTAGGCCCAAATCACATTTATATGGCCCATTAGGCCCAAATCACATTCATATGGCCCATTAGGCCCAAATCACATTTATAGTCATGCTCACATTCGAATTTTCCATCACATAGCATCAATTATCAATTTTCGCCTATTATGGCCCAACAACCGATCGGGCCCATTAAGCCCATTCTGGCCCGATTGGCCAATTCACAGCCTAAGTTCATGGAATCACCTATGGGGCCTTAGATAACCTATTGGTTTCCCCCCTCACGAGTGTTCGTGCACTTGCAAGTCTGTTGTAGCCAAACTTTCAGCTTTTTGGTTTTTTGGCATTCGGGATTTGCCGATTTATTATGTGTGTGCAGTGTATGTACACACCTGGTAAGAAAGCGTGCTACGATCTTCCTAGCCAAAATCTCACCTTAACCTTACCTGAAATGCCAAGCCTTATTAGCTTTCCCTTGATCACTAACCACGAGTACTTTTCAAATCTGCATTAACCTTTATCGTTAAAAACATAATGGGTGACTTGTATCCAACATATGTCACCCTTTCTACTAAAGCCTATTCGGCCAACCCTTATTAAGTGAAGAACACTTACCAAAGTCTCACACCTGAGGAGCAAATCGGCAGGGATCCAAAAGACTAGGATTCGATACTAATCCTACCAAAACCGATTAGAAGAAGTGAGGAACAGAGTAATTGATACTTAGAAAAACCGATTGGAAGAACAAAGCACTTACACCAGGACTGATCGATTAGAAATAGTAGTGGCAGCACCAAGGGTATTCAGCCCTTGCGATTTGTATGGCAAAAATAGGGTTATTCAGCTCCAAGGGAAAAGAAAAGAAGAAGTCAGCAAGACTGAAAGTGAAGAAAAAAGATTTGAGTAAAGGAAGAATGGAAAATCGGCACAAGAACACAAAAGAAGAAAAAGGGATTTTCGGCTTTTGGATCTTGGAGAGAAAAAGAAAAAAAGGGTTTCTGGCAACAAGGTGAAGGAGAATTCAGCATTAGCCTGGCAACCCTACATTCGGCACCTATATATAGCCTCCATAGTCGAATTTCCCATGCCCAAAATCCCAATTCGGCTCCACCTCTTTTTCACTCCTCATCTCATAGTTTTTCTCCCTGATAACCTGTAATATCCCGAATTAGGGCCTAATCGGAATAGTGGTTTCGTGACCACAAATCCGAGATAGAAATAATTATTTTATAATTATTTTGAGGTTTATGATATGATTGCATGATTGTGTGAAAATTTTGTGAAGAAATTCTATGCATAAAATGCTTAATTTGAAGTTAGGGACTAAATCGAATAAGTTGCAAAACTTGCATTTTAGAAGTTTTTAGTATGAAATTGCTTTGAAATATTAATTAGGAGGTGTTAAATAGCAATTTGACCAATTTCTAAAATTTTGGACAAAAATGGGCTTGTATATGAAAATTTTCAAAGAAAGGTATTAAGGGCATTTTGGTCATTTGGATAATTAATGAAATAAAATGGGAAAAATGACACAAAATAGTCATCTTCCCCCATTTAGTTGCTGCGGAATGCTCTATCTCACCATAGCTAGGGTTTCTTCAACTTTCAAGCTTCATAGTAAGTGATTCTAAGCCCCGTTTTTAATGATTTTTACGTTTTGAGATCCCTGAGCTTCGATTAAGCTTATGTTAGCAATAATTTAACCTAGGTTTTATATTTGGAAAAATACCCATAGGTGAAATTTGTGTATTTTGATGTTTTATGATAGAATATGAGGTTTTAAATTATGTTAGACAACTTGCACTACTCGATTTTAAGCAAAAACGAGTAAAAGGGCTTAATCAGTAAAAATACCTAATAGTCACAAGTACATGTTAGAGTGAGAATTTGATGTTGCCATAGAAGGGAAAAGTGATCAGCATGTTGTAAAACATAAGAATAAGGAATAAAGTTTAATTCCGAGCCTAGGGGCAAAAATGTAAATATGCAAAAGTTTAAGGGTAAAATTGTAATTTTGCCAAAATTTGAATTAAGGATTAATTTGATAATGTGAGTATTAAATAAGCTAAATGTGTTATTTTAGATCAAGAAAGACGTAGAAACGACCCCAATCGAGGAAAAGAAAAGATTGTGGACTAAATTGCAAAATCTTTGTATTTTGGTACCAAGGTAAGTTCATGTGTAAATAATGTAGCATAATTGTTATTTTTAAGTCATTGATGTCAATTATGTGATATGTTGATTTTTATCATGAAATATATGCTTTGTGGTTAATTTCGAATAAAATGCAAATTATGTGAATTACTTGTTAAACATAATTGTTACCGAGTATTGGTTCCGGCATTCTACGGAAGACGGCAAGGATATGTGTTCGAGGAAAATCCCGTTTGAACCTTAGGAATAGATTAGGATACAAGTGACATGTCACTAGGATGGTTGAGCATCCGAACTCGTTGAGTTGAGTCCGAGTTCACTTATGGATGCGAACGCCCGAGCTCGTTGAGTTGAGTCCGAGTTCGCTTATGGGCGGGTTACATATAGTAGCTTGGCTACATATGTGGCACTTATGTGCGAAGTTTCCATGTATCCGAATTATATTCCGATGTGTTCAACGGGTAAAGTTCTACTCAAATGGAGGAATATTCGAGATGTAAAGAGACGTATTGGTAAGTGATGTGAAATGGATATTTTGGACAGTATGTATTTAACCCTCGGGTTGAGTATTGATACAATCACGATAAGGTAACAAGATGATGAAAAATGGTTAGAAATGTGATATGTGTTTTGGTGATGCATGCTAATGTTGTTTGGTATGATTGCTTTGTTATGTTACTTATTATTTGCATATGAACTTACTAAGCATTTATGCTTACTCCTCCTTCTTACTCATTGTAGTTTTGGACAAGCCACTCGAGAGTCGGGATAGGTCGAAGGATCACCACACTATCCTAAGAACTTTTCGGTAAATGGATTGTAAATTTAAGTATGGCATGTATAGCAATATACCTATTTTGTGTAAATGATCTTATGATATGGTGATGGAATGGTTGAGAAAATGTTTGATAATAATAATTTATGGAAATGGTTAGTTTAGATTATGTTTGATGTTATGGAAAGTTATTAAGATACTTAGTGCATGAAAACTCATAAAAAGGGATGAAATTTGCCATAAACAGAATATTGCAGCAACACTGATGTGAGTTTGAAAATTTACTAAAAATTATAGAAATTGAATTTGGTGATGAATTAAATATCAAATTGAAGCTTAATATATCTAGTTTCACATAAAACAAATGAAACAGGTAAAGGAATTATATGTTAGAAGATATTTGAATTTTAGTGAAACAGGGTCAGAGCAGTTTCTGGATCCCCTGTTTCAACTTTATAAATTCACCATAAATTTTACAGATATAAATAGGTGGTGTATTTTATATTCTCAGAATCCTTATTGAGTCTAGTTTCAGGAGAAACAAACCTCATAGTCATATTAATTTTATAAAGAGAGAAATGTGGTCCGTAGTAAACAGAGGTCAGACCAGTCAAGTCCTGAAACAGGGGTAACTTTAACTAATAAACTGTACTAATTGGCCCAACCAAAAATTCTAGAAAAAAATTAGTAGATAGGTATATGAGTCTAGATTCAGGAAAAATTTACAGATCTTGATTTTGAGTTTCGTAACTCGAGATATGATTTTTCTTGTGACTGTGACGCAAGTAGCTTGAAAGCTGTGAATGTAGAAACAAATATTTCAAAATTCTAAAAATGTTAAATTAAGCTTAGTAACACCTCATACTCGACTCCGGCGACGGTCTCGGGCGTGCGGGCGTTACATAACCCCTTAATCCCCTCCTCAAATTTCTCCTCTTATCACTCTCTACAGAGTTCATTCTATTGCCACCTCTGTCCAACTCTTAAGCAAAAATAAATCCCTCTTTTGTGTAAGGTGGGATTTGTACCCCATACCCCCTTGCCTTGCATTGCATGTGACGCCACTTGCCACTCCACCACAAGGCTTATTTGTGTCTAATTCTTCCTTCATTTATTCAAAAGCCCACCTACTTGCCGTCAAGGTTCTTTTAATTATGAACCCATAATTTCCTTTACCCCTAGGTTCGACTCAAACCTTAACTGAGACCTACTATCACATAATTAACACGTAACCGGGAATACTAAGCACACTTTTTATCAGAACCAAAAAAAGAAAGAAAAGAAAATTCAGGATTTCAGGATTTTTGGGGCGTTACAACTCTACCCCCTAAAAAAAATTTCATCCTCGAAATTTTACCTTATTCAAATAGTTGAGGATATTGCCATTGCATCGCTTTCTCAGGTTCCCAAGTATCCTCCTCAGCCTTGTGATTACGCCAAAGCACTTTGACTAATGGAACGGACTTCTTTCTTAGTACCTTAACATCATGTCCAATTATTTGTATGGGCTCTTCCTCGAAGGTTAGGTTTGGCCTGACCTCGATCTCCTCAACTGACACGATATGTGAAGGGTCCGAGCGGTACCGTCTTTGCATGGAGACATGAAACACGTCGTGGATTTGGCTTAGTTCAGAAGGTAATTCTAGCTGATAAACAACTGGCCCAATCCACCTTACAACCCGATATGGCCAAATGAACCTTGGGGCTTAGCTTTCCCTTCCGTCCAAACCTTCATAATGAACCTTGGGGCTTAGCTTTCCCTTCCGTCCAAACCTTCATACCTTCTTCCACGGAGAGACCTTAAGAAAAACTAAGTCCCCCACTACATACTCTATCTCTCGTTGTTTAAGGTCAGCATATGACTTTTGCCTATCCGAGGCCTCCTTCAACCGATCTCGAATCAATCTCACCTTATCCTCAGTATCTGCTACTAACTCAAGGCCCAAAACTCTCCGTTCGCCCAACTCCATCCAACATGTTGGAGTTCGACACCTTCTCCCATACAGTGCTTCATACGGAGCCATCCCAATGCTTGCTTGATAGCTATTATTGTACGCGAATTTGGCTAACGACAAATAGTCTTCCCAGCTACCTCTAAACTCAATCACACATCCCCTCAACATATCTTCCAATACTTGAATCACCCTTTCCGACTGTCTATCAGTTTGAGGGTGGAATGTCGTACTGAAGTTCAACCTAGTACCCAACACCTCATGCAGCTTGTTCCAAAATCGTGAAGTGAAACGTGGGTCCCTATCAGATATTATGGATACTGGCACTCCATGCAATCTTACAATCTCTGCCACATACAACCTAGCCAGCTTTTGTAATGAGTAATCGGTGCGAACCGGCATAAAATAGGCAGACTTGGTTAACTGATCCACTATAACCCATATCGAGTCTTTCTTAGTAGGCATCAAGGGTAGCCCACTAACAAAGTCCATAGTAATCCTTTCCTACTTCCACAGTGGAATATTTACTAGCTGAAGCAACCCCGAAGGCAACTGATGTTCCGCCTTCACCTTTTGACAAATTAGGCATTTGCTTACGAACTCCATAACATCGCGCTTAAGTCCAGGCCACCAATAAAGCTCAGGCAAATTCTGATACATCTTGTTTCTGCCAGGATACATAACATAAAGGCTGCTATGCGCTTCCCGCAGAATAGACTGTCTTAGATCATCGTCCTTTGGTATACACATTCTTCTACAGAAACACAACACTCCTTCACTATTTATCCCAAAGTCCGATGTCTCCCCATTCTCTACTTGTTTAATACGAGCACCCAAAGTCTCATCTACTAATTGCTTATTCCTTATCTGCTCGACCCACACCAGCTTTACTTGAAGCGCAGCTAACAAGCTACCATCATACAGCAAACATAAACGACCGAGCATAGCCCTCAAGTCTGACTTAACCCTAAGACCCAACGCGTCGGCTACCACATTCGCTTTGCCAGGGTGCTATTTAATCGTACAATCATAATCCTTCAATAATTCCACCCACCTACGCTGCCTAAGGTTTAGCTCCTTTTGGGTAAAGAGGTACTTCAAACTCTTATGGTCTGAATAAATTATGCATTTCTCCCCATATAAATAATGCCTCCATATTTTTAGCGCGAAAACCACTACAGCTAGCTCCAAATCATGGGTTGGGCAATTCACCTCGTGAGTCTTAAGTTGTCGTTACGCATACACAGCCACCTTTCCTTCTTAGATCAATACACATCCCAAGCCTACATGCGACGCGTCACTATAAACCGTAAATTCCTTCCTAGGCACTAGCTGAATCAACACAGGGGCCTCAGTTAAAACATTCTTAAGTTTTCCAAAACTCTATTGCTGCTTGTCCGTCCAAACAAACGTACCCCCTTCCTCAACAACTTAGTTAAAGGTGCAGCAATTACTGAAAAGCCCTCAACAAACTGCCTATAATACCCTGCCAAGCCCAGAAAACTTCAAATTTTCGATACCGACTTGGGTGTTTTCCGGTCTAACACCGCTTCAATTTTTCGGGGATCCACCTTAATCCCCCCAGCTAACACCACATGTCCTAGAAAAGCAACCTCCCTTAGCCAAAATTTGCACTTACTAAATTTGGCATACAGCTGCTTCTCCCTCAAAATCTGGAACAAAATCCTTAAGTGTGCATCATGCTCATCCTCATCTCTTGAGTACACCCAAATGTCATCTATAAAAACTACCACAAACCGATCCAAGTAGGGTTGGAAGACTCGATTCATAAGATCCATAAAAGCGGCAGGTGCGTTCGTCAGCCCGAATGGCATCACCAAGAACTCGTAATGCCCATAACAAATTTTGAAGGCTGTCTTATAAACATCTGTCTCCTTAACCCTCAATTGGTGATACCCCAAATATAGGTCAATCTTAGAGAAATAGAAGCTCCCCTAAACTGATCAGAAAGATCATCGATTCTTGGTAGAGGGTACTTGTTTTTAGTAGTTAACTTGTTCAACTGCCGGTAGTCGATGTACATTCGCAACAACTCATCTTTCTTCTTTATGAATAACACCGGTGCTCCCTATGGAGACACACTTGGTTGAATGAATCCTCGATCCAACAATTCCTGAATTTGTGCCTTCAGTTCTACCAATTCCTTTGGTGCCATCCGATAAGGAACGATGGACATCAGAGTCGTACCAGGTAACAACTCTATTCCAAATTCTACTTCCCTACTGGGTGGCAACCCAGGCAGCTCCTCAGGAAAGACATCAGGAAATTCCCTAACTGTTCTCAACTCCTTAACAATCGGGCTCTTAGCCTCCGTATCTCTAATATAAGCCAAATGGGCTTCGCATCCCTTTCGTAACAACTTCTCAGCCCTTAATGCCGAAATCACATTTGACAAATAATTCTGGCATTCACCAATCACTACCACCTCCTTATCTTCTGCCGTTCTTAACACCATTCACTTTGCAGCATAATCTAAGGTGGCTAGGTGTTTCACCAGCCAATCTATACCTAAGATTAAATCGAACTCACTAAACGGCAGTTCCATCAAATTTGCTAAAAGATAACCCCTTGGACTACTAAAGGTACCTCCCTAAATAACTTATTCACTCCCACTGACTAACCTAACGGACTTATCACAGTCATCCAATTCGCAGTAATTTCAAACACATCACCCAAAGGTTCAGTCATATTGCATGTAACATATGAATGCGTCGATCCAATATCAATCAATGCTATATAAGCTAACTCATATATAACGAACATACCCGTTATCACATCTGGGGCATCCCCGTCTTTCTAGCGACGAGCAGCATAAACCAAAGTTGGCTGCCTCATCTTAGCATGACCTGCATTTTCGCCTGGTAGTCCACGTCCACGTCTACTGTCGTTACCGCCCTTGGCCCACAACCCCTTAGCAGCAGCTGACCACCCCTTGGTGGCTGAGCACCATCTTGGCCCACGACTGGCACTCGACCTAGCATTCTAAGGCAATTTCTAATCCTATGCTCCATAGACCCACAAGCTAAACAAGCTCTCATCCTCTTCCAACATTCGCCTCCATGGCTTCTCCCACAATCAGCACAAGGTGGAACCCTTGGATTAACAGCAAGGGGCCCTGCTCTAACTAGCCCATTAACTCTGGCCCTAGCCCTAGGCCTCTGCCCAACACCAGGAGTCTCAGCCTCCTTTTTATTCTTACCTCTTTCTTTCTTCCGATTTAGGTGCTCAGTGCGCTTTACCTCCTCCGCTATCTTTGCTTTCTCCACCAATTTTGAGAAAACTCGCTCCCTTTATGGAGCTATCAATACCTTGAAGCTATCTCTAAGTCCATCCTCAAACTTAACGCAACGCTCATAGTCCGTTGCCACCATAACTCTTGCATACCTACTAAGGTGTAGAAATTTCGCCTCATACTCCGCCACATATTTGTTTCCCCGGGTCAAGTTCAGGAACTCCTTCCTTCTAGCATCCACATAACTCGCACCTACATACTTCCCTTGAAACTCAGTCTTGAAGAACTCCCATATGACCTGCTCAGGTTGGGTGCCCTCTTTCACTATTAGCCACCATTGGTAAGCTTCTTCCCTAAGTAGTGGCACCGCCCCTTTCAACTTTTGTTTAGGTGAACAGTCCAAGTCCTCCATTATCCTTTCAGTGGCCTCCAACCAGTATTCTGCCACGTTAGGAGCCACACCAGCCAGGCCCTTAAAGATCTCAGCCGCATTTGAATGAAGTCATTCCAGAATGGACGCCCGATTTCTCGTGTCATTATTGGGCCCAGCGACCTTTTCCAAAATCCTCAGTATTGCCTGCGACAATGCATCTTCTCCCGTGGCCCGATCATACAGTCTATTCCCAGCCACCGGTGAGGCTGGAGTCCCATCTACTCCAATATCGAGCATATGGCCTGATGTCGATGATTTAGCCCTAGCACTTTCGCAGCCTTGGCCACGTCCTCTTGTACCTCTTCTCGCATTCATCGTCGATTCACGTATTTTCTGGATTAAAAATTTTATGAAGTTTTAGTTAGTTTCAATAATTAACCGATGGCTTATGAAAGTCTTAAAAAGAGAAAAGTGTTCTCGAAAATCCTCTACAGTTTCAAGATCGTACGGGCTTCAGTTCCACTCTATCATAATCATCTAAAGTAGCTTTCTAACAATCGACTGCATATTAATTTAAAAAGGCTTAAGAATAAAAGAACTTACTTGGTTCGACGTCGGAGACTCGGTGTGCTGCTCAACAAGATTTCCCTTTTTCCAAAACATTGTGATCCAAAATTTTTTTAAGTAGAAAAAGAAACCAAATAATAAGGCCCACTCACAGCCCAAGTTTTGCCATCGAGCTCTGATACCACTAAATGTAACACCCCAAACCCGTCTCAGACGTTATAGCCAAATCTGGCGCTTTACATTGAAGTGTTTTAGCGAAAAACATTATTTTCATTGAAAACCCTTTCTTAAAATATGATACCTTGATAAACTTATAAAAACTCTCTTTTCAATCACAAAAGCTTGTTTAAAACATATGATTTATGAAAACCTATCATTTTAAAATTTAGTTGCAGAAAAGTAGAAAAACATAATATGATTTAGGAAACTCATTTTCAACTTCTCGTAATTACAACGCATAAAAATATTAATCCAAATCATAACAAAAAGGGAAGGCCTTATTACAATCGGGTTTGAAAATTTCTTGATAAACTAAAAACTTATATGCTTTTAAAAGGAAAACAAGTCCAAGCTGTCCTACTAGCTGGCCACTCAGAGTCCCTCTAAACATCGAACCTTCTACTGAGCATCACTTGAGAAAAATAAAAGAGGGGGTGAGTTTTTGCAAACTTAGTGTGTACTACCCTTAACAAACATAAAGCAAACATCAACCACCGTAAAAACATACATGCAATGTAATATAGTGCAATCCCACCCCAATAATCCAACCGCTACACATCAACTCCGTCCCTCAATACACATCATGTGAGGATATAAATATCGACCCACCCAACCGATACACATCAATGGTAGCCCGATTACGGAACTACCTTCATTCATATATTGGGCTTAAAAGCCGTCGGTGGATCCACGATTGTCAAGCAACCATGCGATCCTCATATACTTCCTACGTTCCAAAATTCCCAACCCAGATGCAACCAAAGAAAAATATTGTATGTATGCAGCAGATATACATGTAACATCCATAAAACTTATATTCAACACATAGGGGTATTTTGGTCATTTTTGCCCTTAGGGGCATTTCGATAATTTTTCCTTTATTGCGGGTTTTTACTTACCTTGGCCCATTAACAAATCTCGTGAGCTAAACTGAACGAATACTATGCACCAGGTAGGATTCCAGAGAAGAGGAGGTGAATCATTAAGACTGCTTAAGTACCAAGCTCTCTCTAGATCCAATCCTAGACATGCATATACCCGTTGCCACACCTTAACCCTGTGACTTGTCCACGATCTCATTTAATTAATTAAGTTTTATTCAGTCATCATATACTAGGCCCAAAACCCCTTACAAAGCCCAGACAAATCCACATACCTGTATATGGCCCACTAGGCCCAATCATATTTATATGGCCCATTAGGCCCAAATCACATTTATATGGCTCGCTAGGCCCAAATCACATTCATATGGCTCATTAGGCCCAAATCACATTTATAGTCATGCTCACAGTCGAATTTTCCATCACATAGCATTAATTATCAATTTTCGCCTATTATGGCCCGACAACCCATCGGGCCCACTAAGCCCATTCTGGCCCGGCTGGATAATTCACAGCCTAGGTCCATAGAATCGCTGATGGGGCCTCAAATAACCTATCAGTTTCCCCCCTCACGAGTGTTCGCGCACTTGAAAGTCTGTTGTAGCCAAACTTTCAACTTTTTGGCTTTTCAAAATTTTGGGATTTGCCAATTTCTTATGTGTGTGCAGTGTATGTACACACCTGGTAAGAAAGCGTGCTACGA
Organism: Gossypium longicalyx; assembly: GCA_025698465.1. Classification (NCBI taxonomy): domain Eukaryota; kingdom Viridiplantae; phylum Streptophyta; class Magnoliopsida; order Malvales; family Malvaceae; genus Gossypium; species Gossypium longicalyx. The sequence goes on from CM047002.1 coordinate 83,065,905, forward strand.
TCTTCCTATCCACGAACCTACAATCGATATCACTCACACACTTGGTAAGAAAGCGTGTTGCGATCTTCTTAGCCACGAACCTACAATCAATATCACTCAAGAATTAATCTCACATACTTATCGAATACTTTACCAAAAGCTGAAATCTCACATTAACCTTACTTGAAACGCCAAGCCTTATTAGCTTTCCTTTGATCACTAACCACGAGTACTTTTCAGATCTGCATTAACCTTTATCGTTAAAAACATACTGGGTGACTTGTATCCAACATATGTCACCCTTTTCTACTAAAGCCTATTCGGCTAACCCTTACTAAGTGAAGAACACTTACCAAAGTCTCACACCTGAGGAGCAAATCGGTAAGGATCCAAAAGGCTGGGATTCGATAATAATCCTACCAAAACCGATTAGAAGAAGTGAGGAACAGAGTAATTGATACTTAGCAAAATTGATTGGAAGAACAAAGCACTTACACTAGGACTGACCGATTAGAAATAGTAATGGCGGCACCAAGGGTATTCGGCCCTTGCAATTTGTATGGTAAAAAGAGCATTATTCGGCTCCAAGAAAAAAGAAAAGAAGAAGTCGACTAGACTGAAAGTGAATCAAAAAGATTTGAGTGAAGGAAGAATGGAAAATCAGTACAAGAACACAAAAGAAGAACAAGGGATTTTTGGCTTTTGGATCTTGGAGCGAAAAAGAAAAAAAAGGTTTTTGGCAACAAGGTGATGGAGAATTGGGCATTAGCCTGGCAACCCTACATTCGGCACCTATATATAGCCTCTATAGCCGAATTTCCCATGCCCAAATTCCCAATTAAGCTCCACATCTTTTTCACTCCTCATCTCCTAGTTTTTCTCCCTGATAACCCCTTAATCCCCTCCTCTAATCTCTCCTCTTATCACTCTCTACAGAGTTCATTCCAATGCCACCTCTGTCCAACTCCTAACCAAAAATAAATCCCTCTTTTGGACAAGGTGGAATTCAAACCCCATACCCTTTTGCCTTGCCTTGCATGTGACGCCACTTGCCACTCCACCACAAGGCTTCCTTGTGTCCAATTCTTCCTTCATTTATTCAAAAGCCCACCTACTTGCTATCAAGGTTCTTTTAATTATTAACCCATAATTTCTTTTACCCCTAGGTTCGACTTAAACCTTAACCGAGACATACTATCACATAATTAATACTTAACCGAGAATACTAAGCACACTTTTTATCAGAATCGAAGAAAGAAAAAAAAAGAAAATTCGAGATTTTAGAATTTTTGGGGCATTACAAAACATGGGTATCTTGAAATTTTGTATATTTTGTGTTTTGTGCAATAGGGACTAAATTGTAAAAGAGTGTAAATGTTAGGGGTAAAATGGTAATTTAACCATTTACGTGTTTTTGGACTAAATTGAATGAAAATATGTTTGAATTAGCTTAATTTGAATATGTTTAGATCAAGAACCAAAGAAATCAGATTTGGATCGGGGGACAACGAAAGTTGTCGACTAGCTGTCCCGTTCCGTTTTATATCGTCCGAGGTAAGTTTATAAGCAAATAGACATAATTAATTTTAATTAAATGCAAAGTATATATGCTGAATTGAAACATATGAAATTATAAATGCAATAGCCGAATGTTGTTAAGCTTGGCAACTATGTTATGACTTCGTTTCAATCGAGTTATCACATCCGAAAGCCCCGTATGAACCTTAGGAATAGTTAGGATACATATGTCATGACATAGGATTCCGATATATGTGTGCGAGTAAGACCATGGCATTGATATGTGATTCTGATATATGTGTAAAAGTAAGACCCTGTCTGGGACAGTGGTATCAATATGTGGCTACATGTAAAACCACGTCTAGGGCTTTGGCATTGTACAATGTTTGTGATTAACTAAGTGTCCTATCCAACTCCAAATGGTTCATCGGGCAAAGGTAAATCGTGTACGGATGTGTAAAATGAGCTAAATGGCCAGGTATGAATTAGCTTGTTGGCTACTAGTAAAAAGGTAAGTATATAACTTGATATTTGCTACAAGTCATGTGTTATGCTAATGTGGAATAAATGTGAGATTGGTATGTGTATTCGGCCTTGTGATTAAATAAATTGAGTATTAATGAAATGATTCCTAACTATGTGTATATGTGAGACCATGTATATTCAGTCATATATCAATTATAGGAATATAAAGTTATATTATGATATATGAGATTGTGTATTTGAGAGTATGTGGATTAGGTTTTTATAATGATTATTGGCTAGGAAAATTGAATGTTAAAATGTTAATTTGACCATATAGATATTCAGCCAAGGTGATATGTGTGAAAATATATCCATAATGAACTTTATATATTCGTGATTGAATGTAGTAACAATGATATAATTTGATTTAGTTCAGTTGAATAGATAATATTATTGAGTTGTTTATTTGCTTATGACTTACTAAGCTAAGATAGCTTACTGTGTGTATATTTACTTCTGTTTTATAGATTTTGGATTCAAGTTACGAGCTCGAGGATCATCAGCAAAGTCCATCATAATATATACTGTTTTGGTATTTAATAAGTTGAACTCGAATTATGGCATGTATAGGCTGGAACATACTTTTGAAATGTTGGATTTTGGTTATGTATATTATAAGCCATGTGAAAATGGCTTAACTATCTTGCTTGAAATCGGTTATGTTTAATTATGGTTTGTGTTAATTTTAGTTATAATATTAGGTGCTATGGTTGAATGTTATTTGTGATATGCGTTTTTCTGCATTGAAGTTGATTGTGAGCTGGATGTAGTTTGAATGATTCGGCCATGATATATTGGTAAGTATGAATATATTTGTTATGTTACTTTTGGTTGACATGCTTCGGTTATGACTTGTAATGATAGTAATAACCTCATTTGGTTGACAAGTATATTCAGTTAAATAATAGTAAGAGATATTGATTATAAATGATTATTAGTTCGGCACATATATATATTTTCATGTAAATTGCGGTAGTTTATATTGATAAGGGATGTGTTATTATTTGGTCTTGTATTAAACTTATGTTAAGATTATATTCAAGGTATATAATGTTTATAAAGTTGTTTATGTGTCTCTGCTACATAATATATAATGGTTATTAAATGAACTAACTATATCACCTACTAGTTAGGTGACAAGTAAGATACGTGCATAGGGTATATTCGGTATTCCCTTATGGTTTGGAATAATGATATGCAAAATTCATGATTTGTTCATTATGGTAGGAGATATATGCTAATTTAATCAGATATGCTTTGTTAGTTGAACTTATTTATGTATATGTATAAGTGCACTTATACTATGGTTGATATATGAGTAAAATCGAATAATATTTGTTATTATGTTTCGGTTTGTTTTGGAAATGCATATGCATATATCATGCTTATATGATTTGTAAAATAGGTACAATTGATGAAGATAGATATTTAGTGCGTGTTGGGTATGTATTGATAGTAAAATGGTTAATTAATAAGAAACATATATAAATATTTGTATGCAGATGTGCATTTGGTAAATTTTTAACTTAAGTTGAATGATGGAGTTTATATTACTTAAATGTTTAGTGAAATATTATTCATTATTTGTGAAATTGATAATGCCATATATGCTAAGAGACCTAATGTCTTGTAATATGACTTAATTGGTTAAACCTGCGCATGTATAGAATTAAGAAATAAAATCTTTAATTTTTATTTTCGTATTCGCTTATCATTAAAGTGATTAACCTGTGATTTGTATATGTAATATGCTTATATTTAATTAGTTACAAGCTTTACATGTATATAAGAATATGACTTGTGATAATATGAGAATGTTCGAAACTGTGTTTATGTTCAGTAATGCCTTGGGACCCTAGTCTGGCGACGGATACGGGTTAGGGATGTTACATTTTATTGGTATTAGAGCTACGGTTTAGTCAGTTCCAGGACTAACGTAGTGTGTGTGAGTCTAGCTATACATGCGATATTATATACTGCGATAGTATGATGACTTCTGACATTTGAAAATATGTTTTCATATAGTAAATGGATCCTGACAGAGCTGTAGCTGATGATGTTGAGAGTGTAGCGCCTGCTCCTGCGCAAGGGACAATGCTGGTTGATTCTCGTCCGATTTCGAGTAACCAGGAAGGAGAGGCTAGACAAGCTTTTTACCATATAATGAATGACTGGTTTACTCAGTATATCCAAACTAACCCGCTTGCACAACAACCTCCACCCCTGATTAATCCATCTTCGATACCTGTTGTACCTCAAGTAAGTGATCCGTTGAGATTGTATAAGCCACCTGTTGATAAAATCAGAAGACATGGGGCTGAAGAGTTTAAAGCTACCGATGATGATGATGCTGAGCGGGCTGAGTTCTGGCTTGATAATACTATCCGTGTGTTTGATGAGCTATCATGTACCCCAGATGAATGTTTGAAGTGTGCCTTATCTTTGCTTCGAGACACAACATATCACTGGTGGAATACCCTAGTATTAGTGGTTCCGAGAGAGCGAGTGACCTGGGAATTCTTCCAGACTGAGTTTCGTAAGAAGTATATCGGTCATAGATTTATTGATCGAAAGTAAAAAGAATTTCTGGAGCTGAAATAGGGTCGGATGACCGTGACAGAGTATGAGCGAAAATTTGTGAGACTCAGTTGGTATGCCCGAGAGTGTGTTTCCACCGAAGCCATAATGTGTAAAAGATTCGAAGATGGGCTGAATGAAGACATTAAACTGTTAGTTGGCATACTTGAGATAAAAGAGTTCGTGGTACTGGTTGAGCAAGCCTACAAAGCAGAAGAGCTCGGGAAAGAGAAAAGAAAAGCTGACTTTGAAGCTAGAGATGCACGCAAAAGAACATTCGGTAAGTCATTCCAGTCGACATCAAAGAAGTTCTGAGATGATTTCAGTCATTCTAGAGCCACTTCGAGTTACTCTAGATGGGATCATAATAGACCACCTATGAGCTCGAGAGCTACCTCAGTAACTAGTGTGAGAAATGTCAGATAAAATCAACCCGAGTGTAAACATTATGGTAAACGACATCCCGGAAGTTGCAGATTACATGACCAGGCTTTTTTTAAATGTGGATTGATGGATCATTATATACGAGATTGCCCAAGGCTAGCTGAAGAAAATCTAGTGTAGAACACGAGATCGGGTAATACTGCGGCTCGGGGTAGACCACCCAGAAATGCGGGTAATACGAGTGGTAGTCAGAGAGGGACTAAAGATACAATAGTCAAATCTAAGGCTCGTGCACCTTCCAGGGCCTATGCTCTTCGTGCACGAGAATAGGCTTCATCCCCAGATGTTATTATTGGTACATTCACTCTTTATGATACTAATGTAATTACATTGATTGATCCAGGTTCTACTCATTTTTATGTGTATGAGACATTAGTATTCAGCAAGACTCTGCCTGTTGAGTCTACTAAGTTTGTGATTAAAGTGTCAAAACCCTTGGGCTGGTGTGTTATGGTTGACAAAGTGTGTAAGAACTGTCCCTTGATGGTTCGAGATTCGTGCTTTCCGGTTGATTTGAAGCTATTGTCATTTGATGAGTTCGACATAATTTTGGGTATGAACTGGTTGACTTTGCATGATGCTGTTGTAAACTACAAAAGAAAGACTATTGATTTACGGAGCCAGAATGATGAGATTGTTCAGATTGAATCTAGTGATTTGAAAGGGTTACCAGTAGTGATTTCTTCGATGTTAGCTCAAAATTATGTAATAAAGGGCTGCAAAGCTTACTTTGGGTATGTGCTTGATATTCAAGTGGCCAAAAGAAACATTGAATCAGTACCTATTGTGTACGAGTATCCGGATGTGTTTCCTAAAGAATTATTGGGTTTGTCACCTATTAAGGAGGTAGAGTTTGGTATTGAGTTAACGCCTGGGACGACTCCGATATCCATAGCTCCGTACAGAATGACACCTACAAAATTAAAAGAATGACGTTTCATCGAAAACTCGTATCATATTCTCTAACTAGAATTCAGCTCTCTCAGCATCATCATTGGTAGTAGCATGGAACTCTTTGGCCCCATATTTTCTAATTTTATCAATAGGTGGCTTACTCAACTAAATCGAATTAGCTTGTGGCATGACAGGAACTTGTGGAGGATTTAACGGGGGTGAAGGTTGTGGCACAGCCAGATTGGTTCTAACATACTGAGTGAACCAATCATTCATCATTAGGTAAAAGGCTTGCTTAGCCTCTCCCGTATGACTACTAGTAGAAGGTCAATAATCAAGTGGCGTTGTCCGTTGATCAAAGGCAGGCGCATAACTTTCAACATCATCAGCAACGACTCGTTCGGGATCCATTACTATATGAAAAACACATTTTGCTTGTCAGGATTCATCACACTATCATAGTTCGTATATATGGCATGTATAGCTAGACTCTCACACACTACGGTAGTCCGAGAATCGACTAAACTGTAGCTCTGATACCAACCAAATGTAACACCTCTAACCCGTATCCGTCGCCAGACTAGGGTTAACAGGCATTACCGAAAATTTCAGAACATTTATCAATCATTCCACAACTTTAATCATATATCATCATATCATAGCAATTTATACACATATAGTCCCATTAGAAGGTCTACGAAACCTTAAACATGCTTTAGGAAGGGGTCGAGACTAAACTGAGTACATACAAAATTTTTCAGAAACTTAACAAACTTTCAAAGTTATAGAGGTCACACGCCCTTGTGAATAGGCCGTGTGCCTCACACGGCATTAGACACTAGGCCAAGTCAAATTAGGGCATACATACTAACTTATTCACACGGCCACAAGACACGTCCGTGTGACTTGACCGTGGTCGAAACTGACCTGAGTCACACGGCTAGCTACACGGCTGTGTGCCTTGGCCGTACTCAAGACTGACTTTAAATTGTAAGACTACTCCAAGGGACACAAGGCCGTGCAACATGACCATGTGTCGTACACAGCTGAGACACACACCTGTGTCTTTGCCCGTGTAGACAAAATAGGCCATTTGAAAATCCAATTTGCTACCTAATTTGGGTCATACCTACAAGCATAAAACCAAGCACATTTGCACCATAATTTCAACCAATTACAATCACAAAACATACATCTTTCATATCATATAATTACCAACCAATTTTCATTCTTATCATCCAATCTAACACATACCAAAATCACATACCAAACTTATTCATTCATATATCAAAATCATACCATTTCCATAACTAATTCACATAACTAACTTACCAAATTAACCATTACTCACTTGGCCATTTATGCACATCAAAGCATACTATTTTAATCCTAGCCTATACATGTCATACTTTGATATATACATTTTTAAAAGGGTACCAAAATTAAGTTTGATAGTGTGGTGATGATCCTCGGCAATCCCCAAGCTCCCGGTAGCTTTGATATCTATTAAACAATGTAAACACACACAAAATAAGCTTTCAAAAGCTTAGTAAGCCATATACAAATAAACTTATCATTTTAAGCACATAAGCATCATAAAATACATATACTCCATTGCCAAATACTGTGGCAAACCACATAGTTCATATACATTTCACATAATACCAATTCATTTGCACATATAGCATACTTCTCATACTTATATCACATATCAAAAGATCATATTCATACTCACCTTACAATGTCAAATTCCATGTACAGTTCAAACGTACCTAAATCAGATATGCATTCACATAGTTATTCATTTCTCAGAATGCTCGTTGAACCATATGGAATCAAATAGGATATGCGTATAGCTCAACGTCCGAGACGTGGTCTTACATGTAATCAAATACCGAGGCCACTGTCCCAGATAGGGTCTTATATGAAATCAAATACGGTGCCAATGTCCCAGACATGGTCTTACATGTAAATCCCAAATCGAAGCCAACGTCCCAGACGTGGTCTTACACAATAACACATATCGGAATCCTATGTCATGACATATGTATCCTAACAATTCCTATGGTTCATACGGGATTTTTCAGACTTCGTCGCATTATCGAAACTATCTTAGATTTCACATATTCATCTCCAATAGCCATTCATCACAATTCATTAACATATAAGCAATAATAATTCAAGTCAAACACATTTATTTGTATATCGACTTACCTCGTATGAGAATGAACAGACGAAATTGACTACTTAATGACTTTCGACTTTCCTCAATCTAATTCTGTTTTCTTTAGTTCTTGATCTATATAAATTCAAATTTAACTCTTGTATTCAAAAAATTATCCAATTAAATCCACATACACATATTTAGGGAATTTTACAAATTATCCCTTATATTTTTACATTTTAATACTTTAGTCCCTATTTCATAAAATCACAAAATACACATAAGTTCATATTACCCATGCTTAGACGAATATTACTTTAGCTCATATAAGCCCACATATTCCATTTATTTCACATTTTAACCCCTAAATTTCTCATTTTCACAAATTAATCCAAAATACTCAAATTCATCAAAAATCCCAATACAAAAACATAGTAATCTAACACATATCTTTTATTTCCTATCATCAAACTTCATAAAACTCACATTATCAACAATGGTACATCTTAAAATCATAACCAAATTCAGAAATTGAGGCATGGGCTTGAAAGATTACTAAGCAACGATCACAAAAACATAGAAATTATTAGAAACCGAGTCAAAACCATACCTAATTCAAAGCATAATAGTGTCGAACATGAAAGATCTTCCAACCCTAAACTTTCTTTGTGATTTTCAGCCAAAAGGATGAGTAATAAGCTAAATTTTTTTTATGTTGGTTTTATTTAATTATCACTTATTTGATAATTTACTAATATGCCTTTAATTAATCATTAATAATAAACATATAATTCATGGTCATAAATGTCCATTAACCTTTTAATGGCATAATAACCTTATAAGGACTTTACAAAAAAAATCCATAGCAAGTAGGCGCTTATTCATGTAGCACACAACTTTTATATTTTCTGCGATTTAGTCCTTTTATCAAATTGAGCATACAAATGATCAAATTTTTATACGAAACCTTCCTACATGCTTAAAAACATACTGTAAACACAAAAAATAATATTAAAATATTTTTTGACTTGGATTTGTTGTAACAACCCGAATTAGGGCCTTGTCGGAACAGTAGTTTTGGGACCACAAATTTGACAAAATAAAATTTTATTTTTTATATTTTTTTGGTCTACAATTTCATGGGATGATTTCGTGAAAATTTCGTTCCAAAATTTTGACGTTTGGGCACTCAATTTGGTCAAAAGAACTAAATTGTAAAAAGTGTAAAAGTTGAGTTCTACATGTTAGAAGTGTCTAATTGTTATGAAATTTTAAATTGGAGGCCCTTAAATTGTAATTAGACCATTGGATAATTTTTTGGACAAAAATGGACATGAAATGGGTGAAATAAAATATTTTTAAGTTAGGGGCATTTTAGTAATCTAGTAATTAAAATGAATTAAAAACAAAATTAAAAGCCAATTTTTGTCCATCTTCTACCCCATGGCTGAAACTTGCATGGAGAATACATAGCTAGGGTTTTTCAATCTTTCAAGCTCGATTGTAAGTCCGTTCTAGCCCTGTTTTTAATGATTTTTACGTTTTTGAAATCCTCGTAACAAGATCTACTCATTTCTACCCATATTTTGAGCTAGGGTTTGTGTTTAAAAATTTTCCCATGGATGAAATGCATGTGTTTTGATTTCTAATGGTAGAATATGAATGATTAGTGTGTAATAAATGACTTTTACTAAGTGATTTTCAGTGAAATTGTCAAAAAGGACCGTTTTGTAAAAGTTACAAATTTGTCATAAAAGTTTGATTTAGTGGAAACTAGGGGCTGCTACAGTTATGAAAATGATTCGACTAGGCATAAAATGTAAGGGAATTGAATAAAAATCATTTTACGAGCCTAGGGGCCAAAGTAAAAATATGTGAAAGTTTAGGGGTCAAAATACAAATTTGTAAAAGTATGATTTTTGGACCCATATGAATAATGTGACTAATTATTATGCTAAATATGGTATTATAGGTCAAGGAAAATGAGATTCGGGCATAGATTGGAAATGAATGAGATTATAGACTAAATTACAATATATAGTTGTACTCGAACCCGAGGTAAGTTCATGTGATTTTAATAATGCAATATTGTATTTGAATGCTAATGCTTCGCTATTACACGAGTTGTAAGTATATATATGTGAATAATTTGATATTATGTGATTATTTTGATGATATAACATGTTCTTGATGTTTTTCTATTATGATGAAAATATTGCAATCCCATGTGATTATGAGATATTGCCAGGTGAATGAAGCCACAATTCGAGTACGTCCGGTAAAGGTTTGGAAGTTTGATGGAATATGATGTTTCTTTGGAATGAGTAAGTTTTATGTAAATAATATTTTGATTCTTTTTATGTTATTATATTTTGTTATTATATGAGATGTGGCTGTCTATAGAATGATGAATTGATGTAAAATATGAATCGGAATTGACTAATACAAGTTAGTAAAATGTTGAAAAGTGAAGAATTTCCCAATTGAACCTTTAGAATAGAAGAGATACAAATGATCCACTATGAGTCACTTGTGTAGTACTAAGTGCAGGCTACTACATGTATCAAATGGTTAAGTCACGTGTAGTACTAAGTGCAGGCTATTACGTGTACCAGATTGATAGGTCGCATGTGTAGTACTAAGTGCAGACTACTATGCGTACCCGTTAACTTCGATCACATGTGTAGTACTAAGTGCAGACTACTATGTGTATCAGATGGTTAAGTCACATGTGTAGTACTAAGTGCAGGCTACTACGTGTACCAGATTGATAGATCGCATGTGTAGCACTAAGTGCAAGCTACTATGCATACCAGAGAGCTTCGGCTACAAGGTTGGTATATGCACAGGCCACCGGGTATCTGTTATTATTCCGATGAGTTCAACGAAAAATTTACTAAGTGAAAATGCATATGTACATGACTATGTGATGAATAAGTGCAAGTATATCTATGTGAAAAGTTGTGAGAAATGTGCTCGATAGTTGAGCAAATCTTTTGGTAAGATAGAATGGAGTATGTGAAATCATGTAAAAGTGAAATTTTGTAATAAAACAATTTCGAAAAGTAGCAGTTGTGTGACTTTGAAAAATCACCAAAAATGGTAAAAATTGAATTATAGGTTGAATAAGATAGGAAATTAAATTTTAATGAGTCTATTTTATCATAAAAGAAACGATGAAGGAAAAAGAATTTCGTATTCTGTGATAATTGGATTTTTGCGAGACAGGGTTAGAATGATTTGGGAATCCCTTATTCTGATTTGGGAAAATCATTAAAAATTGTACAAAACTAATTATGGGTCATAATTTGCATGCTTAAAATATTTAATGAGTCTATTTTAAAAAGAAATTGATGGGGACAACATCCAAGAGCTGTACCATGAGATAAATAATTTTTAGTGAAGAGAGGTCAGAACTGTCAGAAAGTGAAACAAGGGTATTTTTAATGAATAAACTGTGCTTATTGGCTAGACTAAAAATTTTGAAAATTTTATAGTAAGACGATATATCAGTCTAGATTCAGAGAAAACTAACGGATCTTAATTGGGAGTTTTGTAACTCCAGATATAAATAAATTAGTAACTATGACATGAGAAAACAACATGACCAGAAAATCAGCAAAAGTGTAATTATGATTACATTTTCATGGAATCATGTTGATAATTTGCTTATTATTTTCATATGGACTTACTAAGATTTAAGCTTACTCCCTCCTCTCCTTTCCTTAGTGTTCTTTGGTCAGCTCGGGGTTGGAAACTGTCAGAGGTAGCATCACACTATCAAGCCAACAACTCTGGAGTATTGTCATATGTGTATTAAATACTTTCAAGTGAGTGGCATGTATAAGGACTAGTTTTTATGTTAGATGTTGTTATGATTACCCAAATGTATCGGCTTATATTGATTTATTGTATATGGCCATGAGATGTGGCTTAAATGGTTATGGCTTGTAAGCCTAATTATTCTTGCTATGTGTTAATGTTTGTGATGTGTTTATAATTAGTTGTTATGAATGATTAGTATAACAGATGTACATGATGAATGCTCTAAGACCATTCGAGGTGGTCCTAGCCATGGAATGAATGTGTGGCATGGTAGTAAGTTGATAATGATTAAATACGGACAATTCTAGAATGTGAATTGGAATGTCTAACTTAGTGTAACATGAGTATAGGTAATAAACACATGTATGACAACATGTAAATTCTTTAACAGAATTTTACTGAAGGATGATTAACCATTAAATTGATGTTATAATGTGTGTCTATAATATGTATAAGTATGAGAGAGAATTAAGGACAACATAAGGGTTGGAAAATAGCCTAAGTGTTGGCTACACAGGAAGAGACACGACCATGTGTCTCAGCCTTGTAGAGGACACGACTTTGCACACGGGTGTGTGGCTTGGCCGTGTGGGTCAATTTGTTTTGTTGACGTCATAAACAAAGAGTTACACGGCCTGAGGACACGGGCGTGTTGAAGACACATGAGCATGTCCCTGTGTCCACACGGGCGTGTGACCCTGTTTCATGAAAATTTCTCTAAGTTTTCCCAGAGATTACTAAAGTCCTCGATTTAGTCCCGAACCACCCTGATGTATGTTTTAGGCCTCGAATGCCTGTATAAGGGACGATTTACATGTGTTTGAAAAGTTTTAATTTGGATGAAATTTTATGGCACACTTTTGCATGTTTGTGAATGTTTAAGTTCGGTAACGCCTCGAACCCTGTCCCGACTTCAGATACGGGTAAGGGGTGTTACATTTAGTTGTATCAGAGCTATGGTTTAGTCGGTTCTCAGACTAACCTAGCATGAATGAGATTCTAGCTATACATGCCACTAATTCATGATAGTATGATGTCTCTCGACGTGAATGAGAAGCATCTTGTTTAGACAGAGGTACTATCCAACCGAGCTACACTGACCATGTTAAATGTGAAGCTAAGGTATCCGGGTAAAGTACAGCTATGATGAGCCTAAATTTAGAAAAGTATGAATAAAAGTTCATGTCATGTATGTGACAACATGTGAGATAAAAGTTTATGTTACGAGGAATACTCATGCTTGTTTGATATTCATATTATGTTGTGCACTTGACTTGTTTGATTAAGTGAATGCTATAAAAAGAAATTCATAAAGGTATGAATAAAGGTTTATAATATCATGTTACGGATAAAAATGTCATTTTCCTGATTGGACGTTGAGTGTTGATGAATTTTAACGATATCTTTAAATAAGACAAAGGATTATAAAGTAATGAACTTATTTACGTTAAATTGATGGATTAATTCATATGAATGTAATGATATATATATGATGAAGTGCCAGATAAAAGTTTTGATTGTGACATACTTATCCATGTTTGTTTGGCCCTCATAAGATGTTATGTGCATGACTTGTTTGATTGATTGAATGAATGGGATAAGTAAAGTTATTCAGAATCCATAAAATGTATGCATAAATGCACTGGTTTAAATAAGATAACTAAAAAGTTCATGTCATACGAATGTGAATAATAGTTTGCCTGAAGTGGATGATATGTTTGTGAAAATGTTACAATGATGATGAAATAGTGTTATATGTTTATGTGTATGATAGACGAGTTAGGGACCTTACGACCCCACCCCCTTACCAAAGTGGTGTTTTGTAAAGGATTTTATAAGATCGGTGTTGAATAAGCTCACAAGTATGAGACCAAAGAGTTCAGCTGTAGAATGATTATAACTATGATAAGTGCAATGATAAGTAAAGACAGAGCTAGTAAAGTGCAATGTCGAGAAACGTATTAACTGGAATTTCTTCAGAACCAATCTTCTTTAATGAAAATCTTAATGTGGGATTTGTAATAACAAAAATAGTTGGAGGAATAAATCTTGACATGTAAGATATCAAAATGTGGTAATTATAGTAAACATATTATGACTGTCTCTCTTGAGGTACTCTATGAGTTCATTTACTCTCGAAAGTATTACTGAGGCTATCTATTTTCAGATAAATTGTTATCATACGAAAATGTTTTCTAATCTTGGAATAAGACAAAAGTATTGATAGTCTAACTGGTATATAATCTGTATTGCTCTATTTTCCCTCTGGCATTCTATTACGTTCCGTCTGTTGGAATTTTATGAGATAATGTACCTAATGTTATGATTTTGTTCCTTCTAATGGATGCTTTGTTCAATATATATATGGGAAGGTACATTATCCTTGTTGCATTTAGTTCCAGTGGGCTTGAATGATGTATTCTTCTGGATGTCTTTCTTCTGGGAAATTATCAAAATCTTCCATATTTTCTTACCAGCTTTGTTCTGGGTCTTTCATTATGATATTGTATCTTGGATTTCCTTATCTTAGGTTTCTCTATATTGGACTTCTTAATCCTAGTTTTCTTGTTATCTATATCCAAAATTTATCAATCATGGCTCATATCTACTGTGTTTCTTCAGTTGTGATAATCATGTGAAGTGTGACTATGCTTCTGCTTTGATCATAGTAATGTGGTAATTCTAGTATCTGGATTTCTTTAAATCTTCCTAAAGGATTTGACATCGGTAAAGGCATAAGTGGTGAAATTGCTAGTATCAGCTTGTATGATGGATTTCTTTTCTCAAGAAGGTTAATCAAGTTAATGCCTTCGATTGGGAATATTTATACTACCTTGAGCTAATGCAATTGAAATGAACTTTGATTAGTATGATGAGTGAATTTTGCATGATTACATGTTAAATCATCTTGACAATTGAAAGGAAGGATTTCCTGAAACTTTATCAAGTAATAATTAAGACCGACTTGGTTGTTCAGTTTGTATGGGTTATTATTTGAAAGATTTAATAGGATATTTATGTCCAAATTTTTTTTCCAAGTCTAAGAATAAGATTTTATCTCTCCAGGTAAAAGATAGATAGTCTAAATGAAAATGTATATATCTTGGAAGACTTTGATACGATTTAAAGTTGCTTTGAATGATAAAGTTTTTGTCTTGTGAAAGTTGAATGGTCTACAACATGTTGGTAACGATTTGAATATAGGAGAATATTGATAACTGAAGCCTTGAAACTGGTTTAGTCTGCATTAAGCAAAGACCTCTCAATTTTCAATGATGTGTTTTAAGACAAGAAGGGCAGTGTGATAGCTTAAAATATCTACTGTCATAGAAAGACTTAAGTTGAGATAGGATACCTGACTTGAATTGTAAAAGGATGATAAGATAGTTATGGTATGATCTTTGAGAATAAGATTACTATAGATTTCATATTAGAATTATTCCTATCTTTGAAAGAGAAAGATGTCATATGACTTGTTGTTAAGTAATTGATGAATCAGTAAATCATGTCGGTAAGTGTTGAATTTCCGCTCATCACACTTATGGGATTAAATATCTTTGAGATTGTTGAATTTCTTAAAATGTTAATTTTTGTTAATCAGATTAAGATCCGGGATTTATATCGTAAATTATTGAAAAATCTAATTGAGGCTCTGAATTTTAATGATGACTAGAGGTCAAACTAGTGAACAGTCGGGCTGTATAAAATGATAGGGAACTTAAGGCCATGATGATCAAGCTAGCTATGCCATTTGAATCCGAGAGGATTCAACTATGATGTGTATATACATATTCTATGACGGAATGGGTTTGACCCTTGTATACATGAGTTATTTGATAGAAGTCAAGATTCGATTGATGCGTCGTATAACACGGAATTGTTCATGACATTAGTATGAGAAATTAAAGAGCTAAGTATTAAACAAAGCCTGAGTAAAGGTTCTTCAACAATGATTACGAGATAGTGGAGTTTATGTGAAAACTGAACCACTCTTCTGGTAAGATTTTCAGGGATGAAAATCCCTAAAGGGGGGGAGTTGTAACATCCCGAATTAGGACCTAGTCAGAACAGTGGTTTTGGGACCACAAATCTGACACAATAAAATTTGTTTTTATTAAATTTTTATGGTCTACAATTTCTCAGGATGATTTCGTGAAAATTTCGTTCGAAAATTTTGACGTTTGGGCACTCAATTTGTTCAAAAGGACTAAATTATAAAACGTGCAAAAGTTGAGTTCTACATGTTAGAAGTGTCTAATTGTTATGAAATTTTAAATTGGAGGCCCTTAAATGGTAATTAGACCATTGGATAATTTGTTGGACAAAAATGGAAATGAAATGGGTGAAATATAATATTTTTAAGTTAGGGGCATTTTGGTAATCTAGTAATTAAAATGAATTAAAAACAAAATTAAAAGTCAATTTTTGTCCATATTCTACCCCATGGCCAAAACTTACATGGATAAGACATAGCTAGGGTTTTTCAAGCTTCAAAGTTCGATTGTAAGTTCGTTCTAGCCCCGTTTTTAATATTTTTACGTTTTTGAAATCCTCGTAACAAGATCTACTCATTTCTACCCATATTTTGAGCAAGGGTTTGTGTTTAAAAATTTACCATGGATTACATGCATGTGTTTTGATGTCTAATGGTAGAATATGAATGCTCAATGTGTAATAAATGACTTTTACTAAGTGATTTTCGGTGAAATTGTCAAAAAGGATCGTTTTGTAAAAGTTACAAAATTTGTCATAAAAGTGTGATTTAGTCGAAATTAGAGGCTGATACAGTTATAAAAATGATTCGGCTAGGCTTAAAATGTAAGGAAATTGAATAAAAATAATTTTACGAGCCTAGGGGCCAAAGTGTAAATATGTGAAAGTTTAGAGGTCAAAATGCAAATATGTAAAAGTATGATTTTTGGACCCATATGAATAATGTGACTAATTAGTAAGCTAAATATGGTATTATAGATCAAGGAAAATGAAATTCAGGCATAGATTGGAAATGAATGAGATTATGGACTAAATTAAAATATATAGTCGTACTCGAACCTGAGGTAAGTTCATGTGATTTTAATAATGCAATATTGTATTTGAATGTTAATGCTTCGATATTACACGAGTTGTAAGTATATATATGTGAATAATTTGATATTATGTGATTATTTTGATGATATGACATGTTCTTGATGTTTTGCTATTATGATGAAAATGTTGTAATGCCATGTGATTATGAGATATTGCTATGTGAATGAAGCCACAATTCGAGTACGTCCGATAAAGGTTTGGAAGTTTGATGGAATATGATGTTTCTTTAAAACGAGTAACTTTGTATGTAAATAATATTTCGATTCTTTTTATGTTTTTATCTTTTGTTATTATATGAGATGTGGCTGCCTATAGAATGATCAATTGATGTGAACTACGAATCAGAATTGACTAATAACGAGTTAGTAAATTGTTAAAAAGTGAAGAATTTCCCGATTGAACTTTCGGAATAGAAGAGATACAAATGATCTGTTGTCAGTCACGTTTGTAGTACAAAGTGCAGGCTACTACGTGTACCAGATTGATAGGTCGCATGTGTAGTACTAAGTGCAGGCTACTATGCATACCCGTTAACATCGATCACGTGTGTAGTACTAAGTGCAGGCTACTACGTGTATCAGATGGTTAAGTCACGTGTGTAGTACTAAGTACAGGCTACTACGTGTACCAGATTGATAGGTCGCATGTGTAGTACTAAGTGCAGACTACTATGCGTACCCGTTAACTTTGATCACGTGTGTAGTACCAAGTGCAGGCTACTACGTGTATCAGATGGTTAAGTCAAGTGTTTAGTACTAAGTTTAGGCTACTACATGTACCAGATTGATAGGTCGCATGTGTAGTACTAAGTGCAGGCTACTATACGTACCAGAGAGCTTCGGTTACAAGGGTGGTATATGCACAGGCCACCAGGTATCTGTTATTATTCTGATGAGTTCAACGGGAAATTTACTAAGTGAAAATACATATGTACATGACTATGCGATGAAAAAGTTCAAGTATATCTACATGAAATTTTGTGAGCAATGTACTCAATAGTTGAGCTAATCTCTTGGTAAGATAGAATGGAGTAAGTGAAATTATGTAAAAGTGAAATTTTGTAATAAACCAATTATGGACAGCAGCAGTTGTGTGACATTGAAAAATCACCAAAAATGGTATAAATTGAATTTGAGGTTGAATAAGATATGAAATTAAAGTCTATTTTCTCATAAAAGAAACGGTGAAGGCAAAAGAATTTCACATTCTGTGATAATTGGATTTTTGTGAGACAGGGTCAGAATGATTTTAGAATCCCCTGTTCTGATTTGGAAAAATCATTAAAAATTGTACAAGAATAGTTCTGAGTCATAATTTGGATGCTTAAAATACTTAATGAGTCTATTTTCAATAGGAATTGATGGGAACAACATAGGAGAGTTGTACCATGAGATAAATAATATTTAGTGAAGAGAGGTCGAAACTATCGGATAGTGAAATAGGGGTATATTTAATGAATAAAATGTACTTATTGGCTAGACCAAAAATTCTGAAAATTTTATGGTAAGAAGATATTTGAGTCTAGATTCAGAGAAAATTAACGGATCATAATTTGGAGTTTCTTAGCTCCGGATATAAATAAATTAGTAACTATGACCCGAGAAAACAACATGACCAGAAAATCAGCAAAAGTGTAATTATGATTACATTTTCATGGAATCATGTTGATAATTTGCTGATTATTTTCATATGGACTTACTAAGATTTAAAATTACTCCCTTCTTTCCATTTCCTTAGTGTTCTCAAGTCAGCTCGGGGTTTGAGACCGTCGGAGGCAGCATCACACTATCAAGCCAACAACTCCGGAGTATTGTTATATGTGTATTAAATACTTTCAAATGAGTGGCATGTATAAGGACTAGTTTTTATTTTAGATGTCGTTATGATTAGCTGAGTGTATAGGCTTATATTGATTTATTGTATATGACCATGAGATGTGGCTTAAATGGTTATGGCTTGTAAGCCTAATTATTCTTGCTATGTGTTAATGTTTGTGATGTGTTTATAATTGGTTGTTATGAATGATTAGTATAACACATGTACATGATGAATGCTCTAAGACCATTCGAGGTGGTCGTGGCCATAGAATGAATGTGTGGCATGGTAGTAAGTTGATAATGATTGAATATGGACAGCTGTAGAATTTGAATTGAAATGTCCAACTTGGTGTAACATGAGTATAGGTAATAAACACATGTATGACAACATGTAAATGCTTTAACGGAATTTTACTAAAGGATGATTAACCATTAAATTGATGTTATAATGTGTGTCTATAATATGTGTAAGTATGGGAGAGAATTAAGGACAACATAAGACTTGGAAAATAGCCTAAGTGTTGGCTACATGGGTAGAGACAAGGCCATGTGTCCCAGTCGTGTGGAGGACACAGCCTAGCACACGAGCATGTGGCTTAGTCGTGTGGAACAATTTGTTTTGCTAATGTCATAAATAGAGAGTTACACGGCCTGAAAGCACGGGCGTGTTGAAGACACCCGAGCGGGTCCAAGACACACGAGCGTGTCCCTGTGTCCACACGGGCGAGTGACCCCCTGTTTCATGAAAATTTCTCTAAGTTCCCCCAAAGCTTTCTAAAGTCCTTGGTTTAGTCCCGAACCACCCCGATGTATGTTTTAGGACTCGAAGGCTTGTATAAGAGACGATTTACATGTGTTTGAAAAGTTTTAATTTGGATGAAATTTTATGGCCCGATTTTGTATATTTGTGAATGTTTAAGTTCGATAACGCCTCGAGCCCTATCCTGGCTTCGGATAACGGGTAAGGGGTGTTACATTTGTGGTCTTGAAACCACTACTGTGACTAGGGTCTAAACTAGGCTGTTACACTGCTAATCTCATAAAACTTCTAATCTCAGATACATTTTTAGGTGGTTTCCAATCAATAACTGCAGATATCTTGCTCGGATCAACTCGAATACCATCCGCTGAGGCAATATGTCCCAAAAATCCAACTTACTGAAGCTAAAACTCACATTTGTTGAATTTAGCATACAGTTTCTTATCTCTCAAGGTTTGCAACACAATCCTCAAATGCTCAGCATGCTTAGAATCATCTCGTGAATAGATCAAAATAGCGTCAATGAACACAACAACAAATTTGTCTAGATATGGTCTAAAGGTCTGATTCATCAAATCCAAAAAAATTGCAGGAGCATTAGTTAGTCTAAAAGGCATAACAAGGAATTCATAGTGTCCGTACCTCATTCTGAATGCAGTCTTAGGCACATCTGAGTCTTTAACTCACAACTGATAATAACTCGACCTCAAATCAATCTTCGAAAACATCGTTACACCTTTCAATAGATCAAACAAATCATTTATTCTTGGCAAAGGATACGTATTCTTTATCATAACTTTGTTGAGCTGACGATAATCAATACATATTCTCATTGACCTATCTTTCTTCTTTACAAACAATACAGGCGCACCCCAGGGTGAAAAACTAGGTCGTGCGAAACCTCTATCCGTTAGCTCTTGCAACTGAGCTTTCAACTCTTTCAACTCTGTCAGAGCCATTCCGTATGGAGCTATAGATATCGGTGAAGTTCCCGGCACTAATTCAATAGCAAATTCAACCTCTCTGATCGGTGGCAAACCCAGTAATTCTTCTAAAAATACATCCAAAAACTCACAAACAACAGGTACAGTTTCAATCTTTGATTCAGACACCTTTGTATACAGCACATACGCAAGATATGCATCTAAACCCTTTTTCATACATTTCTAAGCTAAAATAGACGATATCACAGTAGGTAATTCACTCGAATCATCAGACTCAATCCAAAGAATTTCACTGTTCTGACATTTCAATTCGATAATCTTTTGTTTACAATTCACAATTGCATCATGCATAGTCAACCAATCAATACCCAGAATCACATCGAACTCATCAAACGGTAAAAGAATCAAGTCAACCAAAAAACAGTAACCCCGAGTCATTAAAGGACAGTTCTTGCATACTTTGTCAACTAGAACATACTTGCTTAAGGGGTTCGATACTTTAATCACAAACTCAAAAGACTCAACAGGCAAACTCTTATTAAACACCAAATTCATACATATATATAAATGAGTCGATCTATGATCAATCAATGTAATAACATTAGTGTCGTAAAGAGAAAAAGTATCGGTAATAACGTCTGGTGCCTCCTCTTGTGCACGAATAGCATGAGCTCAGGCAGGTGCTCCTGCCTCAGATCTCACAGCAGAATCTCTAATCACATTCTACCACTAGATACATTTCCCGTATTCCTCGGGGGTCTCCCTCTCGTAGTAGTATTGATTGATCTTACATATTGAGATTTATCTTTTTCATTTAACTCAGGACAATTTCAGATAAAATGATCTCATGAACCACAACTGTAACAAGCTCTTTTATTATTTTTCATCCAACAATCTCTAAAATGCTGTCTTCCACACTGTTGACACTCGATTTTAACATCTTTCACATTGCCAACACTCGATACCAATGTGACTTGAGCTTTAGGACTGGTGTCTTGCTTTCCACGATCTTTATTGGAATATCCCACTGAAGCTGTCGATCGGTTAAAATAGTCTCTGGATTTCTTCATGAGGATTGATAAGGTTTACTTATCGATCTCTTCCTCGAGTCTCTAGCCTCTAATTCAGCTTTCTTCTTTTCTCGGCTAAAATCTTTAGCTTTGCGAGCTCGGTCAACCAACACAACAAATTCTTTCAAATCTAATATCCCGACCAAAAGTTTAATATCTTTGTTCAACCCATCAAGAAACTGCTTGCACATAATATCTTCGGTAGAAACATACTCCTGAGCATACTTGTTCAACCGTACAAATTCTCTTTCGTACTCTGTCATGGTCATTCAACCCTGTTTCAACTCTAAAAACTCTTTATCTTTTTAATCAAGAAATCGCTGACTTATATATTTCTTCTGGAACTCTGCCTGAAAGAATTCCCAGGTCACTCGTTCTCTCGATACTATAGACACCAAGGCATTCCACCATTGATATGTTGTGTCTTTCAACAACGAAACGGCACACTTTAAACATTCAAGTAGTGTGCACAAAAGTTCATCAAACACTCGGATCGTATTTTCAAGCCAAAACTCAGCTCTCTCAAGATCATCATCAACATTAGCTCTAAACTCTTTAGCCTCGTGTTTAAGGATCTTATCAAATGGAGGCTTATTCAATCGTAAAAGCTCGACTCCTTGAGGAGCTACTGGAATTAGTTGTGGATTAGAAAGGGGAGGTTGTTGAGCAGCCGAGTTTGTTCGAATATATTGAGTGAACCATTCATTCATCATTTTGAATAAGTCTTCTTTAGCCTCTCCTCCCTGGCTACCCATCACGGGTCTAGAATTAGATGGCGATGTCCCTTGCGTGGGAGCAGGCTCATTACTTTCAACCTCGTCTGTAACATCTCGATTTTGGGCCTAGTCGGAATAGTGGTTTCAAGACCACAAATCTAAAGTAAAAATAATTATTTTATGAATGTTTTGAGATCTATGATATGTTTTCATGATTGTATGAAAGTTTCGTTAAGAAATTTTATTGATAGAGTGTCCAATTTGATTTTTAGGACTAAATTGCAAAAGTTGCAAAATATCTGATTCTAGAAGCTTTAAGCATGAAAAAACTATGGATTATTAATTAGAGGTTCTTAAATAGAAATTTTACCAATTTCTATTTTTATGGACAAAAATGGACATGAATAGGTAAAATTTCAAAACTTAGTAAAAAGGGCATTTTGGTCATTTGGTTAATAAAAGAATAAAAGGGAAAATTAAGTCAAAATTTGCTCATCTTTTCCATGCCATATCCAAAATTCCTAAGGTCGCCATAGCTAGGGTTTTTTCAACATTCAAGCTTGATAGCAAGTGCATTCTAGCCCCATTTTTAATGTTCTTTATATTTTTGAAGTTGTTATCAACCGATCTAGCCATTTCTACCATTTATTTGAGCTAGGGTTGATGTCTTGGGTTTGACCCATGTGTGAAATGCATGTATTTTGATGTTTCATGGTAGATTATGAAATTTTGATGTGTGATAAATAACTTTTACTAAGTGATTTTTCATGAAAACACCTTAAAAGGACCTATTTGTAAAAGTTGTAAAATGTGTAGTAAAAATCTAATTTGATGAAAAATGTGAGATGATATGAGCATGTGTGTGGGTCGGCTAGGCTTGGGTAACAAAGAAAATGAGTACATTTCATTTTACGAGCAAAATTGTAATTTTACCAAAGTATGGTTTTTGGATTGATTTGAACAATGTGGTAATTAAATGAGCTAAATTTGCTATCATAGATCAAGAAAAACAGAGTCTGGACCTAGACTAGTGAAAGAACAAGGTTGTGGACTAAATTAAATTAGTTAGCTATATTTTGTACCGAGGTAAGTTCATGTGTAAATAATGCAATATTGTGATCATATTTTAATGCATTAATATTGTATGAATTGTATAATTGATTCGATGAAAACATTTAACAAGTTCTGATAAGAGAGAAAAAATCCCGTTTGAACCTTAGGAATAGAATAGGATACGAGTGACGTCACTAGGACCCCATGTGATGTATAAGATTATGTGATCTAGCTGCTAGTCATGTACGTCCTACCGGTGGCTACGTAGTCTAGCATGTGTTGCGGATATCTGACAGCTTGTGTGAGCAGCCCGTGTAGTTACTTTTGACCGTCAGCTTGTGTGAGCAGACCTGTGATTAGCTCAAGAGCGAGCCTTTATGTGATATGAAATATGAGGTAGCTTTGGCTATATATGTGGCACTTGTGTGCAAAGACCTTCCATATATCCGTTTAGTATTCCAAGTGTTCAACGAGTATGTCAAGAACGAGAAAGAGTATGCTAAGTCAGGAGTTGGTACAGGTATGTACGAAAAACTCATAAGAATGAGCTTGTTAAGTGATGAGCTTTTGGTAAGATTAAGAATGATAAGGTTATGCTTATGAAACCATGATGATAAATATGTGATTTATGTTAAGTTGAATTGTATGATATTCATGCTAAATGTTGTTTAATATTATTTATTATTGCATGTAAACTTACTAAGCTTTATGCTTACTCCTCTTCCTTTCCATTTTCTTATAGTATCGCCAAGCTAGCTCGATAAACGAAGGACGTCGGAGCTTGATTCACACTATCAAATTAATCCTTTGTATTTATGATATCACATTTTGAGTATGGCATGTATAGGGACTTGGTCTTTTTGTGATATGTGTCATTATTGATTTGGCTAAGTGTGTAAGGTTGTAATGGTCATTGATTCATTTTGTAAATGCCATATGGTATTGGTTAATATTGGTTAAGTATATATACATATGATGATGCATTTCATGGATGTGGTTATTGCATGGTTTGTGATGATAAGTATGAGATGTTGTATGTGATAGAAATTAACATGAAATTGATGTGTGGATGTCTTGGTTATGGCTGAGTAGGTAGTATGTCGATGTTGTTTGATGTTGTCTAGGTTGGTGAAAGTAAGGGTGGCATAAAGGCTTGCTAAATAGCCTTATTTTTGTCCAAACGGGTAGACACACGGGCGTGTGTCTAGGCCGTGTGTGACACATGGCTTGCCCTATGGGTGTGTGATCCGGCCGTGTGTCCCCTGTATTGTAAATTTTAGCTTCGAATTGGCCATACAGGTTTATCGATCAGAAAAGAAAGGAATTTCTTAAGTTAAAATAGGGCTGAATGACAGTAACTGAATATGAGCGTGAGTTTGTGAGACTGAGCAAATACCCTCGATAAGGTGTTTCGACTGAAGCCATCATGTGTAAGAGATTTAAAGATGGGCTGAATAAGGACATCCAATTATTGTTTGGCATTCTGGAACTGAAAGAATTTGTTGTGCTTGTAGAGAGAGCTTGCAAGGCCGAGGAATTGGCTAAAGAGAAAAGAAAGGCCGAGATCGAAGCTAGGGACTCAAAGAAAAGACCTATGAGTAAGTCGTTCCAGTCTTCATCAAAGAAGTTGAGGGATTTCTGTTCTCATTCCAATGCTTCTGTTGGGCTCTCAAACAGAAACCAGAATAAACAATATTCAGGTTTGAAATCTCAAACCACTTCGATTGCTAATGTTGGCAATGCTCGACCAAATAGATCGAAATGTCCACATTGTGGTAGACATCACCCTGGTGAGTGCTGGATGAATAACTGGGCATGTTTCAAGTGCGGTATACTCGATCACTTTATCAAAGATTGCCCTGATATGGTTGAGAAAGAAAAACTTCAGAGTGTGAAATTTTGTAATACTACTTCTAGAGGGAGGCCATAGAGAAATCCGTGAAATGGAGCAAGTAATAAAAGTGCACCTAGAGATTTGGCAGTGAGACCCGAGGGTAGAGCACCTGTAAGGACTTATGCCATTCGCGCTCATGTAGAGGCTTCATCTCCTTATGTGATTATGGGTACTTTTTCTCTCTATGATACTCATGTCGTTGTTTTGATTGATCCGGGATCAACCTATTCGTATGTTTGTATGAAATTGGTATCTAGTATGAATATACCTGTTGAGTCTACAGAATTTGTGATAAAAGTGTCGAACCCTCTAGGCAAGCATGTGTTAGTTGACAAAGTATGTAAGAATTGTCATTTGATTATTAGAGGTCATTGTTTTCTGGCTAATCTTACGCTTTTGACGTTTGATGAATTTGATGTAATTCTTGGTATGGATTGGTTGACCATTCATGATATGGTAGTAAATTGTGGAAGAAAAATTATTGAACTGAAATGTGAAAGTGGTGATATTCTTCGTGTTGAATCAGATGAATCAAATAGATTGCTAGTTGTGATCTCTTCTATGACAGCTCAGAGGTATATGAGAAAAGGGTGTGAATCTTATCTTGCCTTTGTGTTGAATACCAAAGTGTCAGAGTTAAAGATTAAGTCAGTGCTGGTAGTATGTGAGTATTCGAATGTGTTTCTGGAAGAGTTGCCTAGATTACCTCCAGTTAGAGAAGTTAAATTTGGTATTGAGTCAGTCCCTGGCACTGCACCTATTTCGATTGCTCCGTATAGAATGGCTCCAACAGAATTACAGTTGAAATTTCAGTTGCAAGAGTTGACGGGTAAAGGTTTTGCGAGACCTAGTGTTTCTCCGTGGGGTGCACTGGTATTATTTGTGAAAAAGAAAGACGGCTCTATGAGACTTTGCATTAATTACCGACAACTCAATAAGGTGACCATAAAGAAAGTATCCTTGCCGAGAATAGATGACTTGTTTGAACAATTGAAAGGGGCCACATGGTTTTCAAAGATAGACTTGAGGTCTGGTTACTATGAGTTGAGAGTTAAAGACTCAAAAGTGCCAAAAACTACATTTCGGACGAGGTATGGTCACTATGAATTTTTTATTATGCCATTTGGTTTAACAAATGTTCCCGCTGTCTTTGTGGACTTAATGAATTAGATTTTTAGACCATACTTAGATAAGTTTGTGGTTGTGTTTATCAATGATATTTTGATTTATTCTCGAAATGAGTCCGAGCATGCTGAGCATTTGAGAACTGTTTTACAAACTTTGAGAGATAAACAGTTGTATGCTAAGTTTAGTAAAATTGATTTTTGGCTTCGAGAAGTTGGATTTTGGGGGCACATTGCTTCGGGTGATGGTATTCGAGTTGACCCGAGTAAGATTTCTGCAATTGTTGATTAGAAACCACCGAGGAATGTATCCGAGGTTAGAAGCTTTCTAGGCTTAGCTAGTTATTACAGATGATTTGTTAAAAGATTTTCCATGATTGCTACTCCAATGAAAAATTTGCTATAGAAGGACATCAAGTTTGAATGCTCAGAAAGGTGTCAAAAGAGTTTTGAGCAGTTGAAGACATTGTTGACTGAGGAACCGGTCTTAATACAACTTGAGCCGAGAAAAGAATTTGTGATCTATAGTGATACATCCTTGAATGGATTGGGTTGTGTGCTTATGCAAGAAGGAAAATTGATAGCTTTTGCCTCGAGGCAATTGAAACCACATGAGAAAAATTATTCGACACATGATTTGGAGCTAGCCGCCATTGTGTTTGCGTTGAAGATTTGGAGACATCATTTGTATGGTGAGAAATGTCATGTTTATACTGATCATAAAAGTTTAAAGTACTTAATGACTCAAAAGGATTTGAATTTACAGCAAAGGAAATGGTTGGAGTTGTTAAAAGCTTAAGAGTTAGTGATTGACTACCATCCGAGAAAGGCGAATGTGGTCACCGATGCTTTGAGTAGGAAGTGGTTGTTTTCTTTGAGGTCTATGAACACCCAGTTGACTTTAACTAATAACAGTTCAATTCTAGTTGAATTGAGAGCTAGACCGATGTTTTTCCAAGATATTTGCAAAGCTCAGAAATGTGATAGTGATTTGCAAGCCAAAATAGCCCAATGTGAATTGAGTATGGAATTAGATTTTAGAATTAGTTCTGATGGATGTTTGATGTTCTGAGATAGGGTCTGTGTACCGAGAGACGACGAGCTTATTCGGAAGATTTTGCATGAGGCACACAGTGGTTGTTTGTCAGTTCACACCGGTAGAATGAAAATATATAATGACTTGAAGAAATTGAATTGGTGGCCAGGAATGAAAAGAGATATTTCAAAGTCCGTTTCGAGATGTCTGATTTGTCAGCAAGTAAAAGCTAAACACCAAGTACCTTCAGGTTTACTTCAACCAGTGATGGTTCCCGAGTTGTAATGGGATAGTGTAACACCCCAAACCCGGCCTAGACGTTACGGCTGAATCTGGTGTGTCACATCTGAGTGTTTTTTGAAAACCCTGTTTTCCTTGAAAACCCTTCTTATTTGAAAACTTGGGTGAAATCCCAGTTACGTTAGTTTATTTTCAACACGTGGTTCATTAAAAAATACATAATATTATTCCCAAAATCTCTTTTAGTTGCAGAAGCTAGTTTAAATTAATTACTAAAACTTTATGTAAAACAAAATTAAGTCGCGAAAGCATTTTGAAAATATTGCGGAAACGTAGTGTTTGAAAACAGTTATTACTTTGAAAATTCGATGCTCCTACTTTAGCAGTTTAGAATATGAAATCAAAATCCCATTAAAAGTTAAAAACCCCCCAAATGGCCTTATTACATAATTAAAACCCAAATATGAAAGCTTAAATAAAATGAATCATTAACAACCAGTCTACGGACAAGTGGCCACCATTGAGTCCCTCATGGCTCCAAATCGTCTAAGGTTGGGGATTACCTGTACAGTTAAAAGAAGGGTGAGTTTATGAAAACTTAATTGTGTAATCCCCTACCATTCAATAGTAACAGTGCATACAGTAACGGTCTGGGCCTAAGCCCTATTCAATAACAGTACAGTCTGGGACTAAGCCCTATGATGTAACAATGTAGGCCTATGCCCAAAATAGTATAATCACAATACAGGTATGCAACCCAACCCAATCCATCCTGCTCACCACCCGTACCAACCAACTCACCATGTGGGGATTAAATTTACCAACCCAGCCAACTCACCAATATCGCAGTGTAGCTGTTAATAGTAATACTGCAAAGCTGCTAATAGCGGTAAATGTGGCGTAGCCACTAATATCAGAATACGTGGCAAAGCCACCAGAACAGTACTTCCTCCAAATCAGTATCCCAACCCCAATGCAAAATGTCATGTCATAATATTTCATGTATACAAGATTTCATACTCAGATACGGTCATGCATATATCATACACTCATCAATCAACCTATCTCTAAGGTATAATAGTCATTTCCACTCATTAGGGGTAGAATAGTAATTTTTACCCCTCAAGGGTATTTTGGTCCTTTTACCCTCTGGGGACTCGGTATAGATAATCGACCTCTTGGAAGGTCAACAGTCGCCTCGAGTGACTTAAGTAACCTAAATAGACCTAACAAAGAAGGGCATGAATACACACCTATTTACGAGAACGCGCCGAAGTCAACGATTACCAACCTTGGCACATCCTGCATTGAGTCTTAATCACTTTCCCCCTCACCAACTCATCTGGTTCGCTCTATTTAAAGCCATCTTCTCACCAATTCTCATGTTAGCTTCCTGATGTGGGATTGCTTTCAACCATTAGGAAAATTCCTCATTCTTATGACCACTTCAACCACAGAGTTCCAGTCCAACTCCACCTCTTACACAGTTCAAATAGCAAAATAAATACTTCACTGCGCATCCCATGACTTGAACCTCAGACCTCACAGTTACGTAACATGCCACCTTGCCACTCCACCACAGGCTCTTTCTATGTCATATTTTATCCTCAATTAATTATAAGACCTATAGGCCAAAGTCTAGGTTCCTTTAAAAGAAAAACCAAAATAAATTGTAAGAGCTAATACTTGAACCTAGGCTCCCTTGCAACCTTAATGACGCCACAACCACTAAACCACATGCTTCCTTGTGTCATTTACTTAACACAATAATTTAAAAGGCCATCATCCAAGCATTCAGGGTTTTAATCACTTAAAACCAAAATTTTTACTAAAGCCCAAGTTTGAACCCAGGACTTTTCCAACTCCTCTAAAGACCCTTAACCACTTGAGCAAACATTTAAATGTGTTATTTATTTGCACAATTAAATACTTATACACAACCCCCTTACGGACCAATACTCAAGGCCCAAATTTGAGGCGTTACAATTCTACCCCCTTTAAGAAATTTCGGCCTCGAAATTTACTTGTTCAGAATAAGTGAGGGTATTGTTGTTGCATCGCCTCCTCAGGCTCCCACGTGGCTTCCTCTGAACTGTGATTATACCAAAGCACTTTGACCAGTGGAACAGATTTCTTTTTTAATACCTTAACATCATGATCCAATATTTGCTTTGGTTCCTCCTCCTTATTCAAATCAAGTCCAACCTCGATTTCCTCAACATGAAACACGTCATGAATCTCATCCAACTCTGGAGGCAACTCAAGTTGATAAGCGATTGGTCCCACCCGCCTAAGTATTTGGTAAGGTCCAATAAACCTAGGGCTAAGCTTGCCTTTTCGCCTAAACCTCAAATTTTTCTTCCATGGTGAGACCTTGAGAAAGACATAATCCTCCACAAAGTACTTGATCTCTTTACGCTTTAAGTCTGCATAAGACTTCTGCCTATCAGATGCTTCCTTTAACCGGTCTCGAATCAGTTTCACTTTATCTTCTATAATTAATTCTAGCCCCAGAACTCGCCGCTCACCTAGCTCAGTCCAACAGGTAGAAGTATGACACCTACGACCATACAATGCCTTGAACGGTCCCATTCAAATACTGGACTGGTAGTTGTTATTATAAGCAAACTCTGCCAACGACAAATAATCCTCTCAGCTGCCTCTAAAATCAATTACACAACCTCTTAACATGTCTTCCAGTATCTGAATCACCCTCTCTGACTGCCCATCCGTCTGAGGGTAGAACACAGTACTGAAATCCAGCCTTGTACCAAAAGCCTCGTGCAACTTTTTCTAGAAATGAGATTTGAATCTAGGATTTCTGTCAGATATGATAAAAATCAGTACATCATGTAGTCTCACAATTTCGGCCACATACAACTTGGCCAACTTCTGTAACGAATAATCCATGCGGACCGGTATAAAATGGGCAGATTTAGTCAACTAGTCTACAATCAACCATATCGAATCCTTCTTAGTCGGCGTCAAGGGTACCCATTCACAAAATCCATGGTTACCCTCTCCCACTTCTAAAGTGGAATTTTAACTGGTTGTAGTAACCCAGAGGGTAATTGATGCTCAGCCCTAACTTGCTGGCATGTTAGGCACTTACCCACATACTCAGTAACTTCGCGTTTCAACCCTGGCCACCAGTAAAGCTCACGAAGATCCTGGTATAACTTATTTCTGCCAGGATGCATAGCATATGGACTACTATGCGCCTCTTGCAGTATAGACTGCCTCAGATCAAAATCCCTCGGTATACATACTCTTCCACGGAAGCATAATACTCCTTTCTCATTTAGCCCAAAATCCGTGGTCTTACCATTCTCAACTT
Organism: Gossypium longicalyx; assembly: GCA_025698465.1. Classification (NCBI taxonomy): domain Eukaryota; kingdom Viridiplantae; phylum Streptophyta; class Magnoliopsida; order Malvales; family Malvaceae; genus Gossypium; species Gossypium longicalyx. Next base: position 83,096,910 of record CM047002.1, read on the forward strand.
GTCAAAAATGGGAAACTAGCAACTCATCTAGTAACTATGCATCCTTAATTTGATCAATCCAAGTCAATCTCACTTGCAGTTCAGCTAACAAGCTACCATCATCGAACAGGCTGAGACGAGCAAACATTACTCTTAAATCAGATACAACCCTATGACTCAATGCGTCAGCTACCACATTAGCTTTACTAGGGTGATCCTCAATTGAACAATCGTAGTCCTTAAGCAACTCTATCCACCTTCGTTGCCTAAGATTCAACTCCTTTTGAGTAAGAAGATATTTGAGGCTTTTATGATCTGTGTAAATAATCGTACTTTCACCGTATAAGTAATGTCTCCAAATCTTTAGTGCGAAAACCACCGCAGCTAATTTCAAGTCATGAGTGGGGTAATTTGTCTCGTGAGGCTTGAGCTGATGAGACGCATAAGCAACCACCTTACCCTCTTGCATCAACACACAACCTAATCCAATGTGCGACGCATCACTGTAAACAGTAAATTCCTTCCTAGACTCTGGCTGTATCAAAACAAGGGCCTTAGTCAAAACATCTTTCAGTTTCTCAAAACTCTCTTGCTGCTTATCAGTACAATTAAACGGTACCCCTCTACATAATAACTTAGTCAGAGGTGCAGCAATCAATGAAAATCCTTCAACAAAACGTCTGTAATACCCAGCTAGACCTAGAAAGCTTCGAATCTCAGATACAGTCTTCGGTGGTTTCCAATCCATTACAGCTTCAATTTTTCGAGGATCCACCCTAATTCCCTCTATCGACACTACATGTCCTAGAAATGTCACTTCTCGCAGCCAGAATTCACACTTACTAAACTTTGCATAAAGCTGTTTTTCCCTCAGAACTTGCAAAAGAATACAAAGATGTGCATCATGCTCCTCCTCGGTTCTTGAATACACCAAGATGTCATCTATAAACACAACTACAAACCGGTCCAAAAAAGACTGGAATACACTGTTCATTAGATCCACGAAAGTCATTGGTGCATTTGTCAACCCAAACAGCATCACCAGAAACTTGTAATGACCATAACAAGTTCTAAACACAGTCTTATACACGTCAACCTCCTTAAACTTTAGCTGATGATACCCAGACCGAAGATCTATCTTAGAGAAAATCGTAGCTCCTCCCAGCTGGTCAAACAGATCATCTATCCTCGGTAAAGGGTACTTATTCTTGATAGTCTGCTTGTTCAATTGACGATAATCAATGCACATGTGCATGGATCCATCCTTCTTCTTTACAAACAACACCGGTGCTCCCTACGGAGACACACTCGGTCAAATGAATCCTCGATCCAATAGCTCTTGGATTTGAGCCTTTAGCTCCACCACCTCTTTCGGCGCCATCCTATAAGGGGCAATGGATACCAGAGCTGTTCCAGGTAGGAGTTCAATACCGATCTGGAGGCAACCCCGGAAGCTCTTCAGGAAATCCATCCAAAAACTCTTTGACAGTTCTAACATCTCCCACAGAAGGACCTTTAGAATCGAAAATACTAATATATGCTAGGAACACCTCACAACCTTTGTGAACCAACTTCTTGGCCCTTAACGTAGAAATCACATTAGACAGATAATCTCTTCGCTCCACTATCATAGTCACCTCATCATCCTCCGTAGACTTCAACACCATACGCTTAGCAGCATAATCCAATTTCGTACGATGTTTCACTAGCCAATCAATGCCCAATATAATATCAAATTCCCTAAATGGCAATTCTATCAAATCTGCCGAAAAGACCACCCCTTAGACTTCTAGGGGGACATCTCTGAACAACTTACTCACCCCAACCGATTGTCCCAGTAGGCTCAACATAGTCATTTCACTAACTGTATTTTTAGATTGAATACCCAACATCTCGAACATAGTGCACGCAATATACGAGTGTGTAGACCCAATATCAACTAAAGCATTATATGGTAAATTATAAATTAGGAACGTACCAGTTATGACGTCAGGGGCATCCCCATCCTCTAGGTGCCAAGCAGCATAGACCAAGGCTGGCTGTCTCGCCTCAGTGTTTCCAACACCTCTACCTGGTGCTCCAGGACCTCGACCAAACTCGTTTCCACCTCTGGCATGACCTTGGCCTCTCGGTGGCTGCTGAACACCTCTAACAAGCTGAACATGACCCTCTCCTGCAGCTTACATGATTAAACCCCTGAGTATAGTTCTTAACCTAATGATCCAGAGACCCACATCTAAAGCATGCCCCAATTCGTTTCCAACACTCACCCTAGTGAGCTCTCCCACAATCGGTGCAAGGCTGCGGTCTTGTAACAATACCAGGAACCTCTCGAACTGGCCCATCAAACCTGGCCCTCTTTACAGGCCTTCCAGAAGAACCCGAGGGTCAAAAACCCCTTTTATTTCTGCCCCCTATCTTTCTCGCAATTCTAGCGCTCAGAGCGATTCACATCCTCAGTAATTTTTACTTTTTTCACAAGGGCAGCAAAGTCCCACTCCCTCTGCGGAGCTATCAACACACGTAACTCGTCCCGGAGGCCATTCTCAAATCTCACACAGCGTTCATATTTAGTTGCGACTATCCCGCGTGCATACCGACTCAACCACAGAAACTCTGCCTCCTACTCCACCACGGTTTTATTCCCCTGAGTCAAATTTAAAAATTTCGTCCTTCGGGCGTCTACATAACTTGCGCCCACATACTTCCCTAAAAAGGCTACTTTGAAGAAATCCCATGTCAAACGGTCAGCTTGCGTACCTTCTCTCACAATGAGCCACCACTGGTAGGCCTCATCACGCAGTAAAGACACCACCCCTTTTAATTTTTGCTCTAAAGTACAGTCAAGATCATCCATTACTTTCTCGGTAGCCTCTAACTAATATTCTGCCACATTCAGGGCTACACTTGAAACATCCCTGAAGATTTCTTCTCCATTAGATGGGAGTCGCTTCAAAATTGACCCTCAGCTTGCTCTAGCAACCCTTTCAAGAACTCGTAGCATTGCTTGAGATAAACATCATCCCCAGCTGCTAGGTCATGAGACCCTATCTTACTTACTGGCGAGGCTTCTGCCTCCCTAACCGGCATGTGGCCCAATGCTAAAGACCTAGCTCTAGCACTTCCTCAGCCTCTTCCGCGGCCTCGTGTACCCCTTCCGCGAGTACCTATTGTGCTCATATCGATAGCGAATTGTCTGTTTTAAAGTCTTATGAATCTGTTTATAATTTCATTAATTATTAACAATGTGTTATGAATAACAGCTATTAGAGTTTGTTTTCGCAGAACCAAATCTTCTAGAGTTGTCATTCTTCTATAATCTCAGTCTACTCTAATACAGAGTTTCAGTGTAATTCTACTACCTATGGTAGTCTTTAGTAATACATTTCAGTTCATAACAATAATCAGTGTCAGAAAACTTACCAATTTGGTGCCGGAGACTCAGTATGCCACATTTCCAACCACAACATTTAACATTTAAATCCACAAAAACATATTCCACAGCCGAGTTTAGTAACTTGGCTCTGATACCACTAAATGTAACAAACCAAACCCGACCTAGACATTACGCCCGGATATGGTGTGTCACATCTGAGTGTTTTTCGAAAATCCTATTTTCCTTGAAAACCCTTCTTATTTGAAAACTTGGGTGAAATCCCAATTATGTTAGTTTATTTTCAACACGTGGTTCATTGAAAAATACATAATATTATTCCCAAAATCTCTTTTAGTTGCAGAAGATAGTTTAAATTAATTACTAAAACTTGATGTAAAACAAAATTAAGTCGCGAAAGCATTTTAAAATTGTTGCAAAAACGTAGTGTTTGAAAATAGTTATTATTTTGAAAATTCGATGTTCCTACTTTAGCAGTTTAGAATATGAAATCAAAAGCCCATTAAAAGTTGAAACCCCCCAAATGGCCTTATAACATAATTAAAACTCAAATATGAAAGCTTAAATAAATTGAATCATTAACAACTAATCTGCGGACGTGTGGCCACCACTGAGTCCCTCGCGGCTCCAAATCATCTAAGGCTGGGGATTACCTGCACAGTTAAAAGAAGGGTAAGTTTATGAAAACTCAGTGTGTAATCCCTATCAGTCAACAGTAACAGTGCATACAGTAACGGTCTGGGCCTAAGCCCTAATCAACAACAGTATAGTCTGGGCCTAAGCCCTATGCAGTAACAATGTAGGCCTATGCCCAAAATAGTATAATCACAATACAGGTATGCAACCCAACCCACTCCATCCTGCTCACCACCCGTACCGACCAACTCACCATGTGGGGATTAAATCGACTCACCCAGCCAACTCACCAATATCGTAGCGTAGCTAGTAATAGTAACGCAGCAAAACTGCTAATAGTAACACAGCAAAGCTGCTAATAGCGGTAAATGTGGCGTAGCCACTAATATCAGAATACATGACAAAGCCACCAGAACAGTACTTCCTCCAAATTAGTATCCCAACCCCAATGCAAAATGTCATGTCATAATATTTCGTGTATGGAAGATTTCATACTCAGATACAGTCATGCATATATCATACACTCATCAATCAACCTATTTCTAAGGAATAATAGTCATTTCCACCCATTAGGGGTAGAATAGTAATTTTTACCCCTCAAGGGTATTTTGGTTCTTTTACCCTCTTGGGTCTCGGTACAGATAATCAACCTCTTGGAAGGTCCACAGTCGCCTCGAGCGACTTAAGTAACCTAAATAGATTAACGGTGTAAATGGGCCTAAGGCCCATTACTCGACCCAAATGGGCCCACACGCTTGTGTAGCCCATTTAGCCTAAATTTAGCTACGGCTATGTGACCTACAGAGCCCAATCCAAAATTTATCACTTATCATGGATTTAATCTGTATGGGGCCCACGTGCCCATTAGGCCTTCACGATTCATTTCGGCCCAACGAAGCCCTTTAACGGCCTATGCCATACACATGACATGACAAGCTGAACTACTTCTCACCTAACAGTTAGATTTACATAAGCGAGCCCACGGGGCCCATCGGCCCATTCAGCCCATCGAGGCCCAAAACAGCCCTAGTATATGAGAACGCTCGTGGCAGCCTCTACAGTCTATCACCCATGATTTGTAGGCTCGGTTTACCACACGAGCGATCGCACACTCATAAGGCCTCAAATGCCAAAGCTTTGACTTTTCGGCTTTTGCCGACTTCAAACAAAGAAGGGCGTGAATATACACCTATTTATGAGAATGCGCCGAAGTCCACGATTACCAACCTTGGCACATCCTGCATTGAGTCTTAATCACTTTCCCCCTCACCAACGCATCTGGTTCGCTCTATTTAAAGCCGGTTTCTCACCAATTCTCATGTTAGCTTCCTAATGTGGGATTGCTTTCAACCATTAGGAAAATTCCTCATTATTATGACCACTTCAACCACAAAGTTCCAGTCCAACTCCTCCTCCTACCCAGCTCAAATAGCAAAATAAATACTCCACTGCGCATCCCAAGACTTGAACCTCAGACCTCACAGTTACATCACACGCCACCTTGCCACTCCACCACAGGCTCTTTCTATGTCATATTTTATCCTCAATTAATTGTAAGACCTATAGGCCAAAGTCCAGGTTCCTTTAAAAGAAAAACCAAAATAAATTGTAAGAGCCAATACTTGAACCTAGGCTTCCTTGCAACCTTAATGACGCCACAACCACTAAACCACATGCTTCCTTGTGTCATTTACTTAACACAATAATTTAAAAGGCCAACATCCAAGCATCCAGGGTTTTATTCACTTAAACCAAAACTTTTGCTAAAGCCCAGGTTCGAACCCAGGACTTTTCCAACTCCTCTCAAGACCCTTAACCACTTGAACAGACATTTAATTGTGTCATTTCTTTTCACAATTAAATACTTATACACAACCACCTTACGGACCCATACTCAAGGCCCAAATTTGGTGCGTTACAGATAGGATCACTATGGACTTTGTAACGGGTTTTCCCTTGACACCGAAAAAGAAAAATGCCATTTGGGTTGTGGTTGATAGGCTAACAAAGTCAGATTATTTTATTCCGGTGCGTACCGATTACTTACTTGATAAGTTAGCTGAATTGTGCATTGGTGAAATTGTTAGATTGCATGGAGTGCCTATCTCGATTATATCGGATAGAAATCTGAGGTTCCCTTTGCAGTTTTTGAAAAAGTTACAAGAAGCTAGGTACAAAGTTAAACTTTAGTACCGCTTTTCATCCGTAAACCAATGGTCAGTTTAAGCGAGTAATTCAGATTCTTAAGGATATGCTTCGGTGTTGTATTCTTGAATTTGAGGGTAGTTGGGAAAAATATCTACCTTTGGTAGAATTTTCCTACAACAATAGTTTTTAGTTGAGTTTGAAAATGGCACCTTATGAGGCATTGTACGATCGTAAGTGTCGGACACCGTTGTATTGGATTGAACTCAGAGAGAATCAGATTCACGAGGTCTATTTAGTTAGAGAAACAGAAGAAAAAGTAAAGATAATTCGTGATTGTTTGAAAGTAGCTTTAGATAGACAGAAATCCTACACAGATTTGAAATGGAAAGAGATTTAGTTTTCGGTTGGTGATAAGATATTCCTGAAAGTGTCTCCGAGGAAGAAAATTCTTAAATTTGGCCGGAAGGGCAAGTTGAGTCTGCGTGTTATTGGACCGTATGAGATTACCAAAAGGATAGGGCCAGAAGCATATAGGTTAGCTTTGCCATCTGATTTGGAAAGGATTCATGATGTGTTCCATGTGTCTATGTTGCGTCGATACCGATCAGACCCTTCACATGTGATTTCACCGACAAAGGTTGAGATCCGACCGGATACTACTTATGACGAAGAGCTGGTTAAGATTTTGGCTCGGGAAGTCAAATAATTGAGGAATAAAAGTATTGCCCTTGTAAAATTTGTGTGGCAAAGACATGGGGTTGAAGAGGCTACATAGGAACCTGAGGAAACCATGAGAAAACAATACCCAAACTTTTTTATCGGTGAGATTTTCAAGGACAAAAATCCCTAAGGAGGGAGAGTTGTAACATCCCGGTTTTGGGCCTAGTCAGAATAGTGGCTTCGAAACCACAAATTCGAGGTAAAAATAATTATTTTATGAATGTGTTGAGGTCTATGATATGTTTGCATGATTGTATGAAAGTTTCCTTAAGAAATTTTGTTGATAGAGATTCCAATTTAATTTTTAGGACTAAATTACAAAAGTTGCAAAATATCTAATTCTAGAGGCTTTAAGCATGAAATAGCTATGGATTATTAATTAAAGGTCCTTATGACCAATTTCTATTTTAATGGACAAAAATGGATATGAATAGGTAAAATTTCAAAGTTTAGTAAAAAGGGCATTTTGGTTATTTGGTTAATAAAAGAATAAAAAGGGAAAATTAAGTCAAAATTTTCTCATCTTCTCTATGCCACAGCCGAAATTCCTAAGGTTACCATAGCTAGGGTTTGTTCAACTTTCAAGCTTGATAGCAAGTGCATCCTATCCCCGTTTTTAATGTTCTTTACATTTTTGAAGTTGTTATCAACCGATCTAGTCATTTCTACCATTTATTTGAGCTAGGGTTGATGTCTAGGGTTTGACCGATGTGTGACATGCATGTATTTTGATGTTTTATGGTAGATTATGAAAGTTTGATTTGTGATAAACAACTTTTACTAAGTGATTTTTCATGAAATCACCTAAAAATGACCTATTTGTAAAAGTTGTAAAATGTGTAATAAAAATCTGATTTGATGAACAATACGGGATTATATGAGCATGTGTGTGGGTCGACTAGGCTTGGGCAACAAAGAAAATGAGTACATTTCATTTTACAAGCGTAAGGACTAATTTGTAAATATGTGAAAGTTTAGGTGTAAAACTGTAATTTTGCCAAAGTATGGTTTTTGGACTGATTTGAACAATGTGGTAATTAAATGAGCTAAATTTGCTATTATAGATCAAGAAAAATGGAGTCCGAACCTAGACCGAGGAATGAACAAGGTTGTGGACTAAATCGAATTAGTTAGCTATATTTTGTATTGTAAACTAAAAAATATATAGGATTTTTCCTATATAAATTATCACCTTTTTACTTAAATTTGTTGTTAAAACCAAGTAATTGTTTAATAAATTAATGAAATATGTGAAAATATGAAAACTGGAAATAGAAATTATTAAAATGTGATTTTATGTTTTATTATATAGTTTTCATGCATAAAATGGCTTATTTTATATTAAATTGAGCATATTATATTTTTATGACATAAAGTGGGCCATGCATGATTAAATTAAATAATAAAATATAAAGTTATATTTAATAATTTATATTAATATATTTCATTAATAAATTGGGTTTTAATTAATTAAGTAAAGTGGTTAAATTATTTTCTGTGGTCCTCTAAATTATCTACTATTTTTGGACAGGATTGAGAGCTTTATTTTTATTACAAAACCATCCAAATTGGGGACCAAGTCAACCCAAATTTTGGCTGCACATGGCTGTTCATAAACTATCTGTTGGTTTAATTATACAAGGTCCTTGAAGAGTTGAAGAAATTAAAGATTTGCCCGAAGATTTGCTGGTGACCGAGTCTTAGTCCTGAGTTCTTGTGGCACCAAATTGACCAAGAATCAAGCAAAATCAGCCACATTCCCTCAATTCATGGTTGGCCACCCTTGGAAGGAGTTATGAAAGATGGACACTCCTATTTTTAGCAAACTAGATCCCATGCCTCACTTATAAATAAGAGTCTATTTCTCTCATCCCTCACTCATTCATCACTCTCTCCTCTCTCAATTCTCTCAACTTTCTTAGCCCTCACTCCTATCATCATCTTTGCATAAAGATTTTGAGCAAAACTAGCCTCTTAAAGAACCCTTGGTCGGCCATCTCGAAGAGCCATCAGCAAAGGAGCAAAGCGAAGGAACAAAGAAGACCTCATCAGTTAGAGTCTTGGGTGACAGTCACTCTGAATTGGGTTTAATCTTTCTTACCTTAATTTAAAATGTTTGCTATGTATTCTTTGATTTAATAATAATTATTTGATTCATGCTTATAATATTTGTTCCTCAATCGATCATGTTTTCAATTAAAATCAAGTATATATTTTGTTCATACGTGATTGAAATGCACCTAAATTAGCTGAGTGATCCTAACCAGACGACGGCTACTGGACGCATAATTGAAATGTGCATGCTCAATTTAGATCCTAACCTGATTAAATTGTAGGTTGCAGAACAACCCTAACCAGGCTCTGTTATCTGCAAAGTTTTTAGATTTGTGTGATTAAACTGTTTCAAACCTAACACGTCCCTGTTACCTCGCACGAATACTAAGAAACCCTTAGTAAATAAAGATCAGTAAAATAAGTATTTACTAAGTAAAGGATTCCAAAAGGAACTAACGGGGTTTCCAAACTCATGAAAGATCGAGTTGCCATGGAATGTTTTTCTGAATATTGATAAGCATGTTGATAATAATTTGAGTTTAATTAAAGTAATTGTCCTAGCTTATTAATGTTATAATTGTTGCTTATTGTGTTAATTCTGCTAAAATCTATCTCATTCATATAGTTGCATAGTCAGGACAAATTGCATTAGGGGTCATTGCATGTAGTTTCATATACTTTTTCATCACTTCTCAATTATATTATTTTTATTTATCAAATTGTTAATACATTTTTACAAATTAAATGACTTAGCATAAATACAATCCCTGTGGAGACGATAACTCGATACTTACTTATTACTTGATAACGACTGTGTACACTTGCACAAACCCAAGTGTTACATACACCGAGGTAAGTTCATGTGTAAATAATGCAATATTATGATCATATTTTTAATGCATTAATATTGTATGAATTGTATAATTGATTCGATGAAAACATTCGACAAGTTCCGATAAGAGAGAAAGAAATCCCATTTTAACCTTAGGAATAGATTAGGGTACGAGTGACATGTCACTAGGACCCTATGTGATGTATATGATTATGTGATCCGGGTGCTGGTCTTGTACGTCCTACCAGTGGCGAGGTAGTCTGACATGTGTTGCGGATACTTGACAGCTTGTGTGAGCAGCCGGTGTAGTTATGTCTTAACTGTCAACTTTTGTTAGTAGACCCATGATTAGCTCGAGAGAGAGCCTTTATGTGATATGAAATAAGAGGTAGCTTTGGCTACATATGTGGCACTTGTGTGCAAAGACCTTCTGTGTATCAGTTTAGTATTCCAAGTGTTTAACAAGTATGTTAAGAATGAGAAAGAATATGTTAAGTCATGAGTTGGTACAGGTATGTACGAAAAAATTATAAAAATGAGCTTGTTAAGTGATGAGCTTTTGGTAAGATTAAGAATGATAAAGTTATGCTTATAAAACCATGATGATAAATATGTGATTTACGTTAAGTTAAATTGTATGATATTCATGCTAAATGTTGCTTAATATTGTTTATTATTGCATGTGAACTTACTAAGCTTTATGATTACTTCCCTTCCTTTCCATTTTCTTATAGTATCGCCAAGCTAGCTCGAAAAATGAAGGACGTCGGAGCTCGATTCACACTATCAAATTAATACTTTGGGTATTTATGATTTCACATTTTGAGTATAGCATGTACAGGGACTTGGTCTTTTTGTGATATGTGTCATTATTGATTTGGCCAAGTGTGTTGGCTTGTAATGATAATTGATTCATTTTGTAAATGTCATATGGTATTGGCTAATATTGGTTAAGTATATATACAAATGACGATGCCTTTCATGGATGTGGTTATTGCATGGTTTGTGATGATAAGTATAAGATGTTGTATGTGATAGAAATTAGCATGAAATTGATGTGTGGATGTCTTGGTTGTGGCTAAGTTGGTAGTGTGTATATGCTTGGATTGGTGTTGTTTGATGTTGTGTAGGTTGGTGAAAGTAAGGGTGGCATAAAGGCTTGGTAAATAGACTTATTTTTGTCCACACGGGTAGACACAAGGCGTGTGTCTAGGCTGTGTGTGACACACAACTTGCCCTATGGGTGTGTGATCCGGCCATGTGTTCCCTGTATTGTAAATTTTAGCTTCAAATTGGCCACACGGGTAGAGAGACGATCGTGTATCTCAGGCGTCTGAAGGACACGGCCCAGGGACATGGGCGTGTGCCCAGGGCGTGTGAAGTCTGCACCTAATTTTTGAAAAATTATGAAAATAAAATCGCCCACATGGCCTAGCACATGGGCGTGTGCCTTGGCCGTGTGAACCTAATTTGTTAATAATGTCATAAATAAAGAGTTACACGAGCTGAGGACACGAGCATGTCCCAAGCCACACGGGTGTGTGAGACCACACGGCCTACCCACATGGGCATGTGACCCTCCAAAGCATGAAAATTTTTTAAGTGTTGTAACAATTTTGAAAGGTCTCGGTTTAGTCCTGAACCACTTCCAATGTATGTTTTGGGCCTCGTACACTCGTAATAGGGACAATATGACTGTATATGAAAATTTTTAATTTGGATGGAAATTTATGTCTCGATTTTGCTTGATTGCTTGTGTATAAGTCCAGTAATGCCTCGTACCCTATTCTAGTGTCGAATACGGGTAAGGGGTGTTACATCAGCGGCTATAGCTCTATTGGGATCCATTACCATATGAAAAAACAATTTAAAATGTCAGGAGTCATCGCACTATGATAGTTATATATGTCATGTATAGCTAGACTCTCACACACGCTATGTTAGTCTTAGAATCGACTAAATCGTAGCTCTGATACCAATAAATATAACACCCCTCACCCGTATTCAATACTAAAATAGGGTTACGGAGCATTACCGAACTTACAACACAATTTCACAAACTTTTCACATATATAATATCATTTTTATACAATCATCATTCAAACTCAATAAATTTATCCCTTATATGAGCCTATGGGGCCTTAATCATGTATTGAAAGTGGTTTGGGATTAAACCGAATACTCGGGAAATTTTTCATCACTTAGTAAATTTTTTCTCAAAATAGGGAACACATGCCCATGTGGCCAGGTCGTGTGTCTCACACGGCCATCAGACACACTCGTGTCACAAGTCGTGTGAAAACAGGGGGTACATACTGACTTGGGTCACACGGCCAATCACACACCCGTGTGTCTAGCCCGTGTACCCTTCGAAGTGGCCACCCAGGCCTGTGTGCCAGGCCGTGTGCTAGGTCGTGCCAAACCTGTAGGGTATACTGGCTTATGCAACACGGCCAACTCATACGCCCGTGTGTTAGGCTGTCTACAAATTATTAGGTATACTAACTTGTACCACACAGCCGGTCACACACCTGTGTGTGAGATTGTGTGGAGCATACTGACTTCATTTTAATTTCAACACTAGAGGACACACAGCCATGCAACATGACCGTGTGTCGCACACGGCTGAGACAAACGCCCGTGTCTCTGCCTGTATGGACAAAAATAGGCCATTTTCCAAGCCATTTTGCCACCCATTTTGCACATACCTATATAAGCCCAACTGGTACCATTTTAAGACACAAATATGTAGCCAAAAGTCATCAACCAATAAAAAGTCATATTATATCCATTTCAACCATTTCAATACTCAATTCAATGTCATTTACCTATTTAAGTACCTATCAACTCAACTTGTTTTACTGGACATAATTCACATATATAATTCATATGGTTAAACCATTCCAACATGCATTATCAATTCAACTTCATTCACTCAATATAGGTCAATTACCTAACTCAAAACAAAGCCATTTACACAACTTAATGCATTAACAAATTCATTATCACAAGCCAACTCAAATGGCCTGTAAATACATGTTCATCAAACATACTCAAAATGACTCAAGCCTATACATGCCATATATCATATATACATAACTTCAAAAGTACCAAAATAGATGTTCGATAGTGCGATGAAGTCTCTGATGATCCCCAAATTCGAGCTAGCTTCGAAAGACTATAAAACATAGAAAAATAAACAAAGTAAGCTATAAAGCTTAGTAAGTTCGTTCGAAATATACTCAACAAATCATAATACACAAATCATCAATTTGAACTATATAACATATAATTCATGAAAACAACAAAACTTCCATATGCTTAATCATATGCTTATATGCAAATTCATAACTTTTTCTACTAGAATCTTATACTTTACATATACATACCTGCACAATTTTGTAACTAACTCATACCTTTTCGGAACACTGTCGAATACTCGATATCCTGCACACTAAGTGCCAATACATAGCTGAAGCTATTATAATTTTGCACACTAAGTGCCTTACATAGTCTAAGCTATCTCGGTCTTGGACACTAAGTGTCATATATAGCCGAAGCTATTTCGAATCGCACACTAAGTGCCATATATAGCCGAAGCTTTCTTGAATCGCACACTAAGTGCCATATATATATATCTGAATTGTCGTCAAACATGACTATAAGTTCATGAACACAATTTATGAAATATCAAAGCATTTAAAGCATAATTGTAATGATGCTTATCACATACGAACTTACCTCGGATGTGAAAACAGCGAATCGAGTCGATTAGTCGATAACTTTAACTTTTCCCTGATCCAAGTTCGTATTTCACTTTTCTTTATCTAAATATATTCAAAATTAACTTATTTAATCATCTATTCATTCAATTTAATCCAAAACACTCTTTAATGCACATTTATACTTTTGCCCCTAAACTTTCACATTTTTCACAATTTAGTCCTTATCACATAAAATTGTAAATTCATGCAATTTAGTACAAACCCATGTTTAGCCGAATTTAAGGCATGTTACTAGCAGCACATATTTTCAATTTATTCACACTTTTAACCACCACGTTTCACATTTTCTCAATTTAACCCTTTTTTGACATTTTTGTCAAAAATCACTTTACAAAAACTATTAATCTAACATTAAACCTTCCAAATCTATCATAAATCATAAAATTAATCAAGCATTCAATAATGGCAACATGACAAATCTTTAACAATTTCAAAATTTAAGGTATGGGCTAGCTAGAATACGAAGCAACAATCTCAAAAACATAGAAAGCATTAAAAACCGAGTCAAAATGACTTACCAATTTAGCTTTCAAATGACCGAACCCTAGATGAAATAATATGGCTTCTTTTCTTCTTCTAAATTTGGCTAAGAAGATGAAGGCCACCAAAATTTTTGTTTTGTTTTTAATTAAAATAACCTTTAATAATCAAATACCAAAATTAACCTTTAAATTAATTCAAAACTTCATTTACGCCATGCCATTATAATCCACTATCATAATAATGGTCTAATTTCTATTTAAGGACCTTAATTTTAAGGTTCTTGAAACACCCAAACCCGGCCTAGAAGTTAGGCCCGAATCTGACGTGTCACAATGAAGTTTTTTTTTTGAAAACCATGTTTTCATTGAAAACCCTTCTTATTTGAAAACTTGAGTAAAATCCTAGTTATGTTAGTTTATTTTATTAAGTGGTACATTGAAAAGTTATTAATTCTATTCCCAAAATTTCTTTTAAGTTGCTGAAGCTAATTTTAAAAGTAACTGATTTACGAAAACATGATGTTAAAAATAGTTATAAATCGAAGTAAATAAAACCCAAAGTTAAAATCTAGAAATTTTAAGCGGCCTTATTACAAAAGTTGAAAACCCAAAACAAAATCTAGAACATAAATAAAGTCCCAAGGCAGTCGTGTGGCCATCTCCGAGTCCCTCGCAGTATCGATCCTCCTAATGCTGGAGATTACCTGCACAGTTACAAAACGAGGTGAGTTTATGAAAACTCAGTGTGTAATCCCTTGCGAGTAACGATCGAAGATATCGAAATAGAGATCAAACGATGCAGGTCGAGCCATTTAACAGTAATAGTACAGTCCAGTTCAGAGCATACGTGAGCCAAAGCCCATTACAATATCACTTGGGTCACATCCCATAACGGAATCAATTTGGCCTAGCCCATCTCAGTAACAAAACAGAATGTGTGAATGCATGCATGCATGCTATCCCATCCAACCTTGCACTACCTGTGGGGAATAACTCACCCACGCCATCCCTTCACTTACAATGTTAGCACTGGTTGCAGTACTAACTAAAATTGCAGCAAAGCTGCTAGAATATATACGGCTTTAAGCCTTCAATAGCGGTCTTATAATTGGCACAAAGCCATCGGTAATTGTATTATGTTTGGCACATAGCCATCAACGACGGTAATATAGTCGGCACACAGCCTTCGGTAAATATGATCGACATCGAGTCATCAATAAGTATGTTAGGCACATAGCCACAGGTAAATACGTTTGGCACAAAGCCATAGTCAAGATGGCACAGAGCCATAATCAGATTAAGCGGCACCAAGCCGTCTATCGGTCCACAGTCGTCTCATACGACCCGTGCGACCTTAAGAGATCAATATTAGATCCATAGTCGTCTCGTGCAACCCTATCAAAACAGTACTTCCTCCATATTAATGTCCCAACCTCATGCAATATGTCATGTATGTCATGCTCAATCATCACGCGTGTATGCAGAATGGCCATGCTCAGTAACAATCATTTAAACATATATTAAAAGCATATCAGTTTTACAACCACAGTCAAGTTAGTTAAATCACAATCATACAATCACAGTCAAATCAGTCAAATTCATAGTCTAAGTCAGTCATTTACCCACAAGGGCAAAACATTCATTTTACCCTATAGGAGTATTTAGTAATTTTACACTGCAAGGGTAATTCAGTAATTTTACAAACCGAGGGTATTTCGATAATTTTACAAACTGGGATATTTCGGTAATTTTACAAACCAAGGGCATTTTAGTAATTTTACAAATCAGGGGTATTTTGATAATTTTACAAAACGGGGGTATTTTAATAATTTTACAAACTAGGGGTATTTCGGTAACTTTACAAATCGAGGGTATTTCGGTAATTTTACAAACTGGGGGTATTTCGATAATTTTACAAATCGAGGGTATTTTGGTAATTTTATAAATCAGGTGTATTTTAGTAATTTTACAAACTGGGGTCTTAACGACCCAACTGAAGGTCCATCGTCACCTCGAGCGACTTAAGTAACCTAAAAAGACATAACAATATAAATGGGCCTAAGGCCTATTCTCGGTCTAAGTGGGCCCACATGCTCGTGTGGCCCATTTAGCCAAATTTCAGTTATGGCTATGTGAACAGCATAGCCCAGTTCATAATTTGTCACTTACCACAGATTTTATCCAAGTGGGGCCCACGAGCCCGTTGGGCCCACACGGCCCATTTCGGCCCAACGTAGCCCAAAATGGCCTATGCCATGTGCGTGACATGACAAGGCCCACTATTTTCCACCTAACAGTCAGATTTATACAAGCAGGCCCACGGGCCCATCGGGCCCATTCGGCCTATTATGGCCTAAGCCCATGAGTTCGTTCATGGCAGCCTTCCTCGTCGTACGCCCACGTTCCGTGAGCTCGGTTCACCACACGCGCGATTGCACGCTTGATCGTGTTGATTCGTGATAAGTTTTAATAAATTTATATTTGATCGTTCTTGAAGACTAACTATTATCACGACGAAGGCAAGTTTACCTATCGAACAGTAGTATAGTTTTAGCAAGACCGGGATGTGGAACCCAAAGGAACGAAAAGTACTAGTATTAACTCTTTTCTTATTATCTAGCCTAAAAATAAAGGGGTTTGTTTTATCTAAACTAATTAACTAAACTAAGAATGCACAGAAAGAGAATTGGGGAAAATACTTTTGGGAAATTCGATTGATTAAGACAATACCCAAGGAAAAATCCACCTAGACTTCACTTGTTATTTGACTCTGAATTAGACGATTTATTCACTTGACTTGATCCGTAGAAATACCTAATTTATATTATTATCTCTCTCGAGACTAACAACGTCTAACCCTAGGTTGATTAATTGAAATCTCTTTCTAATTAAAACCCCTAGTGTTGCATTAACTCGACTATGGATTCCCTTATTAGGTTTGACCCTAATCCGGCAGATTTATGTCGTCCTATGTCTAGGATTGCATGCAACTCCGCTTAATTATGCTAGATCTACTCTTAGACAGGGACTTTTTCTCCTCTGAATAAGCACATCAATACTTGAATTAATATCCTGAAATATTAAAACAAAGATTAAGAACACATAATTAAGAACAAATCAAGTATTTATCATATAATTCAGAAAATAATAACAAGATCCATCTTAGGTTTCATTCCCCTCAGGTATTTAGGGGATTTAGTTCATAAGTGTAAAAGAAAACATCTCAGAAGAATAATGATAACAAAACATAAAGAAAACTCAAAACTCCTGAAGGAAAATTAAGGGAGATCTTCCGTCTTGAAGGAGAATCTGGCTTCTGAGATGGATCAATCGGCTTTCTTCGAGTAATTCCTTGCCTCCTACTCTTTGTCTCTTTCTAAGTGCCTCCTCTGGTGCTTAAATAGACATTTTAATGCCTCAAAGCCCTCAAGAGTGGCCTTTTTCCGAATAGAACTCAACTTGGGCTTGATAGGGACACGCCCGTGTTCGATTGCTCCAACCCGTGTGAGAGTCTATTGAATAGACACGACTGTGTGGTCTACTAATGTAAGTTGTGCTCAATTATGCTAAAAGGGCACGGGCGTGTGGTCTATCCGTGTGAGGAAATCCAGGCCGTGTTGATTTCTCACGTTGGCCCATTTTCTCCGTTTTCGGCCCGTTTCTCACTCTTTTTACTCTCCTATGCTCACCTAAGTATAAAACATGAAATTAAAGGATTAGGAGCATCGAATTCACCAAATCTAAGGAGAAATCATCCATAAATGTTCTAAGCATGGGACAAATAATATGTATAAATTACGGTTTATCAAATACCCCCACACTTAAGCGTTTGCTTGTCCTCAAGCAAAATCCTCAACTCACAATCAAAATTAATTCTTCTCAACTTATAATTCTTATTAATGATATCTCAAAATAATCCATAAGTAATCATACATTGAGAATTTAACTAAAAGAACATCAAAGTTTCAAACATTCCAAGTTGCGTATTTTATCACGAAAACATAGGTGTCTCCCCTCATCTAGGTAATTACCATTGATTCAAAATATCACAGAGTTTCACATCCTCACTAGAGATTCACTCAAACCACTCAAGGTGTTTTAAGGACAACAAGTTAAAGCACTCAATAGTCAATATGAAAAGTTATTACCATAGGCTTGCATGAAAATCAAATCTCTACCACTATATATTGAGATGATACATCAATCAAAAGGTCTTTAAAAGGTTGTAACGTGGCTTTGGTTAGGGGGTGTGGTCACAAGCTAAAAGAAAATGTTAGAATCGAGATTGAATTGAAAAATTACCTAACTAGAAAAACAACTAATCATCAATTGAATACATGTGAGCTTTTTCTTAGAATATGGACTTAAACACTTAAGCTCAAAAACAAAGAATTACTACTAATATAAATATGTGTATTGTAATTTTTTTTTAAGAACAAGTCAAATAACATAGACTAACTATCAAAGATAAAACTTAGCTAAGCAATTTATTCAAATTAAATCTCGACAAAAATAGGGATCAAAATAATTTAGGGCATTTCAACAATAATGGGTATTGGGTTGATATGGAGGGTAAATCAATGAATGGGTTATTAGTCTCAAGAGGGTTTACTAAGGGTTAATTATAAAGGTAGGCTTTTATGGAGTGAGTGGGTTAAACCTAAGTGCCTTTATCATCTTGACATATCAAATCAAATGGTGTGGTCTTGACATGCATAATCAAGCAAGTTCTAGAATAACAAATCAAGATTGATGCACTCAAAGAAACAATAAAAGTGAGCATGAAAGACTAATAGAAACAGAGGATAAAAGAGAAAAGAGAGCATAATCAACTAGTTGTATTACAACTTATGGTATCTCACTAAGTAACCCACTACCGAAAACCCCCAAAAGTATGCCCTATAATCGAGGCACGAGATGGCACAATCACCCCTTAATAGAAAATGGCATCATAGGAAGAGGTTAGGTGCAAGACTAATAGATAGAGAGGATAAAAGAGAAAAGAGAGCATAATCAACTAGTTGTATTACCACTTATGTCATCAGAGAGCACAGAAAAAACGGCACAAAGGGGAAAGAATGAGTAATACTAACAATATGGAAAAGAGAGAGGATCCGTTAATATAGAAAGAATCGAATGAGAGGGAAATAAAAGAAGAGAAGAGGAGAGCAATTGGGAGTAGAGTAAGAAGTTGTCAAAAGAACTAAGAGGTAGTAAGCCAGGTCTTTTGGTCAAAAAGGAAAACCAAAAGAGAGAAGGAGAGGAGAAAGCAATTGGTCAACCAAAAGAATTTTAGAGAAAAAAAAATTCGGGAATAGACCAAAATGAGCAAAAAGCCCGAAGGGAGCAGTATTTCAGCACTAATGAATGAAAGAAAAGAACAAAAATGCCAGTCAGTAATCGAAAGTGAGAAGAAAGAAATCACTAGCCTTTAGCCGAATTTTTGAGTGCCTAAAGTTCAATTTCAACACAACTCTTCCCCTCCATTCAAATCCCACTTTTTCCTCCCTTAAATCTCTCCTAAAATCTCTCCTCAAATCCCTCCACTAATCACTCCTTAAATCACTCCAACCTCCCATTCAAACTCTATTCAAACTCTCATGACCAATTCAACCTCAGAGTCTCAGTCCAACTCCACCTCCTACAAAGCTCAAACAGCAAAATAAATACTCTATTGTGCATCCCAAGACTTAAACCTCAACCTCACAGTTACACAACACGCCACCTTGCCATTCCACCACAGGCTCTTTCTGTGTCTTAAATCATCCACAATTATTTATAAAGCCTACATGCCAGAGCCATGGTTCATCCCTTAAAAACCAAAATTTTGCAAGAGCCAAAGCTTGAACCCAAGACTTTTCAGGCACTTCCTAGGACACTTAACCACTGAAGCAGGCATTTATTTGTGTCATTCACTTGTACAACTAAATTCCAATTCCTCCGATACGCGAAGCCCATTTCTTCTAGCCTCAAAATTTGGGGCATTACAGTTCTATAGCTATTTGACACTTTTAGTTAATACAACACAAGTTTTACACTACACGTGATTTAGTCCTTTTTACCAAATTAACCATTTAAACGATAAAATTTCTTCATGAAATTTTTACACAATCACATTATCATGCTGTAAATATTAAAATAATAATAAAATAAATATTTTTACCTCAAATTTATGGTTTTGAGACCACTATTCTGATTTGACTAAAAATGGGCTACTACATGTAATGCATACCTAGCATATTTTTTAGATACCAAAGTGTCTGAAGCAAAGATTGAATTAGTGCCTGTAGTTTGTGAATATCCAGATGTATTTCCAGAAGAATTGCCCAGGTTGCCATCGGTCAGAGAGGTTGAGTTTGCTATTGAATTGGTACCGGGAACATCTCCGATATCTATAGCTTCGTACAGAATGGCTCCGACAAAGTTGAAAGAGTTGAAAGCTCAGTTGCAAGAGTTAACAGATAGGGGTTTTGCATGAATTAGTTTTTTGCCCTAGGATGCGCCAGTATTGTTTGTAAAGAACAAATATGGGTCAATGAGAATGTGTATCGACTATTGACAGCTCAACAATGTTACGATAAAAAACAAGTATCCTTTGTTGAGAATTAATGATTTGTTTGATCAGTTAAAAGGGGCAACAGTGTTTTCAAAAATTGATTTGAGATCTAGTTATTATCAATTGCAAGTTAAAGACTCAGATGTGTCAAAAACTATTTTCAGAACGAGGTACGGACATTATGAATTCCTTACAATGCCTTTTGGTTTAACTAATGCTCATGTCATATTTATGGATTTGATGAATAGGATCTTTAGACCATATTTAGACAGATTTGTTGTTGTGTTTATTGATGATATTTTCATCTATTCTAGAGATGAGCTTGAGCATACTGAGCATGTGAGGATTGTATTGCAAACCTTGAGAGATAAGAAATTGTATGCTAAATTCAGTAAGTGTGAGTTTTGGCTTCGGGAAGTTGGATTTTTGGGACATATTGTCTCGGCGGATGGCATTCGAGTTGATCCAAGCAAGATTTCTACAGTTGTTGACTAGAAACCACCTAGAAATGTTGATGGTCATGAAACTAACTAAAAATTTGACTAAGGCAAGCGCACCTATCGAACAGTATTATAGTTATGGTGAGACCGAAAATATCGTATCCATGAGGACTAAAAGTACTAGTAATTACTATATTTTTATTATCTAGCCTATGAATTAAAAGAGTTTTTTTTCAAACTAAACTAATTTTCTAATTTAACTAAGATTACGACAGAGATGGAAGTTGGAAAATACTCTTAGAAAACCAATGGAGAAGACAATACACAAGAAAGGATCCACCTAGACTTCACTTATTACCTTTGACTTAGACGATTTATTCACTTGACTTATTCTGTAGGAATCCCTGATTTATGTTAATATCCCTTTTGTGACTAGAAACAACAGACTCTAGGTTGATTAATTGAAATCTCTTTCTAATTAAAACCCCTATTGTCGCATCAACTCGATCTATGGATTCCCTTGTTAGATTTGACTCTAATCCGGCATGTTTATGTCGTCCTATCTCTAGGATTGCATGCGACTCCGCTTAATTATGAATGATCTAATCTTAAACAGGGACTTTTCCTCCAATAAATAAGCACATCAAAAACCTGAATTAATACCCTGGAATATTAAAACAAAGATTAAAATTCACAATTAAGAATAAGAACAAGTATTTCTCACATAAATCAAAAAGTAATAAGATTCATCTTAAGTTTTATCTCTCTTAGGTATTTAGGGAGTTTAGTTCAAAATAATAATGGAAAACATCTCAAAGTTTAGAAAACAAAAAAAAAACATAAAGAAACCCAAAGAACTTCTAGAAAATTGGATGGAAATCTTTAGTCTTGATGTAGATCCTCTCTCTGAGCTGATTCCGATGGCTATCCTTCAGTGTTTTCTACCTTCTACTCTGCGTGTGTCCCTAATCCTCTTCTAGGGTGTTTAAATAAGCTTTAGAATGCTTCCAAGCCCTCCAAAGTGCCCATTTCCATTTTAAATTCAAAATCCTTCTTACTATTTAAAACCTTTGGCCATTTTAAAACTTGTGAAAAACTCAGCTTACGTTGGTCTATTAAAAGTCATTCTCTTGTAAAACATTATTACCTTTAAAACTTTATTTGCTTGCGAAAGCTTAATTTAAAGAGTTGCGAAAATGTGATATTTTGAAAAAACAGTTTTGGAAAAACCGTGTTCTACTCCTGCAGTTATAAAACTATATATAAAATTCCAAATTTAGAACCAGAAATTAAAAGAGGCCTTATTACAACCCAGATCAAATATAAGTACTTGTAAATAGATAACTTAAAAGAAAATCAGAAACAATAGCAGTTGTGTGGCCACCTCCAAGTCCCTCGCAGCACTGATCCTCCTAATGCTGGGGATTACCTGCACAGTTAATAAACGGGATGAGTTTACGAAAACTCAGTGTGTAATCCCCTTACTAGAATAATAGTCAGTATACCGAAATAGAAACAAAAACAGTCTAGGCTAGAGCCCGTTAATAGTAACAGTACAATTTAGTTCAGAGTATAGGTGGCCAAAGCTCAATACAAATCACTTGGGTCTCAGCCCATAACGGAACCAATGGGTCTAGCCCATATCAGTAAACAGTGTCAGGTGGGCCTTAGCCCATTACAAAATCAATAATGGAATCAGGTGTACAGTATGTATAATGTATGAATGATGCATGCGATCCCATCCAACCCTACATTTGCCTCCATCCAACCCTGCACTTACTGTGGGGATAAAATCGACCCACCCATCCAACACACCAAGCTTAGCACCGGTTGCGGCACTAAGTCAACAGAACGGCTCAAAGCCGTAGACAGAACAGCACAGAGCCATAATCATAATGGTTATAAACCATAACAGGATGGCACATAGCCATAATCAGAATGGCACAGAGCCATAAATACAGCACAAAGCCTTCAATTAGGCACAAATCCTTTAGCAACGGGCACGAGCTTTCGGTAATAAGGACGGTACTAAGCCTTCGATAATACGCGTGGCACAAAGCCATCAGTAAGAAGGACAGCACTAAGCCATCGATAACGAGTCTATAATTGGCACAAAGCTATCAATCACGATAATATAATTAGCACAAAGCCTTCGGTAAAATGATCGGCGCTCAACCATCTTTCGATCCACAGTCGTCTCGGCGACCCGTGCGACCCTAATAGAACAGATCTTCCTCTGTACAAAATCCCAACCCCATGCAATATTTCATGTATACAGGATGTCATGGCCATAATACCATCACAGTCAAGTAAGTCAAATCACAGTCGTATAATCACAGTCAAATCAGTCAAATTCATAGTCCAAGTCAGTCATTTACCCATAAGGGCAAAATAGTCATTTTACCCTACAGGGGTATTTCGATAATTTTACACTACAAGGGTAATCCGATAATTTTACAAATCGGGGGTATTTTGGTAATTTTACAAATTAGGGGTATTTCAGTAATTTTACAAATCAGCGGTCTTAACGACCCAATAGAAGGTCCACCGTTGCCTCAAGTAACTTAAGTAACCTAAACAGACCTAACGGTGTAAATAGGCCTAAGACCCATACTCGACCAAGTGGGCCCACACACTCGTGTGGCCCATTTAACCCTGAAACAGCCACAGCTATGCAAACGTCACAGTCCAAACAACACTTACCGCATCACATACATTTTATCCGTGTGAGCCCACAAGCCCACTAGGCCCACATGGCCCAACGAGGCCCAGAACAACCCAAGACCACGAGAGCGCTCGTGGTGGCCTCTACAGTCTAACGTCCATGTTCGTGGGCTTGGTTTATCACCTAGAGAGGCCTCAAATGCCAAAGTTTCGGCTTTTTGGCTTTTGCTGACTTCCAATAAAAAAGGGCATGAATACACACCTGTTAATGAGAACGCGTCGAAGTCCACGATCACCAACCTTGGTTAAGCAGGTATGGAATAATCCCTCCTAAAACCCAGTCCAACTCCTCATTCTTATGACCACTTTAACCACAGAGTTCCAGTCTAACTCCAGCTCCTACACAGCTTAAATAGCAAAATAAATACTCCACTACGCATCCCAAGACTTGAACCTCAGACCTCAAAGTTACACCACATGCCACATTGCCACTCCACCACAGGCTTTTTCTGTGTTTCATTTTATCCTCAATTAATTATAAGGTCTATAGGCCAAAGTCCAGGTTCCTTTAAAAGAAAAACCAAAATAAATTGCAAGAGCCAAGATTTGAACCCAGGCTCCCTTTCAACCTTAATTAAGCCACAACCACTAGACCACATGCTTCCTTGTGTCATTTACTTAACACAATAATTTAAAAGGCCTTCATCCAAGCATCCAGGGTTTTATTCACTTACAACTAAAATTTTTGCTAAAGCCTAGGTTTGAACCCAAGATTTCTCCAACACTTCTCATGGCCATTAACCACTTGAGCAAACAGTTAATTGTATCATTTCCTTGCACAATTAAATACTTATATACAACCTCCTTACGGACCCATACTTAAGGCCCAATACTTTTAAGCCCTAATTCGGAGCGTTAGATGAATTAGCTGAGCGATCCCAACTAGACGACGGCTAATGGACGCATAATTGAAATGTGCATGCTCAATTTAGATCCTAACCCGATTAAATTACAGGTTGCATAACAACCCTAACCAGGCTATGTTATCTGTATAGTTTTTAGATTTGTGTGATTAAACTATTTCAAACCTAACACGTCCCTGTTACCTCGCACGAATACTAAGAAACCCTTAGTAAATAAAGATCAGTAAAATGTGTATTTACTAAGTAAAGGATTCCGAAAGGAACTAACGTGGTTTCCAAACTCATGAAAGATCGAGTTGCCATGGAATGTTTTTCAGAATATTGATAAGCATGTTGATAATAATTTGAGTTTAATTAAAGTAATTGTTCTAGCTTATTTATGTTATAATTGTTGCTTATTGTGTTAATTCTGCTAAAATCTATCTCATTCATATTGTTGCATACTCAGGATAAATTGCATTAGGGATCATTGCATTTAGTTTCATAAACTTTTTCATCACTTCTCAATTATATTATTTTTATTTATCATATTGTTAATACATTTTTACAAATTAAGTGACCTAGCACAAATACAATCCCTATGGAGACGATAACTCGATACTTACTTATTACTTGATAATGACTGTGTACACTTGCACAAACCCGAGCGTTACAACTGTGCTGCTAAACGGATGGTACTGAGAACTACGGAGGAGGACGAGGTATTTGTAATTGGGGAGCGTCGAAATTACTTGTCAAATGTGATATCTGCATTAAGGGCCAAGAAATTGGTTCGTAAGGGTTGTGAGGCGTATCTAGCTTCCATCGGTGTTTCAGATTCTAAGGTTTCTTCTATTAAAGATATCAGAACAGTCAATGATTTTCAAGATGTTTTTCCTGATGAGCTGCTTAGGTTATCTCCAAATCGTGAAGTTGAGTTTGGGATTGAGCTCCTGCCTGGTACAGCTCCGGTGTCCATCGCCCCTTCTAGAATGGCAAAAAAGGAGCTTGTGAAGCTCAAGGCTCAGATTCAAGAATTATTAGATCGTGGGTTCATCCGACCTAGTGTGTCTCCATGTGGAGCACCAATTTTGTTTGTGAAAAAGAAGGATGGATCCATATGCATGTGCATCAATTATCGGCAACTGAATAAATTGACCATTAAGAATAAGTACCCTCTACCGAGGATTGATGACCTATTCGACCAGTTAGGGTCTTGTAAGCCCTCAATCCTGTTCTTTCTATTTCTCCTAGAGGCCTGAACGTGAAAAACAGGTGTTCCAGTCTCCTTCTTTAAGCCACTGAATCTAAGACCTCTGAGCCCAATACTATTCCTCTTCATACAAGCAACCAAACTCTGCCCAAGAGGCTCACAATCTCTCAACATTTGATTCTAACATCGGCCCATCCATCAGTTTATCAATCCTATTAGTTAAACTCCACATGCGATCTTTCCCCTTTTTAAATCGCCGAAACTGCCATCTCCCTAAATGAAGGCAAATGTGATCAATCCCAGTCAACACATCCCTATTACACTGATCCCAAACTCTTTTGATCATGTCCTTAGCCTCGTTCTCCTTGGCCCAACAAGCCTCAAACTGAAAAGATAGCCTCGAATCCTTCATGCCCTCCCTCGGCTTTCTACTCAAAGTATCAAGCAATGCAGCATCATGGTCTGAGCAAGTCTGACGTATCACGCTCGAGGATAAAAATAGAGTACGGCCTAACCAAGAAGCCAGAACCAAAAATCTATCAAGACGTTCCCTAACCTCCATATCCCCCTCGCGATTATTCATCCAAGTGAACCACCCCTTATCGGGTTTGACATCAACCAAGGCAAGCTTATCCATAACCATTCAGAAATTATCCATACCTACTCTGGGTCTATATCCCTTAGCATCATCCATCACTTCATTGAAATCACCCCCAACAACCCAATCCCCACTCATAAGAGTCTCAACCCTCTGAAGGGTGCTTTACAACAAATGTCTCTGATTAGGGTCCGGATAACCATAGAAGCCCATGAAACGAATATGATCATTCCCCTTTATTTTAACCATAGATTCCACATGATGCTCAGAGTAATTCTGAATAGTCATATCCACATTATTCCTCCATAATAGAGTAAGGACTCTTTTATGACTATTCGGATCCACAACAAAACAATCGTCCATCTTACAACAAACCCAAATACACTCAAACTCATTAGCCCTAAGCTTCATTTCATTCAAAAAAAATCAAGATTCTTGACAATGAGGAGCTTTCTCAACTCACGAACTGTCAAAGGGCTCTCATACCCACGACAGTTACAATAAAGAATTTTTATGGCTTCGGGCTGGACTGATTGCCAGCCGCTTCCTTGAAAGGAGAAGCTCCCTCTATCAATTTCTTATGAACCATTCTTATCGGGCTTTCACCCAGACTTTCCATGTTTCCCACCTTGTTCTGTTTACATTTGATTCTTATTCTTGCAGGATTCTCCCTCATAGTCCAGGACGCTTGCTTACTTGTTAGCGAGCACGATTCTGATACCTCATCCGCTATTTTGACCTTTTCTTTCCCCCTTTATATGTAACACCCCTCACTCGTATTCAACGCCGGAACAGGGTTACAGAGCATTACCGGACTGACGAAACAATTAAACAACCATTTAGCATACATAGCATTATTTCATACATTTATCATTCAAACTCAATCAATTTGTCCCTTATACTAGCCTACAAGGCCCTAAACATGCTTTGGGAATGGTTCGAGACAAAACGATGACTTATGAAACTTTTACGAAACTTAGAAAATTTTCTTCAAAACAAGGGACACACGCCCGTGTGGCCAAGCCGTGTATCTCACACAACCACCAGACACACTCGTGTCACAGGCCGTGTGGACATTTGAAATAGGAGCACATGGCCGTGTCCTAACCCATGTCTGACCCCGTGTAACTCTTTGACTTGGGTCACACGGCCAACACACACGCCCGTGTGCCCTAAAAATGGCCACACATGCCCGTGTGCCAGGTTGTGTGCTAGCCTGTGTCAAACCTGTAGGGTATACTGACTTATGCCACACAGCCGAGTCACACGCCCGTGTCTGAGGCCGTGTGGAGCATACTAACTTGATTTCTAAAACCACACCAGGGGACACAGGGCTGTGTAACATGATTGTGTGTCACACATACTCGTGTCTCTAATTGTGTGGACAAAAATAGGCTATTTACCAAGCCATTTAGCCACCCCAATTGGTACACACCTTCACCTACACAAATGATACCAAACCATAGCATAATATGCAATCCAAAACAACCAGACCAAGCCTAAATCCTACCATTTCAATACTAACCAATTCAAGGCACATAAATACCACAATAGGCTATCTTAATTCACACCAATCCTTGACTTATCAAATCATCAAAATGACCATTATCAAATATGCATTATTAGGCCTAATTTCACAAGCATACCTATATCCACAAATTATTAATTTACCATTCATAGTACCTATTATCATCAATCATCACATAACCATCAGCTAAACTCAATTCACAAGACATAACTATACTTATATGTACATTGTTTAAACATACTAAATAAACCAAAATAAGCCATCACACGTGGCTATATATACATGCCAAAACGTAAACATTTACAATGCCAAATCATATGGCCAATACCATTACCAAAACATAATTAACATGACACAAAGTTCTTATACATGACATATAACCCAAAACATAAACTTAAAAGTACCGAAATGTCAGTGGATAGTGTGATGAAGTCTACGACGATCCCTAAGTCCGAGCTAGCTTTGAAGTCACTATAAAACATAAAAAAGCAACAAAGTAAGCTGTATAGCTTAGTAAGCTCGTATGTTAACAATAAGCAACTATCACCATTCATTAATGATTCAAATAATAGAAAACAATATACAACAATTATATTAGATCTCAAAGCTATCAAATGATCATTCACATAACTTACCAAAAACTTATCAATTCCATAGTTTCCAAAACTCAATTCATTAGCGTGCGTACCTTGTAACATCTTGTACCAACCTCAAACTCAACCACATCTTTCATTTACCCGTTGAACCATTCGAAATAGAAGTCGGATACTCAAGGGTCTTACACGATAAGTACCTATACCATGGCCTGAAGCCAAATTAATGTAACTTATCTGAAATTCTGATATCATGGCCCAAAGCCAAATCAGCCGATATGCATGGCCTGAAGCCAAATCGGTTTATCTCGCACCCAAAGTGTCAAATCATGGCCCGAAGCCAACTCAAGATACCCCTAATGACATGTCACTAGTACCCTAAACTATTCCTAAGGTTCACCCAGGATTTCAACTGTCGAATATTCGTCGAATCATTTCCGAACTTTTCATAATCACATAATCACAATTCATGCTATATCAAAGCACATAAAATATGTTTGAAACAAAATTATAACATACGAACTTACCTCGGATGTTAAAACGGTGAATCAAGTCGATTAGTCGATAACTTTATCTTTTCCCCGATCCAAATCTGTATTTCTCCTTTCTTGATCTAAATATATTTAAAATTAACTTATTTAATCATCTATTCATTCAATTTAGTCCAAAACACACTTTAAAACACATTTACACTTTTTCCCCACATATTTAACATTTTAACCACTAACTTTACACATTTCTCAATTTAATCCCTATTTTGCATTTTCACTAAAAATCACTTAAAAAAACATGTTTAACTATCAACAACTATTCAAAATATATCACCAAACTTCATAACTCATGCATATTCATCAATGGCATCATTCAAAATCTTTAACAGTTTTGCAAAATAGACCCTGGGCTAGCTAGTACTACATGCAACGGTCACAAAAACATAGAAACTATTAAAAACTGAATCAAAATCACTTACCAATTTAATCATGCAATTGCCAAACCCTAAATAGCATCCATGAATTTTTTCGTCTTGTTAAAGTCGGCTAGAAGAGATGATTGAAGAAGAAATTGTTTTGTTTTATTTTAATTATCATTTTAATTATCAATTACCATATTAACATTCAATATTAATCACTTAAAACACTTATCATAAGCCCATATTTGTCCACCCACCATTATAATTGTATAATTACAACATAAGGACCTTCACTTTAATGAACCATAGCTATTAGACACCTTTAGCTATTAGAACTCAAGTTTTACGCTTTACGCGATTTAGTCCTTTTTATCAAATTAACTATTCAAACGATAAAATTTCTTCACGAAACTTTCACAAATACATACTATCATGCTGTAAACACTTAAAATAATATTAAAATAATTTTACAACCTCATATTTGTGGTCCCGAAATTACTATTCCGATTTGACTAAAAACGGGCTATTACACTATATCATCACCAAATGCTCCTTTTGAGCCGTACTTTTAGACCTCCCGTCTACTCCTTTTTTCCCGTCCCCAATTACTAAGGTTTCGATTCCATTTTCTAAAGACTCGTACCTTCATTTAGTTGTCCCAATTTGACCCTTAGCCAATTACTATATTGAAATTTTAGATTATCCATGTCTTTGAAACTTTCAGCCTACCCACATTTTTGAGTTTGATGTCCTATACAACCACATATATAGCAAAATGTAGGTAATCGTTCATACTTGATAGCGCACGTGATCTCATTTTCATCAGTCTCAACCAAATATACAACATGTCTCACTACAGCAAAACTGACTTTTAGCGGCGTTTTTTTAGGCCTATAGCGGCGCTTTTAAGCGCCACTAAAATTATTTGCGGTGCTTGCGCTTTTACAAGCGCCGCAAAAAACGCAGCTAAAGACAACGCCGCTAACATTTTGTGGCATTTATGAAAAAAAAAGGCCGCTAAAGAACAGACTTTTAGCGGCGCTTTTCCCACAAACGCCGCGAGAAACCATGACTTTTAGCGGCGCTTTCCCCACAAACGCCGCTAAAAATCATGACTTTTAGCGGCGCTTTTCACACAAACGCCGCTAAAGAACAAGACCTTTAAAAAAATTATTTTAACTAAATAATATTTATTATTTATTTCTATAATAAATATTATATTATGTTTAATTTTTGAAATTTGAACTTTAAACTATATACTTTTAAGGATAAATAAAAAATATTAATTAAATTAAATTTTCTATTAAAATTTTAACTTTAAAACTAAATAAAAAAATTAATGAATTTAAATTTAATACATAAACATTGATTCAATATGTAATTTAATACATAAAAAAAAACCACACAAAGTACTACTATTTCTAAAACAAAATTCATCTTGGTGAGAAAAGAATGCCAAATCATCATCACTTCTCATTAATCAAAAGATCAGAAAGAAGAAGAAACAATATACAACAGAGGGCTGGTTCAAGCTTAAATGAAGCCAAAGTATTGCAATGCCTGCATATAACTTAGAGAAGTTCTTTGATGCTTTCAATTCAACTACCAGAGAATCCAAAACACCGGAACAGAAAGCCAAAGTATGCACCTGTAAGCATACACATGGAGATGGGGCTGTAAAGTGTACAACCAGACAATGGCTCATTTAGGAAGAATGCAACATAAAATATGCCACATACCGTCACTTGAATTTTTTATGCTTCATCCATTATTTCCTGAAAGTTCAAACCAGTCCAATCCTGTAATGAAGATTTGAGTTAGGATGCAATATTTGTCATGACGAAATATTAGTGCACAATGACAATGTAACGACTATATTATCCAACCTAAAACCAATTAATTATAGGTGGAAGGGCAAAGTTCACAATCAAATACTTACCATTTTAAAATTCACTAAGAACCAGAACTAGATTTCTGTACCCATACTTGTTTCTGCAAATATAGAGAATGGATAAAAACTTGGTTGGTAAAAATGTAGGAGAAAACGAATAAAGAAATTAGATATTCAAGAATAGTTTGACCACCTCATGAGAACCATACACATTGGTTCTTTTCCCCGGTTTCCCATCATTCACAGCAGATGATCTATTGGCAACTACTACACGACGGCTGATGTGCTTACTGGATCCTGCATGATTTTAAAAATAGAAGTAAATGAAATATGAAACTTGCAAATATACACTTGACAGGCACCTAGAGTTTCAGCTCCCGAAATCGAAACTAACTATTATGTTCACTTGCAAAAGTTTTACCTTGCCAGCTCCCAACACTTGAGAAATCAACTTTAGTATCGCCACAAGCCCCTGGACAATTTTCAGAAAAAGAAACTCCAAAGTTATTCTTGATAAAATAAAGCTCTGTTTTCTGCAATCTTGAGTTCCTACTACTAGCTGAGCACATAACACAAACACAAACACATGTCGACTGATTTTGCTTTTGTGTCATGGTAGCAATCAGCTCCAACTTAATTATGGACAATCCCTAGGATAATAATATCCCAAAGGAACCATATTACGAAGATTTAACAGACCCATATAGCCATACCTTCCGAAGAATATATAAGTATCTGCGCAGATTGAGAAGCAGATGATGACAAGGACTCATCACTAGCATATGATCCATCAGAATGGCGAAGGGTCCAAACACCATGAGCTGTTCTATCTTTGTTTCTGCTAAGTCTTTCTAGCTTCTTAGCACCATTCAAGTGATTCCCAGCAACATTACCATCTGAAGCATTGCATGCATCCTTCAAACCTAAATTTGCATGTGGATTCCAAGGAGGTCGTCTCTCTTTTTCCAAATTTAAGGTCTCAATATGCTGCTCTGACTGGAAGCCTGCACACTGACTTTGACGAGAATCCTTGTTTAACAGTATGCCTCTAATTATTCTGTTTTCGCATCGTAAGTTCAGTTTAGTAAGAGTTGAATGAAGTATTGTTTTAATTGGAGATGTAAAATTCTGTTGATGCAACATACTTCCAGCCACCTGTGCAAAGAATCATCGTCATAAAGAATGTAACATTCAAGGAAATTAAAGAGAACTCAAGCGGTTTCTTGTATGAATTGATAATAGTGGGGCCGGTGCAGTGCATGTGCAAATCATGCCAAAACAACAAAGCATCTAGCAATAACAAGATCAAACAAAGAATAAGCGGAACCATGTTCTTATCTCCTGCAAATTAACACCCTCAACCCTGCTCCAATTCCTGAAAATTCTCACTCTCATTTTCCATAAGTATGCACTCATGCACCATATTCAGTTAGTCCAAGCCTCCATCAGAACAAGGAATGAATAACAGAAACATAAACAATGACTGAATAGTAGAACCACTAGAATATGAGAAAAAGAGGAACAAGAGGCTCACATGAGAAATTTCTTTCTCTTTCCCTTTCCCTTTTCCCTTTCAGAAGCAGAACTTTATTTTTATCGGCATCAGTAATTCTAGTAGATCCTGGAAAAGTGAGAATGAAACTTTAAATTTGACACATGAAACTTGGGAATGCAACCACAAACAAGAAAATTCTTTGACTGGTGTCATGCCAACAAATAAATAACAAGAGATAATGTAGGGTAGTAGCTCATTTAACACTGGAAAATGATAATGGCTTTTATTAGGCATTTACCACTTTCCTCTTCAGATACTTCAGTTCCCACAGATGATGCTGAAATAACAGGCTTATTGGAAAGTTGCTGCTCATCCCTTCTAGAAACCAGAATGTATGTCGATTTGTCTTTGCCACTTGCATTTTTCAAGCTATCACTTAGAACATACTGCCACCATATAAGATAAGGTATTGATGATGCCTAAACTCCCAACATTTTATGAGGAAATCCATAATGAATCTAAAAATATCCAATTTAACACGTCATCTTCTTTACATAGCATATAAAAGAAATTATTCCCCAGAACTTTTACATTTGTTGCACAATGTGCTCTAATATGTTAATGAACCCATCTGTTCATTATTTTACAGCAAAAGCCAAGAATGTACAACAATTTCACAGTTCACACATTAGTGCTTTATTGAAACTAAAAATCTATACACCATTACTATATGAGAAGACGGACAGAAACATGTGTCTTCACCATAAAAAAAAGGAAAATGAGCTTTGATTAAGTACCAAATATATGCGTACCATTGTAGTAGAACCCCGCCTCTTTTCAGAACCTCTTTTTGATGATGCTGAACTTGGAATCCCACCAGATTGTCCACCAGCTCTTCTGCTAAGTTTCCCATTAGACAATGACTTCTGTCAGAGAATATTATAAGAATTCCAAAATTGTAGCCATTGGCCAAGCAGTTCACATGAAAGAACTAAAGTAAATCAGCAAGTAATTTAGCACATGATAAAATAAACCAGGAAAGGAAAATTTTCAGACTGAAATATAGTACGTCAAAAAAGGTGGAAGGTGAAAACTATTGGTCCTCATTAATTTGTCTTTCTTCAGAAATTAATTCTCATTGGTTGATGTCATTGATTGATTTTTGACAGGTACTACTCTATCAAATTACTTTTAAATTGCAGCCAACAAACCAAAGAAATGACTATTTGACTCTAGAGCTTGATGATAAAACACAAAGAAATGATACTAAACAAAACAGAAGTGATGATTTACTGTTAACTGGTCTGTAACTGTAATTATAATATATTACCCATGATCCAACCTTAGCAGCTCTTTTCCATCTAACAAAATCCATTAAAGGTGTAACTATGGAAGAATCCTTCAGTGCACCTGAAAAAAGACATTAATGGCATGATTGAAAAATATCAATGCATAAAGACACCAAATTTTACACTAACAAAAATTTTGTTTTCATTTTCATTTTCTGATAATAAAACTTCAAGGTGCATATGTGAAAAGATTTGTGTGACTAACCAAATCTTTCTGCCTCCCTCCTCTCTAATTGTATCTCTGCACTAGGAAGATTCTCGACTGGCTTCGCAAGAAATTCAAGGAACTCCAAATACTCAGGATCTAGATGTTCATCAAGAAAGGCTTGTATTTATGAACAGGAAGATAGTTGCTAAAGCATACCTAGTTATCACAAGATTATCATATCTAGTTGCTAAAGCATCAATTTCATCAATGAATATAACTGATGGTTTATTTATCTGCAACACAAAAAATACAGCAAGCAGATTTATAGGAGGCCCAACCATCTGCAACATTTTATCTGTTACCTACTTATTATCAGATGCCCAACAAGTTTCTTCAAGATGAAGCATCAAAAGTATGGAATCTAAATTACAAGTACTGCACCATAATTAACAGCTACATGCTGCCGTAGCAATCAAATATAAGAAACTTATAGCATTATCACCTTGGCTCTCTTAAACAGATCCCTGATACGAGCAGAACCAACATC
This sequence comes from Gossypium longicalyx, assembly GCA_025698465.1. NCBI lineage: Eukaryota > Viridiplantae > Streptophyta > Magnoliopsida > Malvales > Malvaceae > Gossypium > Gossypium longicalyx. The sequence continues at coordinate 83,131,775 of CM047002.1, forward strand.
GACTAAAACTTCCAAAAATTCTGAACCTACTATTTGGTAGAATGGAACACCTATTTGAAAGCGTAGAATTAAAAGAAACCCTAACAGATCAAGAGAAAATGAGTAGCTATGGTGGGTGAATTCAGTGCAGTGAAATGAAAAGGAAAAAGAAGTGTGATTAGTGTCGGTGTATTGACTTGGGGTTGTTGGAAATGGAAAATTTGGGGGCAAACTCTGAGAGTAAAAAGGGAAAAAGAAATAAGTACAAACTTTTATTTGGGGGATTTAGGTCGCACGATGGAGATGAGAAGAAGAGGGAGTAACGAGCGGGTAACTAAAAATTACTTTTTGGGAGTAGCGGGATTTTAATTTCCTTTTTTGCGGTGTTTTCAAAAAACGCCATTATAATTCAACTTTTTATAGCTTAACTTTTTGTGGCATTTTATCCAAAAAAGCCACTATTGCTCAATTTTATTTTTTTTCATTTTTAAAATATTTTTTCTATTTTTTTCTTTCAAAACTTTTATGCTGAGATTATATTTTTTGGAATTTTTTTTATTTTGACTATTTAAATTTTTAACTGAAATATGGACTAAAATATTAAATATTAAATATTTAAGTTTTTTTTTATTTTTTAATATTTTATTTTGAAATTTTTTTGAAGGTTTTTAAAATTTTTAAATTAACATATAAAATACAAAAGGAAACTTTAATAGAAATAAAATGGATTCGATGAATTAAAAAAATACAATATGATACAGCAATACAAGCATTATTCTTTTAAGTATGGTCTGCATTAGTTGTTTAGATTTTTATATAAATGGCATTTAATTATATGTATACACCTAAATTTTGATAGAGATACATCTCAGAATTATATATGAATTTCGGTTTAATGTGTAATTGTAGACGTGAAATTCTAATTGTGGTTTAAATGTATAGTTGAAACTTTAATTTTGATTTAATCATACACATTTTAAAAAATAAATACATCAATGTATTTTTATATTGAATAAATATAAATATTTGTGTATGTAATATATAAATATAAAATGATGTTATATAAATAATTGTATTAATAATTTACAAGAACTGGATCAAATTAAAGTTCATGTATACAATTGCACACTAAACCATTGTTAGAAAAAGAAACATTTATTGGGGATTTTGGATTTCGAATTAGGGAAAAAGGGGTGATTATTTTAAGGATTCGAATTAGGGAAAAGTGGGAAATTATCTCTTACATAATTTAAACTATAATCATAATTTTAATATATTAAAATTAATATTATCTCTTTTACAATTATATAATAAATTATTTAATATATAAAGTACAAAACATTAATTAATCTAAGCCTTAAACCCTTAAACCCTAAATCATAAACATAATCTATAAACCCTAAAAACCTAACACTTAACCCTTAACCCATAAGCCTTAAACCCCAACCCTTAAACCATAAACCCTAAACTATAATGATAATTAATTCAATATTTTAAAATTAATACTATCTCTTTTATAATTATATAAGAAAATATTTATAATATAAATTAAAAAACACTAATTAATCTAAACCCTAAACTCCTAAACCCTAAATCATAAATCCTAAAACATAAGCCATGAACCCCTAACCCCTAACCCCTAACACCTAAACCTTAAACCCCAACCCTTAAACCATAATCCCTAAACCCATAATCCATAAACCTTAAAATAGTAACTCATAAACATTAAACCCTTAACCATATACCTTAAACCCTACTCTATAATGATAATTAATTTAATATTTTAAAATTAATACTATCTTTTTTACAATTATATAAGAAAATATTTAACATATAAATTAAAAAACAATTAGTCATATACCAAAAGTCTTTAAAATTATTTTAAATAATAGTACTTTAATTTTTTTCATTTTTTGTGGCGTTTTTAAAAAGTGCTGCTAAAGCCACTAAAAGCTCAATACAAAACGACGGCGTTTTGCAAAATTCTTTTGCGGCGTTTTTCAAGATCAAGCATTAAGGGCCGCTAAAGGTGTACATATAGCGGCGTTTTTAAAAAAGCGTTGCTAAAGCCACTAAAGGCTCAATACAAAATAATGGCGTTGTGTTAAATTTTTTGCGGCGTTTCTAAAAAGCGCCGCTAAAAGTGTACATATAGAGATGTTTTTAAAAAAGCGCCGCTAATACTCGATCTTTAGCGGCGTTTATAAAAAGCGCCGCTAAAGCCACTAAAGGCTCAATACAAAACGATGGCATTGTGTTAATTTAAATCCCTAAAGATCAAGCATTAGCGGCATTTTCTAAAAAGCGTCGGCGTTTTTTAAAAAGCACTACTAATGCTCGTTCTTTAGTGGCGTTTTTATTGAAACGCCGCTAAAAACGCCGCTAAAAACCTGTTTTGCTGTAGTGTCTTAAGGGTTTAGAGATGTCCATTATAACCCTCACCCCAATATATTCAATCCAGCAGCCATTCCTATCTCTCTAATCAATAGCCAAAACCTCTCCTATAGCTCCTCCGACATCAATTGCCACTTTTCGGTCTATTCTTTCCAATGGAATGTTAAAAATTCAAACCCAAAATGGTACATGGTAAAAATTATAGCTGCTTAAGCCTTGACCTTTCACAAATGGCACTATGGAAAATAAGCATTGATCAAAACTGTAGTGGGCCAGATTAAAGATCCTTTCCCTATCCTCCTTTGACCCAAATTTCACTAAAAACAACCCATCCATCATTGCCACAAAATTTACCAATTCTTTCGTATACATAGAGATTTTAAAACCTTATACATTGCCTCCCTATTGATTTTTTCCTCAGCCATAATTTTTCCAACTACCCATGCTTCAAGTCCCAGCATGTCCGAATCTGTAGCATTTCGATACACCACTCTTTCTTTTTCAAACTCTGAAATTTTTAAATTTACGAGCATCCCATTTAGATCACGGTCATAATGACCACCTAATTGTACCCAAAACAGCTTCAGAAACTGAGAACCAGACAGGGAAGGCGCATAAACAATAAACTCCCTGAACGTTTAACAGAACCAAGTAAACAAAGCCCACCGAGAGTCGAAGTCACCACCTACCAACAGACGCAAGCGAACCACCAGAGAAGCTAAAATGAAAATAACTATATAGTGGGGTAAAAGAAAAAAAAAACACAAAATAGCAAAAATATCACAAAACAACAAGCAGTAAACTGTCCTAAAATGATGAAACAATAATAGTTCACAGCATGCTCAATTGATAAACAAAGCAACACAAAAAAGGAGTGAAAACCACACCAAACCTTATTAAACAATCCCTTGCAGTTACATGAAATGGAATGAATACAGGGAAAAGACTGAAAATGCAAGGTAATATAAGGAAAATAAGAAAAACCATTAGAACAGCCACCGATCCCAACGACGAGTCAGCACATACCACTAGGCGCAAACAGTCAACGAAGGCTTATTCAACACAATTGCCCTCAAAGAAATCAAGGGAGTATCCACCTTACGGATCGAGAAAGCCAAGCCCCTTAACCACCAAACCTGGAGCTTTATGAAACGCACAGGATAGCAATCCTCTTCACACCTAGCAAAGCCAGAGTCAACAGCCACCAGGGACCAAAACCTTCACCCTCACCATAGCCGCAAGGAAAAGAGACAAAAAAGCACGAAAAAACTCGCCACAGAAGATGAAACAAGGTAAACTAAAAGCAAAACACAAGTAAGCAGTAAACAAATACTAAAAAAAACCGGGAAAGGCTATCCTACAATGATAAAGTAATAACATATCACGAACAAACCAGTCAAACAAACAAAGAAACACACGAAAGGGGTGAAAAAATGCCCCAAATCCAAATAGAACAGTCCCTTAAACAGTTCTGAAATATTACAAAATTTTTAAAAAATAGCTAAAGAGTTGAAACAAATGAAAACGAAAACTAAAGGAAAGGGAACAAGAAAAAGAACTAGGGGCTAACTCCACCAAAGCCGACAACGGATTAACACTTCCCAAGAAATACGAGCAAGACTAGGGAGAGCCATCCCGATTATGTGCCCCCAGGTTGATCGAGAGAATTCCTACTTCTTCCACACCTAGAGGTCAAAATCTTTCTCCACCAAACTGGACTTATCAAGCACAGTGTTTAGTAATAAGCAAAAAATGCTAAAAAAAAAAAAAAACCTCTATAACCTGCATAAACAAAATCCACAGGCAAGAATCGAAAGGAACCACAAGAAGAAAGTAAAAGAAATTCACAAAATACCAGAGATCGAAGTACATTGAAGGAGGAAGATGCAACTTAAGGGCCAGTTTAGAAAACAAGAAAGCAAGGTTGAAAGAAAATAACAACTTGAGATTAACAAATCAGTAATGAAACTTGAAGAATAACGAAAAGGGATAAAATAAGCAATGAAAATAAAAAACTCTAAAGACAAAAACCTACCTACTGGTCATTAAAATAAAAGAAAAAACAAGAAAGACTTTTATTCATAAAAGACCGTAAAAGCCATGCACAATAACAGTAAAGAGACACGTAACAACATGCAAAGCAAGGGGGAAAAAAGTTCACCATCCAAAATCACCACCAGGGCTACAATATGCACTTGTCAGCATGATCCCACCACTTCAGGGCCAAGAAACGACAAAAACCACCGCTTATAGCGAACGCTACTCTAATACCCCACAAAATAATTCGCAGGAATATAGAGAACAGTCACTAGAACCACATAACAACTCACCACCGCCCAATTGTTCTATTCAAACAAAGATGGACAACTCCACAAAGCAAGAACGAGATTCATCGAAATCTTGGAAAAAATCTTTTTCACTCAATCGCTCCCTACCATCAGATATTCATCTCTTGGATTTTAGTTGTATATGATAAAAAAAGGATGTTTTTGAGCCAAAGTGTAAATCTGAAGAGTTGAGGGAGGTATCCGCCATTTCTAATTGCATTCTTGCCTTACTCTGAAGTCTTATGAAATTGTAATGATTCTGTCATACCAGGTATACACGTATTCTACTACAAGGGTTTGAGCAATGCTCTGAAAAATAAGCAAGTATTAACTATGATTGATTGGGCAAATCGATGATAGGTAAGATGTAAGTAATTCGTCAATTGTGTATGTGTCCACCAATAATTCGTGATTGTGAACGTTAGTCTAATTAAGTCCTCGTAATAAGAGATGTTCTGGATGCATTGATTTTCAAAAGATACTTGTACGAATTTATGAATAAAAAGAGTTGAAAGAATATCCGAGAAGGTGGAAGACATTGTTTGAAAATGGAAAACGTGTACATATCAAGGTACGGTAATTAACGTATATAAACAAGACTGAGATTAGATAGGTGTTCGCTGAAGCAAAACTTATGAACGAGGAAGCGTAGATAGAAATGATGGCTATTCATATTCTTCAGATAAGGTAAGGATATTGTTAAAAGGTGGCAACAAACAGCATATGTAAGTTAGCCGGATGAAGTACAGCAATATGCAAAACAACATATGTTATCCGGATGAAGTACATTTTTTGTACCAGTTGACCTATATTTGTTCTGACAACTTTTCTTTTGTTTTGTCTGTTTAAAGTAAATCAATAACTAAGCAGCTTTAGACTGTCAGCAGGTTACTGTTGAACTTTTTTTATGCAAGTTACTTTTCAGAAAATTTATTGCTTTTTCAATGTAATAGTTTAATATATGTACATTTTATCTTTAAAACAATTAGATGAATGAGAAGAAGTCAACTTAAGTTTTTTCTCCTTCAACCTCTGAGTTCTGCTTCTATTTTTGAGCTTCCAAACACAAAATTTGTTTACTTTGTTTTTCATTGATTATTTGGTTGAAACTTAACACATATTTTACCTGGAATTATTGCTTTGTTGCTCTAGCTTCAACAAGAGCTTCATATTTTACCCGGGTAAAATACATCTGTTTTTCTTCCTGTGTGAAAAAACTCAACAAATGGTATCAAGAGCCTGTTATCTTTGAGGGCCTTGGTTGTGTTTTGTTTGTGAGTGACAAGTGTTTGAAAGAAAAGAAGCAGGAGCTATTTTTTGTTGGCTTGTTTGGTTGCTGCAAGGATGAGTTTTTCACCACCACCACCACCTGTTTTTGCTGGTGAACACTACAATATTTGGGCTGTGAAAATGAAGACATATCTGCAGGTACATGACCTGTGGAATGTTGTTCTAAATGACACAAAGCCACCTCCCTTGAGAGTTAATCCGACCATAGCTCAAATCAGGCAGCATAGTGAGGACACTGCCAAGAAGTACAAGGTCATGTCGTGTCTTTAGAGTGGAGTTTCAGATGTTATTTTCACAAGGATAATGGCCTGTGACTCACCAAAGCAGGCCTGGGACAAACTCAAGGAGGAGTTTCAAGGGTCAGACAAGACCAGGCAACAACAACTGATCAACTTGAGGAAGGACTTTGAGAATCTGAGAATGAAGGACTCAGAGACCATCAAGCAGTATGCTGACAGGATTATGGCCACAGTCAACAACATAAGACTGCTTGGAGATGAGTTTAGTGACCAAAGGGTGGTTGAGAAAGTCATAACAACCTTACCAGAGAAGTATGAATCAAAAATCTCTTCTTTGGAAGACTCAAGGGACCTATCAACCATTCCCTTGACAGAGTTGATAAATGCTCTCTATGCACAAGAGCAAAGAAGAGCAAACAGAATGGAAGAGCACTCTGAGAGAGCTTTTCAGGCCAGGTGTAGAGAAAGCTCAATCTCAAGCTCAAGTTACAAAGGCAAGAAGCCTTGGCTAGAAAAGAAAAAGAAAGGGAAGAAGGATGCGGCTAAAAAGAAGTTTCCACCTTGTGCTCATTGCAAGAAGACTACTCACCTTGAAAAATACTGCTGGTACAGACCAGACATTCAGTGTAGAGGTTGCAAACAGCTTGGACACATTGAAAAGGTGTGCAAAAACAAGCCAAAAGCACAGCCACAGCACCAGAACCAAGCTCAGGCTGCTGAGGATGTGGAAGCACTAGAAGAGCATGTCTTCACAGCTTCTTGTTTTGCAAGCTCAAGTAAGGTCAGCAAAAATTGGTTGATTGACAGTGGATGTACACATCATATGGCTTCAGAAAAAAGTATGTTTAGGGAGCTAGACACCGCCATGTCCAAAGTCGAGAATCGGCAATGGTGAACTCATAGAGGCCAAAGGCAAGGGCAAGGCAGTGATTGGCACAAAGTCAGGTAACAAAACCATCTCTGAGGTTCTTTATGTACCTAACATTGACCAAAATTTGCTGAGTGTTGGTCAGCTACTAGAGAAGGGGTATTCTCTCATTTTTGAAGGAAAAGTTTGTGTGATTAAAGATGTCACGACTGTGTGTTGGTAACGGTAGCCATGAATGATCGAAGCTTCACTTCGGATGTGAATCAAATAGAACCAAAGATATGTGTAGCTCATGCTTTGATGAATCAAGTTTGTGGCATAGAAGGCTAGGCCATGTGAACTACAAGTCACTTGGCTCTTTGCACAAAAATGAGTCCGTAAAAGACATATCCCAGTATTGAACCAAAGAAGGATGTGTGTGAAGTGTGTCAACTTGGCAAGCGCACTGCATCGCCTTTTTCCAATCAACAAAGCATGGAGAGCTCAAGAGAGGCTCCACCGGTCCATCTGAGATCTCTAGAGACCTATGAAAACAACCTCCCCACAATGGCAACAGGTATTTTGCACTATTCATTGATGATTGCACCAGATTCTGTTGGGTAGGCTTTCTAAAGCAAAAGTCAGATGTTGCTGACTTCTTTTGCAAGTTCAAAGCACTGGTTGAGAACCAAGCCAGTTGCAAGCTGAAAAGCTTAAGGTCAGATAATGGAACTGAGTATGTGTCTCAAAGGTTCCAAAAGATATATGATGGTGCTGGAATTCAACACCAACTAACAACCATCTACACACCACAACAAAATGGTATTTGTGAGAGGAAGAACAGGACAGTTCTTGATATGGCCAGGTGCCTTTTGTTTGAGGCTAAAATGCCTAACAATTTTTGGGCTGAGGCAGTAAACACATCTGTTTACTTGCTGAACAGACTGCCAACTAATGCAGTGAGGGGTAAAACACCCTTTGAATCCTGGTTTGAACAAAAACCAACAGTGTCACACTTGAAGGTATTTGGTTGTTTGTGCTATGCACTGGTTGCAGCAGAAAAAAGGGCTAAGCTTGAAAAAAGGTCTATGCCAGGGGTGTTTGTAGGCTACAGCAGTGTGAAGAAGGGTTATAGGATCTTTGATCCATTGACCAAACAAATTGTAGTGAGCAGAGATGTAAAGTTTAATGAAGTAGGCTACTGGAAATGGGATGGAACTAATACAAGTTTGCTTGAGGAGGACCAAAATGATCTTGACTTGCAAAGACATGTCGAGAGATTGAAGTGGTCAAGGTGATTATGATGATGTACCGTCGGAGGACTAGGACACTAGCAGACATCTATGAAAGGTGTGCTGTAACCATAGTTGAGCCTTCTTGCTATGATGAAGCAGCAAGGGAGAGCTGTTGGCAAGAAGCTATGGAAGTCGAATCAAGATGATCCATAAGAATGATACTTGGAAGTGGTTGATAGGCCAAAGAAATAGAAAAGTTATTGGTGTCAAATGGGTGTTCGGGACCAAGAACAATGCAGATGGGTCACCGAACAAGCACAAGGCCAAAGAAGTTGTGAAGGGCTACATCGGCAACAAGGGGTTGATTTCTTTGAAACCTTTGCACTGTTGCAAGGTTAGATACCATAAGGCTATTATTTGCCTTGGCTACTCAGAAGCAATGGAAAGTCCATCAATTAGATGTCAAATCAGCATTTCTGAATGGATTTCTCAAGGAAGAAATCTTCATAGAACAACCTGATGGATTTAAGGTTGTTGGTGAAGAACATAAAGTCTACAAGCTTAAGAAGGCTTTGTATGGCCTAAAGCAGGCTCCAAGGGCCTAGTATGACAGGATTGATGCATACCTGTCAAGGCTGGGATTTGAGAAGAGCATCAGTGAGCCTACACTTTATGTGAAGAAGGCTGAGAAAGAAACCTTGTTGATAGTCTCACTTTATGTGGATGACTTGTTAGTTACTGGCTGCAGAAGTGAGTTAATTGAGGATTTTAAGAAGTAGATGCAAGATGTGTTCGAAATGACTGATCTTGGTTTGATGACCTACTTCCTTGGTATGAAAGTGAATCAGAATGAGCATGGCATTTTCATAAGCCAGCAAGCATTTGCACTGAAAGTTCTAAGCAAATTCAGCATGTCAAAGTGCAAATCTGTTAGCACTCCAGTTGCACTAGGAGAGAAACTGTCAAGCACCAGTGAGCATGATCGAGTGGATGAAAAGGGGTACAGAAGTTTGGTTGGTTGCCTACTTTATTTAACAGCAACAAGGCCAGATATTATGTATGTTGTTAGCCTTCTCTCGAGGTTCATGCATTGCTGCAACACAGCTCACTTCAAGGCTGCTAAAAGAGTCTTAAGGTATGTCAAAGGAACCTTAGGCTATGGTGTGATGCTTGAGAGAGCTGAAGAATTGAAGCTAGTTGGTTATTCAGACAGTGATTGGGCTGGCACAGTTGATGATATAAAGAGCACATCAGGATACTTCTTCACTATAGGTTCAGGAGTTTTTAGCTGGAGTTCAAAGAAACAACGATGCAGCTCAATCCACCGCAGAAGTTTGAGTATATTGCAATTGCTCATCGCTATTAATCAAGTAATTTGGCTTAGAAAGCTGTTGGATGATTTGAATGCTAGTCAAGTAGAAGCAACAGAGATTATGGTAGACAATCAGTCAGCTGTTGCAATAGCCAAGAACCCTGTGTTCCATGGCAAAACGAAGCATTTCAAGATCAGATATCACTTTGTGAGGGAAGCAGAATTCACTAAGGAAATCAGCTTGGTCCATTGTTGTTCGAGGGATCAGCTTGCTGATATTTTGACCAAGCCATTGGTTGCTACAAGGTTTGAGTGTTTAAGGAAGGAAATTGGAGTTTGCTGTTTTGTAGCCAAGGAGGAGTGTTAAAAGGTGGCAACAAACAGCATATGTAAGTTAGCCGGATGAAGCATAGCAATATGCAAAACAACATATGTTATCCGGATGAAGTACATTTTTTGTACCAGTTGACCTATATTTGTTCTGACAACTTTTCTTTTGTTTTGTCTGTTTAAAGTGAGTCAATAACTAAGCGACTTTTTTGATCACAAGAGTTCTTGTTGAACTTTTTTTGTGCAAGTTACTTTTCAGAAAATTTATTGCTTTTTCAATGTAATAGTTTAATATATGTACATTTTATCTTTAAAACAATTAGATGAATGAGAAGAAGTCAACTTAAGTTTTTTCTCCTTCAACCTCTGAGTTCTGCTTCTGTTTTTGAGCTTCCAAACACAAAATTTGTTTACTTTGTTTTTCATTGATTATTTGGTTGAAACTTAACACATATTTTACCTGGAATTATTGCTTTGTTGCTCTAGCTTCAACAAGAGCTTCATATTTTACCCAGGTAAAATACATATGTTTTTCTTCCTGTGTGAAAAAACTCAACAGATATGTTTGTTTCTCACTAACTTCTTGTGAACCTATTGTGTTGTGTTATGTTTTAGGTTTGATCATGTGAGACTATGCCAGGAGAGACGATGCCAGGATTATGCCAAAAAAGAGGTGTAACGGTTTATTATTCGTACAACGTAATTATGGTGGTGTATTTAAACAGTAGAGTTAAATAGGAATTCATCTTCAAGAGACTGTTTCATAGAATAATTGTATCAAATTAAGGGTTCAATTTAGAAATCCATGTAACAAATCATTTTAGATACTTTCATTTAATTTTCTTATTATTTATGTCTTCATATGAATAAAAGGAGATAAAGTTGTAATTTCAGTAAAATTTTGTTAATAGTCTAAATTTGTTTGGTAACACCCAAGATTTGGATTTGATGAATCAGCTCAGGTTGAAGGTGTTACGCCATACATGTAACACTCCTTACCCGTGTCCGATGCTGGGATAGGATACGAGGTTTTACCGAACTTAAACATAAACAATCATACAAAATCGAGGCATAAAATTTCATCCAATTTAAAACTAATCATACATATGCATGACGTCCCTATTATGGGCCTACGAGGCCCAAAATATGCTTTAGAGGCAATTTGGGACTAAACCGAGAACCTAGGAAACTTTAGGAAGACTTAGAAAATTTTTCTTCAAAATAGGGGTCACACTCCCATGTGGCTTGGGACACGCCCGTGTGGGTAGGCCGTGTGGTCACACACGCCCGTGTCCTTAGCCCATGTAACTCTCTGTTCATGATATCATCAACAAAATAGAGGCACACGGGCAAGTCACACGCCCGTGTGCTAGGCCGTGTGGCAAATTAAATTTCGAATATCAAGTGCAAACTTCATACGCCCTGGGCACACGCTCATGTCCCGGGGTCGTGTCCTCCACACGGCTGAGACACACAGCTGTGTCTCTGCCCGTGTGGCTAAGAAAATGGTTATTTACCAAGCCATTTGGCACCCTCATTTGCACATACTTAAACATAACTTCAATGACATTTTTCATGGCATAATTGAGCACTTAAACATCATCAAACAAGTCATGATCATGGCAAATTCGTATCAACTTATTCATGCATAAGGCACCATACTTTGTCTAGCTTAAACTTATCAAACTTTCATGCCATGATTATCGTTAACACATCCTCACATCTCATACTTATGCTAAGGTCTATCCATATGCCAATTTAATCACATTTCAATCATCAAGTAATCTAGAGCACATTCGCAATCCATCCATACCAAACACACGTAACCACATCATATGAAACCTTTAGTATGAGCATACACATATAAATAGGCATTACAACTCAATAACCAATATGAGCCACATCTCATGGCCATATACAAAATGAATCATATTACCATTATGAGCCAACATATTTGGCCAAATCAAATGACACATACATAATTGACTAAGTCCTTATACATGCCATAGACTCAAAGTTCAATTTTGTTTATACCCTTCAATATCTTGATAGTGTGATAGAATCTCCGACGATCTCCAATTCGAGCTAGCATCTGTGACACTATAGGAAAAGGAAAGGTAGGAGGTAAGCTATATAGCATAGTAAGTTGGCATGTAAATAATAAGAAACATTAATCATACAATATCATACACATAACATAATGTAAAATGATCACAATATCATCAAGTATCATAGAAGTTTCGGAACAATTTACAGATAATTGTGATATTTACTGTTCATAACAAAACTGTCCACTTGAGTCATAGTCACTAAATTATTTATATCTTGATCTACAGAATTCTAAATTAATATCTGCTTGATTTTTCCGAAACTAGACTTAAATATCTTTCTACCATAAAATTTCCAGAATTTATGGATTAGCCAATAAGTACAGTTAATTCTTCAAATTCATCCATATTCTGCTGTTTCACAATTTTGACCTTTCTTCACTAAAAATTAATTATCTCTTAGTACAGGATTTGGATGATGTTCCCGTTTGTTTATCTTGAAAATAGACTCATTAAGAATTTAAACAAATAAATTTAAACCCTCAAGTATTTTTATACAATTTTTAATGGTTTTCCAAACTCAGAATAGGGGAACCCGAAATCCTTCTAACCTTGTCTCACAAAACTTACTATATCTCATAATTTACAATTCCATTACTTACACCATTTCTTTTGTGAAAAACTAGAGTCAATAAAATTTAATTTCATATTTTATTTAACCTCTAATTTGATTTCCATAATTTTTGGTGATTTTTCAAAATTATACTACTGCTGCTATCTAAAACTATTTTAATACTAATTTTACTCTTTCATAATGATTTTTAAATAGGCATTTATGCCAATCCATTTCTCCTTTCATATTCATTAGGCCACAAGGTAAGGGATAAACATATCATGTCTCAATTTAATTTGGCCTAAAAGCCTCAAACATGATCATCAATCAAATTTACCACATATTTATACATCATAAGTATAGACCTATAATCACAAGGTCGTCACAAGATCATTCTCATAGGTACGACTTACTCATTTACATTCTTACCAAATGTCCAATATACATCGAGTTCATTACTCATGAATTTTTCGTACATACCTGTACCCTTTCAACATGATCATACATTTTCATATCTTTGACATAATCCTTGAATTACTAGTTGAACCACTTGGAATACTAAAGGATACTCGGGGAAACTCGTACACATAGTAAGATACCAATACCACATCTCAGATATGGTCTTACATGGGATCACAAATATCGATGCCGATAGCCTAGCTATGGTCTTACACAATGTCTCATTTCGATGCCATGTCCCAGACATGGTCTTACACGAAATCACATATCGATGCCAATGCCATATCCCAGATATGGTCTTACATGGGATCTTATATCGATGCCAATGCCATGTCCCAGACATGGTCTTACATGGGATCTCATATAACCCTAATGTCATGACATGTGTATCCTAACTATTCCTAAGGTTCAACCGGGATTTCGAGGTATCAATTCTTCATCAAATCGTCATCAAGTCATCATTAATCAAATCCATAGAGATAAATGTACATTCCATGCAATATCAAAGCAATAAATACAAACATAATGTCGAATTATTTACACATGAACTTATCTCGATACCAAAAATGGTGAAAAAGACCTAACCATTCAATACCCGTTTTTCCCTCATTCTAGGCCCGAATCTCATTTTTCTTGATCTATAACAACACATTTAGCTCAATTATTAGTCACTTTATTCATTTTGACCCAAAAGTCATATTTTGGCAAAATTACATGTTTGCCTTTAAACTTTATCATATTTACACTTTTGCCCCTACACTCGTAAAATGAAATGTGTTCAATTTCTTTACTACCCACGCATGGCCAGATCTCTTTTATACTTATAGCATCCCACATTTTTTATTAAATCACACTTTTATGACATATTTTATAACTTGTACAAATTAGTCCTTTTAGGCATTTTTACCAAAAATCACTTACTAAAAGTCGTTTCTCTAACCATAAACATGCATTTTCTACCATTAAGCACAAAAAATAAACACATATTCATCATGGGTCAAAACCCTAGACTTTAACCATATCTCAAATTAGATAGATCTTGTTATGAGGATTTGGAAAACATGAAAATTATTAAAAACGGCGCTAGAACGGACATACAATCGAGCTTGGAAGTTTGAAAAACCATAGCCATGGTTTCCCCTTGTGAAATTCGGCCATGGGGTTGAAGATGGACAAAAATTGGCTTTTAATTTTTTTTAATTCATTTTAATTTCTAAATGACCAAAATGCCCCTAACTTAAAAATATTCTATTTCACCTATTTCATGTCCATTTTTGTCCAAAAATTTATCCAATGGTCTAATTACCATTTAAGGACCTTCAATTTAAAAATTCATAACAATTAGGCACCTCTAGCATATAGAACTCAACTTTTGCACTTTTTACAATTTAGTCCTTTTGACTAAATTGAGTGCCCAAACGTCAAAATTTTCGAATGAAATTAAGTATATATTTAAGTATTTACGTATAATGAAAGATCATATGTTTGTGTATTCCAAAGTAGATTTTACTCTTATCAGCTATACTGATTTTGACTTCCAAACATGTCAAAATTCAGGGAAATTGGCATCGGGTTGTGTCTTTGTCCTAGGTGGCAAGTTCATAATGTGAAAATTTCTTAATATCAAAACTCTAATTGGTATTTTAATTTCTAAATGCCTACGGAAATTTCAAATGTGCCATTCAAGTAAATAGTGTAGAATGTCATGATTTGATACATCCCAAAATAAAATCTCAAAGGAATGTTTAAGTTAAGATGTTTGCGCTTTCAAAAAAAGTTAAGATGTTTAGTTTAAGTATGAAAAGAATAATATAAAGGTGGATAAGTGATTTAAAGAGGATTCACCATTCAAGTGACATTGTAATTATCTCATATGTTGTTGTTTTATGTTAATTTAATAAATTCTTGGGCAGGGTAAAATAATTTTTTTTAATATTTTGCATGTTTGTTTTACGGTCAATGTTTGAGGTTCATGGTTGCTCTTTCTAACAATGTTATCTCCAAGGTTCAAACATGCATTCTCTCCTTAGAAGTGTAATGTGTTTTACCATTGCACCCAACCATTTGTAGGTGGTAGAATAAACGAGAAATCGTTTTCTAAATAAATTATGTTAACCGATACCTGCAATAACTAACATTGATTGATAGACATGAGTTGACATTCTACCATGCTCATAGTTTCTATGAATAATTTGTAATACTGTGGAATTACACTTATCAACTAGTTACTAAAAGTTTCCTAATCATTAGACCTTCATTGAATAAAAGGTTCAATTTAAAAGACTTGATTGAATAACTTCAATTACGGAGAAATAAAGACGTAAGAAAGATTTGAGAAATCTGAATATGCCTAAATGTGACACTATAGATAAAGTTGTCACGATGTCTAAAATAGGCATGCCCTTGCTAGAAATTAAAAGTTGTTGAAATTGACAAAAAGTACACGTTAGAGAACTTCTTTACAAATCAATTTCTATGTTCTTGCTTTTCACTAAGTTGGGCAGTATAGTTTATTGTAAGATTTACATTAATATATTCTGGACTTGGTTCATATCCATATTTATGTAATATTTTTTTTATGTTCAGTGTGTTATAAATAATTTAATGATTTTTTGTTTGTAGATTTTGTCATGTTTTGTAATGTGATAAACCATCATTTATACATATTTTTACCCCATTCTTAGCGCATTTTATGGATGGTTTTTCCTTAGAATTGGTGAATTCGATGCTCCTAATGCCTTAATTTCATGTTTTATACTTAGGTGAGCTTAGGAGAGTAAAATGAACGAGAAACGGACCAAAAACGGAGAAAATGGGCCAACTTACGAAATCAACACGGCTTGGACTTCGTCACACTGGCAGATCACACGACCGTGTCAATTTGGCAAAATCGAAGCACGACTCACACGAGTAGACCACACACCCGTGCTATTTTAACAGGCTTGACCACGGCCTGAAGTAATCGTACACTGGCGTATCATACGGGCGTGTCCCTGCCAAGCCCAAGTTGAGTCCAACTCAGAAAAGGCTAATTTTGAGGGCTTTTAGGCATTCTAAAGCGTATAAATACACCCTAGAAGAGGAGAAAAGGGGACGCACAGAGAAGGAACCAAGGAATTTCTCAAGGAAAGCCGATTGATCCATCTCAGAAGCCGGATTCACCATCAAGACTAAAGATCTCCCTTCAATTCCCCTTCAGGAGTTTTGGATTTTTCTTTATGTTTTGTATTCATTATTCTTCTGAGATGTTTTCCTTTTTAGTTATGAACTAAATCCCCTAAATACCTAAGGGGGATGAAATCTAAGACGAATCTTGTTATTATTTTCTGAATTGTATGATAAATATTTGACTTGTTCTTAATTATGTGTTCTTAATTCTTGTTTTGATATTCCAGGATATTGATTCAAGTTACGCTCTTATTCAGAGGAGGAATAGACCCTGCATAAGAGTACAATTGTCATAATTAAGCGGAGTTGATTGCGTGCCTAGAGATAGGGTGACAAGATTTTGCCGAATTAGGGTGAAACCTAATAAGGGGATCCATAGATCGAGTTAATGCAACCCTAGAAAGTTAATTAGAAAGAGATTTCAATTATTCAACCTAGGGTTAGACGTTGTTAGTCTCGAGAGAGATAATAATATAACTTAGGGATTTCTACGGATCAAGTCAAATGAATAAATCATCCGATTCGGAGCCAGAATAACAAGTAAATTCTAGGTGGATTCTTCCTTGGGTATTGTCTTAATTCAATCGTTTTCCAAAAGTAATCCCCCAATTCTATTTTCTATGAATTCTTAGTTTAGTTAATTAGCTAGTTAAAACAAACCCCCTTATTCTTAGGCTAGATAATAAAAAGACAGTCATTACTAGTACTTTTAGTTCCTTTGGGTTCGACAATCCGGTCTTGCTAAAACTATACTACTGTTCAATAGGTACACTTGTCTGCATCGTGATAATAGTTGGTTTCAAGAACGATTAATTATAAATATTTAAAACCTGTCACAAAATAACACGATCATAATGTGTTGTTATTCCTATCATGTTTATATTGATGCTTTTTTTTATGTATGTCTAAAGTATTATAAACCTATATAGAAATTTTAATACAATTATAATTCATTCTGTATGGATTAAGATGTAATGATTACATATTTTTTTTTGTATGTATCGAATTTTGTAAAATTTATTACAATGATTTTTAGAGAACAATTTATATATTTACACATATCTATGTTGTGTCTCGATTATTATCAAATTGTATAGGTTTAAATATGTCAAATGTACTTATATCTTTTTAAAATTTAAAATTTAATCTTTATAATTTTGAGACATTGAGTCGCTGTACTTTTTTTATTTAAAAATCTTGATCCCTCCTAGTGGTGTAGCTAGGGGTTGGCAGGACCTCGACCCCCCAAAATGAAAAATATTTCATTTAGGCTTTTAAATTTTTTTAAATTTCAAAATTAGTAAAAGAAAAATTACACTTTCACCCCTTAAAAATGATAAAATTTTAATTTAATCATTTAAAAATTATAAAGATATAGACTATTAAAATGATAAAATTATATTTTTACTATCGCAAAATTTATAATTTAATTTCGACTCCTAAAAAAAATTCTAACATTGCCCCTATTGGCAAGCCAATTAATGTGAACTAAACAACTCAAAATAATAATAATAATAATAAAACAAATAAAAAGAAAGTATTAGGTTGACTCAAGGTGTTTGATAAAAGTATTCAAAATTTTCATGTTATTAAAAAGATTTTTTTTAATAATTAATTTGTTAAAAATATTTTAATAATAATTTTATTTAATATTTAGCTTAAAATATTATGTTGATTTTATTTTTAAAACAAATGTTGAAAACATTTTTTTAAAGATAAATATTCAAAGTATTATGATTAACTTTTATAAAAAAATGAAAATGAAAATAAAATATGTTATTTTTATTTTTAAATGTTGTGGTATAATAAATTATTCCTTTAATCAAATTTTGTAAGATTTTATGTTAAACTTTAAAAAAATTTCATCACATCATTTTCAAAATTGTTCAAGCACTTAAAAAATTTTACAAAGGTTAAAAGCTCTTTAAAATCATGCAAAGTTTATTTTGATATAATTTGGGCTGTGGCCCGATACATATAACTATGTATTAGATTCGAAATTTGGGAGATCAAATTATTCTTTGAATATTTAAGGGTGTCAAACCCCTAATGAAGATGAAACGAGCCTCAAACCTAAAGGTATCAGAACACAACCTCAAGGTTCGGTGCTTAAGGTTTTAATGGTCATATTATTTAAGCAAGGTATCGGTACATAGACCTTTACAATTGCATTTAACGCTTGATTTAATGTCTTCAACGGCTCAATTTTCCCTCTAACTACTCCAAATGGTTAGAAACCAATGAGAATACATAAACAAAGGTCAAAAACATATAGAAGAAGATAAGAAACAAGTTCACAAAGCTTATTGTGCAAATTTTCAATATTTCACTTGTAATTCTCATATTTCTCTTTTACATACTTGAAATTTTATTTAGATTATAATTAACTCACAAAATAATCATATACAAATTTAATTTGATAAAGATTAATAAATTAAATTTTAAAAAGCATTGAATGAGCGGTTAAACTGTAAGATTTGAGGGATTGTCCAAATTCAATTTTTTGCGTTAATATTAGGAGTGAAAATATTAAGAGGAGATTAATTAGTATTTAAAAATCTCTATAAAATTTTCTAAAATATGAGAAAAGGAAAATAAAGTTTGGAAAATTGAATTATATACCCTAATTGCATATTTCCATTACCATAACTTTTTACAAATAAGGACTTCTGAATTTACTACTAAAATTGATGCTTTTTGAGGATAAGTTAACAATTAGTAACCCTTCAAATACAAATTATTATAAAGACAAAGTAAACAATGAAACCTCTAGGAAGGTAAGCGTTTGCAAAGTTTAACTCATTAACCAAATGAAATGAGATTAAGAAAATATTTTACGAGTATAAAGATTATGTCCAAGAGAAAAATGTCGATATCAATTTCTTTTAAAAACACTATTTCAGCAAATATATATATATATATATTATGATTATTTTGAATGGGTGTCTTTAAAAAAAAATAATCTGCATAACATTTTTACTAAAATAGTTAAGGATATTAATTATTTGGATTTAATAATATCATTATATTAATATAAAGATAAAATTTTACACTCCAAAAAATAGTAAATAAATCACAAATTCAAACATAATAAAGGAATCTAAACCACAATACAACTCAAGACAATCAATGCCTAATTCAAATTATACCGAAAACAGTAAAAATAAATCTCAAATTGTAACATGGTAAAAGGATTAGAAGCATAATATGACGAAAGAAAATATGTATAGGGAATAGATGTTAAATTTAAGCATAGTAAAGAGATTAAAATTATAATATAATTGAAGACAATTTGCATTTAAGATAATCATCTCTAATGTTTTTTTTGTATGTTTTTATTATCGCAATACAAAAAATCCTTATTTAAATAATAAAATATTACTTTTTTATAAATTTAAAAGTTTATAATGAAATTGTAATAAAATATGAATACAAAGCATTATTTAATATTTATCAAATTTTATTTATTCAGAATTTATATTCAATTGATTTTAATATGATAATAATCGCATAAAGGCTCACAAAAAATATTAAATGTGTACAACGTGTGATTGAGTAATTTGAAATTATATAATAATGATTAAATTTTAATTTTGATAAATTTTTTTTATATTTATGTTTGAGATTTAATCTTTATATTTTATTTTTTTTATATATTTAGTATTTTAACTTTTATAATGTCATTAGATAGTTTAAATATTTTATTCTTATTTAAATACTTATGTAAAATTTTAAGACCGGTTAGTTCTATTAAAAATATTTGTTAAATTCAAATCTATTAAATAATATTTTTTTATTAAATGATTATCAAGTGAATTTTTTTTTAAAATTCAAAATACCGTATTAATAAATTTAATATAAAAAATTAACAATGTTAACAATTAAATCTAAATTTTTAAATTTAAAAAGTAAAGAGACTAAAGTTTTTTATAAATAAAAATATGAGGACTAATGAAAAAATATGGTGTAAAAAATAATTAACTCGAAACATGAGCCACAAACTATACTAATTATAGATAAAAATTCAAACTAAATTAATATCATGAGTATTCAGAAAGTGTAGTTAAAACAATCAGATTTAATATGAAAAAGTGTGTGTAGGGCAAAACAGATAAAAGTTATTTATTTTGAATTAGTGGTCTTGCCCTTCGTCAATCATATGCCGTAGAATTGGGCTCCACACCATTCAACTGGTTCTACCTATGCTGTAGATATTAGTTCAAGTTAGACATTTTTCGGCCTAACCGGGCCCAAGGATTTTTTTGGCACGTGCAAATAGAAAGAAAATCGAATTTTTTTCTATTTTTTATTCGTCAAATTCTGTTATCAGACTGTTTACTTTGCATAAATTATGGATTCAATATCTATATTTTAATTTGATGAATTTTAATTCTTATATTTTTCGAATTTTAAAATTTTAATCTTGATCTAATGGCAACAATTAAATTTATTTGGTATTATGTTATTAATTCTATATTATGCGTAAAGTTATAGATTCAGTCCGCGTTCACCAATTGAATCATTCTTAGTAGTTTTATCTTTTTAATTTCAAAATTTTAGACTTAATATAAATGACAATTTTTAAATCTATTAACTAACTTCTTGTGAGTAATATGTGAAAATAACAAACAGACATAGCATTACACATGTGATAATATATTTGACATATCAAATTTTAAAAATAACAGGATTAAACTTAATGAATTTAATAGTTACTATTTGATTAGGACTAAACTTTTCAAATTTTAAAAGTAAGACTGAAAATGACCAAATTAAAGTATAAGTACTAAATCCATAAGTCATGCAAAGTATAGGGTTTATTAGCATAGTTTAGTCTTTTTTTTATTGACATGTCTGAAAATGAAAAATATTTTTCTTCTTTATTGTTTGATATGTTTATTAAGGGTTTTTTATATAATAATTTTTTATATAAAGGTTTATTTTAATATTTAAAAATAAATATTATATATAAAAATAAATGATACTTGTACAGAACAATTTCCTTACGTGCAATAATTATTGAAAATTTTCAATAAATATTAAAATATAGGTAGTAAATAGAAAAAAGAAAATTTCAATAAATATTATGCTTAAGAAAATATTTTATGTTATATATATTAAATTGTAAATTTGTATAGAATGTGGTTTAAAGCTAAATCTGTAATAGGTGATGTTTTTCATTTGCTTATATTTATATGCAAAATTTTGGTTTTTTATACTAAATATTTTGTATTATTTTACAATGAAATAGGATTTATTGATTAAATAATTATTAAGGATTAGATATGAAGTATTGAGGTAGCTATATAATAGTTTTTAGAATGACTGGTACAATTGGTTCAAATCAAATAAATTATTAAAAAAATATAAAAAATATAAAAAAATATTAAAAATTATAAATTTGATTCAACAACTAGGTCAACTGGTGTTTTAGCTTAGTTTAACTAGTTCATACCGATTCATGTGTCAACTAATTTTTTACCTCTCAATAGACTAATACCCTAGTTGGTTCTTAATCCAATTGGTCCAATCTAGTTTAGTTTGAATTTTAGAATTTTTTTATATTTTAAAAATAAGTTTTAAAAGATTAAATTACCAAAAACTGTCGATCTTTTTTCAAAATTACTGGAATAGGTCGATTTTTGGAATATTTACGGGTATTGACGATTTAGGGAAAATGCTTCTAGCTGGAAGCACTTTCTGTGTGTCACCAATAAAACGGTTCTAGCTGGAAGCGTCTCTGCCCCCCAAACGGATACTTTTCCAACTGCTATCCCCCCCCCAAAATGGTAAAAAAAATATATAAAAAACCCCCCACATTACTCATTTCTCACAATATTCTCTTAAAATTCTCTCAAAATTCTCTCAAATACTCTCTTAAATTTATTGTTGAAATTCTATTTCTATCTAAAATATATTTTCTATTAGATTTTTTATTAATATTTTTTGAATATGTTTTTTAGAATTAATCCGTGTTCTATATAATTAGCAATGGTCGGTTCTCTATTCCGCCGTTCAATTGCAAATGGTAAGAATAATTTTTAATAATTTTTAATTTTATTGTTATATATTAACTTAATATTTTGTATATTTTTTTACATAAATAGGCGAAATATCAATTTTTACAATGTCATATTTGTAATCTACCCGGTCCTCTATTACTATTTATTGAACCATACTTGAGGGAAGTCGATTTTTGGCATGTGGCCCTTGTAGGCCAATGGTGTAAGTTGGACCCGGAACTCATAAGTGCGTTGCTAGAGAGGTGGAGACCGGAGACGCACACATTACATCTTCCATGCAGCAAGTGTACTATCACTCTAAAGGACATGCATTTACAGTTGGGGTTGCCCGTGGATAGGTCAGTAGTTACTGGGTTTGTTCAATCTGGTGATTGGCGAGATGAATATGGTGAACTTTTGGGTTTATTTTCAGAGACAATTTATGGAGGTCAAATTGAAATGGCTTGTTCATAAAGAACTTTTGCTGTAACAGCCTGATTTTGGGCCTAGTCAGAACAGTGGTTTTGGGACCATAAATTCGACGTAATAAAATTTATTTTTACTATATTTTTATGGTCTAAAATTTCATGGAATGATTTCGTGAAAATTACGTTTAAAAATTTTGACGTTTGGGTACTTAATTTAGTCAAAAGGACTAAATCGTAAAAAGTGCAAAAGTTGAGTTCTACATGCTAGAGGTGTCCAATTGTTATGAAATTTTAAATTGGATGTCCTTATATATTAATTATACCATTGGTTAATTTTTTGGACAAAAATGGACATGAAATAGGTGAAATAGAATATTTTTAAGTTAGGGGCATTTTGGTCATTTCGTAATTAAATGATTAAATAAACAAAATAAATGCCAAATTTTGGACATCTTCAACCTTAGGCCGAAATTTTGAAGACCACCATGGCTAGGGTTTTGTTCAAGCTTTTCAATCTCCAAAGTAAGTTCGTTCTTGCCCCGTTTTTAATGATTTTTACGTTTTTTAAATCCTCGTAACAAGATTTACCTATTTCTACCCTTGATTTGAAGTAGGGTTCATGTTTAAAAAATTTACCCATGTGTGACATGTTTGTATTTTGGTGTTTAATGGAGGAATATGAATGTTTGTTGTGTGTTAAATGACTTTTACTAAGTAGTTTTCGATGAAAATGCTAAAAAGGACTAATTTGTAAAAGTTATAAAATTTGTCATAAAAGTGTGATTTAGTGGAAATTGTGGGCTGCTATAGTTATGAAAATGATTCGGCTAGGCTTAAAGTGCAAAGAAATTAAACACATTTCATTTTATGAGCCTAGGGGCAAAAGTGTAAATATGACAAAGTTTAGGGGCAAAAACGTAAATTTTACATAATATGATTTTTGGATCACATTGAATAATATGACTAATAAATAATTTAAATGTGATGTTTTAGATCAAATAAAACGAGGTTTGGACCAAGAACGGGGGAAAAACGCATATTTGATGGTTAGGTCTTTTTCACTATTTTTGGTATCGAGGTAAGTTTGTATAAAAATAATGCAACATGTTGTTATTATTATATGTCTAATGTTTAAATATTACATGAAATATATATGTATATGTATTTTTCTTTATGAAATGGATTTACGATGACTCAATGACATTCGACAAAATTTCGAGATAAGGTCCCGTATAAGACCATATTTGGGATATGGCATTAGCATAGAGATGAGGTCCCGTATAAGACCATGTCTGGGACATGGCATTGGTATCGATATATGAGATCCCGTGTAAGACCATGTTTGGGACATGGCATCGGTGTTGATATGTGAGCCAGTGTAAGACCATGTCTGGAACATGGCATCGGCGTTGATATGTGAGCCAGTGTAAGACCATGTCTAGGACATGGCATCGGTGTTGATATGTGAGCCAGTGTAAGACCATGTGTGGGACATAGCATCGGCGTTGATTTGTGTGCTAGTGTAAGACCATGTTTGGGACATGACATCGGCACTAACATGAGACTTCGTATAAGACCATATCCGGGATATGGCATCGATATGCGGATCTATGTAAGACCATGTCTGGGACATGAATTTGGCACTCTATTTGGTGCATGATGATTTGGAACGTCCTTTAGTATTCCAAGTGGTTCAACAGGTAATTCAAATATTATACCAAAGTTGTGATAAGGAATGATTATGTCATGAAGTAGTACAGGTATGTACACAAAACTCATGAGAAATGATTCGGTTTAAGATGCACCTTTGGTAAAGATGCAAATAAGTAAGTCATGTTTATGAGAATGATTTTGTGATGACCTTGTGGTTATGGGTCTATGTTCATGAGATATAAATATCTAGTAAATTTGATTGATGATCATGTGTGAAGCTTTTAAGCCAAATTGAATTGAGATACTATGTGTTTATTCCTCTAATTTTCTGGTTCAATGAATAACAGAAAGAGGAAAGGATCGGCGTAAATGCCTATTAAAAATGGTTATGAATGTATGGATAGATAAGAGTTTTTGGACATTTGAATGATGTTAAGCTATATGCTTGGAAATGTGAATGTACAAAAGTAATGTGTACTAAAACAGTCATGGACAGCAGCAGTAGTCCGACTTTGAAAATCTACCAAAAATTGTGGAAATTGAATTAGAGGGTAAATAAAATATGAAATTAAATCTTATTTAGCCTAGTTTCACATAGTAGAAACGGTGTAAGCAAAAAGAATTCATATTATGAGATAATTGAATTGTTGTGAGACAAGGTCAGAATGATTTTGGGTTCCCTGTTCTGACTTTGGAAAATCACTAAAAATTGTAAAAAAATAATTATGGGTTATAATTTATATGCTTAGAATCCTTAATGAGTCTTATTTCAAAAGAAACAAACAAGAACATATTCAAAATTAAGTATAAGAAGATAATTAATTTTTAGTGAAGAGGGGTTGGAACTATCAGACAACGAAATAAGGGTGACTTTGAAGAATAAACTGTACTTATTGGCTAAACCAAAAATTCTAAAAATTTTATAGTAAGAATATATGCAAGTCTAGTTTCTGGAAAAATTATCAGATCTTAATTTGGAGTTCCATAACTCCAGTTATAAATAATTTGGTGACTATGACTCGAGAAAATAGCTTGACATGAACATAAGTAAAAAGTACAACTATGCTTGTATTACCTTGAGATCATATTGTGAGAATCAGTAGAAGCATGTTAATAATTTCTTATTATTTTTATACAGACTTACTAAGCTATGTAGCTTACCCCCTCTTTTTCCTATGTCCTATAGGGTCACTAAACTAGCTCGGGTTGGAGATCGCCGGAGATGCTATCACACTATCAAATTATCATCGTGGGGTAAAAGTGAATACAAACCTCTTAAGCTTATGGCATGTATAGGGATTAAGTTACTTTGTTTATGTGTTATATTATTTAGCCATATGTATTGGCTTATGATGATTTAATACTCCAATTTGTATATATATATAGCCATGAAGGATGGCTTATGTTGATCTTATTGTTCTTCATGTGTATGTTAATGTCTTATGTGGTGGTTTATATTTGCTTGATGAGTGATGGTTGAATATGGTCAAGTGGTTATGCTGTTGAATGACTAAGTATGATATGTGTATATATGTGAGCATAAGAGGGTGGCAAATGGCTTGGAAAATAGCCTTGAAATTGTCCACACGAGTAGACACACAAGCGTGTGTCTAGGCTGTGTGTGACACACGATCTGCCCCCATGGGCGTGTGATTGGGTCGTGTGTCCCCTGTACCCTAATTTGATAAAACAAAATGCTCAGTAGTAAACACGCGGGTAAAGACATGGTCGTGTGTCTCAGCCATGTGGAAGCCACGGCCTAAGCACACAGGCATGTGGCTTGGTCGTGTGACCTCAACTTAGTTGATGACGTCATAAACGGAGAGTTATACGGGCTGAGGACACGAGTGTGTCCCAACCCACAAGGGTGTGTGAGACCACATGGCCTACCCACATAGGCGTGTGACCATCCAAAATAGGAAAATTTTCTAAGTATTGTATAAGTTTTGAGAGTTCTCGGTTTAGTCCCGAACCACACCCAATGTATGTTTGGGGCCTCGAACGCCCATATAAGGGACAATATCCATGTGAATGAAAAATTTTAAATTTGGACGAAAATTCAGGTCTTAGTTTTGTATGATTGTGTGAGTTTATGTTCGGTAACGCCTCGTACCCTGTTCCGGTGTCGAATACGGGTAAGGGGTGTTACATTCGCGACATTGGATGAGGATTCGACTGAAGTCGAAAGAGAATGACACACTCGGGCATACATCCTTCAAATCATTGAAGGTATCCTAATGATGGACAAGTCACGAACACTCGTCCACTAAGGTGGCTATTGAAACTCATCGATTTTAAAGGACTGGGTGAACTCAATAGGGGGTCCATTGTGTAACACCCCTTACCCGTGTTCGACGCCAGAACAGGGTACGAGGCATTACCGGACTTAATCACTAATCACCGTATAAAAACTGATTCATAATTTCACTCTAATTTAAAACTTTTTCAAACACATTCAAGCTTTCCCTTAAAAAGAGCTTACAAGGCCCATATCATGCTTTAATTCAACCACACACATAGGCAAACATGCACATTCATAAATTGCATCATTTAATTAATAACATAATCAAGACTATCTACATTAAATGACTTTGTACAATAGAGACCTTCAAATAACATAGGTCAGTATTTTAGGCCAATTCCTAGCAACTTAGTAATAATTAAACGAGTCTCCGTACATGCCAAAGACTTAAAAATATTTTAAAACCTTTATATATCGATCAATAGTTTGATAGTGTGATTTAACCTCCGGCGACCTCCAACTCGAGCTAACATCTGAGACACTATAGGAAAAAGGAAAGGAAGGGAGTAAGCATTATAGCTTAGTAAGTAAGCATGTAAATATTAATAAATAATACATTATCATACTTTAAATGAAGTCACAATATGTTCCCGGAATATTACCATCACAAACACACACATACTTTCACTATTACAATCATAAACAGGTTCAAAATAAGCTGTCTAGCATAGTACTAGCAGCTAAATTATTTATTTCTGGAGCTACAGAACTCCAAATTACAAAAAGTTAATTTTTCTTGAAACTAGATTCACGTATATTCTTACCATAAAATTTTCAGAATTTTTGGTCTAGCCAATTAGTACAGTTTATTCATTGAAGTTACCCCTGTTTCACTGCTCAACTGTTCTGACCACTCTTCGCTACGAATCAATTTTCTCCTCGTACATAATTCAAAGAATGTTATTGTTTATTTTATTTGAAACTAGACTCATCAAAGATTTCAAGAATATAAATTATATCCCATAATTATTTTTTTACAATTTTTAATGATTTTTCCAAGTCAGAACAGAGGATCACGTAGCCATTCTGAACCAGTCTCTCAAAAACTTAAATATCTCATAATATAGAATTCTTTTGCTTGCTCTGTTTCTGTTATATAAAAATAGACTCATTAAGCTTTAATTTTATATCTCATTCAGTCTCTGATTCAATTTCTACTATTTTTGGTAAATTTTTAGATTCACATCACTGCAACTATCCATAACAGTTTTATTGTCAATTTTGATCTTTCACACTTCAATTGTATTCATCACTTACCCATAACAATCTTTCCAATTTCCAATCACATATCAAGCATATTGCTCATAAGTTACACACGTATATACTTACACTTATCATCACAAAGTCATACACAATTTTATTTAATCAATTTCCCAGTTGAACGCTTCGGAATAATAACAGATACGCGATGGTATCGCATACATCCCACCTTTAAAATCGAAGCTCTCTTGTACACATAGTGGCCTTCACTTAGCACCACTCATGTGACCTAGCTCGATTGTACACATAATTTTGGCTCTCTTGTACACATTGTGAACACTTAGTACCACCCATGTGACCTAGCCAGTTTATCTCGTAGCTCTCTTGTCTACATGGTGCCCTTCACCTGGAACCACGCATGCGACCTAGCTACATATATCCCGTAGCTCTCTTGTCTACATGGTCTACACATAGTATCACCCATGCAACCTAGCTACATCATAATGTCTTGTAACTCTCTTGTACACATGATGTGCACTCAGCACCATACATGTGACCTAGCTACATACCATCTGTATCATCCAATCTTTTTGAAGGTTCAACCGGGATTTCTCTCTCTTTCTAATACTTGATTCCATACTTCCAATAGTCAATTATGATTCAAAAATCAGCTACAATACATAAAATATGCTGAAATATAAAAACATAATAAATATAATGTATTATTTACATACAAACTTACATACTTTCTCATTTCCATGTCGAATTAATATTGAACATTTAAATCATCATAATTATACTTACTTTCAACACCTCGGAAATCATAGTAAATATATCAATTTTACATTTAAACATGCATAAATTAATGATTATTATACATATGAACTTACCTCGATACTAAAACGGCCATTTTACCAACTTTCCCGATTTTCGATTTTTCTCCCATTCTAGGTTCAAATCTCATTTTTCGGGATCTAAAACATCATATTTTACTTATTTAATTAATTTTATATTCAAAACAGTCCTTAACTCAAACTTTAGAAAAATTACAATTTTTCCCCTAAACTTTTACATATTTACACTTTTGCCCCTAGGCTCGGGAATTAAACTTCATCCCTTATTCTTATGTTTTATGACATGCTGATCATTTTTCTATGGCAACATCAAATTCTTACTCTAACACATAGTTATGAACAATAACAACTTTTACCGATTAAACCGTTTTACTCATTTTTGCTTAAAACCGCTTAGCAAAAGCTATTTAACATAATTTCAGCCTTCATATTCTACCATAAAACATCAAAATAAACATATTTCACCTATGGGTATTTTTCAAAATATGAACCCTAGCTTAAATTATTGCTAGAATAAGCTTAATCGCGTTACCGGGATTCCAAAAACGTAAAGAACTTGAAAAACGGGGCTAGAACGGACTTACTATTGAGCTTGGAAAGCTTGAAAACCCTAGCCATGGCTTCCCCCATGCTAATTTCGGCCTCCATGAAAAAGATGAGTCAATTTTGGCTTTATTTTCCCTTTTTATTTCTTTTAATTACCAAATGACTAAAATGCCCTTAAGGCCTTTCTTTAAAATTTTGTCCTATTCATGCCCATTTTTGTCCAAACGAAATATAATGGTCTAATTACCATTTAAGGACCTCCTCTTTAAACCCCCATTTCAATCAAGTACTTATGAATTAGAACACATATTTTGCAACTTTTGCAATTTAGTCCTAAAAGTCCAATTAAGCACTTTATCAGTAAAATTACTTAACGATATTTTTACACAATATTTTAATCAATAAATAAACCTTAAAACTTAATCAAAATAAATTTTTCAACTTCGAATTCGTGGTTCTAAAACCATCGTTCCGTTTAGGCCCTAAATCGAGCTGTTACAGCAACTTCTGCAAATAAGCCTTAATAGGCAAATTAAACATGCAATCTATAAAGTTTCTTATCAATACTCTAACACATGCATCTAATCACTCAGTAAATCATAAAAATTAATCGAAATAAACTTTTCTATCTCAGATTTGTGGTTTCGCAACCACTATTCCATTTAGGCCCTATTTCGAGATGTTACATGTTGTGTTGGAGACATTGTACCGGGAGATGTATCGAGCGACGCAACCAGGAAAAATTAAAATTGATGGTTGCATTTTACTATTGCAATCATGGGCGCGGTACTGTTTTGCATTTTTACATCCTCGAGCAAACTACTTATACATATTATCACTTGTAATAAGGTAAAATTTAGTAGATATTCTAATAATAAAATTTATTTAGATAAATATTATTATGCTAACAAGTTATTTAAATAGGTGGAACCATGAGCCAAGTCATGTGGGATTACCTGCTAAGCTTCAAAATATACAACTTTTGTTAGACCAACAATCAGAAGTGGAGGTAAATATTTATTTAAAATTGAAACTAAATAATATTAATGTAGTTGATTTCATATTTAGTAGTATATATATAACTAATGTTTTTATCATGTTAATATAGTTTGAATGGATACGATATAAGGATCTGACAATTCGAGTTATCATCCCCGATGAATTCTTTGTGAATTCTAACATCTGGCACGTGAAGGTCCCATTGGTAGTGTACGCTACCATTGAGATGCACGAGACCGATAGAGTGTTACGACAGTTCAGATTCCAGCAATCAATTCCCATAGCACCTCAAGACCTTGATGTCTGCATCTTATCGACTTGCGGCGACTGAATGAGAATTGGTTGGTATTTCACTCCCAACATATCAACATGTCGAATAATCAGTATGATTTCTTACTTACTTGCAAACCTATTATCGCTCCGGAGTTAGCATGAGATCTAGAATACGTGTCATGGTTTAGGATCCATGGCAAGCCATATTTGTACGGAGAAGAGGCGAGGTGTCGGCATTCCCATAGAGCAGGCCATGACGGCCTCCTTTAAATCCAAGGGCCAGCGATGCGAGTACATCATCAGTGCTCACGTAAGAACCAGCACCGGCAACCACAAAACCGATGCCTACACCACCCACCAGTCAATATGTATCGTCTTATTTTGGTGCGTATTCTAACCTATCATCTTCACACAAGCACCATATATTGCACCACATTTTTTTGCTTCTAGTCCTATATCAGGTTAGAATGTAATACATCGAGGAATGTATTACACGCCTATGCCATCAACACCTCCGGTAATGACAATGCCGACGATGATGTATAGGCCATCTATGTTTCAGGCACCGACAGAGAGTCCACTCGTTATCCCATGAGTGTATAGGACTTAACATAGCTATGCTCATTCGCTGTTTGTGACACGAACACCTTCGAGATCTTTACTCTACTAAGCTGGGTCATCTTCCCAACCACTTATTCCTAGATCGAAGAATCATAATGGAAACCAAGAATGTAAGGATCACAATCGACCGAAGGCAAAGAAGAGGAGCTACCGAAGTCACAACCCCAACGACCACAATCCCGCCCAGAGGCTGAACCAAAAAGGAATTCAGCGCGCAACCGTCGACCACCCAATGTGGCACAGATTTTGACTGGCATCTAGATTGATTGTATTGATTATTTTTATTCTTATGTTTTTAGAGGAAAATTATTATCATTTAAAAAATTTAAAGTTGATATTTGTTATCATTTCACAAAGTGAAAGCTAATATTTGTTATCATTTCACAAAATCGCGCATTTACATATTACAATGGAATTGATATTTGTTTTCTAGTTTGCATCTTCCTTGGTTGGTTTAACCTATCCCAAATATCCGTGTTATCGTGTATTCGAGTCAACATTGGTCGACCTTTTGGTTTGTGACGCAATGACCTATCGGGTAACAACTTAAATGAAGCGCTTGATATAGGCGACCACATACGATTGGTGTAAATACGAATATTTTAAATATCGAATTCAATAATTACAATTATTATGCTAAAAGTTTAATCAATTTAAAATTTAAAACCTTAAACCCTAATTTTAAAACCCTAACCCTAAACTTAACACACTAAAAAAACCTAAAGCCCTAATATAGCTGGAAGCGTTTTCCCTAAATCGGCCTATTCCCATAAATATTCCAAAAAGCGACCTATTTTGGTAATTTAAAAAAAACAACATTTTTGAGTTATTTAATAGTTTTAAAAAAAATTATTTTTGAATTTTAAATTTTAAAGAGTTTTATTTTTTTATATTTTAAAAAACACATTTTTAAATTTTTTGTTTAAAATAAGAAAAAAATATTATTTTTTAAAAATTATGTATTTTTAAAGGGTGTGGATCAAACTGACAAAAAACTATAAATGTTTAGAGTTAAAAAATTGTTTTACCATTGATATTGTTAACTTTAATGTGCAAATTAAATGAAGGAACCAAAATTTTTAAATAAAAAAAATACAAAGACTTAATGTCTCAAAAAAAAAAAAAAAGTATAAGGTATAAATTTTGAAAGAGTACAAGTGACATATGATATATTTAAACCAATTCAATATGTATATATTTTTATGTAATACTTAGAACTACTCATAATTCTTTTTAATTTTTAAATAGGAGGATAAATACTTTTCAACATGCTTAAATTCATGTCTTCCTAAATAAACAACAATACCAATATTAATTTAATTAAAATTCAATCAACAATTTTATATAATTTATCTCTATCTAAAAAAGTTTACATAATGGTGTTATAAAATTATATGATTTGTTTTTTTAAAAGCAATTATATGATTTGCTATTATATCATATACATATATATATATATTTGTCACAATTAAAACGTTACCTCTTTCGTAAATTAATTTAGATATGATGCTACAAATTTTAATTCAAAATTTTTAAGGAAAGACTGTAGAATACATAAAGAATAAGGAAGGGTTAATTTGATGTTTATGGATTCATATGTGGATTCCATTCCGACCCCATAACCGATTCTCCACTATCTCCTTCTGTCTCTTCTGTTAAAGAGATGAGATGAGTGCACTATATTCCCTCTATACAGAATCAAATCAATTTCACTAGTAGTTTGGCCACAATTCTTTCGACCTTTGATTTATTAAAGTATTTTATTAGGTTAAAAAGCAATATTTGAGTTTGAATTTCATTTTGAGATTTTTTTTATTCAAATTAATATTTAAATAGAAAAATTTAAATTTCAATGAAAGAATAAATGAAAAGCTCCAAAATTAACTTAAACAAAAATAAAATTAAAACCTAAATATTAGGATAAGTGCTTAATTCATATATTTATATAAAAATAATTATCAAATTTAGAAATTAATATGGGCAAGTCGATTGAACTAGTACGTGGGTTGTTGTTTTGTTGTTAATGTATGAGGATGTAGATTTGAGTGCACTTTAACATATTATTCTCTTATTTATGAGTTGAGGGAGAGACTATATATAATTGACGAGAAAAAATAAATATGATTAAAATCTAAAATAAAATTATTAAAAAAATTAATATTAAAAAAAATAATTCAAACCTCCTCTATGTAAACCATTGCCAAATTCTTACAAAAATGCATTAACCCTGTTGTTTTCTTTTACTTGAAATTTTTTTTTTACTCCATAATTGTCACCTCGAAACGGTGGTTCCCCTCCCAAGGCTCCCCAACGATCTCTACTTAAACCATCCTACTACCAACGTCTCTTCTTATACCTCTCTCTCCTCTCCTCTCCTCTCCCCAATCCATTTTTCCTTTACATTTCAAAGGTAATTTTTCTAACTCCAAAAACTCTTCCTTTCAACTACAAATATAAAGAAATGTATGTATAGATATATATTTCATCGTTTCAGTTTGTTCTCTTCCTTCCTTAGTAAGTTTGTGGCCAATTTTGTGGCTTTCATTTCATCAGCTTTCTTTTCTCTTCTCTTCTTATTTCATTGCGCAAAATTTTGCTTCTCCTTTTTGTTTCACATTAAGAAACTTCAATACCCATTTCCAAAAGATCTGCAATTCGAATCATCTTTTTTTTTTTTTTTTTTTTTTTCAGAATTAAAACAGGTAAAGAAGAGTTTATTATAAAAGAAATGGTTGGAAACAGAAAGCTGCAGAAGAGCTACTTTGATGTGTTGGGTCTCTGCTGCTCATCTGAGGTCCCTCTGATAGAAAACATATTGAAATCTCTTGAAGGTGTGAAAGAAGTGTCTGTGATTGTTCCTACCAGAACTGTCATTGTTCTTCATGACAATCTCCTCCTTTCTCAGCTTCAAATTGGTAATTCCCAACTGAATTCTTCTTCTTTTAATTTATGTTTACATTTTAGCAATTCATTCTTTTCAAACTATAATTAATACATTTGTGTGATATAAAAGTACAATTTGATCTCCTTCTTATTACTATTTTATATGTGATCTTATCAATTCTTAAACGTTTTATTTTTTGTTTTTTTGTTTTTAAATATGAGGTTAAAAATATAATATTTTTAATTTTTGTGATGCTTTTGGAAGGAGAGTTAATTTAACTGCCAAATATGAGTGGAATCTTACCTCACCAATGTTGTAACCTGAATTTTTATCTTTATTTTTTTTTATTAGAAAGATGTGATTTCTTTTTATTACTTTGTCTGCGATGCTATATATTAAACAATTTATTAACAAAACGAAAGTTTTTTATTTTTATTTTTATAATAATTGCTTTCTTTTTTCTTTTTGGAAAAAAAGAGAAAGCAAAAGATAGAGAGAAACCGGACGATGGGCCATGTGATTCACATGACTTGCGGGACTCTACTTGTGTAACTGTGTTCCAATATTTCTGCTTATTTTACACTCCCTTTTTATTGATATTATTTATAAAATATTTTATTCATAACAAACAAACTAATCATCGCAAGCCTATTTATGTCTTTCAAAATCTTTTATACTTGTCTTTTTTAGATGAAATCTATTGTTTCGTAAGAACGCTGTATACTGTTTGAAAAAAACAAACAAACTATCATTTATTTAAAAATTTGTATACACTCACTAATTATGAAAATATATACTTTTAAAAAAAATAATAATTTAAATATTACATAAAATACTAATGATAAATCAGTTTAAATATTACATAAAATTTGATTTAGTTGTTTTTTTTCCCATGACATCTTACAGAAAAACTGACACTGAATCCTGTTTTCCCGAATAAAAGAAAAAGTAAAAAGGTTAAAAAGGCCTCTAAATTTTATTCTAGTCTTATACTTTCTTTACAGCTAGATAAGTGTTTATCATTTGATTTCTACTTAATAAGCCCTTATGTTCTAATGGCAGGTCAAGGTTTATTTAGGTGTATATAAATTAAAAGTTAGAGATTTCATTAGGTATAAGTTATTAGAAAACCTGATATATAAGAAGTAAAGTGAGTTATTTAAATAAAAGTGGTAATGTTTAAGCCGAAATTAAAACTAAAATTAAAATAATATCTATACAATTTTGAAATTGAAGTATAGAATAGGTTAAAATTAAAATTTAATGAAAAGTTCAAAAAGTGATAGTCTTATACTCTTATTGACATTCACAAATTATCAAATCTTTTTTTTTTTTATAAAAAGTTTTAAATAATAAATAATTTATATA
Organism: Gossypium longicalyx; assembly: GCA_025698465.1. NCBI lineage: Eukaryota > Viridiplantae > Streptophyta > Magnoliopsida > Malvales > Malvaceae > Gossypium > Gossypium longicalyx. The sequence goes on from CM047002.1 coordinate 83,167,146, forward strand.
GGGAGTAATGAGAAGTGGAATAATGGTATTTATCAGCATTGTATAATAATTAAATAATCTCGTCTCAAGTTTAAAATTTTCATGATGAATAATAATTTACTATCTCCCAGCAAATTTTTTCTATTAAAAGCCTAAATAGTTATGGTCGAAGTTATAATATAACTGAGTTGGAATATGTTTCACTTTCTCAAAAACAACTGCTTTACATTTTTAAAAAAGAGAAGAAAATTTCTCATCCTATATCAACTTCTTATATATCTATGATTACATAACTCTGAAAAAATTGCTAAAAAAAAAAAAATAGATGAACATTAAATGCCAAAAGCAATATAACTTTTGACAATAATTATGAAAAACTTTTCTTGTTTAACACCATTACGTAATATGTATTACAGCTCCTAAGGAATTTTCAATTTCACATAAATATATATATATTTATATATTGTTAATAAAAATATATGATATATGCTAGTAACCTCTTGATGTTGTTGTCTAGCTTCCATATATATACTGTATATGATTTGCTATTTTTTAATTTACGCTATGTTTAAATTAGGGTAAGAGGAAAGAAAGCAAGGCAAGTTAAGGAAATTGATTTTTTTTTTTTTATTCTCTTGTTTGAGTAATACATTTTTTTATACGAATTTTTTTATATAAATTTCATTTTTTTTTCTTTCATTTTCTTTTTATAAATTGACCACTGAATTTTTTATATCATCTTAAATAAATTGTTTTAAAATTAATTAAAGTAAACAAAAATAATTTAAGTGATCAAAAGCATGAATAAAAAGTATAATATCGTGCATTTTTAACGTTAAAATATTTAAGAATAAGTTTTGGGAAATTATTTGATAGTGGAGTTTTTAGAACCTATAAGTAAGATTAAGGTTTGGCAATGTTTTATAAAGTAAAGTAAATATATATATATATATATATATATATATATATATATATATATATATATAAAGAGATACATTAGCTGCTTGTGGAATAAAAAAAACACATCACTAATGTACTAAATACTCACCCTAAAATTTCTTAAATAAAAATATTAAAATTATATCAAATATATATTCATCTTATCAAAGTATATCATATGTATGGTATGATACACATCGATTTGTATGGAACGCCACTTTTGTATGCTGAAGTAGATTTTCTATAAAAATAGATATAAAATTTATAGTGAATCTTACTATACGTATCGAATACTATATTATATCAAAACCTATGTAGAGAACCACCATTTATTTTCCTTTTTTTTTTCTAAGGGTTTTGCCACCAAATAAAAATAATTTAATATATATAAATCTTTTGATTATATAGTGAAGGCTCTAAATCAAGCAAGACTGGAAGCAAATGTTAGAGCAAATGGGGAGATAAAGTACCAGAAAAAATGGCCAAGCCCTTTTGCAGTGGTTTGTGGGTTGTTGCTCTTGTTATCATTTTTGAAATATGTGTACCATCCTTTACAATGGCTTGCTGTGGGAGCTGTGGTTATTGGCATCTACCCTATTCTTTTCAAGGGATTTGCAGCTATTACACATTTCAGGATCGATATCAACATTCTCATCCTAATAGCAGGTAATATTTCATTTATTTTAAACTTAATTTCTCCTCCAATCAACTCTTTAAACAAAATTACAGTATTCTTATAGGATTATATGTATATTTATTCTCAACAAAAAGATCCCAAAGATGTGAAACAACTTGATTAAACTTGGAGTAAGGTGATACTTTAGTATCTTTATATGGAATTGAGGTGCTTTCCGAAAAGTTAATAGTACCTTGGATTTTAGAAAATAAATATGTGGGACAATTGCTTTTATAAAGCATATTGATTTCTTGTTAAAATTAGAAATGGTTTAATGGACGATAAACGCAGCAAAATCGTTAACTTTGTGGTTTCTCTTTGCTTTTGTTTCTTTATTGTCGGTTTCTTCAATTTTTACTCTTTTCTTCTTTTTTGTGGATTATCTTTTTTTTTTTTTTTTTTTTTTTTTAATGCTTTTTGTTAGTGGGTTTACAATACTTTGTATTCCTTTTGAGGTGGAGTCCTACCCTTTAAAATCCAATCCGTCCTTTCAAGTAAAGCTTCTCACGTTTCGTGACAAAATGGTAGAGTCGGAGCAAAAGCCAAATGTTCCTTGTTTTTATACACATGCATACCTAGATAATGAGTCTTCTAAAGTGTTGTTTGAATAAAGTTGAATTGATTGAAATATTAATTTAGAGAAAAAAATTAATTAATTTACTCGTAATTATTTGGAGTCAATTTAATTGGATTAAAGAAACTAATTTAATCTATTAAAATGATATTCCCTATTTTTAATATATATATATTTAAATATTTATAAATTTTTAATAATTTATTTAATTAAATAAAAAATTAATGATTTGACTTGTTCTAAAATCTTTCCATGAAATTTTGTGCTTTGAGATGATTGATTGTGAAGATAATCAAAAGATTCTTATGAGAATCTTGGATTTACTATATAACATTTTAAAATTTCAATAATCAGCTTAAATTATTTGCATTTGAGTCATAAGTCTAGAAATTCAAATTGGATCGTTTTGAAAACAACTATATCTTTGTGGTTTTAGGGTGGAAAATTTTGGGTTTGGTCAATTTCATTTTTAGATTTGATCATACTGCGAAGGATTTTTTAAATTGAAAATAGATTTACGAGATCAACGTTGGTGTATTTTAATATGTCGGACACCCTAATTCCTCTTCCTCACAGTCTCGCTGAGGACTTTGATTTGACAACCAACAATTCCAAAAAAAAGAATAGAAATAAAAATCCATTGATAAGTAGAAAAACAGTTCATATCTACTTGCGTAGGCAAAATAAATAAATAAAACTACTCAAAAGAAGAAACCGACTATTTCTCGAATCTGCCATAGAGGGGGTGTAGTTTTACATTTAATGAACGGTCACTACTTTTTTATTTATTTATTTATTTATAATTTACAAAAGATTTGAAGATAAATGAATAATTCCATCTTCAAATGAAATATTGATCGGGTTTGATTTGAAGAAAATTTAAATTTGAATCTTCTTTATTGAATCAAGTTTGAATAGCTTAAATTATTAATTGAATCGAATCTAGTTATAGTAATATTTGACTCAAATGTCTCATGAACTTTTTTGAATTTTGATTTTTTAATATATATTTTAGATATTTTTTATTAAATTGAATTATTACCTTTTATTGTATTATTAACCTTAAGTTTAATTGTCGAACAGAGTTCGAATATGCACGAATTTAATCGAGCTCAAATTTAAACTTTAGTATTAAAATTAATAAACGAGCTTAATTAATTTCAAGTTTAAGTAGCTGAATCATATCTAAACTTAAAAATAATTGTAGCTTAAATCAAATATAAAACTCAAACTTCACAATATTCAAACCTTGCTTTACTTAGATTACATTCCTGTTCTTATAGGGAAAAAAGTATTTTAAATATATTATTGATGCAACTTTGATTTTGGCTGTTAATGATCTAAGTTAGACTGGGTTGGCTTGACATTGCAATTGAACCTGTTTTAATAGTAAACATCGAATGTGGTCATTAAATTTGTTATCATAAAAAAAATTATTAGATTTAGAAATATCTGTGAGAAAGGAAATATATTTTTGCAATTGCGATCACAATCCATACATGGTTTTCCATGGAGAACACGAAACCTCAAGAAAACTACAATTTTAATCCCTTAAGGTTTCCAATTAGAAGTTGATTTTTGAGACCCCAACCAACCATAAGTTTTTGTTCTGCCTTTTCCCTCCTTTGAGCACTGCCACGAAATGAGACGGAAATTTAACCATACCAATTTGGATGCCTTTAATTGAGTGGTTCCACCATACACTTCATAAAATGTTGCTATATCTGTCCGGTCTATTTTATGATTTCTCCCAATCTAACTACTTAAATTATGTTTCCTCATTTCAAATATGTACAGGTTATCATGCATGTTACAAATATTGATTATTAATTATTATTATTATTAGAAGCTTCGATAAGATATTTGTGTTTTTAGATGTTGGAATCAAAGTTATATAGGTATTAAACCTGTTAATTAGATGAGTCAGGTTAGTTTTGTGTTGGGTCAATTTGGATAGAATGAAATTAAATTTTAAAATTTTTGGATTATTTTGGTAGCAAATTAACTAATTCGACTTATATATCAGTTATCATAAACTATGAGGACCAAGTTATGATAAATTAAAATAAAATGACTAACTTCCTAGTTTCCTTAAAATAGAGGGATGAAATTTATAATTAAACAAAAAATATAATTTTGTTTTTTAAATAAATAAATTTATTTTTGGTTATAGAGTAATAAAAAATGTGTTGAGGAAAATGCTGGGGTGCATCGAGGTTAGTGTTGATTTGTCTTGAACAATGGCTGCTATTTATTTTACAGTGATAGGAAGCGTTGCAATGAAAGACTACACTGAAGCTGCCACCATAGTCTTCCTCTTCACCACTGCGGAATGGCTTGAGTCAAGAGCAAGCCATAAGGTTAGCTCTAAATTGCCTCTAACGCCACTAAGGATAAATTTAGTAAATAGTAGTAATGTAAAGTTTATATATATATATATATATATATATATATTTGCATGTATGTTATTTCCTTGGCACTTGTTCGCTCTTCAGTTTTAGAATTGGCTTTAATATGCTGAAAACATTAATAAGTTTAGTTAGAAATAAAATGTTGAAATGTATAAGCATGGTGTCTCGCTCAATTTCAGGCTAGTGCTGTGATGTCATCATTGATGAGTATAACTCCTCAAAAAGCAGTCATAGCTGAGAATGGAGAAGAAGTGGATGCTGATGAGGTCAAGTTGAACACTCTTCTGGCAGTCAAGGCTGGTGAAGTTATACCAATTGATGGAATTGTTGTAGATGGGAGATGTGAGGTGGATGAGAAAAGCCTCACCGGTGAATCACTTCCGGTTACCAAAGAAAAGGATTCAACTGTTTGGGCTGGCACCATCAATCTAAATGGTTGCAACTCAGTTTCTTCTTCTTTTTTCTCTAAGCTCATTCAGTTTTGATGCTGACAAGGCTTGTTTCGCTTTTTCTATAGGTTACATCAGTGTTAAAACTACTGCTGTAGCTGAAGACTGTGTAGTGGCTAAAATGGCAAAGCTGGTGGAGGAAGCTCAAAACAGCAAATCTAACACCCAAAGATTTATAGACAAATGTGCTCAGTTCTACACCCCAGGTTGGTTCATTTTCATCAAGATTTACAAGCTGCCTTTGATTGCAATCCAGCCTTTGCTTTCCTACTGCTCATCTTATGGAAACTATTTGCAGCAATTATAGTTGTATCTGCCGCCATTGCTGTGATTCCAGCTGCACTTAAAGTGCAAAACCTTCATCACTGGTTTCACTTAGCATTGGTAGTGTTGGTGAGTGCTTGCCCATGTGCGCTTATCCTTTCTACGCCTGTTGCAAGTTTTTGTGCACTTACAAAGGCAGCAACGTCAGGACTTCTAGTTAAGGGTGGCGACTATCTTGAAACTCTTTCCAAAATTAGGATCACAGCTTTTGACAAAACTGGTACACTTACGAGAGGTGAATTTATCGTCACCGATTTTCAACCTCTTTCTCAAGATATAAGCTTGGACACATTGCTTTACTGGTACGCTCTTCATATTTGCCTCTTCACTGGATAGCAGTAGTGAATGTTAAACAGAAACATCAAGTTTTGCATTTCACTGGATACTAATACTAGTTATAATATTTTTAAAAGGGTTTCAAGCATTGAGAGTAAGTCAAGTCATCCAATGGCAGCTGCACTAGTAGCTTATGGAAGATCCCATTCAATTGAACCCAACCCTGAAACGGTTGAGGATTATCAAAACTTCCCTGGGGAAGGTATTTATGGGAGAGTTGATGGCAGAGATATTTACATTGGAAGCATAAAAATTTCAGTGAGAGCCCACGGAACAGGTGAAAACTTTGTAATTAGTTTCATATTTATTTGTTTCTGCGTTTCTATCTATTTAATTGTGATATCAATTTCATATTTATTTATGTTATACTTTCATGTCAAGTGTAACATTCTCAATTTTTGACATGCAGTTCCGACTCTAGAAGGCAATATGATGAAAGGCAAGACCATTGGGCTTGTATATTCTGGAGCAACCCCTGCTGGAATCTTCAGTCTTTCAGATGCTTGTCGAACTGGTGTTCCAGAGGCAGTCGAGAAGCTTAAGTCAATGAGGATAAAAGTGGCTATGCTTACAGGAGACAATCAATCTGCAGCCATACATGTACAAGAACAGGTGCACTTTGACTTTTCGCTTTCGTTTATTAGGAAAGGATGGCATGACATTCACAATTCAATAATGACGACTCAAGGAACTAGTTTGAAATCTTGTGAACAAATTTTGTAGACTTCATCTCTTGTCTCCTTGAATTTGATATCCTGTTTTGCTTAGTTGATAAGATAACATGAATTACATATCTTGCAGCTGGGGAACCGTCTAGACGTAGTTCATGCAGAACTTCTCCCAGAAGACAAGGCAAAAATAATCAAAGAATTTAAGAAAGAAGGGGCAACGGCAATGATTGGAGATGGTGTCAATGATGCCCCTGCACTTGCTACAGCTGATATTGGCATCTCAATGGGCATTTCGGGTTCGGCACTTGCCACAGAGACAGGGCATGTGGTTCTCATGTCAAATGACATTAGAAAGATTCCAAAAGCTATCAAACTGGCAAGAAAGGCTCATAGGAAAGTGATTGAGAATGTAATTCTGTCAATCAGTACTAAGACGGCTATTCTTGCTTTGGCCTTTTCTGGTCATCCACTTGTGTGGGCAGCCGTTCTTGCCGATGTTGGAACATGCTTGTTGGTAATCTGTAATAGCATGCTCCTTTTGCGAGGAAAACACAAAGATGGAAGAAAATGTTGCAAATATTCAGCTGCAGCGCATACACACAAGCATGGATGCAAAGCCAGTCATTGCGACTCTTCTCATAAGCACCAAGATGCTAGTTTAGACAAAAAGGTCCAAAAGGCATGTAAGCCGCTAACATGTTCCTCCGAGAGATGTGCCTCAAGATGTCATTCTGGCCTTTTTAAAACAGATTCCTCTTCAAATTCACACGGGAGCGACAAATGTGAAGACTCGGGAAGGACACACGATGGTTCTGTTATCCGTGAAGCAAAGTGCTGCGACCAGAGAAGCTGTCACTTGGTCAATCACAAGATTAAGGCCCAAAATTTGCCTAGAAAATGTTGTTCAGGACATGGGAGTTTGGACTTGGGTAAAGAATCCAATGCTCTCCATGGGGCAAAGCAATGCCACCAGGGCCATTTACATCAATATTCATCATCTACTCCGGAAGAAGAACAGCGAGAGACTAAAAATGATCATTGTCATTCTACTCAATGTGGTGAAAACCACGTTGAGATCCATGGTAATAACCTTACAGCTTTTGGAAACTTGGTAGAACATCGTTGTTTGGAGAGTCTAAATCAAAGGGGTCATCTTGATTCACACGAGCCAACTCACACTGTCATAGACATTACAATGAATCCAGACGAGGTGCACGGTTGTGCGAGTGTGGAGAAGAGAGAATTGGGTGGTTGTTGCAAAAGCTATATGAAAGAATGTTGTGGTAAGCATGGACGATTTAGACCTGGCTTAACAGAAATTATCACTGAATAGAAATGTTTTAACTTTGATAGAAACAAAGAAATGGAAATTATGACAGGTACTTGAGAATGTTTCTCGTTTTTTAATTTGTAAAACGTTTCATAGATCATTATGGTATATGCACCCAAGTTCGAGGATATCTCAGATTACTTCATCTCACTTGTAAACTTGAATTCAAATATTACAACAGAAAGTTATGACTTGGTCTCTCTTCTGGTTTGCTTTATTTTGTATCAAATGGTGGTGATTGCCTTATCTGCCTTGCATGCCCTTGCAACAATAAAGAATTGTCAAAAGTGGTTTGGTTAATTCACATGGATAGAAAAGAAGCTTTATATATAGTAACTAATCAAATCATAATAAAGTTTATATTCACATAGAATGTATGTAAAAAAAGAATCAGTTATAATAATAAAAGAATGTTGCCTATTGTTTGTATATTTTCAGTATCAATTTACAAAATTAACAATGAAAACATGTTGAAAGACAATCTCGTATTGCAAAAATAGTAGTAGAAAAAGCTGTTGGGTTTTTGAACAATTTATCCGGAGGAAGTATGAAACTCAGTCAAGAACTTGAGCAACAACGTAATAAATCCGGATAAAGAATGAAGGAAGATTGACCTTCAAAAGGCTCGATATTTGCAGGATAAACAAACATAATTTTACTTGGTAAAAGAAAGAAAAAATTGAGAGAGTATTTTTCTTGAATGATTTCTATTAAAATTCATTGATTAAAAAAGATGGCATACTGCCAATATACATACCAGTCATAAACTGGTCAGCTTTAACATATTTACTATTTTTAGACTTGCTTGCACCGCTTACACATTGCAACTTGCAAATCAACTTGCACAATTAGGTAAGCTGATCTATCAATCTTATCAGCATCCAATTACATTAAATACACTACCTACTTAGTTCTAATTTAACTAAGTTACAAAATATTACTTAAAGTAACAAAATGAAACTAAAATTGAACAGTAGCATCAACTTTAGGAGCGACATGTACTTTATCTGGAAATACTGCAGCAACTTGATCTTCATATTTCATCCACATAACTTGGACTGTATCTACTTCATCCGCATAACTTATGTGGCATTGTTTGCTCCTTGGTTGCTTTATGTGCTGCATGCATACTTCATCCGATAATAATATAGCAGCTTGATCCTTTTATTTACAGCTGTATGTACTTCATCCGGAGATATTCCAATAGCTTGATCTTCCAGCTTGATTTTGAAACTTGATCTTGAACACTTCATCCGCATGACTTGTGTTGCTTGGTTTGCTCCTTGGTTGCTTCTTATGCTGCATGTAGGCCAACTTCAACACTCCTCCTTGGCTTGCATGCTGCATAGTTCTGACTGATCCCTTTACAACCAGCCTTGATTTGAGTTTGTTTAAGCTACCATCAGCATTTTGCTTGGCTTGAAACACCCTCTTCACTCCAATAACCTTCTTGTTGGCTGGTTTTTAGAACTAAATCCCAAGTTTGATTCTTGTCAATCATGCTCATCTCATCGAGCATGGCCTGCTTCCATCCTTGTTGAGCTTCAGCTTCTTCAAAACAGCATGGTTCAACAACAGTTACTTCAGCTCTTTCATAAATCCCAGACAATGGTCTAGTGCCTCTGACTGGTTTATCATCAATGTCCATTTTAGGACTATTTTGATCATCTTCAGTCTAATCTGTGACAAAATTTTTAGAAACTTCATCTCTGATGCTACAACCGAATTTCTTAAAATCTCGAGTTTTTTCGAAAAAACGTTCTCATTAACTTCAACAGTTTCTCGAGCTTTAGGCTTCTTGGTCTTATTTTTCATCTTTTATTGCACTTCTTTCTTTGCAGCTTCTACTGAAGCCAACTGGTCTTTGAAATTCTTCAGCTCTTTTTATGCTTGCCTCAGTTGAGATTTTAAATCTGCAATACGAGTGCCAAGCTTCTTTTGGTTCAATAGATCAGACTGTGGAGCACCTCTTGGTGAACGATGATCTCCAAGCTTTGGACTACTACAATCAATAATGGGTCGATGATGCAAAGTGTAACGTCCCAAAATAGGGCCTAGTCGGAACAGTAGTTTCGGGACCAGAAATCTGACATCAAAATATTTATTTTATGATTATTATGAGGTCTAGAATATGATAATATGCATGTGTTAAGATTTCATGAAGAAATTCTTTAAGTAAGGTGTCCAATTGGAAATTAGGGACTAAATTGAATAAATTGCAAAATTTGGATTCTAGAAGTAATTTGTATGAAATTGCTTTAGATTATAAATTAGAAGGTCTTAAAGATAAATTTTCCCAATTTCTAAGTTTTTGGACAAAAATGAGCTTGCATGGATGAAATTTCAAAGAAAGGACTTAAGGGCATTTTGGTCATTTGGCTTTTTAATGAAATAAAATGGGAAAAAGAAGGCAAAAACCAACCATTTCTTCTCCATGGCTGCCGAAATTTGAAGAGTCTCCATAGATAGGGTTTTCAAGCTTTCCAAGCTCAATAACAAGTGCTCCCAAGCCCCGTTTTTAATGTTCTTTGTATTTTTGAAATCCTTGTAGCTTGATCTTTCCATTTCTACCCATATTTCATGCTAGGGTTCATGTTTAAAAATTTACCCATGCATGATTTGCTTGTATTTTGGTGGATTATGGAGGGGTATGAAAGTTGAAGGGGTGATAAACATATTTTCTTAGGTGATTTTCATGAAAAACCCCTAAAGGGACCTTTTTGCAAAAGTTGTTAAATATGTGGTAGAAATGAGAAAATAATGGAAAATATGGGCTGCCATATGAGGGAAAAGTGTTCGGATAGGCTTGGGTAAGATAGAAATTGTATGTGTTTCATTATACGAGCCTAGAGACTAAATAGTGAAAATGTCAAAGGTTAGGGGCAAAACGGTCATTTGGACTGGGGGTAGAAATTAAACTTGAAAAGTGTAACGTAATGAATTAATAATATAATTTGTTGTTATAGACCCCAAGGAACAAATTTCGGAGGTCGATCGAGGTAAACGGAAGGTTTCGGAATAACCGAAACACAGTTCCGAAACGAATACCAAGTAAGTTCGGATAACTCGAAGTAAACCTATAACATGCATAATTGTATGTTTTGTGAATGTATGATAATTGCATTGTTGATGGCATGAAAATGCATGAATTGCATCTTTAACAATGAATTGCTGGATAATGTCTCGGTTGAGGTTGGAAAGGGAATTCGATGGATAAACCATGATTTACATGAGACTTGAGATCCTGCATGTGTTAAAGAAAAGGATTTAGCCTAGACTAGTAATTCGAAGATCTCAAGTATAAAAAAAGGATCTAGCTTGGACTGGTGTTCCTTGAATGATTGGGCCTCCCGAAGAATATGTGTGCATTGTGGATTTAGCCCGGACGGGTAATCCGATTAGGGTCTGAATTTAGCCTGGACTGGTAATTCAGATCCGAGCTCATTAAGGGTGTTTGTTGTTATAAGGGATTTAGCCTGGACTGGTAATCCCGACATCACCTTATGAGTTTATATTACGGGGTATTTAGCCTGGACTGGTAATCCTGCCGTAAGATGTGAGGTTCGCGGGAGTGCATACCAAAATGATCATTCGTATGAATTGACGGTAAATGGATGATCTATCGATTTTTCCTAGAAACTCAACGGGACTATCACGAGGATTTTATATAAATGGTATGTTAAATGATGAGCTCATCTAAGATGAATTACATGGTACATTGTTATGTAACTAACTTGATGATTGAGTATATGTGTTAGGGAAACCATGTCTTGCTTGTTGGTTTCATTGCCTAATATGGTTGCATGCTAAATGATCGGTAAGTTTACCTTCCAGTTATACGGGCTTACTAAGCATGTAATTGCTTACCCCTCTCTTTTCCCTACTTTTCAGAGCTCGAGAACTCATAAGGATTGAAAGACAATTAGAAAGTCAACACACTATCAACTAGACAAGCTTTGGTATAATGACATTTCTATTTTGTCCAATGGCATGTATAGGATTTTCAAGTATTTTGTTATATATGTCATTTGATTTGCCTAATGAAAGCATGTAAAAATATGTTTATCTTTTTGTAAATGGCCATGGGAATTGGCTCATTTTGAAGTAGGCTATGCCCTACAAATCTATGCATGTTTATATTCATATGCGATGGCTTAGCTATAATTGGCAATGAGTTATAATAACGAGCCAATCTTAATATGTCAAGCAGACATATAAATCATTAAATGCTAGATAAGAATTAACTTAGCATGTATGAAACCAATGACATGAGGTTTACATACAATGAGGTTAATCAAAGTTTCATATTTGTAAATAAATAATTTGGCCTAAATATGCACTATAGTAATTTATAAGTGTAATTGGCTAGTAGAGGGTGACTTAAGGCTTGGAAAATAGCCTAACAAGGTCCACATGGGTAGACACATGGGCGTGCATCTAGGCCATGTGTGACACATGGGTTACTCCCATGGGTGTGTGCTATGACCGTGTGTCCCCTGCACCTGAAATTTTAAGTCAACATAGAGCACGGGCTAAGCACACGGGCGTGTGCCTTGGCCGTGTTTATTTAACAGAATAGTGAGGTTGAAGTCAGTGTAGCATACGGGCTAAGCCCACGAGCGTATGCCTTGGCCGTGTTGCATACTAAAAAAAAGGACACGAGCGTGTTCTAAGCCCCACGGGCGTGTTACACTTCAACTAAGGGAAAAATTTCCTAAAGTACCCCAAGTCTATTGAACAATTTCGGTTTTCTTCCGTACTACCCCTAGGAGTGTCTTTAGGCCTCGGAGGCCTGTATAAGAGACAAAGTACACACATTTGAAAAGTTTTAAATTACGAACGAAATTCAGTAACCCGATTGTGTAAGTTTGTAAAGGTGAATTACCGGTAACGCCTCAAACCCTATCCCAACGTTGGATACGGGCGAGGGGTGTTACCCAAAGGGTCTGAATCAGAACTCGATGGCCTAACCTGATGCGTCCCTCGAGGAGATTGCCTTTGTGGCATGTCCACAACTAAGCTTTTGTCAGCCATGGTTACTGACATGAGCTTGGATCCATTTGAATCACTGATCAGGTATTCTTTGCCTTTGAATACTACTGAATATCCTTTTTGAAGCAGTTGAGCAATGCTAAGCAAATTTCTATCAATTTTAGGCACCAACAAGACATTTGTAACAAGTTTGGTACCTGTAGGAGTGTTTATCAGAACATGTCATTTGCCTTCAGCTTCGATGAAGTGTCCATTTCCAACCTTCACCCTTGTTTTGAAGCTTTTGTCAATTGTTTTAAAAATAGCAGCATTAGGGGTCATGTGGTTAGTACATCCACTGTCAATCAACCGTCCTTTTGTAGCTTTTCTTTTGGTAGCTGAGCAAGAAACTGCAAAGACTTGCTCTTCTTGATCACTGCCTTCTTCTGCTACTTGAGCTTCAGCTCTTGGCTGTTGAGGTTGATTTGGCCTCTGTTTGCCTTTGTTTTTTGCAAACTTTGTGTGCATAGCCCATATTTTTGTAGATTTTGCACTACACATCAGGCTTAAACCAACATACTTCACCCGGATGACTTAGCCTTTTGTAGTGTGGGCAAGGTGGATATTTTCTTGCACCATCTATTTTTGGCTTGTCTGACCAGGTTTTCTTCCCTTTGCATCTAGAGGAGTTTGAGGTTGGTCTGGTTTTGGCTTGGAAGGCACCTTCTTGATGCTCCTCTAGTCTACTTGCTCTCCTTTGCTCTTGAGCATAAAGAGCATTTATCAACTCTGTCAATGAGATACTGGTCAGGTCCCTCGAGTCTTCAAGAGATGAGATCTTTGCCTCATACCTTTTAGATAAGGTTGAGATCACCTTCTCCACAATTCTTGCTTCACTAAACTGTTCTCCAAGTAGCCTTATGTTGTTTACTACAGCCATGATTCTGTCTGAGTACTGCTTGACAGTTTCTTCCTCTTTCATTTTCAAGTTTTCAAAGTCCCTTCTTAAATTCAGTAGTTGTTGCTGTCTTGTTCTTTCAATCCCTTGGAACTCCTCCTTTAGCTTATCCAAGGCCTGCCTTGGTGACTCACAAGCCATGATTCTTGTGAAAATCACATTAGACACACTATTCTGGATGCAAGACATGGCTTTGTGCCTTTTGGTTCTTTCATCTGAATGTTGTTTGATTTGAGCCACTGTTGGATTGGCTCTAAGAGGTGCTGGTTCAACTTTTGAGTTGACAACCTCCCACAAATCGAATGCCTGTAGGTAGGTCTTCATTTTCACTACCCAAATGTGGTAGCCCTCTCCATTGAAGACTGGTGGTGCAGCTGGTGAAAAACATGAGAAAGACATGGTTTTTAAGGATTGAAAATGACAGGTCCACTAAGAATTTGGCTCTAGATACCAATTGTTGGGTTTTTGAACAATTTATCCGGAGGAAGTATGAAACTCAGTCAAGAACTTGAGCAACAACGTAATAAATTCGGATAAAGAATGAAAGAAGATTGACCTTCAAAAGGCTCGATATTTGCAGGATAAACAAACATAACTTTACTTGGTAAAAGAAAGCAAAAATTGAGAGAGTATTTTTCTTGAATGATTTCTATTGAAATTTATTGATTAAAAAAGATGGCATACTGCCAACACATATACCAGTCATAAACTGGTTAGCTTTAACATATTTACTATTTTTAGACTTACTTGCACCGCTTGCATATTGCAACTTGCAAATCAACTTGCACAATTAGGTAAGCTGATCTATCAATCTTATCAGCATCCAATTACATTAAATAACTACCTACTTAGTTCTAATTTAACTAAGTTACAAAATATTACTTAAAGTAACAAAATGAAACTAAAATTGAACAGTAGCATCAACTTCAGTAGCTGCATGTACTTTATCCGAAAATACTACAGCAGCTTGATCTTCATATTTCATCCACATAACTTGGACTGTATGTACTTCATCCGCATAACTTATGTGGCATTGTCTGCTCCTTGGTTGCTTTATGTGCTGCATGCATACTTCATCCGGTAATAATATAGTAGCTTGATCCTTTTCTTTATAGCTATATGTACTTCATCCGGAGATATTTCAGCAGCTTGATCTTGAAACTTGATCTTGAACACTTCATCCGCATGACTTGTGTTGCTTGGTCTGCTCCTTGGTTGCTTCTTATGCAGCATGTAGGCCAACTTCAACAAAAGCATTGGCTAAATCTAATTCTTAATTCTGTAGAAATAAGAGTCAACCTAGTTACGTACAACAACTAATACTTAAATACGGTACATATCTTATAGCTAATTCGCTTAGTCTTAGTACACAAACCAACACATGACATGCAGGAGTTTAGCCATTAACAAGTAGGGTCTGATTCCAGTTGTTTATGAGTTTTAATAATGTAAGTAATAGCCCCAGAGAGGGGATTCATAGAACTACGTATAAGCTACTAATTGTTTGTTTATCTTAATTAATTAGTAATTTAGCTTATGAGAGAGGAACAATAATTGGAGCAGGTGGAACCCATTGATGAATTGGTAAACAGTCCCATACTCCATCTTTATTGCGAGTCAAAGTAAAATGTTGGGGAACCCAAGTTTCTCCTTTTGACTCTCTTTCCCTCAACAGCTCCCTCTGTTTCTCCTCCACCGCATTCTTTGCTTCATTTGCTTTCTCCCAATCGTGTCTCATTAAGGCCTCGCTTAACTCATTCCATACTGCAGCAGATTCTGTTGGCCGTACTCCCTAAATAACCAAAAAGGAAAGATTAAGATCCAACACGTAAACATGAACATATGTAATTGTGTACGAAATATGAAAATCAGGTGCTTTAAATGCATTACAATGGAAAAGCCACAGAAATAAACTGCAAACAGTTCTCAGAAAGGAAATAGATACGAAACACAACCATCAACCTTGTATATACTTCGCCAACAAAAAGAGAACAAGAAATTTGTATATACACTAGAAAATGCGACTTATATATGTGGGGAGGGGGGGAGGGGAGCGTAAAAAATAAAGAAGCTTTCTAGTTTATATTCAATGATTAGTAAAATTATCATATTCATGCGAAAACTATGTATTTCAAACATATGTATAATTTAGAAAATAATATTTAATAAATAATATAACATATAATTTAAAACTAATAATAATAATAATATATATGCAAGTATCAAAATAAAAATGTAAAAATATAAAGCGGTAAAGTTAAGGTGCTATAAATACCGGTAACATGGATTGAAACAGTTTGTGCAATAATTTTAAAATGTATAAAAAATCAAAATAAGTCTTTACATTTAAAATTTTAATTTATTTTAAATATGAAGGTTTAATTAGTAGAGATGCTGTACTAAACAATTTACAAGTTCAGGAAAGTAGTAAAAATAACTAAACAATTACCTCTAAATCATTAACAATTGGCGTTTTCAGGCGTGAATAAACTTCTTCTGCATTGTATATTACTGTCAGCTTTCCAGTAGTATTGTCCTTCATTGTAACAGTTCTGCATGAAAGCATAAACAATTCATATCACTATAACTACATCAAACAATTTTAACAAGTATATATATATATATATTGACATAAGATAGTAATAATAGACCCAACAATTGTTGTGAACGGAGAAGGAAAATTAAAACAAGAAAGAGATCTCACATCTGAAATCTATATAGAAGGTAAATACCTATCCCAGTTGCCATTGAATTCAAAAAGGGTCCTCTTAGTTGATGTTTCAAGGATTTTTCCTTTGACAGATCTATGACTTCCTCTAAGCCCAAGAAAAGACTTGTGTCCATAGTGTAACTCAGCTTCAAGGCCATTCTCTGGGCACCTTATCCTAACATCTCCATCCCAATCAACACCAGGCGTTGGTAAAATTCTTATTAAGAGGTCTGGAGAGTTCATTTCATACGTTTCTCCACGACTTAGGAGCTTAAGTTGTCTCTTCCCTCGCACCTCATTTACCACCGCAATACCTAAATATTTTGGTGTTTTAAGAGTGTAAGAATAAGCAATTACATCAAACTATATATGCAATCATTACTCTCAAATTGATCAAAACATTTTGACATTATTAGGCTGTAATTTTGGCAAATTTGCTTGAAATATTATAAAATTGACAGAACAAGAAAATGAGACACGAACCATTGAATTTAGGAACACATTGTTGACACCAAATAAGTTGAACTTTTTGTTTCTCATCAGTTGCATGAAGAGCAGAAACTGGCGGGTGGTGAGAAATCTGGAAGAAAGTTGACAGCAATAACTAATTACCATTGTTGTAAAACAATATATTAAAAAAGAAATTTTAAAATTGAAGTTAGTGATTTGAAGCAATAAATGAAAATACCTGCTCAAGTAGGACATTCAGATTTGCCCTTGAGACGTGATGAGTCTCGCCAAGGATTGGGTTGTAAGGGGCAAACCCAAATATGGGAGGTCGCAACGTAGAAATGTTCCAAGCCACAGCCGATATGAATCTGTCCACAGGGCTATCAGCTTGATTACATCTACTTAGCATGTCGGTGCCCATGCAATAAACTGTTTCCCCATAACACTGAAGATGAGACTTTGGAAGGTTGAATAGTGGTGGCAGCTGTACAAACAACAACACCCACATTGATATACCCATTAGTTTCTATACCGACTTTCACCAGGAATAATGTCATCAACATTATAATTTTTCACATTCAGGCAACTTAATTTAAGTTTCGTGTTTCTTCTCTTCCAGCCTTTCTTATTTCTAATTTTCTTTCTTTATGTGAATTTGTTTAGATTAATATAAAGATTATTTCTATTGTAATTTTTTTTTGGTAACTTATAAAGAATTTTAAGTAATTATAGTTTCACTAATATTGGAAATTGCAAATTGAATGTACCTAAAAGGATTCACTTATTGAATGGAAAGTCATACGTATTTTATTTTTCAAAATATCATACATATTTATTAACATTTTCATTTTTCTCTTATATTTTCTAGTATCAAATCCATAATTTAAACAAATTTTTTTTATGTAATTTCTATTGGTACACATAAACCTCTTAAACCCTTAAATCAGAGAATAGTACACATTTAATTGTATTCAAATTCACGTTTATTTTATTGTAACAACAATAATGACACTAACTGAGCTAAAGTTTAATTAACAATTTAAATATAATTTTAAAAGTTTTTCTTTATATTTTTTAATTGAATGAAAAGACATCAAAAACTAAAAAGAATTTTTTTTTTCTTCGATGACTCTTTCGATTGATTTTGTTTAAAGAATAATTTTGTAGGACTAAAGTATCCTCCATGTCTGATTTAATGTATATAGAGACTAATCATTTCGGGATTTGTGGTTGCTCTTTCCAATAATGTTATCTCCAAAGTTCGAACTCTAATCCCCCTTAACAGTGCAACATCTTACTGTTGTACCCAACACTTGTTGACGATAAAACAAAATTATGATAAAGTGAATTTTTCTTTTTACCATTTTGTAAGTTATAAAAAAACTTTTTTTTTTTTAATTTTCAACAATGGCAAATTACAATCACAATCAATTAATATACAATCATATATAATTGAATAACTAAACTAAACAAATTATCAAATTAATATATATTGAGATTATTCCAATATAAATATTAAACTAATGTCTACATATAATAAATTTTTCTTTAGTTTGAGATTTAAAATTTTTTATTTTTATTTCGTAATTAAACCAGAACCACATCAAGAAAAATGCTAATGGTTATTATTAATTATTAACATTACAATTTCATTATCATTGCATGTATATTTTGTCCTAATCAAAATTTTATATCACCAACTTATTCCCATTAATTTTTATTAGTTTTGATGTTATGAGCTTTTTATATAACAATATTTAAGGTAAAATTTATCACTAAGTCATTTAGATATTAAGTATTTT
The DNA here is from genome assembly GCA_025698465.1 of Gossypium longicalyx. Lineage (NCBI taxonomy): Eukaryota > Viridiplantae > Streptophyta > Magnoliopsida > Malvales > Malvaceae > Gossypium > Gossypium longicalyx. Next base: position 83,185,726 of record CM047002.1, read on the forward strand.
TAAGACTTATAAAATACACAAAAACACTTTTTTAAATGTGTTTCAACTTGTTCAAAATATTTTTGAGTAAATACTAAAGTGTTTCAAAATATTTAAAATATTTTCAAGACATTTTAGTAACTAAGTATTGATACTAGAGGTCTGGGTCTTGATACATTGCAAGTCAGTAGCTATAGAACAATCCAGGAGGGCATGGTATGGATACTTACAGTGCAAGAACCGATACCTACCTTGCAAATATCAAGACTTACCTAAAAGCATTAAGACCTGCAATTATAATCACTATAAATGACTACTTTTTAGCTAAGGTATTGAAGCCACCTTGGTAAGTATCGATATTTGAGCTACATGGACACCATTTTAGCTCGAAATTGATACTTTTGACTTTAATACCAGTGTAAATTTTATCTCAATTAAAATGAAAATAAGAAATTGCGTTGTTTCATAATGAAATCCATGTTAAACCAATTATTCCTTGAGAATACTTATTGGGAGATGTTGTATGACTTGCGGCAAAAATATCCGAACTTTAATCCTTGTGGAGTAGGATTATCTAGCCCGAGGAATATTGACGTAGATCAATCAATAAACAGGTTGTTTATTTATTTAGTATTTATTATTTTAGCTGTAATTTTGTTTTTTGAAGTTCAATAGTTATGTAGTAAACTTAACTATTTATGTACCAATGATATAAACCACTGTTCAATACTATTTGATAGTTATGGAAAAAATATAATAATTTCTTGAAATTTTATATCATCTCTCTTGATCCATATTTTGTAGATTCTTATTCTACCTCATCTCCTCCTGCTCATTTATTATTTAGTTCTTGTTATCTATTTGTAAAGTCATAGTTAAAAGATATCCATTTTATTTTTTTTATCAGTCAATTTAGTTGTTATTTAGTTCATGGATCATAGTTAATGTAATTGTTTACCCTTAAACGTAACAATTAACTCCAATTTAATATCTACATATTATTTTATTTATCTATATTAATACTTATACTTGAAAACCATTAAATACATAACCCCAAAATGCTAACACTATAAGAATTTTAACCCTAAGCCAATCAGCTTATTCGACATCATCCTTTAATTTTTGTTTTGATTGTCATATATTTTTAAAAAATAGGACGAAAAGTTAAAATAACTTAAATATCCGATTACCACATTTAGTTTTAGATCAAAGAACCCTTTCAGTTCAATTCTTTAACTATTCAAAAAAGAAATTATTTCAAGGGTAATCAAAGTTTTGGTACTAAATTCAGGGTTTAATTAGAAAATGAAATCAATTCCTTAACTATTGGAAAAAGAAATAAGTTTAGCTGGTTCGTTGGATTGTTTTGGGTTATCATTTTTTTAGATTGTTTCAAGGATTTTTGGGTTATTCAAAGATTGCTTTTGGATTCTAAAAGTAGCTCCAAAGAGAGGAGATTTCCTCAAATTGAGATATCATGGAATGAGAAAATAAGAAGCTTTTTTTGAGAAATTTTGAAGGAAAGTTGGAGTTTTGAGACATGAGTATACATTTATCGATTTGGAGATGGGTTTTAGACAATGATTTCTTGAGTTTTCTAACACCCATCAACAATGTAATTCTTTAGAATAAATGACTCTTGATCCTCTTGGAGTAACTCATACAAATACTTTTAAGCAATCATGGAAGGATCTAATTGAATTTTTCTCTTTCACTTTGATAAAACATCAATTATATATGACAAAAAAAAAAATCTAAGTTATGGGTTTCAACATCATGAAAGAGTTGAAGAGAATTCAACTTTGAGAAAAAAAAAACACATAAAAATACTAGTTCTTTAAAGAATAAGAAGAGGATTTAGAAAGATAGTGAATTGAAAATGAAAGAATGAGGACAGTTACTGATTTAATCTTCAAGGTTGGCAATATCAGGGTGATAAAGAAATTACTATAAAATAATATTGATAAGAAATACAATTTTTTAAGGTAAAAAGATCAATAGATTGAATTGTTAAAGGTACTAAGTCAAAACTAACTTTAGAAGAGAATCTACATATTTACTTAAGTTGAGACTCCAACTTGGGACTTTATAATTCTTAAAGGCTTTAACTTTACCATTATGGCAATGGTTGATAAGAAAAAAAAGAAAAAAACTTAAAATCAACAATAAAAAAAATTAATTATTGTTTTTCAATACAAGTGGATGAAGATGATTGGCTTAAAGTTAGGTCTTAAGGTTTTATATTTATGTGTTTAATATTTTTTTAATAGAGGTATCTATGTGGATAAAAAATTACATTAAATTAAAAATAAATGTAAAACATATAAAAGAATATATAAATTATCAAGTCAAGTTAAGTGTGAACGTTAAAGGTATGCTTGGTTAGTAGAGAAGTGGTTTGATAGGATAAGGAAATGAAAAAGTGAGAAGAAAATAAATCTTGAATATGCTTGATACGAAAGAAAGTGGGAGGGAAGAAAATAAGAAAGATGACTATTTTCCAATTTGGAATAATAAGAGGTGAATGCATGTTAGTTCAAAATTATATATTTTCCAAATGTTTTATTTTCTTTTCTCTACTATTCAACTCTATTAAACAATAAATGAAAAAAAATTGTTTATTTTTTCTTTTAAATATTCCACCCTACCTACCAAACACATCAATGAAAAGAAAAATATGGGTTAAAGTAATATTTGGATTTATGTTTTAGGTATAATATTTTTATTTGAATTCTCTTAAAAATTAAAAACAATCAAACAGAAAAGAATAACTCAAATCAAGAATAATTTATTAAGTTTTAGAAATTATGGGATCTAGGAAAAGAGTTTATGATTAATAAGTTTTGGATAACTTATCAATCAAGAACTATGGTATGATTTAAAGTTTTGACTTGATAATCCAATATGTATTTTCTACGTAACAATAAATGCATTAGCATCATAGGGCATGGGACATTGAAATATCAATTAATTTGGGTTAAAAATAATAATAATAAATGTTATAAGAAAAAAAATTAGCTAACTTGCCTTGAAGTTGGTGAGATCAAAGCCTGGTTTTATGTTCTTGAAAAGACTTGAAATTCTTTGGATTGACTTAGGAGAATCCACCTCTGAGTCACCATTTATTGAGAGTGGCCTTGAAAGAAATATTTTCTTTTCATCTTTAATTATTGTTACCTGTTCATTACATGTTACAATCAACAATAATTAGTAAGGACAATTTTTTAAGTTTTCTTAATTTCTAATTAACTAAAAAAATAAAACTAAATTGTATAAGAGGGCATGGAATTATTATTATTTCAAATTAAATAATTCCCAAGCTTAAAACAAAAAATAACAAAATTTGTGCTTACCGCAAAAACATTTAAAGAAATGAGGGGACACAATTACATACCCATTTCTTACTTCTAATCATCAGGTTAACTTCTAACATTTTGTAACATTGAATAAATTCTTCTAAGATTTAATAAATTATAGAGAAATCTCTACATTTATTACCTAGAAATCTTAAGAAACTCATCAAAAATAAAAATAAATTTAATGTGGAATCTATATTTTGTCCTATATTTGGAAAAGTCCAAATATGGAATAACCTAATTAAAGGAATATGTCCAATTTTACTAACTCTCTAGATATATATATTTGAAAAAAAAACTGAGAGTAAAGTAAATGTAAAGTTGACATATGCCAATATTGGGTTTATAGAATGATCAAACTGCAATGCACGTAGCTGATGGATTCCCATCCTAACAACAAACCATCCATAGGCCAATGCCAAACTTTTGAAAAAAACCCAAATCAAATAGCAAACTTAAACATCAAATCAAACCAAAAAAAATAAAATAAAATAAATAAACATTTTCCTTCACTTGTAATTTTATTTTGATCTCTCTATCTATGTTAATTTTTTTTCCAAACTGAAGAAAAAGAAAGACAAATAATTTTAAAATTTCAAAAATAATATATATTAAAAAAAAAAGGTTAATCAAGTTGAATATCATCATAAAACAACTTTCCCTATCAAAAACCTGCTTTCTGGCACCACAAAATAGCTTGGTTAGGGAAGTTCTGAGTAGGGACAATGAATCATATATAATCAATAATTAGAGAATAAAATAGATTTTTAAAAAAGGAAAACAAAGAATAATTTTTTTCCCCTAAAATGATGGTGATGATTTAAGAACATTTGAATTTTACAAATTATTTATATGAATTTATGTTAAGCGTAGAGACATAAAAAAGTAGATGCAAAATGTAATTGTTCATACCATTTGAGGAACCGTGAGAAGAAATCCAAAGAATAGAGACTTGCAATAAGCTGAGCTATGAGATGTTTTTGAAGAAAGATGGAAATGAAGCGAAAGGTTTTGCTTTTGATGGAATTTACAAATTGGACGCTATATAAGACAGAAAATAAAAAGGGTGTGAGAGAGTAAATGACAATAAATTAGGCACTTCTCTAAAAAAAAAAAAAAGTAGCATATGTTTTATGAATCGTAAATTAATATATAAAGACCTGTAGTATTATACAAATGGAAAAGGGCATCGAGGCCAAAAAGCCATGCCTATCATTTATGATCCAAGATTTATTTCCTTATTTTTCCCATTTGATTCATTTTTTATATATATATATTTTTCTTTTACTTGTTTTTACTTTTTAATATTAATATAAGGAAATAAAAGTAAAAAGGTAGATGTGACCTATATAAATTGGTTTAGATTGAGTTTTAATAAAAATGTTTTTACTTATCTCAAGCTTGTTGACCTCGCCCATTTTATTATGTAAAATACACTAAAATATCTTTTTGTTTTATTTTTTAGGTTAAAATATATAGTTGGTCCTTATACTTTAGCAATGTTTGAGATTTAGTCTTTATATTTAAAAAGTTAAAAATTAGAACATCTTAATTTTTATTTTAAAATTATAGTTCAATTATTTACATTGTTGGAGGTAAAAATGGATCACATAAGATTTAGAAAATTGTGAAAGACAATAATCCTTGAGACAATCTCCTAATAGCATCATACGCAAAATTGATCAAGCGAAGGTTCTGAAGCGATTGGATCAAGCCCTCGTCAAGTCGAGGGCCTCCAAGATCTAACCCCATCTAAAAGAACCACTTGCAATTGGGTTTAATGCATCTCAACAAGCACCTCTATGATAGCTAACTGAAAACACTAAAATATATAGACTTTTTCAACACCTTTTGAACATGAATTCATGCAAACTTTAACTAACTTCTATCGAATTTTGTGATTTTATTATAAAATAATTAAATTGAGCTTAAATTATACTTCATTTCAAATTTTAGTTATTTTTATACTAAATTTGTATAATTTGGCTAATTTTTGACAATTTTGCACAATGGGTGAAAAATCAGCTCGGAAGTCACCTTGAATGATTCAAGTACCGAGGCACCTTGAGAGCTCAAGATGATGAATTAACAGCCATAGAGGACCCAAATTAATGCTCTCGAACTTATTTGAATCAGTTAGTCCAAGTAAATTTTCTCGGGAAAAATCTAACAAGAAGCAGATGAAAAGGGTCTGAATTGAACAACTGAAGAGGGAAGATTGACGAGCCCAAAAAAGTAGCCTAATGCCGACCCAGTTGCTTCCCAAATACGATAACTAAGCTGATTATAATATTTACAAAACAACCCTTAACTTTCGCCTAAACCCATTTTAACCTATCCACTTTTGGTGCATTTTCACTTGGGCATTAAGCTAAATTTAACAAAGCCATCTCAACCCCTATCCCTACTATCAAGTGCTGGCCATGGGAATGGGGATTGATTGCTATTTTTAGCTAATACAAACTACCATTTCCTACTATAAATACCTCTCCTCACATCCTCATTTCTCATCAACTCATTCAGACCATTCATCATTCACTTATCTCTTCCTTCATTTCTCTCCTTCACTCTCTTTACTTTCCCAATTTTCTCCTTTCTATTTGTCGATTTCCCTTCTTGAAAAAGAGCTATCACACCCCTTGCAGCAACAACTGTAGCGACGTAAAAAATTGCTTTCGGTCGTTAATTGTGGCTATTTATTAAAAACTTGAAAACTGAGGTTTGATTTTTTGAAACATAAATTGAAGAACGGAAATAAAGAGGGGAGTCACCACCGATCTTTTTTATAGGTGTGATCGGACACCTAATAAATTTATTTTTAAAACAAAAGAAGGCCGAGTTTAGGTCTACGTTAAAATCAGAGTAAAGTAGGGTCCGGGAGTCGGTTACGCGCGAGGAAGGTATTAGCACCCTTGCGACGCCCAAAATTGGTATCTTGTTAAACACGTGTTGTCTTAATTTTCAAAAATGCGAATTCAATTTGACAATTAAGTGTGATCTGATCTAAACATGAGAATCTTTAAGTTTTTGATTTTTGAGAAGGACATACCGTTTTAACACGAGTCGATTGATGTTCACCCAACATAGCGATGAAATCAATGACTTAATGTTAAATCGGCACGTTGCCTTGCTTATTGAAATCAATTAGAAAACAAGAATATGATTTTCGAAGTAATGCAAAGCAAAACTGATATGGAATAAAAATAAATAAATGAAAGAGCTAGGTTTATATTGAAACAAATAACGAATATGACAATAATATTAAAAAGAAATAGCAATGCAAACGATATATTAAACGTAATAATAATATCAAACACAAAATAAATAAATAAAATGAATATACATATGCAATAATGATATTAAGAGCATATACGCCAAAATACATATATATATATATAGGTAGTAATAGTGTTAAAGATATATTATATATAGCATTTGAAATATATAAATATAGAATAGTAAAAATATATATAACTTGTATTATTAAAATATATACATAACATATACATATATATGTATAAAATGAATATTAAAAAAATGTATGCACACAAATATATACAAAAATATATATATATACATGATATAATATGTAAAAGTATAACATGGTATTCGAAATATATGCATGACATAAAAATACAATATTAAAAGAAATATATATACATATACATATATATATATATTAAAAAAATACGTACATACTATATATATACATATAATATAGTTGTTAAGAAAATACATACAATATATAATATTAAGAATATATACAATACATATAGTATTAAATAATATAGTATAGTGAAAACATAATATATACATATTGGAAATGTTGATAATAATCTTACAAAACAATTATTAGTAATATTGCATAAACACATGCATATATATTAAGGATAATGGAACATATACTAACAATGATAATAATAATAAAAATGTATGCACACCAAATAACACATAATATTGAAATAAAATAAGTGATAATAGTGGAAATAATAGATATAATAATAATATATACATAATATGATATTAAAAATTTATATTATATATATATATATAACATAGTATTTCAGAAAACGTACATAAGATGTTCAAAATACGTACATAGAATAGTATAAGAAATATATACATGAAAATATTAAAAATATGTACATAATATATAAAATATATACTTATATATCTATATTAGAAATAATAATAAATAAAAAAACTATTCATACGTCATATAAATACGTACAGATGTATAAATAATGAGGTTAGAAATATACAATAAAATAGCGTAAAAGATAAATAACTAATAATATTAAAATATACCTAACAATATATGTAAAATATATACATAACATAATTATAAAAGGTGTATATATATATACGTAATATAGAATTTTAAAACATGCTTACTATATTAAAAGAATATATATAATATAATATTAAGAAGAAAAAAACTATTAATAATGATATATGATATATGTATACATATAAGTATTAGGTAAAAAATAATAATAATGAAATACTAATAAATAAAAACTATAATAATAACAATAATAATAGTATAAATAATATTAAAATTAAAATAAAATAACGATAAAAGTAAAAAGGACGAAATTGAATTGAGAAACTAAATTTTGAGGCCAAATCAGAAATAAAAAAAAGAATAAGGACCCCTTTGAAGTGCGCAAGTGATATGAGGGACTAAAAGGGAGATTTTCCCTTCCCACCAAAACTCTGCACTTAAGATGGGATCAAAATGAACACGGAACAAAATCATGGGGCCAAATTGAAAATAAAAAAGTGATTTAATTGCAAAAGCTTGAAAAAGCGGAAGGACCGCGCGCATAAATAACCCATTGAACAAAAACACGCGGATCCTCTAGCGGGTCGGGTCGGACGGATCGGGTATGGCCAAAACGACGTCCTTTTGGGGTTAAAGGGAAGCCCCCAAAACGACGTCGTTTTGGAGGTCTATATAAGGCCAATTTTTTTGAAAAAAAATCATTTGGTGAGGAGAGAAAGAAAAAAAAAGAAAGAAAGAAGAGAGAAGGGAGGGGGAGAGGGATTTCCGGCCACGGGGCCGGTCACCGTCCGGTCGCCGGACCGTCGCCGGCCACCGTGAAAAATAAAAAAAGGTATTTTTTATTTTTTATTTTTTTTTGTATTTTTTCTTTTTAATAGTATATATATATATTTATGTAATATATTTGAAGGGAAACGAAAAAAAAAATAAAAGGGAAGTAAAAAACAGAATCAAAAATAAAAAAATAAAACCACCTCTTTTAATACTTCGATTTGATCCTTTTGTATGTAATCTTTGTGTTTTTGATGTTTGTATCCCTATCTGGAATATTTCGTATTTGTATTTTTATCAAGAAATTGTCCCCCCTTTACAAAGCTTCAAATCGGCTTATATAGCCTTTGTACAAATCTGTTTATTCTATCTTTGTTGCTGTTGCGTGTCCCTCTTGTTTTGCAGGTGGAGCAGGTGGTGAATATGGTGGTGTCAGAAGCAAGTGGGGAGGGTGGTTGTGCCGAAAGGAGATAGGGGTTAGGGTTTCGGTGATGTGTTGGGTTAGTGGGTTTGGGTAATGGGTTTGTGGGTCATTCGGGTTTTGGGTATTAGGGTTCAAGTTAGGTGGGTTAAAGTTTGATGTAATTGGGCCATGGTTTTGGATTTATGCTGGGTTTGGGGTTAGTTGATTTGTAATGGGGTTTGATTGTAATTTAAGAGGGCCAAAATTGGCCTGTAATAGCTGCCCCTCTTTGCTCATTGTTGTGTAACGGGAATAGAGCAAAGACACAAAGAAAGGCTAATTTTGCCCAGTCTTGCCGAGTCTTGACTTCTTCGGTGCCCTTCTTCTTTTCAGGTAATTTCCTTTCAATCCATCGCATCTTGTAGTTTGGTTCAATCCACTGCATCTTCTGATGTACGCCTTGTATCTTCAATCTTCTCTAATTGTAACTTCAAGGATATGAGATTTGTGGCTTCGATCTATTTCACTATAACTTCAAAAAGATGAGATCTACAACTTCAATCTGCTTTTCTATCGCTTCAGTGAGATAATGTTTGTGGTCTCTTCTTCTGCGACTTCAGAAGGCAAGATCTGATATCCTCGATCAACTCCACTACAACTTTAGGGAGACAAAATCTGGTGTCTTCAATCAGCTCCAATCTTTATTCTTTACTCAGCATGTAATCCTGATCTCAACTCATTTCTCGCAATATGAATTGATTCTTTAAAAACACATTTCTCGCAATATGAATTGATTCTTTTAAAAACAGACATTAAAGGCTCAACTCACCTCTCGCAATATGAGTTGATTTTTTGAAAAACAGAAATTAAAAGGCTCAACTCACCTCTCGCAATATGAGTTGATTTTTGAAAAACAGAAATTAAAAGGTTCAACTCACCTCTCACAATATGAGTTGATTTTTGAAAAAAAGAAATTGAAAGGTTCAACTCACCTCTCGTGATGTGAGTTGATTTTTGAAAAACAGAAATTAAAAGGCTCGACGTGCCCTGAGACTCAACTCATTTCTCGCAATATGAGTTGATTTTTTTGAAAAGAAAATTAAAAACAGAATTTGAAAAATAGACTTTGAAAATAATTCGGCATGTGACCCGAGGCTCAACTCACCTCTCGCAATATGAGTTGATTTTTGAAAATACAAATTGAAAATACCTCAGCGTGTCCTGAGGCTCAACTCACCTCTCGCAATATGAGTTGGTTTTTGAAAATAAAAACATCAAAATACCAAAACCTATCATCTGGTGGAACTCAGGTGTCTTTTCCTTGATCCAGTATAACTTCCATTCAAAATTTCTTGCTCTGCTGGAGTACCTGTATATGTCATGCATGATGTTATCATGATATGCACATGTTGGTCTTAAATACCTTTATGCCTACATGATTATGCTATGCGCCTTGGGGTTGTTTGCCATATGCCCCTTTCCGTCATGATTTTTGATGATCTGCGTTCATTGCTTTGACTCTTGACTTTCTCTTCAGGCCCTGTACCCGTTTCCAAGTTTCACGAGTAATCTGTGTTTCTCAGATATCACTCTTTTGCCCCTGGTTGAACTTTGTCCTTGCTTTGAGGCTCTTGTACTTATCAAATTCTTATCCGGGCAATGTTTAACATTTTTTTTATTTAGAGTATGTCATTTCACTATTTATCATGTAAATGAACCACAAAATGAGATGCATGAAAATGGTCAGGTAGGGACAAAAAGATATCTCACATTTATTCATTTTAAATGTAGCAAACAAAAAAAGTTAACCAATGATAGTGAAAAAGTGTCATAAAGAGAAAAGGGATCGCATTCAACAAATACAAATGCTCTAGATATTCAGTGCATGAACTCTTCCACGTTCCTTTATCAAGAATCTCTTCGAGCATGGCTTCTTGCGTTAAAGATTTTGAGCTTTCAAAAATGCTTCAAATATTGTAGCATCTCTGCTTGACCCACCATTCAAAACGTCTTGCTCTATTTTTAACCTGGGTTTGCTTCATTAGAATGCCCTTTCGGGTTTTCGTTCTAATCTTTTGTGTTAATCAAGATGCCCTTTCCGGGTTTTCACCTTGATCCTTCTTTTTTTTTCAGGCATAATATTTCTTCACAGCATCTGAGTTCACTGGATTCGGTAACTCCTTCCCATCCATCTCAGTGAGAATCAAAGCTCCACCTGAGAATGCCTTCTTTACAACGTATGGTCCTTCCCAATTTGGTGCCTATTTTCCTCGTAAGTCTTTTTGTATTGGGAGAATCTTTCTTAGCACGAGTTCTCCTTCGTGGAATTCTCTTGGCCGTATTTTCTTGTCATGGGCCGCGATCATTCTCTTCTGGTACATCTGTCCATGGCAAATTGCCTTCAGACATTTTTCTTCGATGAGGTTTAACTGGTCATATCGAGCTTGAACCCACTCTGCTTCCTCTAGTTTCGACTCCATTAAGACTCGTAGAGAAGGGATCTCAACTTCGATAAGTAGCACAGCTTCCATTCCATAGACCAGAGAGAAGGGAGTTGCACCCGTAGATGTCCGCATAGATGTGCGATATGCATACAAAGCAAATGGTAGCTTCTCGTGCCAGTCTTTATATGTCTCAGTCATTTTCCCAACGATCTTCTTAATATTTTTGTTCGCTGCTTCAACAGCCCCGTTCATTTTTGGGCGATAGGGCGAGGAGTTATGATGCTTTATTTGGAATTGCTCACACACTTCTTTCATCATTTTGTTGTTCAGATTCAAGGCGTTATCTGAAATGATTCTTTCAGGCGAACCATATTGACAAATGATTTCCTTTTTCAAAAACCTGCAAACTGCAATCTTCGTCACATTGGCAAACGAAACGGCTTCTATCCATTTTGTGAAGTAATCAATAACCAAAAAAATGAATCGGTGTCCGTTAGAAGCTTTTGGGAAAATTGGCCCTATAACATCCATGCCCCACATAGAAAAAGGCCATAGAGAAGTCATGACATGAAGGGGCGAAGGGGCTGCGTGAATTTTATCGCCGTAAATTTGGCATTTGTGGTATTTTCTTGCAAAACTAATGCAGTCACTTTCCATCGTCAACCAGTAGTAACCGAGTCTCATAATCTTTCTGGCCATAGTGAAACCATTGGCATGTGTCCCACAAATTCCCTCATGGACATCTTCAAGTATTTTCCTGGCTTCGACAGCATCTACACATCTCAAGAGCACCTGATCTTTTCCTCTTTTGTACAGGATGTCCCCATCAAGAACAAATCCCGTTGCCATTCTTCTGATTGTTCTTTTGTCGTTCTCATTTACTTGTTTAGGATACTTTTGATTTTTGATATATTCTGAGACATCATGGAACCATGGCCGTCCATCTGGCTCTTTTTCAATGCTGAAACAATGTGCTGGGACTTCATATTTACTCATTTGAAGAGGTATTATTTCCGTTTCTCTGTTTGCTTTGAACATTGAAGCCAAAGTGGCTAGGGCATCAGCCAATTGGTTTTCCTCTCGTGGGAAGTAATTAAAAGTTATTTCTTTAAATTCTTTAATCAGTCCTGCCACTAGATCACTATATCTGGCTAATTTCGAATCTCTCACTTCCCAATCTCCACGGATTTGGTATATCACCAACGCTGAGTCTCCATATACCTCTAAAGTTTTGATGTTTTGTTCAATAGCTGCACGAAGTCCCATGATACAGGCCTCATACTCTGCTATGTTGTTGGTACAGAAGAAATTCAACCTGGCATTGAACGGGTAATGATTCCCTTCTGGCGATACCAAGACTGCCCCAATCTCATGCCCCAATGCATTCGATGTACCATCAAAGCTCATCTTCCATGGCTTCTCATTTGCTGACTCGAATTCCTTTTCTGTGATGTACATTAAGTCTTCATCTGGGAAATCGAACCTCAAGGGTTCATACTCCTCTGTCGTTCGAGCCGCTAAGAAATCAACTATTGCACTTCCTTTTATCGACTTTTGACTCACATAGACGATGTCGTACTCTAATAGTAAGATCTACCATCGTGCCATTCTTCCTGAGAGTGCAGGCGATTCCATCATGTACTTTATTGGATCCAGCTTCGAAATTAACCATGTCGTATGATACAACATATATTGCCTGAGTCTCCGAGTTACCCAAACCAGAGCGTAACAGTATTTTTTAATGGACGAATACTTTGCCTCGTATTCAGTGAACTTTTTGCTGAGGTAGTAGATCGCCTTTTCTTTCTTTCCTGACTCATTGTGTTGCCTCAGTACGCAACCCATTGAATTCTCGAACACAGTCAAATACAATATCAGTGGTCTTCCCGGAATTGGTGGTACTAGCACTGGAGGACTAGACAAATACTGTTTTATCTTATCAAAGGCCACCTGGCGTTCTTTGTTCCATTCTCCCGGATTATGTTTTCGGAGAAGCCGAAAGATTGGATCACACTGGTTGGTAAGTTGAGCGATGAACCGAGCGATGTAGTTCAACCTTCCTAAAAATCCTCTGACTTCTTTTTGCGTGCGCGGAGGTGGTAACTCTTGAATGGCTTTTATTTTATCTGGATCAACTTCAATGCCTCTTTCGTTGACGATGAAACCTAGCAATTTTCTCGAGGTAGCCCCAAACGTACATTTGGCCAGATTGAGCTTCAGCTGGAACTTTCTCAGTCTGTCGAACAACTTCTTCAGGTTCACTACATGCTCTTCTTCCCCTTGGGATTTAGCAATCATATCATCTACGTAGACTTCTATTTCTTTGTGCATCATGTCATGGAACAATGTTACCATGGCCCTCTGATATGTTGCCCCAGCATTCTTCAATCCAAATGGCATCACCTTGTAGCAGAATGTTCCCCACATCGTTACGAAGGTAGTTTTCTCCATATCTTCTGGAGCCATCTTTATCTGATTATAACCCGAGAATCCATCCATGAACGAAAATAATGAATGCTTGGCTGTGTTATCCACCAATGTATCGATGTGTGGCAAAGGAAAATTATCTTTAAGACTTGCTCGATTCAGGTCACGATAATCCATGCACATTCATACTTTGCCGTCTTTCTTTGATATCGGGACTATGTTAGCCACCCATTCTGGGTATTTAGAGGCTTGTAGAAAGCCAGCGTCAAATTGCTTCTTGACTTCCTCTTTTATTTTCAACAACATCTCAGGTCTCATCCGTCTTAGCTTTTGTTGAATGGGTTTGCATTCTGGTTTTAATGGGAGTTTATGGACCACCACATCTTCATCCAATCCTGGCATGTCCTGATATGACCATGCGAATACATCTTTATACTCACGAAGAAAATCAATCAAATTATGCCTGGTGTCCCCTAAAATAGAGGTCTCAATCTTCACTTCTTGCTTCCTTTCTTCAGTTTCCAAATTTACTGTTTCAACAGATTCTTGATGAGGCAAAATCTATTTATCCTCTTGTTCCACCATTCTTAGCAAGTCAGGAGACGAGACATAGTCTTCAACATTTTCTTCGGCTTCGAATTCTCCTAAACAAACAACCTTCTTAAAATCGATTTCAGGCCTCGTAACGGGTTCGTTCATGCCATTGCTATCTGAGCACCTGAAAGTTGAATGGAAAAGGAAACTATAGAGGGGCATCCAAGTATTGGAACCAAGACGAAATGTTATGGCATGGCATGAGGCAGATGCAAGGATAGGCTAGGAAATGAGAAAATGATTATGAAATTAGTGATAATGTGAAAGATTGTGACAAAATGCATCTTCATTTATATTCATTTGAATGATAAAGAGCGAATGCAAGCTCTTACAAAAGAATTCTATTATATCTAAGGACACAATAGAGTGTTAATGTTTGAGCATTACTCTGATGACTTATAAACTACAAGAAGGTCCTCAGCAGTCCAATTGTTCAACATGAAGCCCGGGGGACAAAGGCGTATCCTTGAGATGTCTTTACTTGCATCAACTCCTTTGTTAATGACACTTATACTGACATTCTGGAGACCCCTTTCAATGATTAACAGTGTGCTTCATGTATTGTCTTGTTCGGGGTACATCGTTCCTGCAGACGTAAATATTTTTAACAAAGGAGGGTATGCTATGGGCTCCCATTCTATTTTTCGGCCTAAGGTTCTTGCGATCCTTCTTTCCTGATCTTTCTTCCATTGTTTCCTTCTTTGACGCATGTCTGGCTGAAAACCTAAACCGTATTGGGCCTTGTGGTGCACTAGCTTTAGAGCCCTGACTATTCCTTGCAGGTATCTTCCTAAACCTCTTCTTGCTCGAGCTCCCCTTCCTACAGTCAACCTGACACCCATTCTGGTATTTCTCGACAGTTTTGGCACAGGAATTCTATTTCCCTCGGCGACGAAGGTGGCATTGACAAACTCAAGAGATCAGAAGGAACATTCTATAGCATCTTTATTCACTGCAATGTATGGTGCGTCGGTAGAAATAGATGCTACAATGTCTTCTTCTCCCTCAACAGTGACCAAACAGCCATCCATGATAAATTTCACCTTTTGATGGAGGGATGATGGGACTGCTCCAGCAGAGTGGATCCAGGGTCTTCCCAAGAGGCAATTGTATGATGGCATAATGTCCATGACTTGAAATTCAACATCATATATATACGGGCCCACTTCTAGAGGGATTTCAATCTTTCCCATAACTTCACGCCTCGTCCCATCGAATGCCCTTACTGTGGAATGACAGGGCCTTAAATAGAACAGACCCATCGGTATTCTAGAAGGCGTGGCCAAAGGCATGACGTTGAGTGCTGACCCATTATCGATGAGCACGTTCGATATTATGTAGCCCTTGTAGCGAGTCGTAACATGCAGTGCTTTTGCTGAGCCTCTACCGTTTGGCAGTATCTCATCGTCACTAAAAGAGATGAAATTGTCCGCGTTCAGATTATTTACCCACCTATCAAGCTTCTCACAGATATGTTGTTTGCTACGTAAGCTTGATTTAGCACCTTCAAAGAAAGCGTTCGGTGTGGCTCGAGTTTAACAAATGAGAGATAAACCCGAGATTCGTGGCTTTGCTTATTCAATTGTTCCACCACATTGTATTCACTGTGCTTGATAAATTTCAAGAACTCTTGTGCTTCCTCCTCATCCACAGACTTTTTAGTTTCTTGCACGGGTGGAGTTTCTTGCTCGACTTCGGCCTCATTCATCACTGCCTTTCCTTTTTGTTTCAAGTCACTGTTTTTCTTTGTTGGTTCGACTTCTTTAGAATAGCACCACCCACTTCGGGTAAAATGACCTACCTCCCCAACATCTCCAGTTATGGCTTCAGACTCTTTGTCTTCAGGTGTGACGATATTGACGTCGTACTTCCAAGGTACCGCTTTATCATCCTTGTAAGGGAAAGGAGACGGTACTTTGATTATCACTTTTGGTTTCACTGGCTCCTTCGTCGCGTCGTAATAAATTACTAACGGTCGATCAGCGCTATAAGGGAGACCTGATGACTGGTTGTCAGAGGCGCATACTTCTCTTTCGTTGGCCTCTTCTCTCTTGTTAAGGACCTTAATCTCCTTATTATCCATCCGGTCTTGAAACAACCTTTTAAATTCCTCACACGACTGAATGTCGTGTCCTACAATTCCATGAAAATTGTAAAAACTTTGACCTTCTTCTCCGAGAATTCTATCGGGGTGACAAAGCAATCGTTTCTTAACCAGTACCTCCCAGATTTTCTACAGAGGCGTCTTTATTTCCGAAACACATTTTCTGACTTGCCATTCGTCCTCTTTCCCCACTGTGCTCACATTCCCTTCGGCATGGTTAGGGAATGGGTTCCCAGTTGCGTTACTGGCACTATCAAATCATAGGATACCCACATCAATGAGTCCTTGAACTCTCTTCTTAAAGGCTAGGCAATTCTCTGTGGAATGCCCCTAGTTTCCTGCAAGGTATGCACAACTAGCGTTTGGATCATACCATTTCGGGTACGGGGGTTTCAGGGGTGCCATGTAATGAGGAAAAATCAACTGTTTCGCCAAAAGTTTTGGGTATAATTCCCCATACGACACAGAGATGGGAGTAAATTGTAGTCTCTTGGGGTTAGGCCTTGCCAGTCTTGGTTCGTTTCTAGGCTGGCTTTGAGCGGGTACCGTGTTTTGTGGGAATGTGGTGACAGGTCTTTGGTGGTTCGTGGTGTATACGGGGTAGGAAGGAGGTGGTGCTTGGAAGTAAGGGGTTTGAGGAGGATAATAGAAATTTGGAGGTAGATAGTTTCGAGGTCGGGGTTGGTTTGGATACGGATTAGGGGTATAACGACTTCCCATTCCCACCATATGGGCTTCTGGTTCTTTCTTCTTCATGGGTGCTGTCCTCCTTGAACTTTCTGAACCTTCCATCCTCCCACTTTTGATGGCACCCTCAATAAGTTCTCCGGATATTACGATATCCAAAAAATCCTTCGTAGCACTTCCCACCAGCTTGTCATAGAATGGTGCTCTCAGAGTATTGATGAAAAGGACTATTATCTCAGTCTTAGTCAGTGGTGGCTCCACTTTGCGCATACTGTCTAAAAGTCTCTGACGACTTTTTCTCCATCATTTGCAAGGTCATCCGGTCTGTCACCATATCCGATACATACTTGTACTGCTCACAGAACGCTGATGCCAAGTCTTTCCAGGATCGAATCTTTTCCCTACTAAGCTGGTTGTACCACCGAAGAGCTGATCCTACTAGACTATCTTGAAAACAATGTATGAGTAGCTTATCTTCGTTCACATAGCCGGTCATCTTCCGGCAAAACATGATGAGATGCGCTTTTGGGCATCTTGTCCCATCGTACTTTTCAAAATTCGGTACCTTAAACTTCAGAGGCAGAATTAGATCGGGTACGAAACTGAGTTCTTTAGCACCTAGTACAGAGAAGACTTCAGTGCCTTCAATTGCTTTAAGTCTTTCCTCCAAACTCTTATACTTCTCTTGAGCCTCGTAATCATCCGTTCTCAACCTGGTTATTTCCGCTGGATCGTCCAAATCTGGAATAATTGGATTGGCAGGATTAGCCCCAGGACTTGATATAAATATTCCTTGCCCTAAATGAGCATGTTGCACCGGCCGTTGCTCTGGGTCTGTGGGTTCCCCTTGGGTGTATCCTCTTTGTGCTGCGTGGGCGTGTGGCGAAGTGAATCCGGGGGGATAGAGCGGATCTTGATTGTGATTAACTCTTGACCGAGGTTCCTCGATGTCAGGGCTCTGCATAGGTCCCTTTCCTTTAACTAAAGCTGACATCATTTCCATCATCTTGGCCATTTAATCCTTCTGTTCGAGCGATTCTTCTCGTGATCTCACCATTAACTAAAACTGCTCTTGTAATTCTTTTTGGATTCTTTCCATTCTTTCAATCATTTCATTGAATTTAGCCTCCATTGTTCTAGCTTGTCGACACGTTCTATACGAGTGGCGTGGTTCTAGATTTGAAGTATTGCAACTGCGAATTATATGATCCTAACCTTAGCGAACGATTATGGAATATGCAATGAATGAATGAATGAATGAGATGAATGCATAACAAATAAATGTTGAATAAATGATGAATGAATGTTAGTTATGAATAAATATGAAAGAATTTGGTGTTGATTTCAAGATAGCCCCTATTTAGGCATTTCATTCATCAAAAGAGTTCATTACAAAAACATTTTGCCATTTTGATTCGGCTATTACACGAACTTTCTAGCTATATCGCTATATTTCTTTACTCACTCTAAGAATTCCGATATGCTCGATCGTTGACTCGGCGGGAATTGGTAGCTGAGATCCTCTGCTTCATCTGATAGTTGTACCATGTGTATGGCCGCTTCACGGATTTTGTTGATCAAGAAGCCAAGTTGCATTTCTCTTTCTTGGAGGTCCGTTTTATAAGCGTGAATGTCTCTATCATATTGATCATTCTTTTCTTCCAAGGCTTTTAAGAGACTATCCAATTGTTGCTGACGATCTTGCAGTATATTTTCCAAAGCCCGTATCCTTTCTTTTAGTTCTTGAAATTTAGATCGAGTAGTCATTACCTCGGTAGACACAACTTCATATTCTGCGTTCTTCTTCCTTAGCTCCATCATAGCCCGTGCGGCCTTTTCCTCTTTCTTTTTCGCTTTTCCTTTCCAAAACTCCATCCCCCCTTTGATGTTGCTTATCTCCTCTTTCCATTTCGATGATGATTTGTCCAACCCACTATTCTTGATAGTGACTTTCAATTTCTTGTTTTCCAGATGAAGGTCCCTTAAATCATTTCTTACAATTTCCACTTCTTTTTGCACTTTCTCGGTTTTGGACCTTTCAATCTGAACATCGATCTTTAACTGGTAGTTTTCCTCTTGCAGAGCACTGAGATCCCTTGACATCTTGGTCTTTTTGTGTTTAAACTCTTGTCTTGCCATTTCTAACTCGGACGACAATTCTTTTAGGAAGGGATTCTGAAAGGCGCAACTCATTGACGAAACTTGCTGACTATTTATCCGCCGTATTTTCCATACGTCATAATCTTGAGTGAGAGTATCAGCGTACAGGGCCAACTCCATCAGATGAACTTCCTTCCAGGATTTTGCAGCGCTGCGGACCCTCTTCATATATCCCTCACCCACAAAAGCGAACTCGGACTGTGCTAATCCTCTAATGGTTGGTATGAATTGTCGCGAAGAAAATTGTCTTTGGACTAATAGCGGGGCATATCCAACTCCTCCCCATAAGCCAAGTAGTGGCACCCAGTCTTGATCTCCGACCTTGTATAGTAGAACCGAAGGGTGTATCCACGGTGCTCTCCATGTTATATCCTCGGCGCGAAGGTTTTGAAAAACTGAGACCCAATGTTGCTCGGTGACTTCCTTGGGCCATTCTTTCTTGAGATAGGCTTCCAATGGGAAAAATGTTTTTGAAAACATGTGGAACGGAGTGCGCTCTACTTTCCAGAAGTGGCTCAAAATCCAAACATTGAGCAACTGCGCGCATCCAATAAATCGTCCTTCTCCTTTTCTTCGACAACTACTCAGGGATCTGAAGATCTCGGCTAGGATAGTCGAGACAGGGTTGATTCCTTATTTTAATCTTTCAAAGAAATCAACTACCGCAACTTCAAGATGTCCGAGAACTTTCGGAAAGATGATCAAACCGTAAATGGCCAGAGCGAATAGATTCACCCTTTTCATCATGTCGGGATGGTTCAGAACCAAATCTCGTATGGAAGACCATGGAATGCAAATGGTTTCATTCTTCTTCTTTATCTGATTTTTGGCCCACGCGTCAGTCATGTCTGTCAATCTCACTAGCTTCTTCTTGAAGGTCATTGGCTTAGGCTCTTTCACATATATCTTATAGGGTTGTGCATTATCAATACGGAGCAAAGCAGCATACTCTTCTATAGTCGGGGTCATGTCTTCCTGATTGAAAGTAAAACATTGGTAGGCCGGATCCCAAAATCTGATCATGGCTTGAATCAAATGCTCATCTATGTTGATAGTGATCAAGTGGGCTATATCTCCGTACTTCTCAGTGAATATACCCTTATTATCCGAGTCCCACTGATTCCAAATCTGAACGAAGTCTTCAAGGTTATTCTGGCGAACATTGACAGTTACGTGCTCGGGCAGATTGGCAAAACATCCCTCCACTAGACTATCCCCTTTTTCCTTCTGAGTTCTTAGAGACCAGTCTCGAACCACGATATTCTTCTCGGTTGTTTGTATAATTGACTCTTCCATTAGAAACCCATTTTTTGGCAACCGATCTCTAATCAACACCTTCCTAATGTGATGCCTATAATGCATGATGAAAAAAAAATAGTAAGGCAAAGACAAACAACCTTGATTAGTAATTAAACACAGGTAAAAAAACATGGAAAATTCAACAAGTCGAACTAGTTTATTAAACAGACCCAATCCCCTTTGTATAGAAAGTGAAAATGCAAAAGGTAAGAGGCGTTCCTCCCCGTGCACTTATTTTGGTGACTATTAACGGACAAAGGTTTGGCATGGCTCTAATTAGTTGGCTCATACGGTTCACTATATGCAGTTTCGGTTCTAGGTAGGTACTCGAATTGTTCGTACTATCGTCTACTAAGACTAGTACGAAGCCTCGGTCGTAGCCCATCATAGGCTCACGAGTTCAATTCGAGGGATTACATTTACTTATGCCTATGCAGAGGGACGAGTTAACTCACGAAAGCATAAGTCATATGTAACCCGAAAGTATTCACTAGCCTGTGCGGAGGGACGAGTTAACTCACGAAGGCGTAGCGTTTACTTTCACTTAAACTGACGGAGCCTGGGTAGAGAGCTCATGTTATGTGAAAATGCAAGTGCACGGTGTGTGGGAAGAAACTCACGAACCTTTACGTTTTATTTAAAAACTAAACCAATACTAAAACCATAAAAATTTAAAGCTGAAAAACAACCAGATAAAACAAGTTAGAATATATACAACACGATGCAAATGCAAAATTTGAGGATCACGACTAAATGTTAATTTGAACAAGGAACTTTGAAAATTTTGACAACGCGAGTTTAATTCTAGACACGACTCTCAAAAAGGTTCCCTGGTGGAGTCGCCAGCATTAGCAACCAAGCTAAATTTTTATGTCGCTACAACAACAATTAAGCATTCGTGTAGGTCTTTGATTGTCAGAACAAGCAGAAAGGAAGAGAAGCACGCTAGTTTGTCTTTGGAGAAGCACCGAGATTTGTTTTCTAGTTCCCTTCTCTTATTCTTTCAGTTTATTTTGTGATTAAAAAACATGAACAATTATTGTTTTGATTCTTATATTTTAATTAAAATGACTTAATTCGTGTCTGTGTTAGATTGATTGCATTCTGTTACTTAAATTGTTAAATTTATGTTTCTGTTGTTATAGGCCGTAGTAAGTTGTTCAATTAGATAAAATCATGCATATGTTATGCTTGCATTATAATGGTAAGATAACTATAGAAATAATTATTAACCAGATTGAAATTATAATTAATTTGCACAATATCTAATTGGTGCATGTTTAATCTTCTAAGGTGATTGAGGGTTAAATTA
The DNA here is from genome assembly GCA_025698465.1 of Gossypium longicalyx. NCBI lineage: Eukaryota > Viridiplantae > Streptophyta > Magnoliopsida > Malvales > Malvaceae > Gossypium > Gossypium longicalyx. Next base: position 83,207,550 of record CM047002.1, read on the forward strand.
GTAATCATATTAAGCAATATTCTTGCCTTGCATAACTTGTAAGTTGTTGTGATTAAATTATATAAACATATTTAGTTCACTCTGTCTTATACTTTTTTACAAAAATTGATTAAATTAATCCAGCATAGGAATATGTTTTAAAGATTGATTAATTTAGTATGTATGTATGTTAACAAAATACTAAGTTGCCATGAAATTATTCGTAACAACATGAATATAGTTTTAATAACTAAGTTGAAGAATAAAATTAATCTAACACAAGTATGTCACATTGATTAAAACCTTTTTTAGAAATCATGCATTAGAATTTTTACTTTTAATTTTAATTGGTTACTTAGTTAATTCTTAGTTTTGAGATCACCTTATTCAAAACAATTATTTCCATATACCAATTTGTTTAATTTTTACATTTCATAAATATTTTATTGCACAATCCCTGTGGATACGATAACTCGACATACTTTTCATTTATTAGTTGATACAATTGTGTACACTTGCACATTTTTGTTGTTCCAATTTTTTGGCATCGTTGCCAAGGACTGTTTCAAAAGACCTTATTTGTGAAATTGTTAATTTTGCATTTTGGTTTCTTTTTCTGTTAAATTTTAATTCCATTATTTTCTATGATTGTTTTAGGTGTTTATGAGTATTGATAACACTCTTGACTTACTCCCTGTAGATCTGGAAATTGAAAGGACTTTTAAACAAAAGAGAAGAAAAGCAGCTCAAGAAAGGACTAAAAAATGAACCTTGAGAACCAGAATCAAGGAAATAGAGGAAATCATGCTTCAAATCCCATCCTTGTTACTTGTAACATCCCGAAATAGGGCCTAGTCGGAACAGTAATTTCGGGACCACAAATTTGACATTGAAATATTTATTTTATTATTATTATGAGGTCTAGAATATGAGAATATTCATGTGTTAAAGTTTCATGAAAAAATTCTTTGAGTAAGGTGTCCAATTAGAAAATAGGGACCATACTAAATAAATTGCAAACCTTGGATTCTAGAAGCAATTTGTATGAAATTGCTTTAGATTATTAATTAGAAGGTCTTAAAGAGTAATTTTCCCAATTTTTAAGTTTTTGGACAAAACTGGGCTTGTATGGATGAAATTTCAAAGAAAGGGCTTAAGGGTATTTTGGTCATTTGGCATTTTAATGAAATAAAATGGGAAAACAAGCCAAAAATCAGCTCATATTCTTCATGTTACGGCCGAAAATTTGGAGTTCTCCATAGCTAGGGTTTTCAACATTTTCAAGCTCAATAGTAAGTGCTCCCAAGCCCCGTTTTTAATGTTCTTCTTATTTTTGAAATCCCGATAGCTTACTCTCTCTATTTCTACCCATATTTCATGCTGGGGTTCATGTTTAGAAATTTACCCATGCATGAGTTATTTGTATTCCTCCAAATTGGATGTGTATTAAACATATTTTCTTAGGTGATTTTCATGAAAAACTCCTAAAAGGACCTTTTTACAAAAGGTGTAAAATGTGTGGTAGAAATGAGAAATAATGGAAAAATGTGGGCTGCCATAAGAAGGAATAACATTCGGCTACGCTTGGGTAATGTAAAAATTGCATGCATATCATTATACGAGCCTAAGGACAAAATTGTAAAAATATGAAAGGTTATGGGCAAAGCGGTTATTTGGACTGAGGGTGAAATTTAGACTCAAAAAGTATAATGTGAGGTGTTAATGATTTATTTTTATTGTTATAGACCCCGAGGAACAAATTCCAGAGGTTGATCGAGGAAAATGAAATGTTTCAGAATAACCGAAACACGATACCGAGACGAGTACCAGGTAAGTTCGGATAACTTAAGTAAACCCATAATATGCCTAATTGCATGATTTATGAATGTATGATGATTGCATTTGACGATGGTATGAAAATGCATGAAATGTATCCTTAATAACGACATGTTAATAAATGTCCTGGTTGAGGTTAAAAAGGAAGTTCGGTGGATAAACCATGATTTACATGTTACTTGAGATCCTGCATGTGTTGCAGGAAAGGATTTAGCCCGGACGGGTAATCCGTTGACCTCAAATATAGAAAGGATCTAGCCCGGACTAGTGTTCCTTGAGTGATTGAGCCTCCCGAAGAATATATGTGTTGAAATGGATTTAGCCCGGACGGGTAATCCGATTAGGGTTTGAATTTAGTCTGGATTGGTAATTTAGATCCGAGCTCATTAAGGGTGTTTGTCGCTATAAGGGATTTAGCCTGGGCTGGTAATCCCGACATCACCTTATAAGTTTACGATATAGGAGATTTAGCCTGGACTGGTAATCCCGCCGTTAGATGTGAGGTTCGTGAGAGTGCATACATGAGAGGATCGCTCTTATGACTTGACGGTAAATGGATAATTCATTAAGATTTCCTAGAGACTCAACGGGATTAATATGATGTATATCAATGAAATGATGAATGATGAGCTCATCTAAGACAAATTATATGGTGCATTATTATTATGGCTAACTTATTGATTGAGTGCATGTAATAGGGTAAACATTCCATGCTTGTTGGTTTTATTGCCTAATATGGTTGTATGCTAATAACTCGGTAAGTTTACTTTCTAGTTATTCGGGCTTACTAAGCATGTAAATGCTTACTCCTCTCTTTTCCCTATTTTTCAGAGCTTGATGACTCGTAAAGATTGGGAGACGGTTGGAGAATCAACACACTATCAACTAGTCCAGCTTTGGTATATGGACACTTTTATTTTGTTCAACGGCATGCATAAGGCTTGTGGTGTATTTTGTTATATGTGTCATTTGATTTGCCAAAATGAAAGCATGTAAAGATATATATCTATCTCTTTGTATGTGGCCATGAGAATTGGCTCATTTTGAAGTGGGCTGTAACCTACAAATTTACGCATGCTTATGTTTACATGGGATGGCTTGATCGTAATTGGCAATGAGTTGCAATAATGAGCCAATCTTAAATGTGTCAATGAGACATGAAAACCCTTAATGTAAAAAGGGAATTAATCTAGCATGTATAAAACCGATGATATGACGTTTACATGCAATAAGGTTTATTAAGGTTATATGTAAGGGTATAATCTAGCCTTATTATGTATTAAGGTAACCTATAAGTGTGATTGGTTGACAAAGGGTGACCAAAAGCTTGGAAAATAGTCTTAAAAGGTCCACACGGGTAGACATACGGGCGTGTGTCTAGGCCGTGTGTGACACACGAATTGCCCCTATGGGCGTGTGGTATAGTCGTGTGTCCCCTGTACCTAGAATTTTAAGTCAGTTTCGAGCACGGGTTAGAAACACAAGCGTGTGGCTTGGCCGTGTGCCCCTAAAGGCATGCTGACATCATAAAAAGAATGCTCGAGTTTTTGGACACGGGTGGCCACACGAGCGTACCTAGGCCGTGTGAAGGACACGGGCCAGGGACACGAGTGTGGTACTCGGTCGTGTGAAAACCCCTGTAGGTTCGAAATGAAAAATAATTTTCATAAATTCAACACGGGTAGGAGACACGGGTGTGTCCCAAAACACACGGGCGTGTGTTTGCCTCCACACGGGCGTGTGTTTGCCTCCACACGGGCGTTTAAGGCTTTGCCTAGAAATTTTCTATGAACTTTCGTAAGTTCTCGATTTAGTCCCGGATCATTCTCAATGTATGTTTAGGGCCTCGTAGGCCCATAATAGGGACACTATGATGCAATTATTGGAATGAAATTTTATAATTCGTATTTTCTAAAAATGTTCGTGTACATGTCTAGTAATGCCTCGTATCAGGTCTCGGTCTCGGGTACGGGTAAGGGGTGTTTCATTTAGTGATATCAGAGCTACGGTTTAGTCTGTTCTAGGACTACTGTAGAGAGTATTGAGTTTCGCTATACTTGCCATTATTCGAACATCGATAGTGTGACATCTCCCAACTGTTTAAATTGTTTTTGAATTTAGTAAATGTCTTCCAATCAAGCTCAAGCTGAGTATGGCTCTCAGCTCCCGTACAATGAGCTATTTCTAGTAGTGGTAGAAGGCTTATGTTTGAAGGTTGGGAAGAGACCCGAGCCACCTTCTTTGACATAATGGATGAATGGTTTGTGGATTATCTGAGGATCGCCCCAACATACCACGACCTCCACCGCCCCCTAACCAACCTGATGAGGAATTGCCACGAGGTATGGCACCGGTGAGAATTGGTAAGGCCTCTATAGATAAGCTTGGAAAGTATGGGGCTGAGGAATTCAGAGCTAAGATCGATGATGATGTTGAGAAAGCCGAGTTCTGGCTCGAGAATACTACACGGGTGCTAGATGAATTATCATGCACATCTGAGGAATGCTTAAAGTGTGTTGTGTCTCTCCTGAAGAATTCTGCGTACCACTAGTGGAAGACAGTGTCTTCAGTGGTGCCAAGAGAAAACATCACTTGAGAATTTTTTCAAGCAGAGTTTAAGAAGAAATACATCAGTCAAAGGTTCTTAGACTTGAAGCGAAAGGAGTTCCTAGAACTCAAAAAAGGAAATAAGACTGTAGCAGAATACGAAAGGGAGTTTGTAAGGCTAAGTCAGTATGCGACTAAATGGGTTCAAATAGAGTCAAAAATGTGTAAACGTTTTGAGGAAGGTCTACATGAGGAAATCAAGCTGTTAATTGGGATCCTTGAAATACGAGAGTTCGCTGCATTAGCTGATCGGGCCAAGAAGGCCGAGGAGCTCAACAATGAAAGAAAGCAAGCAAAGAGAGAGGCTTGAGTTTCAAGCAAGAGATCTAACGGTAAAATGCTTTCGTTTACCACAAAAAAATCAAGGAGTCAACATGAACGCTCCACTTCATCGGTAGGATATTCGGGTAGAGCGAGAAGCTCCAAACGATGTAATCAGAAGTCTTCCTCCCCGATGGTGACTAGTGTAGGGAATGTAGATGACCAAAAGCCGAAGTGTAAAAGCTGTAACAAATTTCACTCCAGAGAGTGCCGAATGAAGAGCAGTGCATGTTTCAGATGTGGTTCTCTTGACCACTTCCCCAGGGACTGCCCAGAGCGAAATGAAAAAGAAGTGAAAGTAGCCCTGAAATCGAATGCTCCCATTGCACGAGGTAGACATCCGAGATATCCTAGAAGTGCTAGTGGCAGTCGGGTTGTGGCTAAAGATGCTGCAAAATTAGAGGCTCGAGTCCTGGCAGGAACGTATGCAATACGTGCTCGAGAGGAAGCCTTTGCTCCTGACGTTATTAGGGTACATTTTCTCTTTTTAATACATGTGTTGTAGCCTTAATTGATCCAGAGTCGACGTATTCATACATTTACATGAGATTGGTGTCTAGTATGAACATACCCATTGAACCTACGAAATTTATTATTAGAGTGTTGAACCCATTAGGCAAATAAGTTCTGGTTGATAAAGTCTGTAAGAATTATCCTTTGACGATTCAGGGTCAATGCTTTCTGGCTAACCTTATGTTGTTACCATTTGATGAGTTTGATGTAATTCTTGGTATGGATTGGTTAGCCGTGCATGATGTAATTGTAAACTATGCTAGCAAGTATATTGAATTCAAATGCTCAGATGGTGAGATTCTACGAGTTGATTCAAGAGAATTAGGTACGCCGCCGATTGTAATCACAATGATGGCTGCTCAGAGATATATGGGGAAATGGTATGAAGCCTACCTTTCTTTTTATTGAACACTAAGGAAACAGAGTTGAAGATTGAGTCTATGCTAATAGTATGTGCATATCCAGATGTGTTCCCGAAAGAATTACTCGGGTTACCTCCTGAAAGAGAGATAGAGTTTGGTATTAAACTAATGCCAGGAACAGCTCCCATTTCTATTGCTTTGTACCAGATGGCGCCAACCGAGCTAAAAGAGTTAAAAGCACAGTTGCAAGAGCTGACGGATAAAGGTTTTGAAAGGCCAAGCTTTTCACCTTCAGGTACTCCCGTATTGTTTGTAAAGAAGAAAGATGATCCAATGAGGCTATGTATAGATTATCGGCAACTAAACAAGGTGACTATCAAGAATAAGTATCCTTTGCCAATGATCGATGATTTGTTCGACCAATTAAGAGGAGCCACCGTATTCTCTAAGATAGACCTGAGGTCCGGCTACTATCAGTTGCAAGTTAAGGAATCGGATGTACCTAAGACAGCTTTCAGAATGAGGTATGACCACTATGAATTTCTTGTCATGCTGTTTGGGTTAACGAATGCACCGGCCGTATTCATGGACCTAATGAATAAAATCTTTTGACCATACTCGGATAAGTTTGTCATTGTGTTTATTGACGACATTTTGATCTATTCCAAAGATGAGACAGAGCATGCGAAGCATCTGAGAACTGTATTACAAACCTTACAGGAAAAACAACTGTATGCTAAGTTTAGAAAGAGTGAGTTTTGGCTCCAAGAAGTTGGATTTTTGGGTCATATTGTTTCGGGTGAAGGCATCCGAGTTGATCCAAGTAAGATCTCTGCTATTGTTGAATAGAAACCGCCTAAAAATGTAACTGAGGTTAGAAGCTTTTTGGGCTTAGCCGGTTACTACCAAATATTTGTGAAAGGATTCTCCATGATAGTGACTCCAATAACGAGGTTGCTACAGAAAGACGTTAAGTTTGAATGGACAGAAAAGTGTCAGTAGAGTTTTGAGAAGTTAAAGACATTGCTGACTGAAACTCCTGTTCTAATATTTCCCGAGCCAGGAAAGGAGTTTGTGGTCTACAGTGATGCATCCTTAAATAGACTGGGTTGTGTACTTATGCAAGATGACATGGTAGTCACTTATGCTTCACGGCAGTTGAAGCCACACGAGAAGAACTATCCGATGCACGACTTAGAACTTGCCGCCATTGTTTTTGCCTTGAAAATTTGGAGGCCTTATTTATATGGTGAAACTTGTCGTATATTCACAGACCACAAGAATTTGAAGTATTTGATGACTCAAAAAGAATTTAATTTGAGACAGCGGAGATGGTTAGAATTAATTAAAGATTATGAGCTAATCATTGACTATCACTAGGGAAAGGCGAATGTGGTCGCTGACGCGTTCAGCAGAAAATCCTTATTTGCATTGAGAGCCATGGATGCTCGATTAGCGTTGCTTGATGATGGTTCAGTCTTGGCAGAGCTAAGGGCTAGGCTGACATTTCTTTAAGAAATTTATGATGCTCAAACTAATGACAGCGACCTACAAGCTAAAAGAACTCAATGTGAGTCGGGCATTAAAGTAGATTTTTAGATCGACCCTGATGGATGTTTGATGTTCAGAGATAGGGTTTGTGTACCCAAAGATGATGAGCTTATTCAGAAAATATTGCAAGAAGCACATGATAGCCATTTGTCTATTCATCCGGGAAGTACCAAGATGTACAATGATTTGAAGAAAATGTATTGGTAGAACGGCATGAAAAGAGATATTTTCAAATTTGTATCAAAATGCTTGATATGTTAGCAAGTTAAAGCTAAACATCGAGTACCTTCAGGTTTGTTACGACCTAAGATGGTCCCCGAACGGAAGTGGGACAGAGTTACTATGGATTTTGTGATAGGATTGCCATTGACCCCGAAAAAGAAAGATGCCATATGGGTTGTGGTGGATAAGTTGACAAATTCGGCTCATTTTTTTTCGGTAAGGACGGATTATTCTCTTGATAAGTTGGTCGACTTGTATATCTCTAAGATTGTAAGATTACACGGGGTACCATTGTCGATTATTTCAGACAGAAACCTGATGTTCACTTCGAGATTCTAGAAGAAGTTACAAGAAGCCTTGGGTACAAAATTGAGTTTTAATACGACTTTTCACCCGCTGACCGATGGTCAGTCTGAGCGGATGATTCAGATTCTTGAGGATGTGTTGCTATGTTGCTTCCTCGAACTTCAGGGTAGCTGGGAAAAATATTTGCCATTGGTGGAATTTGCCAACAACAACAGTTTTCAAACGAGTTTGAAGATGACGCCTTATGAGGCCTTGTATGGCAGAAAGTGCCGAACTCTATTGTATTGGACAGAACTTAAAGAAAGTCGGATCCACGGAATTGATCTGATCAAGGAAACTGAAGAAAAGATTAAAGTGATACGAGACTGTTTAAAAGTGGCATCGGATAGGCAAAAGTCATATGCTGCCCTGAAAAGAAAAAAAGATTGAGTTCCAAGTTGGAAATAATGTATTCTTGAAAGTATCTCCATGGAAAAAGGTATTGAGATTTGGCCGGAAAGAAAAACTGAGTTTGCGATTTATCGGGCCGTACGAGATCACTGGAAGAGTTGGACCATTAGCTTATCGTTTGGCATTGCCACTAGAACTGGAAAAAAATCACGACGTGTTCCATGTATCTATGTTAAGGCAATACCAATCAGACCCCTCCCATGTGATTTCACCGACTGAGATTGAAATTAGACCGGACATGACTTATGGTGAGGAACCAGTCAAGATTTTGGCTCGTGAGATTAAACTGTTGAGAAATAAAGATGTGGCTTTAGTAAAGGTTTTATGGCATCGACATGGTGTGGACGAGGCTACATGGGAGCCGGAAAAAATCATGAGAAGCCAATATCCGAACCTGTTTACTGGTAAGACTTTCGAGGACGAAAGTCCCTAAAGGGGGAGAAATACATCCCGAAATAGGGCCTAATCGGAACAATAGTTTTGGGACCACAACTATGACATTGAAATATTTATTTTATGATTATTATGAGGTCTAGAATATGAGAATATGCATGTGTTAAAGTTTCATGAAGAAATTCTTTGAGTAAGGTGTCCAATTAGAAAATAGGGACCAAATTGAATAAATTGTAAAACTTGGATTCTAGAAGCAATTTGTATGAAATTGCTTTAGATTATTAATTAGAAGTTATTAAAGAGCAATTCCCAATTTTTAAGTTTTTGGACAAAAATGGGTTTGTATGGATGAAATTTCAAAGAAAGGGCTTAAGGGCATTTTGGTCATTTGGCATTTTAATGAAATAAAATGGAAAAACAAGCCAAAAATCAGCTCATATTCTTCATGTTGCTGCAAAAAATTTGGGGTTCTCCATAGCTAGGGTTTTCAACATTTTCAAGCTCAATAGTAAGTGCTCCCAAGCCCCTTTTTAATGTTCTTCGTATTTTTGAAATCTCGATAGCTTACTCTCTCTATTTCTACCCATATTTCATGCTAGGGTTCATGTTTAGAAATTTATCCATGCATGAGTTACTTGTATTTTGATGGTTTATGGAGGAATATGAAAGTTGGATGTGTGTTAAACATCTTTTCCTAAGTGATTTTCATGAAAAACCCTTAAAAGGACCTTTTTGCAAAAAGGTGTAAAATGTGTCGAAGAAATGAGAAATAATGGAAAAATGTGGGCTACCAAAAGAGGAAAGAACATTCGACCAGGCTTGGGTAATGTAGAAATTACATGCATATCATTATACGAGCCTAGGGACTAAATTGTAAAAATAAGAAAGGTTATGGGAAAAATGGTCATTTGGACCGGGGGTGAAATTTAGACTCAAAAAGTACAATGTAAGGTGTTAATGATTTATTTTTATTGTTATAGACCCCGAGGAACAAATTTCGGAGGTCGATTGAGGAAAACGAAAGGTTTTGGAATAACCGAAACACGATACCGAGACGAGTACCAGGTAAGTTCGGATAACTTAAAGTAAACTCATAATGTGCCTAATTGCATAATTTATGAATGTATGATGATTGCATTTGCTGATGGTATGAAAATGCATGAAATGTATCCTCAATAACGACATGTTAATAAATGTCCTGGTTGAGGTTAAAAAGGAAGTTCGGTGGATAAACCATGATTTACATGTTACTTGAGATCCTGCATGTGTTGCAGAAAAGGATTTAGCCCAGACGGGTAATCCTTTGATCTCAAATATAGAAAGGATCTAGCCGGACGGGTGTTCCTTGAGTGATCGAGCCTCCCGAAGAATATATGTGCTGAAATGGATTTAGCCCGGACGAGTAATCCGATTAGGGTCTGAATTTAGCCTGGACTCATAATTTAAATCTGAGCTCATTAAGGGTGTTTGTCGCTATAAGGGATTTAGCCTGGACTGGCAATCCCAACATCACCTTATGAGTTTACGATATAGGGGATTTAGCCTGGACTGGTAATCCTGCCGTAAGATTTGAGGTTCGCGAGAGTGCGTACATGAGAGGATCGCTTTTATGACTTGACGGTAAATGGATAATCCATGAGATTTTCTAGAGACTCAATGGGATTAATATGATGTATATCAATGAAATGATGAATGATGAGCTCATCTAAGACAAATTGTATGGTGCATTATTATTGTGGCTAACTTGTTGATTGAGTGCATGTGATAGGGTAACCATTCCATGCTTGTTGGTTTTATTGCCTAATATGGTTTTATGCTAATTACTCGGTAAGTTTACTTTCCAGTTATTCGGGCTTACTAAGCATGTAAATGCTTACCCCTCTCTTTTCCCTGTTTTCTAGAGCTTGAGGACTCATAAAGATTGGAAGACGGTTGGAGAATCAACGCACTATCAACTAGTTCAGCTTTGGTATATGGACACTTTTATTTTTTTCAATGGCATGTATAGGGCTTGTGGTGTATTTTTTTATATGTGTCATTTGATTTTCCAAAATGAGAGCATGTAAAGATATATGTATCTTTTTGTATGTGGCCATGAGAATTGGCTCATTTTGAAGTGGGCTGTAACCTACAAATATATGCATGCTTATGTTTACATGGGATGGCTTGACTGTAATTGGTAATGAGTTGCAATAATGAGCCAATCTTAAATGTGCCAATAATACATGGAAACCCTTAATGCAAAAAGGGAATTAATCTAGCATATATAAAACTGATGATATGAGGTTTACATGCAATGAGATTTATTAAGGTTATATGTAACCTATAAGTGTGATTGGTTGACAGAGTGTGACCAAAGGCTTGGAAAATAGCCTTACAAGTTCCACACGGGTAGGCACACGGGCGTGTATCTAGGCCGTGTGTTACACACGGATCGCCCCTATGGGCGTGTGGTATGGCCATGTGTCCCCTGTACCTAGAATTTTAAGTCAGCTTCGAGCACGGGCTAGACACAAGGGCGTGTGCCTTGGCCGTATGCCCCTAATGGCATGCTGGCGTCATAAACAGAATGCTCGAGTTTTGGAAACAAGTGGCCACACGGGCGTGCCTAGGCCGTGTGAAGGACACGGGCCAGGGACGCGGGCGTGGTGCTCGGCTGTGTGAAAACCCCTATAGGTTCGAAATGAAAAATAATTTTCATAAATTTAACACGGGTAGGAGACACGAGCGTGTCCCAAAATACACAGACGTGTGTGTTGCCTCCACACGGGTGTATGAGGCTTTTCCTGGAAAATTTATATGAACTTTCTTACGTTCTCGGTTTAGTCCTGAATCTTTCTCAATGTATGTTTAGGGCCTCGTAGGCCCATAATAGGGACACTATGATTCCATTTGATCTATTTTATATTGGAATGAAATTTTATAATCTGTATTTTCTGAAAATGTTCGTGTACATGTCTGGTAATGCCTCGTATTTGGTCTCGATCTCGGGTACGGGTAAGGGGTGTTACATTACCGACGACAGGGATCGAGCCCGAAGATAGTTTGTTGTGCCATTGTTTAATGAACTTAATCTCTGAATTAGAAGACCTGAGATCGCGGCACAACAATTCAAGCTGAAGTCAGTTATGTTCCAGATGCTCCAGATAGTGGGTCAGTTCAGTGGAATGCCTATTGAAGATCCTCACCTTCACCTTAGATTGTTTATGGAGGTGAGTGATTCCTTCAAGTTAGCTGGTGTACCTGAAGATGCACTAAGGTTGAAGTTGTTCCCATACCTACTGAGGGACAGAGCTCGAGCTTGCTTAAACTTATTGCCACCTGATTCTATTACAACATAACAAGAGTTGGCAAAACGCTTCCTAATGAAGTACTTTCCACCTAGCAATACTGCTAAGTTGCAAATCGAGATCACTACCTTCCAACAAATGGATGACAAATCCTTGTACGACGCGTGGGAGAGATTCAAAGAACTATTACGAAAATGATCTCATCATAGAATTCTGCATTGTATCCAGCTGGATACATTTTACAATGGTCTCAACACATAAACACATGAATGATAGTGGATACTTCTGCGAATGGAGCACTTCTTTCTAAGTCTGATAATGAGGCTTATGAGATTATTAAGAGAACCACTAGTAACAATTACCAATGGCCAACCAATCGAGCCGCCATAAGACATAGAGTTGTAGGAGTACATGAAGTTGACACGCTTATATCGCTTGCAGTTCAGGTATCCTCTATGTCCTTAATGCTTAAGAATCTTACTACTAATGGTTTCAATAATAATCTAACAGGACAATATCCTAGCCAATTTGAGAACATCTCTTGTGTTTTCTATGGAGATGGACATATGTTCAAAAATTGCCCATCAAACTCGGAGTCTATCTATTAGTTGGGAAATTCGAATCAGAATCAAAGTGGGCCAGGACCATAGTCAAACTTCTATAACCCTTCTTGGAGAAAACATCTAAAATTCTCATGGAGTAACCAAATAGTGGGTCCTAGCAACACTTACATAAAATTAAGGCCAAGTCAGCTGATAGAATTTAATCAACAAGTTCAAAACCCATCCCAAGCTGAATCTTCCAATATCATGGAGAACTTGTTGAAAGCAGACATAGCAAAGAATGACACAATAATTCAAAACCAAGTATAGCTAATTTAAGGACAAGCGGCAACATTGAAGAACTTGGAGAATCAAATGTGTCAGATAGCCAGTGAACTATGAAACAGATCACAAGCCACTTTCCCTAGTGACACAGAAATTCTAAGAAATTCGGGTAAGGAGCATTGCGAAGTGGTTACTCTGCGTAGCGAAAAAACAATAGAGCCCAATGTTATCGAGGTCGAAGATGAGCCCACTGAAGATCAAGAAAAAGAATAGGTTCAACCAACTATTGAAACTCCAATTTTAAAGAGCTAGAATCTGTAAACTTTGATGAGGTAATCCCTAAAAAGGTCAATTATGATAAACTAACACCTATGTTAGATACAAAAAAGGTGTGTAGAAGAAGGATTTCCCAATACAAGTTAAGAATCCTCCACCACCTTACCCTCAAAGGCTTCAGAAACAAAAGCAAGAAGTCCAATTTAAGAAGTTTTTAGACGTAATCAATCAACTTCACTTTAATATTCCGTTGGTAGAAGCTTTTGAGCAAATGAAAAATTACATGAAATTTATGGAGGGTGTCCTATCCAAAAAGAGAAGACTTGGAGATTTTGAAATTGTAGCATTGACAAAAAAGTTTAGTGCATGCCTACAAGACAAGCTACCCCTAAAAATGAAGGATCTGGGGAGCTTTACCATACCATACAACATAGGAGATTCTTAATACGAATGGGCTTTATGTGATTTAGGCTTAAGTATCAACTTGATGCCAATGTCTGTGTTTAAGCAACTGAGGATTGGAGAGGTCAGACCAACGGCGGTCACACTGCAATTGGCAGATAGGTCATTGGCACATCCTGAAGGAAAAATCGAGGACATACTGATATGTGTTGATAAATTTATCTTTCCTATTGACTTCATTGTGTTGGATTTTGAGGTAGATAAAGAAGTTTCTATCATTTTAGGGAGACCATTCTTGGCAACAGAAAGAATGTTGATTGATGTACAAAAGGGTAAACTTAACATGATGGTTCACGATGACATAGTAACTTTCAATGTCTTCAATGCTATTAAATCCCCTAATGGGATTAAAGAATGCTTTGTTGTTTCCAAGATGGAATCACTAGTCCCCATAGAATTGGAACGCATGTTATTAAGTGATCCAACGAATGACGATGAAGACGATGAATGTTCGGTTTTGTTAGAAGCAAATTCGAAGGAAGTCATTTCCAAAAATCGGTTTGGTTCATTAGAATTTTCATCATAAGGATTCAAGATACCAAAAGCATCCATTGAAAAGCCACCTGAATCAGAATTAAATGAAGGACGGAGGAGATTGACCAAATCTTGGGTATTTGATCTAGGAAAATTCAAGTCTCGATGGTTAGAGGCTAGAGTAATTTATCCTGATTCCTACAATCATTGGGTAAGCCCTATTGAGCGTAGACTTGAAAAGGATGAAACTACTACTATTAGAATGACAATAATGAGTTGATTTTGACAAAAACAGACACAAGTTGGATGATTAGCAGGATGCTAAACAATGATACTAGGAAAGATCATTTCTAGTTTCTTTTCCTTGAGCAAATGTTGAAGAGAATTGTTGGGCAAGATTATTTTTTCTTTCTAGATGGGTATGATTGGCATGACAGATGGCCCTTTGACATCGCCTTAGTTAGTGACGATCTCAATGACATTGAGGGAGTTCTCTTCACTTTCCTAATCATTATTTTATATTTTTAGTCATTTTTAATTTTTTTTAATAAAATGGTAGGCTTAGATAAAATTTTCTTTGGATCATTACATTAATTAAAATTTTATCTAGGAGATTGAGACTTAAGTGGGACCATTTGTGATCCCTCCAATATTTCTTGGAAATTTAATTTAATGTAATTTTTCAAAAAAAAAAAAACATTTTTCTAAGTAGTCCAAAAAAATTATTTTTTTTGTTTTGTTAAAGAAAGGGCCAATTTTTTTTACCAAAATACTAATTTCTAGGAGTTTTTTTTGTGTACTTTTAGTACAGGTACTTAGGATAAATAAAAGTGCTACCATTGGGTTTAAAACTCAAGACACTGCTAAGAAGGGAAATATCCAACCCTTTGCCGCACATCCACATCCAAAAGAACCTTGTCGCCGCACACTTCTGTAGCCATACATACCATCACCGTTGTACAAACCTGTAGCCCTTACCTTGCTCCACCGTCACTTGCAAGTAGCCGCATAATGCATCCCCCTTAACCCCTTAATGTTGTATCCCTTAGCTCCGTAAATCACTAGCTCGAACACCTTCATTTGAAGCACTCAACCACCACACCTAAACCATCCTTAAAACCGCCACCCCCATCTCTAAACCTTACAGGTGGCTACTCACCAACTGCCGAAAACTAAAACCACCTTTAATATATTTTCTAACTTCGACACCAAGAGTCCCTTCGTCTAGCACCATTCCACAAAGTGACCAGTATGCTATATTGGATATACTACAATACATGCATTGGCATCAATAGACTTATTGGAGATATGAAAAAAATATATATATACGGGATGGCTTGATCATAGATGCATTTAGAAAATATTTCATAACCCATTTGTTTTTATGCCTAAATTTCTAGACTTCATATTTGAGCCATGGGCTCTATTCTCGAGAAAGGAGCAAGACAACTTAAGCACTCCCAAAAAGGACAAGAATAATGAAAAATTAGAGTCGGGTATTGAGATATTTTGAGTTTTTAGTTTTAAGTTTTTTTAAGGATAATTCTATTTCTTGCATAATAAAACAATAAGTTGAAATCATTAATAAAATTGAACAATTTGCAAAATAAGATGTGTGACAATAGATATGTACATGTCTAAGATTAGATTTGTTTTTTTAGGAAAAGCTTGGTATTTAAGCAATCAAACTTGACTCACCTCCCTTTCTTGGGACCCTACCTGGTGTACAGTATGTATTCACTTCTCTATTTTCGTTCCTTCTATCTATCATGTTTAACAATGGGGACATTGTTCATCTTAAGTATGGGGAACCAAAAACTGAATTGTTCTTTTCAAGAATTCATTTTTCCTATCAAATTGTGATTAAGTTAATTTTTTCTCAAAACTTTAAATTTTTGTTGATTATGATAAACTTTAGTATAAGTAAAGTTCGATTATTTCAATAATTGTTCTGTTAGCTGAATTACGACATAAATGTTAGTCTTAATAAAATATATAAATCAAACCATGAAATTTTCAATTCCTTAGAAAAACTAGCATGCATGGAAGTTTAAGTCTTTAGAATTGATTTAGTAATTCCTTGAGGCGAAATCCTAGGAAGCATGGCATTTTGAAAATGATTTAGGCAGACTTTGTTTGGACCATTTGAGCCTTTCAAGCTAATCTTAATGAATATTTATCCCTTGAAACCCGACTTTGAGAGTATATGATATGATTTTATTGGAACCTTGCATACATGAGCCATCCATTCTTTAATATTTATCTCTAAATTGTGCCAAACACTAACTCAGTTTATCCAAAATATTCTTTAAAAATAAGTTTGACGGAGTTGAGAAGAAGTATCAAATGCTCAAAATATTGTAGTACATGTAGTAATATCCTTGAGCCTAAAAAAAGAACATATGTACTAAAAAAATAGATGTACAAAGAGCATGTGTACTCAAGTTCAAAAACAATTGGTGAATTTGAGGGTATCTATTTCGAAGGCCCTATGCAAACTGAGTCTAAGGTTTTTAGCTTAAATATATCTATCTTTTGCCTACCCCTAGCCAAACCATGTTACAACCTATTTAAAATACCTATTGATTCAGATTTTTGTGCTGAATACAATAGTGGAGAGAAATTGCTAAACTCAACTCATGAAGGCATAATTAAACTTAGGGATTGCAACTTAATCTTAAATGAGAGAATAAAAGTTCATTGGTAAAAAATTAGCATATATTTATTAAGAAAGCATTTAGTTTATTTTTGCTGTCATGATAATAATTGAGAAAGAATACTCTGTATACTTAAGTTGCATAATTTCAGAATTTTTGTTATTAAGCATAATTGTACTAAACTCATAATTGTGGGAAGAAATTATTTTTGAAGAAAATTTTCAAAGGTGATTTTCTTAATCTTCATTTACAATTTATGCATTACTCGGGATGAGCAATGAATTAAGTTTGGGGGTGTGAAAACACTAAAATATATAGATTTTTTTTTAAACATGAATTCATGAAAATTCTAAGTAATTTCTATTAAATCTTATGTTTTTATTGTAAAATAATTAAATTGAGCTTAAATTATAGTTCATTGTGAATTTTAGTTATCAAATTTGCATAATTTGACTAATTTTTTTACAGTTTTGCACAAGAAGTGAAAAATCAACTCAGAAATCACCTTGAATGAATCAAGTATCAAGGCACCTTGGGAGCTTAAGATAATGAATTAACAGCCATGGAGGACCCAAATCCATGCTCTTGGACCTGTTTGAATGAATTGGTCCAATTGAATTTTATCGGGAAAAATCTAACAACTTGAAGAGGACGAAAATGGCCTAAATTGAGCAACTAAAAAGGAGAGATGGATGAGCCCAAGGAAGCAACCCAATACCGACCCAATTGCTTCCCAAATAAGCTATTTAAGCTGATTATAATATTTTTAAAACAACCTTTAACTTTTACATAAACCCGTTTTAACCCTTCCACTTTTGGTGCATTTTCACTTGGCCATTAAGCTAAATTTAACAAAGCCATCTCAACTCCTCTCCCAACTATCAAGGGTCGGCCATGGGAAGGGGGATTGACTGCTATTTTTAGCTAATACAAACTGTCATCTCTCACTATAAATACATCTCCTGACCTCCTCATTTCTCATCAACTCATTCACACCATTCATCGTTCACTCATCTCTTCCATAATTTCTCTCCTTCACTCTCTTTGCCTTCCCAAATTTCTCCCTTCCCTTTGTTAATTTACCCTCTTGAGAAATACCTAGCTTGGCCCTTGGAGCAGCAACAATTGAACATTTATGAAGGTCTTTGATTGACAGAACAAGCAAAAAGGAAGGGAAGCACGCTAGTCTGGCTTTGGAGAAACACCAAGATTTATTTTCTAGTTCCCTTCTCTTATTCTTTTCAGTTTATTTTGCGATAAAAAAAACATGAATACTTATTATTTTGATGCTTCTATTTTAATTAAAATGACTTAATTCGTGTCTGTGTTAGATTGATTGCATTCTATTACTTAGATTATTAAAATCATATTTGTGTTGTTATAGGCCTTAGTAAGTTGTTCAATTAGATAAAATCATTCATATGTTATGCTTGCATTATAATTGTAAGATAACTATCGAAACGATTATTAATCAGATTGAAATTATAACTAATTGACACAATATCTAATTGGTGCATGTTTAACCTTCTAAGGTAATTGAGGGTTAAATTAGCAATCATATTAAACAATATTCTTGCTTTGCATAACTTGTAACATTGTTGTGATTAATTATAGAAATATATTTACTTCACTCTGTCTTATACTTACAAAAATTGATTAAATTAATTCAGCATAGGAATATGTTTACTTCACCCTATCTTATACCTTCACTAAATTGATTAAATTAATTTAGTAAGTATGTATGTTAACAAAATACTAAGTTGTCATTAAATTATTTGTAACAACATGAACATAGTTTTATTAATTCTAAGTTAAATAATAAAATTAATCTAACACACGTATGCCATATTGATTAAAATCTTTTTTAGAAATCATGCATTGGAAATTTTACTTTTACTTTTAATTGATTAATTAGTTAATTCTTAGTTTTGAGATCACCCTATTCAAAACAATTATTTCCATCTATGAATTTGTTTAATTTTTTTACTTTTCATAAATATTTTCTTACATAGTCCATGTGGGTACGATAACTTGACATAATTGTCACTTTATTACTTGATACGATTGTGTACACTTGCACATTCCTATCAATCCACTAACACTATACTAAAACTTGACATGAAGTTGCTTCACCATTGGTTATATATAAAGAATCACTCCACTATTTAATACAAGTCATTCAATACATGTAACACCCCTTACCTATGTCCGACACCGAAACAGGGTATGAGACATTACCAGACTTAAACTTAAACAAACATTCAAAATCGAGACATGAATTTTCACTCAAATTTAAAGCTTTTCAAAAACATTCATATCATCCCTTAAATGAGCCAACAATGCCCAAAACATGCATTAGGAGTTGTTTGGGACTAAACCGAGAACTTTAGAAAATTTCACAACACTTAGAAAATTTTTGCTAAAACAGGGGATACACACCAGTGTGGGTAGGCCGTGTGGTCACACACGCCTGTGTCCCTAACCCGTGTAACTCTCTATTTATGACGTCATCAACAAATTGAATACACATGGCCAAGTCACACGCCCATGTGCTTAGGCCGTATGGGCGATTTAATTTTCATAATTTTTCATAAAATATGTTCAGACTTCACACGCCCTGGACACACGCCCATGTCCCTAGGCCTTGTCCTTCACACGGTTGATACACACGGCTGTGTCTCTACTTGTGTGGACAAAAATAAGGCTATTTACCAAGCCATTCCACACAACAACAAGCAACACCAATCCAAGCATATACACACAACCAATTCAACCATAACCAAGTTATCCACACATCAATTACATGCCATTTTCTATCACATGCAAAATTTCATACTTATCATCCCAAACCATGCAAAATCCACATCCATGAAAGACATCATCATATGTATAAATATACTTATCCAATATTAGCCAATATCAAATGGCAATTTACAAAATGAATAATCAACCATTATAAGCCAACACATTTGGCCAAATCGAATATGACACATAACAAAATGACCAAGTCCCTATATATGCCATAAATCAAAATAATGTAATCATAAATACCCAAAATGAAAATTTGATAGCGTGAATGGATTTCCGACCGTCTTCGATCCCTGAGTTGGCTTGGTGACACTATAAGACAAGGGAAAAGAAAGGGAGTAAGCTTTAAAGCTTAGTAAGTTCATATGCAAATATAGGCATCATAAACACACTTTAACATATATTTAACATAAAGTAAATTAACATAAATGTCATTGTGAATTCATAATCAAGCTTAGTATAGATGTATTTAAAATCTTAACATCATAACTTACTCGATCAAACCAATCCGAGGTTTCATCACATATCGAACTCATTAAGCATGAGTTTTGTGTACATACCTATACCAACTTGCAACTTACCATAATCTTTCACAGCATACCATAGTCCTTCACA
The DNA here is from genome assembly GCA_025698465.1 of Gossypium longicalyx. NCBI lineage: Eukaryota > Viridiplantae > Streptophyta > Magnoliopsida > Malvales > Malvaceae > Gossypium > Gossypium longicalyx. The sequence goes on from CM047002.1 coordinate 83,227,499, forward strand.
ACTTAAACATTACCGTTAAGTTTCCCGTTGAACCACTTGGAATACTAAAGGATACTTGGGATATCTTACACCCATAGTACCATACCAATGGCATATCCCAGATAAGGTCTTACATGGGATCTCATATTGATGCCAATAGCCCAGCTATGGTCTTACAGGAAATCTCATATCGATTCCATATCCCAGATATGGTCTTACACGTAATCTCAACTAACCCTAATGTCATGACATTTGTATCCTAACTATTCTTAAGGTTTAACAGAGATTTTCTTGCTTGTTGAACTTTTTCAATTAAGTTCAAAGAGTAAATTATAGTTCATACGATATTAAAGCAATTAAAGCAATTAAAGCGTAAATAATGATGCATTATTTACGTATAAACTTACCTCGGTACCAAAAATAGTAGATAAGGATTTAATCGTCAAACACCTTATTCTTTCCTCGATCAAGGTTTGAACTTCGTTTTTCTTGATTTATAATAACAAGTTTAGCTTATTTAATATTCACATTACTCAAATTATTCTAAACATCACATTATAGAAAAATTACCTTTTTGCCCCTAAAGTTTCACATTTTTACAAATTAGTCCTTAGGATCGTAAAATGAAATGCACTCAATTTCTTTGTTACCCAAGCCTGGCTGAACCATAAACATACTCATATCAGCTCAAATTTTTCATCAAATCAGATTTTTACTACCCATTTTACAGTTTTTTACAAATTGGTCCTTTTTAGGTATTTTCATGAAAAATCACTTAGTAAAAGTTGTTTATCACACCTTAAACATACAATATCTTCCATCAAACATCAAAATACATGCATGTCACACATGGGTAAATTTTTAAACATGAACCCTACTTCAAAATAATGGTAGAAATAGGTAAATCGGGTTACGAAGACTTCAAAAATGTAAAGAACATTAAAGATGGGGCTAGAATGCACTTACTATCAAGCTTGAAAGTTGAAGAAACCCTAGCTATGGTGTCCTTATGAAATTCAGCCAAGGTAGAAGATGATGGACAAAATTTTGACTTGATTTTCCCTTTTTATTCTTTTATTTACTAAATGACCAAAATGCCCTTTTTGCCAAACTTTAAAATTTTATCTCACCATGTCCATTTTTGTCCACTAACTTAACAAATGGTTTAATTATTATATAATGACCTTTAATTTAAAATCTCATAGCAATTGGACACCTTTAACATGTAGAACTTAACTTTTTCACTTTTTACGATTTAACCCTTTTGACTAAATTGAGTGCCCAACATCAAAAGTTTCGAACAAAATTTTCACGAAATCATTCTGTGAAATTGTAGACCATAAAAATATAATAAAAACAAATTTTACTGCATCAGATTCGTGGACTCGAAACCACTGTTCTAACTAGCCCCAAAATCGGGCTGTTACAATACAAGCCATTAACTTCTTACTACACAATCTAACCCATATCAAAGAAGTTTCTCCTACTCTTCTATTTGAAATTTTTTTCTCTCATACCATGCTTCATTTGATAACTAACTTGAGCATCAAAGTGTGCCTAGGGGGAAGCCCTTCAATGGCTAGTAACCTTGACCTTTACTTTGCAAACATCCCTAGCTTGGAGATTAACCATACCTCATGTCAGGAACATCCGCAAGGCCAACTTAGTTTTTTTTTTAATGCAAGGTGGACCTTAGCTCATGCCAGGATATCATCTCTAGAGGCCAACTTAGTTAATCTACTACACTGGATGGACCTTAGCATGTAAAGAGATCATCTCATGAAGACTATCTCCTAGATTATCTTAAAGCATATAGATAGCCTAACATCTCACTTGAGATCATCTAGTTTGAGATCATCTTCAAAGATTTCAAGAGTTCACTATCATCTTGACATCTCATCCATGATTGTCCCTATGTCGCCATTGCCTAGATCAACTTTGAGGACATTCCACCTTCCTCACTGGTAGACCCCTGTGCTTAAGAAGCTATGCTCTCGATGTTGTGTTCTAGAAACTTTTTTGCCCTCAACAACTTTTACAGATAGTTGTAGATATTTTAAATTTCAATAGAATTGAATTATTTAGATTTTATTAATTTTATTTTATGTATATAATCCTATTATTTTTAATAATTCATATTGTTAGATTGAAATTTATAAAAAATAAGACTAAAAAATTTCAATATTTTGGGGGATGAAATGCACCTATAAGTAATGTTCATTTAGAGATAGAAACATCATTAAGATTTGGTATTATTTTATAAATTTTGGAACGATATTTGTCTCCAAATATTTGGGACAAAATTTGTCCCTAATTATTTTGGTATGTTTTTATGTATATAGAGACAGTAATCATATTTAAATCTTTGATGATAAATTTGTCCTTAATTATGAGGATGATTATTCATAATCATTGCTAAAACTTGTCAAAGATATGATTTTAGAAGAAGTTTTTTAGGGATGACTCAACTCATCTCTTAATCTATTGGGGATGATTTTCAAACTTTTAGTGTCTTTTTTAATCATCCCCAAACCTCTTAATTTTGTAGTGAAACCCTAATAGCATAAAAAAGAATTGGCAACTATTTCATCCACACCAATAAGTTATAAGACTACTATTATTAATTAGAAAATTGTATAAAACTAAAAGATTTAAAATTTGGGTCAAGTTCCCTTTCATTATTTGTTATTTCTAAGTGTAATTTACAAGATTTATGGATTAGCACTACACATGAATGATGATAATTAATGTAACGACCCAATATTTATCGATGTTGGAGAATTTGGTTCAAGATCGAATCTCCTTAAATCGAGATAGCTTGGGTATTAAATTGAGTATAGTTATGAGTTAATTATGAAAATTAGTTATGACATTTATAAGGTGATTTGTTTAAATGATTAAAGAAACAGTACAGGGAATAAATTGTGTAGTGGTTAAAACTAGTTGAAATTGATTTGGATTTGAGCAGGGGCTTAAATGGTAATTGAAACAAGGATTAAAGTGTGATTAAACCAATTTTGAAATGTCTTTAGTGGCCAAGAATTATCTCAATGGTTTTACCTTCATTACTAATATTAAATTTGTATGGTGGCCATTAAATAAAGGTTAATTAGCTTAATTGTAAAATTAATTATATCTATATAAACAAACTAGTGGGAAAGAGAAAGCCATGTTGAGATTATTGTCATCATCTTCTTCTTTCTAGTAAAATTAATAGGAAAGAAATGTGGTTTTCATCCTTTCATAGCCGATCACTAATTCATGTGGTGACCAAGTTATTTTTTTGATGTTTTTATAGATTTTTCATGTAAAACCTTCACTCTAGCTAACCCATTATTTGTTTCTAGAAGTTATTTGAGATTATGATGCTAGAGAAAATATAACATTTAAGCTTAAAATAGTGTTGATTAGTTGGTAAAACTTGTTACATGTTAGTTGCATGTTAATGATGTAATGGAATTTGTTGAATTAATGCTTGATTAAGTTTGAGATATATAACCATTGATATATGTTAGTGCAAAACTTCGGTGAGAAAAATCTTGAACACACGAATGGAACACGAACAACAACTTGAATAGAAAAAGAAAAAAATAGGACAAGGCTCCAAGGCGTGTATCAAGCCACTATCTTTAAGGTTGTATTTGTCTCGACCTATACTCGATGTGCAAATGAGTTTCAAGCAAATGAACATCGAGGATACAATCAATCCCGATGACTATTTGAGTTTTCCATTGACAAAAATAGTCCACTAAGCACTGAGTAATGTATAAGAAGAAAATCAATTTCGATAAAGAATTTCTGCAGTAATTCTTTAGATGGACCTAGCAAATTCGAAACTTCAATACAACAATTCACACAATAATGCATTCAAAAATCAGCCAAGACTCACCACAAACAATAAAAAACATAAGCCTAAATTATGATCTCATGGAACTTAAACCTTTAACATAACAAACTTTAAATTCAAATATCTTGGTCTATAGTCAATCTTTTCACCTAAAACCAATTCCGTTCATCTTATAACTCATCTATGACTAATTCTAACCTTTAAACTACACAAAATCACCTAATTCATGGTATTGACTTTTTGACATGTTTTTGGCTATTTTTTGAAAATTCATTAAAATTTAAGAAATCTTTAACGAAACTTCAAGGTAAGTTTAGAAACCTCTTAATAATGTCAAAACCTATTGGTTAACACTTTGAAGTCACATTTTTACTCAAAAATCTAGAATTCACCATTAATAACTCTATTTTTGGCTTTTATTTAAAATATGTAATTTAATAACTCAAAATTTAGTTTCAAAGGCCAAATAACATTAAAAACTAATAAAAAAGTGAATGGTTACCTTTGGTGGAAGAATAAACGAGTTTTTGATGCAAACATGAGAAACCCACAAGTGGAGAAGATGACAGAATTAATGGAATTTTGGGGTGTTTTCTTGAAGTATTATGAAGATTAAAGACTTGGGTGATGATGGAAATCGATTAGATGAAGATTTAACATAAAATTGATTGAGAGAGTTGGACGAGCAAAGGGACGGCAAGAACAAGCTATGGGTAAAACTGTAGCATAAATGTTCACAATTTTAGCCCTATTACAAATTAGTCCTTTTTCCAAAATTATAGGTTTCCAAAACACTTTTTTCAAAAATTGATTTGATTTTTTGAAAACCATATTCGAAAACATTACTGATATACCATGTCACAAAATTCCAAACACTCTAAGGGTAAAATTCCCAAAGTAACCCTAAAACTCTTAGGTCCTATTTCGGGGTGTTACAAACAAAATCCAAATTAGACATTACATTACCATATGACATCTTAGGTACATGTTCATTTCAAACTTATATACATATCATATAATCTCTTAAGATCAACCATTTCATATGTTCTTTAAATGACAACACTATTCAAAGTTTTAAGATCATTAAAATTCAAATTAACCACTCTTACTAAACAACCCTATGTACATTTGTAAACTCTATATACATGCCCAAATATCATATATCACCCTTTCAAACCATCTAATTCAGCCCTACCACAATTTGGCAGCAAAACATATCAAATAACATAAATAAACTTAACCTAATCAACCAAATGTTTTATAAATAACATGACATCATATTATCTACGCAATTGGATACTCAAACTGTTATTTCATGAGCCATTTACATAATCCAAATGACCTATTAAATCCATATGATTTCAACTATCTAGAGTATTTGCCGTTAATCATGCTAACATGGATTTCACACCTTATCACTATACAAATAAACTAAAACAAACTCCTAAATACATGCCACACATAACCGAGATAATGAGAGCTTCTCGACAATTCACCTGACATGTTCCTCAAGTTAGCAATCTATAGGGAAAAGGAAACAACAAGGTAAGCATATCAAATCGTTAGTAAGTCCATATGAAAATAACAAAACATACATTCCCATTTCAACTATTTAAAGTAATTGAAACACAATTGTATAAAACATGGAACTCCTTTGGAATCTTTATGCATACATATACAATTTCACAAATTCAGCACAAGGTTAGTCCATTTATAAATTAAGATCATATTGCCCAATTCATATACAAGTACAATCATGCTTATGTGTCATTGAGAGCACCAAAAATATCCTATTCCCTGTAAAATAATAAAAATAACAGTAAAGGGGAAGTAGGGTCGAATCCTCAGGGACCGAATTGTACGAATGCTTGTTTCTTGAAATCTTGGACAATTTCTTGGCCAAGAAACTTGCGTTCCTGAAAAAATAAAAAAAAACAGAATTAAGAATTTCGATTTGGAAAAATAAAAATAGAATTTAAAGTAAATTGAAATTTTGAAATTAAATAAATGACGAAAATTGAGAGGGAGAATATATATAAAAATAATAAAGAGAGTTAAAGGAAAAGAAATTCTTATTGGTAGATTCCAGCCTCTAGTTGTCTCATTCCGCCTTGGGTTCAATTCTCGGCTTTTAAATAACCCTTCTCAACTCAAGTAAGCCAGTTATAGTGGAGGAGGACGCCTACAACAACCAGCTCCAAAGATTAGACTTACGATTTTTAGGGAACCTGACTCTAGCCAGTAATCTATGCTAGATCAATGCTTCTCAATGGCGAATCCCACGCCATTTTGTCTCTTTGGCTCGCTAACCTCTGACGCAGTAAGTTAACGAACCGATTGTGTAATCCTTCCAAAACATACAAAGCGGCCGCCTTTGCATATGCTGAAAAGCTTACTTCTTAAGGGCCATGGAGGGAAGCGTCAGCCCGTAGTGCAGAGAAACAATGAATACTTGGTGAGAAGGCTAAGTACGGATTCTAGGCCTCAAGAACCCTTTTTGGGGAATATTGACAACTTTGAGCTAGATAGGTTTTAGTGGCTCATGATAATGGTGGAAAAGAAAATAAATATAAAAAGGGAAAAAGGAATTTTATTGAAAGAAAATATGAAGAAACAAAAACTTAGACTTTCAAGGGGAGAGTGTTTTCAGAAAAAGATGAACACCAAATAGAGTCACTTCACCCCCTATTTATAGTGCTAGGGAGATAGTCTAATTTAACTTAAATTCTAAAAAGATAAATACATTTAATTAAAGATAAATAAAGATAATTAAAATAAAATCCTAAAATTAAATAATCCTAATAATTATCTTAATATTAATTATCCTAATATAAATAAAATGGAGTCTTATAGAATAAAATCTCATCTTTTTGTGTTTTTAGTCTTTGTGTCTTCCATGCTTGCACTTTTGGCACAATCTTTTTCCTGTGTCACATGTCAGCCCATTGTGTCTCCAAATTCTCACTTTTGTCCCTTAATTTTGCTTTTGCCTCCAAATCAGTCTTTAAAAGATAAAAAGACATAAATAACTCAAATTAGTAGGATCAAGCTCAGAATAAACACATGATTAATACATAAAAATACATTATTCTAGAGCATTATCAAATTCCCCCTACTTAGTCCATGCTTGCCCTCAAGTATGGTTCCTATCCACTGTGAAAGTTAGATTCTGCCATAAAAGAAATACCACTCCAAAGTTTCATAAGAATTAGTTAAAAATGCATATGAAAAATAAAGAGAACCCTAAGCTTGCTTTAAGTAAAATAGAAAAAGTTTTCCAATTAATACACACAGAAATTAAAATTGATTTGAATTATTTCATGGAAATTAGGTGAATTACTAAACCTACCAAGACACCCTCTTTTTTTCTTCCTTTAGTCCCAAATTTTATTTATTTAAATATATATTTTTTCTTTATTTCTCTCTTTCTTTCTTTATGTATGTATGTTGAACCTTTTGAAGCGAAGAGTGATGACAGCCAAGCACCAAACCCCGGTTACTCAGCCTAACATACTTTTTATTTTTATTTTTCCTAAGAACATGTGGAACCTTTTGACGCTAAGAGTGATGACAGCCAAGCACCCCACCCCGGTTACTCAGCCCAACGCATTCTTAAGAATTAATTTTGGTTAGCGGAGCTTTAACTATCACGTCACACAACCTTTTTGACGCGAAGTAGAATGACAACCCAAGCACCCTACCCCGGTTACTCAGTCAGTCACGTTGTAAGTTGTACTCATAACCATGGAAAAATTTATTAACAAGTAAATAAAATTGAAATTTTGAGAACTCAGGAAAAACAATTTAAGTGTCAAGAACAAGTTTCAATAATCTTCTAATAGCCATGAACATAAATTAAGCATGCAATCATTTTAAGTGTTCACTTTATATTAAACTTGATCAATTTTACGAAAAGCAAGATAGAGTTAACTCCATTAATCACAATTATTTTTAGCCTAATAAAAATAAAACAGTGGAGATGGCATCAACTATGGGAAAAATCATAACTTCCTCAGAAGGCAAGAATCATGCTTGTGGGGCAAACAGTAGACAAGTCGTGGTCAAATTCTTGGGCATGAAAAGAGGCAAAATATGCTTAAATATATATATATATATATATATATATATGGGCAGCAACAACAAAATTAGCAGCAATAACAAAAATTCAGCATCTAAAATGACAGAAATAATGAGGAATACCTCCCCCCTACTTAAAACACATAGTCCTCAATGTGGAATAAAATAAGAGAAAAAAGTGTAGAGGAACTCCCCGTGTAATTACTGTCATTCACGTATGATGGCAATGAGATTCACTAGTTGCTGGCCCAAAGTGTCGAGTAGGGGCTGTTTGGCTACAGATTTATCGTTCCTCCTTTCTTCCTATCTTCGTTTCGGTTTACCTAGAAGAAGAGAATTTTATTAATATCTGAAAATAATAAATAATAAAATAATAAGACAAAATAAATAAAAATAAAAATAAAAATAAAAATAAAAATAAAAATAAAAATAAAAATTGGGTTGCCTCCCAATAAGTGCTTGTTTAACGTCGCTAGCTTGACGCCTCAACTAGTATTGGGGCTGTTCCAGCTGAATTCTTTCACTCGTATGGGCTTGGAAATTCTCATTTTTTATAACGTCCACCAGATTTGGGTTTAATCATCCTTGCGTCTCTTTCTTTGGTGTCTATTTTCCTCCAAGAGGTTGATCCCTTTTAAGTCGGCAATAGTCTTATCATTCTCCAAAAATGTGCATTTGAGATGCTCGGGAAGTGGTTTTAATTTCAGATCTGGTGCTTGCACAACAGAAGGTAGAAGTTTAGTATTCATGGGAGCCAATAATTTATTAACAAATTCAAAATCATCAAACATCATTTTAGATTTTCTCCATAAGATGACTCAAAAGTTTTTTCTACTAATGAGTCAATTATGTCGACACAGTTTACGTGCAAGACTTCACTTGGGTGACTAATAGGGCCATAAATGTTAAACTTCACGATCTCCCCATCAAACTCCATCGTGAGGGTTCCGCTTCGTACGTCAATCATAGTATTCGCAGTACTAAGGAAAGGTCACCCTAAAAAGATGTCTGAAGACCCAAGAGCGTTATCCTCCTCCATTTTTATCACATAAAAATCTACAGGGAAGATAAGCTGTAACACCCCAAACCCGGCCCAGACGTTACGGCCAAGTCTGACGTGTCACATTGACTTACGGTTGATTGTGTTCTTTGTTTATGGTAATCAGGGTGATTTTGTAAAAAATGGTTAATTGTTGACTAAGAAAAGAACACCGATTAATTAAGTCTTTAGGTTATCCATTTGTTACGCTCGTTGTGTTTTGAAATCGTTTATTAATTTTGAACAAAACCCACACAGCCTGAATCTAACAGTTTAAATCGAGTATAAGTAAAGCAATTAAGAAAACCATAAAATTTATGAGCGACCTTATTACAACTTAAAAACCTTAAACAATTAAAGTAAGTAAAGGCTAGTCAAAACACCTGAAGAGAACCGAATTTGTAGAACATGTGGCCACTCTGAATCCCTCACAGCTCCAAGTCCACTATGGTTGGGGATTTCCTGCATGGATGAAATTAAGGGGTTGAGTTTGGAAAACTCAGTGTGTAAAATAACCCAACCATAGTCCAAATCAATTCAAACCACAGAAACAGATTAAGTTGGGCCTTAGCCCTATACAAAATTTAGAATGAAGTCCATAGGCCCATAACAGGTACAGAATAGAAATATCATGTATGCAGAAAACCCAACCCATATCCATCCGTATACACCCCCGTACCAACCTTACACCATGTGGGAAGACAACTCGACCCACCCATCCACTACACACCACAGAATTTGCAGCATGGCTGCCAAAATAGATATTGTGACAGAGTCACCAGATACAGATATTGTGGCAGAGCCACCAGAACAAATATTTGTGGCATAGCCACCAGAACGCTTCATCCATCAATATAACCCATATCCCATGCAATAGATATACATATCATGGCATACAACATACATAATCAGAATATCATGCATTCCAGTCAAAATTAACCCTAGGGGTATAACGGTCACTTTGTACCTAGGGGTATAATGGTAATTTTCATACTTTAGGGGTATTTTAGTAAATTTACTATTTTAGGGTTTTCATGCATATTACAGCCATTACCGTATTAACAGAAACACTTACCGAACATTTTTACCGAATTGGACCCGTTGGCCCATTAACCCGATTTTGGCCTATTAAGCCCAAATATACTGAAGTGCACGAAATTGCGCACTCTGCAAGCTTACCGCTTGAGATTACCAAGATTAACAAACAACTACCTCACGAGCGCTCACACGCTCACAAGTCCACAAAATGCCTGCCCTTCGGCGTTTCGGCTTTTCGTCTTTTGCCGATCTAGTTTATAAGTGGGTGTCGTTTACACACCTGATCTGTAACGATACGTTGGCGAGATCTACACACGAGCTGCCTATAATCGAGTTACTAATACGTCAGACTACACATCAAAAACAAAATACGTACTAATCTCCTTACCATACTCGGCCAACATTGCTTTAGTTCCTAAAGTTCTTACCTTTCTGCCGAAATATGGACTAGATCTAGATGTCCAATAGTGTTAGCCTTCAAAGCCCTTTGCTGAATGTCCCCTTGTCCACTCTAGCGCACACAAAACCAAAATAAAGAGGCCAATATGCCCTTAGTCCAAACGTTAGCCACCCTTAAGGGGTTTCGACTTTACCTTAAAGCATAAGTAACTAATGAAAGTTGTTCGAATACTTACCAGTCGTTGTTCTGCCCAAAAGAGTGTTCCTATCTATGATATTAATCCCGTTCTACCATGGTTACAAGAACAAACAGGTTCAAGTAGCCAAAGATTTAGCTTCCTATACCACAGGTATGAAGGTTTCGGCTTCTTAAAGAAAAAGGGAAAGAGGTTCGGCTATAGTAAGATTCGGCCTCCTAGATGTGAGGAGAATAAATGAAGAGAAGAGGAGAAGGAAAGGGATGGTAGATTCAGCCAATTGAGGAACAATGGAGAAAAGAAATTGTTGAAAGCGACAAAAGAGAGGGGAGTGTAGGTTCGGCTATGGGGAAAAGGAAAAGATGGAAGAAAAAAAGGTGAGAAGGGAAAGTAGTATTCAGTTATGGCAAGGGAGAACGGCACAGAGAGTTATGAGGTGTTCCAAGTTTCGGATACTAGCAAAATGGAAGGGAAAAGAGAAAAACCCTAAGCACAATACCTTATTTTGGCAAGCCAAAAGAAGACTAAACCGAAACCTTAAAGGAAAAGCTACAAAGAAACAGGACAAAACTTCCCTAATGTTGAAATTGCTACTTCAGAGACCTAGCCGAATTTACCTATACTAGAGACCCTTGGCCGGCCAACTCTTGCTCTTCAAGAGTCCAACATTTGGCCAACACCAAGCTCCTTGATCAACTCCTAAATTTCCTCCCTTATCTCTCCCTTAATCAATCCCCTGAACATCTCAAACTCCTCCTAACAGAGTTCCACCTATGTTCCAATACCTACCTTTCCTGTTCACAAAAATAAATACCCTAATTAACTTACCTTGCGACTTGAACCTTGGCTCCCCCTAAACATCCACACGCCACTCCCCAAACACCGATGTGGCGTCACATACCACCTTACCACAGATCTTCTTGTGGTTTATTTTACCACCTTTATTTTAAAAGCCCATAACGCCAGAACCCTCTCTCTCTAAAGTTAAAAATTCTGAAATTGCCTCAGGTTAAATTTACTCTTGGGCCTTCCAAAGGCCCACTAACATACTCAAACCTATATTGTACAGTCAAAACACGAAAATTTTAAAATTCATCAAAAATCACAGAAATCTCGAAAATCCCAAAAATTGAGGTGTTACAACTCTACCCTCCTTAAAGAAATTTCGTCCTCGAAATTTACCTGATCCAAACAGATGAGGGTATTGTTGATGCATCGCCTCTTCTGGCTCCCAAGTAGCTTCCTCTCTGCCATGATTACGTCAGAGTACCTTTACTAATGGAACTGACTTCCTTCTTAGAACCTTAACATCTCGATCCAATATCTGCACAGGCTCTTCCTCGAAAGTCAAATCAGGTTGCATTTCAATATCTACAACCGGCACGACATGGGTAGGATTAGAACGATATGGCCTTAACATGGAGACGTGAAAAACATCATGAATCCTGTCTAACTCCAGAGGTAATTCCAATTGGTAAGCCACTGGACCTACTCGCTTAAGAAGCCGATAAGGCCCGATGAACCGCGGACTCAACTTGCCCTTCTTACCAAACCTTAATATCTTCTTCCAAGGAGAAACCTTCAAGAAGAACATATCATCCACTGAGTATTCAATCTCCTTACGCTTCAAATCTGCATACGACTTTTGCCTATCAAATGCTTCTTTTAACCGATCTCTGATTATCCTGACCTTATATTCCGTATTCGCTACCAACTCAGGTCCAAGAACCTGTCATTCCCCCACTTCAGTCCAACAGCTAGGTGTACGACACCTACGTCCATACAGCGCTTTATATGGTGCCATTCGGATACTCGCCTGATAACTATTGTTATACGCAAACTCTGCCAACGGCAAGTAATCTTCCCAACTACCTCAGAAGTCAATAACGCATCCCCTCAACATGTCTTCCAAGCTCTGAATAACCCTTTCCGACTGACCATCAGTCTGAGGATGAAAAGCTGTGCTAAAGTTCAATCGAGTTCCCAACGCCTCATGCAACTTTTTTTAGAACTGGGATGTGAACCTAGGATCCCGGTCAGAAATAATTGATACTGGCACTCCATGAAGTCGCACAATCTCTGCCACGTACAATTTGGCTAGCTTTTAAAGTGAATAATCAATATGGACAGGTATGAAATGAGCAGATTTCGTCAACCTATCAACAAGTACCCAAATCGAGTCCTTTTTCGTCGATGTCAAGGGTAGCCCACTCACAAAGTCCATGGTTACCCTCTCCCACTTCCAAAGTGGTTTCTTTACTGGCTGTAAAAGTCCGGAAGGTAGTTGATGCTCAGCTTTCACTTGCTGGCATGTCAGACATTTCCCCGCAAACTCCGTTACTTCTTGTTTAAGCCCAGGCCACCAATACAATTCTCGCAAGTTGTGATACAACTTATTCCTTCCAAGATGCATAGCACAAAGTCATCCATGAGCTTCTTTCAGTATTGACTGCCTTAAGTCAGAGTTCTTCAGAAAGCAAAATCTTCCTCAGAAACACAAAACTCCTTCACTATTCAGCCCAAACTCAGAAGTTTCTCCTTTCTTAACTTGCTGGAATCGAGAAACTAAAGCCTCATCCTTGAACTGCTTTTCCTTAATCTGATCCACCCAGGTTGGCCTTACTTGTAACTCAGCCAATAAACTACCATCATTATACAGACTCAGACGAGCAAACATTACTCTTAGATCAGATACAACTCTACGGCTTAGGGCATCGGCTACCACATTAGCCTTGCCTAGGTGATACTCAATCGAATAGTCATAATCTTTAAGCAACTCTATCCATCTTCGTTGCCTAAGGTTCAGCTCCTTCTGAGTCAGCAAGTACTTAAGACTCTTATGATCCGTGTATATGACACTTCTTTCTCCGTACAAGTAGTGTCTCTAAATCTTAAATGTAAATATTACTGCTGCCAATTCTAAATCGTGAGTAGGATAGTTTACTTCGTGAGGCTTAAGCTGTCGCGATGCATAAGCAACCACCCTACCCTCTTGCATCAACACACAGCCCAAACCCACATGTGATGCGTCACTGTACACGGTAAAATCCTTCCCGGACTCACTGAATTAATACAGGTGCCTCGGTCAGAACTTTCTTCAATTTCTCAAAAGCTTCCTGCTGCTTCTCGGTCCAAACAAATGATGCTCCTTTCCTTATAAGCTTTGTCAATAGTGCTGCCAACCAGAAAAACCTTCCACAAACCTTCTGTAGTACCCTGCCAAACCCAGGAAACTCTGAATTTTCGACATCGACCTAGGTGGCTTCTACTCCAGAAACGCTTCAATCTTTCGAGGGTCACCTTGATCCCCTCAGCAGAGACAACATGACCTAAGAAGGTTACCTCTCTCAACCAGAATTCACACTTACTGAATTTCGCATAAAGTTCCTTCTCCCTCAACACTTGCGCATACAATGCGTAGATGTTCAACATGCTTCTCTTCAGTTTCAGAATATACCAGAATATCTTCAATAAAAACGACTACGAATCGATCCAAAAATGGTTGGAATACACGATTCGTCAAGTCCATGAATACTGTAGGAGCGTTCGTCAGTCCAAATGGGATAACCAGAAACTCGTAATGACCATACCGGGTCCTGAATGCCGTCTTACGAATATCTACTTCCTTGACCCTTAACTGATGGTATCCAGATCGAAGATCGATCTTGGAGAATACCAAAGATCCTTTAAGTTGGTCAAACAAGTCGTTGATTCTTGGAAGAGGGTACTTATTCTTAACCGTCAGTTTGTTCCTATCCTTCTTTTTCACAAACAACACTGGTGCTCCCCACGGAGACACACTCGGCCTAATAAAGCCTCTATCCAACAACTCTTGAATCTGTGCTTTCAGTTCCACTAACTCCTTCGATGCCATCCTGTATGGTGCGATAGACACTGGTGCCATTCCAGGGAACAAGTCGATTCCAAACTCGACTTCTCGGTTCGGAGGCAATCCCGGAAGCTCCTCTGGTAAAACATTTTGGAATTCCTTAACAGTTCTAACCTTATCCACCGTTAGACCCTCAATCTCCGACTGACTTACAAATGCCAAGTAAGCCTCACAACCGTTACGAATCCACTTTTCGGCTCTCAACGCTGACACCACGTTGGAAAAATAATCCCTTCGCTCACCTATCACCATAACCTCCTCACCCTCCGCGGTCTTTAAGACCATTCGCTTAGCAGCACAATCTAGAGTTGCCCTATGCTTAACAAGCCAGTCTATTCCCAGAATGAGGTCGAATTCTCTGAACGGTAACTCCATCAAATCTCCAGAGAAAATCTTACTTTGAGTTTCTAAAGGCACGTCTCTATACAGTTTGTCTACCCTAACCGAGTGGCCCAAAGGACTTAGTACCGATACCCCACTCACAATCTCCTCAAAGTGCACACCCATCGACCCAGATATGGCACATGCAACAAACGAATGAGTAGATCCAATATCTATCAAAGCAGTGTACAGCATGCTAAAAATCAAGAATGTACCAGTTATGATGTCGGGTGCATCACCATCCTCTCGACGACGAGCTGCATAAACCAATGCTGGCTGACAAGCCTCAGTATTTTTGGCACCCTTGCCAGGTGCTCCTCGACCCCGACCATTTTCATTACCGCCCCTACCTTGTCCACGTCCTCTCGGTGGTTGTGGTCCACCTCTCACTGGTTGAGCAACCCTCTGTTCTGCAACTTGAACCTGCTCTGTTTTCTGAGGACAGTCCTTGACTTTATGCTCTATATATCCGCACAGGAAACAAGCACCAGAACATCTCCTATACTCTCCCAGATGTACCTTACCACAGTCTCCACAAAATTGCAGTCTAACAACATTCATCGAAACTACTCGAACTAGCTCTTCCACTCTTGCCCTTTTAACATTCCTATTTGCACCACCCGAAGGTCCTGAATCCCTATGAAAACGGTTTCGATCCTTCTCACGATTCTGTCTTTCAGAACGCTTCACCTCCTCAGCTATCTTAGCTTTCTCCACCAAAGTAGCAAAGTCACGCTCCCTCTGAGGAGCAATCAGCACCCTAAGTTCATCTCTAAGACCATCCTCAAAGCGCACACTGTCTTACCCCCTTGAACCAGATTCAGAAATTCTTTCCAACGAGCGTCCACATAACTCGCCCCAACATATTTTCCCTTGAAGGCCGTATTAAACAGCTCCCAAGTCACCCTCTCAGCTGGGGTCCCATCTCTCACAGTGAGCCACCACTGATAAGCCTCATCTAGTAGCAATGATATGGCTCCCTTCAGCTTCTGCTCTATAGAATAGTAAAAATCATCCATAATCTGTTCCGTGGCTTCTAACCAATATTCAGCCACATTCGGGGATACACCAGATACGCCCTTAAATATCTCCGCTCCATTAGCTTAGAGTCGCTCAGATATAGATCCTTGAATTCTGTTACCCGTACTTGCCCTGGAAACCCTTTCCAAAACACGAAGCATTGCCTGAGATAGAGCGTCATCCCCGGCACCTCGATCATGAGACTCCACTTCTGTTGCCGGTGGTACCGGTGCATCTGCCGCCGGCATATGTCCTGAAGACGAAGATCCAGCCCGTGCACTACCTCAGCCACGTCCACAGCCTCTTCCACGAGCTGCTCTCGTACTCATATCGTATTATCTATTTACGAATTTTATGCATCAATTAAATATTTCAGTGTTTATTACAAATGTTTTATGAACAAACAGTAATTCAGAGTTTATTTTTCGCGAAATCGTAGCCTAGCTATAGTCTCAGTCTACTTATCAAAATTCCTACAGTTTCAGTATCACCCTAACCGGAGTATCATAATAGGGTTTCAGTACAAGCATATAGCTGATAATTCAGAAATATTCAAAAAAATTCAGACTGATACTTACAGACTTGGGCCAGAGATTCGGTGTGGCACCTTCTCAGAATCCAAATTTTAGAAAATTGGATTTGTAATCTTTGAAATCATTTATTGTAGAAAGAAATTTAAAAAAAAATGAATTCCCCAAAGCGATTTTTGAAAATCTTTGTTTTATTTATTTATTTATTTTTAAAATTTCCAAAAACTTTTGTTTGTGTGTTTGTTTTTTTAGACCCAATCCACAGTCGAGTTGTTACAACCTAGCTCTGATACCACTAAATGTAACACCCCAAACTCGGCCCATACGTTACGGCCAAGTCTGACGTGTCATATTGACTTACGATTGATTGTGTTCTTTGTTTATGGTAATCAGGGTGATTTTGTAAAACAATGCTTAATTGTTGAGTAAGAAAAGAACACCGATTAATTAAGTCTTTAGGTTATCCATTTGTTACGCTCGTTGTATTTTGAAATCATTTATTAATTTTGAACAAAACCCACACAGCCTGAATCTAACAGTTTAAATCGAGTATAAGTAAAGCAATTAAGAAAACCATAAAATTTACGAGTGGCCTTATTACAACTTAAAAACCTTAAACAATTAAAGCAAGTAAAGGCTGGTCAAAACACCTGAAGAGAACTGAATTTGCAGAACATGTGGTCACTCCGAATCCCTAACAGTATCAAGTCCACTATGGTTGGGGATTTCCTGTATGGATGAAATTAAGGGTGTGAGTTTGGAAAACTCAATGTGTAAAATAACCCAACCATAGTCCAAATCAGTTCAAACCACAGAAACAGATTAAGTTGGGCCTTAGCCCTATACAAAATTTGGAATGAAGTCCATAGGCCCATAACAAGTACAGAACAGAAATATCATGTATGCAGAAAACCCAACCCATATCCATCCGTATACACCCCCGTACCAACCTTACACCATGTGGGGAGACAACTCGACCCACCCATCCGCTACACACCATAGAATTTGAAACATGGCTGCCAGAACAGATATTGTGACAGAGTCACCAGGGTTTCCCCATTCCTTTAGTATTTCTAATAAATAGAAGCAGATATAGTTAACCAAAGGCCTTTTGACTGTTATAGTTTCTCTCTTGGACTCTTCTCATGAATTGGATTCGAACCACCACAACCAAGAAGGCCCTACTTGACCAAGCAAATAGTAGATCGTGAGTTCTTAGGAACACACACACCTCTATTAGGGGATCGGCTCGAACGCTGAACTTACCACTTTGAGCCCCCGATAGAAGGTGGCAAAGCCACCATAACAGATATTTGTGGCATAGCCACCAAAACGCTTCCTCCATCAATATAACCCATATCCCATGCAACAGATATACATGTCATGGCATACAACATACAGAATCAGAATATCATGCATTCCAGTCAAAATTAACCTTAGGGGTATAATGGTAATTTTCATACTTTCGGGGTATTTTAGTAAATTTACTATTTTAGGGTTTTCATGCATATTACAGCCATTACCGTATTAATAGAAACACTTATCGAGCGTTTTTACCGAATTGGGCCCGTTGGCCCCTTAACCCGATTTCGGCCCATTAATCCAAAATATACCGAAGTGCACGAAATTGCACATTCTGCAAGCTTACCACTTGAGATTACCAGGATTAACAAACAACTACCTCACGAGCGCTCGCGCGCTCATAAGTCCACAAAATGCCGGCTCTTCGGCGTTTCAGCTTTTCGACTTTTGCCGATCTAGTCTATAAGTGGGTGTCGTTTACACACCTGATCTGTAACGATACGTTGGCGAGATCCATGCACGAGCTGCCTACAATCGAGTTACCAATACGTCAGACTACACATCAAAAACAAAATACGTACTAATCTCCTTACCATACTCGGCCAACAGTGCCTTAGTTCCTAAAGTTCTTACCTTTCTGCCGAAATATGGACTAGATCTAGATGTCCAACAGTGTTAGCCTTCAAAGCCCTTTGCTGAATGTCCCCTTTGTCCACTCTAGCGCACACAAAACCAAAAGAAAGAGGCCAATATGCCCTTAGTCCAAACATTAGCCACCCTTAAGGGGTTTCGGCTTTACCTTAAAGCATAAGTAACTAACGAAAGTTGTTCGAATACTTACCAATCGTTGTTCTACCCAAAAGATTGTTCCTATCTATGATTTTAATCCTGATCTACCGTGGTTACGAGAAGAAACAGGTTCAAGTAGCCAAATATTCGGCTTCCTATACCACAGGTATGAAGGTTTCGGCTTCTTAAAGAAAAAGGGAAAGAGGTTCGGCTATAGTAAGATTCGGCCTCCTAGATGTGAGGGGAATAAATGAAGAGAAGAAGAGAAGGAAAGGGATGGTAGATTCGGCTAATTGAGGAACAATGGAGAAAAGAAATTGTTGAAAGCGACAAAAGAGAGGGGAGTATAGGTTCGGCTATGGGGAAAAGGAAAAGATGGAAGAAAGAAAGGTGAGAAGGGAAAGTAGTATTCGGTTATGGCAAGGGAAAACGGTACAGAGAGTTATGAGGTGCTCCAAGTTTCGGATACTAGCAAAATGGAAGGGAAAAAAGAAAAACCCTAAGCACAATACCTTATTTCAACAAGCCAAAAGAAGACTAAACCGAAACCCTAAAGGAAAAGCTACAAAGAAACGGCACAAAACTTCCCTAATGCTAAAATTGCTACTTCAGAGACCTAGCCGAATTTGCCTATACTAGAGACCTTTCGCCAGCCAACTCTTGCTCCTTAAGAGTCCAACATTCGGCCAAAACCAAGCTCTTTGATCAGCTCCTAAATTTCCTCCCTTATCTCTCCCTTACTCAATCCCCTGAACAGCTCAAACTCCTCCTAACAGAGTCCCACCTATGTTCCAATACCTACCTCTCCTGTTCACAAAAATAAATACCCTAATTAACTTACCTTGCGACTTAAACGTTGACTCCTCCTAAACATCCACACGCCACTCCCCAAACACCTATGTGGCGTCACATGCCACCTTTCCACAGATCTTCTTGTGGTTTATTTTACCACCTTTCTTTTAAAAGCCCATAATGCCAGAACCCTCTCTCTCTAAAATTGAAAATTCTGAAATTGCCTCGAGTTAAATTTACTCTTAGGCCTTCCAAAGGCCCACTAACATACTCAGACCTACATTGTACAGTCAAAACATGGAAATTTTAAAATTCATCAAAAATCACAGAAATCCCAAAAATCTCAAAAATTGGGGCGTTACATAAGCCCATTAACTTTAACTAATACGTCCTCGAGGAGTACTTCGGGATGCACAATGGACCTGTCTGCCAACTGAATGGTAACACCTATCTTTTTCAAAAAACCCGCATTAAGTGATTCATAAATAGAATAAGGCATAACATTTATGGAGGCCCCTAAATCACACATGGCCTTTTTGATCTCTAAATGGCCTATTTTGCATGGTATAGCGAACATACCCCTATCTTTGCATTTTGCCGGCATTTTCCACTGTAGCATTGCGGATACATTCTCACCAACATTTACCTTTTCATTACCTGTTAGTTTTCGTTTGTTGGTACAAAGCTCTTTGGAGAACTTGGCATACCGCGGAATTCGTTTGATGGCATCCAACAGTGGTAGATTGATCTTGACATTTCTGAATGTTTCGAGGATCTCTTTGTCTTCCTTACTTTTTTGACACTGGTTTAATCGTCCTGGGAGTGGAGGCTGGATTTTCGGCAGTGGGGGTTTCACTTGGACCTGTTCATCTTTTTCGAGATTTTTTTGGGAGATTTCTTGGCCAAGATTCCTATCAGGAATTGGTTCCAGTACCATTCCACTTCGCAACGTCACTGAATTTGAGTGTTGTCTTGGATTAGGTTCTATTTGTGATGGCAGCTTCCCTTGAGAGTTCAATTTCTCAATTGATATGGTCAATTCCCTTATAGACGCTTCGATTTTCTGTTGAAAATCAAACATGTTAGCTGCTAATTTATTGACCAAAGTTTCTAGAGAATTACCTGAATCTCGTGGCTATTGTGGAACTTGGTTCTGGTATGGCTGGTTATATCATGGGTCGGCCCCATAACTTAAGTTAGGGTGATCCCTCCATCCTGGGTTGTAGGTATTAGCGTAAGGGTCATATCGCCTTTGTGGTGGCCCAGGAAAATTTCCCACAGCATCTAAATAAGTCATAGTATCATCATTCAAACTGGGACATGCATCAGTTGTATATTTAGGGGTAGCACATATTCCGCATAACCAGGCTATCTTTGCTTTTTCTGCAACAAGAGAATTCAAAATATTAGCAATTCTATCAACCTTATCTTCTAAGGTCGAATTACTTAGCTGGTGAACCCTTCTAGGGGGTTCAGGATTGACTCGAAACTGCTGAGTATTTGCAGCCATTGTGGAGATCAAGTCTCTTGCTTGTTGGGGAGTCATGTTGACCAACGCTCCTCCACTTGTGGCATCTACCATATTCATCTCCATGGGTTTTAGGCCTTCATAAAAGTACTGGAGCAAAGACTATTCCGTTATACCATGTTGTGGGCAACTTGCACACAACTTTTTAAATCACTCCCAATAGTCGTATAGAGACTCTGCGTCTTTTTGCCTTATTCCCATAATTTCTCTTCTTAACTCGGCTGCACGCGACGCTTGGAAAAACCTGTTGAGAAACAAACGAGACAATTCAGCCCAAGTCTTTACAAATCCAGGAGGTAAATAAAATAACCATTCCCTAGCAAAATCTGCTAAGGAAAAAGGAAAAACACGCAATTTAATTTGGTTCTCAGTTACCCCCTGAGGTTTCATACTAAGGTAAACCATATGAAATTCTTTCAAATGCTTGTGGGGATTTTCGCTCAGAACCCCAAAAAGTTGGCGATGTGGATCAAGCTCGACTTTAATTCAAAATCGTATCCATAGTAGGATACGTGATGCATAGTGGCGGTTGTTCCGCGTCGGTAGCTTGACCGATTGTTGATTGTTTGAGCCATAGGTTGAGGTGCTAAATTAGGGTTTTCACAAACCTAGCGTTAAACACTTCTTCCGGGAATCAACTTCTACTTTTTCGCCTTTAAAAGTTTGAGTAGGGTTTTCGTTAACCCTAGACTCTGCTTCGTCGTCGATTCTGATTTCTGGCGGTGGATTACTTTGAGTCCCAACCACCGCTGACTGCTTTTTTCTTAGCTTTGTTTCCTTGCGATTAGCTCTCGCAGTCTTTTCAATCTCCGAATCAAATGCAAGAGTTCCTGGAGCAGATCTGGTCATAAGAAACAAAAAAAACAAGATTAGTACGTTATCGATCCCCGGCAACGGCGCCAAAATTTGATGTGTCGTTGAGAGCACCAAAAATATCCTATTCCTTGTAAAATAATAAAAATAACAATAAAGGGGAAGTAGGGTCGAATCCTCAGGGACCGAATTGTACGAATGCTCGTTTCATGAAATCTTGGACAATTTCTTGGCCAAGAAACTTGCGTTCCCGAAAAAATAAAAAAATAGAATTAAGAATTTCGATTTGGAAAAATAAAAATAGAATTTAAAGTAAATTGAAATTTCGAAAGTAAATAAATGACGGAAATTGAGAGGGAGAATATATAAAAATAATAAAGAGAGTTAAAAGAAAAGAAATTCTTATTGGTAGATTCCAAATTTCCAGGTTGTCTCATTCCGCTTGGGTTCAATCCTCGGCTTTTAAATAACCCTTATCAACTCAAATAAGCCAGTTATAGTGGAAGAGGACGCCTACGACCACCAGCTCCAAAGATTAGACTTACGATTTTTAGGGAACTTGACTCTAGCCAGTAATCTATGCTAGATCAATGCTTTTCAATGGCGAATCCCATGCCATTTTCTCTTTTTGGCTCACCAACCTCTGACGCAGTAAGTTAACGAACCGACTGTGTAATCCTTCCAAAACATACAAAACGGCTACCTTTGCATATGTTGAAAAGCTTACTTCTTAAGGGCCATGGACGGAAGCGTCAGCCCGTAGTGCGGAGAAACGATGAATACTTGGCGAGAAGGCTAAGTACGGATTCTAGGCCTCAAGAACCCTTTTTGGGGAATATTGACAACTTTGGGCTAGATAGGTTTTAGTGGCTCATGATAATGGTGGAAAAGAAAATAAATATAAAAATGGAAAAGAGAATTTTATTGAAAGAAATATGAAGAAACAAAAGCCTAGACTTTCAGGGGGAGAGTGTTTTCAGAAAAAGATGAACACCAAATAGAGTCACTTCACCCCCTATTTATAGTGCTAGGGAGATAGTCTAATTTAACTTAAATTCTAAAAAGATAAATACATTTAATTAAAGATAAATAAAGATAATTAAAATAAAAACCTAAAATTAAATAATCCTAATAATTATCTTAATATTAATTATCCTAATATAAATAAAATGGGGTCTTATAGGATAAAATCTCTTCTTTTTGCGTTTTTATTCCTTGTGTCTTTCATGCTCGCACTTTTGGCACAATCTTTTTCCTGTGTCGCATGTCAGCCCATTGTGTCTCCAAATTCTCACTTTTGTCCCTTAATTTTGCTTTTGTCTCCAAATTAGTCCTTAAAAGATAAAAAGACATAAATAGCTCAAATTAGTAGGATCAAACTCAGAATAAACACATGATTAATACATAAAAATACGTTATTCTAGAGCATTATCACATGCCATTCAACTTTGCTCATTTGTAAACATATCAATCTCATAATTGTATACAATTTAGCCTGACATAGCATTTTATAATATTAAGATGAATTCAACATACAACAGATGAATTCAACATACAACAGAGCACTATAGCATTATAACATGTAACATATTATTCAATATTTTACCTTTAGTATAATTTGTTCATCATATAACCAATTGAGCGTGTGACTCGTATCATTTCACTATCATTTCTCTTTTTCATTATTCCAATAGCCTAATGAACTATAATAAATAAATTCGGATACATGAGTAACTACACCACACCAAAATGCTCGTAAGAGCTCAAACTACAACACACCATGGCACTGAAGTACAAAGCCTATAGCCGTCATGTAATCAGTATCAATATATCCCTCCACCACACCAGTATAACTTAGTAATCCACAAAAAATGTTGGATTCTGGTATAATCAGTAATATCTCTGTACCATCGTATATATCTCGAATAGTGCACAAATAACCCTATTGGCATGCCAATTGTATCCTATCCTTTAATACATTCACTCAGGCATTTTTACCATATACAGTTCATTACAATTCGAACAACCATATACACACTTTTCACATTTCAAATTGCAATCCATTTACAATTTAAACCTTGTAACATCATCATCATAAACATACTATCCAATCACATAAAAATGTCAGTTTCATTCGATATAATGTATTTATCCATATTGGCCATTTAATTTATATTTTACGATTTAATCCATTTGATGCCAAACGAAAATAATTACATAATAATTCAAACTATAAGTAAAACAATACAATACAAACATATTATGAATTAATAAAGTAAGTCTCATATGAACTTACCTAACCAAAACAACCACAAACACGACTTCTAGGACTAATCCAGATTTTTTTTTCCTTTTTTTGCGTTTATCTATCGATTGGTTCAATTCTCGATCTATAATATAGTTCAATTCAATTTATCAATTCCTAACATCTTATACCATCCTATTATAAGCATATGTCAATTTAATTTTATTATTCGAATATCCCTTAAACTTTTTAATTTATTCAATTTAGTCCATCAAACCAATATTGTTATAACTTTCACAATTGAACTTCATTTTTCATTTCAA
Source organism: Gossypium longicalyx (assembly GCA_025698465.1). Classification (NCBI taxonomy): domain Eukaryota; kingdom Viridiplantae; phylum Streptophyta; class Magnoliopsida; order Malvales; family Malvaceae; genus Gossypium; species Gossypium longicalyx. The sequence goes on from CM047002.1 coordinate 83,251,687, forward strand.
TCTTAATTATGTTCTTCTACAACCCTCTAAAACCTAAATTTATAGAAATCTCATGACAATTTTATCAATTGTTCATTTTAGTCGATATATGCAAAACTAACAAAATTTACTTAACAAATTGTTCTTTAATCATATCTAACCTTATAATCAAAATATTAAACATAAAAAACTTCAATTTTCATTAATGGTAAGTTTAGAAATTTTTAACAGTTTTGAAAATGGATATACGGGTTAGCTGAATTTTTTCTAAAAATGGGTAAAAAAATAAAATGTACTAAAAATGGGTAAAGAATTCACTTACATGCATGAAATTTTTTTTTTGATCAAAAGCTCCTAGATGTTCTTCAGTGGTTTTTGGGTTTGGCTATAAGATAAAATGAAGATGATGATGGGTTTTAAATTATTTTGATGTTTAATTAACTTTTAACTTTAATTTAATATAATTTTATCATATAATTTTAAGTAAAATAAAACCTTAACCATCCATACCAATCTATTATGGTATAAATACCATATAAGTCCTCCCACTTTTACTAAATAAACCTTTTAATTAATAAAATTCAATAGCGATCACGTTTTACGTCTTTTACGATTTAGTCCTTTTTCTTAATTAATTATTTAATCGCTAAAATTTTTGGACCAAAATTTAATTCACCTATATAACAGCTCCGTAAATATTTAATAAAGATATTGACAGGCTTGATTTACAAAAATGAGATCTTGAGACTTCAATTTCCAAAACCACTTAACTTTTGGTACGCACTACTTGTACCTTGACTAAATGACCCATTAGTAAAATCTATTAAATAATGATTCAATATTATACTATATTTAACTAAAAAAAATTAATTAAATATATCTATGAACTCTCTCGTCAAAATTGTGGTCCCGAAATCACTTTTTCCAAATAAATGTGCAATTTCTAAATATTGCAATTCCTTTATTCCTTTATTAAAAGTCACGATCAAACCATCTTTATATAAACATGCAATAGATATTAAGTTTCTTTTGAAACTTTGTACATAAATAACATCTTTCAAAATAATCTTCCTAAAGTGAACAAAATAAATATGTACATTTCCCACTGCTTCACTTGCCACAGTTGTCCCGTTTTCGTCCTCAACAATAAATTCTTATCTCTAAGATCTTCCGTCTCCTCGAACCTTTGTAGGGAAACAAAAACATGATTAGTTGCTCTTGAATCAATGACCCAGTGATTTATCGAACCCTCCACTAAACAAGATCCTATCATAAAGAGTTCCATACCTTTGCTTTTGGTGACTAGGTATAGGGTGAGCAAAATTCGATTCAGTTTAAAAAACTTGATAAAAAATTTAAATTTTAAATTAACTAGTTTGAGTTATTCGGATCAACTCAAATAAAAAATATAATTTTCCAGTTTAATCGAATATAAATTACACAATTCGAGTTATCCGAAAATCCGAATAAGAAAAGGTAAAACTACGTTGTTTTGATAAATTTTTACCTTTTCTAAAGTTAAAAGTAAAAACTATTAAGTTAAAAGAAAAAACTACGTCTTTTTGGTAAATGTTTAGCCATTAAGTTAAAGGCAAAATCATTATATTGTTTATGTAGTTAAATAATCCTATATTTCATCTACTAGTTAAATAATTGGTTCATGTAAATACAACATTGAGTATAAATAATAGGATTTGTTAATTCAACTTGGCTTGACTCAAAATTTTTTGGCTCGACTCGATTTGATTCGAAAAAATTCAAATTGAGTTTGGTTGGTAAAATAGGATTCGTCAACTCGACTAACTCAAAATTTTTTGACTCGATTTGATTGAGTACTAACCCCTAACTAGGTATTCTTACCACTCCCTACAATTTTGTAACAGACCGTTTTCAGTGAAATTGGAACAGTGGTTTTGGGACCACAAATCTGATGTGTGAATAATCATTTTATTATTATTTTAATGTCTACAGCACGTTAGTAGTGTTGTATAAAAATTTCGTTAAGAAATTTTATCATTTGCATGCTTAATTTGATAAAAAAGATTATATTGAAAAAGGTGCAAAACTTGAGTTTTATATGCTAAGGGTCTAATAGCTATGATATTAAATTATTGGAGGGTTTATGAGGTAATTAGACCATTTAAAATTTGAGTGGACATTTATGGGCATTATACATGTGTTTTCAAAGGTTAAGTAAAAGGTTAGATAAGTAATTAAATAATTATGTCTAAATTAAAATGTGTATAATGGTTGTATCATCTTCAACCTTGTGATGTTTGACCGAAAATTAGAAGAAGAGAAGGCATTTTTAGAGTTCTTTCATTCAGCCATTGCTTCCTTGTGCATGTAAGTGTGTTTTTATCCCGCTTTTAATGATTTCTATGTTTTTGAAGTCGTTGTAGCTTAATATAGCTAGCCCAAAGACTAATTTAAAAAAATGTTAAAAGATTTAAGTTTTACCATGAATGAATCCATGTTGTTTGTGAAGTTTGATGGTAGAAAATGAACTCTTGTTGTTAGATAAACAACTTTTGTTAAGTGATTTTTGATAAATTTGTCAATTAGGGATTTAATTGTAAAATGAGAATTATTTATGGTGTAATTTTTGAAATTATGAAATGTGTGGGTTGCTATGAACTAGTATGAAATTCAACTAGGCTTGGGTAGAGGTGAAATTGCATGAATTTCATTTTACGAGCTTAAGGACTAAATTGTAAAGAAATCAAAACATTAAGGGCAAAAGTGTAATTTTGAAAAAATATGAATTTGGATTGAATTGAATAGAATTACTATTAAATTGATTGAATTTATTTATTTAGATCAAGATAGACCTCATACGGCTTTAGATCGAGGCAAAGAAAAGGCTTTGGATTAATCGACTTCATTTCTACATTTTATCGTCAACGTAAGTTCGTACATTTAAATAGAATTTTAAATTATGTTTTAAATGCTATTACTTTATAATATTAAATTGTGTCTCGATGGAAAAATCCCATGGCGTATCGACGATTATCGAACTATGAAAAGGGATAGCTTTGGTTATGAAATTATGAAAAGGGATAGCTTTGGTTGTCAAATTATGAAAAGGGATAGCTTTGGCTGTCGAATTATGAACATGGATAGCTTCGGCTATCAAATTATGAAAAAGGATGGCGACAACCATCAACAACGAAAAGGGATGGTGATGACCATCGAACTATGAAAAGGGATAGCTTCGGCTATCAAATTATGAAAAGGGATGGTGACGATCATCAACTACGAAAAGGGATGGTGATGACCATCAAAATATGAAAAGGGATAGCTTCGACTATCGAACTATGGAAATGGATGGTGACAACCATTGTGTTTTTACTTGGTGTGAGCTTTAGTAAGAATTTTCGATGTAATTTACCTTATTATTATGGAAGGTAAGAAATATGTGATTTCATGACATTGAAAAGTATGAATCCATATGATTTAAGCTTATGAAACATTTATTCTTATGTTGAATGGATACATTTGTGTTTTACGATTATGCAATGTATTGACAAGCATAGAATATATATTACTAACTTTCTAAGCATAACATGCTTACCTTATGTTCATTTTTCTTTTTTTTTTTGTGGTTAATCAGAAGCTTGTTCAGTTTGGAAAGTTGTCGAAGATTTATCACACTATCCATCGACTATATCAATAGATTTTGACATTTTTAAGTCTTGGTTATAATGGCATGTATAGATATTTTGTTTTTGGATGAAATGGCCAATAGATTTGGTTTGTAAATATAGTATCCTTGGTGAAAGGTTTTTGTTATGTTGGCAATTAAAAATGGTTTTATGATTGTTAACATTTTGACATTTTGGTACTTGATTGGTGTGCGTTGAAATGGTCAATTGAATACATATTATGAATGGCCATTTTGGTATGTTTAAATATGGCAAATGTAGTATGAAACGATATGGAATTTAGGTTGTAAATATTAAGTTGAAAATGACCAAATTATGATTGTACTTGGATATGTCAAATGTCATGTAAATTCAAGTGCTATCGGGAATATTGGTTGTATGAATTGGTGTCATATTGTTTTAGCTTTATTATGCACATTTTAGGTACATTTTGGAGGCTTGAATTGGGTGCATTTGAGTTGCATGAGTGTGCACAACTTGGGTGAAAGAAATGGATTGAAAATGCCTATTTCTTGTCCGCACGACCTAAGAAACGAGTGTGTGTCTCAGCCATGTGTGACACACAGCCATGCCATACGGATGTGTTTCCCCTGTAACTTACAAAGGGTCGCAAGTCAGGTTGTTACACGGCCTAGGACATGGCCTAACACATGGGCATGTGAGGCCATTTTGAAGGGTACACGGCCTGGCACATGGGTGTGTGGCTAGGCTGTGTGACCCAAGTTAGAGAGTTACACGAGCACGGACATGGGCTGAGACATGATTATGTGTCCCTACTTTGAATGTCCACATGGCCTGAGACATGGGCGTGTCACACGGCCATGTGACCCTCACAATATGAAAAAAAATAACTTTTTCCTAAAAATCCTTTATATTTTTTATTTAGTCCCGATTCGTTTCTTAAGTGTTTTTAAGGCCTTAGGGGCTCGTATAAGGGACAAGATGCATGTATTTAAATGGATCATAATATGATTTATGAAATGTTTAGAATTGAATGTTTAAAGTTTTAAATTTTTTGGTAATACTCCGTAACTTATTCCGGTGACAGATACGAGTTAGGGGTGTTACACTTGCCCTTTCTTACTGAAGAAGAAGTATTTAGACTTAGATAAGTCTTTAGGATTCTTGGTTGTTTTCTTTTCCACTTGTGGTGGCCCAAAGAGCTTAGCCTTACCTTTCTTAGTGCATTTTCCTTTCCCTTTTGAGGAAGAAGCGACGACTATGATTGCTTCTGCTCTTCGAACCAGCTGACCGCCATTCAACAACAACTCATGAAATAGGATTGTAAATCCTTCATGAGTTGTGTAAGCGTCATGTTTTTGTTGCCAAGGTTATATGTGGCCTGAAAGTCAGCAAAATCCTTAGACAAGCTCTTGAACACCATATCAATTTGAGTGTTCTGGTCCAGATTGGCCTCATTGCCCATAGCCTCGGAAAATTATCATGTAAGAGTAATCATATGGTCTTTGATCAGAGTGCCAGGTTTTTGTGCATTGATCAAGTTAGTTATAGCTGACTGTCGAGCCAAGACAGCTTGGCCTCCAAACATGTCTTCTAGCTTATCCAGAATCACTTTGGCAATCTTACAGCTCTCCAGTTGCTTGTATAAGGTGTTGGTCATGCTTTTCAGCGTATAGCAACGAGTTATCTCATTAGACTCCCTCAACATTTTCTAGCCTCAGCTTGAGTGGCCTGTGAAAACTTATTATTAAAAATTATTTTAAGTTTATCATAACTCAGTACAATCATCAAGTTCATTTTCCATTCCTGATAGTTATTTTCATTCAGTTTGTTTTCAGCGAGTATGTTCAATAAGGGAGTTAGTGCCATTTTAGAACTAAAAATAAAAACATTCATATATTAATATATTTGTATTAAACAAAATTTTGAAAATGTTTTGCAACATAACGATATGCATGTGTCTTACATTAAACCTTGAAAACATTGTAAGCCGTTGCAAAGATAATTTCTACACCCATTGAATCAAGCTACCTTGGGGTGATCACGATGAACTAGTAAGAACATGAATTTCTATGCAATTAGTACATGAACCTAATTCCTTAGGCATTCACATGCCAATAATCATGTAATTTTTAGCCATCATTCTAACTTAAGCATAGCTCCTTGGGGAGTTACTTAACTGGATGATCTTGAGTGTATAACTATCAACTTAACACCTATCTCATCATGCACCATAAATGAGTCATCTTGAGGCAATCTCATCGAGTAGCATACTGTGACTAGTTGTCCTCTTTGAAGACATTTTTTTTTTTGATGTATCACATGATAATACCTACCACAAAGGCCGGTCCAACTATCATACAATCATAAGAAAATTCTACTTACTTTTAGGAGATCTCCTTAGTGAGATCCACATAACAACGTCTACCTTAGGGCAGGTCCATTTCATGCCATCACAAAGACCATTGATGGAAGTCATAAGTCTTTTTTGGGGACCTTCTCCCACTCAATATTTTAAAAACATGCAAGGTTTTTGATTTCTGGTTTCAATCATGAATGACCAATATATGGATGATAAGTGCATGTGGCATTCTTCCCTAACTTATGTGGCATGCTTATCTCATATATGCATTAACATACATTTGTAGTCATATAAATATCATCATGTTTATCTCATAAATATAAAAAAATAAAATTTAAATGACTGTCCAGCCAAAGCTTCTATGATTCCATCCTAGAAAAATAGTAAAATTATAAAATTACAAAATTCACCCAAAGCATACTTTGGGTCTCCAATATTTGTCACCACGGTCTTTTGTTGTGGTACCGATTCACATTTCCATCGTCATCGTCTTTTTTTCGTCGTTTTCATGTCACCACCACTGCCGTCCCTGTCAAACCATCACCAACCACCATTTTCGAAGCACCGTCGGCTCCACTGGGTTGGGTTTTCGTCATCTTATTTTTTGGGTTTTGTTGGGAAAAAATTTACAAAAATTCCTATTTTCGTTTCCTACTCATATTTTATTCTAAATAAAAAATAATAAAATAAAACCCTACGTGGATATGATAGTCCATGATCTAAAATATACATGTTTGAAAAAGAAATTAAATTACAAATAAATTTCTAAAAATCACAACTTTTACAAAATGACTTTATCACCTATAACAATAAAATTATTACATACATTCATTCACATAGATTCCTCTAAACATATGGATAATTACAAGAATGTCACATCTTATCAAATATTATTCAAACAAAATGAAGAGAGAGATTTAGTCTCGATTTACATTATAAACATAGTACAACCTGGCTCTGATACTAATTGTTGGAAAAAAATTGATTTGAAAATAGTTTTCTTGCACTGCAAAAAATAAAAAAATTGAAAACTGACTTGGTTTGTGATATTTATAGCAATAAAACATAGACCGAAATCATACTTGGTTTGTGATAAATAGAAAAAAATTTATTTTCTTTTTGAGGTGAAAACAAAAATTCTCCTTTAATAAAAACTAATAAAATTGTTATTCTAGTAAAATATATTTAATAGTTGAGAACAATTTCTCTCTATTTTTAGCAAAGTTACAATCGTTGAAAATTGTGTCAATAACTCTATTGATAGGGAGAAAAGGTAGAACCCTTGTTGAATTGTAGAGATTTATTTCAAATAGAAAAATAACTTCCTAGTCCAACTAGGAGAGAGAGAAGGGCTAATAGGATGTGGTTCCCCTCATATGTATTATGATGGGGATACAAGCCTCTCATTGTATTGGGTCTAATAATATGTGTTTTTTGGACTTTTAACCCATAACTTTATAATTTAATCTAACCCAATACATATTTTTCTATTTTCCAAAGTAAACATTAATTTTAAAAATAAATTATTTTTTCATCTCGATTTTACCTCTAGTATCAAGAAAATATATTCAATATTTCACAACTCAACTTGTTCACTATGAGTGAATGATTTATTTTCATTTTCAAACTTTAAAACTACTCAAAAACATAAAATCATTCTTTTGATCATTTCTGAGTAATTCATTTTGTTTATTTTTTATTCAACACGCAATTCATTTTTGGTTTCAACGAGCTAGTGGAGGGACTGATTGGACATATGTAATTAAGGCTCAAATAATTTATAATTAGTTCTGGCTTTTCGCTTATTAATTATAAACTCATTTAGTCACAAAGTTATTCTACTATAGTATTGTGACTGAGCTCTCCTTAACGGCATACCATTTCGAAAGCATCTACTCAGTGCTCGTCCAATGACTTTATCATTAGTGTGTTACCCTCATAATATATCTTTGATCTCTTTGGGATAATATTCGTTCTCCCAATATGATCCTATTTTATCTCATGGTAACCATTACATTTTCTTTCATGAAAAATCAATCACCATCATAAAGTGATCAAGTCATCCATCACAAAGACGGATAACCCGTGGCCATGTTTACTTTTCATCAACCATGTAATGCCAATGAAAATATATCATTTACCCATGTTTTGGGTAAAATGTGAAACTTTAGGAAATTTTTGTAAAATAAAATAGAAATGATATATTATTATAATAAGCTGTTAAAAGATGTTTAAAATTGATCAATTAAAATGAATTATTATAGATTGAGATTCAGATCAGTCGGTTGATAATCGAGAAATAGGAGAAACTACAGATTAGTCCTCATATTCTCGTTGGTTGTTGTTTTAAATAGGTAAGTTTGTATGGGTTTACTTTATTAATTCTTGATATGTTTGTATTATTGTCATTTTGTTAGTTAGAAATGTTACATATATATATATATATATAAAGTTTATGGCATCAAATAGATTAAATCGTATAATATGAAATATATGATAAATAGGAATAGATGTGCAATATTGAATGAACGTGAAATTGCTATATAATTGGATGATGTGTAATTGATGATATCATACGATTTAAAATATACTTGAATTTCTTTTTATTTTTAAATAAGAAAAACATGTATACGGTTGTAGAGATTGAGTAGGTACAAATACGATATTAGTGTTGTGCGAATATGAAACAACTATATGATATGATTATATGTATGGAATGATGTTACAATGATTAAAATGTTATTAACATAGTGTTAAGGCTCGTGTGAACTTAGTGGAAAACAAGGATACACATGACATGTCATTTGGGTTTATATTCAGCAGGTACTATGTACTGGTGTTGGCTATGTACCATTTATATTCAACAGGTACAATGTGTTGATATTGGCTATTACGCCATTTTTATATAGTAGATACTTTGTACCGGTGATGGATACCTTACCAATGGTTGAGATCTAGCATGTGTTATGGATTCTCAACAACTCGTGTGAACAACATCGAGTACAAGTTAATGTCCCAATTTACACCTTGTGTGAGCAATGTTATCCTGTGTATCCAAAGTAAATTTACTATAGTTCTCCAGGTGTAAAGAATAATTAAATGAATACGATATGAATAGAAAGATTAAATGTGAAATAAGTTGTTATATGTATGAGTTGAGTTTGTTTAAAAAGATAGAACGTGTATTAAATTATTATATTGTCAAATGAGTATGGTCAGTATGTGATATGAATATGAACTTAAATATATACATTTATTAATTGAGTATGAATTGGATTTCATATGTTATGCTTGTAACAGCCCGTTTTCAGTGAAATCGGAACAGTGGTTTCGGGACCACAAATCCGAAGTCAAAAAATTTATTTTATTATTATTTTTCCTATAGCATGATAGTAATATCGTATTAACGAAATTTTACTATTTACATGCTCAATTTGATAAAAAGGACTAAATCGCGTAAAGTGTAAAAGTTGAGTTCTAGCAGCTAAAAGTATTAAATAACTATAGAACTTTAAAGTAAGAGTCCTTATATGGTAATTAGACCATAAATAGTGATAGTGGATATACATGGCTTGAAATTTGTGTAATTTTTAAAGTTTTTAAAGGTTAAATAAGTAAATTAATTAATAATGACAAAATAACTTAAGCAAAATTTTATCCATCTTCTTCATTTTGAGTTTTCAACCGGTTTTGCTAAGGAAGCCATAGCTAGGGTTCAGCCAAGCTTCATTTGGTCTTATGTAAGTGATTTTTGTCCTGTTTTTAATGATTTCTACTTTTTTAGGATTATTGTAGCTTAACCTAGGTAGTCCGGGGACTAATTTGTGAAACTGTTAAACTATTAGGGTTTTACCATTGATGCATGTACATGATTTTTGAAGTTTGATGTTAGAAAATGGATGGTTGTTGTTAGATAAACAGCTTTTGTAAAGGAATTTTTGGTGAAATTGTCAAATAGGGACTAAATTAAAAAATAGAAATTATACATGGTGAAATTGTAAAATAAATGAAATATAGGGCATGCTAGGGACCTAGTTGATATTCGGCCATAGTGGGTTGTGGTGAAATTTCATAAATTTCCATTTTTATGAGCTAGGGACTAAATTGCAAAGAAATTAAAAGTATAGGGGCAAAAGAGTAATTTTCCCAAAATATGATTTTAGGCTAAGTTGAATGAGTTATTTATTAAATTGAGTTAAACTTATCTATATAAATCAAGACTGACCTCGTACGATGTTAGATCGGGGCAAAGAGAAAATCTCTTATTAATCGCCTTCGTATATACGTATACTCATCGAGGTAAGTTCATGTAATTAAATTGTGCTTATATGTTTTTAATTGAATTATACATGTGTTGTGAAATGTCATACATATATACCGATTGAATATCCAACGATGTACGAAAATTACTGCTTCCCATTTGAACCTTAGGAATACTTAGGATACAAATGACATGTCATTAAGTTTTACATGATTTGGGTGCTGGTACTGAACGTCCTAGCGGTGGCTGAGGTCTAGCGTGTGTTGTGAATTCTTTACAGCTCGTGTGAGCAGCATCGTGTAGCTACATTCTGACCCACAGCTCGTGAGAGCATACTGATTCACAGCTCGTGTGAGCATACATGTACAAGATTTGATGGATTATAGTTATATGATTTAGCACACTATGTGTGAGCTATCCTGGGTATCCGCAGGTATTCTAAATAGTTCAATTGGCATTATTCTGGTATGAAATGGTAAGGGTTCATTACGGACTAATACAGGAATACATATGAATTATATGGAAATGTTGTTACATGGTATTTGGGAATGGAAATGGATAATACATGTATATAAAACATAACTATATGATGTGCTCACCCATGTTTACTTGGTTTATACATGTGTTTACATGGCTAACTTGTTTGATGTATATGCATAGGCTTTGGCCAAAATATGGTTGGAATATACTATATTACTTACCTAATTTGTGATTAAATGGTAAGTTATGTTCTATGATATACAAACTTACTAAGCATTAAATGGTTACTTTGTTTTATTTTTAGCGTTTTATAGTGAATCAAAAGCTCGTTCGAGTTGGAAGCTTCTCGGAGCTATATCACACCATCCATCGACCCTTTTGGTACTTTCAGTTGTTTAATTTTGGTTATAATGACATGTATAGATATTTTGGCTAATGTTGGCTTATATGTTTTGTTGTATATATGGCCATTTGGTTTGGATTGTGTTTGACATATTTTGGTATGTATATAAGTAGCATCGACATGGCTGATGTGTAGCTTGTTTTGTGTTCGAAGAATGAAAGGTAAAATGATAGTTACATGTGTTTTATGATATGATGAATTTGTGGTGAATTGACACTATAGTATACATGACTTATATGGTAACTTGGTGCTAGTTTAGAATGACATATTTGGTACCAATTAAGAAGTTTGATATGTAAACTAAATGGCATGAATTGATGTAAATACGCTTAGTAGTTAGTTGATTATTTGGCCAAATAAAGTACATGTTTATATATGGTTTAATGTAGTCATTTGAGGTGCCTAAGTTGTATGATGTTGTACCATGTGTATATGACTTGTTTATGCTTGATTTGGATGCCTTGTTATGGCTTGTAAGTATGTGCAATGTTGAGTGTAGGTATATGCAAAATTGGGTGAGAAAAATGGCTTGTAAAATTGCCTATTTTTTTCCACATGAGCAGAGAGACGGGCGTGTGTCTCAATTGTGTGTGACACACCGCCAGGTGACACAGCTGTGTGTCCCTTATAGCTTTCAAAGGGTTGCAAGTCAGGCTGTTGCACGGCTTAGCAAGCGGCCTGGCACATGGGCATATGAGGTTATTTTGAAGGGTACATGGCCTGGCACACAGGCGTATGGCTTGGCCGTGTGACCCAAGTCAATGAGTTGCACAGGCACAGACACGAGATGGGACATGACTGTGTGTCCCTACTTCGAATGTTAACACGGCCTGGTCCCCTACAGTGTTGAAAATTTTCTTTGTTTCTTGAAAAATTCTATGAGTTTTTTATTTAGTCTCGACTTGTTTCTAACGCATGATAGGGCCTCAAGGGCTCGTATAAGAGATAATATGTATGATTCGACTTGGTTTTAATATGTTTATTGATATGATATGAAATGTTTGAAATTTCTATCCGTTTGAATTGTAAACTTGATAATACTCTGTAACTCAGTTCCGACGACGGATACGGGTTAGTGGTGTTACAATGCTGAGTTGTACAGCTAATGTTTTATGATAATGAATTGATAGTTTACTCATATATATAAGTACAACATTTCAGAGCATTATCAGAGTTTATATTCATTTGAATGGTGATATTTGGATCTAACTTGTGCTAGCATCTTGGAGATTTCATGGTTTGAAGTTAAAGGTACATATGTATGCATAATGGTCAATGTTGGATATTTGAATGTTTTGTTTGAATAGTGTGAAAAACTAGTAAAGTTTTATGTAATCTTTGTGTTTGTGGTGCCAATTGTGGCATATTGGTTGAATGCATAATTGGACATGTTTTGGAATGTTTTGTGTAGGTTTGAATGGTCTTATATATATCATTTGAGCCTTTGGTTGTCTTGAAATAAAATAGGCACATAATGACATGCTTTGTACCACACAATTTTTTCACATGGTTGTGTGTCACACATGGTCTAGTGACACAACCATGTGTCTACTAGTTAATAAGATGAATTAGAACCACTCAGTTCCTAATAGTCTCATAGGCTGGCCATACGCCTGTGTAAGTAATGTAGATTTGCTCATTTAGGTTTCACACGATCTCAATTTGTCACACGGCCTAGCCACACGGCTGTGTGACTTTTGATGCAATTTGCAATTTGGTCCATACGGCTTTAGAGAGTTACATGGTCTGGACACATGATCGTGCGACCCCTGTTTTGCATAATTGATCCTGTAATTTTGAAAATGTTGTAACTTAGTCCTATTTAAATTCTAGGTTGATACTAAAGCATATGTAAGATTGTATAAGGCCTAGCCAAAAATTTTATATTTGGTGATTATGCATTGAATTGATTATCATTGTATGATTCATGTTTAACGTGAATGTCAATTGTGTATTTATGAAGAAATCCATGTTGATTTGAAATAATCGATGTAAATTGAATGTGTTTTGTTTCAGCTTTAACTGTAGCACTTCGTAGCTCAGGTCTAACGATTGGACCGGGTAAGAGTTGTTACAATTATTTAAGCCAATTTATCACCTCAATGCTTATGAAGCACAATAAAACCTCGTATTCATATTAATTTATACTTACATTTTCATTAAACAATTTCTTTGACTTATGTACATTAACATTTAATTCTTATATTGACATTGAACCATTTAACTTCTAAATATAATCAATTTTAACATAAACAAAGTAAAAATGGCATCTTGAATGCTTACCTTTCTTTGAATGAGAAAAGCCACCAAAATCCTCTACTTTACTAGTCCAAGACCTCTCTTTTCTTACTATAAACTCCAATACTCATTTATCAACTATTTTCTTCAAAATGCGTAACACATAAAATACAAAAATTATGCTCATGAAGAATTCATGCTTAGTAACCTTAGATAATCATGGTAAAGACAACAAAATACTGTTTCTTACCTTTGTTCTTCACTTTCTAACTCTAATTTAAGCTTTCACTCTCTAGCTCATGAAAGCTTTTGCTTCCAATGATGAAGGTAGTGAAAGAATCAAGCCTAAAAAAGGTTTTATACAAGATCTTAATAAGAAAACAACTTGGATAGTGAAAAAATCTTAGTGAGAGGTAAGAAAAGATGAGAAAACTCAAAGAGAAAAACTTTCTCTTCTTCCATGGAGGGGGATGACACTAAAAGGGGAAAAGATGAAGGCTATTCATCTATTTTTAAAAAGGGGAAAAGATGAAGGCTGTTCATCTATTCTTTCTTCTTTTACCAAAAAGCTAGTCAAAGTCAACACAAAATTTAAATGAACAACTCGCATTTTTTCATACCTTAAAAATTCCAAATCTATGGCCATTAATAAACCTCATCTCTACACATATAAAAAAAATTCTATAATTTTCAATATAATACTTATGAGAAGTCTCAAAATATCTTTTAATGGAGAATTTGCATTTTTTAGTCTTTTTCTTTCATCACTTTACTTAAAGCCACATAACATTATAAAGGTCTATAATACTATCCAACCATGCAAGAATTACATTATCTCTTGTGCGGATTTGAAAAGAAAAGACATTAAATTTGAGATTGGCGATAATGTATTTTTAAAAGTATCACTGTGGAAGAAAGTACTTCGATTTGGTCGTAAAGGCAAATTGAGTCCAAGGCTCATTGGACCGTATGAGATTATCGAGCGTATTGGGCCGGTTGCTTATCGATTATTGTTGCCACCAGAGCTAGAAAAGATTCATAATGTGTTTCATATATCAATGCTTCGACGATACAGATCAGATCCCTCACATGTGATTTCTCCTTCTGAGATTGAAATCAGTCTGATATGACTTATGAAGAAGAACCAATTTGTATCTTAGCTAGAGAGATTAAAGAATTGCAAAATAAGAAAATTCCGTTAGTAAAAGTGATGTGGCATCGACACGGTATTGAAGAGGCCACGTGGGAGCCTAAAGATACTATGAGACAACAATATCCGAATCTATTCAACGGTAAGATTTTTAGGGACGAAAATCCCTAAGGAGGAGAATTGTAACAATTCGGTTTAGACCCTAGTCGAAATAGTGGTTTCGGGACCACATATTTGAGTCTAAAAAATATTTAAAGATTATTTTCCGCATTTATAATATGTCAATGAGCATGTGTGGAAGTCTCGTATGAAAATTTGAATGTTTGTGTGCTAAATTTTGAAAAAGGACCTAATCGCGTAAAATGTAAAAATGGCCTTCTAATAGTTAAAGTGCATATTTGATTTGTCTTAATATATGTGAGGTCCTTATGTGGTTAATTTGCCATTTACATGGTTAATGGACATTAATGACCTTTGTATAATGGTTTATTAATGTTTAATTTTAAGGGTAAAATGGTAAAATGCTTAATAATGTTAATTATAATAAAAATAAAGCATGAAATTAGCCATTATTCATGTTCTTCAACCGAAAATAAAAGAAAAAGAAAAGAGAAAAGCTTGCTTAGGGTTCGACTAAGGTTTTGCTCAATTAAGGTATGAGTTTCGTCCCGTTTTTGATAATTTCTACGTCTTTGTAATGCCTAAATTTTTGGTTTTGATGATGAATTTGAAATGTGCCATGGATGAATTCATGAGCTTTATGTTGATAAATTATGCAATATGAAAGCTTAATGTTGAGTTAACATCTTTTGTCTTTGGATTTTTGATGAACATGAGTAAAATGGATTAAATTTTGAAATTTGTAAATTGAGGGACTAAAATGTGAAATAAATGAAATGTGTGGACTTGTATGAGAGCTATGAAGGTTTTTCTAAGGCATGGTTTTGATGAATTATGTGTACTTTGTAATTTTGTGAAATAGGGGCTAAAGAGTCATAATATGAAAATGTGAGGGCTAAGTTGCAAAGTGCCTTAGACATGTAATTGTGGATTGATTTGAATGATTTGGTGAATAAAATGGTTAAATTTGAATTGATTTAGATCAAGAATGAAAGAAAATAGAATTAGATCGGGGAAAGTCAAAAGTTGTCGAGTAGCCGATTCTGTCTATCCGAAAACGTACGAGGTAAGTTAGTATGTTGAAAGAGCATTATTTATTTATATATAATGTTTAAGAATGATTAAATTGTATATTTGTGGTTATTAGATTGATGGTTACAAGTATGTCGATTTTGAAAATGGTACTTAGTGTGCAAAACATCCAGAAATGGCTCTTAGTGAGCGAATTATCGAGGATGGCATGTAACACCCCGTACTTGTGTCCAACGTCGGGACAGGATACGTGGCGTTACCGGACTTAAACATGCACATGCATGTAAATCTGGGCTATAAAGTTTCAATCATATAAGAATCATTTGATCACATGCAAAATGTCCCATACACGAGCCTTTGAGGCTCTAAACATGTATTAAAAGCGGTTCGGGACTAAATCTAGAACTCACGAACATTTTTACAGCACTTAGAAAATTTTCATGTTTGGAGAGTTACATGCCCGTGTAGGTAGGCCCGATGGTCTCACACACCTGTGTCCTCAGCCCGTGTAACTCTCTATTTATGATGTCAGAAAACATTTAGGGTCACATGGCCAAGTCACATGCCTGTGTGCTAAGGCCGTGTCCTCCACACGGTCATATCTCTGCTCGTGTGGTCAACATTTAGGCTATCTTCCAAGCCTTTTTGTCACCCTTTACATGCACGCACACAAACAGGGATCCAAAAGCATTCAACATTCTCAATTATGATGCAGACATTTCATTTACCTATCAACATACATGTGTTACACATTCTCACATTAAACCAAGTCTAGACACACAATATCTTATTCATTTGGCTTTACCAAATACCTTACCACTTATACTTTTATACCATAATTATCTTCATGTCCATTTAATTCTAACTTATCATCAAGCATACACCTTCTAGCCAAGTCATATCTTTATAGAGTATCCACATTTCACATGCATAAAACAATATGCTTGACTAAGACATTCTACACCAATTCTATATTCAATTTAATATTATTACTATTTCTCACTTTATACCATTGTACCATGGTTACCCAACTATCCATCAAACGTCCATGTTCAAGGTATTATCATTTTATTTCCATATTACACATTTAATTCATGGTCATGACCACCTCGATTGGTCATAAAACATGCATTCAACACACATGACATATTACCAACCATGCATGGCGAACAACCATATTCACATCACAATTATTAGACATAACATGAATAGCTAGATTTACAAGCCATAATCAATAGCTCAATATAGGCCAATATATTTGGCCAAATTATAATAACACATGTTATAAAACTAGGTCCCTATACATGCCACTCACTTAATATTTCTAACTTATGTATCAATACTCCAAAGGTATTGGCTTGATAGTGTGATGCTGCCTCCGACGATCTCCAACCCCGAGCCAACCTGAGAACACTAAGGAAATGAAAAGGAGGGAGTAATCTTTACGCTTAGTAAGCTCTACGCTTAGTAAGCTCGTATGAAAATAACAAGCAATGTATTAACATGTAATTTTTCAATTCCTCTCTATTTATTCAAAGTCCAGGTAAGCTGTTTTCTTTAGTCACAATCACTAAATTATTTATATCAAGAGCTATGGGACTCCAAATTGAGAACAGCTAATTTTCCCAAAAACTATACTCACATATAATCTTACCATAAAATTTTCAGAATTTTTGGTCTAACCAATAAGTACATTTTATTCTTTAAAGTTAACCCTATTTCGCTGTCTGACAGTTCCGACCCTTCTGCACTAAAAATTAATTATCTCTTCATACAAGATTTGGATAATGTTCTCATTTGTTTATTTCGAAAATAAACTCATTAAAGATTTTAATAGTATAAACTATAACCCATAATTATTTTTGTACAATTTTTAATGATTTTCCCAATTCAGAATAGGGAATTCCAAAACCAATTCAAATATCTCGTAATATGAAATTCGTTTGCTTACACCGTTTCCTTTATATGAAAATAGACTCAATAAGATTTTATTTCATATCTTATTCAACTCCTAATTAAATTTGCACCATTTTTGGTGATTTTTCAAATTCACACAACTGTTGCTATCTAAAACTAATTTATTACTAAATTTCACTCTTTCATGTTTTCTTTGTAGTAACTTTCATTGTATCACTTACTCCATTCCATCTTACTGAAAGTTCTCTCAACTATTGAGCACATTGCTCATAAATTTCCACAAACATATACCTATGCTTATTCATCACATGGTCATGTTCACAAGTATTTTCACTTATTCGATTTCTCGTTGAACTCATTGGAATAATAACAGATACATGGTTGCCTGCATAATTTACCACCCTTGTAACCGAAGCTATCTAGTACGCATAGTAGCCTGCACTTAGTACTACACATGTGACCAACAATCCAGTACACATAGTAGCCTGCACTTAGTACTACACATGTGACCTAACCATCTGATACATGTAGTAGCCTGCACTTAGTACTACACACGTGATCGAAGTTGTCGGGTACGCATAGTAGCCTGCACTTAGTACTACACACGTGACCTAACCATTTGATACATGTAGTAGCTTGCACTTAGTACTACACATATGACCTAACTATCTGGTACACGTAGTAGCCTGCACTTAGTACTACAGACGTGACCTAAAACCATTTTAAACACATAGTAGCCTGCACATAGTACTACACATGTGTTCTCACAATGGATCATTCGTATCATTTCTATTCCGAAGGTTCAATAAGGAAATTCATCACTTTTCAACATTTAAAAAATTCATTCATAGTCTATTTAGATTTGTAATTTACATCAAATGATCATTCCATAGGCAGCCACATCTCATATAATAACAAAATATAATAACATAAAAAGAATTGATATATTATTTACATACAAACTTACCTTCCTTTTCACTCTTTCACAAGTTATACAACTTAATAAACATCATGTCATATCAAATTTTAAATATATTCAGCTATTATATAGCAAGCCATCAATGATTGAACCATCAAACATTTCATGTGCTACTAGTTATATATCATTGTTCTCACAAGTTTTATATACCATTCTTTCATCACTTTTCAATATATTAAATCATGCCATTCGTGCAATAATAATATATAATTTTCAATTCAAACATAACATTGCAATATTATTGACACATGAACTTACATTGGCACCAAAATAGCAAAAAGGAACCTAACCGTCGATTTTCCATTTTTCACCCGATCTAGGTCCAATCTGCATTTTCCTTGATCTATAATATCACATTTAGTCCAATTATTAGTCACATTATTTAATGTGATCCAAAAATCATATTTTGACAAAATTACATTTTTGCCCCTAAACTTTATCAAAATTACACTTTTGCCCCTAGGCTCGTAAAGTGAATTTTATTCAATTTTATCACTCTATAGGCCTATATGAACCATTTTTATAACTATAGAAAACTACAATTCTGATTAAAACACCCTTTTATATCATTTTTACAACTTTTACAAAATAGTCCTTTCGAACATTTCCATGGAAAATCACTTAGTAAAAGTCGTTTATTTAACACTCAACACTCATTTTATACCATTATACATCAAAATTCGTGCATGTCACACATGGGTCAATTTTTAAATATGAACCCTAGCTTAAATTAATGGTAGAAATAGATAGATCTTGTTACGGGGTTTGTAAAAACGTAAAAATCATTAAAAATAGGGTTAGAACGAACTTACACTCGAGCTTGGAAGCTTGAGAAACCCTATCCATGGTTTCTCCATGCAAGTTTCATCCAAGAGGTTGAATATGGACAAAAATTGGCTTTTAATTTTGTTTTTAATTCATTTTAATAACTAAAAGACCAAAATGCCCTTAATGAAAAACTTTGGAAACATGCCTAACCATGTCCATTTTTGTCCACCAACTTAACCAATGGTCTAATTACCATATAATGACCTCCAATTTAAAATTTCATAACAATTGGACACCTCTAGCATGTAGAACTCAACTTTTGCACTTTTTACGATTTAGTCCTTTTCACTAAATTGAGTGCCCAAACGTCAAAATTTTTTAATGAAATTTTCATGAAATTATTCTGTGAAATTTTAGATCTTAAAAATATAAAAAAAATAAAATTTTCATCATCGAATTTGTGATCCTGAAATCACTGTTCCAACTAGGCCCAAAATTGGGATGTTACATGGCACTTAGTGTGCGAGACATCCAGGATGACACCTAGTGTGCAATACATCTATGAAGGCACTGAGTGTGTGAAACTTCGAGAAGAATACTTTGGTTGAAAGACATTGTTTGTGTAATAGACAAGTTTAGAAAAGTAAGTTGGTGAAAGGTTTGTCAGAAATCCCGGAAGATGTGTATGTTATTATAAATTGTTAATGTTTATGTATACAGATGAGTTTTTATCATACTAGCTTACTAAGCTTTGAAAACTTACTCTATGTGTTTATTATCTATTTTATAGATATCGAAGCTACTGGGAGCTCGGGGATTGTCGAGGATTGTCATCACACTGTCGAATCATATTTTGGTACCTTTTGAAAGTGTAAATATTGAAATATGGCATGTATAGGCTAGAAGTACTTTGGTTATATTTTGAAACTTGTTTATATCTACCCATGAGATTTGGCTTGATTATGGATATGTATATAAATAAGTTTGTGGTATGAGTTATGTGATGAAATTATGCTTATAAGGAATGCTTTGAATGACCAAAGGAAATGGTCAATGTTGATAAATTTTGGTAAGTTTTGAGTATGAGATTGAATGATATATTGAAACATATGTTTTAATATAATTTTAGTTTAGGTTTTGGTATGATTTAGTTGATGAATTGAGGTTGAAATTTATTGATAATGTAAAGGAATGAATAATGTATGTTTTGGTATTGAGATTGGTTGAGATTGGTGTACAAATATGTTTGGTTTGATGCTTGCAGGTTTGACCCAATTAGGGTGGCAAATTGGCTATTCAAATGGTCTATTTTTGTCCACACGGGCAGAGACACAGGCGTGTGTCCCCTGGGGTGCTCTACAATTATAAGTCAGGCTCAAGCACAGCCAAGGCACACGGGTGTCTGGCTAGCCGTGTGGCCTAAGTCAGTGTCGACCACGGTTAAGGCACACGAGCGTGTCTTGTGGCCGTGTGTATAAGTCAGTATGTATGCCTTGTTTTGACATGGCCTAGACACACGGGCCTTTTAAATGCCGTGTGAGGCACACGGCCTGTTCACACGGGCGTGTGACCTGTACAACTTTGAGAAATGTTTAAGTTTTAAAAAAAATTGTATGAACTCGGTTTCATCCCGACCCTTTTCTACTGCATGTTTAAGGTCTCGATGACTTATATAAGGGACTCTATATTGATGTTTGATCTCTGATTCTATGATAATTATAAAATGAATATTAAATGTTTCGTTTTGTCCGGTAATGCCTTTAACCCTAGTCTGGTGACGGATATAGGTTAGAGGTGTTACACGTTCATCAATTTAGAAGAAAGAAAATAGTAGATGAAAGTGGAGAAAATGAAAAGAAAAAGGAAGGAAAGTGGGGAAGATGAGAAATGCATGGAAATGAAGAGGAAATGATGAAATTCTTGACAAAGGAGGTAAGTTTCATACTAAATCTACTTGTATTTCAATAGATTTAGTTAAAGATGTTTTGACTGGGATGTATGAAACATGTATTTAATCTAAATACTAGAAATAGAAAGTATTTGATGAAGAATAGAGACTTAAAACACTAAATTGGTAAGAGAGAATGTGATTTGTATGGTAAAAAGTACTAAGATTTAGAAATGAATATGTAATCTACACATAAATATAAGTGTCTAAATTGTATACTAATAAAAAATATGGTAATTATGTGCGAATGAATGAAAGATAATGCAAAGAACCATGGAAAAAAACATTTTTTTAATTAAAACAGTTTGGACAACAGCAGTGACTTAACTTTAAAAATTCATGAAAACTTATAGAAATTTTTTTAGAGATTTAATTAAATATTTAATTAAAGCTTATTGAGTCTAGTTTCATATGGAAGAAACGGTGAAAGAAACAGAATTTTATAGTTTGAGATATATTAATTTTCGTGAAACAAGGTTGGAGCGGATTCGGGTTCCCCTATTCTGACTTTGAAAAATCATAAAAAATTGTAAAAAAATTATTAGGGTTTTAAATTTATATTTTTAAATTTTTAATGAGTCTATTTTCAAGAGAAACAAACATAAATAGAATCCAAACCCCGTAATAAGAGATAATTAATTTTTAGTAAAGAAAGGTCGAAACTATCAAATAGCAGAACAAGGACAAATTTGAAGAATTTACTATACTTATTGGCTAAGGAATAAATTCTGGAACTTTATGGTAAAACGACATTTGAGTCTAGTTTCAAAAACATCAAGTGGATCTTAATTTTGAATTCTGTAGCCCAAGATATAAATAATTTAGTGACTATGACTAAAGTGGACAGCTTTAGTATGAACACATAAGTAAATAGTAGAATTATAGATAATGTTACATATAAGCATATTATACTAAAAGATAAAGATTCTAACAAATATATAGATAACAGATGTGGAATGGAAAGGAGGAGGGGGAAAAAATATAAAATATATATATAGTAGTTGAATTTGAAATGTTTCGAAATGGTTGTAAGTGATGGAATGATTAATACATGTGAGTATGTTTAAACGAATTGATAAAATAAGAAGTGAATAATTGTTAATTGATGTGATATTGAATTCTTTGTTAAAATTTTATGAAGAATTAAATTGATTGGCACAATTTAGAAATAAATATGAAATATACGTAAAGTGAGTGAACTGATTTTGAAAGTGCAAGTCCTCCAATGGTCTTATTTGTAAAACTTTAATATTTGTGTTAATTTTATTTACTTTGTTATCTTTAATTGAATATCATGTTTTTATGAGGACTTGATATTAGAAATATGGATGATATGTAAAATAAAGTGATGATTATGACATTTGAATATATATTCAGGTAATGATATAAAAATAAATAAATAAATAAATAAAAATAAAGCGTGGAACATGTAGGAAAATGGAGATGACGTCACGATGACAAGTTCGCCATATCACAACATGGAAACCCCAAAGTCGTGACGACAGTTTAAATTTTTTTTATGAACTATACAATTTAGCTTTTTATCAATTGTGGATGTTTTAATGAACTCCTTTAACTCATAATTAGTTCTATTGTAAATTCAATTATTACTAAAATGAGTTAATGATCTATATTAATTAAATAATATGATACATTGATTTGAAATTTTTAGTAGTTTCTTCGGCAACAAATGTGACATCCTAATGCCTCGACTCGAGACCGGGTTGGGTACGGGGGTGTTACATTTGGTGGTATCAGATAATAGGATGTTCGATTCCTGGGCTAAAAGTGAGTCTAGAAAATACATGTTAAATTAAAAATATATATAAAATAATGAAATGTGTATTTGAAATTAGAAAAGATAGTGAAATGAGACTTAAATTTTTCTTAAATAAATAATGATTTTAGCAATATTCGTATGAAATATAGATATGAGAAAAAGAATAGAGTGTGGATTTGAGAAAGTAATGAAGAAGTGAAGGTAATAAACAAATATGACATGAGATGAAGCGACAAGAAAATAGGACTATATTGTAAAAATTGAAAACATGTGATTGAAATAAGAGAAGTGAAATGTATAAAAACTTGATATATGAAATAAAATATGAAGAAAAAAATTAATTGATACATGAAAGAGAATGAAATTAAGTAATGAAATAATGAAAATTAAATCTTTGTGTTAATAACTTGTTTTCATTATGTAATGCTTTTGAATATTCATTTTACTATGACTAGTTATATTAATCTTATTTTTATGAGTTTTGGATGATTTTGGATGATTTAATTAATGTTTATACAATTATGTTTCGAGATGAAAAATATGCTTTCAAATGATTAAATTAGAAAATTATTAGTTATAATTTGAGGTTTGAAATATTATGATTTCTAGTGTATTTGGTTGAAAGCATAAATTTTTTTTATATGCAGTATATGATTTGAATATGAATTGAGACTAAAATGAGAATAGAAATGAAATTGATATGAGAAAGAAAATGAGATTGATTATGAAAATTTGATATGCTACCAGTTAACTAGGTTAGACTAAGTCAGATATAATTGACATGCCATAGAATCTTTACCTCAGAGATTTAGCACTCCCCAATTCCTAAAGGGTCGAGGGAGGAAAGACCAAATGGTTAGATAATATTAGCCCCAATTCCCAGAGGGTTATGGGCAGTCCTAATTCCTAGAGGGTAATGGACTTACTCTGATATCCATCGTTGCCGAACAACTCGGGGTGGTGGATTCGCATATCCAAACTTAAGTCTAAGTTTTAGCACCAAGATTAAATTGAAAGAAAAAAAATACAAAAGAGAATGATGTGAAAGTAGAAATGAAATGGATTATGAAAATTGGTTTTTACCCTGTTAGCTAAGTTAGACTAAGTTCGGGTATAGTTGCCATGCCATAGAGTTTTTAAATTAGAGATACAAAACTCCCTAATTCCCAGAGGGTCGTGGAGAGTCCCAATTCCTAGAGGGTCGTGGACTTATTCTAATAGCCATCGTTGTCGAACAACTTAGGGTGGTGCACTCATGTATCCAATCTTAAGCTTAAACTTTAGTACGGGGACTAATTTAAAAGAAAAGCAAAAATGGAAGTAAAGTAGTAAGTATATTGAATTATTTGCCGATAAGGGTTAAACTTGTAACAAAAGCAAGACTTGAATTGTTTTAGTCATTGTAAGTAAAAGAAGTGAAATAAATGAAAGACAAATGAGAATTAATAAGATATGATTAGCACTTCGGTGCAATATTGTGAGTGCACACTTCGATGCGAGTACTTCGGTGCGATATTGTGATTGTGCACTTCAGTGCATTACTATTAATATTCCACATATCTTATGAGTTCTCTTAAGTCTACGATGAGTTATATAAGTGAAAAATAGAAAGTGAATGATTAATAAGATTTGGTATGTGATTGTGATGAAAAGTTAACTAATGCTAAAAAAAAAGAGAAGAAGAATGATAACTATTAGTAATCTTGATAATATTATTGAAAATTTTAAGAGTAAAAACATGATTAATGAAAATACGATCAAGTGATATTAGCGATTTTAATTAAATGTATAATGTTTTAAGTGATGTGGTTAGTGGACGAAATTTTAAATGAAATAAAAGTAAGTTAAGTAAATAGTAAAATTGATTTTTGTGAGTAAATATATTGAAATTAGTATAATGGTGTGCCTATGTAAAATGGTATTGAATTATGAATAATTAACAAAAAAAAAAACATGAGAAATAAGTGGAACGACGGAAATGGGCAAGTGTATACAATCGCAACAAGTAATAAAGTGACAAGTAAATGTCGAGTTATCATACCCACAGGGACTGTGAAAAGAAATATTTATGAATGCAATTTTAAAGACACTTTAGTGAAGAAAAATATTTTGATTTGAGGAGGTGATTAAAAACTAGGATTTTAACTAAGTAAAATAAATAAAAATAAAATAAAAGTTCCAATGCACAATTTCAAAAGATGATTTTAATCAAGATGACATAATTGTGTTAGATTAATTACATTTCTTAACTTAAAATTATTAAACTCATGTTTATGTTGTTACGAATAAATTCACGGCAACTCTATAATTTGCTAACTTATAAACATACTTACTTACCAAAATTCATTTATCTCTTGACTATATCTCTATGTCAATTCAACCGATTAAACAAATTTTAATAAGCAAATGTGTTAAAATTTTAATAAGCAAATGTGTTAATGAACATACATACTTATGAAATCAAAATAATCTCTTGTACATATCTCTATGTCAATTCAAACAATTAATTCAATCTCATAAGCACATAAAAGATCATGTGAGGTAACAATGTATTTCTACCTTGAAATAGTTTAATCACAATAAATCTTGCAAGTTATGCAAGGCTAATGTATCGTTAGATACCGTTGCTAATTTAACTCTTAGCTACCTTAGATGATTAAACATGCACTGATTAAGTATCGTGTCAGTTAATTACAATTTCAATCCGCTTAAATAATTAATTCATGAGTTAATACACATAATTTGGACCGTCTTAGGCTGAAAAATTAATTCGCCTTGATGTTTCAAAATTGCTTCTCAGTTTTGTGCTTCTATTAGTGTCTACCATGCTGTTTTTCGCCCTTTGTGCGAATCTGTCAAAAATGATCAAAATTAATCAAAAATTTATTATAAAATTAAGTAAAATTCAACAGTTTAATGATTTAAGTACAATTTAATTATTTTATAATAATTAAATAATTTTCGACAAGAATTTTACCGAAACTGCATAAATTTGAAGGCATGAAAAAGTGTGTATATTTTTGTCTTTCCACACCCCCAAACTTAATTCATTTCTCGTCCCGAGTAATACACAAATTTGGAAAGAATTTCTCGAAAACATCTTTGAAAACTTTCTTCAGAACAACATTCTTCCAAAAAATGATGATTTAAGTATACTTATTCTAAAAAACAAGAAATTTGATAACTATGCTACTTATGTATACATATCATTCAAATTAATCTCAATTTTTATTATGATAACAAAAATAGACTAAGTGCTTTCTCAATAAAAACATGCTAAATTCCTACCAATTTGATTTTATTCCCTTATTCAAGAAAGTTGCAATCATTAAGTTTAACTTATGCCTTCATATGTTCAACATAGCAATTTCTCTCCACTAATGTAGGTAGCATAGAAACTTGAATCAATAGGTCTTTAAAAATGTTGTAACGTCGCTAGGCTAGGGGTGGGTAAAAGATAGGTAAATTTAGGCTAAAAACCCTAGACTCAGCTTCAATCGGACCTTCGAAATAATTATCTTCAATACATCAACTTACTTTGCTTTCACATGCTCTTTTGTACATCTATTTTCAAGTACATATGCTTTTTTTAACATGAGCATTTTACTATATAGACTACAATTTTTTTTAAGAATTTGATAATTCTTTTCAACTCCCCCAAACTTATTTTCAAGGAACATTTTGAATAGTACTAAGTCTATTGTTTGAGACAATTTAAAGATAATTACGAGAAAAGTGATGGCTAAATATTGCAAGGGTTTAAATAAAATTAGGCCATATAGTCTCAAAGTTGGGTTTCAAGGGATAAAAATTCATCATGGTTGGCTTCAGAGGCTCAAACGGTCCAAACAAAAGTTGCGTAAATCATTTTCAACTTCCCATGCTTCCTAGGATTTCACATTAAGAAACTACTAAGTAAATTCTAGAGATTTAAACTTTCATGCATGTCTAAATTTCCTAAGAAACTAAAAATTTTATGGTATGATTTGCATACTTTATTAAAAATTCATTTATGTCATATGTCAGTTAACATAACAATTATTGAAATAATCAAACTTTATTCATACTGAAGTTTACAATACTTAACAAAATTTCAAATTTTTGAACAAAATATAACCTAATCATAACTGAGAGAAAAATTTATTCTGAGTGGAAATAATTTTAATTTTTTGGTCCCCCTACTTAAGATGAACAATGTTCTTATTGTTTAAAAGTGAATAAATACTATACACCAGGTAGGATTCTAAAAAAGAGGAGGGAGTCAATTTGACTGCTTAAGTACCAAGCTCTCTCTAGATCTAATCCTAGACATGTATCTATTGCCACACTTTGCACTTTGCGACTTGTTCTTTTTCATTTATGAATTCTACCTGTAATACCCCTCACCCGTATTCAATGCCGAAATAGGGTTACAGAGCATTATCAAACTTATAACACATATATCCGTACTTTTCTCATGCATTCAATCAATTCATACAATCATCATTCATTCTCAATCAATTTTTCCATTATAATAGCCTACGAGGCCTTAAACATGCTTTAGGAGTGGTTCAGGACTAAACCGATAACTTATGAAACTTTCACGAAACATTGAAAATTTTTCTCAAAACAGAGGACACCTGCCCGTGTGGACAGGCTGTGTGTCTCACACGACGACTAGACATGCCCGTGTCACAACCGTGTGAAAACAGGGGGTACATACTGACTTAGGTCACACGACCAACCACATGCCCGTGTATCTAGCTTGTGTGCCATTCGAAGTGGCCACACACGCCCGTGTGTCGAGACGTGTGCTAGGCTGTGCCAAAACTATAGGGTATACTGACTTATGCAACATAGCCAAGTCACATGCCCGTGTGCTCGGCCGTGTGCCAATTAGGGGGGTATATTGACTTGTACCACACGGCCAGTCACACGCCCATGTGTGAGACCGTGTGGAGCATACTGACTTCATTTTAACTTCAACACCAAGGGACACACGGCCATGTAACATGACCGTGTGTCACACACGACTGAGACACACGCCCGTGTCTCTGCCCGTGTGGACAAAAATAGACTATTTCCAAAGCCATTTTGCCACCCTATTTTTACATACCTACACAAGCATAATTTGCAAATTTACAACACAATAGGCAGCCAATCCTTCACACTTCATACACATTTTATACTAATTCGACATAGTATTCAAATACCTAATATGCCTATCACATATCAAGACAACATTGCATATTTCTATTCCATCTACTACTTGCCAAAACATACCATATATGAATAGATAAATGCAACTAAAGCATTATACCAAGTTAAGCCAAATCACATGGCTTTACCATATACCACAACATGTACCAAAATCACCATCTCAAGTAACTATAACTACCATCTTTATAACTAGCCTATACATGTCATATTTACATATATCCATAAGTTCAAAGGTACCAATCGGCAACTAGATAGTGTGATGTGTAACTCTGACTTAATCCAAATCGAGCTAGCTATCGAACCTCTATAAAACATGAAAAAGAAATAGAGTAAGCTTTATAGCTTAGTAAGCCCGTATAATTTAGAATTTAACTTACCGTTTAAACATAATCAAACAATTAAACAAGGTATATCAAATTCACTTGTCAAATGCCTATACACAAGCATTCATCAACAAGTTAGTCACATAATTATATGTAATCATCCATTATCTCAATTTAATACTCAATACATTGTATCATATCAAATTCATATATCATGTACATCATTTGAAACATTTCACTCTCAATAATATAAATAGTAAATCATTTGATAACAGTAACTCATCCATTAAAACGATACTTCATCCATATAATAATAATTCATTCGTATAACACATAACTTTTTCACATAACCAATAATAGAATTTATTCCCGTGGAACCTATTAGAATTTCGATAGATACACGGGTGATACACACTAGGTGTATTAATCGATAATCCATCAATTCATCATCATATTCACTCTTTCGAGCTATGATCGATAAGCTCCTCCTGAGCTGATGGATAGTAAGCTCTATTGAGTTGAAACAGTAAGCTTTGACGAGTTGAGAACAGTAAGCTTTTACGAGCTGATATACCAGTAAGCTCATACGAGCTGAGGTGAGTCCACAGCACATGCAGGATATCGACCTAAATAGTAACCCTAGTGACATGTCACTCGTATCCTACAAATTCCTACGGTTCAAACGGGGCTCGATAACCATCAGAATATATCCATAAGGCATTCATATTTCAAGTAGATCATTTATTCAATTACATACATTCATTTCAAATAATTACAAGTATTTAAAAGTTCGATTCTAATTATACGAACTAACCTCTTATCGCTCAGATAATAAATATCGGCTAATCGTCAACCTTTCCTTTTCCCCGATCTAGATTCAATCCTTGCTTATATTGATCTATATATATATATATATATCAAAATCAGCTTATTTAATTAACTATTTATTTAGTTTAGTCCAAAACACACATTAAGGCTATTTTACATATTTGCCCTTAAACTTTCACATTTTTACAATTTAGTCCTTATCACATAAAATTGCAAATTCATGCAATAGTACAAACCCATGCTTAACCAAATTTAATACATGTTACTTTCAGCCCATATTTTCAATTTATTCACACTTCTAACCACCACATTTTACATTTTCACAATTTAATCCCTTCTTGACATTTTTGTCAAAAATCACTTTACAAAAACTATTAATCTAACATTAAACCTTCTAAATACATCATAATTCATCAAATTAGTCAAGCATTCAATAGTGGCAACATGTTAAATCTTTAATAATTTCGAAATTTAAGGTATGGGCTAGCTAGAATATAAAGCAACGATCTCAAAAACATAGAAATCATTAAAAACCAAGTAAAAAATCACTTACATGCTCAATACATTATGGCCAAACCTTCAAAGAATAAAAATAGTGTTTTTCCCTTCCTTAGTTTCGGCTAGATGAAGATGAAAGCACTAAAATTTTGTATTTGTTTTATTTATTAACTTATTTTATCAAATTACTTATTTAACCCTTGAAAATATTATAAATTACACCAATTGCCATGCTATCATCATCCACTAACCTATAAATGGCCTATTTGTCACTTAAGGACCTTTACTTTAATGTTCCATAGCTATTTGACACTTTTAGGTAATAGAACACAAGTTTATGCTTTACGCGATTTAGTCTTTTTTACCGAATTAACCATTTAAACTGTGAAATTTCTTTACGAAACTTTCATGTAAGACCTTATTAAAATAATAAAATAAATATTTTGACTTCAGATTTGTGGTTCCAAAATGTAACACCCCTAACCCGTATCCGTCGCCGAATTAGGGTTACGAGGCATTAACTAAACGAAAACATAATAATTTTGCTTTTTTGAACATTCACAAATTTTACACATATCATTTTAGCATTATACGAATTATACAACTGATTTAACTATAACATATCTTAAAAATCATAATACAAATCATTACACAAGTCAAATATAATATACTTTTAAGTATAAACGCATTTGAACCAATTCATATAATAAGCCAACATCATCTTGAACAATTATGCACTTCCATAATCTATCTTAACATAAATGCATAAAACTCATGATTTTTCTTTAGCAAATTCACATATAATTATTTTAATAGTAATCGATAAAAGTTACTATTCATTTGATAAATTTTCATCTCATTAACCGAATAGGCATATACCTATCATCATTTTCCTTTCAACTTTATTTCATCACAAACAAATATACAACCATACATGGAAACATGTATAAACATCCTATAATTTATATTTTCTAAAAACATCATCCAAATATATTTTACCTAAGTAAAACCTTAACCGATAAAATTAATTATGCCATAAAATTTTATCCATACAACGATCATTACATCAACCACTTCTAAATTCACTAACACCATTAAACCATTTTCAAACATACAACATTTATCACATAGACCATTCATGTATAATATATAACATCAAAACTAAAAGTGAGCTCAAATCATAACCAAAGTATGACCGAAATTATCATGGAAATTAAGCCATTTTCGCATGGCTTAAGTTATACATATCCAAGTCGAACAAAATACATATTAGCCTATACATGCCATAAGTTCGAAAATAGACTTTTAAAAATACCGAAGGTTGACGATAGTGTGGATGACTTCGATGACGATCCTCGAGCTCGTAACTTACAACCAAAATCTATAAAACAGAGTAACAAAAATACATAGAGTCAGCTAACTTAGCTTAGTACGCCTTAAGCAATTTAAACAATTCAAATGAATAATCAAAACATTTCATACAAGCCAAATTGTACTATTAAAGATATACTTTAACTCAAACAAGTTACCTTGGCCGAATGTTCAAGGTCAATTATAACACCACATAAATACTTACCGATATAACCAAATATACAAAATCCAATATATCATCTCATAATACTTGCCTATATGGCCAAATACACAAGGTTCATTATATTATCTCATATGGCTGAATATATATAAGTTCAATATATCATCACATGTAACCTAATGTTCAAGTTCAATAAAACATCACATGTGACCGAATATACAAATTCAATATAATCTCACATGTAACTGAATAAACAAGTTCAATATAAGCTCACATGTAACCAAATATACAAGTTCAATATAAGCTCACATATAACATAATATACAAGTTCAATTTAAGCTCACATGTAACCAAATATACAAGTTCATTATAAGCTCACATATAACCGAATATACAATTTCAATATAAGCTCACATGTAACCAAATACACAAGTTCAATATAACTTCACATACACATAACTATGTGGTCGATTATAGGAGTCATTTAGATCAACTTACTTGCTCAATTTCCACATCAATGTAAAGTCTTATAGACATAAACTTGAAATAAATCACCGACATAAAACCGGCTAGGCCTAAGCCTGAATCACACACCGGCACAAGGCCTGCTAGACCCAAGGTCTGATATTTATTCACCGGCACTAAGCCTGCTAGACACAAAGCCCGATCAAAGTCACCAGCACAAGGCTTGCTAGGCTCAAAGCCCGAATATCACAATAATAAAATCATTCCATAACAGTTCATATATCAAATCGTCCAAATATTCCATGTAATTCAAACAAACTTTCAGAGGTTTTAACTCAGTCGAATAGAACTCAACCACATTAATTCAATGATAAATCACATTCGGCTATTATACTAATAAACTATAAAATTTGAATCATCATAGTAAAACATTCTATGTTCGAAATAAACAATGTTTAATTGCTTAAAAACTTACCTCGGATATCGACAGACGTTATAAATCGGCTATTCGATTATTTTTGCTTTTCCCCGATCCAAGTCTGATTTCTTTTGTTCTTGATTTATATAATTTCAAATTAACCTCATTTAAACACAATTTCATTCAATTTAATCCAACAACACATAAATGGGCAAATTACCATTTTACCCATGATATTTCATACTTTTACAAATTAGTCCTAATTGCATAAAACACAAAATACACAAAATCTCACCACATCATAGTTAAGCCGACTCTTCCTCATACTCATACTAGTCTATATATTTTATTTATTTTGCATTTTAGTCTTTTAATTTATTATTTTTGCAATTTAATCCTAATAACTCAAAATCATCAAAAACTCCAATACAAAACATGTTAATCTAAGACATATTTTTGAAATTTCATCATCAAACATCACAAAACACAAATATTCATCAATGGCATAACTCAAAATATTCATCAAAATAAAGAATTCAAGCATGGGTCGGGTAGTATTCGAAGCAACGATCTTAAAAACGTAAAAATTATCAAAAATCGAACAAAGTCCATACCTTAATCAAGCTTCAAAGTTGCCGAATGCCTAAACTTTCTTTCTTTATTTTCTTTTTATTGTTTCGGTCACCAACAAATAAAATGAAAACTTATGTTTTATGATAACATGTATATAGTTTATTATTTTACATATTTAACCTTTTAAAACTAATAATAAAACTTACTTAATATGGACACATTCGGCAACCACATAATTTAAAGGTTTATTTGCAACATAAATGTTTCAACTTACAAAGCCATTAACAATTTGGCCCTTATGCTTTTAACTATCAAGTTTTTAATTTACGCGATTAAGCCCTTTTTATTTAATTAAGCACACAAACGATCAAATTTTCATACGAAACTTTCTCACATGCAAATTCACATATAATAAACACGAAAAATAATATTTAAATATTTTTTGACTCAAATTTGTGGTCCTGAAACCACCTTTCCAATTAGGGTCTAAATCAGACTATTACAACTCTCCCCCTTAAAGATTTTCGTCCCCGAAAATCTTACCGGTGAATAAGTTCAGATAACGTTCTGTTATTGCATCTTCTAGCTCCCACGTTGCTTCCTCAACTTCTTGTTTATGCCACAGTACTTTAAGCAACGAAATTTTCTTATTTCGTAACTTTTTGATTTCATGAGCCAGATACGAATCGGTTCTTCACCGTACGACATATCTGACTGAATCTCAATCTCTGATGGACTAATCACATGTGAGGGGTCAGATCTATATCACCGAAGCATTGAAACATGAAATAAATTATGGATCTTTTCTAACTCAGGTGGCAGAAATAATCTGTACGCAACCGGCCCAATTTGCTCGATAATCTCATACGGCCCAATAAATCTCAGACTTAATTTGCATTTACGGCCAAATCTAAGTATTTTATTCTATGGTGAGACTTTCAAAATCACTTTATCCCTGATATGAAACTCTATATCTTTTCAATTCAAATCCGCGTAGGATTTCTGACGATCTGATGCTCCTTTCAAACTTTCACGGATCACTTTCACTTTCTGTTTAGTTTCTCTGATCAAATCGACTTCGTGTATCTTATTTTCACCGAGTTCAGTCCAGTACAATGGTGTACGACATTTATGACCGTACAAAGCCTCATAAGGTGCCATTCTGATACTCGATTGAAAGTTATTATTGTATGCTAATTCAATAAAAGGTAGATATCGTTCCCACGTACCTTCGAACTCGAGAATGCAACATCTCAGCATATCCTCAAGTATCTTAATGATTTGTTTAGACTGACCGTCTATCTGGGGATGAAAAGCCGTGCTAAAATGTAATTTAGTACCTAGTGCATCTTGCAGTTTCATCCAAAACCACGATGTAAACCTCAGATCTCTATACAAAACAATAGATATAGGCACACCATGCAACCTCACAATCTGAGAAATATACAATTCAGCCAACTTATCAAGCGAGTAATCTGTACGAACCGGAACAAAGTGAGCAGATTTAGTCAATCTATCTACAATAACCCAGATTGCATCTTTCTTCCTCGGTGTTAACAGTAAACTGGATACAAAATCCATTGTGATTCTTTCCCATTTCCATTCAGGTATCATAATCGGCTGTGGCAATCAGGAAGGTACCTGATGCTCGGCTTTTACTTGCTGATAGACTAAACATTTAGATACAAAGTCAAAAATGTCTCGTTTCATACCTTGCTACCAATAGTGTTGTTTCAGATCATTATACATCTTTGTACTACCCGGGTGAACAGATAGCCGACTGTTATGAGCTTCGCTCAAAATCATCTGAATCAACTTTGTATTTCTCGGAACACATATTTGGTTTTTGAATCTCAAATAGTCATCAGCATCAACTCGAAACTCTGAATCAGCATTTGAATCACTTTGAGCTCATTTTGCTAACAACTCATTATCAACCTTCTAAGCATCACATATTTGTTGAACAAATAACAGTCTTGCTTTCAATTTAGCTATTATCGAACCATCACCAAACATAGCCATATGCGCATTCATTGCACACAAATCAAATAGTGATTTTCGGCTTAAAGCATCAGCAACAACATTAGCCTTTCCCCGGTGATTGTCAATCACAAGTTCGTAGTCTTTTAGTAACTCTAACCATCCACACTGTCTCAAATTCAAATCTTTCTGAGTCATCAAGTACTTCAGACTTTTGTGATCAGAATAAACATGACATTTCTCCCTGAACATATAATGGCGTCATATCTTCAATGCAAACACAATAGCTGCCAATTCTAGATCATGCGTCGGATAATTCTTTTCATACGATTTTAACTGTCTCGAGGCATAAGCTATGACTTTGCCTTCCTGTATCAAAACGTAGCCCAAACCATTTAAAGAGGCATCACTATAGATAACAAATTCTTTACCCGATTCTGGCTGAACTAATACTGGAGTTTCAGTCAAAAGGGCTTTCAACTGATCAAAACTTTTCTGGCACTTTTCTGACCACTCAAACTTAACATCTTTCTGCAGCATCTTCATCATCGGGGTTGCAATCATAGAGAAACCTTTCACAAACCATCTATAGTAATCAGCAAGTCCCAGAAAACTTCTGACTTCAGAAATATTTCTTGGAGGTTTCCAATAGAGTATAGCTGAAATCTTACTCGGATCAACCCGAATACCTAATGCTGAAACAACATGTCCAAGAAAACTAACTTCGTGAAACCAAAACTCACATTACTAAACTTCACATATAACTGTTTTTCTCGCAAAGTCTGTAATAGAAGTCTCAAATGCTCGGCATGTTTGGTTTCGTTACGGGAGTAGATCAATATATCATCAATGAACACAACTACAAATCGATCTAAATACTGTTTGAAGATTTGATTCATCAAATCCATAAAAATAGCAGGTGCATTAGTAAGTCTGAACAACATAACTAAAAACTCATAATGTCCGTACCTCGTTCGAAAAGAAGTTTTTGGCACATCGGAGTCTCTGACTTGCAACTGATAATAACCCGATCTCAAATCTATCTTCAAAAACACTCAAGCCCCTTTCATCTGATCGAATAGATCATCAATCTGTGGCAACAGGTATTTATTCTTTATAGTCACCTTATTTAACTGGCGATAATCAATACACATTCTTATAGTTCCGTCTTTCTTTTTCACAAATAGAACTAGCGCACCCCAGGGAGAGAAACTTGGTCGCGCAAAACCTCTATCTGTCAACTCTTGCAACTGTGCTTTCAACTCTTTTAATTCTGTAGGTGCCATCCAATACAGAGCTATTGAAATCGGAGTCATCCCCAGAACTAACTCAATACCAAATTCTACCTCTCGGATAGGTGTCAAACCCGGCAATTCTTCAAGAAACACGTCCCGATACTCGCGCACAACTGGTACAGATTCAATTTTCTTTTCAGTCACTTTACTATCAAGCATATAAGCAAGGTAATCTTCACAACCTTTTCTTACATATTTTCGAGCCAACATCGAAGATATTACTGCTGGTAAACCATTTAGATCATTAGATTCAATCTGAATAATCTCGTTGCTCTGACATCTCAAATCGATGGTCTTTCTTTTGCAATTAACAACGGCATCATGCATGGTCAACCAATCCATACCCAGAATTATATCAAACTCGTCAAAAGGTAGCAACATCAATTCGGCCAGAAAGCATGAATCTCAAATTATCAATGGGCAATTTTTACACACTTTGTCAACCAGAACACACCGGCCCAGGGGGTTTGATACTCGAATTACAAACTTAGAAGACTCAACAGGCAAAGTCTTACTGGATACTAATGTTTCACACACATATGAATGAGTTGAACCAGGATCAATCAATGTAATAACACTAGTATCATAAAGAGTGAAAGTACCAGTAATAACAACTGGGGAAGAAGCATCCTCGCGAGCACGTATAGCATATGCTCTGGTAGGTGCACGAGCTTCAGATCGAACTGCTGAATCTTTCGTCCCTCTCTGACTGCCACTCACATTACCCGATTGCCTGGGTGGTCTACCTCGTGCTGACATGTTACTCGGTCTCTCATTCTGAATAGTATTTTGCTCGGCCAATATCGGGCAATCTCAGATAAAATGATCCATTGATCCACACTTAAAACAAGTCCAATCATGCAATCTACAATTTTTGGAATTCCATTTACCACAATGCTTACACTCGAGTCTATTCTGCCGATCATTGCCAACTCTAGTAATCGAAGTAACTCGTGGACTCACAGGAGGTCAGTTTCGGTTTCATCTAGAAAAGTCTGAAGTAGCTTTAAATCGACTAGAATCATCTCTGAACTTTTTTGTAACGCCTCAAAAATCCTGAAATCCTGAATTTTCTTTATATTCGATTTTGATGAAAATTGTGTTTAATATTCTTATCCAAGTGATAATTTTAGTAGGTTTTAGCTAAGGTTGAGTTCAAATTAAGGGGTAGAAGAAATTATAATTTAATTATTAAAAGAATCAGGGTTGGCTAGTAGTTGGGCTTTTGAATAAATGAAGAAACAATTGGACACAAAAAAAGCCTGTGGTGGAGTGGATAAGTGACGCCACATAAGGTGTAGTGAGGTGGCGTTAGTAGCTAGCAAGAGGGTCCAAGGTTCGAATCCTAGCTTAGTATTTTTAGAATTTAATTTTGGCCTTCTAGAAGGATGGAAGTGGCGTGAAGATGGACTCCAAGGGGAGTGTTCAAAAGAGAAAATTAAGGAAAGGATCAAGGGGTTATCAGGGAGAAAAACGAGGAGATGAGAAGTGAGGAGTAAGTGGAGCTAAATTGGGAACTTGGGTTTGAAGAATTCGACTGTAGGGCTATAAATAGGTGCCGAATGGGAGGGTTGAAAAGTTAATGATGAATTTCCCTTCTCTTTGTGCCAGAAACCCTTTTCTCTTCAAGATCCAAAAAGCCGAAAACCCTCTATTTTACTTTCTTTTCTTTTTTTCGATTTCTATTCTCCTCTACACAATCTTCTTTGCCGATTTATTCTACTACTCTTCTTCTTTAATTTGTACCAAATAAACCTCATTCACCATACTTAGTTTGAAAAGCCGAAAAATCAAATCTTCTAAGGGTCAAATACTTTTTGACCGAATCTAGTGTAAGTGTTGCTCTTCCAATCGATTTTCTTTGTTTAGTAAGATTATTGTCCCTCACTCTTTCTAATCAACTTTGGTAGGGAATTAGTATCAGATCTTGGTTTTTAGCTCTCTGCCGAATTGCTCCTTAAGGTGTTGCGGTTTTGGTAAGTAATCTTCTCCCATTGGCTAAGGTCGCCGAATAGTCATAGTTATGGTAGGGAGACTTGTGTTGGATATGAGTCACCTATTATTTGAGTTTTAATAGTTAAGATTTGTGTAGATCCAGGAAATACGTGATTAAGGAAAAAGCGATTAAGGATTGGGCTCAAGGTAAGGTTAAGGTGAGGTTTCGATTTTTGAGTAAATAAGTATTAAGCATGTGATTAATTGAAGGGTGATATCGATTGTAGGTTTGGGCTGAGGATATCGTATCACGCTTGCTTACCAGGTGTGTACATACACTGCACACACACAATGAATTGGCAAAAGCCGAAAAGCCAAAAAGCCGAAAAGCTGAAAATTTGGCTACGGTAGTCTTGCGAGTGCGCGAACACTCGTAAGAGGGAAAATGATAGGTTGCCTGAGGCTCACAGGTGATTTCATGGACTTGGGTTATGATTTGGCCATATGGGCCGGAATAGGCTAAATGGGCCCAATGGGCTATTGGGCCCATAATAGGCAAAAACTGAATATTGATGCTTTGTGATAGGAATTTGTATGTGAGCATGAATCTGAATGTGACTGGGCCTAACGGGCCATATAAATGTGATTTGGGCCTAATGGGCCATATATAGGTGATTTGGGCCTAATGGGCCATACGAATATGATTGGGCTTAATGGGCCAGATGCAGGTATGTGAAATTGTTAGGCTTTGTAAGGAGTTTTTGGGCCTAGTATATGATATCCAAATAAGAATTAATTAATATATTGCGACCATGGACAAGTCAAAGGGTTAAGGTGTGGCAACAGGTATATGCATGTCTAGGATTGGATCTAGGGAGAGCTTAGTACTTAAGCGGTCTTAATGACCCACCTCCTCTTCTCTAGAATCCTACCTGGTGCATAGTATTCGTTCATCTTAACTCACGGGACTTGTTAACGGGCCAAGGTAAGTGAAAACCATAATTAAGGGAAAATTATTGAAATGCCCCTAAGAGAGAAAATGACCAAAATACCCCTAGGTGTTGAATGTAAGTTTTGTGGATGCGACATGCATACATATGATATTCTGCTTAGGTTACATATGGGTTGGGAATTATGGAACAAAGGAAGTATATGAGGATCGCATGGTTGCTTGACAATCGTGGATCCACCGGCAGCTTTTAAAGCCCAATATGTAAATGAAGGTAGTTCCGCAACCAGGCTACCATGGTGTGTGGGTTGGGTAGGTCAATATTTATATCCCCACATGGTGTGACGGGGGACAGAGCCGGTGTGTAGCGGATGGATAATTTGGATGGGATTGCATTGCATGATTGATGAATGATGTTTTTTTTATATGCTTGTTTTTACCGAGGGTTGTACACACTGAGTTTGTGAAAACTCACCCCCTCTTTTATTTTATTTTCAAGTGATGCTCAGTAGAAGGTTCGATGTTTGGAAAGACTCTGGGTGGCCAACTAGCAAGATGATTTGGACTTAGGTTTTCTTTTCAACATTTAAGTTTTTACTTCTTTTTAAGTATGTTCCAGACCATATTGAAATAAGGTTTTCATTGTGTTATTATTACTTGAATTATTATTTTCAATGTAATTACAAGAAGTTGAACATGGGTTTCCTAAATTATAGTATGTTTTCTACGTTTCCGTAATTAAATTTTTAAATGATAAGTTTTCTTAAATCAAATGTTTCAACAAGGTTTTTGTAACTGAAAGGGTGTGTTTTTTTAAGTTAATTAATGTTTCTTTTATTTTAAGAAGGGTTTTCAATGAAAACACAGTTTTCGCTAAAACACTTCAATGTGACACACCAGATTCGGCCATAACGTCTGGGCCGGGTTTGGGGTGTTACATTCTTCGATGCTGAGTGAAAATTCTTACTCGATGATCTTTTACGGGAATCTCTGGCTTCAAAATTAGCTTCTCTTTCCCGAGCTCTTCGGCTTTGCAAGCTCGCTCAACAAGTGCCACGAACTTTTTGATTTCAAGTATACCAACAAGCAATTTAATGTCATCGTTTAAACCGTGTTCAAATCTTTTACACATGATATCTTCGATTGAAACACATTCACGAGCATATCGACTAAGTCTTACAAATTTTCGCTCGTACTCGGTTACAGTCATACGACCCTGTTTCAATTCCAGAAATTCTTTTTGTTTCTAATCAATAAATCTCTGGTTGATTTATTTCTTACGAAACTCAGTCTGAAAGAATTCCCAGGTCACTATCTCTTTCGAGACCACTGATACTAGTGTATTCCACTAGTGATATGCAGTGTCTCATGATAAAGATATGGCACACTTTAAGCATTCATCTAGAGTACAAGATAACTCGTCGAACACACAGATAGTATTATCGAGCCACAACTTAGCCCTCTCATCATCATCATCATCATCATCATCATTAGCTTTAAACTATTTGGCCCCGTGTTTTCTGATTTTATCAATAGAAGGCCTGTTAAATCTCATTGGATCAATCATACCACATGTATCGGAGATGGATTATTCGGGGGTGGAGGTTGTTGTACAGTCGGATTAGTCCGGAAATGCTGAGTAAACCAATCGTTCATCATTTGATAGAAGGCTTGCTTAGCATCCTTCTCATGGCTACTCAAGATAGGTTGAGATTCAACTGGCGTTGTCCCTTACACGAGCGCAGGCGCTACACTATCGACACCATCGGCTACTGCTCTGTCGGGATCCATTACCACATGAAAACAAATTTTTAAATGTCAAAAGTCATCACATTATCGCATTATATATATTATGGCATGTATGGCTAGATTCACACACGTTACGATAGTCCTAGAATCGACTAAATCGTAGCTCTGATACCAATAAAATTTAACACCCCTAACCAGTATCCGTCGCTGAATTAGGGTTACGAGGCATTAACTAAACGAAAACATAATAATTTTGCTTTTTCAAACATTCACAAATTTTATACATATCATTTTAGCATTATACGAATTATACAACTGATTTAACTATAAACATATCTTAAAAATCATAATACATAATACAAATCATTACAAAAGTCAAATATAATATAATTTTAAGTATAAACACATTTGAACCTATTCATATAATAAGCCAACATCATCTTGAACAATTATGCATTTCCATAATCTATCTTAACATAAATGCATAAAACTCATGATTTTTCTTTATTAAATTCACATTTAATTATTTTAATAGTAATCGATAAAAGTTACTATTTATTTGGTAAATTTTCATCTCATTAACAGAATAGGCATATACCAATCATCATTTTCCTTTCAACTTTATTTCATCATAAACAAATATACAATCACACATGGAAACATGTATAAACATCCTATAATTTATATTTTTTAAACACATCATTCAAATATAGTTTACCTAAGCAAAAC
Organism: Gossypium longicalyx; assembly: GCA_025698465.1. NCBI lineage: Eukaryota > Viridiplantae > Streptophyta > Magnoliopsida > Malvales > Malvaceae > Gossypium > Gossypium longicalyx. The sequence continues at coordinate 83,293,202 of CM047002.1, forward strand.
CTTAACCGATAAAATTAATTATGCAATAAAATTTTATACATACAATGATCATTACATCAACCACTTCAAAATTCACTAACACCATTAAACCATTTTCAAACATACAAAATTTATCACATAGACCATTCATGTATAATATATAGCATCATAACTAAAAGTGAGCTCAAACCATAACCAAAGTATGACCGAAATTATGATGGAAATTAAGCCATTTTCACATGGCTCAAGTTATACATATCCAAGTCGAACAAAATACATATTAGCCTATACATGCCCATAAGTTTGAAAATAGACTTTTAAAAATACCGAAGGTTGACGATAGCGTGGATGACTTCGATGACGATCCTCGAGCTCGTAACTTACAACCAAAATCTATAAAACAGAGTAACAAAAATACACAGAGTAAGCTAACTTAGCTTAGTAAGCCTTATGTAATTTAAAGAATTCAAATGAATAATCAAAACATTTCATACCAGCCGAATTGTACTATCAAAGATATACTTTAACTCAAAAAAGTTACCTTGGCCGAATGTTCAAGGTCAATTATAACACCATATAAATACTTACCTATATAACCTAATATACAAAATCCAATATATCATCTCATAATACTTGCCTATATAGCCAAATACACAAGGTTCATTATATTATCTCATATGGCCGAATGTATATAAGTGCAATATATCATCACATGTAACCTAATGTTCAAGTTGAATAAAACATCACATGTGACCAAATATACAAATTCAATATAATCTGACATGTAACTAAATATACAAGTTCAATATAAGCTCACATGTAACCAAATATACAAGTTCAATACAAGCTCACATATAACAGAATATACAAGTTCAATTTAAACTCACATGTAACCAAATATACAAGTTCATTATAAGCTCACATATAACCGAATATACAAGTTCAATATAAGCTCACATGTAACCAAATACCCAAGTTCAATATAAGCTCACATGTAACCAAATACACAAGTTCAATATAACTTCACATACACATACCTATGTGGCCGATTATAGAAGTCATTTAGATCAACTTACTTGCTCAATTTCCACATCAATGTAAAGTCTTATAGACATAAACTTGAAATAAATCACCGGCATAAAACCTGCTAGGCCTAAGCCTAAATCACACACCGGCATAAGGCCTACTAGACCCAAGGTCTGATATTTATTCATTGGCACTAAGCCTGCTAGGCACAAAGCCCGATCAAAGTCACCAGCACAAGGCTTGCTAGGCTCAAAGCCCGAATATCACAATTATAAAATCATTCCATAACAGTTCATATATCAAATTGTCCAAATATTCCATGTAATTCATACAAACTTTCAGAGGTTTAAACTCAGTTGAATAAAACTCAACCACATTAATTCAATGATAAATCACATTCGGCTATTATACTAATAAACTATAAAATTCGAATCATCATAGTAAAACATTCTATGTTCGAAATAAACAATGTTTAATTGCTTAAAGACTTACCTCGGATATCGACAGACATTATAAATCGGCTATTCGATTATTTTTTCTTTTCCCCGATCCAAGTCTGATTTCTTTTGTTCTTGATCTATATAATTTCAAATTAACCTCATTTAAACATAATTTCATTCAATTTAATCCAACAACACATAAATGGGAAAAATTACCATTTTACCCCTGATATTTCATACTTTTACAAATTAGTCCTAATTGCATAAAACACAAAATACACAAAATCTCACCACATCATAGTTAAGCCGAATCTTCCTCATACTCATACTAGTCCATAGATTTCATTTATTTTGCATTTGAGTCCTTTAATTTATTATTTTTGCAATTTAGTCCTAATAACTCAAAATCATCAAACTCCAATACAAAACATGTTAATCTAAAATATATTTTTGATATTTCATCATCAAACATCACAAAACACAAATATTCATCAATGGAATAACTCAAAATATTCATCAAAATCTAAAATTCAAGCATGGGTCGGGTAGTATTCGAAGCAACGATCTCAAAAACATAAAAATTATCAAAAACCGAACAAAGTCCATACCTTAATCAAGCTTCAAAGTTGTCGAATGCCTAAAATTTCTTTCTTTCTTTTCTTTTTATTGTTTCGGTCACCAAGAAATAAAATGAAATCTTATGTTTATTTTATGTTTTATGATAACATGTATATCATTTATTATTTTACATATTTAACCTTTTAAAACTAATAATAAAACTTACTTAATATGGACACATTCTGCAACCACATAATTTAAAGGTTTATTTGCAACATAAATGTTTCAACTTACAAAGCCATTAACAATTTGGCCTTTATGCTTTTAACTATCAAGTTTTTAATTTACGCGATTAATCCCTTTTATTTAATTAAGCACACAAACAATCAAATTTTCATACGAAACTTTCTCACATGCAAATTCACATATAATAAACACGAAAAATAATATTTAAATATTTTTTACTCGAATTCGTGGTCCTGAAACCACCTTTTCGACTAGGGTCTAAATCGAACTGTTACACAAAACCATTGTTCTGATTTGACTAAAAACGGGCTGTTACAACTCTCCCCCCTTAGGGATTTTCGTCCCCGAAAATCTTACCAGTGAAACGGTTAGGGTACTATTTTCTCACAGCCTTCTCGGGTTTCCACGTAGCTTCCTCGATTCTGTGTTTATGCCAAAGAACCTTCACTAGAGCTATGCATTTATTTATCAATTCTTTGATTTCACAAGCTAAAATCCTAATCAGTTCTTCGTTATATGTCAAATCAGTCTGTATCTCAACATCTACCAGATAAATCACATGTGACGGATTGGATCTGTCTCGACGTAGCACAGAAACATGAAAGATATTATGAATCTTTTCAAGTTCTGATGGTAAAGCTAATCGGTACGCTACAGGCATTATTCTTTCAACAATCTCATATGGTCCGATAAATCGTGGACTCAACTTTCCTTTACGGCCGAATCGAAAAACCTTTTTCCATGGTGACACCTTTAGAAACACTCAATCCCTGACTTGAAACTCAATTTCTTTACGTTTCAAATCCAGATATGATTTCCATTGATCTGAAGCTGCTTTTAAATTGTTGCGAATCCTTTTCCCATCAATCTTTTTCTCACTTAGTTTAGTCTAGTATAGCGGGGTTTGACATTTGCGACCATATAAAGCTTCGTACGGTGCCATCTTTATACTCGTTTGAAAACTGTTATTATACGCGAATTCAATCAATGGTAAGTATTTTTCCCAACTGCCCTCAAACTCTAAAATACAACATCTCAACATGTCTTCGAGAATCTGCATAGCTCTCTCAGTTTGACCGTCAGTCTGAGGATGAAAAGTTATGCTGAAATTCAACTTTGTTCCCAAAGCTTCTTGTAGTTTCTTCCAGAATTACGATGCAAATCTCGAATCTCTATCTGAAATAATAGATAGTGGCACCCCATGCAATCGAACAATTTTAAAAATGTACAATTCAACTAATCTATCAAGTGAGAAATTTGTACGTACTAGTATGAAATGAGCAGATTCCATTAGTAGATCAACAACAACCCAGATAAGATCTTTCTTTTTCGGAGTTAGGGGCAATCCTGACACAAAGTCCATTGTAACTCTATCCCATTTCCACTCTAGAATCATCAGAGGCTACAGCAAACCAGATGGTACTTGATGTTCAGCCTTGACTTGCTATCAAATCAAACATTTAGAAACAAACTCCGAGATATCTCGTTTCATGTCTTACCACCAGTAAAACTATTTCAAATCGTTGTACATTTTGGTACTCCCCGGATGAATAGATAAGCAATTATTGTGTGCTTCGTGAAAAATCTTCTGAATGAGTTCTATGTTTCTCGGGAAATTCTATTCCGAAACTTTAAACGATCATCGGTTCCAATCTGAAACTCTAAATTAGGGATAGTCTCACATTGAATTCGTTTAACTTGCAATTCACGGTCATCTTTTCGAGCTTCACGAATTTGTTAAAGAAATACCAGGTTAGCTTTTAATTAAGCTAAAATAGACCCATCATTACAAATCATACTGAGTATTCATTGCTCGTAATACAAACAAAGATTTTCGGCTTAGGGCATCAGCAACAACATTAACTTTTCCCAGGTGATAATCAATCACAAATTCATAATCTTTCAATAACTCGAGCCATCTTCGTTGTTGCAGATTCAAATCTTTCTGTGACATTAAATATTTTAAGCTTTTGTGATTCGTATAAATGTGTTATTTTTCACTGTATAAGCAGTGTCACCAAATTTTCAATGTGAACACAATTGCAGCCAACTGTAAGTCGTGTGCCAGATAATTCTTTTCATGCGGTTTCAATTGTCAAGAAGCATAAGCTATAACTTTTCTTTCTTGCATCAGAACACATCTCAGACCTATAAATGACGCGTCACATAAATCAGAAACTCTTTTGCCGATTTAGGTTGAACCAAAACTGGTGCTTCAGTTAACAGTACTTTCAACTGTTCAAAACTCTGCTGACATTTTTCTGAGCAATCAAATTTCACATCTTTTTGAAGCAGTTGTGTCATCGGTGTTGCAATCCTCGAAAATCCTTTCACAAATCTTTGGTAATAGGCTGCTAAACCTAGAAAAATACGGATTTCAAAAAAATTTCTCAGAGATTTCCAATCAACAATAGCAGAAATCTTACTCGGGTCAAGTCTAATACCTTTAGCTGAAACAATATGCCCTAGAAATCCAACATCTTGAAGCCAAAACTCATATTTGCTGAACTTTACAAATAATTACTTATCACGTAGAGTTTGTAACACAACTCTCAAGTGCTTGATATGTTTAGATTCAACTTGTGAATAGATCAGAATATCCTCAATGAATATAACAACAAATCTATCTAAATATGGTCTAGATGTCCGGTTCATCAAGTCTATAAAAATTGTAGGAGCATTAGTTAATCCGAATGGCATAGCAAGGAATTCATAATGTCCGTTCCTCGTTCTGAACGCGATTTTTGGCACATCCGACTCTTTAACTCGCAACAGATAATAACCCGATCTCAAATCAAACTTTGAAAATACTGTAGTCCTTTTCAACTGATCAAATAAATCATCAATCCAAGGTAGAGGGTATTTGTTCTTTATAGTCACTTTATTCAGCTGTCTATAATCGATTCACATTCTCATTGTTCCTTCTTTCTTCTTTACAAACAATACCTATGTACCCCAGGGCGAATAACTCGATCGTGCAAAACCTCTGTCTGTCAATTCTTGCAACTGAGCTTTCAACTCTTTTAATTTTTTTAGAGCCATTCTATACGGAGCTATCGATATCGGTGTTGTTCCCAATACTAATTCAATACCAAATTCAACCTCTCTGATCGGTGGCAAACCCAATAATTCTTTTGAAAATACATCCGAAAACTCACAAACAACAAGTACAGATTCAATCTTTCATTCAGACACTTTTGTATCCAGTATGTATGCAAGATATGTATCATAGCCCTTTTTCATACATTTCTGAGCTAACATAAATGATATCACAGTAGGTAACTCACTCGAATCATTAGACTCAATCTGAAAAATTTCACCGTTCTGACATTTCAATTCGATAATTTTTCGTCTACAATTCACAACTGCATCATGCATTGTCAGCCAGTCCGTACACAGAATCATGTCAAACTCATTGAATGGTAGAAGCATCAAATCAGCCAGAAAACAGTAACCCCGAGTCATCAAAGGACAATTCTTACCAATTTTATCAACTAAAACAGACTTGCCTAAGGGGTTCGATACTTTAATTACAAACTTTGTAGACTCAACATGTAAACTCTTTTTAAATACTAAATTCATACAAATATATGAATGGGTTGATCCAGGATCTATCAACTCAACTATATCTGTAACAAAAAGAGAAAAAGTACCGATAATAACGTCTAGCGATGATGCCTCCTCCCGTGTATGGATAACATAAGCTCGGTAGGTGTTCGTGCCTCAAAGCTCATAGTAGAATCTCTTGTAACACCTCGGTTACCACTCATATTTCTAGTGTTTCGGGGTGGTCTCCCTCTAGTAGCCATATTACTTACTTTCGACGGTTGATCTCTTTCAGTTATAGACTTTTCTGGACAGTCACAGAGATAATGACCAATAGATCCACATTTAAAATAAGCTCTACTCATCATCCTACATTCACCGTAATGTCGTTTATTGCAGTGCTTACATTTAGGTCCAACATTTCTAACACTACCCACACTAGCAACAGATGTCGTCTGAGGTTTAGAGCTGAAATGTCTCACATCTCTATCTTTGATTGAAATCCCTGTAGAAGAAGTAGAATGAGAATGATATTCTCTAGATTTCTTTGATGTTGGCTGATGTGCTTATCTCTTTCTAAATTTTTTAGCCTCAGTATTGACTTTTCTTTTCTCTTTACTAAGCTTTTCGGCTTTGCAAGCTCTGTCTACTAGAACGACAAACACTTTTAGCTTAAGAATCTTAATTAATAATCTAATTTCTTCATTTAATCCATCTTTAGACCTTTTACACATTATAACCTCAGAAGAAACACATTCACAAGCATATTTGCTTAGTCATACAAACTCTCTTTCGTATTCTGTTACCGACATATAGCCTTATTTCAATTCAAGAAATTCCCTTTTTTTTATCAATGAACCTTTGGCTGATGTATTTCTTTCTGAATTCAACTTGAAAGAACTCCCAAATAACTCTTTCTCGCGGAACTACAGATATCAAGGTATTCCACCATTGATACGCAGTGTCTCTCAACAGTGATATAGCACATTTTAATCATTCTTCAGGTGTGCAAGACAGTTCATCAAACAACTGAATCATGTTCTCAAGCCAAAACTCGACTCTCTCAGGGTCATCATTAACAGTGGCTCTAAATTCCTTAGCCCCGTGCTTTCGTATCTTATCAACAGGTGGTTTATTCAATCGCACAGAACCCATACCTTGAGGAACTACAGGGATTAGTTGGGGAATAGGATAGGGTGGAGGTTGTTGAGCAGCCGGGTTCATACGAATGTATTGTGTGAACAACTCGTTCATCATTTAGAAGAAGGCTTCTTTAGCCTCTCCTCCCTGGCTTACAGGTCTAGAATCAGAAGGCGCTGTCCTTTGAGCTGGAGCAGATGCATTACTCTCAACCCCATCAACTACAACTCGATAAGGATCCATTTATTATACAAAAACACATTTGAAAATGTCAGGAGTCATCACACTATCTCAGTTTATATATATGGCATGTATAGCTAGACTTACATACGCTACATTAGTCCTAGAATCGACTAAACCGTAGCTGTGATACCAATAAATGTAACACCCCTCACCCGTATTCAACGTCGGAATAGGGTTACGAAACATTACCAGACTTATAACACATATATTCATACTTTTCTCACGCATTCAATCAATTCATACAATCATCACTCATTCTCAATCAATTTGTCCCTTATAATAGCCTACGAGGCCTTAAACATGCTTTAGGACTGGTTCAGCACTAAACCGATAACTTATAAAACTTTCACAAAACATTGAAAATTATTCTCAAAATAGAGGACACACGCCAGTGTGGGCAGGCCATGTGTCTCACACGACCACCAGACATGTCTGTGTTACAGACCGTGTGGAAACAGGGTATACATACTTACTTGGGTCACATGGCCAACCACAGGTCCGTGCGTCTAGCCCATGTGCCCCTTGAAATGGCCACACACGCCCGTGTGCCAGGCCGTGTGCTAGGCCGTGCCAAACCTGTAGAGTATATTGACTTATGCAACACGGCTAAGTCACACGCTCGTGTACTAGGCTTTGTGCTAATTAGGGGATATACTGACTTCATTTTAACAACAACACCAGTGGACACACGGCCGTGTAACATGATCGTGTGTCAAACACGGTTGAGACACACGTCTGTGTGGACAAAAATAGGCTATTTCCAAAGCCATTATGCCACCCTATTTTCACATGTAAACACAAGCATAAATGGTAACATTTTTACAACACAATATGTAGCCATTTTATAACATTTCATACACAATAATGCCAATTTCACATTATAACTTCTTAAGTAATATCATACATTTTCCATTCATAAGTTTACTTTATAACAAACACATTTGCACATCTCCATTCCATCAACTATTTGCCAAAACATACTAAAATATAACATTTAGTTTAGCTAAATCACATTGCTTAACTTATACTCAAAATGTACCAAACCAAAATCTCAAGTAACCATAACTATTACCATTATAACTAGCCTATACATGCCATATTTACAAATATCCACAAGTTCAAAAGTACCAATTGGCAAATCGATAGTGTGATGTGTAACTCCGACTTGTCCAAAACGAGCGCGCTAACGAACCACTATGAAACATAGAAAAAGAAACAAAGCAAGCTTCATAACTTAGTAAGCCTGTATAATTCATAATTAAACTTACCATTTATACATAATCAAGGCTAATAATCAAGATGTATACAATTCAATTACCAAATGCCTAAACACAAGCATTCATCACTAGTTAGTCATCTAAATACATGAAATCATCCATTATATCAATACATTGCATCATACCAGATCCATATATCATGTACAACATTGGTAACATTTCATTTTCAATCATATAAATAATAATTCATTTGAAAACTGTAACTCATCCGTATAAACAGAATATATGCCCGTTGAACTTATTAAAATCTCGAGGGATACTCGGGTGATATACAGTACATATAAATCAGTAATCTGTCAATTCCTTATCATTTTTCGCTCTTCTGAGCTATGAACAGTAAGCTCCTCTTGAGCTGATGGACAATAAGCTCTATTGAGCTGAAACGGTAAGCTCTGACGAGCTGAATCAGTAAGCTCATATGAGCTGAGAATAGTAAGCTCTTACGAGCTGATATATCAGTAAGCTCATACGAGCTGCAGTGAGTCCACAACACATGCAGGATCTCAACCAATATGGTAATCCCTAGTGACATGTCACTCGTATCCTACGAATTCTTACAGTTCAAACGGGGCCCGGTAACAAATAAACTATATCGATAAGGCATTCATAATCCAAATATATCAACTACTCAATTATATACATTCATTACAATTATTTCAAGTATTTAAAATTTCGATTCTAATTATATGAACTTATCTCGATTTGCTAGGATGGAAACTATCGACTATTCATCTACTTTTTTGTTTCCCCGATCTAATTCTGATCTCAGCTTATCTTGATTTATATATTATCAAATTCAATACATTCAATATTCAATCAATTCAATTTAGCCCATAATTCATATTTTGGAAAATTTACATATTTGCCCCTAAACTTTCATATATTTACAATTTAGTCCTTTTCACATAAAATTGTAAATTCATGCAATTTAGTACAATTATATGCTTAGACGAATTTACCAATTGTTACTAGAAGCCGAAGCAACGATCACAAAAACATAAAAATCATAAAAAAACTGAGTCAAAATCACTTACCAATTTAACTTCCAAGTGACCGAACCCTAGGGAGAAAATTTTTCTTCTTTTTCTTCTTTAAATCGATTAAGTGAAGATGACAATGAGAAAATAGATTTTTTTTTAATTATTATATCATTTATTAACCATTTACCATTTTAACCTTAAAATTAATTCAAAATTTCATTTATACCAAACCATTAACATCCACTAACATAGAAATGGTATATTTATCATTGAAGGACCTTTACTTTAATGTTTTATAGCTATTTTACACCTTTAGCTAATAGAGCACAAGTTTTGCACATTACGCGATTTAGTCCTTTTTACCAAATTAAGCATTCAAATAGTAAAATTTCCTTACGTAACATTCATACTATAATTCTATCATGATGTAAAATTTAGTAATATAATAATAAAATAAATACTTTGACCTCAGATTTGTGGTCCCGAAACCACTATTTCATTTGACTCAAAAATAGACTGTTACTCCTTAGGGATTTTCGTCCCTGAAAATCTTACTAGAAAATAGGTTAGGGTACTGTTTTCATATAGCTTCCTCGGGTTTCCACGTAGCTTCCTCGATTCCTTGCTTATGCCAAGGAACCTTTATTAGGGCTACGCGCTTATTTCTCAATTCTTTGATTTCACGAGCTAAAATCCTGATCAGTTCTTCGCTATACGTCAAATCAGCCTGTATCTCAACATTTACCGGAGAAATTACATGTGATGAATCGGATCTGTATCGACGTAGCATAGAAACGTGAAAGACATTATGAATCTTTTCAAGTTCTAATGGTAAAGCTAGTCGATATGCCACTGACCCTATTCGTTCTGTAACACCCCAAACCCGGCCTAGACGTTATGGTTGAATCTAACGATGTCACATGGAATGGGGCTTGAAATCGAGATTGACAAGTTAAAACTATTCCAGTTAATTAGATTTTATTTAATTCGAAAAAACATGAACTAGCTGATTTGCCTTAAAACATGTCTTTAATGCAAAAGCTTTTGAAACCAATAATTTTACAAAATTGAAAATCTAGTTTTTAGAAAAAACAGTGTTTTGTTGAGTTGCAATTTAAAAATCTATAAAACAATATAAAATCCCAATTAAAACCAAACAGTCCAAAGCCCCAACATTACAATAATAAATACCCAAAGATAATATAAAATCAAAAGCTGTAATAAAGCAGTTCAGTAGTGGTGGTCACCGTCGAGCCTTCCACTGCATCGATTCGCCTAAGTCTGGGGATCACCTATACAGATTAAAGAGAAAAAGGGTCGAGTTTTTGCAAACTCAATGTGTAATCCCCAGAGAAAACATACATACAGATACACATCAGAAAATAATCAATTATAGTCTGTGGCCTGAGCCCATTACAGATTTAGTTTGGGCTTTGGCCCATTCGGATACAATCTCAGATATGATTTAAGGCCTTGGCCCATCTCATATACAATATGCAATAGTAGAAAATCAGAATCCTACCCACTAGTCTGTACACACCATCTCCGTCCATCCCTACACACCATGTGGGGATTAAATCAACCCACCCATTCCTACACACCGTGCTGTATCGAAATGCCGCTTATAATCAGAAATTTGCAGTAAAGCTGCCAGATAACAGGCTTAATAGCCTTTCAGACACTTCCTCCAGATAACAATAACCCACCCCGATGCAATGCAACATACAAAAGATGTCATGCTATTATGTAATTACAATACATACATTCAGATATCATAATTCATACTCGCATGTAAATCGCATGCATGATCACTCATATAGGGGTCTAAGTAGGGCCTACCGACCCTTCAGTAGGTCCACAATCGACTTGGGCGACCCGTGCAACCTTAGACAACTTTTCAAAAAAATGGGCTCACACACCCGTGTGGCCCACATGGCCCAAATTGGCCTTGGCCATGTGATTCATTTTTAATGTAACCAGTGCTAGCTAAATATTCATATATGTTTTCACTATTTACTTATATGTTCATTCAAAGTTGTCTACTTGAGTCATTGTCACTAAATTATTTATATCTTGAGCTACAGAATTCCAAATTAAGATCTGCTTGATGTTTTTGAAACTAGACTCAAATAACTTTCTACCATAAAATTTTCAAAATTTATAGTTTATCAAATAAGTACAGTAAAATCTTCAAATTTATCCCTATTCTGCTGTTTGACAACTTCAACCTCTCCTTACTAAAAATTATTTATCTCTTAGTACGGAATTTGGATGATGGTTCTGTTAAACATAAAAATTTAAGCCCCTAATTATTTTTTTTATAATTTTTGATGATTTTCCAATGTCAGAACAGGGGAACCCGAAATCATTCTTACCTTGTCTCACAAAATTTATTATATCTTTTAATTTACAATTCCATTGCTTACACGGTTACTTCCATGAAAAACTAGACTCAATAAACTTTAATTTCATATTTTATTCAACCTCTAACTCAATTTCCACTATTTTTTTATGATTTTTCAAAGTTAAACTACTGCTGCTGTCCAAAACTATTTTAGTGCAAAATGTTGATTTCAAAGTTTATAACACCCTTATTTCCTTTCTCTACAATTTTTTGCAACATTTTCTCTTATTTCTCTTATTTCTCGATAGCAAGCAATTTTGACTTTTCACTTAATCTCGTTTTCTACGTTTCGGGTACACATATGGTATCGATTCGCTGTGCAAAGTAACCCAAGCCTTCAAAAGCCTATATTTGACCAATATATCCCTTAATTAATCACTTGATTCGTCAATCAAACCAGATATCCCCAACATGAAACTCAAGAAACTAAACCAACGACGATTCGAAAACTTACCGCAGTGAATCCGATAACCAGTCATCTCTACACACTGGAATATCCGCTTAAAGCCTTTGAACAACACCTAAACGAGAGTAAAACGAACCTTTTGTTAATTGCCTAATCGAAATACGATAACTAAGGGGAAAATTTCCACTTACCGAAATAGATGAAGTTGAAATTTGCACCCAAAGAGATGACTCGCAAAAAATACAGAAACGAAAAGAGTAGGGAAAAGAGAAGAGAATTTTGACTATAAAGCAAGAGATGAACCGATCAAGAAAACGAAAAGAGAGAGGAAAGAAAAGAAACAAGATTCGACCAAAGGGGAACAAAAACCAAAAGTGAACAAGAAGGGAGAAGAAATGGCAGAGAAACAAAAGTCTAACTCAGAAAATTTGTGGGGAAAAAAGAAAATAGAAAACTGATAAAAAGAAAATCCTATTTTGATAACTTCTTCCCAATTATCTCCTAATAACACTCCCTATTAACCCACTAAAACACAACTACTTAGCAGTCCAGTTTAATTTGAACTCCACCAGGCCACACGCCTCAAACAAAAATTAATTCCCCTGCTTGCACAGGGACTTGAACATAGGACCTCCTACACACTAACACTCCGCTTAACCACCAGACCAGTAGGCCGATTCTGATATATTTTTACAAACAATAAAATAAAAGCCTACTGAACAAGAGTAAGGCCTAATTCATTCAAAATACCAAAATTTTCCTAAGCGAAAGCTTGAACTTGGAACCTCCCAAACACTCCGAGAACACATAACCACTAAAGCTGACAAATATTTGTGTCATATTTTCACAACAATGAAATTAGAAATTTTGGGGCGTTACGTGTTCAATAATCTCATACAGCCCGATAAATCGCAAACTCAGCTTTCCTTTACAGTCAAATCGAAGAACCTTTTTCACTGTGACACCTCTAAAAATATGCAGTCCCCGACTTGAAACTCAATTTCTTTACATTTCAAATCTGCGTAGGATTTCTGTCGATCTGAAGCTGCTTTTAAACTATCGCGAATCATTTTCACTTTTTCTTCAGTTTCTTTGATCAGTTCAACCCTGTGAATCTCTTTCTCATTTAGTTTAGTCTAGTATAGCGGAGTTTGACATTTGCGACCATATAAAGCTTCATATGGTGCCATCTTAATACTCGTTTGAAAACTATTGTTATACACGAACTCAATCAACGACAAGTATTTTTTCCAACTACCCTTAAACTCTAAAATACAATATCTCAACATTTCTTCCAGAATCTAATAACTCTCTCAGTCTGACCGTCAGTCTTAGGATGAAAAACAGTACTGAAATTTAATTTTGTACCTAGAGCTTCTAGTAATTTCTTCTAGAATCGCGATGTAAATCTCAGATCTCTATCAGAAATAATGATAGTGGAACTCTGTGTAATCAAAAAATCTCAGAAATGTACAATTCAGCTAATTTTTCAAGTGAGTAATCCTTACGTACCGGTATGAAATGAGTAGATTTCGTTAGTCGATCAACGACAAACCAGATAGCATATTTCTTTTTCAAAGTTAAGGGCAATCCCGACACAAAATCCATTGTAATTCTATCCCATTTCCACACAGGAATCATCACAGGCTGTAGTAAACCCGATGGTACTTGATGTTCAGCTTTGACTAGTTGACAAATGAAACATTTAGAAACAAACTCTGATATATCTGTTTTCATGCCTTGCCACCAATAAAACTGTTTCAAATCGTTGTAAATTTTAGTACTTCTCAGATGAACAAATAAGCAACTATGGTGTGCTTCGTGCAAAATCTTCTAAATGAGTTTTGAATTTCCCAGTATGCAAATTCTACTTCGGAACCTTAAACAGTCATCGGTTCCAATCTAAAACTCTAAATCAGGGATATTCTCACATTGAATTCGTTTAACTTGCAATTCACGGTCATCTTTCTGAGCTTTACAGATTTGTCGAAGGAATATCAGTTTAGCTTTTAATTTAGCTCAAATAGACCCATCATCATAGATCATCAACTAGGTATTCATTACTCGCAATGCAAACAAATATTTTTGGCTCAGGGCATCAGCAACAACATTAGCTTTTCCTATGTAATAATCAATCACAAAGTCATAATTTTCAATAACTCGAGCCATCTTTTTTGTCGCAAATTCAAATCTTTCTGTGACATTAGATATTTTAAGATTTTGTGATCCGTATAAATATGACATTTCTCACTGTATAAGTAATGTTGCCAAATTTTCAATATGAACACAATTGCAATCAACTTTAAGTCATGCATCAGATAATTCTTTTCATACGGTTTTAATTGTCGAGAAGCATAAGCTATAACTTTTCCTTCTTGTATCAGAACACATCCCAGACTGTTTAATGATGCGTCACTATAAATCACAAATGCTTTCCCCGATTCCGATTGAACAAAAATTGGTGCTTCGATTAACAGTACTTTCAATTGTTCGAAACTCTGCTGACATTTTTTAGACCACTCAAACTTTACATCTTTTTGAAGTAGTTGTGTCATCGGTGTCGCAATCATCGAGAAGCCTTTCACAAATCTTTGGTAATAGACCGCTAAACCCAGAAAACTACAGACTTCAAACACATTTCTCGGAGGTTTCCAATCAATAATAGCTGAAATTTTAATCGGGTCAACTCTAATACCATCAGCTGAAACAATATACCTCAGAAATCCAACCTCATGGAGCCAAAACTCACTTTTGCTGAACTTTGCAAATAATTGCTTATCACATAGAGTTTGTAACACAACTCTCAAATGCTCGATATTTTCAGATTCATCTCACGAATAGATCAGAATGTCATCAATGAATACAACTGTCTAAATACGATCTGAATATCCAGTTCATTAAGTCCATAAAAATTGCAGGAGCATTAGTTAATCCAAAAGGCATAATTAGGAATTCATAATGTCCATACCTCGTTCTGAATGCAGTTTTCGGCACATTTGACTTCTTAACTCGCAACTGATAATAACCCGAACTCAAATCGATCTTTGAAAATATTGTAGCTCCTTTCAACTAATCAAATAAATCATCAATCCGCAGAAGAGGGAATTTATTCTTTATAGTCACTTTATTCAACTGTCTGTAGTCGATACACATTCTCATCGTGCCATCTTTATTTCTCACAAACAATACTGGTGCACCCTAGGGTGAATAACTCGATCGTGCAAAACCTCTGTTTGTCAATTCTTGCAACTGAGCTTTCAACTTTTTTAATTCTATTAGAGCCATTCTGTATGGAGCTACCAATATCGGTGTTGTTCCCAGTATTAATTCAATACCAAATTCAACTTCTCTGATCGGTGGCAAGCCTGATAATTCTTCTGGAAATAAATTGGAAAACTCACAGACAACATGTACAGATTCAGTCTTTGATTCAGACACCTTAGTATCCAATACGTATGTAAAATATGCATCCTAGCCCTTTTTCATATATTTCTGAGCTAACATTTACGATATCACAGTAGGTAATTCACTCGAATCATCAGACTCAATCCGAAGAATTTTACCATTTTGACATTACAAATTCGATGATCTTTCGTCTACAATTCACTACGGCAACATGCATAGTCAACCAATCCATACCTAGAATCACATCAAACTCATCGAACGGTAGAAGCATCAAATCCGCCTGAAAATAGTAACCCCTAGTCATCAAAGGACAATCCTTACAAATTTTATCAACTAAAACAAACTTGCCTAAGGGGTTCGATACTTTAATTACAAACTCTGTAGACTCGACATGTAAACTCTTTTTAAATACTAAATTCATACATATATATGAATGAGTTGATCCAGGATCTATCAACGCAACTATATCAGTATCAAAAAAGAAAAAAAGTACTGATAATAACATCTAGCGATGATGCCTCCTCCTATGCACGGATAGCATAAGCTTTGGCAGGTGCTCGTGCCTCAGATCTCACATCAAAATCTCTGGTAGCACCTCAATTACCACTCGTATTTCTCGTGTTTTGAGGCGGTCTCCCTCTAGTAGCCATATTACTTACTTTCATCGGTTGATCTTTTTCAGCTACAAACATTTCTGGACAGTCCCGAAGATAATGATCAAGAGATCCACATTTAAAACAAGCTCCGCTCACTAATCTACATTCACCATAATGTCACTTTTTGCAGTGCTTACATTCAGGTCCAGCATTTCTAACACTACCCACACTGGCAACAGATGTCGTCTGAGGTTTAGAGTTGAAATGTCTCGCATCTCTATCTTTGATTGAAATCCCCGTGGAAGCAGTAGAACGAGGATGATATTCTCTAGATTTATTTGATGCTGACTGATGTGATTTACCCGCAAATCTCTTTCTAAAATCTCTAGCCTCAAAATCGACTTTTCTTTTCTCTTTGCAAAGCTCTTCGGCTTTACAAGCTTTGTTAAACAGGACGATAAACTCTTTCAGTTCAAGAATTTCAACTCAAAGTCTGATTTCTTCATTCAATCCATCCTCAAACCTTTTACACACTATAGCTTCAGAAGAAACACATTCACGAGCATATTTGCTGAGTCGTACAAACTCTCTTTCATATTTTGTTACCGACATACGACCCTATTTCAATTCAAGAAATTCTTTTCTTTTCTAATCAATGAACCTTTGGCTGATGTATTTTTTTCTGAATTTAACTTGAAAGAACTCCCAAGTAACTCTTTCTCATGGAACTACGGATATCAAGGTATTCCACCACTGATACGCAATGTCTCTCAACAGTGATACAGTATATTACAAATATTCTTTAGGTGTGCATGACAGTTCATCAAATACTCTAATCGTGTTCTCAAGCCAAAACTCAGCTCTTTTAGGATCATCGTTAACAGTGGCTCTGAATTCCTCAACCCCGCGTTTTCGTATTTTATCCACAGGTGGCTTATTCAATCACAACAGATCCATACCTTGAGGAACTACAAGGATCAGTTGGGGAACAGTATAACACCTCTAACCCGTATCCGTCGCTGAATTAGGGTTACGAGGCATTACTGACCAAAGCACATCCTAGAACAGTCATAATTCACATGCTTTATAACTCCACCATTCGAATCATATATGTATACTTCTCATTTATGGTATTCGAATAATCAAAGTATAAGATAACTTATTATTTTTCAAATTATAAGCACATACTTCAAAACATGCAAACATATATCATTTCATTTCATATAGCTAATATGTACCAATATGTCTATTTCATCTGTTAAATATTAACATGCCATTTCTTAACTCAACACATGAGTATATTAAAATCAATCATTTCACCAACTAATATTTAAACTCATATGCAACCTTAGTGTACTCAATTACCAAGCCAAATTACATATATCTAACCTTTCATCTTACTATTTATTCGGCTAGCTAATTAACCTATCATTATGACATTTGTTTACCTAACCACAACAAAGCATATCATGGATATGTATATAAATATTCTACCTAGCATATGCCGAATATATCATCAACTTAACCTTCTTAGCTACCCGAATAAACTAACGAAAACATTCAAGTAGAATATTCATTATCTATCTTAACCTTTCGTATCTAATTAGTGAACCATAACCCAATCAATTGAATACATATTCGGTCATTCATGACAACATTCAATACATAATATAATTTTATAATTATGCTAGATACCATATCACATACTTATCATTATGAGTCCAAAGCCTTAGCCGAATATACATATACACATTATTTATCATTTTTAAACCAAATTACCCATGCAAGCATGCCATTTCAAACCGACACAAAAACCACATTACTTAATCAAATTTTCATAGCCTAACTTAGTCCACACATGTACAATACTACAATTTTAACATTAACATATAACTAAACACTTAATGACATGGTTTAAACACCATTGCTGAATCATAAATAGCTTATAACCATCACCTATATTTCATCACATGACCGAATACATAAATTACATTATAAACAATTTTCAAATCAATTCATGTTTCAAACTATGCATATCAATAATAAGTCATTAACAATCTGTAACCCAAACACATTCAACACCCACATGTATCAAGCTTTCCAAATGAACTAATCATAAGCCATATATAATTGCTCCATGCCAACACATATATATATCAAGCATATCACACACTTATACTATGAAACATAATACCCGACATGAACTTATATCACAACCGAAAATGCATAAACATAAGCATCATTTCAAGCTATTTTCGCATGGCCCATATATTTACAATCTCAAAACCAACCAAAACAAATATTAAACTATACATGCCATATGTTCATAGTTTTAAACTTTTGTACTACCGAAATAGCAATCGATAGTGTGACGGATTTCCTTGACGATCCCCAAGTTTGTAACTAGCTTACAAAATCTATGAATCAAAGAACAAACACACAGTAAGCTTGAATAGCTTAGTAAGTCATAAGCAAATAAATCATTTCAATGACATACATAATTCAATTAAACTAAGCCAAATCAAGCAAACCTTAACCACATATACATTTATCATACTTGCAAATTCATATATCATCACTTGAATATTAACATTATAATGTCATTTGACCGAATATGAATAATCACATGCACATATAAGTCACCTTTTTCATCATGCATAGTTTATATCATCATTTCAAGTACTAAACTTACCTTATTTTTATGAACATTTAACTTCGCATGTACCTGAACTATTTAGCTTGATTTTACGTTCGATCTTAACTTAATATTGCCCGTTGAACCATTCAGAATCAATAAGGATACTCGAATAGCTCGAAAAGCTAGTACAATACCAACGTCCCAGATGAGGTCTTACATGTAATCAAATATCGATGCCACTGTCCCAGACAGGGTCTTACACGTAATCATATACAATGCCAATGTCCCAGACATGGTCTTACATGCAAATCTCAAATCGATGCCAACGTCCCAAACGTGGTCTTACACTAAATCACGTACCGGAATCCTATGTCATGACATATGTATCATAACTATTCCTATGGTTTATACGGGGCTTTCTAACACTGTAATTCGATCGATTCATGCTTGTAACAAATCATTCCATGCTAAATTCAATTTGGCAATGTAGTTATACATACATACAATTCAATTTGGCTATGGAAAAAATAAATACATTCAATTTAACATCATTTATTCACTTACGAACTTACCTCGTACAGAGACGAGCGGACCGGGACGACTATTCGACAATTTTTGATTTTCCCCGATCCAAATCTAATTTCCTCTTTTCTTGATTTAAATTAATAAAATTTAACTTGTTTATTCATATATTCATTCAAATTCATCCAACACATAAATGGGCAAATTGCACTTTAGCCCCTAACATTTCACATTTTTCACAATTTAATCTCTATTTCACAAAACACAAAATATTCAAAATTTCACCATACCCAAGCATAGTCGAATTTCACTAAGGTCCCTAGCAGCCTAATTCTTTCATTTAATTCACATTTTGACCCTTCAACTCAATTTAATCCTTAATACACATTTTTACCCTAAGTCACTTAATTAAACTTAATAATCTAACAACAAAAATTTATTTTTCATCATCAAACAATAGAAACAAGCTCTCATCAATGGCAAATCAAAAAATCCACAACCAATTCAAAAATTCAAGCATGGGCTAGCTAGTACTCCAAGCAACGATCTCAAAAACGTAAAAATTATCAAAAACTGAGCTTAAAACTTACCTAAAGTAAGCCCCAAATGTGCCGAATGCTCAAAACTCAACTATGGTTTCTTTTTTTTTTAACTTTTGGCCACTAACATGAATAAAGATGCATGAATTTTACTTAATTTTTTATTATATTATCATTAATTAACATATTTACCATATTAACCTTTATAAATTAATTATTAAACCATATGTTACATGTCTAAATCGTCCACTCATAATTTCTATGGTAAAATTACAACATAAAGACATCATATAATAAAAGCCATAGCAAATAGGTACCTTTACATAAAGCATGCTAGTTTTGCATTTATGCAATTAAGTCCTTTTAATTAAATTGAGCACACAAATGCTAAAATTTTCACACGAAATTTTCACACATATAATTTAACATGCTGTAGACATCAAAAAAATATTAAAATATTTTTTTGACTCGAATTTGTGGTCCCAAAACCATTGTTCCGAATAGGGTCTAAACCGGGCTGTTAAAAACATGTGGGGGTGGAGGTTGCTAAATAACTAGGTTTGTACGAATGTATTGTGTGAACCACTCATTCATTATCTAAAAGAAAGCTTTTTTAGCCTCACCCCCATAACTACTCGTCACAAGTCTAGATTTAGAAGGCGATGTCCCCTGAGCGAGAGCTGACGCGTTACTCTCAACGTCATCTGTTACAGCTCGTTTGGGATCCATTTCTATATAAAAACACATTTGAAAATGTCAAGAGTCATAACACTATCACAGTTTTATATATATGACATGTATAGCTATACTCATATACGCTACGTTAGTCCTAGAATCGACTAAACCGTAGCTCTGATACCAATAAATGTAACACCTCTAATCCGTAATCATCGCCGGAGTAGGGTTACGAGGTATTACTAATCAACACATATCATTTAACATACATAACTTATATATTTGTATTCATATAAAAATACCATTCAATACAATCATATTATCCCTTATAAGGGCTTACGAGGCCTTAAACATGCTTTAGAAGTGGTTTAGTACTAAACCGATAACATATGAAAATTTTAGAAACTTAGAAAAATTTCAACATTTCACGGGTCACACACTTGTGTGAATAGGCCGTGTGCCTTACATGGATAATAGACACGCCCGTGTTACAGACCATGTGGAAACAGGGTATACATACTGACTTGGGTCACACGGCTGACCACACGCCCGTGTGTCTAGCCTATGTGCCCCTCGAAATGGCCACAGACACCCGTATGCCAGGCCGTGTACTAGGTCATGCCAAACCTGTAGGGTATATTGACTTATGCAACACGGCCAAGTCACACGCCCGTGTACTAGGTCATGTGCTAATTAGGGGACATACTGACTTGTACCACACGGCCGGTCACACGCCTGTGTGTAAGACTGTTTGGAGCATACTGACTTCATTTTAACAACAACACTAGGGAACACACGGCCGTGTAACATGACCGTGTGTCAAACACAACTGAGACACACGCCCGTGTCTCTTCCCGTATGGACAAAAATAGGCTATTTGCAAAGCCATTATGCCACCTTATTTTCACATGTAAACACAAGCATAAATGGTAACATTTTTACACCACAATAGGCAGCCATTTCATAACATTTCATACACATATAATGCCAATTACATATAATAATTGCTTAACTAATATCATACATTTTCCATTCACAAGCTTACCTTATAATAAACATGTAACATCCTGATTTTCGGGTTTTCGTAATTTCTGAGAATTTGGTAAGTTTTTAAAATATGGTATTTGGTAGTGAAAATTCATAGTTGGAATATGTAAATGGGCCTATAAAAGGCCCACGTGCTGGCCAAAAACCGGAAGAATTTTTGAATTTTGGACTTAAGGAGTTAGGGGCATTGGATAGGTGGCCTTATTAATAGACGAGGTAAAATGTAACACAAAAGAGCCCTTGGCAAGGTGGCTAAGTGGCGCCACTAAGGAGCTAAAAAAGTGGCGTGTAAGTGGTTGAGGAGAGCCAAGGTTCGATTCTCTAAGCTGACAATTGTGGTGTTCTTTTTATGTCTTGAGCAGGCAGGAGTTGGAAGTTGAATGAAACTCTGTTGGAGAGAGTTTGAATCAGTCAAACGCATGGATTAAGGAGTGATAAGGGGAGAGATTTTAGGGATTTGGAGAGAAGCTAAGAGTTGGTCGAATAGTGGGAATTGTAGAGGGGATTTTGGCAGAGGAGTATTTGGCTAGTATTTCGGAATTTAGGGACTTAGTTGTGTCATTTTCTTCTGTGTAAACACCATAAGATTATTCTTTTCTTCTCTTTTTCTTCTCTAGCCGAAACTACCACCCTTTCCATCCATTTTTTCTTTCCCTTTATTTTCCAAAACCAGCCTACTATTCCCTTCTTTTCAACTGCTACTTCCTTTCTATCTTCACCTTTGTCGAATAGCCAAGAGCTGAAACTTTTTGAAGGTTGGTGGTATCGATTTCTTTGAGACCAGTATCCTACTGTTCTCTTCAATTTTTGTGGTCGATTTCTTCTTCTTCTAGACTCTAAACAGTACACAAGGAAGACTGTGTGAAATAGTTAACTTTGGAGGAGCAGCAAGGCTTGGGGTATCGACTTGGATAAGCTTGAATCGTATTATCGGACCCGGTGAAGGTAAGTGACCTATGGCTATTAGGGGTTCTTTGGCCGAATAAGGTAAGGTGGATTTTGGGTTTGATAAGCATGACTTGTGCGCTAAGAATGCTGATACTTAATTGTAGGTTGTTGTGGGAGACACTATTAGCAAACGTCACAAAACAGGTGTGTAACAACCCTCGTAGTAGCTTAGACTAATATTCGCAGAAAAGCCGAAATGCCAAAATTCTGGCATTTCGGGAACTTGAGATTTTGCATGTGGTTTTAGATGCGATAAAAATGATATGAGCGGTGTTTGGATCGATGGAACAACTAAGAGCGTAATTCTGTGCACGACGGTAGGTTGGGCCTCAATGGGCTAAAATTGGGCCCAATGGGCTTTCGGGCCCATTTGGGTAAAATTGAAAGAAAATGGAATTTGGAAAGCTTGCATGTTAACGCGGTTAGTACTATTGTAAAATTTGGATTATGTGGGCTTAATGAGCTAAATCGGCATTCGTAGGACCCATTAGGGGTTTTGGGCCCAAAAGCCCTAATTTGATAAAGTGCGTTAAAATCATTGTTTAAACACTTGAGAATGTTGATAATTGTTAATGATCGTGGAAAACCCATAATATTTGGTAAATTTACGAAATTACCCCTAAAATATGGAAAATGACATTTTTGCCCCTAGGTAAAAATGACCATTATACCCCTAGGGTTTACTTATGAATATGATGCATGAGGTATTGATTTACATGATATGACATGATATGAACATGATATGTTATAACATGCACATGTTATGCTATGATATACTCATTAGATGCATGGGTTGGGTTTTTGATATAAATGGAGGAAGTACGAAAAGGGCTTTGCCCCAGTTTATCAAAAAGGGCTTTGCCCCAGTTATTAAAAGAGGCTAGGCCTCCAGTTATATGATATAAGCAAAGCCTTTGCCCATGGAGAGTTTGGTTGGGTGGGTTGAGTTATTCCCCACATGGAGAGCTTGGTTGGTACGGGTGGAGAGTAGCGGATGGTGGGTTGAGTAGTCTCCCCAAATGGGCTTGCATACATCTATTAATATTACATGTGGCATTGAAATGGGCCTATGGGTCATAACATTTACAGTGAAGGCTTCGGCTCAGTACCATGATTAATGAGAAGGCTTCGGCCTAGTAACTGTTAAATGAAAGGCTTCGGCCCAGTATGCTGGTATTAGTTTGGGCTCTGAAAGGGGCTTGTTGCAGACTGAGTTTCCAAACTCACCCCCCTTTCCTTATCTTTGCAAGTGAGTCTTGATGTGGAGACTTGGAGCCGGAGGGGATTCAGAGTGGCCATGGTGATCACCTTTGGACTTTGCAATAAGTAACCGGTTCTTTTTTTTGTTTATCTTAACTATTAATACTATTTATTTTTTTGGGTTGTAATAAGGCCATTTTATCTATTCTTCTTGGATTATTTTTATTTTTAATAACTCTATATCTATCTAATAATAATTCAAAATGGGCTAGAAATAGGGCACGTTTCTAAAATGTTATTCGTTTTCAAAATAACACAACGATACAACTAATCGATTTATCAAGAATATCTACTTAATGGAATTTCAACTTGTTTACCAAACTGTGGCAATGGTTGTGGGCATGTCTAGGATTGGATCCAATCGAGAGCTTGGTACTTAAGCAGCTTTCATGGCTTACCTCCTCTGTTTCGGATACCTACCTGGTGCACAGCTTCCATTCACTTTGTTAACTTAGCAAAAGACGTTCTTTTTAAACACTAAAATGAATCATGGGTTTTAAAACTTCAATGAGACACGTCGAATTCGGTCATAACATTTGGGCCGGGTTTGGGGTGTTACATGTAGTGGTATCAGAGTCAAGTTGCAACAACTCGGCTGTGGGTTTCTAAATAGGTTAAAATCAAGAATTTCAAAACAAAGGTATTTTAAATCAATTTTTAGGAAATTTCTATCTTCTGTGACCAAATACATATTTTTAAGTTTTAAATGGTTTGGAGAACGACGTGGCACACTGAATCCCCGGCACCAAGTCTGTAAGTACACCTTCTTTTACACCATGTGATATTGATATGATGTGATAGATAGAACTGAGACCCTACTATAATACCTTAGATAGGGTTGAGCTGTAAAATAGTAAGATTGAGACTGTAGCTAGGCTATGATGTTGCGAGAACAAACCCTGAACTACTATATTTCCATAAAATATCTTGTAATAAACAACTGAAATATTAAACTAACGTCATAAAATTCGTAATCAAATAATTCGATATGAATGCAAGGGGAACTCGTGGATGGGGCCGCGGACGTGGTCGCGGAAGGGTGCAAGCTGAATCTTCATCCTCAGGGCATAGGCCAGCTGAGGAGGCATTTGTGCCACAGGCAACTGAGACTGGGTTACATGATCGGGCTACGGGGGACGATGCTTTGTCCCAAGCGATGTTAATGGTCTTGGAAAGGGTTGCTGGAGCTAGCACCGGGACAGTGAATAGGGGATCCATCTCTAAGCGACTCTGGGCTAACGGAGCAGAGATTTTTAGAGGTGTATCTGGAGTAGCCCCAAACGTGGCTGAATATTGGCTAGAGGTAACAGAGCGAATTATGGACGACCTAGATTGCTCTGTGGAGCAAAAGATGAAGGGGGCCGTGTCGTTGCTAGTAGATGAGGCATATCGGTGGTGGATCACTGTAAGGGAGAGTACCCCGATCGAACGAGTAACTTGGGAATTGTTCAAGAGTGCTTTTAAGGGGAGGTATGTTGGAGCTAGTTATGTGGATGCCCGTCGAAAGGAATTTTTTAATCTAGCTCTGGGCAATAAGACTGTTGCGGAGTATGAGGCAGAATTCTTGAGGTTGAGTTGATATGCTAGCGGGATAGTTGCAACCGAATATGAGCACAGTGTTCGATTCGAGGATGGCCTCCGCAATGAGCTTAGGGTGCTGATAGCTCCACAGAAGGAGCGTGATTTCGCTACGTTGGTAGAAAAGGCTAAGATAGCCGAGGAAGTAAAACATACGGAACGGCAGAATCGTGAGAGGGATCGACCCAGATTCAGGAGGGATTCCAGACCCTCGGGTGCTGCAAATAGAAATGTTAAAAGAGCTAGAATGGAGAAACCAGTTCGACCAGCTCCTGTTAATACTTTTAGACTGCAGGTTTGCAAAGATTGTGGCAGAGCGCATATGGGGGAGTGCTGGAAACGAACTGGGGCATGTTTTTGATGTGGGTCAAGGGAACATAAGTTCAGAGAGTGTCCTCGGAGAGCAGCTCCAGATCAAGTTACGAAGCAAAGATGTGTCCAACCGCAGCGAGGAGGACCACCACCACAGAGAGGCCGTGGGCAAGGTAGAGGTGGCAATGGTAATGGACGAAGACGTGGGGCACCTGGCAGGGGTGCTGGACATGCTGAAGCTCGACAGTCGGTGTTGGTTTATGCTGCACGGCATCGTGAGGAGGGTGATACTCCTGATGTTATAACTGGTACATTCCTCATTTATAGCAAGCCTTACACTGCTTTGATTGATGTGGGTTCCACTCACTCGTATGTTACTTGTGATGTATCTGGGGCGTTGGGTGTGCTTCTTGAGGAGACTGTGAGTGGGGTATCAGTGATAAGTCCTTTGGGACACTCAGTTAAGGTAGATAAACTCTTTAGAGAGGTGCCTTTAGAGACACAAGGTAGGATATTTATGGGAGATTTGATGGAGCTGTCATTTGGGGAATTTGATCTTATTTTGGGAATGGACTGGCTAACTAAGCATAGGGCGACGTTGGATTGTGCTGTTAAGAGAATGGTGCTAAGATCTGCCGAGGATGAAGGGATAATGGTCATAGGGGAGCGAAGGAACTATTTGTCCAATGTTGTCTAGGCTTTAAGGGCTGAGAAGTTGATTCGGAAAAGTTGTGAGGCGTTTTTAGCATTCGTAAGTCAAGCTGAACCTGAGGGGATGACTGTGGAGTCAGTTAGGACCATCAAAGAATTTCAAGACATATTTCCGGAAGAACTTCCTGGACTACCTCTGAACAGAGAAGTCGAGTTCGGAATCGACTTGTTACCTAGAACAGCTCCAATGCCTATTGCACCTTATCGGATGGAACCAAAGGAGTTGGTGGAACTGAAGGCTCAGATTCAAGAACTGTTGGATAAAGGGTTTATAAGACTAAGTGTTTCTCCGTAGGGCGCACCAGTGTTGTTCGTAAAGAAGAAAGATGGGACCATGCGGATGTGTATTGATTATCGGCAGCTGAACAAATTGACGATCAAGAACAAGTATCCTTTGCCAAGAATCGACGATCTGTTCGACCAACTGAAAGGAGCATCGATATTTTCTAAGATTGACCTTCGGTCAGGATATCATCAGTTGAGAGTTAAATAAGGGGATATTCATAAGACAGCATTCAGAACTCGATATGGTCATTACGAGTTTCTGGTTATGCCCTTTGGTTTGACTAATGCTCCGGCAGCATTCATGGATTTGATGAATCTGGTATTTCAGCCGTACTTGGATCAGTTCGTAGTCATTTTTATCGATGATATCTTGGTGTACTCGGAAACGGAAGAGAAGCATGATGAGCATCTTCGTATTGTGCTGCAAGTGCTAAGGGAAAAGCAACTCTATGCAAAGTTCAGTAAGTGTGAGTTTTGGTTGAGTGAAGTAACTTTCTTGGGGCATGTTGTGTCTGCTGAGAGGATCAAGGTAGACCCTCGGAAGATTGAGGCGATTCTGGAGTGGAAGCCACCGAGGTCAGTAACAAAAATCTAAAGTTTTTTGGGGTTGGCAGGTTATTATCGAAGATTTGTGGAAGGATTTTTCGTGTTGGCAGCGCCATTAATGAAACTTATAAGGAAGGGAGCACTGTTTGTTTGGACAAATAAGCAGCAAGAGGCTTTTGAAAAGTTAAAGAAGGTTCTGACTGAGGCACCAGTGTTGATTCAGCTAGAGTCTGGTAAGGATTTCACTGTGTACAGTGATGTGTTATATGTAGGTTTGGGCTGTGTGTTGATGCAAGAGGGCAAAGTGGTCGCTTATGCTTCACGACAACTTAAGCCTCATGAGGTAAACTATCCTACTCATGACTTGGAGTTGGCAGCGGTGATTTTTGCACTTAAGATATGGAGGCACTACTTGTATGGGGAGAGATGCATTATCTATATGGATCATAAGAGTCTTAAGTACTTGTTGACTCAAAAGGAGTTGAATCTTAGACAGCGAAGGTGGATAGAGTTGTTAAAGGACTATGACTGTTCGATTGAGTACCATCCAGGTAAGGCAAATGTCATGGCTGATGCGTTGAGTCGTAGAACTATGGCGGAATTGAAGACAATGGTTGCTCGTTTAAGCTTGTATGACGATGGAAGCTTATTGGTAGAGTTAAAAGTAAGACCGACTTGGGTAGAGCAGATTAAGAAGCAGCAGTTGGTGGATGAGTCGTTGGTTTCTCGGTTTCAGCAAGTTGAGAAGGGAGAGAATCCAGACTTTGGATTAAATGGTGATGGGGTTCTTTGTTTTCGAGGAAGAATTTGTGTGCCAAAGGACTCTGACTTGAGATTGATGATTTTGAGGGAGGCACATGGTGGACCTTGTGCTATGCATCTAGGAGGAAGTAAGTTGTATCGAGACTTGCGAGAGCTATATTGGTGGCCTGGGCTTAAGCGAGAAGTGACCGAATTTGTGGGAAAATGTTTGACGTGTCAACAAGTAAAGGCCGAGCATCAACTGCCTTCAGGATTGTTACAGCCAGTGAAGATACCACTTTGGAAATGGGAAACGGTAACTATGGATTTTGTTGACACCTTCCAAGAAGGACTCAGTTTGGGTAATTGTGGATAGGCTGACAAAATCTGCCCATTTCATACCTGTCCGAACCGATTACTCACTTCAGAAGTTGGCCAAGTTGTATGAGGCAGAGGTAGTGTGGTTGCATGGAGTGCCAGTATCAATAATTTCTAACCTAGACCCAAGGTTTACATCTCAGTTTTGGCAGAAGTTGCACGAGGCGTTAGGAACGCGATTGGATTTTAGTACGGCTTTTCACTCTCAGTCGAATGGGCAGTCAGAGAGGGTCATTCAGATTCTAGAAGATATGTTGAGGGGTTGTGTTATCAACTTTAGGGGCAGTTGGGAGGATTACTTGCCATTGGCGGAATTCGCATATAACAACAGTTACCAAGCAAGTATTCAGATGGCTCCTTACGAGGCACTGTATGGGCGAAGGTGCCGTTCGCCTACTTGTTGGGCTGAGTTGGGGGAAAGGCAAGTACTTGGACCGGAGTTAGTAGCGAATACTGAAGACAAAGTTAAGGTGATCAGGAATCAGTTAAAGGAGGCAGCGGATCGACAAAAGTCTTATGCTGATCTGAAGCGCAAGGATATTGAATATGCTGTAGGGGACATGGTCTTTTTGAAGGTTTCGCTTCGAAGAAGATATTGAGGTTTGGAAAGAAGGGCAAGTTGAGTCCACGGTTCATTGGGCCTTATCGGATCCTTAAGCGGATAGGGCCGGTGGCTTATCAGCTAGAGTTACCTATAGAGCTGGATCGTATTCACGACGTCTTTCATGTGTCCATGCTAAGGCGATATCGTTCTGACCCTACTCATATCGTGCCAGTTGCAGAAATTGAGGTACAGTCAGATTTGACCTTCGAAGAAGAACCTGTGCAGATACTTGATCGTGACGTCAATGTGTTAAGAAGAAAGACAGTCCCATTGGTGAAGGTACTTTTGAGGAACCATGGCAAAGAAGAGGCTACTTGGGAGTCCGAAGAGGTGATGCGTCAACAATATTCTCAACTATTTGGATCAAGTAAAATTTCGAGGCCGAAATTTCTTTAAAGAGGGTAGAGTTGTAACATCCTGATTTTCGGGTTTTCGTAATTTCTGAGAATTTGGTAAGTTTTTAAAATTTGGTATTTGGTAGTGAAAATTCATAGTTGGAATATGTAAATGGGCCTATGGAAGGCCCACGTCTTTGCCAAAACCCTAAGAATTTTTTGAATTTTGGACTTAAGGAGTTAGGGGCATTGGATAGGTGGCCTTATTAATAGACGAGGGTAAAATTTAACACAAAAGAGCCCTTGGCAAGGTGGCTAAGTGACGCCACTAAGGAGCTAAAAAAAGTGGCGTGTAAGTGGTTGAGGAGAGCCAAGGTTTGATTCTCTAAGCTGACAATTGTGGTGTTCTTTTTATGTCTTGAGCAGGCAGGAATTGGAAGTTGAATGAAACTCTGTTGGAGAGAGTTTGAATCAGTCAAACGCATGGATTAAGGAGTGATAAGGGGAGAGATTTTGGGGATTTGGAGAGAAGCTAAGAGTTGGCCGAATAGTGGGAATTGGAGAGGGGATTTTGGCAGAGGAGTATTTGGCTAGTATTTCGGCATTTAGGGACTTAGTTGTGCCGTTTTCTTCTGTGTAAACACCATAGGATTATACTTTTCTTCTCTTTTTCTTCTCTAGCCGAAACTACCACCCTTTCCATTCATTTTTTTTTCTTTCGTTTTCTTTTCCGAAACCAGCCTACTATTCCCTTCTTTTCAACTACTACTTCCTTTCTATCTTCACCTTTTCCGAGTAGCCAAAAGCCGAAACTTTTTGAAGGTTGGTGGTGTCGATTTCTTTGAGACCAGTATCCTACTGTTCTCTTCAATTGTTGTGGTCAATTTCTTCTTCTGCTAGACTCTAAACAGTACACAAGGAAGACTGTGTGAAATAGATAACTTTGGAGGAGCAGCAAGGCTTGGGGTATCGACTTGGATAAGCTTGAATCGTATCATCGGACCCGGTGAAGGTAAGTGACCTATGGCCATGAGGGGTTCTTTGGCCGAATAAGGTAAGGTGGATTTTGGGTTTGATAAGCATGACTTGTGCGCTAAGAATTGTGATATTTAATTGTAGGTTGTCGTGGGAGACTCTGTTAGCAAACGTCACAAAACAGGTGTGTAACAACCCTCGTAGTAGCTTAGGCTAATATTCGCAGAAAAGCCGAAATGCCAAAATTCTGGCATTTCGGGAAGTTGAGATTTTGCATGTGGTTTTAGATGCGATAAAAATGATATGAACGGTGTTTGGGTCGATGCAACAGCTAAGAGCGTAATTCTGTGCACGACGGTAGGTTGGGCCTCAATGGGCTAAAATTGGGCCCAATGGGCTTTCAGGCCCAGTTGGGTAAAATTGATAGAAAATGGAATTTGGAAAGCTTGCATGTTAACGTGGTTAGTACTATTGTAAAATTTGGATTATGTGGGTTTAATGGGCTAAATCGGCATTCGTGGGACCCATTAGGGGTTTTGGGCCCAAAAGCCCTAATTTGATAAAGTGCGTTAAAATCACTGTTTAAACACTTGAGAATGTTGATAATTGTTAACGATCGTGGAAAACCCATAATATTTGGTAAATTTACGAAATTACCCCTAAAATATGGAAAATGACTGTTTTGCCCCTAGGTAAAAATGACCATTATACCCTTAGGGTTTACTTATGAATATGATGCATGAGGTATTGATTTACATGATATGACATGATATGCACATGATATGTTATAACATGCACATGTTATGCTATGATATACTCATTAGATGCATGGGTTGGGTTTTTGATAAAAATGGAGGAAGTGCGAAAAGGGCTTTGCCCCAGTTTATCAAAAAGGGCTTTGCCCCAGTTATTAAAAGAGGCTAGGCCTCCAGTTATATGATAAAGCGATTATGCTTTGCCAAAGGGAGAGTTTGGTTGGGTGGGTTGAGTTATTCCCCATATGGAGAGCTTCGTTGGTACGGGTGGAGAGTAGCGGATGGTGGGTTGAGTAGTCTCCCCAAATGGGCTTGCATACATCCATTAATATTACATGTGGCATTGAAATGGGCCTATAGGCCATACGCTTTTCTGATGAAGGCTTCGCCCAATAACATGATTAATGAGAAGTCTTCGCCCAAGAACTGTTAAACGAAAGGCTTCGCCCAAAGATGTTGGTATTAGTTTGGGCTCAAAGGGGCTTGTTGCACACTGAGTTTCCAAACTCACCCCCCTTTCCTTATCTTTGCAGGTGAGTCTTGATGTGGAGACTTGGAGCCGAAGGGGATTCAGAGTGGCCATGGTGATCGCCTTTGGACTTTGCAATAAGTAACTGGTTCTTTTTTTTGTTTATCTTAACTATTAATACTATTTATTTTTTTTGGGTTGTAATAAGGCCATTTTATCTATTCTTCTGGGATTATTTTTATTTTTAATAACTCTATATCTATCTAATAATAATTCAAAATGGGCTAGAAATAGGGCACATTTCCAAAATGTTATTCGTTTCAAAATAACACAACGATACAACTAATCGGTTTATCAAAAATATCTACTTAAAGGAATTTCAACTCGTTTACCAAACTGTGGCAATGGTTGTGGGCATGTCTAGGATTGGATCCAATCGAGAGCTTGGTACTTAAGCAGCCTTCATGGCTCACCTCCTCTGTTTCGGACACCTATCTGGTGCACAACTTCCATTCACTTTGTTAACTTAGCAAAAGACATTCTTTTTAAACACTAAAATGAATCATGGGTTTTTAAAACTTCAATGAGACACGTCGAATTTGGCCATAACGTCTGGGCTGGGTTTGGGGTGTTACAAAACATATTTGCACATCTCCATTCCATCAACTATTTGCCAAAACATACTAAATTATAACATTTAGTTTAGCTAAATCGCATGGCTTAACTTATACACAAAATGTACCAAACCAAAATCTCAAGTAACCATAACTATTACCATTATAACTAGCATAACATGCCATATTTACAAATATCCACAAGTTCAAAAGTACCAATTGGCGAATATATAGTGTGATGTGTAAGTTCGACTTGTCTGAAACGAGCAAACTAATGAACCTCTGAAACATAGAAAAAGAAATAGAGTAAGCTTCATAGCTTAGTAAACCCGTATAATTCAGAATTAAACTTACCATTTATACATAATCAAGGCTATTAATCAAGATGTATACAATTCAATTACCAAATGCCTAAACACAAGCATTCATCACAAGTTAGTCACCTAAATACATGAAATCATCCATTATATCAATACATTGCATCATACCAAATCCATACATCATGTACAACATTGGTAACATTGATTTTAAATCATATAAATAATAATTCATTTGAAAATCGTAACTCATCTGTATAAACAGAATGTATGCCCGTTGAACTTATTAGAATCTCGAGGGATACTCGGGTGATATACAGTACATATAAATTAGTAATCTGTCAATTCCTTATCATTTTTCCCTCTTTTGAGCTATGAACAGTAAGCTCCTCTTGAGCTGATGGACAATAAGCTTTATTGAGCTGAAACGGTAAGCTCTAACGAGCTGAATCAGTAAGCTTATACGAGTTGAGAACAGTAAGCTCTTACGAGCTGATATATCAGTAAGCTCATACGAGTTGCGGTGAGTTCGCAATACATGTAGGATCTCAACCAATACGGTAATCCCTAGTGACATGTCACTCGTATCCAATGAATTCTTACAGTTCAAACGGGGCTCGGTAACAAATAAACTATATCGATAAGGTGTTCATAATCCAAATATATCAACTACTTAATTATATACATTCATTACAATTATTTCAAGTATTTAAAAGTTCGATTCTAATTATACGAATTTATCTCAAGTTGCTAGGATAGAAACTATCGACTATTCGTCTACTTTTCTATTTCCCCGATCTAATTTCGATCTCAGCTTATCTTGATCTATATATTATCAAATTCAGTACGTTCAATATTCAATCAATACAATTTAGCCCATAATTCATATTTTGGAAAATTTACATATTTGCCCCTAAACTTTCATATATTTACAATTTAGTTGTTTTCACATAAAATTGCAAATTCATGAAATTTAATACAATTTTATGCTTAGAAAAATTTACCACATGTTACTAGTAGCCCATATTTTCAATTTATTCTCACTTTTAACCACCAAATTTTACATTTTCACAATTTAATCCCTATTTTACATTTTTGACAAAAATAACTTTACAAAACTAGTTTAACTATTAACAAATATTCAAAATCCATTATTAACCATAAAATTACTCTAGCATTCAAAAATGGCAACATGTTAAATCTTTAACCATTTCAAAATCTGGGGTACGGGCTATCTAGAATACGAAGCAACGATCACAAAAAACATAAAAATCATAAAAAACGGAGTCAAAATCACTTACCACTTTAACTTCCAAGTGACCGAACCCTAGGGAGCAAAATTTTCTTCTTTTTCTTCTTTAAAATTAGCTAAGTGAAGATGACAATGAGAAAATAGGTTTTTGTTTTAATTATTATATCATTTATTAACCATTTACCATTTTAACTTTAAAATTAAATCAAAATTTCATTTATACCAAACCATTAACATCCACTAACATAGAAATGGTATATTTATCACTTAAGGACCTTTACTTTAATGTTCTGTAGCTATTTGACACCTTTAGCTAATAGAACACAAGTTTTGCACATTATGCGATTTAGTCCTTTTTACCGAATTAAGCATTCAAACAGTAAAATTTCCTTACGAAACTTTCACACTATAATTCTATTATGCTGTAAAATTTAATAATATAATAATAAAATAAATATTTTGACCTCAAATTTGTGGTCCCGAAACCACTATTCCGATTTGACTAAAAAATGGGTTGTTACATGAGATACGAGTGAAGTAAGAGCGTCAACTTCATGTATTCCAGCAACTCATTTTCTGGATGCTACTCGATTGGTTTGCCATTGATAATTGTTGCTGGCAATCCTCTCAATGATTTCATAAGCCTTATTATAAGACTTAGAAAGGAGAGCACCATTAGTAGAAGTGTCCACTACCATCCTCGAGTAGGCATTGAGACCATTATAAAATGTCTCAAGTTGGATGCAATGTGGGATTCCGTGATGAGGGCACTTCCGTAATAAATCTTTGTACCTTTCCCATGCCTCATACAAGGACTCATCATCCATTTGTTGGAAAACAATGATCTCGTTCCTCAACTTAGTATTCTTGCTAGGTGGGAAATACTTCATGAGGAATCTTTCTGCTAACTCTTGCCACGTGGAAATTGAATTTGGTGACAATGAGTTCAACCAGGCTCGAGCTCTGTCCCTTAGTGAATATGGGAATAGCTTCAATCGTAATGCATTTTTGGATACTCCGACTAACTTAAAAGAATCATTCACCTCCACAAACAGTCTTAAGTGAAGATGAAGATCTTCTGTCGGTATTCCACTAAATTGGTCTACTATCTGAAGCATCTAGAACATGACTGGCTTTAGCTCAAATTGTTGTGCCTCAATTTCAGGTCTTTTAATACCCGAATTAAGATCATGAAACACTGGCACGACATACTATCTTAAAGCTCTATCCCTATCACTAGCAATAAGGAAGGATTTTGAGCAGGGTTTGCTCTGTTTCCTTGATTCAAAATTTCAAGGTTCATCTATTCAGTCCTTCTCTAACTTGCTTGTCTTCTTCACTGTCGAAAAGTTCGTTCAATTTTAGGGTCTACAGGGAGTAAATCGATAATTCGGTCAATACTCATAAACACCTGAAATAATCACAGAAAAATTAATTAAGTGAAAATTGAACAGAAAAATAAACCAAAATGAAAAACTAACAAATTGATAAATAATGACTTTTTAAAACAGTCCCCGGAAACGGCACCAAAAACTTGGAACGACGGAAATGTGCAAGTGCACACAATTGCAATAAGTAATAAAGTAACAAGTAAATGTTGAGTTATCGTACCCACAGGGACTATGAAAAGAATTATTTATGAATGCAATTTTAAAAACACTTTGGTGAACAAAAATATTTTGATTTGAGGAGGTGATTAAAAACTAGGCTTTTAACTAAGTAAATTAAATAAAAATAAAATAAAAGTTCCAATGCAAGATTTCAAAAAATGATTTTAATCAAGATGACATAATTGTGTTAGATTAATTACATTTCTTAACTTAGAATTATTAAACTCATGTTTATGTTGTTACGAATAAATTCATGGCAACTCGGTAATTTGTTAACTTAGGAACATACTTAGTTACCAAAATCCATTTATCTCTTGACTATATCTCTATGTCAATTCAACCGATTAAACAAATTTTAATAAGCAAATGTGTTAATGCACATACATACTTATGAAATCAAAATAATTTCTTGTACATATCTCTATGCCAATTCAAATTAGTTCAATCTCATAAGCACATAAAAGATCACGTGAGGTAACAATATATTTCTACCTTGAAACAGTTTAATCACAATAATCTTGCAAGTTATGCAAGGCTAATGTATAGTTAGATACCATTGCTAATTTAACCCTCAACTATCTTAGATGATTAAACATGACTGATTACGTATCGTGTCAATTAATTACAGTTTCAATTCGTTTAAATAATTAATTCATTATTTACCTTACAATTGTAATGCAAGAATAACTTAGTCATGATTTTACTTAATCAAACATCTTACCGAGGCCTATAACAATACAAACACAATTTTAATAACTCAAGTAGACGAAATGCAATCAACCTAACATTAATTAAATTTAAGCCATATTAATTAAATTAAACATATCAACATCACAAATATTCATAGACATGTTCATTATAACAACAACAAAATTAAAAGGATAGGGAATAAGAATCAAATCCAGTGTTTTCTTCGTGACTTGACTAGTTTGCTCCACTCTTCCTTCTTCATTTGTTCTTGTCGAACCAAGGCTTCTATGAACACTTGAATGCTTCTCCAAATGATGGTTGATTGACTATTTTTCAAGAGGTTAATTTGACAAGGGAGTAGGGGAAGGAAATGAAGAAAAATGGAAGAGAATGAAGAGAGACAAATGAGAGAAAAGTGAAGAGATGAGAAGGGTTGAGATGTTTTTGAAGGGAACAGCAAAGGGGGTATTTATAGGTTGAGATGGCTGCTAAAATTAGCAAAATTCAACAGCTATAGAGTCCCCCCATGGCCGGCCACGCATATGGCAAATTTGAAGAATTCAAACTTGCTATTTTAAGGTAGGGGCAAATCTAGAAAGGCACAAATAGTG
Organism: Gossypium longicalyx; assembly: GCA_025698465.1. Classification (NCBI taxonomy): domain Eukaryota; kingdom Viridiplantae; phylum Streptophyta; class Magnoliopsida; order Malvales; family Malvaceae; genus Gossypium; species Gossypium longicalyx. The sequence goes on from CM047002.1 coordinate 83,329,860, forward strand.
GAGGGGTTTGAATGCAATTTGAAGGAGTCTTCAAGGGCCATTTTGCAAGTTAAATAATCAGCTAAACAAACTGATTGGGTTAGCATGTGGGACGGTTTTGGGCTGCCCAGTGCTCGGTTGGATTGGTTTTCTCGATTCAGCTCAACTAGGCCACTTTTCATAATTAATTAATAATAATTTATTTAACCCAAATTAAATTGGATTAAAATTAAAATTAATTATATTATGAATTAATACACATAATTTGGACCGTCGTTGGCTAAAAAATTAGTTCACCTTGATGCTTCAAAATTGCTTCTCGATTTTGTGCTTCTATTAGTGTCTACCGAGCTGTTTTTCGCCCTTTGTGCGATCTATCGAAAATGATCAAAATTAATCAAAATTTATTATAAAATTAAGTAAAATTCAACATGTTAATAATTTAAGTACAAATTAATTACTTTATAATAATTAAATATTTTTCGACAAGAATTTTACCAAAACTGCATGAATTTGAGTTAAAAAAGGCATGAAAAGTGTGTATATTATCGTGTTTCCAATAAAAGAAGTAAAGAAGTGAAATTTAGAAAAAGAAAGGTAAATACTCGTATAACCTCTATTTATTTTTCAAAAGAATAGATTGAAACATATTGTAAATTAAGTGTAAGGAATGCAAAATAAATTAAAAATAATATTAGTGTGGGATTGATGGACAGAAATAATATTTAAAAATATTATAAGAATTAAAATGAGTAAATTGAGATGTATGAGCCATGATAAATGAAAGAGGAAGCAATTGTGAAATGTACAGGACAAATTGGAAAGTGAGATTAATTAAATAAAATGTGAAAGTGTAGAGAAAGATGTAAACAAGTATTCATGAGTTAGAAATTATTAAGTGAGAAATGATTTAATTAGTAACTAAATGAAATTAGTAAAGTGAGTATAGTAAGTGATATAAATCGTGATAGAGTAAATAAGCGACAAAGTATGATAAAGTGATATTGAAATGCATTTATAGGGGTGTTATTAAATTGTATATGACTAAATTGGAATGACTGTAAAGTTAAGAGTAGTGAAATTGATGCAAAGGAGGCCTAAATTGCAAGAGTATAAAAATATAGAAGTGTGAAATAGAGACACTTAAATTTAATTCTAAGAGATATTAAAGTAGTAAATTAATGAATATTGATTTATAAGAAAATAAGGATTTAAAATGCAAATAGTGTAAATTTCTTTATATGCTATTAATTGATAAACAATAGAGATGGAAACCAAAATATAAGGGCCAAGTATACAAGATATGAACACAGTAGATATCAAGTGATAGTGGCATTTCGATGCAAATTAGTGATAGTGGCTCTTCGGAGCATTCCATTATAGTGATTCTGAACTTCAATGCATTTCAGTGTTAATTTCGCATATCTGCTTGTTCAATCAAGTCTACTATGGATTAAATGAAAAATGATTATTTGAAACAAAATCAAGAATGTCGAATCAATGAAATTTCGTGGACGAAATTTATTTTAATGGGGGAGAAATGTAACATCCTCAAAACCCTCCTGGTTGTAAATAATATGAGATAAAATCTTAGCGAAATAAGGTATAAGATCAAAGAAAATGAAAGTTGTAATATATCAAAAGAGAGTTAAATCAAGAAGCATGACATGATGTGTTAAGGAATGGACTAAGTCGTAAATATGTGAAAAGTTTTTGGCTTAAGTGTAAATATTCAAAATTTAGGGGATCGAAGTGTAAAAATAAGAAAGTTGAAGGACTAAAAGTGAAAATAATCTAATTTATTAATATATGGAATTGGCATGCAGGGACCAAATTGAATAGGTGAAGTGAAGGACTAAATCACAATTTTACCAAATTAAGTGATAATTCAAGAATGGAATTTTGAAAGATCATAAAGGGTAAAATGGTCAATTAGCAAGAGGGAGAATTCGAGAATGTAATGATGATATTGATGATATTTTAGTATTTTTTAAATTAATTAGTTAAAAATTATTTTATTAATATTTTACTTAGATATTTATTATTTTATTTAGAAAATGGTAGTATAAAAAGAAAGGAAGGATAACGGAAATTTATCATCCTTCCAACGTGAGTGAAAGGATAGAAAATAAGTTTTCTTTTCTTTACAATTTAGTCTTTTGTCATGAAAACCTACATTTTTACCAAAAACATTTCAAAATTTCATTGGATATTAAAGAGAGAAGATGAAGTAGAGATTCTAGAGAATATGTTCATCAATTTAGAAGCAAGAAAATAGTAGATGAAAGTGGAGAAAATGAAAAGAAAAAGGAAGGAAAGTGGTGAAGATGAGAAATGCATGGAAATGAAGAAGAAATGAAGAAATTCTTGACAAAGAAGATAAGTTTCATACTAAACCTACTTGTATTTCAATAGATTGAGTTAAAGATGTTTTAGGTGAGATGTATGAAACATGTATTTAATCTAAATACTAGAAATATAAAGTATTTGATGAAGAATAAAGACTTAAAACACTAAATTGATAAGAGAGAATATGATTTGTATGGTGAAAAATACTAAGATTTAGAAATGAATATGTAATCTACACATAAACATAAGTGTCTAAATTGTATACTAATAAAAAATTATGGCAATTATGTGTAAATGAATGAAAGATGATGCAAATAACCATGGAAAAAAATATTTTTTTTCATTAAAACAGTTTGGACAGCAGTAGTCACTTAACTTAAAAAAGTCACCAAAACTTATAGAAATTTATTTAAAGATTGAATTAAATATGTAATTAAAGCTTATCGAGTGTAGTTTCATATGGAAGAAACGGTGAAAGAAACGGAATTATAGTTTGAAATATATTAATTTTCATGAAACAAGGTTGGAGCGGATTCGAGTTCCCCTGTTCTGACTTTGGAAAATAATAAAAAATTTTAAAAACAATTATTAGGGTTTTAAATTTATATTTTAAAATTCTTAATGAGTCTATTTTCAAGAGAAACAAATGGAAACATCATCCAAACCCTGTAATAAGAGATAATTAATTTTTAGTAAAGAAGGGATGAAGCTGTCAAACAATAAAATAAGGGAAAATTTGAAGAATTTACTGTAGTTATTGGCTAAGTCATAAATTCTTAAATTTTTATGGGAAAAACATATTTGAGCCTAGTTTTAGAAACATCAAGCAGATCTTAATTTTGAATTCTGTAGCTCAAGATATAAATAATTTAGTGATTATGACTCAAGTGGACAACTTTGATATGAACACATAAGTAAATAGTGAAATTATAGATAATGTTACGTATAAACATATTATATACTAAAAGATAAAGATTCTAACAAATATATACATAACGGATGTGGAATGGAAAGGAGGAGGAAAAAAATATAAATATATATATATAGTAGATGAATTTGAAATGTTTCGAAATGGTTGTAAGTGATGGAATGATTAATACATGTGAGTATGTTTAAATGAATTGATAAAATAATAAGTGAACAATTGTTAATTGATATGATATTGAATTCTTTGTTAAAATTTTATGAAGAATTAAATTGATTGGAATAATTTAGAAATAAATATGAAATATACGTAAAGTGGGTAAACTACTTTTGAAATTGCAAGTCCTCCAATGGTCTTATTTGTAAAACTTTAATACTTGTGTTAATTTTATATACTTTGTTATCTTTGGTTGAATATCATGTTTTTATGAGGACTTGATATTAAAAATAGATATAAGTGGATCATATGTAAAATGAAGTGGTGGTTATGACATTTGAATATATATTCAAGTAATGATATAAAAATAAATAAATAAATAAAAATAAAGCATGGAATTTGTAGGAAAATGGAGACGACGCCACGATGACAAGTTCGCCATGTCATAACGTGGAAACCCCAACGTCGCGACGACAGTTTAAATTATTTTATGAACTATACAATTTAGCCTTTGATCAATTGTGGATGTTTTAATGAGCTCCTTTAACTCATAATTAGTTCTATCGTAAATTCAATTATTATTGAAATGAGTTAATGATCTATATTAATTAAAAAATATGATACATTGATATGAAATTTTTTGTAGTTGCTTCGGCAACGAATGTGATATCCTGATGCCTTGAATCGCAACCGGGTTAGGTATGGGGGTGTTACAATAGAAGTTTGCTTTTTTCGAGAGCAAAACCTTGAGTTACCTCCTATAAAGCACTATATGTCTATAGACTTGAGTTCTATTACCACTAATATTTTCTACCTTCTTTCTATGAGGCAAGGCTCTATGTCTAGAGGTTACTGTGAATAAATAGTCTATCATTCACTTACATTATCCAATGTCTATCTAGTTAACCTAACCCTATCGAAATTAAGTTAACTTTAATAACCTGTTGCACATTCGTCAATGCACAACCTGCATATACCATGAAATACCATTGAATAGAACAAAAAAATAATTCCAACTTAAACTGTAAACATTAATAGAAATTAAAAGATTCAACAAAGTAATCCCGAGCCTAAGAGATTTAGCTTATAGTTGGGCAAATCAAGTTCGATTTTAATGCAGTAATCAACATCATCTTTAACAAATAAGTTCTAAAAGAAATGCGATAGGAATCAAAGGAGAAAATCTGAGATGATAGCTTTTACTTGTCCAGCTCTCAACACCGGCAGCGTAATGTCTTGTAGCTGCCAAAGATAATGCAGTTGTTTTCTCCTTCTTCAATAGCCTTCCTTCTTGGTCCTTCCCTCTTCTTTTCTTTTAAAAGCTGCTCATCTATCTTTCTATCAAAACCTCTCCCTTTTCTGGGGTTCCCCTTTTGGCTTTTATTGGTTTGACCTTTTAGGGTAGGTCCATCAGTCCATAATCCTTTTTCTCTTTTTTCAGGTGAATTTATCTGGTACAAGTACAACTGGAGCTGAGAACGGTATGCATTGAGTGCTGACTAGACATCTTATAGGCATTGCCACAACATTTGTGTTGGCAAACTATCCAAACTTTGCTACGAAAAACCTTCAATCCTTTACCTCTTTTTCTACGCTCTGATCCTGCCAATCAATCTCCAAGCAAGTCCTTCCCACAGGCAATTAAATGAAACATGTAGTAACACTTAAGCACAATTTAAGCTTTTTAATGCACTGCTCTTAAAATACAAATGCAATATCATAAAATGCAACCAAAGTCACCTAAGTAAAAGTAATTAACTAAGCCTAAGAGCATAAAATATAACTATTTTCAGGAGTTATCACATATCCCATGTCAACTTAATATCAACAAATGATCATCAATCCATAATTTATTTACACTTAAGTCTTCATACTCTTCCAACTTTTCAATTTAGTCTTTTTTTTCTACAATTCCACATCCAAAATTTACTTCATTGATTTCCAACTATATATCATTATAATTCCTTTAAAAGTTCTCTTTACTAGTCTCATTTTTGAATTTTTTTAGAATTTCACTTTAGCAGTCTTGAAACAATACCACTTATTATACTTGAAAATTACCCCCGGGGGGGAGGGGGAGGGGGAGGGAGGGGAAGGGGGGTTAGCAAAAAAAATCTGATTTTTTAATGACTATGTTTGGTTAGCCATGTCGAATCCCATGCAACCATTGAAACGTTCCAATTTAATTATATGCCATATAATGCACACATAAATATTAAATAATTTTGAAGTGTATAAGAAAATATTCCAAATAAATTTAGGTTGTGAGTTCTTCGTATTAAAAATGAAATACCCTTTTCGGATTTGTAAATTCGAAATTTTAATTTTCTTTAAATAAAAAAAAACCACGGTGCTTTTATGTTGAAGGATATCATGGAGTAATTTTGATTCTAACATGATTTGCTCGAAAATAAATAAAATAAAATAAGTTTTGCCTTGTAAATATCCCATAATATTTAAATACCAAAATTTAATTTTGTAATTTTTAAATTTAAGACATGATGTATTTAATAAGGTATCAAGTTTTGAACGTGATAAAGAAATTAAACCTTCTCTACATGTAATCCACTTGAAAATTCATTTTTCCTTAATTTTAAAGTAGACCCAACATTTTCTTTTTAAAATATTTTTAAAATTTCTTTTTATAAAAATGATTTTATAGGTGATTGATCGCACTTATAAAAAATTAATATCCACTCTCCTTTTTAATGCAAATATTGTATATAATCATAATTAAAAATATTATATTTTTCAAATATGTGAAGTTAATTTCAAATATGACAACAAATATGTGATCAAAAGAGTTTCTACAAAATCCCAATATTAATGGTGATGATTTGGACCAAAACTCTAATGGATTTATTCTCGTCAAACTAGCTTAATTCATGATGATTGAAGTAGCTATATATTAAAGATCATACATACGGTTTTAGTATAGAATTAAGAATATTCAATATGTTTATTATGACGAATAATAGTGAGTGAAATTTTAGTGTAGAATTAAGAGAGCTCAATATGTTGATTATGAGGTAGTGAGTGAAGTTATTGTGTATTCAAGCTGTGTTATCAACTTTTAACTAAGTTTTCTTCGATAAAAGTCTTAGTGTGAAGAGTCCAATCACTATAATTGTATGGGAGTGAGGTTGCAATGAGTGTAAGTGAAATTGAGCTTAAGGCTACATTTGGAAGCCAGGAAAACCTTTTTCGAAAAATGTTTTCCTGGTTTTACAGTTTTTGGAAGCTTGAAAACATTTTACATTTGGAAAATGTTTTCCTAGACACGGGTAAAATGACCTGCAATTTGGGGAAAATGTCTTACTGATTTTATTTCTGTAAGACATTTTCCATCCCCTTCTTCATCCAGGTAAGTCTTCTTCTTCTTCCATTCTTCAACTTTTTCCATCTCCTTCTTCATCTAGGTAAGTCTTCTTCTTCTTCCGTTCTTCAACTTCTTATAATATTTCTTCCTTTTTTCCTTAGCGTCACATATCTTCTCCTTTCAGGCAAATTTTACACGCTGCTGTTTTGTTTCCTATCTTTCTCTCTTTCTCAGGATCTCATTCCTCTTCGCAAGGTATGGCATCTTCTTTAATTATGCTTTTTCATTTTGTTTTGGTGATGGGTTTTATGATGTGGGGTTGTGGTTTTGGTGCAGGAACTGGACACATTAAAATCAACTGATATCACTAGTGTCAAGAATAAGAAGCAAGGCTTCCCTGGCCTCAGAGGTATGCATCATTGCATGCCATTCATGAATCCTTTTTCTTTTTAACACAAGCTTAGCATTAAAAAGGGGAGGTAAACAGGAATAGACTTTGGTGTCTCGTGCAATATTATACATACTTGTGGGTGATGGCTGATACTTGAATATCGATTCCACCAGGCTCACCTTTAGCTATCTTCCTTGACAAAATTTACTCTTCCATATAAGTTTGTCGAATTTATTTCAAAATTAAGAGATCACTTTCTATTCTTAGCTTCTTTGTTATGTAAATGGGTGGTTTAATTTGCTTTACGGTAGATTTTGTGCTTCACCTTAGCTTTGATGTCAATGTCATAGGAGGAGCCCTTATATCTAGCATGCAGTTTGAGTTAACAATAGTTGTATCTGGTAATTATTGAATATAATGTCCAAAAAAGTATATACAGTGATGTGATTGTTAAATAATAATTTTGTGAAACATCTTAGTATCTGATACGTAATAAACCATAAGCCAAAATTCTTGAACTATCATATTACATGTAAACATCTTGGTGGTTTTAGAATCAAAATTTTCACAAATGCCTCTGCAATAAAAAAGTAAAACCAAACTCCTTGTTCGGTAAATGGGTAATAAAATTTGTATAATTTACTTGCAAATTTCACTAATTTTGCCTTAGTGTTTGTGATTCAAAATAGGCTCAAGCATAGATGCTTCATGTAGTTTAGTCATGACTTTTGCAAATGAAAGCGAGGTGCGTGAAAATAGCAGTGCTTCCAAGTAGGTTTGATTGTTCCTATAGTTTATGAACTCAATTTATTCCACTGCCCCCTCCTACCTTATGAAATCTACTAGGATAGAGAAGCTTTAGATTTGGTTTTAAGTTTGGAATCAAGTTTGAATACCTTCTTTAGTTGCTTCATTAATAAAAAAAGTTGGAGGCATGACCAATTGTGGTAAGTGATATTTGATGCAACAAGTCAAATTTGGATAGGATAAAGACCAAGGAATTCTATCAGCACTAGGGAATGAGTATATTGGTCTCAAGGTATCAGAAAAAGACCTAAAAACAATAGGGTTTTGGTGGAATGGAACCTGCATAAGCAGCTTATTTTGCCTAGAGTTTGACCATACTTTTTAAATCTTAGTAATACTTCATAATCTAGTTGTACTGCATTGTGCTAACTATGTTTAGAGAACCAATTGAAGGGGGAAAGAGATGTGAATGCTTATTGTTGTTGCCTTAACTATATTGTTCTCAATTAATTTTTGTTGGTTCTTGTGCATGCCATTCATGAATCCTTTTTCTTTTTAACACAAGCTTAGAATTAAAAAGGGAACGTAAACAGGAACAATCTTTGGGGTCTCGTGCAATATTATACATACTTGTGGGTGATGGCTGATACTTGAAGATCAATTCCACCAGGCTCACCTTTAGCTAAATTTCATTTTGTTGCTTACTCTGAAGGAGTTAATTGCTTTTTCTTTTTGGTTTTCTTCTTACACATTTTTTGAGATGATTGATTGGACATTAAAATACTAAAAACTTCTTTGGTGTAATTATTTACTGAATTCGGAAGTGCAAATTAAGTTTAACTTATCTTCCTTGTTGGATGATTTTCGTAGTTTCATATATTATTCATGTGTTAGTTCCACAGTTACTAATGAAAGTTGAAATTGATTTGATGTTTGATTGCAGGGAAACCATTTGAAATTTTACACACTGTTGTTTCGTTTCCTATCTTTCTCTCTTTCTCAGGATCTCATTCCTCTTCGCAAGGTATGGCATCTTCTTTAATTAAAGATGTTTTTTTTTCTTGTTCTTTACTTGTCCACACTTTAACTAATTTCATGCCTGAAATTTTATGCCTGTCTAAAACTTTAACTGCCACTTTTTCACAACCAAAGCTCCTCAGATTCCTCAATAATGATAGCCCTAAATAGCAAACCATTGCTATTGAGAAGGCAAAATTAATAAATAAAATTGAAACCCTTCCATAATAAGTATAATATGTATATCTATTTGTATTGCATGTTTTGTTTCAAGCATTGCTTCATTCATACAACCTCGAGTATTTATTTTATTTTATAATAAACAATCTCTGGAGAACCTTGAGTAAATTTGTATCTAGAAATTGTTTTATTCATGCTACTAAAATGAACAAATGATTAAAACAATACTCTTTCACAGAGAGAAATTAGGCACATATTCTTTCTATTAGACATTTAGCTCACTTCAATATTATAGCATGCAGAAACAAGAAGCAACCTCAATATGCTGGAATACACAATGATAGGCACCTCACCCTGCAATTTTAAGCTTATGAGTTTTTGTACTTATTCTGTCTCTCTATCAGATACACATTCCTATAAGTCTGCTGAAGTCAATATAAATAGACTAAAAATTAGCCTTTTCTTCCCTTGATAGTAAAAGTAATTGTTCTCCTCCATTAAAAAGAAGTTAATTTAGCAATTTTTGAAAAAGAGCTGGGGAAGATTGGCAGGGTTGAAGTTCATAATAAAATAATTAAAAAAATGGATCAAATAATTATCCATCCCTAGCAAATGACAACTGACATTATCATACATGACAATGAAATAAGTATGAAAGTATTTAATAATATAGTTTATGATATGATTTGGTTAATAGGAAAACTCTATTGGGTGATTTGCAAATGGATACCATGTGTTAGACAAGTTTTAATTTTCCTCTTATTATTTAGTATTTAATTTAATAATTTCGGAATAAGTGTTGTAATAGGCCCAATTTGCCCGGGCTATTTTAAAAAAACAGAATAAACTAAATAAAAGAAAAATAAAGTTTTTTTTTAAACAAGTCCATTTTACAAGGCCCACAAACACTTAAACCCAATTACACCCAAGCCTATACCGTAGCCCAAATACCTAAACTACCCAGTAGCCCATTACACCCTCAACCCAAAAATGTACGGGGCCCAAAAGGCCCAAATCAGTTAGTAGGCTAGGAAACCCTAGGGTTTCCAGAAGCTTCGCACCACAAGCACTCCAATCGTCATACCCCTTCGGTTCGCGCCATTCCAGTGACCTTTCATCGGCGCCGTGACTCCGCACGAATCAACGCTAGCGCACTCACCGCCGTGATATCCTCGCTGGTACCTGCAAAAAGGAAAGAACCACAGCAGAAAAGAGAAGCAAACATGAAAAAGAAATCAAAGATTTCTTTCCAAAATGTAACGATTCACAGAATACTATAAAAGCCTCTTCACTAATTTGTAAACGATACGTTTTTTTTTTATCAGAGATAAAAACACAAAAACAGATTATAAATTTTTGGAAGCCTTGTCAAAGAACAGAGGTGATTCCTCTTGCTTTATTTCATTTCTTTACTTCTTGAATACCTGCATATTGTACACACAAAGCACCATAAAAGTAATAAAAGAGGATTACCTTTTCGATTCACTGAGAAAAGTGAAACTTTTCGAGTCCCGACCGCCGTATCTGGCGGAGCTGGCAGCGGCGCGTGGACGTGTGGGTGCCCGGGGACGGGGGCTCGACGGAGCTCTGAGGGCCTACTCTCAGTCCTCTTTCAGAGGGTTTTTCTTTGTTTTTTTAAAAAACGGGCTTAAAATGATTTTTAAGGCAAAAATTTGGCTTATATAGCCTCATAGGAACGACGTCGTTTAGGCTTAAAATAATAGGCTTCAAAACGGTGTCGTTTTAGGGCCTAGGATTCGCGCGTTGACCCGTGACCCGAGAAGGATCCGCGTGTTTTTGCTTAAAGGGTTAATTTCCCAATTGGTCCTTTCGTATTTTCAGAATTTATAATTTCGTTCAATTCAAATTTTAATTTTGTTTTAATTTGGTCCTAACCTTCTATTTTCATTTCAATTTAGTCCTATTTACTATCATAAAGCCTATTTCGGACGCACGCTGCGTTTTGGGGGTTAGGGTCAAATTGCCCAGTGAGTCCCTCAACTTTTAACGTGTGTTTCAATTGGGTTTAAAATTCATTTTATTTATTTAAAAATTAACCCTAGATTCTTATTTAAATTCAATTTTAATCCTTTTATATATATACGCATTTTACATAAAATTTATTTATTTTAAATATTTTATATATATATTAATTATTATTTTTATACATGTAAAAATTATTATATATTATTTTTATTATTTATCAGGTTATTTGTATTTTATTATATATTTTAATTATATTTTATTATATATTATATTTTATTATATATATTATTCCCTATATTATCTTCATTTTATTATATATCATTCTATTATTTATTATTTATTAGTACATATAATTAAAAAATTTGTAAATTATTATTAAATAATACATATATCATTATTAAATATTTAATATTTAATATCTAATGTTCTTAAATTTACTATAAAAATTCTGCTCATATTTAACATATTATTCTTTTTATAAATATATTAAGTTATTATATCATATAGTATGTTTATATATATTAATCGGTTAAAAAATTCTCCTTTATCATTTTCATATTATTTTAAATATTTGTTTAATTATATTTTTATTTTTATTTTTTGACTTATATTTTATATATGTTCATAATTTTTTATTTATTTTTGTATTTTTTATTTATTTAGTATTGTTTTAGTAGGTTAATTTTATCTCATAAATTATTTGTTATTTTTATGTTATTTATTGTTTTGCATGAAATATTATTATATATGCAATTTATGTTGTTATATTCATTACTTTCTATGTTATATTTTGCATGAAATATTAATGCATGTATATTTATGTTATTTATATCTGCATGAAAGGTTAATGTATATTATATAATTTATGTTGTTATTCATCATTTTCCATATTATAGTTGCATGAAACCATGTAGTTTATATTGTTTAGTATTGATAGCTTGTAATATGTCAAACGCATCATTGTTATAAAAGTTTATATTTCATTTAATCCAAAAGAATTTTAAAAAATAAGGCAATGTTTTTGGTATTTAGGAATTCGGGAAGTAGTGCCCTAACATGCTGGGTTGCGATTTCCCGTTTGTCTAAATGTCTAAAAACATCCTTCTAAATAAATTTTGTAAATCACAAGATGATTTCAGTTACGAAAGTATAGGAATATCGTGTCCAATCATGCTGGATATGATGTTCGTACTCTTTTGAAGCGAAGGAATCTTGATTTTCAACTCAAATTATTATGATTTTAAAAAGAGATCTTATTTCTAAATTCCATCAAACTTTTGACATTAAGACAAAACTATTCAATTTGGTACCAATTTTGGGCGTTGCGAGGGTGCTAATCCTTCCTCGAACGTAACCGACTCCCGAACCTGTTTTCTCATAATTTCGTAGACCAAAATGTTTTATAAGGTGATCCAATCACACTTAAAAAGATTGGCGGCGACTCCCGTTTTCAAAATACTCTCTTTGAAAAAAGGTTTCGACAAGTGTGTTTTTTTAATTAAAAAAGAGAGAGAGATTAGACTGCTATCATTATCATACATGAAAATGAAACATCTACAATTTGTTGTTCGTTTACTTTATGGTCCAAATAGCTTATAGATTTGATGGTAAGAGAGAAAAGTTATGAACCGAAATAAAATAAAAACAAGTTTTCATTATTTGAAAGATTAATCAAATATTTGATTTTTTTTTATGAATTGATATGATTTTTATTTATATATCCAAATCTAATCTCTCTCGAATTTTATTTAATACATTAATCCTAATTTTTATTACATTCATGAAATTAGTTTTGTTTTAATTCATCTCAAATTTTAAGCAATATTTTTTATTATATTAATTTTACAAAACTAAAGAAGCATATATTCTGAATTATTATAAAATTAAAATATCATAATTAAAATTATAAAGAAATTATTATAGAATCTAAAGAGAAATATTTTAGTAAAAAGAAAGGATTGTATCATGTCATTCTGTATTCATTTCCAATTATTTAATGATATTTTAGTAAAATTTTTCATGTCATTGATACATAATTTTTATATTTTTTTAATCTGAACCCAAACCATGAATCCTGAACCAAAATGTCAAGTTTAGGACTCAAGATTTAAGGTTTAGGGTTCAATTCAAGGTTCTTAGTTTAATGTTTCAGAATCGGAGTTTGAGATTCAAGTTAAAAAATTATTGAATTTATATATGTTAGAATTAAGTGACCCAAATTCTTATTTAAATAAAATACGATGGAAAATAAAATAAAAGTAAAATCCATATAGAACTAGACTTCTTTTATTTTATTTTAGAATAAGGTTTTTTAAACCTTATTAAACTTTATCTATTTTATATTGATTAGGATAGGGTGTTTCAATCCTACTAGAATATGGCTTTACAAGCCTATAAATAGACATAGTCTATTCCTCTTGTATTGATTCAAATTTTTCGACATAGTGAATTTTTTTTCTCCTCTGCCCGTGGTTTTTTCCCGAAAGGGTTTCCACGTAAAATTTGTGTGTTCTTTATTTTTATTTATTTTATTCTATTTTATTTTTTCACAAATTGGTATCAGAGCTTCCGGGTTATTCATCTCGATCACGGTAATGGCGTCTTTGAAGTATGAAATTCCGTTGTTGGATCGCAACACCAGATTTGCGTTGTGCCAAATTAAGATGCAAGCAGTTCTTGCACAGATGGATCTGGAAGATGCCCTGCTAGGGATGGATAAGATGCCTTCGACATTAACAGATGAAGAGAAGAAGCGTAAGGATCGAAAGGCATTAACACAATTACATCTGCATTTGTCCAACGAAATTTTGCAGGATGTGATGAAAGTGAAAATTGTCGCTGCATTATGGAAGAGGCTAGAACAAATATGTATGTCGAAAACTCTAACAAGCAAGTTGCATATGAAGCAGCGTCTTTATGCTCATCGTTTGGAGGAAGGTGCGTCAGACACCTAACACTTACTAAATGATGTTTAAAGAAATTCTCTCAAACTTGGAGGCCATGGAGATTCAGTATGATAAGGAAGATCTAGGTTTGATTCTACTTTGTTCGTTGCCCCCGTCTTATTCAACCTTTAGAGACACGATTTTATATAGCCGCGAGTCTCTCACAGTTGATGAGGTTTATGATTCTTTAACCTCGTATGATAAGATGAAGCATCTTGTCGTTAAACCCGACTCTCAGAGAGAGGGTCTCATTGTTCGTGGGAGACAAGATCGGAATGCTAATGATGATCGTGGTAGGACACAGGAACGAAATCCTCGTGGTAAATCTAAGGGTAGATCGAAGTCTTCAAACAGAGGTAAAACTTGTAACTTCTGCAAGAAGAAAGGGCACATTAAATCTGAGTGCTATAAGCTACAAAATAAGATTAAAAGGGAGTGGATACTTGATTCAGGTTGCACCTTCCACATGAGTCCCAATCGGGATTGGTTTACAACTTACGAAATAGTGTCTGAAGGTGTTGTTTTGATGGGAAATAATGCTTCGTGTAAAATTGCAGGTGTTGGAACAATTAAAGTTAAGATGTTTGATGGAGTTGTCAGAACACTTAGTGACGTACGGCATGTTCCAGAATTGAAAAGAAATTTAATTTCGTTGAGTACTCTTGATTCAAAAGGGTACAGATACACAGCTGAAAGTGGTGTTTTAAAGATTTCCAAAGGGTCCCTTGTTGTGATGAAAGGACAGAGAAAGATTGCCAAGTTATATGTTTTGCGTGTTCTCTATTCATATCGTGATGCAAATTGTCGCTTCCTCTTCCTTTTCGATGATGATATTATTAAACTTTTGGCATATGCACCTAGGGCATATGAGTGAGAATGGCATGATAGAATTGAGCAAAAGAGACTTCTTCATGGGCAAGGAATTTGCAAACTGAATTTACTGTGAGCACTGTGTTTTTGGAAGCAAAGAGAGTTCGATTCACTAGAGGAATCCATAACGTGAAGGGAACATTGGAGTATATTCATTCGATCTGTGGGGCCATCTAGAGTGCCTTCCAGAGGTGGAGCTAATTATATGCTAACCTTTATTGATGATTTTTCCGTAAAAAGTTTGGGCGTTCTTCCTGAAGCAGAAAAGTGATGTGTTTTCCGCATTTAAGTCATGGAAAATTATGATTGAAAAAAAAACGGGAAAACAGATAAAATACCTCGGCACAGACAATGGCTTAGAGTTCTGTTCTAATGAGTTTAATAGATTGTGCAAGTCAGAAGGAATCATGAGACACTTGACAGTTCGTCATACTCCACAACAAAACGGCGTTGCAGAACGAATGAACAAAACGATCATGGAGAAGGTTCGATGTATGTTGTCAAATGCCAACTTACTCAAGTCATTTTGGGCGTATAGTCGTTTCATCGCATGTTTTTGATCAACCGATCTCCATCCGTTGCCATTGAGAAAAAGACTCCACAAGAGGTATGGTCTGGTAATCCTACTAATTATTCTGATTTAAAGATCTTTGGGTGTCCTGCATATACTCATGTTGATAATGGAAAATTGGAACCGAGATCCATTAAATGTGTTTTTCTTGGTTACAAAGCTGGTGTAAAAGGGTATAAGTTATGGTGTTCTAAAAATAGAAAAGTTGTGATTAGTAGAGATGTTGTTTTTGATGAAACGGCTACGCTGCCTAACTTATCTTTTAAAGACTCTTCCAATAAAGAAAATCAAAAACAGGTAGAGTATCAGATTAATACAGAGTCAACTCCTCAAGCCAGTACAAAAATTGAGAATAGAGTTGCTTCTTCACCACAATACTCTATCGCCAAAAACAGAACTAGAAGAGAAATTAAACCTCCAAAGAAGTATGTCGAGGCTGATCTAGTTGCTTATGCTTTAAATGTGGCTGAAGATATAGATGCGAATCAAGAGCCATCTAATTATTCTGAGGTGGTTAGCTGTGAAGGCTCAGAAAAGTGGATGTTTGCTATGCAAGAAGATATGGAATCACTCCACAAAAACAGAACATGGGAAATAGGTGTTTAAAAAGAAAGAAGGGACTCCTGAAGTTGAAGAACCCAGATATAAAGCAAGGCTTGTTGCAAAGGGTTACAGTCAAATTCCAGGAGTGGACTTCACAGATGTGTTCTCCCCAGTTGTTAAGCATAGTTCGATTCGAGCTTTGCTTGGTATTGTGGCCATGCATGATTTAGAGCTTGAGCAGCTTAGATGTAAAACTGCATTTTTGTATGGAGAACTTGATGAGGATATTTACATGCAACAACTGTAAGGTTTTACTGATTTGAAAAAAAGAGGACTATGTTTGCTTGCTGAAAAAGTCCCTTTACTGGTTTGAAACAAATCACCAAGGCAAAGTGGTACAAGAGGTTTGATTCCTTTATGACTTCTCATGATTTCAAAAGAAGTAGTTTTGACAGTGTGTTTACTTTAAGAAAAAGCAGTGATGGTTCTTTTGTGTATCTACTTCTTTATGTTGGTGACATGTTGATAGCAAAGAAAAGATAAAGAAGAGATAAGAAAGGTCAAAGCCCAACTAAGTAAAGAATTTGAGATGAAAGATTTAGGACCAAAGAAAGAAGATACTTGGTATGGAGATTCTCGAGAGATAGAAAATCAAGTAAATTGTACCTAAGTCGGAAGGGGTACATTGAGAAAGTTCTTTGCATTCAATATGCAGAGTGCTAAGCTCTTTAGTACTCCTTTAGCAAAATTTTTTCGACTTTCATCGGTTTTGTCTCCACAATCGATGATGAGATTGAGTACATGTCACATGTTCCATACTCTAGTGCAGTGGGGATCTCTCATGTATGCTATGGTTTGTTCACGCCCGATTTATCATATGCGATCGGTGCAGATTAGCGATACATGGCAAATCCTTGGTAAAGAACATTGGAAAGCGATTTGATGGATTTTAAGATACTTACGAGGCAATCGCGATGTTTGCTTACATTTTGAAAGAACTAAAGATGGAGTCATAGGGTATGTTGATGCTGATTTTGCTGGAGACCTTGATAGAAGAAGATCTCTCACAAGTTACGTCTTTACAATCGGAGGTTGTGCAATTAGTTGGAAAGCCACTTTGCAAACTACAGTCGCTTTGTCTACCACTGAAGCTGAGTACATGGCGATTACTGAGGCTTGTAAAGAAGCTATTTGGTTGAAGGGACTATTTAGTGAACTCAATGAAGACCTTCAAATCAGCATAGTATTTTGTGACAGTCAGAGTGCTATATATCTTACAAAAGATCAAATGTTTCATGAGAGAACAAAACACATTGATGTTCGGTATCATTTTGTTCGTGATATTATTGCTCGTGGTGATATTGTTGTGAGCAAAATTAGTACTCATGAAAATCCTGCAGATATGATGACTAAGTCACTTCCTATAACCAAGTTTGAGCATTGCTTAGACTTGGTTGGTGTCCATTGTTGAAGTTAAACCCTTAAGGGGTTTTATGGAAGAGGTGGAGAACTTGTTTATTGAAAGTTCGCGATGAAGAACTTGTTCATTGAGAATTTGTGTCAAGGTGGAGATTGTTAGAATTAAGTGACCCAAATTCTTATTTAAATAAAATACGATGGAAAATAAAATAAAAGTAAAATCCATATAGAATTAGACTTCTTTTATTTTATTTTAGAATAAGGTTTTTTAAACCTTATTAAACTTCATCTATTTTATATTGATTAGGATAGGGTGTTTCAATCCTACTAGAGTATGGCTTTACAAGCCTATAAATAGACATAGTCTATTCCTCTTGTATTGATTCAAATTTTTCGACATAGTGAATTTTTCTTCTCCTCTGCCCGTGGTCTTTTCCCGAAAGGGTTTCCACGTAAAATTTGTGTGTTCTTTATTTTTATTTATTTTATTCTATTTTATTTTTTTCACAATATAACTAACAAGAAAAAATTATTAAAATATCATTAGATATTTAAAAATGGATACGAGATGAGGTGGTATCCCTAATCATTTCTCTTTAATAAATCTGATTTAATTTTAATTATTTTTAATAAAAATATACTTACACTACCTCGATTTTTTTTAAATAATAGCCCCTATAAAATCCAAAGGATCAAAGTTTTTTTTTTTTGAAGATAAATGCCAGTAATATTTATAAATAAATAAAATCTACACATTCTAGTGTATTATAGAAAACAATAGCTACTATAATAAAAATAGTAACATCACTACACATTGTCTTATTTATTTAACAGTAGTTTTTAAATTTTTTTAACACATGATATATGTATGTATGTATGTACTTTAGTCATGGTAACTTTAGTCATATACGTGATCTTATGAAAAGTTTGCATCTTTTTTGTAGTGATCAAATATTTGTGTGTCATTATTTTGTGTAGATGGATCATAATCAAGATCAAAATGCAATTGTCAGAGTCATGACTTCAGTTTTAGCTTTTGGGGCTCTCTGGATTAAATAAAAAAAAACTATGAAGGAAATTGCTTCTTACCCTAAATCGAGATTATGAAAGAGAAAATTATATTAATAGTATTTTATATAGTGGTGACTAGCATTGTATTGATGTGATAAGGATGAGACTGATAGCCTTTTTTAATTTGTGTGATATTCTTAGTAGGAATAATTATTTACAATCAACTAAATCAGTGAATATTAGGGAGCAAGTAGTTATATTTTTACATATAATTGGTCATAATGTAAGGTTTCGAGTGATTGGATCCAGATATTATAGATCAACTAAGACAATTCACCATTACTTTAGGGTTGTATTGAGAGCTATTTTGAAATTGTATAAGCTAGTTATTAGATTACCTAATGAGTCAACTCCCAGTGAAATCAGAAATAATCCAAGGTTTTATCCTTATTTTAAAGATTGTATTGGAGCATTAGATGGAACTCATATTCGTGCATCTGTTCCACTTAGCATTCAAGGAAGATTTCGTAGTCGTAAAGGGGGGATGACACAAAATGTATTGGCTTCCATTACATTTGATTTGAAATTTTCCTATATTCTAGCTGGTTAGGAAGATAGTGCACATGATTCTCATATTTTAAGTGATGCACTTTCACGCCCAAGAGTGTTAGGATCGACCCGATTAAACAACAAGTAAGAAAAATAGCGGAATAAATTGAGAAATTGAACACACAAATTTAATGTGGAAAAACCCCTCCAAAGAGGATAAAAAACCACGGGCAAAGATAATTTTACTATAATGGCAAAAGAACAAAGAGTACAAAAGATGGAGATAAAAACTAAATCCCGAAAACCCAAAAACAAAGAACCCACAAAACGTAAACACAAAATTCTCTAAATGTGTTATGAGTTCTAATCTCTAATGGGTATATTATTTCTAAGGTTGTAAAAGAGCCTATTTATAGGCTAAATTCATAGGTCAAATAATAATAAAATAATCTAAACTAATCAGTCTTTGATTGAAACAAGTAAAAGAGTTTAACTGAAAGATTATATTTCAAATTTGACTCAAAATAGGAGTCATATTTAACAAATCTCCACCTTGACTCATATTTCTACAACGCCATCTTTGCCAAAGCCCGCCACGAGCTTGAACTATGCAGGGAATTAATTGAGTCGAATTTGTGCTTAGAAACTGGAAGACTTTTAGCCTTCGACTTGTACACTGCCAAATCAAAACTAACCCGGGTCTGATTTTCACGAACACAGTGCCCAAACTTTTCAAAACCTGCATCCAAAAGAGAACCTCTCTTCAACGAAACAGCCATACCTTTTTCCCTCCTATGACCAAGTTGCCTCCGCTCCAAACAAGTTGACTTCAACTCTATAACGGATGAGGGACGTCTGATTTCACCAGTCACTGTATAACCTTCCAGAATATAAAGACTGCCAGTTCTTTTACCTTTTAACAAAACGAGAGCTCCATGAGATACTTCAATGCCGCTCGACTCGATGTTGATTTTGCATCCTTTCAAGTCTAAAATACTTAAGGAGATGAGATTCTTTCATAAATTAGGTACATACCTGACATCTGAGAGTGTCCTAATCGTCCCATCGTGCATTTTAATTTTAATAGTACCAATACCAATTACCTTACTAGATGAATCGTTTGTCTCTACTCAACAAATGACCCTTTACATCTTCGAACGAGAGTTTGTCTCTGCCATAAATTAGGGTCTCCCTGAAAGACTTGTATGAAGGGGGTAAAGAGCACAATAATAGCATAGTCTGATCTTCATCGTCAATATGAACCTCAACATTCTTTAAATCATTTAAAAGAGTAGTAAATTGACTGATGTGATCTCTAAGAAGCTCACCTTCGTTCATGCGAAACGTAAATAGACGTTGTTTCAACACTAAATGATTAGCCAGAGACTTAGTCACATAAAGAGTTTCTAACCTTTTCCACAAGGCGGATGAGGTCTTCTCCATCAATACCTCCTGCAATACCGTATTCGTGAGGCACAACTGGATTGCAGACAAAGCCTTTTCATCAAGCTCTTCCCATTCTCTTTTATTTAGACTCTCAGGCTTTTTCCCAGTAACAACCTTTTTCAAACCAGATTGAACTAGAATTGCTATCATCCGAACTTGCCACAAATTGAAATTTGTTTCACCATCGAACTTTTCAATTTCAAATCTTGTTGCTGCCATCTTTGAACGGACTAATTTATGAAAATTGAACTAGCTCTGATACCAATTATTAGGATCGACCCAATTAAACAACAAGTAAGAAAAATAGCGGAATAAATTGAGAAATTGAACACACAAATTTAACGTGGAAAAACCCTTCCAAAGAGGATAAAAAACCACGGGCAAAGATAATTTTACTATAATGGCAAAAGAACAAAGAGTACAAAAGATGGAGATAAAAACTAAATCTCGAAAACCCGAAAACAAAGAACCCACAAAACGTAAACACAAAATTCTCTAAATGTGTTATGAGTTCTAATCTCTAATGGGTATATTATTTCTATGGTTGTAAAAGAGTCTATTTATAGGCTAAATTCATAGGTCAAATAATAATAAAATAATCTAAACTAATCAGTCTTTGATTGAAACAAGTAAACAGAGTTTAACTGAAAGATTATTTTTCAAATTTGACTCAAAATAGGAGTCATATTTAACAAAGAGGATTAAGAATTTTGGAAGGAAAGAATTATAAAACATTAAATATCAAATAGTTCTAATAAGTTCATAATTTATTGGTAATAATTATGTTTTGTCAAATTGTAGGTAAATATTATCTTGCTGATGCTGGATATGGCATCCAAAATGGATATATTACCCCATATCATGGTGTTCGATATCATTTAAAAGAGTTTAGTGCTCAAGGGCCTGAAAATGCAAAGGAACTCTTTAATCTTCGTCATTCATTATTGCGAATCACTATTGAAAGTGTTTTTGTGATTTTGAAGAAACGGTTTCGTGTATTAGATGTTAAACCATTTTGGAATTTTCAAACTCAAGTAGATATAGTTTTGGCTTGTTGTATCATTCATAAACATATAATGGGAGTTGATCTTAGTGATTTACTTAATCAAGGATTATACAAGGAGCTTGAGTCTGATTTGATAATACCAACTCTTACGGAGAAAGAAGAAAGAGAAGAAGTAAGAGAATGGTCTGCTAAAAGAGACGAAATTGCACAAACTATGTGGACTGATTATATGGCTAGAAATATTAGGTGGGTTTAGGGCTTAGGGTTGTTGTTTTTATGTTATGGATGTTTTAGTACTAAAATTGTTTTTTTTCTGTTAATGTTGGTTGGATAATGATATTGAATTTTTAGTTTGTTGGATTTTTAAATTATTATGTCTTGAATTTGTTCGATATTGATTATGTTTTAAGCTTGTTAGATATTGAATTTATTATGTTTTAAGCTTGTTGGATATTGAAATGATTGACAATGACAATTATTAATGTAGAATGGGTAATGGCAACAAAGAAGGGACCTCCAAGAAATTTAGGTGGACAAAACCGATGGAACATCTTTTTCTTGAAATTCTAGCAGAGGAAGCCCAAAAAGGAAATAAGCCTTCTAATACTTTCAAAGCAGTTTTTATTAATCGAGTTGTCGAAGCTATTTCAGAAAGATTTCAAGTCCAATGCGATGCGAAGCATGTGGAAAATCATTTGAGGACTGTAAAAAAATAGTGGCAGATTATATGCACAATTCGGGGTGAAAGTGGTTTTGGATGGGATGATAACATGAAAATGATTACATGAGATAGAGCGACATATGATGCAGTAGTGATGGTAATATATGTATATATGTTAAGTATATTTCAATTGTTTTTTACTTGTTATTCTAATTGTGTATAATATCCAACAAGACACAAGAAGTATGAACCATTTCTGAATAAAAGCATTGATCATTATGATGAAATGGCTTTGGTTGTTGGCAAAGATATGGCAACAGGGAGTTTTGCCAGAACATTTGCTGACATAGTTTTGGATGATGGTAACCAAGATTCAGTGCCTATAGACTGGGACAATGAAGAGACTGAAAAGGTAAGAGCAAACGTATCTTCATCTGGCACATCCAAACGTAAAAGAAAAAATGCTCAAGAAAGCGTCGTTGATGAACAAATTAAATTTGCGGGTGAATAACTTGACAAAATTGCTAATGCTTTGGAACAATTTACTGCAGATAAGACACTATATCTTTACGAAGAAGTGATGTCGATGGAGGTAGAAGGATTTGATGATGACTTCTTGTGTTCTGTGTTTGATTATCTAGTGAGTCATGAATCCGATGCCAAAGCTTTTTCGTTAAAAGTAAGAAGCATAGAAAAATTTGGCTTCAAAAATTTTCTCAAGGTTGAAGATATTGATACTTTTATTGTGGTGTAATATTTAGTTATGCACTTGGACAATATTATTGTTATCATGTGGTGTACTACTAACTAAGCATTTGGATAATATTATTAATTTCTAGTATTAATTATAGTTTGGAAGCTAATTTATAATTATTCAATTCTAGTTTTTTTATTTTTTTTATAACACAACTAGAAATAATTTATTCGACTTTGGTTATTTTTAATTTATTACGGTTAATATTCTAGTTTAATAATTGAGTATTATTATATATTTAATTTGATTTATTTATTTATATATAAATCATTGTAATATATATAAAAACAATTTAAAATATAAATTTATTAATATATATAATAAACTCAATTAAACAATAAAAAATAATAAATTCTTAAATATATGTTTGTTTATTTAAAATATAAATTTATTAATAAATTTATTAATAAACAATTTAAAATATAAATTTATTAACAATTGAGTATTATTATATATTTATTTAAAACAATTTTTCTAGAAAATATTTTCAGGAAATCTGCCAAACATTAGAAAATATTTTACACAGATTCATCCAAACACCAGAAAAGTAAATCATTTCCAGAAAAGTAAATCATTTTCCAGAAATCATTTTCCGGAAAATATTTTACTAGCAAACAAACGGAGCCTAAATCATCTCTTGTATTGTGCAAATTATAATAGATTTCTATTAGACAAGGCCCAACACACGTAAGATTGGTTGTGTTACTTGTTTTACTTTTCCTTTTTCAAATTGTTTATATAAGTTGCAACTCACCGTAACAAGTTAAACAACTTAGCTCTAACAAATATGACAACAAAGCCAAACTTTCTCAAGGAAGAGATACTACTTGTAAAAACTCATAAAATAAACATGACTCTATCTAAAATGGTCAATAAACTTAACACATAAAAATGTCGATTGAGTTTTAATTTACTTTGACATTATTATTGCAACAATCATTAAGGTTGAGCTTGAACACGCTTAAGCATGTATTATTCTCCGAAATTAAGATTTAGAAGATTCACAAGTAGTAATAAGAATTGTTAAAAAAATCAAACACATAAAAGATGATTTATTTAGAAAGTTACCCTTGAATTTCATTATTAGTTTCGTTTTTGTAAATTTCAGTTTTCTATATTTTAAAAAATATTGATATTTTATTAAAAGGTTTTTTATTGTTTTCATACTTTAATGAAATAGTTTTTTTATCAAAATAGTAATATTGAATAATAAAATTAAAATTTTTTTTGGCAAGGCTGGGATAATGAGAGGAGAGAAAGAATTGTATGAAACTGTAATTCCACGTTATCTCTATCCCTCAAATTTTTCCTCAATAGTTTTAGTTGGATTTAAATTTTTTGAGGAGGAAAATGCTGAAAATTAAGAAGAAAAATCTAATTTATCTTTCTTCTATTCGAAAGGGATTGGGATGACGTGGAATTACAATTTTAAACAATCCTTTGTCAATGAGAGGAAGGACGTAAAGTAAGGATAGAGAGTAAAGGACATGGAAATTTGCGGTAGTCGAATGAAGGAAAATAATTGGTATGGGAACGGATTCCCTTCTATAAATGGTACTACCCTATAAACCGATGTAGTTCTCGTATCAATGCCTCTACTAGAGGATCTTAAGCAGTTGTAGCTCAGAAACTTCATCTGAAAGACGTTATTATAAAAAAGGCAAGCTAAGAGAGAAAAGCAATGGGTGGAAGAGTGATGTTACCATTGTTGTTATGCCTCCCGGCAGCAGGACCACAGTTGCTTGTCCAAGGTGGTGATCCTTACCTTTTCTTTACTTGGAATGTCACCTACGGTTCAATCTCACCCTTGGGCACCCCCCAGCAAGGCATTCTAATCAACAATCAATTCCCCGGACCAAATATCAACTCTACCACCAACAACAACATTGTCATCAATGTCTTCAATTATCTTGATGAACCATTCCTTTTGACATGGTAAGTAACTTGATGATCAAATATTCTTTTTCTTTATTTGATTATTTAATGGAGAATTTATTTTATATGATGGAACTTGTTGCAGGAATGGCATACAATATAGGAAGAACTCGTGGTAGGATGGTGTGCTTGGAACCAACTGCCCCATTCCTCCTAAGACGAATTACACCTATCGCTTTCAGGTAAAGGACCAAATTGTTAGCTACATGTATTACCCCGTGACAGCTATGCATAAGGCAGCTGGAGGTTTTGGAGGCCTTCGTATTAATAGTCGACTTCTCATTCCAGTTCCATACGATGATCCAGCTGATGATTACACCATCCTGGTAGGTGACTGGTTTAGCAAAGGACACATTGCACTCAAGAAAATCCTAGATAGTGGTCAAAACCTTGGTAGATGTGACGGTGTCCACATTAATGGAAAAGTTGCAAAAGGTGATGGCAAAGATGAACCTCTCTTCACCATGGAGCCTGGAAAGACCTATAAGTATAGAATTTGTAATGTTGGAATCAAAACAGCTCTAAACATACGGTTTCAAGGCAACAACATGAGACTGGTTGAGATGGAGGGTTCCCACACAATGCAATCTATGTACGACTCCCTTGATGTGCATGTTGGACAATGCTATAGTGTGCTTGTGACGGCCAACCAAGAACCCATGGATTACTATGTTGTGGCCTCTACCTGATTTACAAGACAAATGGTTTCTGCTACCGGCATCAGCCGCTACACAAACGGTAAGAGAGTGGCTTCACCTAAGCTACCTCCACCATCTACAAGTTGGGCTTGGTCACTCAATCAATTTCGTACTTTCCGTTGGAATCTCACTGCTAGCGCTGCCAGACCTAATCCTCAAGGCTCCTATCATTATGGTTCTATTAACATTACTCGTACCATAAAACTGATTAACACTGCTGGTAAAGTAAATGACAAACTCCGATATGCCATTAATGGAGTCCCGTATGTCGAGCCATCCACTCCATTAAAACTTGTGGAATACTATAACGTTGCTGATAAGGTTTTCAAGTATGATAACATTGTTGACAACCCACCAGCTGAGATCTCAAAAATCACTCTAGATCCGATTGTTCTTAACTTGACATGTCGAGATTTTATAGAGATCATCTTCGAGAATCATGAAAATGCCATTCAATCATGGCACTTGTCCGGCTATTCATTCTTTTCAGTGGCGTAAGTGTTGGTACTACTTACTAATAACATAGTTCGTACATAATTAGTTTCTTTCTTTTCTTTCCTTCTAAGCTCAACTAAACTATGTTTTGGGGCTCATTCCTTTCAGCATCGAGACTGGAACTTGGAGTCCTGAGAAGAGAAAGAACTACAATCTTCTTGACGCAGTTAGCCGGCACACCATTCAAGTGTTCCCTCAATCCTGGGCTGCTATCCTTCTGACTTTTGACAACTGTGGAATGTGGAACATCAGGTCTGAGATATGGGACAGGCACTACCTTGGGCAGCAACTTTATGTTAGCGTTCTCTCCTCTGCACGTTCCCTTAAGGATGAGTACAACATGCCCGATGACTCACCGCTTTGCGGCATTGTGGAAAGCATGCCAAAGCCTCAACCATGCAACCTTTGAGGTCATTAATCATCCATATAAATATTAATTGCATTTCCATTTCAAGTATCTAGGGAACTCCATCCATTTTTTTTACCTTTGTATAGCTCGTAGTATGCTAATATTTTATAGCAACAGTGAAGAATAAATAGGAAGATTAATATCAAGTACACCCGCAGCAGTTGAGCTAAAAAAACTCGAGTAGAAAACTACATAACAATTTCCTTATTCTGTTTATAGAGTTTCAACTCCTCTAGTTATGGATAGGATATTGTCCTAAATAGAATTCATATGTGAAATTGATTTCTCATTTTAACTAACTTTAGCTAACATTCTTGTTTAAGTAGATTTCTAATGTAATTTTTAGAGAAAGTAAAACAATTTGAAGTACCGATAAAGTTTGTATTACTTTAATTTTGCCCAACTTAACTAACGAAAATTTGTGATGTTATGATTTTCGTCCAAAACTTAAGTTTTCCTTTAGTTTTTGGACGCTAGGATTCCTCCTAAAAGTAAAAAGAATTTCTGGATAATTTTCAACAAATTCATTAAAAATCCAAAATATATCCCTGTTAATTACAAAAGAGAATTATGGGATGTCGTGACATACCCCTAAAGCTACTATGTGTACGAGCATACTGCCTCCGATATCGCGACACAGGCACTAGTGTGTCACGATACTGGTCCTATATGACAAATACTTACGAGTCAGGGGCGTTTTGGTCTACACAATCAAATATTAAACATGAGAGAGTCATCTGACCTATGGTGTTTGGACGAAGACAACCATAACTCTATAAATATGCTCATTTAACACTTGTGCTATACAACTTTTCATATTGTATAATTTTCTTTATAGTTTAACGTTTTAGTTTTTCCCTTTTCTTAGGCTTTAGGTTATTTTAAGTTTTGCATTTTTTGGGAGATCTAATTTGTGGAACTCAATCAACTCTTTGTAGATTTCATGTTTCAATTAAATATAATTTAGGCTTGTTTTAAACCTTTTATCTTGATTTACTATTTATGTTCATCTTTTATATTAAGTTTACTATGTTTTTGATATCCATGAAAAACTAACCCTCTTGTGGGGGATTTACGAGTAGAGGTACGATTAATTGATTATTGTGCAGGGTTTTCTTAGTGAATCAGCTATTTCGGAAAGGAAGAATTTAAACCCTAGGCTTGACAACCCTAGGAAGTCATTTAGGTGGGAATTAACCTAAAATTAGTATGATCTATCCATGAACACCTTTAACCCGAACCACTCTAGACTATTAGGTCGAGAGATAAATAGATCTTGCTAACTCGTTATTCTAGTGGAAGATCAAGAGATCCTGCTAGGGTAATGACTAGTTGATTGAATAGGGAACCCGAAGCAACAATTAGTTATGATTACTGAAGTGAGCTAATCACCCATGCTCATATCTGATTAAGTTTCCATAGAAAATTTCCCAAAGTTTTTCCATTTATATTATTTTATTTCTTTAGTTATTAAAAACTCTCTCTTTATGTTTAGTCGTAATATAATTTATTTAAAGTACTAATTAGATCTATTTGTGCTTAGGTTAGGATTAATTTAGTGCTCGCCTTCTTTGGGTACGATCCTCGGAATACTAACCTTGTAATAGCCCAATTTCGGTGAAATTGGAACAAAGGTTTCATGACCACAAATCCGAGCCGAAAATAAAATTTATTTTTATTTTATTTTATTTTCCGTAATATGATAAAAATGTCATGTGAAAATTTTGATAAGAAAATTTTATCGATTATGTGTTTAATTACGAGAAGGACCAAATCGCATAAAATGCAAAAGTTGAATTCTAGTAGCTAGAAGGATTAAATTGCTATGGAATTCAAAACTTGAGGTCCATATGTGGTAATTAGACCATTAATAAAAAGTTAGTAGATATTTTTGGATGATTCATCCATGGAAAATTAGAAAAAGGCTAAGGACTAAATTGGAAATCAAATTTATTAAAGATGATAAATTAATTAAATAGAAATAAAAATCATTTTTATCATCTTCTTACCCAAAATATTCCATGGAAACCCTAGGAGAGAGAGAAGAAACTTTCTTGGCCAAATAGGGTAAGTTTTGTTGTCCCGTTTTTAATAATTTTGATATTTTTAAAACTGGGATAGCTTAATCTATCTATTTGGGGGATCAATTTGAGAAGTTATCAAAGTATGAAAATTAGGTCATGGATGAATATGCTGAAATTTTGAAATTTATGGTAGAAAATGAAAGGTTGTTGATAGGTAAACAACTTTTACAAAGTGATTTTTGATGAAAACATGATTTAGGGACTAAAATGTAAAGTTGTGAAATTTGATGTAAAATTTTGAATTTTTATGAATACATGTGCTGTAGATTTTGTGATGGAATTTTGTTTTGGCTTGGAATAGGGAGTAAATTTCACAAATTTCATTTTCCGAGCCTAGGGATGAAATGAGAATTTATGGAAAAGTTAGGGGCAAAATGGTAATTTTGCCTAAGATGAAAATTGAGTCCCCTTGAGTATGAAATATGATATATTGATGTTAAATTTATTTTTATAGATCCGGATAGACCAAATTCGGAGCTAGAACGAAGAAAAGAGGAAAATGTCGAATTAGTAGAGGTTATGTACACAAACATTTGTTGAGGTAAGTTCGTGTAACTAAATTGTGTATTTTATATGCTTGAATTAGATGTTGTGTTTGTGAATTGTATAAATATCATATATGTATATGACATTGAAAATATACCTGACAAAACCCGATCAACGATAATTCCCGATAAAGGATAAACGATAAAAATGTTACTTTTATGCTTGGAATGAATGTGGAATATGATCATTTAAATTATATGAATATTATACATGTATGAAATAATCACATGCTGGGAAATGCTTGAAAAAGTTAAATCTCATTTGAATAAATGGAAAATCGATGGATATGTGATTTCCGAATGAATGAAGTCCTGCATTTGTTGCTGAGGAGATTTAACTCGGATGAGTAATCCTATTAAACTCAATACAGAAAGGATTTAGCCCGGACGGGTAATCCTGATATAAATCCTCTCAAGCGTTATGGATTGGATTTAGCCTGGATGGGTAATCCAGATCAAGCTCCTTAGAGCATATGTCATGCAAAGGATTTAGCCTGGACTGGTAATCCTGTTGTTTATATATATATGTGGCTCGAGAGTGTACTTTTTGAAATAGTACCCTATAGGTACCATTGAATATGAATTGATGAATCCTAATTTGTACACCATGAGTGTACTACCTGTATATCCATCGATATTTCAGATAAATTCAATGGGTAAAAGTTCTTAACATGAGAAGATATGAATAAGAAATGGATTATTACACATATCGGCCTGAAATACATGAAAATGACGATACGTGATAATTGACATATGGAAATATGAAATGATGATATTGTACATGGAATTTATTTGATGATTATGTACATTCTTTGATTATAGACTTGTACACCTTGAGTGTACTAATTCTAACCTTGCTATTCCGAGTAATATGGGTAAAGTTCTGATATGAAATGATCTGAACTCGAGATGAACTATTATGAAATTATACTTGTAATATAAATAGATGATTTATACATGTTAAATGAATACATGTTGTGGAAAGCATATGTGCATGGAAACTTGATTGTTGTTGAACCCTTATATGTTTGTGATGTTATTATGGATTATATGACTAACAAGGGCAATGAGGATATCTGTAGAGCTTGAGGGCAAATTGATTGAACATGCCTTACATGGTTACCTCAAAATAGAATGAATGGTAAGTTAAGTTCCATGTTATACGAACTTACTAAGCATTTTATGCTTAGTTTTATTTCCTTGTTTTAGAGTAAACTAGAAGCTCGTTGGATTGGAAGCTTGGCAGAGATCACTCACACTATCCATCAGTCCATGTCGGTACAATATGGTAAAGCAATTATGGCTACAATGGCATGTATAAGTTATATTGCTCATATTGGCATGTAAATGTAAATGATTATTGTAATCTAGCCATTGGAATGGCTAGTGATGATTATGTTTTGGTATATGTAAGTATGTATTAAGTTCATTTTATGGATAACATAAGTGTTTATTATTGATTGATTGAGAAATGTTAAATGAGTATGCTTATGAAAGGTAAGATTAAAAGCATGAATTCATGTAACAATATATCATGTTAGATGTTATAAATTGCTTGGATTCAATGCTTGAAATGGTTGGTATTTGGATGTAAAATTGGTGTAGGAACTTGGTGAAAATTTTGGGTGAGAAATAAAGCTGGAAATGGCTATATTTTGTCCACACAGGCAGACATACGGGCATGTGTCTTGACCGTATGTGACACATGGCCTGGTACATGGGCCTGTGGTTAGGCCGTGTGTCCCTGCACCTTAATTTTGAAAAAATAGAATGCTCAGAATTGACCACACGAGCAAAGACATGGGCGTGTGTCTCATCCGTGTATGCTACACAGTACAGAACACGAGCGTGTGTCTTGGCCGTGTGAAACTTGCACTTAATTTCGAAAGAATTTAATTAACCACACGACCTAGCACATGGGCATGTGGCATGGCCTGTGCACAAGTCAGAGAATTACATGGGGCCGAACACGGCCCGTAGCACGGGCGTGTCCCTTGGACCACACGAGCGGTGAGCCATGTAACTTAGAAAATTTTTGAATGTCGCGAAAAATTCTTAAAGTTTCTGATTTAGTCCCGAATTGATGCTAATGCTCGTATTGGGCCTTGAGGGTCCATTTAAGGGACGATATGAATAATCTTGGTTAATGAATAGTAAATGTTGAAATTATCTTAAAATGTCCTAAAAGTTCCAGTAATGCTCTATAACCCTGTTTCGACGACGGATACGGGTTAGGGGTGTTACAAACCTACTTTGTTGTAACTATATTATAGCTTGACCCGTATACTTGCGAGTATTGCCTATTTAACATATTTTGTGTAGGATTTCTACTCTAGATGTTAGTACGTCCAGAGGCAATCAAGACACGGGCTGAATGTGGGGCACAAATAGTGATGACGTTAACAGTCGTATCTTGGTAAATTTTCTCAGATTTTATTTATTACTTGGACCCAAAATATCAAGGTTATTTTAGGCATAAAGCACACCCAAAATTAGCCTATATAAATAGGTTACTATAACCCTAATAGGGAATCAATTTTAGACCTAGCCACATAGTTTTATTTTTTTAGTTTTTAGTTTTATTTTTTTGTAGTTGAAATTCTTTCTATTCTGATGTGAAGACAATTGTGAGCAAAGAATATTTCAGAATCACGCTTTAATATATAGTCATGAATATTCTCTTTACTTTTCTATTTTATTCTTTTATTTATATTTCATTCATCTGGCCAACTAACATTTGTATGAATATTGGAATAAATTATTATGCTTTATTTCATATCTTGCATGTTTCAGTTATGAAACTAATTAATCGATTAAGGAATTAGTTATACAAAATTAGGTGTTTATTCAAGAGTACTTAGTATATTAGGGAGTGGCGCCGCTAGTAGAATATCTAGACAAGTGAGACTGAGAGAGTATCCTATCGAGTATAACTTGTGCCAAGCGATGAGACTAAAAGGTTACTTAGATGGTAATCCTTAGAAAAGATGAGAACAAGAGGGTATTCTTAGCTAAGGATGGTAAATAACTTAATTGTTAATTAGGGATTTAATCGATCGTAGGCTAGATATTCGCATTGTTGACACTTGGAGTAGGAAATTTCATTAGGTTCATTTAGGTTTTGTAATTTAATTAGTTTAATCACTACTTTAATTTGGATTCACACTACTAACATGTGACTCAATTAGAATAGTAATCTATTTTTGTAATTAATTTAATAATAAAATTCTCCATTCTGCAACCCCTTGGCTACAATCCTTAGAATACTTACCAATGTTTCGTTGTAACACTTCTATACTATAATTTCACCTGTATACTTGCAGATTATACTCTAAACGATAACACAGTGAAAATTGTTATTCATTTAATTGCTTTGTAAAATAATACTAGTAGAAACATAAACGAGTTAGATGGTGTTTTAATTTTTAATTATTTTTGTTATCTTTATTTATTTAAATATTTTTAGATACCCTGTCGACTATTTAATTTAACCATTGATGTAGTTAATGATGAATTTGATGATGATAACAGCTAGGATAAGGAACCTTTTTTTGAAATGGCTCCGAGGTTAATTTGTCATAATTTGTTATAGCAAATTAAACTAGTTTTCACACTTCATGAGCTTGAATATGAGCAATTCTAGTATATTTTAGTTAGCTTTTCTATTTTAGTTTCAATTCAATAAAAACTGTAATTTGATTCGTTTTATAACCTTAGGGGCCGGAAAAGGCCTAAGGGAGGACTAACACAGTTAGTAAGTGTGTAGGACATCATTCAAAGGCATAAGAGCTCGAGGTTGGTCGCAATGCTGCAACATAGTCGACAAAGTGCCAAAATTCCAAGATTGCCTTTGGTGTCATGACACAACCAGTGGATGTCACAACACACTCCTCAAGCTGAACATGAGCTAAGTAAACTACCTTTCAATGTCGCGACAGAAGCACTGGATGTTGTGACGCCAGCCTTGCATGGAAAAGAATTACGAGTTGAGGGCATTTTGGTCTGCACAATGTATTTTTACGAAAAAAACGTCAGTCGACCTAGGGCTAAGGATAATGGCCAACCCTAAAAATATAAATAGACTCTTTAAAAACTTGTTTAAGGTCAACTTTTCCTAGATTAGAATTTTCTTTGAAATTTAGTTTTTAGTTATTTTTATACTTAGGTTTTCTTTTTAGTTATTTTCATTCATGTTCATCGAAAAACATGATTTGTGGATTCAGCCAAACTCTTTGTAGATTCTGCCCTTCATCTATTGAATACAATCAAGATTTTTCTTTAACCTTTTATTCTTGACTTGTTCTTAATGTCTACTTATTTTATCAAGTTTACTGTGTTTATGAAATCCCTGAGGAACTAATCTCTTATGGGGGATAAAAAGTGGTTTTGTGATTAATTAATTTCTATGTAGCGTTTACTTTACGGATCAATTGCTTGGGATATGAAGCACTTAAACCCTAGGCCTGAAAACTCTAGGAACTCATCTAGGTGGGAATTAACCCAAAATTTTATTGTCTATCTGTGAACCCCTTACCCCAGTTAGGTCTAGATTGTGAGGTCGAGAGATAAGTAGTTCTTTTTCACTCGTTAGTTTAGTGGAAGAATGAGGGATCCTGCTAAGGTAAGACTAGTTGATTGAGTAGAAACCCAAAATAAGATTTAGTTATGATCACTGAAGCGAGCTAAGCACCCATGCCTTAGATTTGGTTTAATTACATCTTAGTTTTCCGTGTTCACTTTAGTTTGCATAGTGAATTACTTTCTTATAAAATCCACTTTCTTTTTTTATGTTTGATAGTCACTAAACTAACTAAAATTACGACAAAGGCAAGTGCACCTATCGAATAATAGTATAGCTATGGTGAGTCGGGAATATCGTATCCATAAGGACTAAAAGTACTAGTAATGATTGTTTTTCTATTATTTAGCCAAAAAATTAATGGGATTGATTTTAATCTAAAATTAAATAAACTAATTACTGAGAATGTGACAGAGAATGAATTAGGAAAACAATCGAATTAAACCAATGAGATAGATAATACCCAGGAAA
The DNA here is from genome assembly GCA_025698465.1 of Gossypium longicalyx. NCBI lineage: Eukaryota > Viridiplantae > Streptophyta > Magnoliopsida > Malvales > Malvaceae > Gossypium > Gossypium longicalyx. Next base: position 83,363,900 of record CM047002.1, read on the forward strand.
AAATCCACCTAAACTTCACTTATTATTCTGAATCTGAATTAAACGATTTATTCACTTGCACCTTGATCCGTAGAAATCCCTAAATTATATTAATATCTCTTTTGAGAATAAGAATAGTTGACTCTAGGTTGATTAATTGAAATCTCTTTCTAATTAAAACCCCTGTTGTCGCATTAACTCGATCTATGGACTCCCCTATTAGATTTGACTCTAATCTGGTAGATTTAATTCATCATATTTCTAAGATTGCATGCAACTCCACTCAATTATGCTAGATCTATTCTCAAACAGAGACTTTTGCTTCACTGAAATAAGCACATTAAGCATGAATTAATATTCTAAAAATATTCAAACACGAAATAATTATACATAATTGAGAACAAGAATCAAGTATTTATCATGTAATTCAGAAATCAAATAATAAGATTCATATAGGTTTCATCTTCCCAAGGTATATAGGAAATTTAGTTCATAATCTGAAATAACATTATCTCAAAGTTAGGAAAAGAACAAGACATAAAGAAACCCAAGAAAGCTTCTAAAGAAATTAAATAGAGATCTTCAATCTTGAAGGAGATTCATTTCTAAAATGAATCTGATGGCATTCTTCGAGTCTTTTCGTCATTCTTCTCTGCATTCTATTTTTTGTCACATGGACTAGAACGTGGCTCCATCAGGTTTTTCTGTAAGGTTTCTTGCAAAGAAGTTTGAGCCACAAGGTTACTAATATTAACAGAACTCATATAATCATCTTTATCACTAGATGTCTTAACAAAATCACGAGCTTGGAGTTTAATCGTGTAATCACCTCCACGAAGTATTAATTTACCTATACCAACATCAATAATAGTTCAGGCAGTTGCTAAAAAGGGTCATCCTAAAATTAAAGGTACGTCACTATCCTAATCCATGTCTAAAACAATAAAATCAACTGGGAATATGAATTTATCAATTTTCACAAGTATATCCTTATCAATAACCCTAAGAAATCTAATGGTTCTATCTGCTAATTGAATACTCATCCTAGTTTGTTTGGGTTTCCCAAAACCTAATTGTTTAAAAATTTTATAGGGCATGACATTAATACTTGCCCCTAAATTAGCCAAAGCATTATTAACATTTACACTACCAATTAAACAAGGAATAGTAAAACTCCTTAGACCTTTCAATTTGTTAGGTAGTTTGTTTTGCAAAATGGCTGAGCACATTGCATTTAATTCCACATACGACGAATCATCTAACTTTCATTTGTTTGCCAAAAGCTTTTTTAGAAATTTAATTGAATTGGGTATCTGCGAAAAAGTTTCAATAAGTGGTAAGTTAATATGTAACTTTTTCAATAGTTTAAGAAATTTACCAAAATTTTCATTTGTGTGGTCTTTCTTTGTCGCATTGGGATATGGTACACGAGGTTTATATTCCTTACCAATCGATTTTTGTTCATTCTGGCTTACCTCAACCTTATCTTTACTTACCATACTTTCTTACCTTAGTTTTAGTTTAGATTCAACTGACCCTTCTTCATTTCGCACAATGATTGCATGAAGTTGCTCCTTTGGGTTAGTTTCGGTATTACTAAGCAAGCTACCTTGTGGCCTTTCTAAAATTAGCTTGGCAAGTTGACCTGTTTGGTTCTCGAGCCCTTAAATTGATGCTTGTTGATTTTTAAGTGTTGTTTCAGTGTTTTGGAAGTGGGTTTTTTACACCGAAATAAACTTCGTCAGTATCTCCTCAAGGTTTGAATTTTTCTCTTGTTGGTGAGGTTGTTGTTAAAAGCCTGGAGGGGGTTGTGGTCTCTGGTTTCCTTGACCACCCCAAGAGAGATTGGGATAGTTCCTCCAACCTACATTATAAGTGTTACTATAGGGATTATTCTGAGACCTAGAATTATTACCCATATAGTTGACTTGTTCGTTCTCTATGCTAGGACTGTAGGGTAAATATTCTAGATTGTTCATTCCTCCTCCATTTGTATCGCACTGCATCACCAGATGTACCTGCCTAAAACCATATAAACCATCAATTTTCTTACTTAAAATTTCTACATGATTCGATAACATGGTGACCGCATCTATGTTAAAAACACTGGCCGCTTTTATCAGCTTCGTCCGCATGACTTGCCACTAATAATTATTCAGTGACATCTCCTCTATAAACTTATAAGCCGCTTCAAGTGTTTTGTTATTCAGAGTACCACCAATGGCTGCATCGATCAATTACCTAGTTGAAGGATTCAAACCGTTGTAGAAAGTTTGAACCTATAGCCATAGAGGTAATCCATGGTGAGGGCACCTTCTCAATAAATCCTTATATCTCTCTCATGTATCATCTAGGGTCTCTAAATCCATTTTCATGAAGGAAGAGATATCATTCCTCAACTTAGCTGTTTTAGCCAGTGGGAAGTACTTCAGTAAGAATTTCTCGATCATTTGATCCCATGTAGTGATAGAACCTCGTGATAAGGAGTTCAACCACTGTTTAGCTTTATTCCTCAACTAGAAAGGGAACAACCGTAAGCGAATGGCATCGTCAGAAATGCCATTAATCTTGAAAGTGTCACAGAATTCCAGAAAGTTAGTCAAATGAGTATTTGGATCTTCGTCTTGCAAACCATCGAACTGAACAAATTTTTGGATCATATGAATAGTGTTCGACTTCGGTTCGAAGTTATTCGCAGTAATGCTAGGTCATTGTAACACCCTTAACCCGTATCCATCGCTAGACTAGGATTAAAGGCATTACCGAACAAAACAGAACATTTTACATGAACATAAGCATAACATAATCAAAACATATAATAATCATTCACAATTGTCCCTTATGTAGGTCTACGAGACCTTAAACATGCTTTAGAAAAGGGTCGGGACTAAACTGAGCTCATACAAAATTTTTCAAAAACTTAAACATTTTTCAAAGTTGTATAGGTCACACGCCCGTGTGAATAGGCCGTGTGCCTTACATGGCATTAGACACGCCCGTGTGTCTAGGCCGTGTCAAAACAGAGCATACATACTGACTTGTCCACACGGCCACATGACACGCCCATGTGCCAAGCCGTGTGAAAATTAGGGAGGCTACTAACTTGAGTCACAAGGCCAGTCAGACGCTCGTGTGTCTAGCCCGTGGTCGAAACTGACTTGGCCACACGGCCTAGCACATGCCCGTGTGTGCGACTATGTAGTCTGCCCAGGCTCATGTCGAAATGGCCCTTGAGCCACACGGCTGAGACACACGGCCGTGTCTCTACCAGTGTGGAAAAAATAAGGCCATTTATAAGGCCAATTTTCCACCCATTAAGGGTCCTCCCTACAATCAGCAAATAGGCACCAACTGCACATCAAATTTCAACCATTTCACAATCCAAACATTCAACATTCATGTCGTATCATTATTAACCAATCTCATGTTCATAACACATACCTATTCATGACATTCCATAAGTCAAAAACACACCAAAACATATGGTTTATAAGCTTAATACATTCTATTCATTTTCATGCCAAATTCTTACCAAATTCTAAAATATGCATATACCAAAACTTACCAAATTGATCATTTCTCTTGGCCAACCAAAAGCATATCACAATGGCACATTTGCAACACATATCATATATCAAAATCAAACCATAAGTTCAAACATAAACTAGCCATATCACATGGCATGATATATACATTACAAAACATATCCAAATAATTCTAGCCTATACATGCCATACTTTTATATTCACAATGTCAAAAGGTACCAAAATAAGGTTTGATAGTGTGGTGACAACCCTCGATGATCTCCGAGCTCCCAATAGCTTCGATATCTATAAAACAGTTGAAAACACACACAAAGTAAGCTTTCAAAAGCTTAGTAAGCCATATACAAATAAACTTAACAATATAAACATATAAGCATCATAATCTACATATACTCCTTAGCCAAATGCTATCACAAACCACATAGCTCAAATACATTTCACTTATTTCCCATTCATTTGCACATATAGCATATTTTCTTATACTTTTGTCACATATAATCACTTGATCACAAAGATGCATATATTTACCTTTCAACATCAAATATGATACACAATTTCAAACGTACTTAAATTGGATACACATTTCATATAATCATTCGTTTCTTAGAATGCTCGTTGAACCGTTCAGAATCATAAGGATATGCGGATAGCTCGAAAAACTCGTACAATGCCAACGTCCCAAACGTGGTCCTACATGTAATAAAATATTGATACCATTGTCCCAGACAAGGTCTTACACGAAATCAAGTACGACACTGATGTCCCAGACATGGTCTTACACGTAAATCATAAGTCGATGCCAACATCCCAGACGTGGTCTTACACGAGAACACATATCGGATCCTATGTCATGACATATGTATCCTAACTATTCCTAGGGTTCATATGGGCTTTTCGAACATCCGAACCTTGTCGATACTTTCTCAGATATCTCATTCTCAACTCATATAATCATTCATTATTGTTCAATAGCATATATTCAATAGTAATTCAATTCAAAACACATCTATTTGTATATAGACTTACCTCGTACGGAAATGAATAGAAACGAGTAACTATTCAACGACTTTCATTTTCCCCTAATCTAATTTTGTTTTCTTTGGTTCTTGATCTAAACACATTCAAATTTAACCCTTTTATTCACCAAATCATTCAATTTAATCCAAAAACACATATTTAGGGCATTTTACAAATTAGCCCTCATATTTTTACATTTTGACACTTTAGTCCTTAATTCACAAAATCAAAAAATACACAAAATTCCTATATATCCATGTTAAGCCGAATTCTCATAGTATTCATATAAGTCCATATAATTAATTTATTTCACATTTTAGTCCCTCAAAATCTTCTTTTTACAATTTAGTCCAAATTACTCAAATTCATCAAAAATTCAAAGACAAAACTTAGTAATCTAACACATATCTTTCATTTACTACCATCAAACTTCATAAAGCTCACAATATCAACAATGGCATAACTCAAAATCATCAACAAAATCAGAAATTAGGGCATGGGCTTGATAGATTACTAAGCAACAATTACAAAAGTGTAGAAATTATCAAAAACCGAAATAAAAACATACCTAATTCAAAGCTTAATAGTGCCGAACCCTAACAAGCTTTTCTCTTTTCTTTTTCTTTGATTTTCGGTTGAAGAACACTTAAAAATGAGCTAATTTTAACATTTCTTTTATTTAACACATTAGCTCCTCAATTATAAATTTACCCTTGCATTATAAACATTAATAAACCATCATCTAATGCCCATTTAAGTCATTTAATGCATGCCATGGTCAGATAACCATATAAGGACCTCACATTTAAAGAGACACATCAAATAGGCACTTTAACAAATAGCAGGCAACTTTTACATTTTACGCAATTAGGTCCTTTTTGTTAATTAAGCACACAAATGGTAAAATTAACACACGAAACTTTCACACATGCTTAAACACATATTGTAAACACGAAGAATAATATTAAAACATTTTTCAGACTCAGATTTGTGGTTCCAAAACCACTATTCTGACTAGGGTCTAAACTGAGCTATTACAACTCTCCCCCTTAGGGATTTTCATCCCCGAAAATCTTACCGTTGAACAGATTCGGATATTGCTGTCTCATAGCATCTTCGGACTCCCACGTAGCCTCTTTATCACCGTGTCGATGCCACAATACTTTGACTAACAGAATTTTCTTGTTTCGCAGTTCTTTAACCTCACGAGCCAAAATACGGATCGGTTCTTCTTCGTAGGTCATATAAGACTGAATCTCAATCTCAGACGGAGAAATCACCTATGATGGATCAAATTTATATCATCGAAGCATCGATACATGAAACACATCATGAATCTTTTCTAGCTCTAGTGGCAACAACAATCTATAAACCGGTCCGGTACGCTCGATAATCTCATACCGCCTGATGAACATTGGACTCAATTTGTCTTTTCTGCCAAATCGAAGTACTTTCTTCCACGGAGATACTTTTAGAAAGACTTTGTCGCCGATTTCAAATTCAATATCTTTTCGTTTTAAATCCGCATATGACTTTTGACAATCAAAAGCTGCTTTCAGGCTATCTAGGATCACTTTTACTTTTTGTTCAGTCTCTTTTATCAAATCAACCCAGTGTATCTTATTCTCACTGTGCTCTAACCAATATAGAGGTGTACGACATTTTCTACCATATAAAGCTTCATATGGTGCCATTTTGATGTTCGATTGAAAACTATTATTGTACGCAAATTCATTCAATGGCAAATATTATTCCCATGTACCTTCACACTCAAGAATGCAAGATCTCAACATATCCTCAAGAATTTGAATAATCCGCTCAGATTGACCATCCGTTTGCGGGTGAAAAGCAGTACTAAAATGCAAATTCGTACCTAAAGCCTCTTATAGTTTCTTCCAAAATTGTGATGTGAATCTCAGATCTCTATCAGACATAATAGACAATGGCACCCTGTGCAATCTCACAATATCAGAAATGTATAACTCAGCTAATTTATCAAGCAAGTAATCGGATCGTACCAGAATAAAAAGTTGATTTTGTTAATCGATCAACTACAACCCAAATCGCATCTTTCTTTCTTAGAGATAGGGGCAAACCCGAAACAAAATCCATCGTCACTCTATGCTATTTCCACACTGGAATCATAATCGGCTGTAACAAACCAGATGGCACTTAATGTTTAGCTTTAACTTGCTGACAGATCAAACATTTCAATACAAAATCGGAGATATCTCTTTTCATTCCAGACCACCAATAAAGCTGTTTCAGATCATTATACATTTTCGTACTACCTGGATACACAGATAAACGACTATTGTGAGCTTCGTTCAAAATCATCTAAATCAATTCTATATTTCTCAAAAAACAAATTCGATCTCAGAATCTCAAACAATCGTAATTATCAACTCGAAATTTAGAATCAGAATTCCAATCATACTGAGCTCATTTTGCTATTATCTCATTATCAACCTTCTAAGCTTCATAAATCAGCTGTAAGAACAAAGGTCTTGCTTTCAATTTGGCTAAAATCGACTCATCATCGGACATACACAACCAAGCATTTAAAACACGTAATGCAAACAATGACTTTCTACTTAAAGCATCAGCAACAACATTTACTTTTCCCAGATGATAATTTATAACAAACTCATAGTCTTTTAGCAGTTCTAGCCATCTTCTCTGTGGCAAGTTCAAATCTTTCTGAGTCATCAGATATTTAAAACACTTATGATCTGAATATACATGACATTTCTCTCTGAGTAGATAATGGCGGCCAAATCTTCAAAGCGAACATAATGGCAGCTAATTCAAGGTCAGGCGTCGTATAATTCTTTTTGTGCGACTTTTACTATCTCGAAGCATAGGCTATGACTTTGCCTTCCTGCATCAAAACACAGCCGAGACCATTCAATGAAGCATCACTGTAGATTACAAATTCTTTACCCGATTCTGGTTGTACGAACACCGGAGCTTCAGTTAATAGAGTTTTCAACTGATCAAAGCTTTTCTGACACCTTTCAGACCAATCAAATTTCATATCTTTTTAAAGTAGTTTCGTCAATGGAGTCGCGATCATAGAAAAGCCTTTTATGAATTGTCGATAATAACCAACAAGTACCAAAAAACTGTGACTTCAGAAACATTTCTCGGAGGCTTCCAATCTAAGATAACTAAAATTTTGCTTAGATCAACTCGGATACCTGATGTTGCCACTATATGACCTAGAAAACTGACTTCTCGTAACCAGAATTCACAATTACTAAACTTCGTATACAGTTGCTTATCTCGCAAAGTCTGTAGCACTATTCTCAAATGCTCGGCATGCTCAGATTCATCACGCGAATAAATCAATATGTCATCAATGAATACAACAACAAATCAATCTAAATACGGTCGAAAAATTATATTCATCAAATCCATAAAGATAGTAGGTACATTAGTTAATCTGAAAGGCATAACTAAGATCTCATAATGGCCGTACCTCATTCTGAATGTAGCTTTCGGAATGTCTGAGTCTTTTACTTGCAACTGATAATAGCCTGATCTCAAATCTATCTTCAAAAACATGGTAGCTCCTTTCAATTGATCAAGAAAATCATCAATTCAAGGCAGAGGGTATTTATTCTTGATAGTCACTTTGTTCAACTAACGATAGTCAATGCACATTCTCATCGTACCGTCTTTCTTTTTCACAAAAAGAACTGGAGCACCCTGTAACACCCCTAACCCGTATCCATCGTCGAATTAGGGTTACGAGGCATTACCGAACAATTCAAGCTTAAGGGAGTCATTCATTACTGCTCGTGTTTAAGATAATAAGACTTAATTAAACGAATCATATATATACAACTCCTTTATAATGTTTAAATAATCAAATTATAAAATAAATATTATTAAGACAAATTTCCATGTACAAACATTAAGACATTCAAACACATATATCGAATACATGCCAATATGTATCAATCTAACTTGGCAAATATCAAACATATCATTATAAATCATTAAATGAGTAAAACATACCAACTGTATTACATCTATTTCACATACCAAAAATCATACATAAATAGAAATTATATAACCAAGAACACATGATCATACTATTCCATCACATAAGTATGCCATTGGCATTTATAAAATAATTTAGTTCTATAGTCGAATATACATTATACTTAACTTTACTCATTTTAACAATTTATATAACAAACATGACCAACATATATTCCTTGTATTAATTTAATAATTTAAACTAATTTATAAAACAAATCATGAGTACCAATTAAAACAAAGTTTAAAACACATCCGAAATACATATATGTATATACATATATCTAGTATGAAAAACTTCCCAAAGTGATCATTCATATTACTAGCTAATGCATTACATATTTCAACTCAATAACATTCATCCTTTGCTCCATTACGGAAACACATGATCAAATACCACAATACATATATATATACCTTGAGCAAATGTATGTGCATATATCATCAATACATTATTTGCCAACAATATATATCTATGCAAGTGCCGAATCATAGAGTTGATTATGACCATCATTTATATTTTCATCATATATCCAAAACTCGAAACTTACATACCATGTAACAAACATATCAAAATAATCTTTTACCATGTTCAAACTTAACCAAATATCATTTAATCCAAATTCACATAATAACACCTTAATCAAACTTAACAACCAAATTCACAGGTACATTTTATTTATACATGAACCATAGCTGAATCACTTTAACTAAACATTATAAACTTATAGACCAAAGTACATACTTACCAAAATATACTTATCCCATGTTAAATACTAAGTCATCAAGTAATCTAATAATCAAGCTGAACCATGTAACCTAATACAACACATATATATACTATGGCCGATTCAACCAAATCACATCCAAAATCACCAACCAACTTCAAAGTACAAAACTCATATCACAAATAACATTCCTTCATGGCACATAGCATTATAACCAAAATGAACTTAAACCATAATCAAACATAACTGAATTCAAGCATAGAAGTTAAGCCATTTTCGCATGGCTTAAATTATACAAAAACCAAAATCCAACATTTCAAACTATAATTTAGCCTATACATGCCATAAGTTCGAAAATTCAACTTATAAAATACCAAAGGCAGTCGATAGTGTGATAGACTTTGACAATGATTCCCGAACTCGTAACTTGACTCTAAATTCTATAAAACAATTCAAACAAATAGATACAGTAAGCTATCATAGCTTAGTAAGTCATAAGTAAATAAATAACCCAATGTTAACATCAACTCAACTTAACCAAACTAAATTATGCTATCATATTCACATTTATTTTCAAGATCATAATTTATTATATAACATATACTTCCATATACAATTTCACATTGGCTGAATATACATAATCTTATATACACATATTCAAGAATCATTTAAAAAATATTCACATTATATATTAAATAGGCCGAATACACTTTCCTTATTCACATACATTCTTCATTTACATCATTCATGATTTATAACAAATACTAAGTAACTTACTTACCTTATTTCAAGTAGGTAATAAGCTAACTCATACCTAGTCATTTTAGCTCGTTTTACACATTTGATCACAACATAACATTGCCCGATGAACTATTCAGAATTGAATAGGACACTCGGATAATCACATATATCGAACAATGCCAACGTCCCAAACATGGTCTTATATGTAATCACATATCGATGCCACTATCCCAGACAAGGTCTTACTCACACACATATATTGGAGTCACATATCGATGCCAATGTATAAAACGTGGTCTTACTCACACACATATATCAATGCCATGGTCTTACTCGCACATCACATAACGAAATCCTATGTCATGACATATGTATCCTAGCTATTCCTAAGGTTCATACGGGGCTTTCGGACTTTGTAATACAGTCGAAATGAACTCGTAAACATAGCTTCCAAGCTTGTACACATTCGGCTAACATATATATATTCACATATTTCATTTCAGCATATATAGTTCACATTTAATTAAAATTAACGTCTATTTGCTTATAAACTTACCTCGGACAATGGAAAACGGAACGGGACGACTAGTCGACAACTTTGGTTTTCCCCTGATCCAAATCTGATTTATTTAGTTCTTGATCTAAACATATTCAAATTAAACTCATTCAAACATATTTTCACTCAATTTAGTCCAAGAACACATAAATGGGAAAATTACCATGTAATTAAAATTACCATAAATGGGCAAATTCCAGCATATATAGTTCACATTTAATTAAAATTAACAATGTCTATTTGCTTATAAACTTACCTCGGACAATGAAAAACGGAACGGGACGACTAGTCGACAACTTTGGTTTTCCCCAAATCCAAATCTGATTTCTTTAGTTCTTGATCTAAACATATTCAAATTAAACTCATTCAAACATATTTTCACTCAATTTAGTCCAAAAACACATAAATGGGTAGATTACCATTTTACCCCTAACATTTTGCACTTTTTACAATTTAGTTCAATTTGCACAAAACATGCAAAATTTGAATATACTATGCTTAGGCCGAATGTTCCTTGTGTTCATACAAGTCCATGCATTTCATTTATTTCACATTTTAGTCCCTCAATTTATTATTTTTGCATTTTAGTCCTAATTACTCAAAATCATAAAAAATTCCAATACAAAACATGTTAATCTAAAACATATATTTCATATTTCATCAACCAATATCACAAAACTCAAATATTCGTCAATGGCATAACTCATAATATTCATCAAAATTAGAAATTCAAGCATGGGCTTTGTAGATAACATAGCAATGATCTCAAAAACGTAAAAATTATCAAAAATTGAGCTAGTTACATACCTTGATTGAGTTTTACTAATGGCCGAACCCCAAACTCCTTATTTTCTTTTTCTTTTCTCTAATTTCAGTCATGCAAAGTGTATTTGCAACTTAAATAACTAAAACATATATATCAAGGATACTAACATCCATCACTAACTCCAATGGTCTATTTGCAACTTAAAAGTTTCATATTAATAAGACAAGTTTAATTCGGCCCCTACATATTTAACCACCAAATTTTCATTTTACGTGATTAAGCCCTTTTATTAAATCAGGCACTCAAACGACAAAATTAAAGTATAAAAATTTCACACATAATTTCACACATAATAAACATAGAATTTTTTTTTAATATTTTTCTAACTCGGATTCGTTGTCCCGAAACCACCGTTCTGAATAAGGTCTAAATCGGGCTGTTACAACTCTCCCCCTTAGGGATTTCTGTCCTCAAAAATCTTACTAGTGAATAGGTTTGGATAATGTTCTTTTATCGCATTCTCTGGGTCCCACGTTGCTTCCTCAACTCCTTGTTTATGCCACAATATTTTCACTAACGGAATCTTCTTATTTCGCAATTCTTTAACTTCGTGAGCCAGTATACGAATCGGTTCATCCTCATATGTCATATCGGACTTAATCTCAATCTCTGAAGGACTAATCACATGTGAGGGATCAGATCGATATCTACGAAGCATTGAAACATAGAATACATTATGGATCTTTTCTAGCTCAGGCGGCAGTAATAGTCTATAAGCAACCGGTCCGATACGCTCTATAATCTCATACGGCCCAATAAATTTCGGACTCAATTTGCCTTTACGACCAAATCTGATTATTTTCTTCCATGATGAGATTTTTAAAAAGACATTGTCTCCGATCTGAAACTCTATATCTTTTTGTTTCAAGTCCGCATACGATTTCTGATGATCTGATGTTGTTTTTAGACTTTCACGGATTACTTTCACTTTATGTTCAGTCTCTTTAATCAAATCAACCCCGTGTATCTTCTTTTCATTGAGCTCAGTCCAATACAATGGTGTATGACATTTATGACCGTACAAAGCCTTGTAATGTGCCATTTTGATACTCGATTGAAAGCTATTATTGTATGCAAGTTCAATCAGAGATAAGTATCGTTCCCACGTGCCTTCGAACTCAAGAATGCAACATCTCAACATATCCTCAAGTATTTAAATGACTCATTCCAACTGGCCATCTGTTTGCAGATGGAAAGTAGTGCTGAAATGTAATTTCGTACCTAGTGCATTTTGTAGTTTCTTCCACAATCGCGATGTAAATCTCGGATCTCTATCCGAAACAATAGAAATTGGCACACCGTGTAATCGAACAATTTGAGAAACATACAATTCAGTTAGCTTATCGAGCGAATAATCTGTACGAACCAGAATAAAGTGAGCTGATTTAGTCAATCTATCCACAATAGCCCAGATTGCATCTTTCTTACTCCGTGTCAATGATAAACCAGATAAAAAATCCATCGTGACTTTGTCCCATTTCCACTCAGGTATCATGATTGGCTGAAGCAATCCAGAAGGTACCTGATGGTCGACTTTTACTTGCTGATAGACTAAACATTTCGAAACAAAGTCAGAAATGTCTCGTTTCATACCATGCCACCAGTAAAGTTGTTTCAGATCATTATACATCTTCGTACTGCCCGGGTGAATAGTTAACCAACTGTTGTGAGCTTCATTTAAAATTATCTGAATCAACTTTGAATTCATCGAAACACATATTCGGTTTTTAAACCTCAGACAACCCTCAGTATCAACTCAAAACTCGGATTCAACATTCGATTCACATTAAGCTCGCTTTGCTATCAAATCATCATCAACTTTCTAAGCATAACAAATTTGTTGAATAAATAACGGTCTTGCTTTTAATTCAGCTATTATTGAACCATCATCAGACATAGCGATATGCACATTATTGCATGCAAAGCAAACAATTATTTCCGGCTTAGAGCATCAGCATCAACATTAGCCTTTCCCGGATGGTAGTCAATTACAAGCTCGTAGTCTTTTAGCAATTCTAACCATCGGTGCTGTCTCAAATTCAGATCTTTCTGATTCATTATATATTTAAGGCTTTTGTGATCCGAATAAACATGACATTTCTCATCGAACAGATAATGACGCCAAATCTTCAATACAAACACGATAGTTGCCAATTCAAGATCGTGTGTCAGATAGTTCTTTTCATGTGGACTTAATTTTCTCGAGGCATAACCTATGACTTTGCCTTTCTGCATCAAAACACGACCCAATCCACTTAAAGATGCATCACTATAGATAACAAATTCTTTTTCCGATTCTGGCTAAACTAGCACTAGAGCTTCGGTCAAAAGGGATTTCAACTGATCAAAACTTTTCTAGCACTTTTCTGACCACTCGAACTTCACATCTTTTTGAAGTAGCTTTGTTATCGGGGTTGCAATTATAGAGAAACCTTTCACGAACCATCTATAGTAACCAGTAAGTCTCAGAAAACTTCGGGCTTCAGAAACATTTCTCAGAGGATTCTAATCTAATATAGCTGAAATTTTACTTGGATCAACCCGAATACCCGATGCTGATACAACATGACCCAGAAAACTGACTTCACATAACCAGAACTCGCATTTACTGAACTTCGCATACAACTGTTTATCTCATAAAGTCTGTAATACAAGTCTCAGATGTTTGGCATGCTCAGTTTCATCACGGGAATAGATCAAAATATCATCTATGAACACAACCACAAACTGATCTAAATATTGTTTGAAGATCTGATTCATAAAATCCATGAAAACAGCAGATGTATTAGTAAGTCCGAAAGGCATAACTAGAAACTCATAATGTCCGTACCTCGTTTGGAAAGCAATCTTTGGCACATCAAAGTCTTTAACTCACAACTGATAGTAGCTTGATCTCAAATCTATCTTTGAAAACACTGTAGCCCCTTTCAGTTGATCGAACAGATCGTCAATCCGTGGCAATGGATACTTATTCTTGATATTCACCTTATTGAGCTATCTATAACCGATGCACATTCTCATAGTTCCGTCTTTCTTTTTCATAAATAAAACTGGTGTACCCTAGAGAGAGAAACTCAGTCACACAAAACCTCTATCTGTCAACTCTTGCAGCTGAACTTTCAATTCTTTTAATTCAGTAGGTGCCATTCTGTATGGAGCAATCGATATCGGAGTCGTCCCCAGCACTAATTCAATACCAAACTCAACTTCTCGAATAGGTGGCAAACCTAGTAATTCTTCAAAAAACACATCCGGATACTCGTACATAATTGGTACAGATTCAATCTTTCCTTCGGTTACTTTACTGTCAAGCACATATGCAAAGTAGGCTTCAAATCTTTCCTCACATACTTCTGAGCTAACATCAAAGATATTACTGTCGGTAAACCATTCAAATCATTAGATTCAATCCGAATAATCTCATCATTCTGGCACCATAAATCAATAGTCTTTCTTTTGTAGTTTACAATAGCATCATGCAAAGTTAACCAGTTCATACCCAGAATTATGTCGAACTTATCAAATGGAAACAACATCAAATCAGCCGGGAAACACAATTCTCGAATCATCAAAGGACAATTCTTACACACTTTGTCAACCATAACACACTGGCCCAAGGGGTTTGATGCTCTAATTACAAACTCAGTAGGCTCAACAGGCAAAGTCTTACTGATTAGTAAAGTCTCATACACATAAGAATGAGTGGAACTAGGATCAATCAATGCAATTACACTTGTAACAGCCCGATTTTGGGCCTAGTCAGAACAGTGGTTTCAAGACCATTAATCCGAAGTCAGAGAAATTATTTTATTATTAATTTTGAGTTATAACATGTTTATATTAGTGCATGAAAAATTTGGTAAAGTAATTTTAGCGTTTGTGAGCTTAATTACGAAAAGGGGACTAAATCGTATAAAGTGCAAATGCCTTGAATTGATAGCTAAGGGTGTTATATTGTTATGAAACTTAAATTGGGGGTCTTTAAAGGGAAAATAGACCCATAAATTAGAGGTGACCGGCCGTGGGGGGGCAAAATGAGACATATTGACTAGGTTAGGTGGGTTTTGGTGACTAAACTGGTTAAAAATAAAATTTAATAAAGAGAGAATGATATTTTATTTTCTCTCATCTTCTTCCCACCGTTCATACCAGCAAAAGAGGGGTTTTTAAGCTTCAAAATTTCAGCCACTCTCTATCCTCATAGGCAATTGATTTTGATAGTTTTATTAATGATTTTTGCATTTTTGGACCCCTTGTAACAAGAGCTTTCAAATGAGGGAACTATTTTGCAAAATAGTTGAAAGTATAGGGTTTTACCATGAGAGTTTTTATGTTATATTCTGAAATTTTATGGAAGAAAATGAATCATGGTTGTGAAATAAACAACTTTTGTGAAAAGATTTCTCATAAAAACCCTAAAAGGGCCATTTTTGCATAAGTTGTAAAATAGGTGATAAATGTGTGAAATAATTAGAATTTTGGGCTGCTCCTAGTATAAAAAGTATTTGATTAGACTTGGTTAATAAGGAAATTCGAGAAAAATCAATTTTCAGACCTAGGGGTAAAATGGTCATTTTGTGAAAGTTTAGAGACAAAATGGTTATTTTGCCCAATTATGGATTCTCGAGTGTCTAGATTATTATACTGATGAAATGAATGAATTTATATCATTTTAGATCAATAATTACAAAATCCGGGCCTAGACTGGGGAAAAACAAAACTAGTGGACTAAGTTGAACTAGCCGCCACATTTTGTAATCCGAGGTAAGTTGTATGTAAATAATACAACTATATTGCTATTATATGTGTTTGAATTGATATAGCATAAATTGCTTGTTTGGGGAAATGATTATGCATGATGAATATTGAGATAGTAGAACTCTCTTTTGAATCTTAGGAAATAAATCGGACATCCATGCCACGACATTCGGGTTATTTGTGTGCTAGTGTAAGACATGTCTGGGACATGTATCATCCACAATATGAGAGCCAATGTAAGACATGTCTGGGACACGCATCGACATTGAGATGAGTATTAGTGTAAGACATGTCTGGGACATGCATCGACCTCGTGATGTAAGCCAGTGTAAGACTTGTATGGGACATGCATCGGCTACGAGATGTGTCAGTGTAAGACCATGTCTGGGACATGGCATCGGCACGGATATGTGAGAGCTAGTGTAAGACCATGTCTAGGACATGAAGTCGGGCTCGACTTCGATAGTCAATGTAAAACCATGTCTGGGACATGGCATCGACTTGATGGATGAGCCAATGTAAGACCATGTCTAGGACATTGTGATAGCCCTAATTTGACCCTAGTCGAAAAGTGGTTTCGGGACCACAAAATCGAGTCATAAAAATAATTAACTGTTATATTTTATGCTTATTGTATGTGAACATGCATGTGTGAAAGATACATACTTTAATTTTGTTATTTGAATGTGAAATTTATTAAATAGGACTTATGTGAGACAATTGTGAAATGTGATAGCTAAATTGTAAAGTGATCTATTAATGCATGTTGTCAAAAAGGTGGACTTGCATGTCAAATTAGCCATTTTTTTTTAGTGGCCGGCCATGATATTGATTAATATATATTATATGTGTTTTATATTAGCATTTTAATATATAAAATAAATAAGAAAATAAGATAAAGAGTTAGTGGGAGGAAAAATCAAAGTGAATCCATTTTTACTCCTCCATTGCCGTAGCTTGAAGTGAGGAAGAAGGAAATTTTTGCTTAAATTTTCAGCTTAGGTGATGGCTATAATGAGGTAAGTACTAAGAAATTCTTGAAAAATTATGCATAGTTTGGATGATTGGTTTGAATGCTACCTATTCCATATTTTAAATTTGGGTTATTTGGGGGTTTGAAATTCGGTCAAGAAGCTAGAACTCTTAGTATATATATATATATATATATATATATATTTTTTCTTTATTAAATTGGATAGTAATGTGGAGAATGATGGATTGTTAAATTGCTTTTAACTTGAAGGTAGATGTTAGAATGTGTTTTAGGGAGATGCCGATGTGGTTATTATAGGTATCTTAAGAAATAATATTGTGGCTTGAGTTGCTAACAATCGGTTAAGGACTATGAGGATTAACAATTTCGGTAAGCTGTATAGGTGTTAATTACCATGTATTTAGATGATTTGAAGATTAGGTAGTGGCTTAAATTCTTAGTGGCAAATGGCTATTATGGTGAAATGCAAATGTTAATATTTAGTTGCTAGTGTTTATATGTGTGTTAGCCGAATTTGAACTTGAATAATGATTTGAGCACAATGTGTTGTATTGATGTTATGCTTAAGTGAAATTATAGATATATATAATGAAATTGATTGGTGATACACATGTTTAAATAATATGTATGCAAAGGATGTGTGGAAGAGTGAATTAGTAATAATCTGTTTGGGACAGCAGCAGTAAAGTGATTTTGGAAAATCACCATAAATTGTGGGAGTTGAGTTAGAAGATGAATAAATTATGTAATTAAATCTTGATGAGTCTAGTTTCTTATAAAAGAAACTATAAAAGAAAAAGAATTTCCGATAATGAGATATTTGAAGTAATGTGGGACAGAGTCAAAATGACTTCTAGATCCCCTGTTCTGTATTTATAAAATCACTATAAAACGTATAAAAATAGTCAAATGATGAAATTTATATGCTTAGACTCTTTAATGAGTCTAATTTCAAATTAAATAAACAAGAACATGTTTTGAATTCTGTACAATGAGAAATTTATTTCGTAGTGAAGAGTGGTTAGATTAGTCAAACAGTGAAACAAGGGAAACTTTAGGAAAAATCTGGTATTGATTGGCTAAACTAAAAATTATGAAAATTTTATGGATAAAAGATAAATGAGTCTATTTTCAAGAAAAATTTACGACAATTGATTTGGAGTTTCGTAGCTCCAGTTATAAATAATTTAATGACTGTTGCTCAGGAAGTCAGCTTATAGTGAAATTGTGATTATATTGTAAACATTGATAAAAATTTGCTAATGAATTGCTTATTGATTTCTTATAAGCTTACTATAATCTGTATGTGTGAAAGTCGAATATATATGTATTATATTCTGAAAGTAATACTTGAATAGTCGTATAATGACTAGTTTAAAATTTATTGAATTAAAGCTCAAGAGCATAGAAGGGCAACCTCGGATAAGGGAAAAGCTAAAGTCACTTTAATAGCCAACCCGAAATTTGTTCGAAAGATACAAGGTAAGTTTTGAATAATCGCCTTTGGTATAAAATTGATGATGCCTTGACATGTATATACTATATGAATTTTGATCTTTTTGGTTCTATTTGAATTAAGTTGAGTGGTAAATAATCTAAGTGTATGACCTATAGTTGAATGGTCAATTCGGGTTAAGCTTGATTGATGAAAGGTACGTGTGATATTTATGCATGATTTTAAACCGAAATGAAATAATGGTGTTCATATGAAGCTCATGTCTGAATGTAGCCAATGGCTACTAATAATGTGAAATGTTCTATAAAATGTGTTAGTATACGATTAAAAAGACATGATATTTGATGTGGATATCCAGGCTTAAAGGCTGCGCAGCTTCGTCTTTGGAATTGTATCCGGGCTTAAAGACCCGCAGCTTCGTCTTTGGAAATTGTATCCGGGCTTAAAGACCCGCAGGCTTCGTGCTGGAATGATATCCGGGTTAAAGACCCGCAGGCTTGTGCTAGACATGTGTTTCGAGTCCTAAGACTTGACAGGACCGATGCCAATAAGTTAAGAAGATTACGACATTAAATATCCGTGCGAGTAAGTATTATATATATTTTACCTGCTAAGGTACGTATTATGTACTCATATGTGAATTGACTTCAAAGTGAATTATTAGTATTAAAAAAAATGATATATATATGTGTATATGTGTATGAATGAATACCGTATTTAAGAATAAGAGAATGAATTATTCGGTCAATGTATGTCATTGTAAAAGTATGTGACTTAAAGAAATTTTATGAGCCATATAGTATAGTGAAATATGTACTGAAAAAAATTTTCTCGTGTATTCATGTATATATATATTCGGCCAATAGGTTTTATAACTATTGTACTTGTGAGTTTTCGGCCAAGTGATCTACAATTTGAATTCGGGTTCTTGTGATACTTAATGTTCGAGTTTAAATGACACGTTTTAATTGTTTGAAATACTTAAAACTTACTAAGCATAGTAATGCTTACTTTGTTGCCTTAATTCTCTGTTTTGTAGATTTTGTTAAATACCCACGATCCTCGGGGATCTCAAAGTCAAAATCGTCCACTCTATCTAAGCTTTTTGGTACTCTACTAGTTAAATTTCGATATT
This sequence comes from Gossypium longicalyx, assembly GCA_025698465.1. Lineage (NCBI taxonomy): Eukaryota > Viridiplantae > Streptophyta > Magnoliopsida > Malvales > Malvaceae > Gossypium > Gossypium longicalyx. The sequence continues at coordinate 83,383,682 of CM047002.1, forward strand.
GGCATGTATAGGCTTGACGTTTTATTGTTAAATAATTATCTTTTGATGATGTATATATGTTTAGCCATGCGAAAATGGCTTGATAAGTTACGGTAGGTGCTATAAATGGTTAATGTGAATGTGTGGTTGAGATTTGATTAATGTTTTAAATTTCTGATGTGAATTGAACTTATGAAATGAATCAAAATTCCTAATTATCTTGATATGATTCTTTTGTATATGGTAATAGTCTTTAACCCTCCGGCGACGGGTACGGGTTAGGGGTGTTACAGACATGGCATCGGTATCATACCCTATGTTAGGGTCTTAGTGAATATTTGATAGCATTTCAAATGGTTCAATGGTGAGAGTTATATTTTAACTTAAATGAGAAAAGTAGACCATCTTGTGAGTGGTACATGTACCCATTTGAAATGTATAAGATATGAGCTCAATATATGCTATGTGAATTGTATTGGATAGCGATAAGTAAGTTGTGCTTATGCCTACTTTTGTATTATGAGAATGATGATTAATGGTAAAGTTATTGTTATATTCACTTGCATGCAACTTACTAAGCTCTATGCTTACTCCTTTTCCTTTCCATTTTCTTATAGTGCCTCCAAAGTAGCTCGAGGATCATCGCTTACATCAGAGAAGCCAATCACACTATCAACTGAAACGCTCGGTATAGTTAGATCTCTCATTTTGATTATGGCATGTATAGGATCTTGGATTTTGAGTTTTGTGTCATTGTTTTGGGGCCAAATGTGTTGGCTTAAACTAGTACTTGACTCATCTTGTATAAGGCCATGAATAATGGCTAATATTGAAAGTTGATTTATGGATGCAAGGAAATCTTTTATGAATGTGAAAATTTTTGGCATGGTCGTGTATGTATGCAATGTATATAGGCATTACCTATGGTTGTTTAGTTAGACTTTGATATGTTGGTTGGCATTAAATTGTGTTTCAGGGTGGCAAAAGGCTTGGTAGATAGCCTTATTTTTGTCCACATGGGTAGACATACGAGCGTGTGTCTAGGCCGTGTGTGACACACAGTCTGCCCCATGGGCGTGTTGATAGGCCATGTGTCCCCTGCACGTAAATATTGCAAGTCAGTATGCATGGTAGTAAATACATAGGAAGAGACACGGCCGTGTGTCTCAACCATGTGAAGAGCACAGCCTAGCACACAGGCATGTGCCTTGGCCGTATGACCCTTAAGGATTACTGACGTCAGAAATAGAATGTCAAAGTTTTTAGACACGGGCTAGGACATGGGCGTGTCATGTCCGTGTGAGGGACACGGGCCATAGACAAGGGCGTGTGTTAGACCGTGTCAAAAAACTTGTAGGTTCGAATTTGAAATTTTATTCACACGGGTATGGGACACGAACGTGTCCCTAGATGCTTTGGTCGTGCGTGTCACACAGGCCATCAGCACGACCATGTCATAGTGACCACACGAGTATGTTGCTCTTCTACACGGGCATGGGCCCTATTTCAAAGTTTATTTTTTTAAAAATTGGTTAAGGACTCGAGCTGGTCCCGGATGAATTTTTAAGGTCGTTTGAGGCCTTGTAGGCTCATGTTAAGAAGTTTACAAAAAGTTTAGAAATTTTTTTAAATTTGGTCAAGTCTTGACGATTCGAAAATGTTGGAATGCATGTGTTTAAGTGAGGTAACACCTCGTATCCCGTCCTGACGTCGAACTTGGGTGCAGAGTGTTACATTTAGTGGTATCAGAGCTATGGTTTAGTCAATTCTAAGACTAACCTAGTATGAGTACGAGTCTAGCCATACATATCATAGTTGTATATTGATAGTGTGACGACTCCTGATGATTATAAATTATGTTTTTCATAAAGTAAATGGATCCTAACATAGCTACGACGGATGACGTAGAATGTAATACGCCGGCTCCTGCTGAAGGGACCACACCAGTAAATAGTAGGCCCATGACACTGAGTCAAGGCGGAGGGGCTAGAGAAACTTACCTCCACATGATGGATGCCTGGTACACGGAGTTTGTTCATGCGAATCCGAACACTCCACCTCCTACACCTCCTCCGATTCCTCAGTATGCCCTTGTAGCTCCGCAAGGAATGGATATGGTTAGAAGAGAGAAACCCCCAGTTGATAAAATACGATAGAAAGGGGCCAAGGAATTTCGGGCTAAAATTGATAATGACCTAGAAAGAGCAGAGTTTTGGTTGGAAAATACCATTAGGGTATTTGATAAGCTATCGTGCACACCTAAGGAGTGTGTGAAGTGTGCAGTGTCGCTCCTACGAGACTCGACCTACCAGTGGTTGAACACCCTTGTGTCGGTTGCACCAAGGGAAAGGATAACTTGGGAATTCTTTCAGGAAGAGTTCTAGAAGAAGTACATTAGCCAAAGTTTTATAGACTAGAAAATGAAAGAATTTTTAGAGCTGAAGCAAGACCGTAGAATGGTGACGGAGTACGAGCATGAGTTTGTGAGACTCAGCAAATATGCACGGGAGTGTGTATCTATAGAAGCTATTATGTGCAAGAGGTTTGAAGGTGGTTTGATTGAATATATCCGTCTATTAGTTGGCATCTTAGGATTGAGGGAATTTGTGGTACTCGTGGAGAGAACATGTAAGGCTGATGAATTGGTCAAAGAGAAGAGAAGAGCTGACATCGAGTCTCGAGACTCGAGGAAAAGACAGATGGGGAAATCACAACAGACCTCATCTAAGAGATCGAGAGAGTTTCTTACCCGATAGAACGTGTTAGTGGGGTTTTTAAATAAGAGCAAGAATAAGCAGAATACGGCTTCTAAAGCTCAGACCACTTCTATTGCGAGTGTTGGTAGTGCTCGGCCAAATAGGTCGGAGTGTTCACAGTGTGGTAGGCGTCATTTCGACGAGTTTCGAGGAAATAAGAGATGGTGCTTCAAATTTGGATCATTAGACCATTTCATCCGAGACTGCCCTTAATTAGATGAGAAAGAGAAAAAAAAAGTGAGGGTGAGTAGTGCTCCTACGAGGGGTAGACCACAGAAGAACTCGGGTAGTGAGGTTGGTAGTAGAGGTGCCCCTAGAGATTCAGCTATGAGGTCCGAGGGCCATGCGCCTGGAAGGACTTATGCCATTCGCGCTCGCGAAGAGGCATATTCACCAGATGTGATTACGGGTACTTTCTCTCTTCACGATATTTTTGTTATTGCTTTAATTGATCTAGGGTCTACCCATTCCTATGTATGCATGAAATTAGTACCCAGTATGAATATGTCTGTTGAGTCTACCGAATTTATGCTAAAAGTGTCAAACCCGTTAGGCAGGCATGTGATAGTGGATAAAGTGTGTAAAGGTTGTCCTTTGATGATTAGAGGTCATTGTTTTCCAGCTAGCCTCATGCTACTACCGTTTGATGAATTTGATCTAATTCTTGGCATGGATTGGTTGACTACTCATAATGTGATAGTCAATTGTGGTAGCAAGTTCATTGAAATGAAAAGTGAGAATGGGGATATTATTCGGGTTGAATCAAGTGAACCGGATAACTCACCAGTGCTGACCTCGTTTTCGACTACCGAAAAATATCTGAGAAAAAGGTATGAGTCCTACCTAGCATTTGTGTTGAACATAAAAAAAATCTGAAGTAAAAATTGAGACAGTACCGGTGGTATGTGAGTATCAAGATGTGTTTCTGGAAGAGTTGCCCGGATTGCCTCCAATCAGAGAAGTTGAGTTTGGTGTCGAGTTGGTCCTCGGTACGGCACCTATCTCGATTGCTCCGTATAGAATGGCTCTAATGGATTTGAAAGAGTTGAAGACTTAATTTCAAGAGCTAACAGATAAAGGTTTTGCGAGATCAAGCTATTCAGTGTGGGTGCTTCGGTACTTTTTGTGAAGAAGAAGGACAGATCGATGAGATTGTGCATAGACTACTGACAACTTAACAAAGTGACTGTGAAGAACAAGTATCCCTTGCCAAGGATCGATGATTTTTTCAATCAATTGAAGGGAGCAGTAGTGTTTTCTAAGGTCGACTTGAGGTCTGGCTACTACTTACTAAGGGTTACGGAGCAAGATATACCGAAAACCACGTTTAGGATGAGGTATGGGCACTATGAGTTTCTCGTCATGACCTTTGCTTTAACAAATGCTCTTACAGTGTTTATGGGTTTGATGAACTGCATTTTTCAGCCGTATTTGGATAAGTTCGTGGTGGTCTTTATCGACAACATACTGATTTATTCACGTAATGAGAGTGATTACGCGGATCATCTGAGAACTGTTTTACAAACCTTGAGAGATAAGAAATTATATGCCAAGTTCAGTAAGAGTGGATTTTGGCTTAAAGAGGTTGGATTCCTAGGACACATCGTGTCGGGAGATGGGATCAGAGTTGACCCAAGAAAGATCTCGGCTATCATTGAGTAGAGACTACCGAGGAATGTGACAGAGGTTCAAAGCTTTCTGGGTTTGGCGGGATATTACAGAAGATTTTTGAATGGATTCTCTATGATAGCCACTCCAATCACAAAGTTGTTACAAAATGATGTCAAGTTCGAATGGTTAGAGAAGTGCCAACAGAGTTTTGAGACACTAAAGGCTTTGTTGACCGAAGCCCCAGTTTTAGTGCAACCGAAACTGGGAAAAGAGTTTGTGGTGTATAGTGATGCATCCTTGAATGGGTTAGGGTACATGCTCATGCAAGAAGGAAAGGTAATAGCCTATTCCTCGAGACAACTCAAGCCACAAGAGAAGAATTACCCAACCCACGATTTGGACTAGCAGCCATCGTGTTCGCATTAAAAATTTGGAGACACCATTTGTATGGCGAGAGATGTCGAGTGTTCACCGACCATAAAAGTCTCAAGTATTTAATGACTCAGAAGGAGTTGAATCTACGACAACGAAGGTGGCTAGAGTTGATAAAGGATTACGAGTTAGTGATTGACTACCATCTGGGGAAGGCGAATGTAGTTGCCGACGCTCTAAGTAGAAAATCATTATTCGCTATGAAGGCTATGAATGCTCAGTTGACCGTGACCAATGATGGTTTGATCCTAGCTAAGATGAAAGCTAGATCGATGTTCCTTTAAGAGATATGTGAGGCTCAGAAAGGTGATAAGGAGTTGCAAGCTAAAATGGCTCAGTGTGAGACGGAAAATGAATCAGAGTTTAGTATTAGTACCGAAGGTTGTATGATGTACCGAGACCGAGTTTGTGTACCCAAGGATAATGAGCTTATTTGGAGGATTTTAAGAGAGGCACATAGTAGTTGCTTGTCTATCCATCCGAGTAGTGTAAAAATGTATAACGACTTGGAGAAAATGTACTAGTGGTCGGGGATGAAAAGAGACATTTCTGAGTTTGTTTCTAAATGTCTAGTTTGTTAACAAGTGAAGGCCGAACACCAAGTACCCTCGGGTTTACTTTAGCCTATGATGGTTCTTGAGTGGAAATAGGACCGAGTAACCAAGGATTTTATGTTGGGGTTGCCTTTGACACCAAGGAAAAAGGATTCAGTTTGGGTCGTTGTTGATAGTCTTACAAAGTCGGCACATTTTATACTGGTGCGTACCGACTTTTCTCTTTAGAAATTGGTTGTTCTATATGTTTCTGAGATTGTGAGACTTCATGGAGTGCCTTTGTCAATTATTTTGGATAGAGATCCAAGGTTTACCTCACGGTTTTGGAAGAAGTTGCAAGAGGCAATAGGAACGAAATTGAATTTTAGTACAGCATTTCACCCGCAAACCGACAGATAGTTGGAGAAAGTAATTCAGATCTTAGAAGATATGTTGCGATGTTGTGTTCTCGAGTTCCAAGGCAGTTGGGAAAAGTACTTATCGTTACTCAAATTCACCTACAACAACAGTTATCAGTCAAGTCTGAACATGGCGCATTATGAGGCTTTGTATGGGCGTAAGTGTCGAACAACCTTGTATTGGACCGAGCTGAGAGAGAATAAGATACACGGGGTTGACTTAGTTAAAGAGACCGAGGAGAAAGTTAAGGTGATTCGCGACTATTTGAAGGCTGCTTCAGATAGACAGAAATCCTAAGTGGATTTGAAACGAAAAGAGATCAAGTTTCAAGTCAGGGATAAAGTATTTTTGAAAGTATCCCCATGGAAGAAGGTTCTCCGATTCAGAAGGAAAGGCAAATTGAGTCCTCGTTTTATAGGACCTTATGAGATTACAGAGAGAGTAGGGCCTGTTGCCTACCGATTGGCTTTGCCCTTAGAGTTGGAAAAGATTCATGACATGTTTCATATGTCCATTTTACATCGATATAGATTGGATTCTTCGCATATGATCGTGCCAACAGAGGTTGAGATTAGCTCAGACATGACTTATGGCAAAGAGCTAATTAAGATTCTGGCTCGGGAGGTCAAACAATTGAGGAATAAAAGTGTAGCACTTGTGAAGGTTTTGTGGCACAGACATGGAGTCGAGGAAGCCACGTGGGAGCCAGAAGAGACTATGAGAGACCAATACCCAAATTTATTCACCGTTAAGATTTTCAGGGACAAAAATCCCTAAGGGGGAGAATTGTAACAGCACAATTTTGGGCCTAGCTAGAATAGTGGTTTTGGGACCACTAATCCAAAGTCAGAGAAAGTATTTTATTATTAATTTTGAGTTATAACATGATCATATTAGTGCATGAAAAATTTGGTGAAGTAATTTTAGCGTTTGTAAGCTTAATTGCGAAAAAGGGACTAAATCGCATAAAGTGCAAATGTCTTGAATTGATAGCTAAGAGTGTTATATTGCCATGGAACTTAAATTGGGGGTCTTTAAAGGGCAAATAAACCCTTAAATTAGAGGTGACCGGCCATGGGGGGCAAAATGAGACATGTTGACTAGGTTAGGTGGGTTTTGGTGACTAAATTGGTTAAAAATTAAATTTAATAAAGAGAGAATGATATTTTATTTTCTCTCATCTTCTTCCCACCGTTCATACCAGAAAAATAGGGGTTTTTAAGCTTCAAAAATTTCAGCCACTCTCTATTCTCATAGGTAAGTGATTTTGATATTTTTCTTGATAATTTTTGCATTTTTAGACTCCTTGTAACATGAGCTTTCAAATGAGGGAACTATTTTGCAAAATAGTTGAAAGTATAGGGTTTTACCATGAGAGTGTTTATGTTGTTTTCTGAAATTTTATTGAAGAAAATGAATTATGGTTGTGAAATAAACAACTTTTGTGAAAAGATTTCTCATGAAAACCCTAAAATGGCCATTTTGCATAAGTTGTAAAATAGGTGATAAATGTGTGAAATAATGAGAAAATTTGGGCTGCTCCTAGTATAAAAAGTATTTGTTTAGACTTGGTTAATAAGGAAATTTGATAAAAATCGATTTTCGGACCTAGGGGTAAAATGGTCATTTTGTGAAAGTCTAGGGGAAAAATGATCATTTTGCCCAATTATGAATTTTTGAGTGTCTAGATTATTACGCTAATTAAATGAATGAATTTCTATCATTTTAGATCAAGAATTACAAAATTCAGGCCTAGACTGAGGAAAAGCAAAGCTAGCGGACTAAGCCGAACTAGCCGCCACATTTTGTAATCCGAGGTAAGTTGTATGTAAATAATACAACTACATTGCTATTATATGTGTTTGAATTGGTATAGCATAAATTTCTTGTTTGTAGAAATGATTATGCATGATGAATATTGAGATAGTAGAACTCCCATTTGAACTTTAGGAAATAAATCGGATATTCATGCCACGACATTCGAGTTATTTGAGAGCCAGTGTAAGACATGTCTGGGACATGCATCGACCTCGAGATATTTAAGCCAATGTAAGACATGTTTGGGACATGCATCGGCATTGAGATGAGAGTTAGTGTAAGACATGTCTGGGACATGCATCAGCCTCATGATGTAAGCTAGTGTAAGACATGTCCGGGACATGCATCGACTACGAGATATGTCAGTGTAAGACCATGTCCGGGACATGGCATCGGCACAGATATGTGAGAGCTAGTGTAAGACCATGTTTACGACATGGCGTCGGCCTCGACTTCGATAGTCAGTGTAAGACCCTGTCTGGGACATGGCATCGACTTGATAGATGAGCCAGTGTAAGACCATGTCTGGGACATGGCATCGGCATTATACCCTATGTTAGGGGCTTAGTGAATATCTAATAGCATTTCAAATGGTTCAACGGTGATAGTTATATTTTAACTTAAATGAGAAAAGTATAACCGTGTTGTGAATGGTACAGGTACCCATTTGAAATGTATGAGATATGAGCTCAATATATGCTATGTGAATTGTATTGGATAGTGATGAGTAAGTTGTACTTATGCCTACTTTTGTATTATGAGAATGATGATGAATGGTAAAGTTATTGTTATATTCACTTGCATGCAACTTACTAAGCTTTATGTTTGCTCCATTTCCTTTCCATTTTCTTATAATGCCTCCAAAGTAGCTCGAGGATCAGCACTTATGTCGGAGAAGCCAGTCACACTATCAACTGAAGTGCTCGGTATAGTTAAATCTCTCATTTTGATTATGGCATGTATAGGATCTTGGCTTTTGAGTTTTGTGTCATTATTTTGGGGCCAAATGTGTTGGCTTAAACTAGTACTTGACTCATCCTTTTTTACGGCCATGAATAATGGCTAATATTGAAAGTTGATTTATGCATGCAAGGAAATCTTTCATGAATGTGAAAATTGTTGGCATGGTCGTGTATGTATGCAATGTTTATTGGCATTAGCTATGGTCGTTTGGTTGAGAAATCATATTTAGTTAGACTTTGATATGTTGGTTGGCATTAGATTGTGTTTCAGGGTGGCAAAAGACTTGGTAGATAGCCTTATTTTTATCTACATGGGTAGACATACGAGCGTGTGTCTAGGCCTTGTGTGACACACGATCTGCCCAATGGGCGTGTTGATAGGCCGTGTGTCCCCTGCACATAAATATTGCAAGTCAGTATGCATGGTAGTAAAGACACGGGCAGAGACATGACCGTGTGTCTCAACCGTGTGAAGAGCACGGCCTAGTACACGGGCGTGTGCCTTGGTCATGTGACCCTTAAGGATTTCTAACATCAGAAACAGAATGTCAAGGTTTTTAGACACGGGTGTGTCATGGCCGTGTGAAGGACACGGGCCATAGAAACAGGCATGTGTTAGGCTGTGTGGAAACCCTTGTAGGTTTGAATTTGGAATTTAATTCACACGGGTATGAGACACGAGCGTGTCTCTAGATGCTTTGGTCGTGCGTGTCACACGAGCCATCAGCACAGCCATGTCATAATGACCACACGGGCGTGTTGCCCTTCCACACAGGCGTAGGCCCTGTTCAAAAGGTTATTTTTCTAAAATTGGTTAAGGACCCGAGCTCGTCTTGAATGAATTCCAAAGGTCGTTTGAGGCCTCGTAGGCTCATGTTAAGAAGTTTAGACAAATTTTGGAAAAAGTTTTAAATTTGGTCAAGTCTTGATGATTCGAAAATGTTGGAATACATGTGTTTAAGAGAGGTAACGGCTCGTATCCTGTCCCGACGTCGGACTCAGGTGCAGGGTGTTACAACACTAGTATCGTAAAGAGTGAATGTACCAGTAATAACATCGGGGGATGAAGCATCCTCGCGTGCGCGAATAGCATAGGCTCTAGCAGGTGCACGACCCTCAGATCTAACGGCTATATCTTTAGTCCCTCTTTGACTGCTACTCACATTACCCGTATTTCTAGGTGGTCTACCTCGAGCTGCAGTGTTACCTAATCTCGTATTCTATACTAGATTTTGTTCAGCTAACTCAGGGAATTCAAAAATATAATGATCCATCGTTCCACATTTGAAACAGGCTCGATCATGCAATCTACAACTGCTGGGATGTCGTTTATCACAATTTTTACACTCGGGTTGATTCGATCTAACATTTCCAACACTAGCTACTGAGGTAGCTCTCGAGCTCACAGGTGGTCTATCCTTATCTCGTCTAGAATAACCCGAAGTAGCCTTAGAATGGCTAAAATCATCTCGAAACTTCTTTGATGCTGACTGAATAGACTTATTCGACGATCTCTTACGTGAATCTCTAACTTCAAAGTCAGTTTTTCTTTTCTCTTTTTCGAGCTCTTGAGCTTTGCAAGCTTGCTCAATCAGTACTACGAATTCTTTTATCTCAAGTATGCCAACAAGTAGTTTAATGTCTTTGTTCAACCCGTCTCTGAATCTTTTACACATTATAGCTTCAGTCAAAACACACTTTCGGGCATATCGACTGAGTCTCACGAATTTTCGTTAATATTCTGTCACATTCATGCGATCCTGTTTCAATTCTAGAAATTCTTTATGCTTCTGGTCGATAAATCTCTGGCTGATTTATTTCTTGTAGAACTCAGTCTGAAAGAAGTCCCAAGTCACCCATTCTTTCAGAACCACCGATACTAGTGTATTCCACCAGTGATATGTGGTGTCTCGTAGCAAAGATATGGCATATTTTAAACACTCATCTAGAGTACAAGATAGTTCATCAAATACGCGGATAGTATTATCAAGCCAGAATTCAGCTCGCTCAGCATCATCATCATCAGTAGCTCTGATAATTCTTCAGCCTCGTGTTTTTTGATTTTATCAACAGGAGGCTTATGTAATCTCAACAGATCACTCACTTGAGGCATAACAAGTATCGAAGAAGGATTAGTCGGGGTGGAGGTTGTTGTACAGTCGGATTCGTTCGGACATATTGAGTAAACTAGTCATTCATCGTTTGGTAAAAGGCTTGTTTAGCCTCCCTGTAACACCCCAAACCCGGCCCGGACGTTATGGCCAAATCTGACACGTCACATTGAAGTGTTTTAGCAAAAAACATTGTTTTCATTGAAAACCCTTCCTTAAAATATGAAACCTTGATAAACTTATAAAAACTCTCTTTTCAATCGCAAAAGCTTATTTAAAACATATGATTTATGAAAACCTGTCATTTGAAAATTTAGTTGCAAAAATGTAGAAAAACATACTATGATTTAGGAAACTCATGTTCAACTTCTCATAATTACAACGCATAAAAATATTAATCCAAATAATAACAAAAATGGAAGGCCTTATTACAATCCGATCTGAAAATTTCTTGATAAACAAAAAACTTAAATGATTTTAAAAGGAAAACAAGTCCAAGTTGTCCTGCTAGCTGGCAACCCAGAGTCCCTCCAAACATCGAACCTTCTACTAAGCATCACCTGAGAAAAATAAAAGAGGGGGTGAGTTTTCGCAAACTCAGTGTGTACTACCCTCAACTAACATAAAGCAAACATCAACCACCGTAAAATCATACATGCAATGCAATGCAGTGCAATCCCACCCAAATAATCCAACCGCTACACATCAACTCCGTCCTCCGATACACATCATGTGAGGATATAAATATCAACCCACCCAACCGATACACATCAATGGTAGCCCGGTTGTAGAACTACCTTCATTCATATATTGGGCTTAAAAGCCGCCGGTGGATCCACGATTGTCAAGTAACCATGCGATCCTCATATACTTCCTCCGTTCCATAATTCCCAAACCCAGATGCAACCTAAGCAGAATATCGTATGTATGCAGTAGATATACATGTAACATCCATAAAACTTATATTCAACATATAGGGGTATTTTGGTCATTTTTACCCTAAGGGTATTTCGGTAATTTTTCCTTTATTATGGGTTTTTACTTACCTTGGCCCGTTAACAATCCCGTGAGTTAAGATGAACAAATACTATGCACCATGTAGGATTCCAGAGAAGAGGAGGTGAGTCATTAAGACCGCTTAAGTACCAAGCTCTCCCTAGATCCAATCCTAGACATGCATATAACCATTGCCACACCTTAACCCGATGACTTATCCACGGTCTCATTTAATTAATTAAGTTTTATGCAGTCATCATATACTAGGCCCAAAACCCCTTACAAAGCCCAGACAAATCCACATACCTGTATATGGCCCACTAGGCCCAATCATATTTATATGGCCCATTAGGCCCAAATCACATTTATATGGCCCATTAGGCCCAAATCACATTTATATTCATGCTCATATATGAATTTTCCATCACATAGCATCAATTATCAATTTTGGCCTATTATGGCCCAACAGCCCATCGGGCCCATTAAGCCCATTCTGGCCCGGTTGGCCAATTCACAGCCCAAGTCCATGGAATCTCCCATGGGGCCTCAGATAACCTATTAGTTTCCCCCTCACGAGTTTCCGCGCACTCGCAAGTCTGTTGTAGCCAAACTTTCGAGTTTTCAGCTTTTCGGCATTTCGGTATTTCGGCATTTGCCGATTTATTGTGTGTGTGCAGTGTATGTACACACCTGGTAATAAAATGTGCTGTGATCTTCCTAGCCATGAACCTACAATCGATATCACCTAAGAATTAATCTCACATACTTATCGAATACTTTACCAAAAGTCGAAATCTCACCTTAACCTTACTTGAAACACCAAGCCTTAATAGCTTTTCCTAGATCACCAATCACGAGTACTTCCCAGATCTGCATTAACCTTTATCGTTAAAAACATAATGGGTGACTTGTATCCAACATATGTCACCCTTTTCTACTAAAGCCTATTCGGCCAACCCTTACTAAGTGAAGAACACTTACCAAAGTCTCACACTTGAGGAGCAAATCGGCAGGGATCCAAAAGACTGAGATTCAATACTAATCCTACCAAAACTGGTTAGAAGAAGTGAGGAGCAGAGTAATTGATACTTAGCAAAATTGATTGGAAGAACAAAGCACTTACACCAGGACTGACCGATTAGAAATAATAGTAGCAGCACCAAGGGTATTCGACCCTTGCAATTTGTATGGCAAAAAGAAGGTTATTCGGCTCCAAGGGAAAAGAAAAGAATAAGTCAGCTAGACTGAAAGTGAATAAAAAAGATTTGAGTAAAGGAAGAATGGAAAATCGGCACAAGAACACAAAAGAAGAACAAAGGATTTTTGGGTTTTGGATCTTGAAGAGAAAAAGGAAAAAAAAAAGGTTTATGGCAATGAGGTGAAGGAGAATTCGACATTAGCCTAGCAACCCTACATTCAGCACCTATATATAACCTCTATAGTCGAATTTTCCATGCCCAAATTCCCAATTCGGCTCCACCTCTTCTTCACTCCTCATCTCCTAGTTTTTCTCCCTGATAACCTCTTAATCCCCTTATCAAATTTCTCCTCTTATCACTTTCTACAGAGTTCATTCCAACGCCACCTCTGTCCAACTCTTAAGCAAAAATAAATCCCTCTTTTGCACAAGGTGGGATTCGAACCCCATATTCCCTTGCCTTACCTTGCATGTGACGCCACTTGCCACTCCACCATAAGGCTTCCTTGTGTCCAATTCTTCCTTCATTTATTCAAAAGCCCACCTACTTGCCATCAAGGTTCTTTCAATTATTAACCCATAATTTTCTTTACCCCTAGGTTCGACTCAAACCTTAACCAAGACCTACTGTCACATAATTAACACTTAACCGGGAATACTAAGCACACTTTTTATCAGAATCGAAGAAAAAAAAATTCAGGATTTTGGGATTTTTAGGGAGTTACAACTCTACCCCTTAAAAGAAATTTCATCCTCGAAATTTTACCTGATTCAAACAGTTGTGGATATTGACGTTGCATCACTTCCTCAGGTTCCCAAGTAGCCTCCTCAGCCTTGTGATTACACCAAAGCACTTTGACCAATGGGACGGACTTCCTTCTCAGTACCTTAACATCACGACCAATTATTTGTATGGGCTCTTCCTCGAAGGTTAGGTCTGGCCTAACCTCGATCTCCTCAATCGCCACGACATGTGAACGATTCGAGCGATATCGTCTTAGCATGGAAACATGAAACACGTCATGGATTTGGCTTAGTTCAGAAGGCAATTCCAGCTGATAAGCGACTGGCCCAATCCGCCTCACAACCCGATATGGCCCAATGAACCTTAGGCTTAGCTTACCCTTCCGTCTAAACCTTAACACCTTCTTCCACGGGGAGACCTTAAGAAAAACTAAGTCCCCCACTGCATACTCTATTTCTCGATGCTTAAGGTCAGCATACGACTTCTGCCTATCCGAGGCCTCCTTCAACTGGTCCCGAATCAATTTCACCTTATCCTCAGTATCGGCTACTAACTCAGGGCCCAAAACTCTCCGTTCGCCTAACTTCATCCAACATGTTGGAGTTCGACACATTCGCCCATATAATGCTTCATACGGAGCCATCCGAATGCTTGCTTGATAGCTATTATTGTATGCAAATTCGGCTAACGGCAAATAGTCCTCCCAGCTACCTCGAAACTCAATCACACAACCCCTTAACATATCTTCCTACACTTGGATCACCCTTTTCGACTGTCCATCAGTTTAAGGGTGAAATGCGGTACTGAAGTTCAACCTAGTACCCAACGCTTCATGCAACTTCTTCCAAAATTGCAAAGTGAAACGTGGGTCCCTATCAGATATTATGGAGACTGGCACTCCATGCAATCTTATAATCTCCGCTACATTCAACTTAGTCAGCTTTTACAACGAGTAATTGGTGCGAACCGGCACAAAATGGGCAGACTTGGTTAACCGATCCACTATAACCCATATTGAGTCTTTCTTAGTAGGTGTCAAGGGTAGCCCACTAACAAAGTCCATAGAGATCCTTTCCCACTTCCAAAATGGAATCTTTACTAGCTGAAGCAATCCTGAAGGCAACTGATACTCCGCCTTCACCTTTTGACAAACCAAGCATTTACCTACAAACTCCATAACCTCACGCTTAAGTCCAGGCCATTAGTAAAGCTCCCGCAAGTTTCGATACATCTTGTTTCTGCCAGGATGCATAGCATAGAGGCTACTATGCGCTTCCCGTCGAATCGACTGTCTTAGATCTTTGTCCTTTGGTATACACATTCTTCCACGAAAACACAACACTCCTTCACTATTTATCCCAAAGTCAGATTTCTCCCCATTCTCTACTTATTTAAAACGAGCACCCAAAGTCTCATCCACTAATTGCTTATTCCTTATCTACTCGACCCACACCAGCTTTACTTTAAGCTCAGCTAACAAGCTACCATCATCCAACAAGCTTAAACGGGCGAGCATAGCCCTCAAGTCTGCCTTAACCTTACGACTCAATGCATCGGCTACCACATTCGTTTTGCCAGGGTGGTATTCAATCGTACACTCATAATTCTTCAATAATGCCACCCATCTACACTACCTAAGGTTTAGCTCTTTTTGGGTAAGGAGGTATTTCAAACTCTTGTGGTTCGAATAAAGTATGTACTTCTCTCCGTATAAATAATGCCTCCATATTTTTAGTGTGAAAACCACCGCAGCTAGCTCCAAGTCATGGGTTGGGTAATTTACCTCGTGAGTCTTAAGTTGTCGTGACGCATACGCAATCAGTTTTCCTTCTTGCATCAATACACATCCCAAGCCCACATGTGACGCGTCACTAAAAACCGTAAACTCCTTCCCAGGCTCTGGCTAAATCAACACAGGGGCCTCAGTTAAGACCTTCTTAAGTTTTCCAAAACTCTCTTGCTGCTTGTCCGTTTTTTACGATTCATAGT
Organism: Gossypium longicalyx; assembly: GCA_025698465.1. NCBI lineage: Eukaryota > Viridiplantae > Streptophyta > Magnoliopsida > Malvales > Malvaceae > Gossypium > Gossypium longicalyx. The sequence goes on from CM047002.1 coordinate 83,399,232, forward strand.
AGTTAAGTAGTTAGTTTTTAGGATTTCTCATACAACTTTGTTATTTTGATTCTTGTTTCTAGAAAATTTAGTTTTTATAAATTTCATTATTTAGTTTTCTTTATTTATTTTTTCTCACTTTCGTTTGCTACAGATTTATCATTGGTAAGAGTGATCAAATGCTTCCATAACAAGAATTTCAATTATTGTCCAAAGATGATCTCCACAATTAGAAGTCTTTAGATTAGTGAGCAGCTCTCAACACTACTCCTTATCATTAGCTTTATTAATGATTTACGAATTAAACGAGTTTGATGTCATTAGAATGGGTTGTAACTAAAATCTTAGGGAAGTTAGGTAATTGAAGTGGGAGTAGTTATCTTAGCTTAGGGTTTAACTGATTAATATGATTAAATTGAATGAACTTAAAACCCTAAAATTGAAGACTTTAGGTGGAAATTTAAGTAAATGAGACCAAAAGGAGATTTTACCAGAACCAATTCAATTATCTAGTTTAGATCCATCAATTCAAAATATAAGTGGACTAAATTGTAAGATTGGTAAAATTGTAGGTTGAAAGCTATTAATTGAACCAATTGAGAGTTAACTAATAAAAATTACTAAGTTTAGATTAATTACAACCATGGGAATTGATCAACTCCTGTTTGTCATTTCCGATTGATTTGTCTGCTAGTTTACTATTTATGCAATTTGATCTTTTTAGTACTATTTAGTTTTTATACTCTCAATTTATGTTTAGTCGTATTATAGTAATTAGGGAAGTAGCTATTTAGACTCAGCTTTACATGTTCTTTGTTACTATTTGATACAATTTTAGTTCATGCCTCTTTTTGGTATGATCCTTGGAATACAAAAGTATTTCGTTGTAAATCTAAAATTATATTACAATTTGACTTATATACTTGCAGTACACCAATATTCTATTATTTGTGACAACTTATGTTTTGAAAAAAAAATCTATTATTCGTGAGAATACTTATAATTTTTTATTTATAAAGAGAATTAACTTTTCTATTGAAAGTTAAATAAACATTTGATTAGGTGCACTAATTCGATTTGTTTGAGTCCACACTCAAAGCAATTGGAGGTTCGAGAATAATGGAGATGATCAATCGGTTGAAAGCCAGAAAATGAACTAAACTGCATTATTCTCTTATTTAAAAATTAAGAAGAGATTATAAGTAATTCTAGAGATTGTATCAAAAAACAAATAAAACTTATTTCATATCCACATGATAAACAACTCTCTAAATCTTACCCATTTAATCATACTCTAATTCATTGGTAGGCATATTTCATTTAATCCATAATTTATTTATAACATAACTTGACAAAAATTAACTACTTCCTTTCAAATCTACAATCTTTTCATTGCCTTTGTTTCCTCTTCAATAACTACATACTTAAATTAAGATTACATTAATGATATGAGAAGAACCCATTGCTTCTTTACCTTTTTAACCTTTTAAAATTTTCAAAGATTGGAACTAAGCTTATAAAAGTGTAGACCATGGTGGTTTTTAAAGATTTAAGGTGGGAGGTGAAGAAAGAGATGAAAATGGTTTTGTAAAGGAATTTTCAGATTCCTCATTTTCTTCTTAAAAATCCAATTCCATGGCACCCATAGCTCAGCTTTGCCAGTCAAGATCATGAGACTTGATCAAAGGGCTCTCATTTAACCTATCTTATTTCTCTTTTCTCTCAAATTATTAAACTCCCCATCTTTATGTCCTTTCACATTTTACCCAATTTTAGAAATTGGGAAATTATTCCATCAAATCCTACTTGTCACCCAAATTACAAATTTAAGATCAAATTATACTTCATCTCATTTAATACCCTTTTTAGTGTTCGACTATCCCTACCAATATTTTTTAATTATTCTAAATCTTTTCTCTTCAAAACTTTTGCATAGTCAAGGTAGTTAATTAAAATAATCATAATTAATTAATTATAAATAATTTAGATATAAAACATTAAATATATATTTTTTAAATCTTTGCATTTTGGTTGAAGAGTCATGAAAAATAACTAATATTCCATGAAAATAAAATAAAAAATTAGAAAAGAACAAAGATTAATAGAGAATGTAACTCTTGTTGTTGTATTCTCGTTCACTTGAATCACAAATTTATTATACAAATGTTGAGGTACAAATAATGATAAAAGTTTACAAAACCAAAGATAAATAAGAGATAAATGAATACATAATGATAAATAGAAAAGATAAATAAAAGATTGATCTTAAATAAAAATAATAATTTATCTTCCATTATGTTTATCTACAATAATCAATAATTTATAATTAAAAAAATTTATCAAGTATGGAGTAAATTTAAAATTTATGGTCAATGTATATTCTTTTATTGAACCCATAAAACGTAAATAATTAATTATTAAACTCATTTTAATGAATACTTTAAAAAACTTTAAAAAATTAAAATATTTTAAATATTAAAAAGAATAATTATATCAACTACTTCAATAAAAAATAATTAAATAATTAAAATAAATCCGAAAAGAAATCATATTCAAATGTAATGGCTTAAAATTTGAAGATGTCAACTTTTATTGACACAACTAAGCTTGACGAAACTATGGTTTGGGTAGCAGTAGCATAAGCCAAGTGAGAAGATGAAGTAATGATTGATGAGTGCAAGCAATGCAGAGCAGGTAACAAAAACCTGAGATTTTGACCGTCAAATTGGCGAGGGCCGGATAAGAGTGAAGGCTCCATTAGCTGTAGCATGGCCCAATCCCAGCTTCAAGCGCTTAACACTAACCCTATAACTGCCGATCGCCATTCCGCACTTTACTCTCTCATCAGTTATCAAATAGACAAACGACATCATGTCTCCGTCAAACCAGGGCAGTTTTGTTGTATTATTTATAGCTTCCCACGGCCCCCTTCCTATTTTATTTTGGTTTGCTTTTCGGGTTTCGTGCTTGTCTACACATTTCGCACGTCACGTAGGTTCCCACCCTGGTTCTATCCTTAGCATTTCCCTTCCTTTCTTGTCTTTTTCCTTTTCTTTCCTCACTTGCTTTGCTTTGCTTTCTCTCTCACTGATTCCTCAACTTCTTCTCACTCAAGTTGCTGCAACGGTGGATTCTTAACTTGTTCAAGTCCGCATTGTGTCTTCGTTTTTAAGCTCACTTATTCTTTTTCATTTTTTTTTCTGATTTTATTTGTACCGCTGAATCTGGGTTTCACTCTGACTACTACTGGTGCTTCTTTTCCTTTTCTTTAAACCCCTTACATCCATTCCTTACTAACTTTTTCCATCTTCTAAGAATCTCTGCTAGTATTGTATTCTCTTCAAAGTACTACAGTGCAAAGATATGTTCTTGAATAAGCTACTAGTAGATTTCAATTTTCACTGTTACGTCATTTACCTGGTTTTTTTTATGGGTTTCTGAGCTCAAGCTTGTTGCTCGGTTTTTCTGCTAATTACACTATTCGCTCCCTCGTAGGCTTGAACTTCCGGTTTTTGCTAGATTTGCTTCCCCAGTTCCATTTAATCTCCCAGTGTTAGCCGTTACAGGCTTGGAACAAAGGAAGCCTAAACTAGGTAGGAAAAATATGGGGTGGATTACAGTTACTATTGGGATTGTATGTTTGTTTACCTTGTTGTGGAGTGTGAACGGAATTGGTGTGAACTGGGGAACACAGACATCACACCCTCTGCCCCCAGACACAGTAGTAAGGATGCTGAGAGAGAATGGGATCCAAAAAGTGAAGCTTTTTGATGCAGATTATGGTATACTTAAGGCTCTAGGTAAGACTGGGATTGAGGTCATGGTGGGTATCCCAAATGACATGCTCGCTTCTGTGGGTGGCGGCATGAAGGCTGCTGAGAAATGGGTTGCCAAAAATGTCTCCGAACATATCTCCTCCAATAATGTCAACATCAGGTCAGCTTTCTTTCTTTTTCTCTACAATTAGATTCACTTCCTATCATTGTTCTTATATGTTGTTGAGATCCTTCTTGCCTAATTGTTTTTCTGTTACTAGAATCTAGAGCTGAAGCTTCAGTAATTTAATTGTGGTGGTCTTTTGAATTTAACAACCATTTCTTATACTAAAGTGTCCTTTTGATTCCAATAATCTGATTTCACATCACCTATCAATTTACTCTGTATTATTTGATGTGTTACTGTTGAAATCAAGGGAGGATTCCTAATTAATTTTGCATAAAAAGATGTCAATTCTCCCTAGAGATTGTGAAAGTTCTGCTAATGAAATTGAAAGTAATCGTCCTTTATGTCATGGTAGTTTAGGTCTGAAAAAGGGTAAATTGTTAGGCTAATCCTTGTTGTGCATCGTTCTAAGTGTGAGCTAGGCTTCTAGCTTTTGCAACGTAGTAGTTTAGGTGTAAAAGTGGCAAATGGAAACTATTGCACTGGTCTTTTAAAGAGAGAGAAGGGAGGGCTGAAAAGATTTTAGTGTTCGGGTGCAAGAGGATATCTTGTTGAGGTTGCGACTAGAGAGAGGGGTGGAATGGCTATTGACCGATGTGTATATGATACAGAAAGGATTGATATATAAAGTGTGTATAAGGAAAGTTTCTTTAGAAACAGAGACGGGAAACTGGAACAGTCATGGGAAAACCCCAGCATGATCAGTAGAAAACCTTGTTTTACATGATCTCACACTCCCTAAACCAATTCTTTAAAAAGGTAACAGTTTGGTACTTTTCTCTCGAGAACTTGTATTTAGTTATGTACTACCAAGCTTCTATTCAAATATGCTATAATACTAGCTTTTCTCTAACTAGCCGCTTCCATGGCCAGCTATTCCGCCCTCCCTCCTGTCTACCCTTTCTCTTTTCCTTTCTGGATTGCTTGTATAATATGGATTTCTATGTCACCGCATCTCTGCTATCCAAATATTAATTTGGATTAAATCATGGCTTCTGTTACAATGTACATCTAAAATTTGTTCATGAGATGGAAATAATTTATTAATAAATTAACCAAAACTAGAAGGATATAGTCTGAGACTTACATGGTTAAAACATCCTTAAAAGGCTTGTTCCCCTCTGGAACATGGTCAATCACCTAGTGAAGCCATGTTTAATATGTAATTTAAATTCTGGCTGGTTTTGATTTGGATGGATTGATCTTTTCATCTCCTGTGGTTAAAATGTTTTAAGCTTGATATGCGTCTGTCACTGTGATATCCTGCAAATGTGCTTGTAACTTCATATTTGCTTCTCAACTTTTGCAATGACTTGTATACATCGACTTGTTGTTCTTAAAAATCTTTAGCCTTACTGTATGTGTGGCAGGGCATTTGGCTGGGAAATTTGGTTTGGATGTTGCAAGTATAATAACTATCCTCTTGTTAACCACATAAATATCCTTTTTTGAATATCTCTTAAGATGTATATGACTACTGGCCTGCATGTCTAAAGATGTTGGACTGTTAAATTTTGGCGTTTACTCTAGGATTGCCAAGTTTCATTCTCTAATTTTCATGACATTCTTTACAGATATGTTGCTGTTGGTAATGAACCTTTCTTGGAGACATATAATGGAAGCTATCTTCATATAACCCTCCCTGCTCTTAGTAATATCCAGTCTGCCCTGATCAAAGCTGGGATTGGCAGCCAAGTAAAGGTTACTGTTCCTCTCAATGCTGATGTTTATGCAAGTTCAAATACCTATCCGTCTGGTGGTGATTTCCGTACTGATATCTTTGACCCCATGCTTAAAATTGTCAAGTTCTTGAATGATAGTAATTCTCCCTTCACGGTGAACATCTATCCTTTTATAAGCCTCTATACTGATTCCAATTTCCCAGTTGAGTATGCATTCTTTGATGGCAATGCAACGCCTCTAAATGATGGTGGGACATTATATTACAACATGTTTGATGCTAATCTTGATACTCTTGCACATGCATTACAAAAGAATGGATTTGGAAATCTGCCCATTATAGTTGGGGAGATTGGGTGGCCCACTGATGGAGACCGAAATGCTAACATAGAATATGCTCGACGATTCAATCAAGGTTTTATGTCTCATATTTCTGGTGGGAAAGGAACCCCAATGAGACCCATACCGATAGATGCGTATTTATTTAGCTTGATTGATGAGGATGAAAAGAGCATTGATCCAGGGAATTTTGAACGCCACTGGGGTATTTTTTATTTTGATGGACAGGTTAAATACCCTCTCAACCTTGGAACTACAAACAGTGGAGCATTAATTCCTGCAAAAGGTGTACAGTACTTGGAAAGGAAGTGGTGTGTGATGAAGCTTTCAGCCCCACTTGATGACCCACAAGTGGCACAAAGTGTGAGCTATGCATGTGGCCGTGCTGACTGCACTAGCCTCGGTTATGGGACATCTTGTGGAAACCTAGATGCTAGGGGAAACATTTCTTATGCCTTTAACAGTTATTTTCAGAAGAATAACCAGCTTGAAGACGCCTGCAAATTTCCAAATGTTTCAGTTATAACGAAAACGGATCCCACCCCTACGGTGGGAAATTGCAAATTTCCAATAATGATCCAGCCCTATTATGAATCTGCAGGACGGAGGTTTGGGTGTGGCCAGATGCCATTGCCTTTGGTTTCTGTTCTCCTCCTCCTATTGCTAACGGTTGTACAACTCTAATCGGGGGGCATCATTCTTCTGCAGGTTGATGAAAACTGTTGAGAGGTGTAGTTGAAGCTATGAATTTTGCTATCTATAAGGCAAACTGTGAATTTGTCTTGTTTATGTTATATGCATCTGTATTTGTTAGGGTTGTGTCTTGCTTTCTTTTACTCCACTCTCCATCATCCTGGAATCTGAAACTTCTAATGCATCTTTTCTGATATTTTTCATGTAGATCTTTTTTTCCATTGAAGTTTATATTTTTTACGTTTGAGGTTAGGTCAACTTTAGTTATTATTCCTTGCATTTGGACAACAAAAAGGTGGATTTAATCATTTTTTTTAAACCATAGTTTCTCTAGCATTCAAAATGCAAATTTAGTTTTTTTTTTTTTTTTTTTAGTGATTCAGAAAATTTTGGTATTTACACTTCCAGGTTAGTGTTAATTTTTCATGTTTAAATATGTTGATTGTATATATCCACTTGGCCACAGTTACAGTTTTCTTTTAATTAGAATGTCCAATTGATGCATACTCTATATCTATTTATGATTTGAGTTATTAAATTTAAGTATTTATATATCCAAATCCAATTGACATGTTTTTAAGTGGCTTTTTACTAGCTTTTAGCCTCAGAGGTCCACGTTTTGGTACTCAATTGCAAGTCAGTTGCTAAACGCTACAGTGCACGGGCTAAATATATTAATACCTTACTTTAGGTATCGAAAAATGGGGGTTATGTACCGATGCCTAAACCATTTGATAGTGTCACTACACTGTTTTGTGAGTTTCCAGCCCGTCAAATTTTAGACTTCTCCCATCACTCTTTAATTGTTTTAAATAATTTTAATATAATTTTAAAACTTCTAAATTAATTTTTCTCCAATTTTTTTTATAATTTTTACAAAGTTTAAAATCTTAAAAAAATATTTAGATGATCACTTTGTATTTACTCTAATGGTATCTCTCATCTATTCCAAATGTCAAGATAGGTGAACAGTGTTACAAAATTGTTTTCTGGTTAAAATTTTAAAAATTAATTTTGAAAAATGAAAATACATGAACTTTAAAAATAAAAAAATTTCATTAAAATTATTTTGTAAAAATAAATGATGAAAATAAAAAAAAATTTAACTTTAAATAAATTGCCCTGGTTCAAATCTAATCTATGTAAATTAAAAAATATTTTTTGAGCAAATTTTTAAATATTAAATATCATATCATGATTTGAATAAAAAATTATTTTCTTTTTCATGTTTCCGTTATAGAAATAAAGTTATCACACATGTTTTTATTATTTAAAAAAAAAATCTTAACTTCTATTTATTAAATGTATCTTTCAATTTTTAAAAATAGGAAATGAAAATAGGTTTTTAAATATAAAAATAAAAGCAGAGCATAAATTTAAATTGTATTAATATATTTTTTTACTAAATTATCAAATAAAGCTTTTTTTTTTAATTATGGAAATAGGTCGATTTTTTAAAAATTTATGGGAATGGACCGTTTTTGATAGAACGCTTCTAGTTGGTGTCGTTTTTAGGGAAAACTCAAAAAAAACGCTTCCAGCTGAAAGCGTTTTTCCCCTCTAAAAAGTAAAGTGCTTCCAAGTCAACACGCTTAGCAAAAACACGTCTAGCTCAACGCATTCCCACCCCCCAAGTTTAAAAAGGAAAAAAAACTATAACCCCCCCCCCCACTTTCTAATTTCTAACATTTCTCTTAAATCTCTCAAATTTCTCAATCAACTCTCGAAAATCTCTCAAATTCTCTCTTAATTTTTTTACTAAAATTTATTTCTATCTAAATTCTATTTTTTATCAATATTTTTAAGAAATATTTTTTTATTAATTTTTTTTCGTGTTCTATATAATTTAGCAATGGTCGAATCTCTAATCCGTCTTGATAACAAGCACATCTCTATCAGTCAATTGTAAATGGTAAGAATAAATTTTAATAAATTTAATCTTGTTTAATTTTTTTTATTTCATTGTTATATTTTAACTTAATATTTTTTATAATTTTTACGTAAATAGGCAGAAGATCGAATTTAAAATGTCATATTCGTAATCTACCCGGTCCTCCATCACCGTTGATCGAACCATACTTGAGGGAAACAGATTTTTGGCATGTGGCCCTTGTAAGCTAGGGGTGTAAGTTAGACCCAAAACTCATAAGCGCGTTGGTGGAAAAGTGGAGACCCAAGACGTACACATTTCATCTTCCATGCGGCGAGTGTACTATCACTCTGGAGGACGTACATTTATAGTTGGGGTTACTCGTGGACGGGTTTGTAGTTACTAGGTCTGTTCAGTCTACTGATTAGGGAGTCGTATGTGGTGATCTTTTGGGTGCGACTCTGAAGACGATTTGCGGAGGTCGTATTGAAATGGCTTAGATACGAAAAAATTTTGTGGAGCTAGTTGAGGATTCGACTAAAGTCCAAATAGAATAATACGCTCAGGTGTACATCCTTTAGATCATGGGGGTATCCTAATGCCAGATAAGTCATGAAATCTCGTTCATCTAAGGTGGCCGCTAAAACTCGTCAATTTTAGAGCAGCGAGCAAACTCAGTTAGAGGTCCGTCGTGTTGGCGACATTGTACCCAGAGATATGTTGAGTGACGCAACCAGGAAAAATCAAAATTGGTGGTTGCCTTTTACTACTAAAATCGTGGGCTCGATTTTGGTTTCCATTTTTACGTCCTCGGGCGAACTACCTATATATATTCTCACTTGTAACAAGGTAAAATCCGGTAGATATTACCATGGTTAAATTGATTTAAATTAAAATTATTATGCTAAGCAGTTATTTAAATAGGTGGAACTATGCGTCGAGTCACGTGGAATTACCTGCTGAGCTTTAAGATATACAACTTCTATTAGACCAACGATTGGAAGCCGAGGTACGTATTTATTTAATTTTGAACTATATAAAAATTACATAATCGATTTCGTATTTAGCAGTATATATATAACTAATGTTTTTATCATGTTAATATAGTTTGACTGGACACCATACGAGGATCCGACAATTCGAGAAGTAATCCCCAATGAATTCTTTGTAAATCCCAACGCCCGGCACATTAAGGTCCCATTGGTAGTGTATGCTACCGTTGAGATGCACGAAATCGATAGAGTGTTGCGGCAGTTGCGATTCCAACAGTCAATTCCCATGGCACCTCAAGACCTTGATGATTTGCATCCTATCGACTTGCAGCGGCCAGATGAAAATTGGTCGGTATTCCACTCCCAACATATCAACATGTGGAATAATCGGTATGATTTTTCACCTACTCGTGAACTTATTATTGTTCTGGAGTTAGCATGCGATCCGAAGTACATGCCATGGTTTATGATCCATAGCAAGCCATATTTGTATGGGGAAAAGGCGAGGATTCGACATCCCTATATGAGTAGGCCACGATGACCCCTTTTAAATCCAAGGGCTAGCGAGGCGGGGTCCATCATCAGTGTCCATATAAGAACCGACACCGATGACCTCAGCACTGGTGCCCACACCACCCCCATTCAGTATTTACTGTCTTATTCTGGTGCGTATTCTAACCCTATCATCTTTACACAAGTACTATATGTTGCACCACATTTTTTTGCTTCTAGTATTATGTCTGGTTGGACTGTTGGTCATCCATCCCCGATGTTTTACATGCCCGGGCCATCTCATTCCCCAATGACGCCGACGTCGACGATGATGTATAGGCCATTTATGTATCAGGCACTGATGGAGAGTCTACTCGTTATCCCATCGGCGTATGGAACTCAACATAGTTATGCTCATTTGTCGTTTGTGATGCAAATACCTCTGGGATCTTTATTCTACCAAGGTGAGTCATCTTCCCAACAACCTATTTATAAACTAGAGGATGCATGATGGCAACCGAGAATGCAAGGATAGTAATCGACCAAAGGCGAAGAAGAGGAGCAACCGAGACCACAACCTCGCCTAGAAGCTGAACCAAGAAGGAATCTAGCGCACAAGCTTTGACAACCCCAATGCTGTATCGATTCTGACCGGCATATGCACTGATTAATTTTATATTGTATCGATGATTTTTATTATCATTTTACAAAATTAACGTTGTATCATTTAATAAAATGGTAGTAGATATTTGTTATCATTTTACAAAATTAACGTTGTAATTTTTTTTATAATTTCACAACATGAAAATCTAATATTTGTTATTATTTCACAGAATAGTCCTTTCAATGTGGACATTTTTTCACAAATGTTGTATCACAGAAGCGTTTTAGATATCCCGGGATTCTCGGGATATCTTTTCAGAACCCATATTGTCAAAACTACTTTTTTAGTTCTTCGAGTTTTGATTTTTAATAAAAAAATACTATAAGATTGGTGTAAATACGAATATTTTAAATATCGAATTCAATTATTACAATTTTTAGGTTAAAATTTTAATTAATTTAAAACCAAAAACCTTAATCCTAAAAAACCTAAAAACCCTAAATTTTATAAAAAAAAACCCTAATAAAAACATAGGGAAAACGTTTCTAGCTGAAAGCAATTTTCCCTTCTGACCAGTAAAACGTATTCAACTGGAAGCGTTTTCCGAGGAAAACTTAGAAAGCTGGAAGCATTTTACTGGTTAGAGGGAAAAAACGCTTCTAGCTGGAAGGTTTTACTGAGTTTTCCTTGAAAATGACAACAACGAGAAGTGTTTTTATAAAAAAGGCCTATTTCTGTAATTTTTAAAAAAATCAGTCTATTTTCATAATTTTGTTAAAAAGGGCTTTATTTGGTAATTTAGTCATAATTTCCTACTGTAATATGAAAAATATAAAATAATAATGAAAAAAGAGTTTGTTAAGTCTTGTTATGGCTAGTTCTCCAGTTATGTAGTGTTTGAAAAGTATTTTTGAAAAAGTATAATTTATTAATTTAAAGTGTTTTTTATTACTGTCAAAAAGTGTTGTAAGAAGTTAAAAATTTCACTTTAGACATAATATTGGGAATTTTAGTAATTATACATTCAAATGCCAAAAACTTTTGAGATTAGGTTTAAAAGGTAATTTGAAAGAGTTGGGCGATTCCGACTTGATGCAGAACAGGAGAGGGGTTTTGAAGTTAGCTCACCATTTGTCCCGTCCATTGTAGCACGGTGACTTTAACATCAACTAAACATGGAAAATTCTCTCATTGCGGGACTTAACACCTTACACCAAACTCATCTTATTCTGATACGATATGGTTGTAAATAGGGGCAAAGCCAAGGGGCTGGCATGAGCCCCGACCCCCTCTAAAATGTAAAATTATATTTTAGGCCCTTAAAATTTTTTAAAAAATTTAAATTAGTAAAGATAAAATTACATTTTAACCTCCCTAAAATTATAAAAATTTAATTTAATCTTTTATAAATTATAAAAATATAAACTACAAAAAATTAAAATTTCATTTGGAGACCCTAAAGAATTTTTCTCCTTTCACCGCTTATCGTAAAACTATTGGAATTTGTATAGGTTAAGCCGGTGTCCATTGGAGAAAATAAAGTTGATCATTTTGTCTCAAATTCAATTCATCAGCCACTTCCCTTTCTTTCACTTGCCCAATTCTAATACACGAACATTTGCTTAGAACCAGAAAATAAACAATTAAGATGGTTTAAACTCACAATGTCAGCCTCCAAATACGTGAAGGCTAGCCAAAGGTGCCTTTCTTTGCTGGAGCAATGTCGGACAATGTCTCAAATCAAGCAGATGCACTCTCATCTCATCGTCTCAGCCAGTCGTTTGGACCCTTTTGCGGCCGGTAAAATCATTTCCTTCTTCGCTGTCTCTTCCAACGTTGATATCTCTCATGCTTACAGACTTTTTCTTTCTCTTCAATACCGCACCACCTTTATTTGGAACACCATCATCAGAATTTTTGTGGAGAAAAACGAAAATGCCACCGCCCTTTCTTTATACAAAAACATGCTTCAAACTGGCTTCTTGCCCAACAACTACACCTTCTCTTTCGTTCTTCGAGCCTGCACTGACAATTCTCCTGTGGGCTTAGCTTCTCATGCTCAAGTGATTAAGTTGGGTTGGGAATCTTATGATTTTGTGCTAAACGGGTTGATCCATTTGTACGCCAATTGGAGCTCAATGGAAGCAGCTCGTAAACTGTTTGATGTAAGTACTTGCAGAGATGTCATTACGTGGACCGCTTTGATTAATGGGTATGTAAAATCTGGCCACGTTGAGTTTGCAAGGGAACTGTTTGATCAAATGCCCGAAAGAAATGAAGTTTCATGGAGTGCAATGATTACTGGGTATGTGCATATGGGGATGTTTAGAGAGGCTTTGGAACTCTTTAATGATATGCAGCTTACTGGCCTTCGTCCAAATCATGGCGGGATCGTAGGGGCCCTCACTGCTTGTTCATATCTTGGATCTTTGGATCATGGAAGGTGGATCCATGCATATGTGGATAGAAATGGAATGGAGTTAGATAGGGTTTTAGGCACTGCCCTTGTTGACATGTATGCCAAGTGCGGCTGTATCGAGATAGCATGTTCGGTATTTGAAAAGATGCCAGATAAGGATGTATTTGCTTTTACTTCTTTGATTTCGGGCCTAGCTAATCATGGTCAAAGTGCAGATGCAATTCAGTTGTTCGGTAGGATGCAAAGTGAAAAGGTTATTCCTAATGAAGTTACTTTTATATGTGTCCTAAGCGCTTGTAGTCGAATGGGATTGGTGGATGAAGGGTTAAGAATCTTCAATTGCATGAGTGTGGTTTATGGTATTGAGCCAGGTGTCCAGCACTATGGTTGTATGGTAGATCTTTTAGGGAGAGCTGGTCTGCTTGAAGAGGCAAAGAGATTAGTAAGAGAGATGCCTATGGAACCTGACTCTTATGTGCTGGGTGCATTGCTCAATTCTTGTAGGGTGCATGGTGATGTTGAGTTGGGGAAGGAGACAGTTGAGAGCTTGGTTGAGCGAGGTCTCGACCATGGTGGGGTTCATGTCCTGCTGTCTAACATGTATGCCTCTTCTAACCAATGGGATTGGGTAGTGAAGGTGAGGAAGGAGATGGGGGCTAAGAAGGTCAGAAAGGTACCAGGCTGTAGTTCGATTGAAATTGATGGCAGTGTGTCTGAATTCATTGCAGGAGACATGTCTTATTTGCGTGTGGAGGGTGTCATGCTGGTTCTGTTAGGGATTGATAATCACTTGAAATGCCTTTTGCTTGCTGATGATAATACTAATTCCAATATGATCGCCTATTAAGTTGTAAATCAAGGTTCATAAGCACATTGCCCCCTTTCTGCTAGGAAACCAAGCCTTGCAGTGGTGTTTTTGTTATGATGCTGAATAAGGACCGGTAGAATGCAAATACGTCTGAATTTATCAATTTGCGTGACTGCATAATAGACTATTTCTTTAAGTTTATATTCAAATAACTATAACTCGAATAAATATTAAAATGCATGATTGGACCGAATTAAAATATATCCTAATAAATCTCACATATTATAAAATGGTAAAGTACTAGCTGATGTGGCTAGTTAACTTGCCACGTTGGTGAAGCAGTTGATGGGTCAAGGTTTGGGGTGGGTTTAGGAAAAAAATCTGAAGGGTTGGGTTGGTTTAGGGCAAAACAACAGAAATTGATTGTGATTAAGGGGAGGAGGAAAAGAAAATTTGAAGAGCTTGATTCTTAGCAATGAAGCACTGAAGCACATTGCTTAGTCGTTTACATTCCCCTTCTAAATACCTACTCTTCATCTCAAGATCCTTGACATACATCTTCTTCCTCTCCATTGATCTCACAATTGCATCTCTATTTCTCAACTGCTTGAAAAAGAAACCATTCAGATCCATCAATTGCAGTAATATCATTTATTATCTTCAGTTTTGGGTATTTGGAAAATACTTGGGTCTGTATGAAAATTGGGAAGATCAATCAAGCTTTAAAACTAAAACTAGATTGAGATTGAGTTCCTCAGGTAAGCCATTACACCTCTACCTCAAATTAAACATGCAACTAACAAAATTGAAACAAAATGAAGTTTCAAAGAACAATAAACAAAGACGATAAATTAGGAATATGAATTTATACCTTTTTTGTTTCTTAGCAATGGGATCATCTTTATCGACGTCGGTGTGGGTTTGGCTCTGTTTGTGCAAATCACCACCGTCGACGCCAACCATATCGCCGTTGCTACAAGGAGGTGACCAATAAATCGACCAAGAAATCATCATCAGAGACAGGTTGAGTCTCAACCATATGATCAAAATTATCATCCTCTATCAAAACCTTCTTGATCTCTTTGATCCACGAAGACACCGTCAGTTCTTCATCGGGATTCTGGGTCGAACAAGGTTGAGGACGAGGTTTTGTTACCTGTTCTGGTTCATTATCTAAGATATCCCCGAAATCGAGTAAGTTAACCTCAAGCAAAATGGTATCCCAATTGATTTCCTCCATAAAAACCCAAAGATTTATGAAAAGAGAAATTGAAATTGATTTCCTCCATGAAAACCCAAAGATTTATGAAAGGGAAAATTGGAGTCTAATAGGATTTACAGAGGAGGGAGCATGTTTTTCATCTGTTTTATCTCCAAGCATCTCCATTGTTTTTCTTCTCCTTCTCCTTCTTCTTTTTCTCTTCTTATTCTACTGCATAAACCCTAAATTGCTACTGATATGACTGTTTACATTGATGCTAACTGGCCAACTGGACAGTTAATGACACCAAGCAAGTTGTCATCTGCCATGTCACTTTACCGTTACGTCTGTAAGGGAAAACAACATAAATGACTGTTTTGTCACTTTTTAAAAGTTAAGTGACTGAAATGAAACCAATGTGACTATTTTGTCAGCTACCTCAAAATTGAGTGACTGTTGATGTAATTTACCCTATTATAAAATTTAAACTAAAATAAATCTAAAAGCATTCACACATGGTTATATAAAAAAAGAAAAGAAAAAGTGGAGCAACTTAAAATATTTATAATGGTTGATGTGTTTTTCCCCTCACTAATGGCAAGGAATGATGGGGAATATATAAACTTGACATTCTTGAAATCTTAAACTTGGATATTACAAAATGTACAAGCGAATGCAAGATTCTACTTAACTAAAATTTGCAAAGAAATAATAATAATATCTCTATAATAAATCTATCAATTAATAATAATTTTTTTGAATCACGCTTAAAATAATGGCACATGATATATTATAAATGTGATCAAAATAAATAATCATCATTGAAGGTATAATTTACGTAATAATTAAAAAATTTTGAAATATATTTGGTGTAAAAATTTACCTTTAAAAAATATTAGATTAGGTGAAGTGTTTTTGCGATAAATTTTCATCGTCATTAATGTAAATTCTTATTAGCGATGAATTATTTTATTTATTTTAGATTATTATATTTATATCTTTGTTATAAGGTTTTGTTCGTGACAAATTGATTTTTCGTATTTATAATATAAATGATGACATGTTATTTTTGTCAAAAAAGGTTTAATATGACAAACACAACAATTTTAACTCTTTGTTTGTAATACCCCTTACCTGACCCGATCATTGAGTCAAGGTATCGGGATGTCACATTCGTTGCTGAAGCAACTACAATCGCTCCAATTCAATTGAACATTTTTATTCATGTTGATATGATTAAAATATTATTCAAATACTTATCCGAGCATAAAACGAGCTTACGAAAGATCCCATGGTGATCAGAGGTTGTTAAAGGACCAAAATGTGAAGTTCCAAACTATTGAGATCTCATCGTGACTTCATGGATTCCATGTCGTGACATCACTTACTGACTTGAGCTCATCGCGACCTTAAAGGTACCACATCGCAACATTCACTTTGGCTCCAAGAAACCTATACAAGTTCAATTCATAACTCCACAAGAATGCTCCTATCAACCAATTCAACCAACATAGCATTCTTTTGTGCCAAATTCCAACCTTAAACATTATCCAATTCAACTTAAAACAACATCATACATGATCAAGATAAAAAGTTTACAAGAAGATAAAAAACCATTAATTTCTTCCATTAAATTCATCCACAAACATTCTTAACATATTCCTATGTCTATGCCATAAACTATTGCCAAAAATTTAGATTCATACTCTCTTCCAAACCTTGATTTGTGATGAGATGAGTAGATATCAACCTTCACTATAGAGCTTCAAAATAATTTTCCACCTACGCGTTAGAAAATTAATGCGTTAAGCTCGCAAGAGCTTAGTAACTACATCAAGAATTAAACTTTGCAATATAGATCAAATTATCATTTATAATTGTATATATATATGTAAAAAACTTATGAACCAATTGTTGGATCTGGTTCCTTAAGTGTAGTATTTTCGTCAATATACACTTGTAATTTTTTCGAATAGATTGGTTAATAAAATAAATTCATTTGTTACAATTAATATACTTTGTATTATTTTCCTCAAGGTTTTTGCAAACAAAACAAAATAGAAGCAAATGTTGCTAATTTGTTATCTATTGTTTAAACTGAAACTAAATGGTATTACATGGTCGAAACATAGTACGAAAAAATAACTTTTATTAGTATACGAACCTAAAAATATCGTTAGTCTAATCAGAAATGAGTAAACTGGTTAAAAGACTAATATGTCGTCTACTGAGTCAAATTGAGGAGATGCATTGTCTTGGGCATCAGAGCGGATGACTCCTAAAAGATAGAGACATAGATGTGTCTGACTGGATTAATAGTACATCAGATAGGACTTAAGTAGAATAGATCCTAAATCTGTTTATGGATTTATTCACTTGTGACGTTCATAGTGCGAAATGCCTAAATACTGAGTGGATGGCAGACTATGTATCCGTGACTCGTACATTTTTATGTAAGTAAAAGCTTGAGTTCAAATAGATAATGAACTGAAAACTAATATGTTGGTTGTAAAACTTCTGTAGTATGTAGCTTCATTCACAACAGTGGAATTCATAGCACAAAACATTGGTAAATAATATCCTCTTATTGGAATTACATGGTTGATGAAAAGTAAACGTGGTCACTGGTCATCCACCTTTGTGATAGATGACTTGATCACTATTAGATAGTGATTGACTTTTCATGAAGGAAGATGTAATGGTTACTATGAGAAAAAATAGGATCATATTAGGAGAATGGATATTATCCCAAAGAGATCAAGGATATCCTATGAGAGTAACACACTTATAACAAGGTCATTGGACGAGCATTGAGTAGTTGCTTTCATAATGGTATGTCGTTGGTGAGAGCTCAGTCACGATACTATTGTAACAACTCGATTTTGGGCCTAGTTGGAATAGTGGTTTCAGAACCACTAATTCGAGGTCAGAGAAATTATTTTTAATATTATTTTATGTGTGATGGCATGTTTATAAAGGTGCATGAAAATTTTAGTGAATTAATTTTAAGGTTTGTGAGCCTAATTGCGAAAAAGGACTAAATCGCATAAAGTGCAAAAGTCCTATTTTGATAGCTAAGGGTGTTATATTGCTATGAAACTTAAATTGGGGGTTTTTAAAGGGAAAATAGACCCTAGTATAGTGCTTGGCCGGCCATGAGACAAGGATTTTAACTTTGTCAAATGTTAGGTGAAGTTGGTGACTTATTTGACAAAAAGGAAAATAAAATAAACATAGGATGATATCATCCCTTTCCCATCTTCTTCTTGACCGAAAATATCAGCCATAGGAGGGTTTTGAAGCTTGAAAATTTTAGCCACTTAATCTCTCTACAGGTAAGTGGTCTTGATGGTTTTCTTGATAATTTTTTTATACTTTTAGAACCCTTGTAACATGAGCTTTCAAATGAGGGGACTATTTTGCAAAATGGTTGAAAGTTTAGGATTTTAACATGAGTGTGTTCATGTTGTTTTCTAAAATTTTATGGAATAAAATGAGTTATGGTAGTATAATAAACAACTTTTGTGAAGTAGTTTTCATGAAAACCCTAACTAAGGACCATTTTGCATAAGTTGTAAAATAGATAGTAATGTTGTGAAATATTGGGAATTTGGGGTTGTCATAAGAGTAATAAATGGTCGGTTAGGCTTGAATAAGAACGAAATTCGATAAAAAATGATTTTCGGGTCTAGGGGTAAAATGGTCATTTTGTGAAAGTCTAGGGCAAAATGGTCATTTTACTCAATTATGAATTGTTGAGTACCTAGATCAATAAAATAATTAAAATTGTGAATTTTTATCATTATAGATCAAGAATTACAAAATCCAAACCTAGACCGGAGGAAAGCCAAGCAAGTAGACTAAAACCGACTAGTCGCTTACATTTTGTAATCCGAGGTAAGTTGTATGTTAATAATGCAACTATATCTTTATGATGCACAATTGTATTGATATGGCATAAACTGCTTTGAGTTTGAGTATGAGAATACATGTTGAGAAATTAACATAGTTGAGACTTTCGTTGAACATTTGGAATAAACTTTAATATTAGTACCTTGATATTGGGTGATATGTGTGCTACTGTAAGACATGCCTGGGACATGCATCGACCATAATATGAGAGACAATGTAAGACATGTCTAGGACATGCATCGGCCTCTAGATATTAAAGCCAGTGTAAGACATGTCTGGGACATGTATCGGCGTTAAGATGAGAGCTAGTGTAAGACATGTTTGGGACACGCATCAGCCTCATGATAGACAAGCTAGTGTAAGACCTGTCTGAGACATGGTGTCAGCTTGTTATGTGTCAGTGTAAGACTTGTTTGAGACATGACATCGACACCGATAGATGAGAGGTAGTGTAAGACTTGTCTGGGACATGGCATCGGCCTCGTTATATGAAAGCCAGTGTAAGACCATGTTTGGGACATGGCGTCGACGTCTTAACCCATGTTAGGGCCATCGAGTATCCAGTAGTATTCTAAATGGTTCAACAAAAGGTTTATGATTTATGTTGAAATGAGAAAAGTTACGATCATATGATGAGTGGTACAGGTACCTAATTGAAATGTATGAGATATGGACTCAATGTATGCAATACAAGTTGTATTGGACGGTGATGAGTAAGTTGTATTTACATTTACTTATGGTGTTCATGAATAAGCTATGAAAGGTTATGAGCATATTGTCTTATGATAAGTAGTTGTTGTTTATTTTCATGCAACTTACTAAGCCTTATGCTTACCCCGTTTCTTTCTATTTTCTTATAGTGCCGCTTAATTAGCTCGTGGATCGACAGACGTCGGAGGCATCAATCACACTATCAAATGAAGCACTTGGTATAGTTAGATCTTTTATTTTGATTATGGCATGTATAGGATCTTTGCTTTTGAGTTTTGTGTCTTTGTTAATTGGCCAAATATGTCGGCTTAATCTAATACTTGATTCGTTTTGTATAAGGCCATGGAAAATGGCTAATATTGAAAATCATTATATGAATATGAAATTATGGGCATGGTTGAATATATGAAATGTACATAGGCCTTAGCTATGGTTATTTAGGTTGAAAAATCATATTAAGTTAGACTTGATAGGTTGGTTGATGTTAAATTTGTGTTTCAGGGTGGCAAAAAGGCTCGGTAGATAGCATTATATTGTCAACACGGGTAGACACAAGGGCGTGTGTCTAAGCCGTGTGTGACACATGGCCAGCCCCATGGGCGTATGATCTGACCGTGTGTCCCCTGCATGTAAAATTTTTAAGTCAGTATGCATGGTAGTGAACACATAGGCAGAGACACGACCGTGTGTCTCAACCGTGTGAAGGACACGGCCCCTGGCCACGAGCGTGTGCCCTAAATTGGATGCTGACGTCAGAAATAGAATGTCAAGGTTTTTAGACACGGGCTAGGACACAGGCATGTCATGGCCATGTGAGGTACACGGGCCATAGACACGGGCGTGTGTCAGGCCGTGTAAAAACCCTGTAGGATCGAATTTAGAATTTAATTCACACGGGC
Organism: Gossypium longicalyx; assembly: GCA_025698465.1. Lineage (NCBI taxonomy): Eukaryota > Viridiplantae > Streptophyta > Magnoliopsida > Malvales > Malvaceae > Gossypium > Gossypium longicalyx. Next base: position 83,419,773 of record CM047002.1, read on the forward strand.
ATGGGACACGGGTGTGTCCTTAGATGCTTAGGTCATGTGTGTCACACGGACCATTAGCACGACCATGTTACAATGACTACACAGGCGTGTTACCTTTCCACACGGGCGTGTGCCCTGTTTAAAGAGTTATTTTTCTAGAGTTATTTAAAGGACCCGGGTTGGTCTCGAATAGTTTCTAATGGATATTTTGGGTCTCGTAGGCCCATATTAAGGAGTTTAGACAAAGTTAAAAAAATTAAAAAAAGTTTTTAATTTGACCGAGTCTTATTGACATTGAAATGATTGTATGTATGCGGTTAAGTTAGGTAATGCCTTGTGCCCAGTCCCTGCCTCGGACTCGGGAAAGGGGTGTTACAACTATAGTGGAATAACTTTGTGACTAAATGAGTTTATAATTAATAGGTGAAAAGCCATAACTTAATTATCAATCATTTGAGACTCAACTACATATTTTTAATCGGTCCCTCTGCTAGCTTGTTGGAACCAGAAATGAATTGCGTGTTTAAATAGAAATGAACGAAACGAATAGAAAAAGAGAAATGAGAAACATTCAGGAATGATTATGGTTTTCTCCGAAATGGAGAAATCGAATCATTTGGAAATGAAAATGAAAATGAAAATGAAAATGAAGATGGAAATTTGCAATCCTATATATATTACTTAAAAAAAATAATTGGAAGAATAAGTTTTATGTTTTTGGACTATTTTGAAGCCCGAAAATGAAAATAAACTCTTTGGTCATAGTGAACATGTTGAGTCGTGAAATATTGAACATATTTTCTTGAAATTTTATCAGGGGCAAATTCGTTAAAATTTTACCAGGGATAAAATCGTCAAAATTTTACTAAGGGTAAAATAGAGATGAGAAATTTTTATATATATATAAATATTAAAGTTTAATTTGGGAAATAAAAAAACTGAATCAGATTGAAGCACATTAGAGAGTACTAAGTTAAAAAGGCCTAGGAATTACTCGTAATTGGACTCAATGTGATATAGGCCCAAAACCCCTCATGTAACTTGAAGGGGTGGCAACCCTAGTAGGACTACTAAGGTGTGTCGTCCACCCCTCTCCTACTCTAAGTAGAAAGTTGTTTTTCTATTTGAAATAAACCACTACAACTCAACAAGGGTTCTACTTTCTCCTCCTATAAATAGATGACACCGGTAGAGCTATTTACATAACTTTGAGAGATTGTTATGTTGCCAAAAAATAGAGAGTTTATTCTAAAAAATTACATATATATTTTTCCAAAATAAAAATTTTACCCGTTTCTATTAAGAAGAGAGAAATTTCATTTTCACCCCAAAAGGAGAAAAAACTTTTTATAGTTCTATGTTTCAATTCAATTGGTTCGAGCCCACACTCGAAGTAGTTCGTGGTAAGAGAATAACATAGAAGATCATTTGGTTGAAAACCGAAACAACGAATGTCTGCTAAGCCATAAAAACATGTACGGATTCAGTTAAGGTTTATTGCTATAAATATTACAAATCGAGTCAAATTTCAAAATTTTAATTTTTGCTGTGTAAGAAAACTATTTTGAAACCAGATTTTTTCCAACAATTGGTATTAGAACCAACTTGTGCTATGTTTATGGTATAAACCGAGACCGAATCTCTCTCTTCATGTAACAGCCCTTACCCGTATTCGACGCCAGAATAGGGTAAGAGGCATTACCGGACTTAAACTCAAACAAACATTCAAAACTGGGGCATGAATTTCCGCTCAAATTTAAAACTTTTCATAAACATTCATACAGTCCCTAAAACGAGCCTACGAGTCCCAAAGTACGCATTAGAAGTGGTTCAGGACTAAACCAAGAACTTTAGAAAACTTTCCAACACTTAGAAAATTTTTCATCAAAATAGGGGTCACACGACCGTGTGGCTTGGGACACGTCTATGTGGGTAGACCGTGTGGTTACACATGCTCGTGTCCCTAACCCGTGTAACTCTCTATTTATGATGTCATCAACAAGTTGAAGTCATACGGCCAAAGCAAACGAGCGTGTGACTCTTCATATTGTTTGATTAATATTTGATAAGATCTGACATTCTTGTAATTATTCACATGTTTAGGAGAATGTATGTGTATGAATACAATATTATATATATTTGTTATATAATTATTTTTTTGCCAAGGTTGTGGTTCTTAAGAAATAGATCGTAGACTGTAATCTCCATGTAGGATTATTTTTATTTTTTAGAATTCTTCAGTAAAAAATAACATAAGATATAAATGTAATTTTTCCAAAAAGGATACCATGACGAGGAGAAGATGGAGCGATGGCGGTCGAAGACATAAGGAATGCCTTGTGGCAAAAAACTATATATATTTTTTTGGTTTTTCATTTATTTTTTAGAAAAAGAACCATGGAAACCTTAATTGATAATTTTATTATATTACCTATCTCTTTATATATTTTTTTAATAATTATTTATGATATAATTATGGTATATATTTATGAGATTATCCACAGTTGATCTATTAAAGATAAGAAGTGTGGTAATGAGAAAATTCATGTGTTGTATTGTTCCATACACTTCATTAAGCTATTCGATTAATGTGAGAAGTGTGGTAATGAGAAGATGCATGTCTAGGATTGGATTTGGCAAGGACATGCTTGGTTTTTAAGTGGTAAAAAATGACTCACCTCCGAAATCTGGGAACCTACCTAGTGCACAAGTCACATTCACTTCTTTGCTTTTTTCCTAAAAGAAAAACTGTGGAGAATCAAAATTGTTTGATGAACTCTTATGAATGAATGAATGTGAATATTATAAAATTGCCAAAGCATGTCATGCATACATGATATAAGCATACCATATAGTTTAGGAAAGAATGTCACATGTACTTGTCATGCATATATTGATCATACATGATTGAAACTGGAAATTAAAAACCTTGCATTTTTTTTAAAAAAAATATTGAGTGGGAGAAGGTCCCTAGACAAGACCTATGACCGCCATCAATGGTCTATTGTGATGGCATGAAATGGATATGCCCAAAACTAGACGTTGTCATGTGGATTTCATTGAGGAAACTTCTTAAAATTAAGTAGAATTTTTTATGATCATATGATAGTTGGACCAACTGCTATGGTAGGTATTATCATGCGATACATTAAGAAATTATGTCTTCAAAAGAGGACAACTAGTCAAAGCATGTTACTTGGTGAGATTGTCTCACAATGATTCATTTGTGGTGTATGATGCGATAGGTGTTGAGTTTATGGTTATCCACTCAAGATTTTCTAGTTAAGTAACTCCCCATAGAGCTCTACTTAAGCTAGAATGATGGACAAATGTTGCATGATTATTAGTACGTGTGAATGCCTAAGGAATTAAGTTCATGTACTAATTGGATGGAAATCCACGTTCTTACTAGTTGATCATGATCACCCTATGGTGGCTTGATTTAATAGGTGTGGGAATTATTGTTGTAATGACTTACAAATGTTTTCAAGGTATAATGTAAGATGCATGCATCATCTTAGTGCATATTGTAATGTTGCAAAATGTTTTAAAATATTTTCTTAATACAAAGATATTAATATATAAATGTTTTATTTTCAATTCGAAAATGATACCAACTCCCTTATTGAACATACTAACTAAAAACAAACTGAATGGAAACAACTATAGGGAATGAAAAAGGAACCTGATAATTGTTCTAAGCTGTGAGAAACTTAAAATAATTTTTGATACTAAGTGCCCTCCAACCACTCAAGATGAGGCTAGAAAATGCTGGGAAGAGTATGATGAGATAGGTCGTTGCTATATGATGGCAAGCGTGACCAGTACTCTGTATAAACTAGAAGCCATGTTTGGAGGCCAAGTTACCTTAGCTCCACAGTCTACCATAACTAGCTTGATTAATGCCTAGCAAAACCCCAACACTCCAGTCAAATACCGCATATAATCACTCTTGTGGGCTACTTTGTCAAGGCAGTGGACAATGAGGTCAATCTAGACCAGAACACTCATATTGAGATGGTGTTCAAAAACTTGTCAAAGGATTTTTCTAGTTTTCGGGCTGCATATAACCTTGGAAAAAAAATCTGACCCTTACACAACTCTTGAAGGAGTTACAATCCTATGAGTTGATGTTGAATGGCGGTCAGTCAATTCAAAGAGTAGAAGCAAATATAGTCATCGCTTCTTCCTCAAAAAGGAATGGAAAGTGTGCTAAGAGAGGTAAGGCAAATGTCTCTAGGCCACCACAAGTGGAAAGGAAGAGAACCAAAAAGCCTAAAGACTTATCTAAGTCTAAATGCTTTTTCTTCAGTAAGAAAGGGCACTTCAAGGCAAACTATAAAGAGTGGAAGGAATACCTAGCTACCAAAGGCAAATGTATGCAACTCTTGATGACAAAGCTTGTTTAGTGAAAGACTCAATAGACCATTGGGTCATTGATTCAGGAGCCACTAATCATGTTTGTGTTTCTCTACAGTGGTTCAAGGAAACGAAAGATCTTAGAGATAAGAGCTTATCATTGTAGACCAGGAATGAGACAAGTGTGGCAGCTGAAGTAGTAGGAGATGTACATCTTTATTTTGAAAATTTTAGGAAGATTATTTTAAAAGACGTTTTTTATGTACCAAGTTTCAAAAGAAACTTAATTTTCGTTGCATGTTTTTATAAAGACGGCTTGATCGCAACTTTTAATAATGGAATTGAAATATTTAGAAATCACAATATTATTTGTAATAGATGGATGTCAAATACTCTCTATTTTATCGAACTAAAGATGTACACACTGCTTAATATTGAAATATCAAATAAAAGACTTAAAAATTCTCACTCTAATGAGGCGTACCTTTGGCATTTGAGACTTTGTCATATCAACCAAGAAAGAATCACTAGACTTGTGAAAGATGACATCTTAAGTTCACTTAAAGAAGTTGATCTTCCACAATGTGAATCTTGCTTGTAAGGTAAGATAACTAAGTGATCTTTTAATGCAAAAGGAACGAGGGCTGAAAATCCCCTAGAACTTGTGCACACTTACGTATGTAGCCCCATAAGCGTTAGTGCAAGAGGTGGTTATGAGTGTTATGTAACCTTTATTGATGACTATTCTAGATATGGGTATGACCTGATGCACCACAAGAGTGAAACCTTTGATAAATTCAAAGAGTTTCGTGCAGAAGTGGATAAACAACTAGGTTTACCCAAAAAGGCACTTCAGTTTGATCGAGATGGGGAATATTTATATAATGAGTTCTTAGGGTACCTCATAAAGAATGAGGTTTTATCCCAGTTAACTATGCCAGGCACTCCGAAATAGAATGGCATGGTAGAGAGAAAAAATTGAACATTGTTAAACATGATATGTTCGATGTTAAGTTATTCAAAGTTGCCAATCTCTTTTTAGGGATATACGGTACAAATGACTTGCTATATTTTGAATGATGTGCCAACTAAGGCATCATTGAAAACTCCATATGAATTGTGGCATGGCAGGAAGCCAAGTGTAAAACATTTAAGAATTTGGGGATGCCTAGCCCACGTATTGGGTAAAGATGTGAGGAAGTTGGACTTATGGATAAAATTGTGCATATTTGTAGGATATCCAAAGGTAACAAAGGGTGGTTTGTTTTATAATCTGAAAAAAAACCTGCTATAGTGTCAATTCATACTACTTTCTTGAAGAAAGTTATATGAATGACTTCAAACCTTAGACTAAAAAGGTACTCGACGAGCTTTCGGGAATATACAAAACCTTACAAAAATGGTTCCAGAACCAACTCCTAATAGTAGATTTGCAAATGATCAGCAGCATAGGGAGCTTCGTCGTAGTGGGATGGTCTTTTGCAGGCCTGAGTTCTTCCAATCTAGTAGAACTTAATTATAAATCATTTAAGCCTTAACTACATATGTCCAATCGGTCCCTCGCTAACTCATTAAAACCAGAAATGAATTGCGTGTTTGAATAGAAATGAATGGAATGAGTAGAAAAGAAGACATGGTAAACATTTAGGAATGATTATGGTTTCCTCTGATATGGAGAAATAGAATCATTTTGAAATGAATGAAGGTTTCCAAAAATGGAAATTAAAGTGAAAATGAAGATGGAAATTTGCAATTCTAAATGGATTACTTAAAAAATGATCGGAATAATAAGTTTATGTTTTTGGACTGTTTTGAAGCCCGAAAATGAAAATAAACTATTTGGTCATAGTGAACATGTTGAGTTGTGAAATATTGAACATATTTTCTTAAAATTTTACCAGGGACAAATTCGTTAAAATTTTACTGTGGGTAAAATAAGGATGAGAAAATTGTTTTATATATAAATATTAAAGTTTATTTTGGAAAATAGAAAAATTGAATCGGGTTGATCACATTATAGAGTATTAGGTCAAAAACGCCCAGGAAGTACTCGTAATTAGACCCAATGTGAGAGAGGCCCAAAAACCCTCATGATGAAGGGGGTGGCAACCCTAGTAGGAATACTAGGGTGTGTCGTCCACCCCTCTCCTACTCTAAGTAGGATGTGTTTTTTTTTTCTATTTGAAATAAACCACTACAACTCAACAAATGTTCTACTTTCTCCTTTTATAAATAGATGGCATCGGTAGAGCTATTTACATATTTTTGAGAGATTGTTATTCTATCAAAAAATAGAGAGATTTTATTCTCGACTATTAAATATATATTTTTCTAGAATAATAATTTTACTGGTTTCTATTAAGAAGAGAGAGTTTTCATTTTCACCCCAAAATGAAAGAAAACTTTATGTAGTTTTGTGTTTCAATTCAATTGGTTTGAGCCCACACTCGAAGTAATTCATGGTACGAGAATAGTGAAAAAGATTGATTGGTTGAAAGTCGAGAATAACGAATTTCCACTAAACCAAAAATGCAGGTATGAATTCAGTTAAGGTTTATTGCTATAAATATCACAAACCGGGTTGGTTTTCAAAATTTTAATTTTTTCGCTATGCAAGAACACCATTTTCAAACCGGGTTTATTTTTCTAACACCAATACCATCATACATGAAATTTTTTTAATAACAGGTATAATAAGGTATCTAGTTAACAAGTTTGCAAACTACTTATCAATTTCATTATTAAATTCATATACCTTGAAAATATATTTCCCATTTCTAGACTTAATTGCACATATTGTTAACACCCTTCACCCTTTTCTATCATCGAAAATGAGTTACGAAATGTTACAGTAATTAACAGAACAGTTACATGCAAATTTAATTCAAGAATTCATTTAAACATTTAATAAATCTCATACATTCATGTAAATCATGCTTTACGAACAAAATTAGGTTTAAATTGAGCTTGCGAAAGCTCTAAAATCTATTTGGAATCCAACTGAGATTGAATTGAAACAAATAGAAACTATGACAGGTAACTCACATTCAAACATGTCAGTTTTTATCATATCAATAATTCAATATAATATATATAGCCATATCTGAGCCTCAGACAAGTTACGTGAGCTCTAGAATGAAGTCGAAAACAAACATGGATCAAATTGCAATATTTTCAAAAGTTAAAGACAAACATGCAAAAAAGGTGTCACACGACTGTGTCTCTAGGCCATGTAACTCATTGTGCCCATGTTACAACTTCAAAATATACTATAGTAGTCATACAAATTATCACACCACCATGTCGTAACCCATGTGTCTTATACGACTGTGTCGTACGGTTGTGTCTCAGCTCGTGTGCAAGTGTCATACGACCGTGTGGTTAAATCGTATAAAAAATTGTAACCGTGTGGGCTAAATTGAAAACATTTTTCACAAGGTACACAGTCGTGCCTTTAGACCCTGTACTTCACACGACAGTGTGGTACAAAGAAAATTAGACCATTTGACCTATTTTTCAAGCCAACCATTCCAACACTTCAAAACATAATTATTTCACTTTCAATAACTGTTTAAAACATTCAAAGTTTCATACTAAAACATACCAAATATTTCCAATTCAAGGTGGCCATTTATACATCATCAAACATAACCTTTGTGTCATCTAAGTAGTCCATTTATATGTTTCAAACACAATTTACATAAGTGTCAAATTGCACCAATTAAACATCTTACATCATCATATTATCATACCATAATCATATTTACTACATTTGTCCAATCATCCCACATTCCAAAATTTTGCCATTCATGACTTCATTTGTAACTTGTCACCATGCATCATACACATTTAAATGCATAATATACATACTTCAAAAATCAACCATAGTTTAAATTCAAGATCACATACATCCGAACATTCACTTATACAATACGAACCTTATATACATGCCACTTAACTAGGTCAGGAACAATTGAAAATATACCGAATCATGGTTGGATATTGTGAGCTCCAAGTTGATCTGATTGACGTATTCCACAATAAAACCTAAAGAGAGAAAGGAAAAATAAAGCAGGATAAATATTACTAATGCTTAGTAAGTTTGTATGAAATTTATTTAACCTACCTTATTAAATTTACAATTAAATTATGAAAACATAATGTAAAATTTATGGATATCATTTGGCATCCTGTTACATCTACAAGTACATCACTCAACACTTCTAGAAGTTAATACATTATATTACATAGGCTTATAATATAATCAGTTAACTTTAATACTATCCAAAGCACATTTGACCAATTATAACTCAAATCATTTTGTTCCATTATCATTCCCAACTTAAAACAATATAACTCACATCTATTCACATTTAATTAAATGGACTAGCTATTATATAGTTCACTGTTATCACAATTTAACAACAAAAGATGAGATTATCACACATGAATCATATGACATTTCCAACGATACAATATAATCTTTATTAAAAACATTCAGAAAGTACAACATTCTATTATTATGAATCCATTTTAAATTCAGTATTCACATCATTTAAACAATTTCATTTCATATCACTTTATTTTCATTGCCTGGAGAACTATAGAGAATATGCCTCAGATACACGGGATAATAATGCTTACATGAGCTATGACTGAAAGTGCTCACATGTTAGCCATTACAAGATGTTGCTCACATGAGTTGTGAGGAATCCGTAACACATGCAGAATCTTAGCCGTCAGTAAGGTATCCAGTAAATCGGGACATTAACCATTACACGATACTAATCACACGAGCTGTGAAGAATTTGCAATATATGTAAGATCTTAGCCATCTAAGGTATCCATTGTTAGAGTTATGCCCAAAGACCAATCATGAGATGATTGTAATCACATACTCATTTTTCCTTGTTTATTAATATAAGGCATTGCCATTATTATTTCAATTTATTTTTATGTTTATATAAATAAAATAAATTGTAATAAAGTCCTAAGAAAATATGATTATTCTTAAAAAGGTCCTTAGTCAAGTATTATTGTGGGCTTGGACAACAATAATGCATTGAGACTAATGTGTAGTTGATTGATGACAAAGAATTGTCATTGACATAGGGATGTCAAAATCAATACATGAGTATGTTTTAGAGAACAACATATTGGACTGACCTGCCATGAGTATGTTTCTTGCATTATTATGTAATAGTCACAATATTACTCATAATGATAACTATGTATATGATCCTCATACTTGAGATCATCATTCTTCCAACATCGTGAGTTGTATATTTTGATATAGTCAAAACGTCTACCATAATAGGTTGTACTATAAAGACTGATGTTGGATATAAAATAATCCATGTAGTGGGTTATGGTTGATCAAGATAGGATTTATCCCTCCTACATAATGAGAGTAATATCTTAGGCCTCTTGATGGAGTGAGACTAGAAGCGCATGGCTATGATTGAATAAGTTGATATGAGATATCAAACTTATTTGTTTATTATAGTCTACTCAGAAAATCAAGAAGTATGAGATTGGGCTATACAAGTGTGACTATTTCATGACTTGTGTCCAATCTAGATATTAAGAATAAAATGATATAATACATGAAAAGGTTACCACAGAAAGGTTATGTCGAATCACGACTTCTTCTAACTTGGGTGGCAATGATGCATTGCTAGATGCCACTCATTGCTTGTAATGTTAGAAACATTCTAGTATTACTTCCAATGTTACAAAACCTACATAGTCACACCCTATAGTTGAAACGAACAAAATCCAAATACATTTGGTATTGTATGAATTAAATTAATTATTGAATTAATTTAATTTGATAGTTAAATATTAAAAACATTATATGTATAAACTTGTACACAAATAGAGAACATAGATAAAATTAATATATGAATTTGATTCATACAAAATATTAATTGTATATATTTTACCGAATTTACTAATATAAACAGTTATATTAATTAATTTCGGTTAAAATATAAAAGACATGGAAATTAATATTCTTTTTGAAAGAATATAATTCCTTTTTCTAACTTTCCATTTGCCTTCTCTATTAATAAGGGAATAATCCTAGTTTTCCTTTTTAATATGTGATATCAAAGAGGATAAAGCGATGATAAACCCTTAGTGTGTTAAGGTTACCAACTTAATAATTTAAAAGGTCTAGCAACCATTTTTTAATTCTCTCTGAATAGTTCAAGAGAAAGTGGTTGTTCATTTTTGATGGGGTAGATTATGTAGAGGCTGGGACATTTTCGTTGTGGCTTGGAATCGACATCAAATAAGCAACATACTTTCAACTTTTTTAGTAAAGAAGGTATATTTTCAACCCTATTTCAACCCAATTCATTCCTCATACATGGATCCTTGGCTGTGGATCATTGAAATAATTTTTCCCTACACCACGAGGCGTACTGGTGGTCCCAATAGTGGTATCAGAGTCACTTGTATGATAAGGATTCCAGATTAAATTTATTGGTTGATGCAATTGTATGAGATACATGTTGTATACTATGTTTGATATGCATGGCGTTTGGAAATTTATAGTTATAGCCTGATAACCCATTTAATTTATTACTTGCAAAGGTCGTAATTTCATAAATACGACCTACGTGTCGTGCCTTTCTATATTTCTCTTGTACTTCTCTTCTTATCTTACTCCTTCATATGTAAAATGAGTTTCTATAATTGTAAATTGTACGAGTTGATACAGATTAGAGGAAAAGATGGCTGGGCTACCTAAAGTGGAAAAGAAGCTTGAGAAGAGGTATAAGCCCTTAGGATTTCCTACAACTTTCCCATTGGCTTGGGAGGAACCATTTTAGTTTTATGGGCTTTAACCATTACATTGATTTACTGCTTTATATTTTTCTTGTATATGATACAATTGATGCTATGTTAGCATTCATGTTATAGGATATTGATAATATCAATTAAAGGATTAAATGGGCAAATGTTGAACATTAATGGTGAGATTAATTTAATTTAAAAACCCTTCAATTATATATTAAGTTAAGATTGCCTTCCAATATTTACCCTCGTTAAAGCCTCGATCAATACAATGTAGGTTCTGCTAAAGTAAAGTTCATGTATCTATTTTGGTCAAACACAAAGAATAAGCAAGTGATATTCGCCAGTTATAGTATTGGTTAATAACTTAACTAGGTTACTCTAATAGGATTAGATACCTAGAGGCAAGAGATTTGAATAAATCATGAGATGATTGGAACAAAATAGATGAGTTACATGTGATGTAATTAGCAAGTGTTGCTTACTAAAATAACCATAATCTTGAGAGTAAAGCTAAAACTAACTTAAGAAGAGGTGAAATATAGATCCTTACCTACTAGGAAACTTTAGAGAAAGTTGTTTTCAAAAATAAAATGAGGGTTATTAATTTTGAATAAAATAGTGGGAGCATAATTTAATAAAGTCCTTTTAATGATTATAATAAACTTGGCAAATGTACTCATGAGCATATTTTATTATTGTAGATTAATTATGGAAAACAACACAAATTCTTTATCATTGCGATCTATCCTTGAGAAGGATAAGTTGAAGGGATTGAACTTCCTTGACTGGTTCTGTAACTTGAGGATTGTCTTCGAAAAAGAATAAAAATTATATGTCGTTAAAGAACCCGTTCCTTATGATCCAATAACTAATGCCTGTAGAGCTGACAATGATACTTATAAGAAGCATCTTGATGACATGTTAGACATAGAATATCTAATTCTTGCCACATGGCTCCTGAGCTTCAAAAGCAACATGAAGATATGGTTGCCTAAGATATGATCCATCACCTTAAGGAATTAGATGAGGGGCAAGCATGTCAAGAGAGGTACGAGACCTCTAAAGCTCTATTTTGATGCAAAATGGTGGAAGGAACTCCCGTGGGAACTCACGTTCTAAAGATGATAGGCTATATTGAAAGCCTTGAAAAACTAGGATTCCCTCTGGGTTTGGAGTTGGCCACCAATGTCATTCTGCAATTGTTTTCGGATAGTTTTAGCCAATTTGTCCTTAATTTCAACATGAATTAGATTAATAAGACTTTGCCACAGTTGCTCAACATGTTATGAACTACTAAAACTAACATGAAAAAGGCTAGGCCTAAGCCCATTCTGATGGTCTGTAAGGACAAAGGCAAAGGAAAGGCAAAAGCTAAGGTAAAGCCTAAGGATAATGGCAAGGCCAAGCCCAACAAAGGAAAATCTGCATTGAAACCTAAATAAGGAATTGATAAGGAAGGAAAATGTTTCCATTGTGGTAAGACCGGACGCTAGAAGCGGAACTAGCTTGCCTATTTTGAAGAGGTCAATAAGGCAAAGGAAAAATGAGTGTCTACTTCAGGTATTTATGTTAATGATATGAATTTGTCAGCATCTGCGTCTTGGGTATTAGATACCAGATGTGGTTCTCATATTTGTACCTCTATACAAGGATGCAAAAGAGTAGGAATCTGACTAAAGGAAATGTTGTAACACCTCTAACCTGTATCCGTCACCAGAACAGGGTTATAGAGCATTACTGGAGTTTACAGAATAATTTTAGATAATTCATATCATTTATTGTTCATATCCGAAACTAATCATATTGTCCATTGAATGGACCCTCGAGGCCCAATTTAAGCATTAGAAACAAGTCAAGACTAAATCGGGATCTTAGAAAATTTTTCGCAAAATTTCAAAATTTTTCTTATATACAAGGGTCACACACCCGTGTAAGTAGGCCGTGTGCTGCCCATGTCTCAGGCCATGTGGGCATTCGATGTGAGGCACACAGCCGTGTCTTAGCCCGTGTCCTTACCTGTATAGGTCTCTGACTTGTGTCACACGGCTTGCCACACGCCTATGTGCTAGGCCACGTAGTCAATTTAATTTTTTACAAATTAGGTGCAGGTTCCACACGGCTAAGACACACGCTCGTGTTCTAGGCCGTGTAGCACACACGGTTGAGACACATGCCCGTGTCTCTACCCATGTGTCAAATTCTGAGCATTCTATTTCTCAATTTTAAAATGCAGGGGACACATGACCAGTCCTCATGCCCATGTGCCAGGCCGTGTATCACACACAGTCAAGACACACACCTGCGTGTCTACCCGTGTGGACAAAATAAAGCCATTTCCTAGCTTTATTTCTCACCTAAATTTTCCAACAACCTATACCAATACTTGCAAACATATACCAGCCAATTCAAACATTGTAACCAAGCCAATTCTAACATCTAACATGATATATCATGATATGCAATGATGTTTACAATCTTACCTTTTATAGACATATATGTTTAACATAATTCAATCAAACCATACTAGACACATATGTAATTACCGTGATATAACCTTATAAATATACCAAATCAATCTATTACTAGCCATTCCAATGGTTAGATTACAAACAACCATTTACATACCAACATTGACAAAGTTAGCCTATACATGCCATTATACCAAAATGAGTTTACTATTTATACCAAGACGAGCTAGTAGATAGTGTGATGATGCTCTGACCGATCTCCAACCTTTGCGAGCTTCCGAGCATTATAAAATAGAGAAAAGAAAACCTAGTAAGCATTTAATGTAACACCCCTAACCCGTATCCGTTACTGGAACAGGGTTTCGGGGCATTAATAGGATTTATATATCATTTAACAAAAATTTCAATTAAATACTTACCGATTCAATGCATCATATAAATAAACATATTACCGTTCAATCAATAGCTTGGCACTTGTCTAAGTATCAAACAACAACATTGTTAATATACTTGTACATATTTCATATAATTTTAACATTGATATACCTATTTTCTCGACATATCACACTTGAGTTTAATAATAATCTCAACTTACATAGTTTCCTTGTATCAACATATCAAAGATAATCATATATGTACATGTCATAAAACATATTATTCTCTTATCGTTTCTTCATAAGCATATATCATGCATTTTGTTATATCAATATTTCATGCACCATCATTTCCTTATATCTTTTGTATATTTATTCCAGTAATAGTTCATATTAAACTTAACATAAATTAAATTACATGTACCCATACTAATTTCATTTGTCTATCTTTTTAATTATTTCATACAACTATTTTGTACATATATTTCCATATGACCAATTCCTGTAAATATTTCACACAACCATTTTGTATAACCAATTCATATAACCATTTGTCATCTGGTACATATTACCTGAATATTAGTTTTCCAAAATTCAAATCATATGGACATTTCAAGTAAGTTACTTTCATCCTGTAAGTCATTATCTCATTTTAAAAAAATTACTTAATTGAGCTCAATAATAATAATGATAACATTACTTACATTCCTTTTTCCACACGTTACATTTACGACTTACCAACTTGTCCATTCAAGGAACGGTTAACTGATTTGAGTACATTGTGATCTGAAGCTCGAAGTCTAGCTGAAGCACATAAGTGCTAAATGGAAGCCCGAAGGCTAACTGAAGCACACAAGTGCTAAACGGAAGCCCGAAGGCTAACTGAAGCACACAAGTGCTAAACGGAAGCCCAAAGGCTAACTGAAGCTCATCAGAGCTGAACTGAAACCCCAAAAGGGTTAACTGAAACTCATATGAGTTAACGGAAGCTCGTAAGAGCTAAACGGAAAGCAAACGTGAGAATTCGCAACAAATGTTAAATCTCAGGTTACTTGGGTAATTTACCGTCAATTCATCTTTTTCACTGAACGATCATACTCATTTCCTGTGCCCCGTTCCTCCGAAATACTCAGTTCAATTTCGTAACTTTTGTACATAATTTACTTATTTTCAAAAATTAACATACATAAATATTAATCACCATTGATAAAATAATATTTAAATTTAATGATTTAACCGTACGAACTTACCTAGCGAAATTTCAAAAATATCAATATTTAAGGGCATTTTGGTAATTTTTTTTATTTCCCCGATTTTGACCCAATCTTGATCCAAATTAATAATTTCATTCAATATTTTAATTTAATCAATAAAACAACTCATTTCCTTCATTTTGGTCATTTTTGGCATTTTTACTAAATTGTCCCTATAGTTCTTCTTTTATTCAATTTAGTCCCTAAGACTAAAACATACAAATTATCCATTTTAAATGTAAACCTATTAAAGGTAGAAACAAACAGCAATATGTATGCTACCTGGATGAAATACTTCTCTCAATTTTTTTTATCCCTTTTTCTTCTGTTTGTTTGGTTGCAACTCCCAAGTCCTTGAATCTCAAACTTACTTCATACTTCATCCGGAATTATTACTTTGTTGTTCTAGCTTCAATAAGAGCTTCATATTTCATCAAGAATTATTACTTTGTTGCTCTAGCTTCAACAAGAGCTTCATATTTCATCAAGAATTATTACTTTGTTGCTCTAGCTTCAACAAGAGCTTCATATTTCATCCGGATAACTTGGTTCTATTTTTCTTCCTGTGTGAAAAACCCAACAAAACCCTTGCTAGTTGAAAATTCATATATTTATTTCCCTCCTCCTCCTCTCCATTCCACATCCTTGGTATAAATAACACACTTGTAAGTAACCTTATCCATAATTTTCACTAATTACTTATGTGAATATTCAAGCTGTCTACCCGTGTCATAGTCACTAAATTATTTATATCTGGAGCTACAGAACTCCAAATTAAGATCCGCTAATTTTCCCTGAAACTAGACTCAAATATCTTCTTACTATAAAATTTTAAAAATTTTTATTTAGCCAATAAGTACAGTTTATTCTTTAAAATCACCCCTGTTCTGCTATCTGTCAATTCTGACTCTTATTCACTAAAAATTAATTATCTCTTCATACAGGATTCGAATAATGTTCCCATTTATTTCTCTTGAAAATAGAATCATTCAGGATTTTAGAAATAAAAATTTAAGTCCTTAATTATTTTTCTTAAATTTCTTATGATTTTTCAAATTCAGAACAGGGGAACCCAAATTCATTCTAACTTTGTCTCACAAAATTCATTATATCTCATGGTTTACAAATCCATTGTTTCTTCTATGAGACACTAGACTCAATAAGCTTTAATTTCATATTTTGTTCATCTTCTAATTCGATTTCTACAATTTATGGTGATTTTTCAAAGTTAGTCTACTGCTGCTGTCCAATATTGTTTTAGTGTAAGCTGTTTATTACCATTTTTCCCCTAAGCTTTTAATAAATAACAATTTCGTCCTTGTCCAATTAGCCTTTCAATTGAGCTGATTTTTCTAAATTAACACTTTATTCTATCACTTTAAACTACTTTACAACTTTTGGAAATCATAATTTCAACACTAGACTTTAATTCCAAACATTTTCACAATTAGGTCCTAAAATCAATTTCCATCAATTTTACTTGATAAAATTATCATATATCAAAATTAAAACTTCAATTCTATGTTTATTCATCAAATGCTTCCAGCACTCATCCATAAAAACTTTAAAAATTAGCCATGAAATCAAAAACTAATGAAATAGTAATTTGGACCCAATTGTAAAAGTCCAAAAACATAGAAATTTGAAGGAGAAAGCAAGAATTAAACTTACTTGAAGCTAGAGTATGAAAACTAGCTTGAACCCTCTTCCATGGCTATTTTTCAGCTGATGAAAATGAAGAGAATTGAAGATAATTCTAGATATTCTCATTTGGTCCCATTTTTATTTAGTTAATTTTGGTAATTTTCCAATTTTGCCCTTAATTCACCAATTTCTTGATTTTTCTCAGCTATTGCCGCCCAAAATATCTCCTATGGGCTTATTTTCACTTTAGGTCCTTCCTCATTTGACAATTGAGCTATTTAATCCTTTTAGCAACTTTTATACCTTTTTTAATTTAGTTCTTTTTATTTAATTAACCACCCAAACGTTAAAATTTTCTGACGAAATTTTAATACTACCTTATTGATACTCCATAAATATTTATAAAAATATTTACAGCTCAATTTATAAAATCGAGATCTCGATACCTGTTTTCTTCAATTTCTTGACTTAATAAATCTTTATGAAACACAAATTACTAATTTAAAAAATCTCTCAAAAATCACATTTGGCTCATAATTATTAAATTAATAAATTTATGAGCTTATTTGTCGAATTTAGTGGTCTTGAACCACTATTCTCGACATCATTGAAAGTCGACTATTACATTTAATGCTTAGTAAGTTCGTATAACAAGAATTAAACTTACCAATCATATTCATTTAAAATAAGCATTAATAACATGCTTTCCAACAATTTAGCAAATTTGCCTAATCACATACACTCAAATAAGCAAGTTAGTCACATTATTCACATGTATATCAAATAAACATGGATGAGCTCATCATGCTATAAACTTTCAGAAGCATTCGAGGCATAATTCTTTTAATCTCATAATTTCTCATGTCAGGAGTTTTATCTGTTGAATTTTTGAAATATCAATGGATTCTTAGGTAGTACACACAAGGTGTACAAAACTGTAAACCATCATCTCATAATCAAGGGTACCCATTAGGGCACTTAATCAAGGAGCACACTCTCGAGCCACATATCAGGATACTTATTCGGGCTAAACAAGAAACTCATAAGAGTTTTAATCAGGGAGCTCATAGAGCTTATCAGGTAACTTCGAAGAATTATTATCAGGAAGCACAGAATAAGGTAACAGGGAGTTCAAGCGAGCCATGTCAGGAAGCTCATAAGAGCCTATATCAGGACGCTTATGTAGAGCTGCGTTTGTGTCCGTAATTTATGCTAGATCACAACCGATCGAATCAGTAACAGAACACTCACAAAGAGTTGCGATAGTGTGCAACACATGCAAAATCACTACCAATCAGGAGGCTTGTAGGAACTATATAACATGATGCTCAAGAGGTCTATAACAGGATTGCCCGTCCGAGCTATATTCTGTTCGCAACATATGTAGGACCATATTCAATACGGGAAATTACATATATCCATCGAAATTCATCATTCAAACAGAACTTAACTCCATTAAAATTCATCATTCAAACAGAAATTAATATTTTTCGGATAGGATCAGACAAATGATTATTTCATATATTTATAACATTTATAAAATTCATATAATCACATACCACATTCAATTCAAACATAAAATAAACACAATTTAGTTACACGAACTTACCTTGATATTCATTTGTATAAGAAAATCTACTAACCCGACACTTTTTGTTTTCCTCGATCCAATTCTGTATTTGGTCTTTTCGGATCTATATAAATAATTTTAATCATCAATTTAATACAATTCATATTCAATTTACACTCTAGGAAAAATTACCATTTTGCCCCTTTCTTTTCATAA
The DNA here is from genome assembly GCA_025698465.1 of Gossypium longicalyx. NCBI lineage: Eukaryota > Viridiplantae > Streptophyta > Magnoliopsida > Malvales > Malvaceae > Gossypium > Gossypium longicalyx. Next base: position 83,438,443 of record CM047002.1, read on the forward strand.
ATTCCAATTTCGTCCCTAGGCTTGGAAAATGAAATTCATGTAATTTAGTCCTTATTCCAAGCCTAACCGAAATTTTCATATAACAATTACAACACTTGTATATCACAAAAGGCAAAAATTTTCCATGGGTTTTACCACTTTTCAATTTAGTCCCTAAATTATGATTTCATCAAACTTCTCTTTGTAAAAGTTGTTTATCTATCAATAACCTTTTATTTTCTACCATAAATTTCAAATTTTTAGTATATTCATCCTTGGAAAAATTTCTATACTTTGATATATTTACAATTTAATCCCCAAAATAGATAAATTAAGCTATTCCGATATAAAAAATATAAAAATTACTAAAAACGGGACAAGAATACTTAATTAAGCCAAGAAAGCTTGCTTTTTCTTTCCTAGGGTTTCCATGTATATTTTGGGGAAGAAGATGATATAAAATGATATTATTTCTTTTTAATTCATTTATCATCTTTTAATTATTTTAGTTTCCAATTTAGTCATTGCCTTTTTCTAATTTTTCATGGATGAATCACCAAAAATATCTACTAACTTTTCTTTAATGGTCTAATTACCATATAAGGACCTCTTATTTTGAATTCCATAGCTAATTGATCCTTTTAGCTACTAAAACTCAACTTTTGCATTTTATACAATTTGGCCCTTTCCATAATTAAACACATAATCGGAAAAATTTTCTTATCAGAATTTTCATATAACATTCCTATCATAATACGGGCCATGCAATATTAATAAAATAAATTTTCTTTCTGGCTCGGATTTGTGGTCCCAAAACCACTGTTCTGATTTCACTAAAAATGGGATATTACAACTCTCCCCCTTAAGAATTTTCATCCTCGAAAATCTTACCAGTAAAGAGGTTTGGATATCACTTTCTCATAGTACCCTCCGGTTCCCAGGTAGCCTATTCTATACCATGTCGTTGCCAGAGAACTTTTACTAAAGCCACCTTTTTGTTTCTTAACTCTTTCGTTTCACGTGCCAAAATTTTAATTGGTTCCTCACTGTAAGTCATGTCAGGCTGAATCTCAACTTCTGTTGGAGGAATAATATGTGAAGGGTCCGAACGATATCATCGCAACACAGACACATGAAATACGTTATGAATTCTGTCAAGTTCTACTGGTAATGCTAGCTGATATGCAACAGGTCCGATTTTTTTAATAATCTCATATGGCCTGATAAATCATGGACTCAATTTTCCTTTTCGGCCAAACCGAAGAACTTTCTTCCAAGGTGATACTTTCAGGAATACCTTATCACTGACCTGAAATTCTATCTTTTTTCGTTTAAGATCGGCATAAGACTTTTGACGATCAGAGGTTGCTTTCAAACTATCTTGAATTACTTTCACCTTTTCTTCAGTTTCACGGACTAAATCAAGTCCATGTATCTTTTTCTCTCTGAGTTCTGTCCAATACAATGGATTTCTATATTTATGACATACAGAGCCTCATATGGTGCCATTTTAATGTTGGACTGATAACTGTTATTATAGGCAAATTCGACTAAAGCCAGATACCTTTCCCAGTTACCCTCAAATTCTAGAATACAACACCAAAACATATCTTCCAAAATCTGTATAACACGTTTGAATTGTCCATCAGTCTAAGGATGGAATGTAGTGCTAAAATGTAACTGTGTGCCCAAAACTTTTTGCAACTTATTCCAAAATCGGGACATAAATCGAGGATCTCTATCTGAAATAATAGAGACTGGTACTCCATGCAATCTGTCAATCTCAAAATATATAATTCAGCCAATCTATCCAAAGAAAAATCCATACATATCGGAATGAAGTGTGCAGACTTTGTTAACTGGTTGATGATTACCCAAATGACATCTTTCTTTTTTGGAGACAAGAGTAATCCCGATACAAAATCCATAGTAATTCTTTCTCATTTCCATTTCGGTATTGTAATTAGCTATAATAATCCTGAAGGCACCTAATGTTTAGATTTTACTTGCTGACATATTAAACATTTAGATACAAGTTTAGAAATATCCTGTTTTATTCCTAGCCACCAGTACATCTTTTTCAAATCATTGTACATTTTGTTACTACTAGAATGAATAGACATGGTACCATTATGAGCTTCATGTAGAATCTTCTGTACCAGTTCTGAGTTCTTCGGTACACATATTTTGCATTTGAATAATAAACAACCATCAGATCCAATCTAAAATTTTGAATCAGGATTCAACTCACACTGTACCCGTTTAGCTTGTAATGCATCATCATTTCTCTAGGTTTCACAGATCTATTGCAGAAATGTCAGTTTAGCATTTAACTTAGCTATGATTGAACCGTCATCTAACAATGACAATTGAGTATTCATTGCTAGCAAGGAAAATAAAGACTTTCTGCTTAGGGCATCAGTAACCACATTAGCTTTTCTCGGATGATAATTAATAACAAGATCATAATCTTTCAACAATTCAAGCCATCTGCGCTGTCTCAGATTCAAATCTTTTTGTGACATCAAATACTTTAAACTCTTTTGGTTAGTGAATATGTGACATTTTTCACCAAATAGATAGTGTCGCCAGATTTTTAATGCAAACACAATGGCTGCCAGTTCTAAATCATGTATCGGGTGATTCTTTTCATGTGGTTTTAGCTGTCTTGAAGCATAGGCTATTACTTTATCTTTTTGCATCAATACGCATCCTAAAACATTTAACGACGCATCACTATAAATTACAAATTCTTTACCTGATTCAAGCTAAACTAATACAGGTGCTTCAGTCAACAAGGCTTTTAATCTATCAAAACTCTGCTGGCATTTATCAGACCACCCAAATTTTAGATCTTTCTGCAACAATCGAGTCATCGGAGAAGCTATCATTGAGAACCCTTTGACAAACCTTCGATAATATCCAACTAGTCCCAGAAAAATTCTAACTTTGGACACATTCTTTGGTGGTTTCCAATTAACAATAGCTAAAATTTTATTTGGATCCACCCTGATACCTTTAGCAGATGCTATATGTTCGAGAAAACCAACTTTTCGTAGCCAAAATTCACATTTACTAAATTTGGCATACAATTGTTTCTCACGTAGTGTTTGCAACACAATTCTTAGATGATCAGCATGTTTATTTTCATCTCGAGAACATACCAAGATATCATCAATAAATACCACCACAAACCTGTCAAGATACAGTCTGAAAATTCTGTTAATCAAATCCGTGAATACTGCTAGTGCATTTGTTAAGCCAAATGGCATCACAAGAAACTCATAGTGCTCGTACTTGGTTCTGAAAGCTGTATTTAGCACATCTGAATCTTTTACCCGTAGCTGATAGTAACCAGATCAAAGATCAATCTTCAAAAATATAGTGGCATATTTTAATTGGTCAAACAAGTCATCAATATGAGGCAGTGGATACTTATTCTTTATTGTGACTTTGTTGAGCTGTCTGTAATCAATACATAGTCTCAATGATCCATCTTTCTTCTTTACAAACAAAACCGATGCACCTCAACGTGAGAAACTGGGTCAAGTAAAGCATCTGTCAATCAATTCTTGCAACTGTGCTTTCAACTTTTTCAATTCGGTAGGAGCCATTCTGTAGGGTGCTATGGATATCAGTGTTGTCCCCGAAACAAGATCTATAAAGAACTCCTATAATGCCCCAAATGTTTAGTTATTTGATTGCGTGTTTTGGTGCTTTTTGGCTTACTTGCTGTGGTGGTTAAGGGTCCTGAGTAGTGTGAGAAGAATTGGGTTCAAACCTAGGCCTTAGCAAAATTTTGGCTTCTTATAGAATAAACCCTTGTTTACTACTATTAGACTCTTAAATTAGTGAGAGTGTTGTGCGATATGAAAGGCTTGCTATTCAGATGGCAAGAGGGTGTGGTGTGAGTCTTGGGGTCCTGAGTTCGAGCCACTCTTTGCGTAAAAGGGATAATATTTTGCTGCTCTCGCGTGGAAGGTGATTGAGGTGGACCGAAACTCTGATGGTGGAGTGGTCGTGTGGGAGTGAATAGCTAAATTTGAAGAGAAATTTGTGGGATTTGATGAGGGAGTTATCGGTTTGAATTTGGAAGAAGGAAATTAGGAGAGAATCAAGGAAGTGGGAAGGTGAGGTAGTAGTGGTGCTGAATGTGGACTCTCTTAAGCCATTCGATTATAGGATGGTTGGGGAGCTTGGTGTCGAATTTTCTTTTGGGATTTTTTTGTGCTCTCAATTGCGTTAGTCTTGCCTTTTCTGCCTTTCTTTTCTTGTTTCGTATTTCTCAGTTTTGTAGTGTGACCTGTGATCAACTACGTTTTTGACTGCTTGGGCGACTCTTTAAGTTTACCTCTCTTCTTTGTTCCATAACTTGGCCGAACCTTCCCTTTTTCTTATCTTTCAGTCGGCCTGCAACATCTTTTGGTTTCAACCAAGTTTTGGCTTTTCTTTTTCTTCTCCTCTACATTCACAAACCCCTCTCAACTCTCTCTTCCTCTTCTTTGGGTTTGGCCGAATATCACTTCTCTTCTCCCTCTTAACCCATTCGATTTTCATTGTTAGCCGATTGTACCTTGCTGTTTGAGAGCCAAATCTCTCTGCACTTGGGTAATGAACTAACACCTTTTTCTCTCTTTATGGACATAAGCTACCTTTTTAATACTATCTTCTATCCACCATTCTCATAGGGGTGTAACTGTTCTTCGTGGGACTCAATCCTAAAGTGTGTCTTTACAGGCCGAATACTTCTAGGTAGTGGTAAGTCGTTGATCTTTTGGTCCTAATCTTTTCATTCACGGTTTTAGCTAACAAGGTGGTAATGCTTTATAGATTTTTTCAAGTGTGGAATGCAACTTTGATCAGTGATTTAGGAGATAAATCGTTTGCTATTCAAGGTAGGCAACCATTATCATTGTTGAGAATTCAGTGCTATGTGTGGTTGGTAATTTTATTGATTAAAGGACTAACGCGGGGCTATGATTGAAACTAGGTTGGCATGTGGAGAGTTGCTCACTTATCACAAAAAGGTGTGTAATCACACTGTCTTTAGCAATAGATCGGCAAAAGTAAAAAATGTTCGACTGTTGACACTACACGAGCGTGCGCACGCACGTGTAGTGAGTTGAATGCTCGAATCGTGGCCATTTGATCGATGAGGCAACCATGAAAGAATTCGTGGGCTTAGCTGATCTTGGGCCATAATGGGACAAAATGGGCTGTGTGGGCCCCACGGGCTAGTGGACTCCTCACGGGCAAACTGCACGGATGTGTGGAGATTGTTGGGTCGGCTACGTAGTTTGCACGACCAAGGCCATTATTTGGGCTTAACAGGCCACACGAGCATGTGGGCCAACATGGACCGTATTTTGGGCTTGGGCCCATTTTTGCTGTTCAACTGTTAAGGTTGTACGGGTCACACAAGATGACTGTGAACCTACTGTTGGGTCGATAAGTATACCTAGACCTTAGATTATGAATTGGCTGTTATACCCTTATGAGGTAAATGAATAATATACCCTTATGTGATGTATGACTGTTTAAGCATGCCATTCTTATCGTATGATCATTTATATTATGATGCATTGCATGGGGTGGGATATATGATATTGGAGGAAGTGCACTGAAAGGCTATAAGCCTACTACTTGTAGCTTTGCTGCAATTACTGTAGTACCGATACTGATACTTTATTCTGGAGTGTAGGGATGGGTGGGTCGGCCCACACTGTTACTACTACTGTAATGGGTTATGGTCCACACTGATATTGCTATTGATACAGGCTTAAGCCTAGACTGTTCAGCACTGTATGTTTGACTGTTTAGTAAATAGGGATTACACACCGAGTTTTATAAATCGCCTTTTCTACTTGATCGCAAGCGAGTTATCCTTAGGTGGGTTTGGTCTTTGCGAGGACCTGTAAACAGCCACACCACGGTTTATAATTTCATTTTGATTTCAGTAAGAGTAGCTTTATTTAGGGTATTTTGTGTAATAAGGTCGTTTTAAGTTTTTATTTCTATTTGGGGATTTTATTAAACTGACTTATATCTGTTAGCCATAGGATTCGGGTTTCAAAAGGCAAATGATTTTCAACTATCATAGTACGTAACTTGATTTTAAAACTTCTGCAACGATAAATGTTTTTAAGTGTAATAACAACCTAGTATGAGACATGTTTTATTAAATGAACCTGAAATTTGGAAAATGGATTAAACGAATCAGCTTTTCAGAGGATCCCAAACAAGGTTTTAAACAAATGAGCTTTTCTATTTAATCTGCGATTTTCAAAACCCACCCCAATGTGACATCACGGATTCGGTCATAACGTCTAGGCCGGGTTTGAGGTGTTACAGTTAGTGGTATTAGAGCCAGGTTGCAAAACTCAGCTATAGATTGGGGTTTCTCCTAAAAACATAAATTTTAAAAAGAATTATTTCAAATGGGGAAAATATTTTAAGGTTATTATTTCTGAATGTATGGTCTACCGAGTCTCCAGCGCCGATCCTATAAGTTCTCTAAAACTACTGCTTGTTGTAACTGAAATATTGAGATTATCATAGATAATAAACTGTACTAAAGCCTTCATTAGGGTAACCTAAAACTGTAGTAAGACTACGATCTGCGAAAACAGACAACTCTGAATTATTGATGCTATTTTTCATAAAATATCCGTTAATAAACACTGGAACTGTAAAACTAATGCATAAATCTATTAATACAGATAATACACAAATCGATAATGAGCACTAAGGGTACTCGTGGAAGGGGTACAAGAGGCCGCGGTGGAGCTCGTGGAGGTGCTCGACTTGCGTCTGCGACATCAGGCCATATGCCTAACGTTGAGGCAAGAGAGTCACCAACTTCATCGATGACAGAGACTGGGTCAAACGATCATGCAACTGGGGAGGACACACTATCCTAAGCTATGTTGTGAATTTTGGAAAGGGTCGCTGGGCCCAATACTGGTACTGTGGGCCGTGGGTTGGTGACGGATCGACTCAGGTCTAATGGGGATAAGATCTTTAGGAGTATCGCTGGAGTTGCCCCTAATATGGCTGAATATTAGATGGAGGCTATGAAGAGGATCATGGATGACCTTGACTGCACCATAGAGCAGAAACTAAAAGGTGCAGTATCGTTATTGAGAGATAAAGCCTATCAGTGGTGGCTTACTGTGAAAGAGGGTACTCAGCCCGATTGATTAATTTGGGAGTTTTTCAAGAATGCCTTCCAAGGGAAATATATGGACGCTAGCTATTTGAATGCCTGCAGAAAGGGAGTTTCTGAATCTGACCTAGGGGGATAAGACTGTAGCTGAATATGAGGCAGAATTTTTGCGATTAAGCCGCTATACGGGAGGCATAGTGGGCACTGAATATGAGCACTGTGTTTATTTCAAGGATGGTCTCAGAGATAATCTGCGGGTTCTAATAGCTCCAAAAAGGAAGCGTGATTTTGCAGTGCTAGTAGAAAAAGCAAAGATCACTGGGGATGTAAAACGTGCTGAGCGTCAGAATCGTGAGAAGGATAAAGAGAGAAACAAAAGGGTTTGGGAGCCCTCAGGTTCAGCTATGGTGCCTAAGAAAAAGGATAGTGTTGAAGGGCTAGCTAGAGTTGGGGCCCTTGTTGCTAGTTTTGGGTTGCAGCCTTGTATTGTTTGTGGAAAACGCCATCAGAGCGAGTGCTGGGTACAAAAGGGGGCATGTTTCAGGTGCGGATCTATAGAGCACCGAATTAAGGATTGTCTATAGAGGCTCGATCTGATGCAAGCTACTGGTAAGGGTATTGTTCAGCCACAGAGAGGTTTTTAGCGGCCACCGAGAGGTCATGGTCAGGCCAAAGGTGGAAATGGTATGGGCTGTGGTCGTGCAGCACCGGCTAGAAGTGCTGGTCATACTAAGGCGAGACAGTCGATACTGGTTTATGCTGTACGTCACGGAGAGGACGGAGATGCCTTCGATGTTATTACGGGGATGTTCTTTATTCATCAGGTACCTTACACTGCATTAATTGATGTTGGTTCTACGCACTCTTATATAGCATGCACTGTGTCTGAGTCATTGGGTGTGATGTGTGAAAACACTACGAGCGAGGTTACAGTGTTAAGTCCATTAAGGCAGTCAGTGGGAGTAAATAAACTGTTTAAGGAGGTACCTTTGGAGGCTCAAGGAAAGATCTTTTTAGCTGACTTGATGGAACTTATTTTGGAGAATTTGACTTGATACTGGGTACGGATTGGCTAGTTAAGCATAAGGCAGATTTGGATTGTGCAACTAAGCAGGTGGTCCTAAAAAATGTAGAAGGTGACAAGGTGGTCGTGATTGGGGAGCGATGGAATTATCTCTCAAATGTGAACTCTGCGCGTAGAGTTGAGAAGTTGGTTCGTAAGGGTTGCGAGGCATATTTAGCTTATGTCAGTGCTTCTGGATCTGAATTTGCATCTGTTAGAGATATCAGAATAGTTAAAGAGTTTCCAGATATCTTTCTCAATAAGCTATCGGGGTTACCTCCTAATCGCAAAGTTGAGTTTGGGATAGAGTTATTGCTTGTATAGCTCTGGTGTCTATTACCCCATATAGAATGGCACCAAAGGAGCTTGCGGAGCTTAAAGCTCAAATCTAAGAGTTACTGGATCGAGGGTTCATTTACCCTAGTGTATCTCTATGGGGGGCAAATGTTTTATTTGTGAAGAAGAAGGATGGAACCATGTGGATGTGCATCGACTATCAGCAACTGAACAAATTAACTATCAAGAATAAGTACCCACTATCGAGGATTGACAATCTATTTGATCAATTTCGAGGAGCTTTGGTATCCTCTAAGGTTGATCTTAGATTGGGGTACCATCAACTAAGGGTTAAGGAGATCGATGTATATAAGACAACATTTAGGACTCACTATGGTCATTACGAGTTCTTAGTGATGCCGTTTGGACTAACAAATGCACTGGCGGCTTTTATGGATTTGATGAACTGAGTGTTCTAGCCTTATCTGGATCGGTTCGTAGTGGTGTTTATAGACGACATTCTGGTGTATTCGAGGACAGAGGAGGAACATGGTGCACATCTCAGGGTTGTTCTACGGATTTTGAGAGAGAAGCAGTTGTATGCTAAATTCAGCAAGTGTGAATTCTGGCTATGTGAGGTAGTTCTTCTGGGTCATGTAGTATATGTTGAGGGGATTAGGGTGGATCCTTGGAAAATTGAAGTGGTTTTGGATTGGAAGCAACCTAAGTCAGTATCTGAGATTCAAAGTTTTCTGGGATTGGCAGGGTATTATAGACGGTTTGTTGAGGGGTTTTCGTTGATTGCTGCACCTCTGACTAAGTTGTTGTGTAAAGGAGTATCGTTTAACTAGACTGATAAGTAGCAGGAAAGTTTTGAGAAACTTAAGAAAGTTCCGACTGAGGCTTCTGTCTTGATACAGCCAAAATTTGGGAAGGAATTCACGGTTTACAGCGACGCATCACATGTTGGTTTGGGATGCGTATTGATGCAAGAGGGTAAGGTAGTGGCGTATGTATCTCATCAGCTTAAGACGCATGAAGCAAACTACCCGACATATGACTTGGAGTTGGCTGCGGTAGTATTTGCACTGAAGATTTGGGGGCATTACCTATACGGTGAGAGTGTATCATTTACACGGATCACAAGAGCTTCAAGTATCTCCTCACTCAGAAGGAGCTGAACCTCAGGTAGCATAGGTGGATTGAGCTGCTTAAGGATTATGACTATTCGATTGAATACCATCCTAGAAAGGCTAATGTGGTACTGAGACATTGAGTCGTAGAGATGTTACTGATTTGAGGGCGATGTTTGCTTGCCTTAGTTTATTCGACGATGGTAGTTTATTGGACGAACTTCAAGTTAAACCGAGGTGGATTGAATAGATTAAAGGTAAACAGTAGGAGGATGAGTCACTGGGTTCTCGTTTCTGACAGATTGAGAATGGGGAAACTTCAGATTTTGGGCTGAATAGCGAAGGGGTACTTTGCTTCTATGGGAGAGTCTGTGTACCGAAGGATACGGATTTGAGACAATCTATTCTGCAAGAGGCGCATAGTAGTCCATATGCTATGCATCCTGGTGGGAATAAGATGTACCGAGACCTTCGGGAGTTGTATTGGTGGCCAGGACTAAAGCGGGAACTTATTGATTTTGTGGGTAAGTGCCTGACTTGCCAGCAGGTTAAGGCGGAGCATCAATTGCCTTCAGGGTTGCTTCAGCCAGTCAAGATTCAACTTTGGAAGTGGAGAGGGTAACTATGGACTTTGTTAGTGGATTGCCCCTAACGCCTTCTAAGAAAGATTCGGTATGGGTCATCATGAACCGATTGACCAAGTCTGCTCATTTTATACCTGTTCGTACTGATTATTCATTGCAGAAGTTTGCTAAGCTGTATGTGTCTAAAATTGTGAGATTGCACGGGATACCAGTTTCCATCATATCTGATAGAGATCCTCGCTTTATGTCTCGGTTTTGAAAGAAGTTACATGAGGCACTAGGTACAAGGTTGGACTTTAGTACTGCGTTCCATCCTCAGTTAAACGGTCAGTCAGAGAGGGTGATTCAGGTATTGGAGGACATGTTAAGAAGTGTGATTGATTTCTAAGGCAGTTGGGAGGACTACTTACCGTTGGCAGAGTTTGTGTACAACAATAGCTACCAGTCTAGCATACAGATGGCACCTTACGAGGCATTATATGGTCGTATGTGTCGTACTCCTTCTTGTTCAACAGAGTTGGGTGAGTGGCGTGTTTTAAGCCCTGAGTTGATTTCTGATACTGAGGATAAGGGCAGGTTGATTCGAGATCGGCTAAAGGCAGCTTCAGACAGACAGAAGTCTTATACGGATTTGAAGCGTAAGGAGATTGAGTATTTAGTGGGGGACTTGGTTTTTCTTAAGGTCTCACCTTGGAAGAAGGTATTGAGGTTTGGTAGGAAGGGCAAGCTGAGCTCTAGATTCATTGGGCCTTATTGCATAATGAAGCGTGTGAGACCAGTTGCCTATCAGCTTGAGTTACCTCCAGAGTTGGACCGGATTCATAATGTGTTCCACATCTCTATGTTGAGATGTTACCGTTCTGATCCTGCGCATAGCGTTTCGACTGAGGAGGTTGAGGTTAGGCAAGATCTGACCTTTGAGGAAGAGCCAGTTCAGATCTTAGATCGTGATATGAAGGTTCTGAGGAGAAAGTCAGCTCCACTGGTTAAGGTGTTATGACGTAATCATAGTTCTGAGGAAGCCATGTGGGAACCTGAGGAGGTGATGCGTCAATAATACCTTCATCTATTTTGAATAGGTAAATTTTGAGCCCAAAATTTTCTTTTAGGGGGTAGAGTTGTAACGCCCTAAATATTTAGTTATTTGATTGCGTGTTTTGGTACTTGTTGGCTTACTTGCTGTGGTGGTTAAGGGTCTTGAGTAGTGTGAGAAGACTTGGGTTCAAACCTAGGCCTTAGCAAAATTTTGGCTTATTATGGAATAAACCCTTGTTTACTGCTATTAGACTCTTAAATTAGTGGGAGTGTTGTGGGACATGAAAAGCTTGCTAGTCAGATGGCAAGAGGCGTGTGGGGAAAATCTTGGGGTCCTGAGTTTGAGCTACTCTTTGCGCAAAAGGAAAAATATTTTGTTGCTCTCGCGTGGAAGGTGATTGAGGTTGACCAAAACTCTAATAGTGGAATGGTTGTGTGGGAGTTAATAGTCGAATTTGAGGAGAGACTTTTGGGATTTGATGAGGGAGTTATTGGTTTGAATTTGGAAGAGGGAAATTAGGAGAGAATCAAGGAAGTGGGAAGGTGAGGTAGTAATGGTGCCAAATGTGGACTCTCCTAACATTCGGTCATAGGATGGTTGGGGAGCTTGGTGTCGAATTCTCTTTTAGGATTTTTTTGTGCTCTCAATTGCATTAGTCCTTTCTTTTTTGCCTTTCTTTTCTTGTTTCGTATTTCTTAGTTTTGTGGTGTGACCTGTGATCAACTACGTTTTTGACTGCTTAGGCGGCTCTTCAAGTGTACCTCTCTTCTTTGTTCCATAACTTGGCCGAACCTTCCCTTTTTCTTATCTCTTAGTAGGCTTGCAACATCTTTTGGTTTCAATTGAGTTTTGGCTTTTCTTTTTCTTCTCCTCTGCATTCACAGACCCCTCTCAACTCTCTCTTCCTTTTCTTTGGGTTTGGCTGAATATCACTTCTCCTCTCCCTCTCAACCCATTTGATTTTCATTGTTAGCCGATTGTACTTTACTTTTTGGAAGCCGAATCTCTCTACACTTGGGTAAGGAACTGACCCCTTTTTCTCTCTTTGTGGACATAAGCTACCTTTCTAATACTATGACCCCTTTTTCTCTCTTTGTGGACATAAGCTACCTTTCTAATACTATCTTCTGTCCACCATTCTGACAGGGGTGTAACCGTTCTTCGTGGGACTCAATCCCAGAGTGTGTTTTTACAAGCCGAATACTTCTAGGTAGTGGTAAGTCGTTGATCTTTTGGTCCTAATCTTTTCATTCACGGTTTTAGCTAACAAGGTGGTAATGCTTTATAGATTTTTTTCAAGTGTGGAAGGCAGCTTCGATCAGTGATTTAGGAGATAAATCTTTTTCAATTCAAGGTAGGCAACCATTATCATTGTTGATATTTCGGTGCTATGTATGGTTGGTAATTTTATTGATTAAAGGACTAATGCGGGGCTATGATTGCAACTGGCGTGTGGAGAGTTGCTCACTTATCACAAAAAGGTGTGTAATCACACTGTCTTTAGCAATAGATCGACAAAAGGCGAAAATGTTCGACTGTTGATACTACACGGGCGTACGCACACACGTGTGGTGAGTCAAATGCTCGAAATGTGGGCATTCGATCGAAGAGGCCACCATGAACGAATTCGTGGGCTTAGGCCAATCTTAGGCCACGATGGGCCAAAATGGGCCGTGTGGGCTCCACGGGCTAGTGGACCTCACATGGGCAAACTGCACGGATGTGTGGAGATTGTTGGGCCGGTTGTGTAGTTTGCATGGCCAAGGCCAATATTCGGGCTTACTGCGCCACATAAGCGTGTGGGCCCATATGGTCCGTATTATGGGCCTGGGCCCATTTTTCCTGTTCAACTGTTAAGGTTCCAGGGGTCACACAAGATGACTGTGAACCTACTGTTGGGTCGGTAAGTATACCTAGACCCTAAATTATGAATTGGCTGTTATACCTCTATGAGGTAAATGACTAATATACCCTTATGTGATGTATGACTGTTTGCGCATGCCATTCTTATCGTATGATCATTTATATTATGATACATTGCATGGGGTGGGATATAGGATATTGGAGGAAGTGTACTAAAAGGCTGTAAGCCTACTATTTGTAGCTTTGCTGCAATAACTGTAGTGCTGATACCGATACTTTATCCTGGAGTGTAGGGATGGGTGGGTCGATTTATTCCCCACATGGAGTGTAGGGCTGGACGGAGTGGAGTGTAGAGGATGGTTGGGTAGGATCCCTTTATGAATTTACGATCATCAGATCTTGAATCGAGCTAAGGCCCACATCATTTACTACTATCAGAATGGGCTATGGCCCACACTGATATTGCTACTGATAAGGGCTTAAGCATAGACTATTCAGCACTGTATATTTGACTGTTTAGTAAATAGGGATTACACACTGAGTTTCAAAACTCACATTTTCTGCTTAACTGTGTAGGTAACCCTTAGGCAGGTCGGTGTTGAGAGGGACTCGGAGACGGCCACACCACGGTTTATAATTTCATTTTGATTTTAGTAAGAGTAGCTTTATTTGTGGTATTTTATGTAATAAGGTCGTTTTAAGTTTTTATTTTTATTTGAGGATTTTATTAAACTGACTTATATCTGTTAGCCGTAAGATTTGGGTTTCAAAAGGAAAATGATTTTCAACTATCATACTACGTAATTTGATTTAAAAGCTTCTGTAACGATAAATGTTTTAAAGCGTAATAACAACCTAGTATGAGACATGTTTTATTAAACGAACTTGAAATTTGGAAAATGGATTAAACAAATCAACTTTTCAAAGTATCCCAAACAAGGTTTTAAACAACTGAGCTTTTCTATTTAATCTGGGATTTTCAAAACCCACTCCAATGTGACATCACGGATTCGGCCATAATGTCTAGGCCGGGTTTGGGGTGTTACAACTCCACTTCTCTAACTGGTGGTAAACCAGGTAATTCCTCCGGAAGTACATTAGGAAATTCACAAACAACCGGCACTGACTGAATCTTTGACTCAGATACTTTAGTATCCAAAACATATGCAAGATAAGTATCATACCCTTTTCTGACATATTTCTGTGCTGATATAGCTGAGATCACAGTAGATAACCCATCCAGTTTATCAGATTCAACGTGAAGTAACTTACCATTCTGACACTTTAACGCAACGTATTTCTGTATACAATTCACCACTGCATCATGCTGGGTTAGCCAATCCATTCCCAAAATTACATCAAATTCATCAAACGGCAGCAATCAGCCGAAAAGTAATTACCCTTTACCATCAACGGGAAGTTTTTACAAATTTTATCCACCATATCATACTGGCCTAGGGGGTTTGAAACTTTAACCACAAATTCAATGAATTCACCAAGTAAATTTTTAACAGACACTAATTTCATGCATATGTATGAATGTGTTGAACCAGGATCAATAAAAGCAGTAATATCAGTATCAAGTAGAGAAAATGTACCAGAAATGACGTCTGGTGTAGAGGCATCCTCTCTTGCACATATAGCATATGTCCTGGCTAGTACTTTTGCCTTAGATTTAACTGTTGAGTCTTTTGTAGTACCTCAGCTACCACTAACAATGCCAGGGTGATGGGGTGGTCTGGCTCTCAAGGCGGGATTACTCGGCTTCGAAGTTTGATCAGTATCTTTTTCAATTTTTTCTGGACAATCCTTGAGAAAATGATCAAGAGAACCACATCGATAACAGACTCCACTTTTCAAATGACACTCCCCAAAATGAAATTTGTTACAATATTTACATTTTGGTTTGGGATTGCTAACACTTCCCACACTTGTTATTGATGGAGACGAATATCTCGGATTAGAGCGTTGAAAGCTCCACTCTTTTCTGGAATATCCCATAGAAGCAGTAAAATGATCATGATACTTCTTTGATTTCTTTGAAGTAGATGATTGTGATTTGCTCATAAATCTTTTACCAGATACCCGAGCTTTTCTCTCTCCTTGCTTCTTTTCTTTACTTAATTCCTCGACTTTGTGTGCTCAATCAGTCAGTACCACAAATTCCTTTAATTCAAGAATTCCTATCAACAACTTGATATATTAATTTAAGCCCTCTTCAAAATGATTACACATATCAGCCTCGGTTGGAACCCATTCTCTAGCATACTTAACCGAACAAATTCTCGCTCATATTCAGATACAGTCATGTTTCCCTGTTTGAGCTCTAAAAATTATTTTTTTTTCTAATCAAGAAATCTCTGACTAATGTACTTCTTTTTAAATTCTATCTAGAAGAATTCCCAAGTAACATTTTCCCTCGGTACAACAGAAGTTATAGTATTCCACCATTGATAGGCCGTGTCTTTTAGTAAAGATACTGTGCATTTCAAGCATTCGGCTGGTGTACATGATAATTCATCTAAAACCCTAATGGTATTTTCAAACCAAAACTCAGCTCTCTCCGGATCATCATTGGTAGTAGTCCTAAATTCTTTTGCTCCATATTTTCAAATTTTATCCATTGGAGGCTTACCGATTCTAATAGGTTCAACACCCTGTGGCATCTCAGGAACTGGTTGAGGAGCAGGAGGGGGAGGTTGTTGTACAGCAGGATTTGTTCTCAAGTATTTAGTAAACCACTCATTCATCATTTGAAAGAAGGTTTCTTTTGCCTCCTCACCTCGGGCCTTTAGATACTCTTAGCTTGAGCAGTGCTCTTAGCTTCCTTGGATTCAACTCTAGCTTGGTTGGATGACATTACTATATAAAAAACACATTTAAAAATGGTCAGGAGATATCACACTATCAAAAATTATATAATGGCAGGTATAGCTAAACTCATACTTGCTACGTTAGTCTGAGAATTGACTAAACCGTAACTCTGATACCAATAAATGTAACACCCCTAACCCGTACCCGTCACCAGAACAAGGTTACGGAGCATTACTAGAGTTTACAGAACAATTTCAGATAATTCATATAATTTATTGTTCATATCAGAAACTAATCATATCATCCCTTGAATGGACCCTCAAGGCCCAATTTAAGCATTAAAAAATAAGTCGGGACTAAATCGATATCTCAAAATGTTTTTTACAAAATTTCAAAAATTTTCTTATGTACAAGGGTCACACGCTCGTGTGAGTAGGCCATGTGGTTCACATGGCCTCATGACATGCCCATGTCTCAGGTCGTGTGGGCATTCGATGTGAGGCATATGGCTATGTCTCAGCCTGTGTCCTTACCCATGTAACTCTCTGACTTGTGCCACATGGCCTGCCACACGCTCGTGTGCTAGGCCATGTAGTCAATTTAATTTTTCACAAATTAGGTGCAGGTTTCACACGGCCAGGACACATGCTCGTGTCCTAGGCCATGTATCACACACGGCTAAGACACACGCCCGTGTCTCTACCTGTGTGCCAAATTCTGAGCATTCTGTTTCTCAATTTTAAGATGCAAGGTACACACGACCAATCCACATGCCTATGTGCCAGGCCGTGTGTCACACATGGTCAAGACATACGCCCGTGATCTACCTTTGTGGACAAAATAAAGCCATTTCCTAGCTTTATTTCTCACCTAAATTTGCCAACAACCTATACCAATACTTGCAGACATATACCATCCAATTCAAACATTATAACCAAGCCAATTCTAACATCTAACATGATATATCATCATATGCAATCATGTTTACAATCTTACCTTTTATAGACATATATGTTTAACATAATCAATCAAACCATTCTAAATAGATATGTAATTAGCATGATATAACCTTATAAATATACCAAATCAATCCATTACTAGTCATTCCAATGGCTAGATTACAAACAACTAGTTACATACCAACATTGGCAAAGTTAGCCTATACATGCCATTATACCAAAATGAGTTTACTATTTATACCAAGACGAGCTAGTAGATACTGTGATGATGCTCCGACCGGTCTCTAACCTTTGCGAGCTTCCGAGAACTATAAAACAGAGAAAAGAAAACCTAGTAAGCATTTAATGCTTAGTAAGTTCGTATAACAAGAATTAAACTTACCAATCATATTCATTTAAAATAAGCATATAATAACATGCTTCCCGAAAATTTAGCAAATTTTCCTAATCACATACACTCAAATAAGCAAGTTAGTCACATAATTCACATGTATATCAAATAAGCATGGATGAGCTCATCATGCTATAAACTTTCAGAAACATTCGAGACATAATTCTTTTAATCTCATAATTTCTCATGTCAGGAGTTTTATCTGTTGAATTTTTGAAATATCGATGGATTCTCAGGTAGTACACACAAGGTGTACAAACCTGTAAACCGTCAACTCATAATCAGGGGTACCCATTAGGGCACTTAATCAGGGAGCACACTCTCGAGCCAGATATCAAGATACTCAGATAAACCATGTAATGGGACACTTATCCGAGCTAAATAGGTAACTCATAAGAGTTTTAATCATGGAGCTCATAGATCTTATCAGGTAACTTCAAAGAGTTATTATCAGGAAGCACAGAATAAGGTAACAAGGAGTTCAAGCGAGCCATGTCAAGAAGCTCATAAGAGCCTATATTAGGACACTCACGTAGTGCTACATTTGTGTCCGCTATATATGCTGGATCACAACTGTTCGAATCATGTAACATGGTGCTCACAAAGAACTTTGGTAGTGTGCAACACATGTAGAATCACTACCGACCAGGATGCTCGCAGGAACTATATAACAGGATGCTCAAGAGGGCTATAACAGGATTGCTCATCTGAGCTATATTCTGTTTGCAACATAAGGATGACTATATTCAATATGGGAAATTACATATATCCATCGAAATTCATCATTCAAACGGAACTTAACTCCATTAAAATTCATCATTCAAACAAAACTTAATATTTTCTGGACAAGATCAGCCATATGATTATTTCATATATTTATAACATTTATAAAATTCATATAATCACATACCACATTCAATTCAAACATAAAATAAACACAATTTAGTTACACAAACTTACCTTGATATTCGTTTGTATAAGAAAATCTATTAATCTGACACTTTTTGTTTTCCTCGATCCAATTGCATATTTGGTCTTTCCAGATCTATATAAATGAATTTAATCATCAATTTAATACAATTCATATTTAATTGGATTCAATTTATACTCTAGGAAAAATTACCATTTGCCCTTATACTTTTTATAAATTCCAATTTCATCCCTAGGCTCGGAAAATGAAATTCATAAAATTTAGTCCTTATTCCAAGCCTAATCGAAATTTTCATATAACATTTACAACACTTGTATTTCAAAAAATTTAGAAATTTTTCATGGGTTTTACCACTTTTCAATTTAGTCCCTAAATCATGATTTCATCAAAATTCTCTTTGTAAAAGTTGTTTATCGATCAAGAACATCTTATTTTCTACCATAAATTTCAAAATTTCAGCATATTCATCCATGGAAAATTTTTTATACTTTGATATCTTTACAATTTAATCTCCAAAATAGATAAATTAAGCTATTTCGATCTCAAAAATATAAAAAATACTAAAAACGAGGCAAGAATACTTACCCAATTAAGCCAAGAAAGCTTACTTTCTCTTTCCTAGGGTTTCCATGTATATTTTGGGGAAGAAGATGATATAAAATGATATTATTTCTTTCTAATTCATTTATCATCTTTTAATTATTTTAGTTTCCAATTTAGTCATTGCCTTTTTTTTAATTTTCCATGGATGAATCACCAAAAATATCTAATAACTTTTCATTAATGGTCTAGTTACCATATAAGGACCTCTTATTTTGAATTCCATAGCTAATTGATCCTTTTAGCTACTAAAACTCAACTTTTGCATTTTATGCAATTTGGTCCTTTCCATAATTGAACACATAATCGGTAAAATTTTCTTATTAGAATTTTCATATAACATTCCTATCATAATACGGACCATGCAATAATATTAAAATAAATTTTCTTTTTGGCTCGGATTTGTGTTCCCGAAACCACTGTTTCAATTTCACTAAAAATGGGCTGTTACAGATGTAGTCTTGCAAGTTGGGAATGGAGCAAGAGTTGCTGCATTAGCTGTAAGAAAACATATTTTATCATTGCCTAGTGGACTTGATTTAATTTTGGAGGATTTTTATTTTGTGCCCAGTTTAACTAGAAACATTATTTCAATTTCTTGTTTTGTCAAAACTGGTTTTGAGAGAATTATTAAGAATAATTGTTGCTCATTTTATCTCAGTAATGTTTTCTATAGTTTGACACAATTAGTAAATGACCTCAATATTTTAAATCAAGATAGACCCATTTATAAAATAAATACTAAAAGATTAAAAATAAATAACTCTAATCAAACTTATCTTTGGCATTGTTGTTTGGGCCATATAAGTGAGAAGTGCATATCAAAGTTCCATAAAGATGAGATTTTGGATTCTTTTGTTTTCGAACAATTGAATATATGAGAGTCTTGCTTGTTGGGTAAAATGATTAAAACTCTTTTTAATAGTAAAAGTGAGCAAGCTAGTGATATATTAGGCTTAATACATAGTGATGTATGTGGACCAATAAACACACAAGCTAGATGACGTTTTCATTACTTCATTATTTTCACTGATGACTTTAGTAGATATGGGTATATTTATCTCATGCGCCATAAATTTGAGGCCCTTGAAAAGTTCAAGGAATTTAAAAATAAAGTACAAAACCAACGAGGTAAAAGTATTAAGGCAATTCGATTAGATTGAGGAGGAGAATACTTAAGCTTAGAGTTTGATGAGTTTTTGAAGGAATGTGGGATTGTCTCACAACTTACACCTTCCGATACTCGACAATGGAATGGAGTTTCTGAATGGAGAAATTGAACACTATTAGACATGGTTTGGTTAATGATGAGTCATGTTGATCTTCCTACTTCCTTTTGGGGACATGCGTTTGAAACAATTGCTTTCACACTAAGTTGTGTTCCATCTAAATCGGCTCAAAAGACACCATATGAGATATGGACTGGGAAGTGTCCTAGTATGTCTTTCATGAAGATTTGGGGTTGTGACACTTATGTTAAACGTTAGACGTCTACTCAGCTCGAACCCAAATCTCAAAAGTGCATCTTTGTAGGATATCCTAAGAAAACTAAAGGATATTATTTCTTCAATCTTACTAAGAACAAAGTGTTTTTTGCTCTGATAAGAGTCTTCCGTGAAAGAGAGTTTGTCTCTAGAAAAGGAAGTGGTAAAAGGATAGAAATCAGAGAAATTCTAGAACAACAATAGATTATTGAACCAGAGATTGAAAAACATGTTCCACAAGTTGTTGCGGAACAATCAACTATTTTGGAAACATAACTACTGCAGAGATCTTTAAGAGAACGCTATGTGCCTAAGAGATATGGATTTCTCTTTACAACACATAGTGATATTCTACTTATGGATCAAGATGAGCCTAGGACTTACCAAGAAGCGGTGGCAAGCCTAGATTATGGGAAATGGCTTAAAAACATTAGGTTTGAGATGGATTCCATGTTAGAAAACCAAGTATGGATCTTGGTTGACCCACTTGAAAGGGTTAAACCCATAGGGTGCAAGTGGGTTTTCAAAAAGAAAACTGACATAGATAGTAATGTACAAACATAGAAAGGGAGATTGGCCGTTAAAAGTTTTTGCCAAGTTCATGATATTGACTATGATGAAACTTTTTCTCCTCTTGCTATGTTTAAATCCATCTAGATCTTACTTGCAATAGTTTCATTTCATGATTATGAAATCTGGCAGATGGACGTCAAAACAACTTTCCTTAATAGGAAACCAGAAGAGGATGTGTACATGATACAACCTGAAGGTTTTGTCAATCAAGATGCTGGTAAGATATGCAAGCTACAAAGATCCATTTATAGATTAAAGAAAGCTTCTCAAAGTTTGAATCTTCGTTTTAATGATGCGATCAAATAGTTTGGTTTTATCAAAAATGAAGATGAGCCTTGTGTTTACAAGAAAATAATGAGAGTACTATTGTATTCTTGGTACTGTATATAGGTGACATACTTATCATAGGAAACGACATACCTACCCTACAGTCTGTTAAGACTTGGTCAGGAAGTTATTTTTCTATGAAGGTCTTGGGCGAGGCTACATACATATTAGGAGTTAAAATCTATAGAGATAGATCAAAAGGACTCCTAGGTCTAATCCAAAGTACATAAAGAGATAAAATGCTAAAAAGTTTCAGTATGGAAGAATCTAAGAGAGGATTTCTACCTATGAGACATGGTATTTCACTCTCAAAGGAAATGTGTCCTTCAACTTCACAAAAAAGAGAATGTATGAGTAAGATTCCATTTGCTTCGGCTATTGGATCTATCATGTATGCCATGCTATGTACCCGTTTAGATGTATCATATGCTTTAGGCATGTTGAGTCGGTACCAAGTAGATCTTGGTGAAAGTCATTAGGTCGTGGTTACAAATATCCTTAAGTACTTGAGAAGGACTAAGGATACATTCTTTATATATAAAGGTGAGGAAGAGTTGAGTGTAAAAGCTTACACTAATGCTAGTTTCCAAACCAACAAGGATGATTCACGTTTGCAATCAGGTTTTGTGTTTTGCATTAATGGTGGCGCTATGAGCTGGAAAAATTCATTGCAAGATACAATAGTTGATTCTACAAATAAGGCCAATTATATTGCAGCTAGTGAGGCTACAAAAGAGGTTGTTTGGATCAAGAAGTTCATATCTGAACTAGGGGTTGTGCCTAGCATATCAAAGAGGATAAAAGGATGATAACCTTTTAGTGTGTTAAGGTTACTAACTTAATAATCTAAAAAGGTTTAGCAACTGTTTTTTAATTCTCTCTGAAAGGTTTAAGAGAAAGTGGCTATTCATATTTGACGGGGTGGGCTATGTAGAAGTAGAGATAATTTCATTCTGGCTTGGAATCGACATCTAATCAGAAACACCCTTTCAATGATTTCAGTAAAGAAGGTATATTTTCAACCAAATTTTAACCTGATTCATTCCTTGTACATAGATCATTGGCTGTGGATCGCTGGAATAATTTTTCCGTTATGCCACGGGGTGTACTGGTGGCCCCAACATCCACCACAGATACATAGTATCTGATGTATATATTTGACATAAAGCCAACACCAGTAAAAATTACCTGCCATAAAAGACCCTAATGACATGTCATTTGTATCCTAGTTATTCACTGAGTTCACACGGGCCTTGTATCATGTATTCAATCTTTTCCTTTCTTTTAAACATTTTCGTACACATATCAAATAACCATATACTTATCCATTTTATGTCACATATCAAATAACCATATACTTGTAACTTAAACCAATTAATATTTCATAACAATTCCAAATCATATAACTATTCGTATTAGCCACATATATCGTACTTTACACTGCAGTTCTTTCAATGCCAACAATTATTGTATTACAACAATTAAACTACCAAGTGATTAAATAATACAATAATAAAAAATCATTAACAAATTAAGTCTCATACGAAACTTACCTAATCAAAATCGACAACGAATACGACACCAATGTCTTTTAATCAATTTTTTTTTTTGCGTTTATATTCCGATTGATTCAAGTCCCAATCTATAATATGAATTAATTTAATTAATCAATTTCAAACATCTCAAAACAACCTATTGCAATCATAATTAATTCAATTTCATTTATCAAATGTGCCCTAAATTTTTACATTTTATTCAATTTAGTCCCTAAAACTGAAACTAATATAATTTTCATATTTGGGCTCCAATTTTTAAACCCATTTCAAATTCATAGTTATACAACCCTTTATTATCAATAATTACAAATTTCATGCCAATTTCAAAATATTTACACGTTAGTCCCTATATTCAAAACTAATAATTTTCACTTTACAAAATAGCCTGATCTCATATCCAAGCTTCAAATACAACCATTTAACATCAAAACTTCAAGCATTCATCAATGAGAAAATTTTAAAACTTTAACAGTTTTCAAAATGGAGATATGAGTTAGCTGGATCTAGTTTCAACTATCTCAAATACATAAAATTTACTAAAAACGAGTCTCAAAAGTGCTTACATGTAAGGAAGAAAAAGTAGCCAAAATTTTCAAACTCTCATGAATGGAGTTTCAGTATTGAAAGAAAAGAAAATGAAAATGGATGATGATGTTTTTGTTTCATTTTATCTTATTTTATAATTAATTATTTAATTAAAATATTAACAATAATAACCAAAATGAAAAATTAGGCTCCACTAACCGTCCACCATCTTTGAAAAGGGTTTATTCTCCACTTAGATCCTTGCACAATAATTAATTAAGTCATTCAACTAATTAAAATCAATACCAATTAAATTTTACAGTTTTTATTATTTAGTCATTTTTCCTTATTTAGCTATCCAAACACTCAAATTTTTGGACCAAACTACAATTCACCTATATAATAGTTCCATAAATATTCAATAAGATTATTTTTAATCTTGATTTATGAAAACGAGGTCTTGATACCTCATTTTCCAAAACCACTTGATTTTCGGTATGGATCACTTATATCTTGACCAACTAACCAATTAATAAAATCTATTAAATAAGGATTCATTATTATACTATATCTAACTCATAAATATTAATTAAAAATATCTATGAACTCTCTTATTAGAATTGTTGTCCCAAAACCACTGTTTTTGACACCACTGGAAAATGGGTTGTTCCACATATAGGATATGCGAAAATGTTGATAATTTGCACTGGAGTGCCACTATTAATTGCACAAACATGCGATTGCCACTTTGCACCGAAGTTCCACTAACTCTTATACCGTAGTACTACTTTCACTTGTACCGTAATGCCACTATCACTTGCGTGCATAGAAATTTTTCTAATGACATGCCATTTATACCCTACTATCTTTCATTTTTCCTACATGAGCATTTAAATTATGAAATTTACTACATTTACTCAACAATTAAAACAAATCAAACTTTACCCTTTTTACAATTTAGTCCTTATATAAATATAATTGATAAACATCAAATTTTTACTTAACATTTATTTTTTCCACATTTAAGATTTCACTTAAATGCTTCATAATAATGTCTATTGCACCTATCTAAATAGTACACTCATTGTAATTTAGTCTGTAACACCCCTTACTTGACTCGATCGCCAAGTCAAGATATTGGGACATCACATTCATTGTCAAAATAACTACAATCACTCCGAATCGATTGAAAATCTTCAATAATTTTATTGGACTCATAATACATTTAAAATATGATTTATACACTTATTAGAGCTTAACACGAGCTTACTAATTCTCTCTAGGTGGTCAAAGGTCGTTTAGGTACCAAAATGTAAAGATCCAAACCATCGAAAGCTTGTCACGACTACATGGCCTCCCACATCACAACATAACATTTTGACTTATCTCGTCGCGACCTCGAGAGCTCCACACTGCAATTTAAAAAAAAAATATAATCCCAAAAATGCAAAAAAAAATATAATTAAATATTTTTTTAACTGGCATCTCCACTCAATTTTGTTGTTGTTTCCCACCCTAACCAACATAAACCCATGACGGCTACTGGTTAGGCTAATAAAAAGAAGGAAAAAGATTTAAACATCGAAGGGAAAGGGTGTGTTAATAATGAGACTAGATTAAGGATTTGGATAATAATTTTCTCTGTTTTGATTGGTCAAGGTTGGTTTAGTAATACTTGGCTAAATTGTTGGGTCTCAGTCTTAGAGTAATTAATCTTTATGTTTTTCCTATCACTTGCACTGTTAGTACTTCTACAGTCCCTTTCCCAAATTTTCTTCAATTATTTTCCCTTTGATGGATGGAATTTTTTTCAGTTTGCATATGGGGGTTTTGAAATTTTTGTTCCTTTTATTATCAGAGTGGAAGAAGAGCATTTCGAAGGAAGCAATGGTTTTGTCGGGGTTTTTGTGGTGTTCGTGTCAGAAATGAAGATTCATATATTCATTTGGGTAATTTCATTATTGTCGTTAGAGTTATTAAGAATGTAATGACCAGATTTTATCCAGTATTAATGTAATAGTCCATTTTCCAGTGGTGTTAGAAGTAATAGTTGTGGGAAAATAATTCTGATGTGCCAGTCCGTAAATATTAATTATTTAATATTTACAAGGTCATTAGCATTGTATTAAATTTTGGTTAAGAACTTTTAACATTTAGGTAGTTAATTAAAGAAAAAGGAGTAAATAGTAAAAGATTGTAAAAGTGATCATTATAGAATTTTATAACATTAGGGAGTCCAATGAAGCAGTTGGACCAAGATATTATGCATTTAGTGGATGATGATGTTGTCATCCATGTTAACTAGATTAATTAAGCTTTATGATGGGTTAATTAGTGTTTAATCTAAAAGATGTTAATAATTTCAAAAATACCAAGCTATATAAGTTAAAAAGAATTAATGAAATAAGAAAATTAGGTCATCTTGTTCACACTTTTCTCTCCATTGCTGTTTGCACCATGGTTGAAGCTTAGAAATTTTAATTCAATTGCATGTAAATGTTACTTGGCCCATTTTTCACGAATTTTATGTTTTTGTGATCGTTGCTTTGATATCTAGCTAGCATAAGGATTAATTCGTGAAGTTATGAAACTTGAGAAAATGGTAATGATGTTCTTGATGTTTTCTTGGTGTTCATGTTTTGATTTGAAGCTAAATGGTAGATTTGAACTATTGTATAAAGTAAATTTGAAGGATTTTGATATTAGGGATTAAATGGTTAAAATTTGTAATTTAGAAGGATTTTATTATGAAATTTTAGAAATTATGGGTTGTTTGTATATAGTTAAAAAGCTTGTTAATAATAATATTGGAAGAAATTATAAAAAAAACTTATTTTGATCATTAAGGATCAAATTGAACAAAGTGTAAAAGTTTGGGGCAAATGTGTACAATTTTGAATAAGAAAGTAAATGTATAAAATTGTATACAATATGAAATTGCAACTAATAGTTGAAATAAATTATATTATAGATCAACAACAAGTAGATAATTGAGGAAAAGAGAGTTGCGAAAGCCCTTGAACTTTTGCTATTCTGTAGTTTAGTTCTGGTAAGTTCGTACGGTTTAATTTTTGTATAATTTAGATATTTTATTATTTATGAATTGATATTGTTAATGTCTTGAAAGTGTTGAATTGTGTTAAGTGGATTGATTTGAGAAAGTGATTATATTAAGTGTTGTTATTCGATAAATAATTAAGTTGGTGAACGTAAGATAAGATATGATTGGCATGCTAATAGGTTATATCGCACGTTGTACGAGATTGATTGTTGTTGAAATGATGATTCTGATGTATTCTCATTCATTGAATATACTGAAGTTCATTATTTTTTGCGAATTATCGTGCTATATTATAGTGATTTAGGTGTGTTTCCAGGGGCGGATGTAAAACCTTTATGCTTGGCACTCAGTGCCGAGGTGTGTTTCGAAGGGATGTTAGTCTACGGGCTTGGCACTTGGTGCCTAGGTGCGTTCTCGGATGGTTAGCTCATTTAAGCAATTTGGAGTGTTTTGGATGGTTAACCGTGTGATCAAATCTATTATAACGTTCATCGGGCATGATTTCAATGATATAAGGTACTTAATTAGATTGTAACATTTGCATTTAAGCATAATGCTCACCTGTGATTTGGTTGTGATGGACAAGATTTTTAATTTATTACAATATTCTGTAATAGATATGTTTATTCGGTAAGTTTATTGGTTTAACCGTTGAACTTACGAAGCTCAATTAAGTTTACTTGTATCTTTTCTCTTATTTCTTTGTAGATACATTTTTGACGAAACGAGCGATTGGATTGGCTCAAAGAATCACACTATTTGAAAATCTTTTAGTAGTTTTTGAATGTTTACCTTAGGTTATATGGCATGTAATAGGTGAATTGAAATTATGTTGGTTATTTGTGAAGTTTATTAAACTTGAATGATGCTTGTCATTAGATAGAATTTGGGTACATGTGAATATGTTTTTGGTTTGGTATATATATATATGTTTGGAACTTGTTTGGTATATTTGGCATAAGTCTTATAAAAGTGTGTGAATATGGAAATTTGAATTATGGATTGAAAGGCATGGTGTTTTGTTATGTAATGTTAATGGTGTTTGAGTACTTTGCATGCAAATATTTTGATTTGAAATGTGATATTGATGTGATTATTGAATTGTGGTGTCAATGAGGGCACATTGGTTAGGCACTTAATTTTTTGACATGTTTTGAGCTTGTTTAATTGTGTTTTGAGTAGGTTTAAATTATAGAATTTAGGTTGCTTGATGTCTAAGCAATCATGTTTTGGTAAACTTGATTTTGAAGGTACATCTTGGTGCACACTGTAACATCTTGAATTGGGGTCTAGTCGAAATAATAGTTTTGAGGCCACAAATTTAAAGTAGAAATAATTATTTTATGATTATTAGGAGGTCTATGATATGATTGCATGCTTGTGTGAATATTTCATGAAGAAATTTCATTGATAAAGTGTCTAATTTGAAGTTAGGGACTAAATTGAATAAGTTGCAAAATATGTGTTCTAGAAGCTTCAAGCATGAAATTGCATTGGAGTATAAATTAGAAGGTCTTAAATAGAAATTTGACAAATTTCTATAATTTTGGACAAAAATGGGCATGGATATGAGAAATTGGAAAGAAAGGCCTTAAGGGCATTTTTGTCTTTTGGTAAATAAAAGAATAAAAAGGGTAAAATCAAGTCAAAATTGTGTCCATCTTCCTCCTTGTGTGCCAAAATTTGCAAGGGTTCTATAGCTAGGGTTTTCAACTTTTCAAGCTTGATTATAAGTGCTCCCTAGCCCCGTTTTTTATGTTCTTTGCATTTTTGAAGTCCTTAAAGCATGATCTATCCATTTCTAGCCATATTTTGAGCTAGGGTTCATGTATGAAATTTGAACCATGTGTGACATGTTTGTATTTTGATGTTTAATGGAAAAATATAAAAGTTTGAGGTGTGTTTAACATCTTTTACTAAGTGATTTTTTATAGAAATGCATGAAAAAGGACTTGTTTGTAAAATGTGCAAAAATGAATAGTAAAAAGGTAAAATAAAGGAAAATGTAGGCTGATATGAGCATGGTATAGGTTCGACTGGGCTTGGGTAACAAAGAAAACGAACATATTTCATTTTACGAGCCTAGGGACTAATTTGTAAATATGTGGAAGTTTAGGGGCAAATCTATAATTTTGCCTAAATATAGTTTTTGGACTGATTTGAATAATGTGATTATTAAATGAGCTGAATTTGCTATTATAGATCAAGAAAAACGAAGTCTGGACCTAGACCGAGGAAAGAATAAGATTTTGGACTAAATCGAATTAATTGTCCATATTTTGTACCGGGGTAAGTTCATGTGTAAATAATGCAACGTTATATCATGTTTAAATGTTTTATTTATGTATGAACCTCTATGTCTAATTATTATGACGAGTGCACGAACGACTTTATTGTCTATGAGCATAATATTGTAAACGAGTTCGACGATTATACGTTATCGAGAAAATCCTGTTTGAACCTTAGGAATAATGTAGGATACAATATGACATGTCACTAGGAACTATGTGATTATGAGATCATAAGATTATGTGTATATGTGATTATGTAAATCTGGGTGCTAGTCTTGTACGTTCTACCGGTGGTTAAGTAGCCCGGCATGTGTTGCTGGTACCTGTCAGCTTGTGTGAGCAACCCGAGTAGTTACGTCTTGACTGTCAACTTGTGTGAGCAGGCCCGTGATTAGCTCAAGAGCGATCAATGTGTGATTGTGATATGAGGTAGCATGTGGCTATGTTTGAAGCACTATGTTCAAGTCTTCCGTGTATCCAATAGTATTCTAAGTGTTCAACGGGTAAACTTGTGAGTTAATCGACGAGTAAGTCAATGATGAGGAAATATGACAATATGATTCGAGTTGGTACAGGTATGTACGAAAAACTCATATGTATGAGCTCGGTATGTGATGAATTTTTGGTAAGATTGAAAATGTGTAAGTTATGTTTACAAATTTGAGTTATGCCTATGAATTTATGATAACACATAAGTAAACTATGTTATGTCATTGGTATTTATATATATATATATGATTATGTTGCTATTTATTTGCATGTGAACTTACTAAGCTTTATGCTTAGTCCCCTCTCTTTTCTCATTTTCTTATCGTATCATCAAGCTAGCTCAGGGATCGAAGGACGTCGGAGGCTCGATCATACTATCAACTGGACATTTGGGTATAGTTAGTCTCAACATTTTGAGTATGGCATGTATAGGGACTTGGTCTTTTTGTTATATGTCATATTAGTCTAGTCAAATGTGTGGGCTTATGGAAATATTTGATTCATTTTGTATATGGCCATGTGATATGGTTCATATTGATTATTTGGGTTGTAGTCTTGATCAATTATGCATGCATGCAATGTATTGTGCTTGATGTGATTGCTTGTGGATGAGATGTGTGGTGAATGGCACATGTGCTAAATGAATGAATCATGGCTAATAAGTATGACCAAAACTATGGCATAATTGAGTAAATTGAAAGTAGGTTTAGCATGATGAATGAGTATGAAATCGGTGTGGAATGCCATATGAAAGCATGATGTTTTGGATAGGTGACATGTTGACATATCAAAGGCATGGATTAATCATGTTTATGAGTGTTAAGAGTGACTAAATATACTATGTTGCATGCCATAAAAGATGAATGACTGAATGAGCATTCCAGGATGACAAATGGCTGGGAAAATAGCCTCAAAGTTGTCCACATGGGTAGACACACGAGCGTATGTCTAAGCCGTGTGTGACACACGGTTTGCCCCATGGGCATGTGATCTGATCGTGTGTCCCTTGCACCCTAATTAATGCAAAACAGAATGCCTAGCAGTAAACACAAGGGCAGAGACACAGGCATGTGTCTCTGCCGTGTGAAGGGCACGACCTTAGGACATGGGCGTGTGCCCAGGCCATGTAAAGTCTGCACTTGATTTTAGAATTTAATTCGCCACATGGCCTAAGCACACGAGCGTGTGATTTGGTCATGTGACCTTATTTTGGTTGATGACGTCATAGTTAGAGAGTTACACGGGCTAAGGACACGGGTGT
The DNA here is from genome assembly GCA_025698465.1 of Gossypium longicalyx. NCBI lineage: Eukaryota > Viridiplantae > Streptophyta > Magnoliopsida > Malvales > Malvaceae > Gossypium > Gossypium longicalyx. The sequence goes on from CM047002.1 coordinate 83,468,804, forward strand.
GTCCCAAGCCACATGGGCGTGTGTGACCACACGACCTACCTACACGGGCATGTGACTTTCTACAATAAGAAAATTTTCTAAGGTTTCTCAAAGTTTTCTAAAGTTCTCGGTTTAGTCTCGAGTCATTTTCGACGTATGTTTTGGGCCTCGTAGGCCATTATAAGGGACAATTTGCATGAAATTGAAAAGTTTTAAATTTGACTGAAATTTTATGGCACGATTTTGCGTGAATGTTTATGTTTTAGTCTTGTAACGCCTCGAACCCTGTACCAGCATCGGATACGGGCAATAGGTGTTACATACACGGCTTGGGACACGAACACAGCCTCTCTACACAGCCGTGTGCACTATTGTCTTAAGTGAAAGTTTCACACAGTTTGTGACATGGCTTGCGACACGGCCATGTGTCTCAAGTCAGTATGTAACACGGTCTGGCACATAGCCTACTACACGGTTGTGTGGCTCTATTCTGAATATTCACATGGGCGAGAGCACGGGCTAGGACACAATTGTGTGTCCATATTTCGAGTACTCACATAGTCTGGACGATGTCACATGGCCTGGCCACACGACTGTGTGACCTCTATTTTCCAAATTTTTTTTCTATTTTGTTTCAAAATGACCCCTGATTGCTTTCAAATTATTTTTAGGACCTTGTAAGCTAGATTTAAGGCCCCTAAATGTATTTCTACCTTGATTTATATGAGTTATTGAATGTTATAGATAAATTGTATAAATGTTTCTATTTGATTTTTAAATGTTCTAAATTGTACTATAATACTCTGTAACCCTAATTCGACGACAGGGACAGGTTAGGGGTGTTGCAATTAATGTTGGAAGTAGATGGGAAAATGTTTTTGATGCGAATCCTTGGCGCATTTAGCTCAAGTGTAACACCCTTAACCCGATCCATCATCGGAACAGGGTTTCAGAGTATTACCGAAACATTCAGAGCACTTTACAAATAATTTACTTAGATTGCTATTCATTTATCGAGATAATTCAAAACATCCCTTAATTGGACCCTTGAGGTCTAATACGAACATTAGAATCAAGACGGGACTTAATCAGAAACTCATAAAATTTTTCGCGACATTTCAAAAATTTTCCAAGGTTGTAGGGCTCACACGCCTGTGTGGTCTAGGGACACACCCTTGTGGTCGGGCCATGTACTACACACACCCATGTCCTTAAGCTATGTAACTCTCTGACTTATAAGACATGAAGAAACTGAAGTCACACAGCCAATTCACACGCCCGTGTGCTAGGCCATGTGGAGAATTTTATTTTCGAAATTTAGGTGTAGTTTTCACACGGCCGTGTAACAAGACTTGGGGAAGATGGTAGGAAAATAGATGATTTTTTTCTTTTTAATTAATTATCATCTATTAATTTTATTGTTTTCCTATTTAGTCCTTACCCTTTTCTAATTTTTCCATGGATGAGTCATTAAAATATCTACTAACTACTCTTCAATGGTCTAATTACCATATAAGGATCTTAAGTATTGAATTCCATAGCTAATTTGATACCTATAGCTACTAGAACCCAACTTTTGCATTTTATGCAATTTAGTCCTTTCCCTAATCAAACATAAAACCAGTAAAATTTTTCGTATCAAAATTTTCATGTGACCTTCCTATCATGATACCAAACATAAAATAAAATAAATAAATTTTTATTTTTGGCTCGAATTTGTGGTCCTGAAACCACTATTCTGATTTCACCGAAAATGGGCTGTTACATCCAGATTGTTCAAGAAATGCTAGTGATGTACTTACTCCAATTCAGAGATCTATTCCTACACTTAGAGGTTAAGGTACTCCCCGTTGTGGTTCAACTGCGAGGGGTAGTCAAAGGAAAGAAATTGACTCGTCGGCAAATCAAATTGAAGTCAAAGCTCCTGCTCGAGCCTATGTGCTTCGAAGCAGAGATGAAAGAGATGCTATCGATATTTTAGTAGATATATTCCTTTTATGTCATGCACATGCACATTTTCATGATTTAATAGATCTTGGTTTTACACATTCATATGTTAACCCTAGCTTTGTGAATTCGAGTAAATTGAAATCTGAGTTGTCAAGCATAGCGATAGTTGTTGCAAGTCGCTTAGGTCAACCTGTGCTCATTAACCAGGTATGTAAGAATTGTCTTTTAGAGATTCAAAATAAGTCATTTTTGGTTGATCAATTGATTGTCATTTGGCGACTTTGATGTAATTCTAGGAATGCACTGGTTAACCGAGCATAATCTGATCTTGGATTGCTGTAAGAAGAAGTTCTCAATTAAGAGTCATGAAGGCGAGATTATTCAAGTTAAAGGTATGAAATCGAGTGATTCCACTCGCACTGTTTCATTAGTTCAAGCTAATAAGTTTTTGAATCAAGGTTGTGAGGCATATTTGACCTATGTAATTAACTCGAATTGGAATAAATAAAAGTTAGATAAGATTGAATAGTATGCAAGTTTCCAAATGTATTTCCAAAAAAGTTGCTAGGATTAATTCCTAATTGTGAGGCCAAGTTTATAATTGAAGTATATCTTGGTACTGCTCTAGTGTCTATCGTTCCCTATGATATGGCACTGACAAAGCTCAAAGAACTGAAAGTTTAATTCTAAGATCTTCTAGATTAAGGATTTATATGTCCTAGTATATTACCTTGGGGAGCTCTAATGTTATTTGTCAAAAAATAAAGACGAATCATTATGGCTTTGTATTGATTATTAGTAATTGAATAAATTGATGATCAAGAAAAAATGTTTGTTGTCACGTATTAGCTATTTGTTTGACTAGTTGAAAGGTGGATCAGTGTTCTTCAAGGTTGATTTGAGATCCAGATATTATTAGTTGAAAGTAAAAGATAGTGACCTGTCAAAAATAATGTTTCATATGCGATATGGTCACTATGAATTCCTACTTATGCCATTTGGGCTGACGAATGCTCCTGTAGCATTCGTGGATCTCATGAACCATATTTTTTAGTCATATTTGGATAAGTTTTTTGTGGTCTTTATCAACAACATCTTAATATACTACAAATCCAATGAGGAGCATGTTAACCATCTGAAAATCGTGTTATAAGTGTTGCGAGAAAACCAACTATTTGTGAAGCTTAGTAAATGTGAATTCTTCTTATTGGAGGTAGTATTTTTGGGTCATGTTATATCAGTCAAGGTAGTTTAAGTAGAGTCCCAAGAAAATTGAAGCTATCTTGAATGGAAATCACTAAAAAATGTAACAGACATTCAAAGCTTCCTGGATTTTGCTTATTATTATAGAAGATCTGTGAATGGATTCTCCATAATAGCATTGCCTATGACAAAGCTTCTGCAAAAGAATGTAACGTTTGTTTGGAATGATCAGTGTCAGGAAAGTTTCAAGAGATTAAAAATGATGTTGACAGAAACACTAATTTTAAATCTGCCTGAATTAGGAAAGGAATATGTAATATTTAGTGATGCTTCTTTGAGCGGATTGAGTTTTGATTAATGCAAGATAGCAAGGTGATCCCTTATGCATTCCGTTAACTAAAGTTGCATGATTGCAATTATCCGATGGATGATTTAGAATTCGTTGCTGTGTTGTTTGCTCTAAAAATCTAAAGGCATTATCTGTATGGTGAAAAGTGCTACATCTATACAGACCATAAAAGTCTCAAGTGCCTCCTTACCTAAAAGGAGTTGAATTTGAGAGAACATCACTAGATTGAATTGTTAAAAGATTATGATTACGTAACTGACCATCATCCCAGGAAAGCTAATGTGATAGCTAACGCCTTAAGCCAAAAGTTATTAGTCAAATTGAGATCGATGTTTTCTGATTTGAGTATTTGTGATGATGGTAGCTTGTTTGTTGAACTGAAAGTAAAATCAGCTCTAATTGATTAGATTAGAGAGGCACAACTCGCGAATGCTAAGTTAGTAGAGAAAAGAAAGCTTGTTCAACAAGGCAATAGTGAAAATTTTAGCATTGATAGGGATAATTGTTTTTAATTTCATGATCAAATTTGTGTACTTGACAATTGTAAACTGAAAAATATATAGGATTTTTCCTATATAGTTCATCACCTTTTTACTTAAATTTGTTGTTAAAACCAAGTACTTGTTTAATAAGTTAATGAAATATATGAAAATATGAAATTGGGACATAGAAATTATTAAAATGTGACTTTCTGCTTTATTATATAGTTTTCATGCAGAAAATGGCTTCTTTTATATTAATTTGAGCATATTATATTTTCAAGCTATAAAGTGGGCCATGTATGATTAAATTAAATAATAAAATATAAAGTTATATTTAATAATTTATTTTAATATATTTCATTAATAAATTGGGTTTTAATTAATTAAGTAAATTTATTAATTAAAGTGGTTAAATTATATTCTTTGGTCCTCTAAATTATCTACTGTTGTTGGACAGGTCTGAGAGCTTTATGTTGATTACAAAACCATCAAAATGGAGGACCAAGTCAACCCAAAATTCGGCTGCATGTGAATGTTCATAAATCAAATTTTGGCTTAATTACACAAGGTCCTTGAAGAGTTGAAGAAATCAAAGATTTACCCAGAGATTTGCAATTGACCGAGTCCTGATCCTGATGATGTTGTGGCATTTAAATCAAGTAAAAATCAGCCACACTTCCACAAATCATGGCCGACCACCCTTGGATGAAGTTCCAAAAGATGGACACTCCTATTTTTAGCAAACTAGCTCCCTTGCCTCACCTATAAATAAGACCCCATTTCTCACTTATCAATCATCCTTCACTCATTCATCATTCTCTCCTCTCTCAACTCTATTAGCTTTCTTTCTCCCTCATGCCTATCATCATCCTTGCATAAGGATTTTTAGCAAATTAGCTTCTTAAAGAGCCCTTGGTTTGCCACCTTGGAGAGCCATCAGCAAAGGAGCGAAGCAAAGGAACGAAGGAGCCTCGTCAGTCAGAGTCTTGGGTGACAACCACTTTGAATTGGGTTTAATCTTTCTTTTCTTTAATTTAATTTAAAGATGTTTGCAATGTGTTCATTGTTCTTGTTTACAAAAATGATAGCTTAATTTTATTTAAGTTAGGATGATTGCTTTGATTAAATAATAATTATTTGATTCATGCTTATAATGTTTGTGCCTTAATCGATCATGTTTTCAATTAAAATCAAGTCTGTATTTCGTTCATATGTGATTGGAATGCACCTGAATTAGCTGAGAGATTCTCACCAGACGACGGCTAATGGACACATAATTGAAATGTGCATGCTCAATTTAGATTCTAACCTGATTAAATTGCAGGTTACATAACAACCCTAACCAGGCTCTGTTATCTGCATAGTTTTTAGATTTGTGTGATTAAACTGTTTCAAACCTAACACATCCTTGTTACCTCGCACGAATACTAAGAAACCCTTAGTAAATAAGGATCAGTAAAATGCATATTTACTAAGTAAAGGATTCTAAAAGGACCTAATGTGGTTTCCAAACTCATGAAAGATCGAGTTGCCATGGAATGTTTTTCCGAATATTGATAAGTATGTTGATAATAATTTGAGTTTAATTAAAGTAATTGTTCTAGCTTATTTATGTTATAATTGTTGCTTATTGTGTTAATTCTGCTAAAATCTATTCCATTCATACAATTGAATGTTAGGATAAATCACATTAGGGATCACTGCATCTAGATTAATTTTGCATAATTTTAATCAATACTTCCAAATCAAATTGCGTTTCTATTTACCAAATTGTTAATAATATTTTTATAATTGAGTGACTTAGCATGAATACAATTCCTGTGGAGACGATAACTCGATACTTACTTATTACTTGATAACGACTGTGTACACTTGCACAAACCCGAGCGTTACAACAATGTTGAGTTGAAGCAATTGATTCTTTATGAAACTCACAATGGTCCATTTGCTACGCATCCTGGTTGTGACAGCCCGAATTAGGGCCTAAACGGAATAGTGGTTTCAAAACCACAATTCTGAAGTAAAAAAATTTATTCTGATTAGCTTTTATAATTTATCGAGTGATTAGATGCATGTGTTAGAATATCGATAGAAAATTTCATGAATTGCATGTCTAATTTGCCTATTAGGACTTAATTGCAAAAGTTGATAAATAAGAGTTTTGGGGCAAAAGTGTAAATATACAAAAGTTTAGGGATAAAATTGTAATTTTTCCAAAGTTAGAGTTAAGGACTATTTTGATAAATGTGAGTATTAAATCAGCTAAATGTGTTATTTTAGATCAAGAAAGACGTGGAATCAACCTTGATCGGGGAAAGAAAAAGATTGTGGACTAAATTGCAAAATTTCTTTATTTTGCACCGAGGTAAGTTTATATGTAAATAATGTATTGTTTTATTATGTTATAATATTTATTTTGTGACATGTGAAATAAGTTTTAGTATTGTTCAATTAATGGACACAAACGGTGATTTGTGGTTGATGAATTGAGATTAATGAGGAAATCTCGGTTGAACCTTCGGAATGGAAAAATGTGGTGCTAAGTGGATATACCACGGTTATACGTGTAATGTATTGCTAAGTGGATATACCATGATTACACATATTGATACATGTCACGTGGTGCTAAGTGGATATGCCACGGTTACATATATTGATTCATTAACGTGGTGCTAAGTGGATATACCACGGTTAAACATGTAACGTGGTGCTAAGTGGATATGTCATGGTTATAAATGTTAATTTGAAAAGTGGCGCTAAGTGCGTATGCCACAATTACATGTTAGCCTAATAGTGTGGTGTTGTGTGCATATACCACTAAGTTGGGCATTAATTACAGAAGGTGCTCACCGGATATTGTTACTTTCCGAAGTGATCACCGGGAGAAACAAGTTTGCTAAATGAAATTTAACGTGAAAAAAAATATGTGGGATAATACCGGAATATGAATATATGAGTTTTGAATTATGAGTTAGATATGTGATTAAATTTTTGATAAGATGAATATGAATAAGTATTATCTTGAAAGTTGATAATAAGAAATTTTAGTGAAGGAATGAAATTTGGGATAAACAGTCTAAAACAGCAGCAGGGGAGTGACTTTGAAAAATCACCAAAAATGGTAGAAATTGAACTAGAAGTGTAATGAGATATGGAATTAAAGATTATTGAATATATTTTCATATAAAAGAAACAGAGCAAACAAATGAATTCTGTATTTTGAGATATTTGTATTTTTGTAAGACTGGTTCAGACTGATTTTGTGATCCCCTATTCTGAATTGTAAAAATCATTAAAAATTGTAAAAAAATAGTTAAGGAACATAATTTATACAGTTGAATTCCTTGTTGAATTTATTTTCAGAAGAAAGAAACTAGAACCTCATTTGAATTTTTTAGCAAAAGATAATTAAATTTTGATGAAGAGTGGTCAGAGCTGCTGAACCGCGAAATAGGGGAGACTTCAATGAATAAACTGTATTAATTGGCCCAACAAAAAATTATGAATTTTTATGGTAAGAATACATACTAGTCTAGTTTCTGGGAAAATTTATGGATATTAATTTAGAGTTCCGTAGCTCCAGATAAAAATAATTTAGTGACTGGAAATCGAACGGACAGCTTGTACTGAACTAAAATAAATGATAAATGCATATGAGAAAAAAAAAATTGTGTAATTATGGATACATATTTTGGGATGTATAAATTTCATTATTAGTTTGTTATCTTTATTATTTACATATTATTTAGCTTTTAGCTTACTTTGCTTTCTCTTCCTTTCTTGTTTTATTTTATAGTGAAATCAAGCTTGCTCGTGATTCGGGGGAAAGTTGCCGGAAGCTCACCAACGCTATCCATCCTTCCTTTTGGTATTTTGTAAACACATTTTGGACATATGGCATGCATAGAAGGCTTGAGTATTTTGTTATAAATTTTAGTAATATTACTTTAAAAATTGAATTCTAACGTTTGATATTTCACTCGCATTTTGTTATCGGTATGATCTAATGTTAGTTACATTATAAGTTTATGATATATGTGAATTTAATTTTTTTTTAAAAGATGAGTGATCAATTGACAGATTTAAATTTAGATATTCATTTTATGTCTTAATTTGCTATAATTATACGTACGTTGTTCTAGTAATACTCATATTCTGTTTTAGTATTGAACATGGGTATGGGGTGTTTCAATTTAGTGGTATCAGAGCTATGGTTTAGTCGGTTCTCGGACTAGTATAGTGAATGGGAAAGTCTATCTATACATGTCATAAATATATTGTGATAGTGTGGTGACTTCCAATATTACTAAACTGTGTTTTTTTTTTCAGTAATGAATCCTGATCAAGCAGCAGCTGATGATGCTGCAAGTAATGCTCCGGCTTCCGCGCAAGGGACCGCACCTGTAGAAAGTAGACATGAGACATCGGGACAAGAAGACGAAGCTAGGAATGCTTTCCTTCAAATGATGAATGACTGGTATACTAATTTTATTAGAGCAAATCCTAATGTTCAACCTCCTCCTCCCCCACCTATACCACAACCTGTCCCCGCAGCTCTGCAAAGTATTGATATTGTATGATTGACAAAACTTTCGGTAGATAAGCTTCGTAAATAAGGGGCTGAAGAATTTAGAGCAAACATTGATGATGATCTAGAAAAAGCAGAGTTCTGGCTTGAAAATATTATGCGTATATTTGATGAATTATCTTGCACACCTGAGGAGTGTTTAAAATGTGCAGTGTCATTACTGAAAGATTCAGTTTATCAGTGGTGGAAGACTCTGATATCCGTAGTTTCAAAGGAAAAAGTAACCTGAGATTTCTTCTTGGAAGAATTTCAGAAGAAATATATTAGTCAGCGATTTATCGATCAAAAACGGAGGGAATTTCTTGAATTGAAATAAGGAAAGATGACGGTGGCAGAATATGAACTCGATTTTGTAAGGCTTAGTAAATATGCACAAGAATGTGTTTCTACTGAAGCAATGATGTGGAGAAGGTTTGAAGACGGACTTAATGAAGACATCAAGGTATTAGTGGGAATTCTAGAATTAAAAGAAATGGTGGTACTGGTTGACAGAGCTTGTAAAGCTACGAAATTGAATAAAGAAAAGAGAAAAGCTGATATCGAGGCCCGGGATCAAAGGAAAAGATCGATGAACAAGTCATTTTAGTGCCAATCAAAAAGACTCAAAGAAGCAAATCCTCGAAAGACAATTTCAATAGGGTATTCTTATCGAGACAAGGAAAAATCAAATTCGAGTTCTAGAGCTCGAACTACTTCAATGTCAAGTGTGGGAAATGTAAGATCAGATAGACCTGAGTGTCAACATTGTGGTCAACGACATCCCGGAGAATGTTTGGGAAAGATTCGAGCTTGTATCAGATGTGGCTCCAAAGAACATTTTATCAAAGATTGTCCAGAGAAAATAGAAGAGGAGAAAGTTCAAAATGTCAGGCAGAGTAATGTTGTTAGCAGAGGTAGATCTTCGCGGAATGTTGGACGTGAGACTAGTAGCAAAGGCATGATAAAAGACTCAGTTGCAAGGTCAAAAACAAGAACACCTGCCAGAACGTATGCTATACGAGCTCGCGAGGAGGCATCATCCCCTGATGTGATCACTGGTACTTTCTTACTTTATGATACTGATGTTATTGTATTAATTGACCCCGGGTCCACTCATTCTTATATTTGTGAAAATTTAGTACATAGTAAGAAATTGCCTATGAAATTAACTAAATTTGTAGTTAAAGTATCAAATCCTCTAGGTAGACATGTGCTCGTAGATAAGGTTTGTAGGAATTGTCCTTCGACGATTCAAGGCTACTTTTTTTCGGCTAACCTGATGTTATTGCCATTTGATGAGTTTGATGTTATTTTGGGTATAGATTGGCTAACTCAGCATAATGTACTAGTAAACTATAGACAGAAATATATTTTGTTAAAATGTTAGAATGGCGAGTTGTTCAAGGTTAAATCGATCGCATGTATGGTTATCTGATGTGATCTCAATGATGGCAGCACAGAGATATGTTAAAAAGGGATATGATGCTTACTTGGCTTATATACTCGACACTAAAGTATCAGAGTTAAAGATTCATGTCGTGGCGGTAGTATGTGAATTTTTTGATGTATTTCCGGAGGAATTACCAAGGCTACCACCAGAAAGGGAAGTGGAATTTTTTATAGATTTAATTCTAAGAACTACTTCGATTTCCATAGCTCTGTACCGAATGGCTCCTACAGAATTAAAGGAGTTAAAGACATAATTACAGGAACTTGTAGATAGAGGTTTTGTTTGACCAAGTCATTCACCTTGGGTGCTCCAGTTCTGTTCGTGAAAAAGAAAGATGGGTCTTTGAGATTGTGTATCGACTATCGGCAGCTCAATAAGGTGACTATTAAAAATAAGTACCCGTTGCCTTAAATTGATGATTTATTTGATCAACTGAGAGGTGCCACAGTATTCTCGAAGATTGATCTCCGATCAAGTTACTATTAGTTATGGGTAAAGGAATTAGATGTGCCAAAGACAGCCTTTAGAACCAGGTACGGACATTATGAGTTTCTGATTATGCCGTTTGGGCTAACTAATGCACCTGCAGTATTTATGGATTTGATGCACTAGATATTTAAACCATACTTAGACAGATTTGTGGTGGTATTCATTGACGATATTTTGATTTATTCTCGGGATGAAAAGGAGCATGCAGAACATTTGAGAATAGTGTTACAAATTCTGCGTGAAAAGCAAATTTATGCTAAATTCAGTAAATGTGAATTCTGCGTGAAAGACTCCTAGAAGTGGGTTTTCTTGGACATATTGTATCTGCCGAAGGCATCAGGGTAGATCCGAGTAAAATCTCAGCTATTACAAATTGGAGTCCACCGAAGAATGTATCTGAAGTTAGAAGTTTCTTGGGTTTAGCCTGGTTATTATCGAAGATTTGTTCAGGGGTTCTCTATGATAGCTTTTTTGATGACCCGTTTACTACAAAAAGATGTTAAGTTCGAGTGGACGGAAGAATGCCAACGGAGTTTCGATCGATTAAAAGAATTGTTGACAAAAGCACCTGTATTGGTATAGCCTGAACCGGGTAAGGAATTTATTATTTATAGCGATGCATCATTAAATGGTTTAGGTTGTGTCTTGATGCAAGAAGGTACAGTAATAGCCTATGCGTCAAGACAACTTAAGCCACATGAAAGAAATTACCCGGTACATGATCTCGAATTAGCTGCTACTGTATTTGCGTTGAAGATATGGCGGCATTACTTGTATGGTGAAAAATGTCATATTTATACTGATCATAAAAGCCTGAAATATTTGTTGACACAAAAATATTTGAATTTAAGACAGTGCAGGTGGCTTGAACTGATAAAGGATTATGATTTGATTATTGGTTACCATCCGGGTAAGGCTAATGTTGTAGCTGATGCTTTGAGCCGAAAATCTTTATTTACTTTGCGAGCTATGAATACCCGGTTATCCTTGTCTGATGATGGTTCAGTTATAGCTGAAATGAGAGCTAGACCAATGTTTATACAACAGATTTTTGAGGCTCAGAAAAATGATGAAAAGTTACAAATTAAACGGGCACAATGTAAGTCGGGTACTGATTCTGAATTTCAAGTAGGGACTGATGGTTGTTTGTTATTCAGAAGCAGGATATGTGCACCTCAGAATTTAGAGCTCATACAAAAGATTCTACATGAGGCCCACAGCGGTACTATGTCTGTACATCCGGGGAGTAATAAAATGTATAATGATCTAAAAAAGATGTACTGGTGGCCAGGTATGAAACATGATATTTCTGAATTTGTATCAAAGTGTTTGATATGTCAGTAGGTTAAAGCTGAACATCAGGTACCTTCGGGGTTACTTCAGTCAATCACTATACCAGAATGGAAATGGTAAAGAATTACTATTGATTTTGTATCTAGGTTACCGTTGTCTCCAAGGAAGAAAGATGCCATTTGGGTGATTGTTGACCGATTAACAAAGTCAGCGCACTTTATTCCTATACGTATGGATTATTCTTTAGATAAACTGACTTAGTTGTATATATCTGAGATTGTCAGGCTACATGGAGTTCCTGTTTCCATTATATCATATAGAGATCCCCAATTTACGTCTCGTTTCTGGGACAAATTGCAAGAAGCCCTGGGTACCCAGTTGTATTTTAGCACTGCATTTCATCCTCAGACTGATGGCCAATCTGAGCATGTAATTCAGATATTGGAAGATATGCTTCGATGTTGTATACTAGATTTTGAAAGTAATTGGGAGAGGTATCTGCCTTTGATTGAATTTGCTTACAATAACAGTTATCAATCCAATATTAAAATGGCTCCATATGAAGCTCTGTATGGTAGAAAATGTAGAACCCTATTATATTGGACAGAGCTTAGTGAAAAGAAGATATATGGGGTTGATTTAATCCGGGGAACAAAAGAAAAAAAGAAGGTGATTCGAGAAAGTTTGAAAGCAGCTTTTGACCGTCAAAAATCATATGCCGATCTTAAACGAAAAGAGATTGAATTTCAGGTTGGTGAGAAGGTATTCCTGAAAGTATCTCCTTGGAAGAAAGTTCTCTGGTTCGGTCGAAAGGGTAAATTGAGTCCAAGATTCATCGGACCATATGAAATCATAGAAAGAATTGGACCAGTTGCTTATCGATTGTCATTACCACCAGAACTTGACAGAATTCATAATGTTTTTCATGTATCTATGCTACGACGATATCGATTAGATCCTTCACATGTTCTTCCTCCTACAGAAGTGAAAATTCAGCCAAATATGAGTTACAGTGAAGGACCAGTTAAGATTTTGGCACAGGAGATCAAAGAACTCAGAAATTAAAAGATAAAGTTAGTAAAAGTATTATGAAAAAAACATGGAGTAAAAGACGCAACATGGGAACCAGAAGAAGTTATGAGAAAACAGTACCCAAACCTTTTCAACGGTAAGATTTTCGGGGACGAAAATCTCTAAAGGGGGAGAGTTGTGACAGCCTGAATTAGGGCTTAAATGGAATGGTGGTTTCGAAACCACAATTCTAAAGTAGAAAAAGTTATTCCGATTAATTTTTATAATTTATCAAGTGATTAGATGCATGTGTTAGAATATCGATAGAAAATTTCATGAATTGCATGTCAAATTTGCCTATTAGGACTTAATTGCAAAAGTTGATAAATATGAGTTTTAGATGTTAAAAGGATTTAATTGAAGAGCATAATTGAAGTAGAGGCCCTTAAATGGTAATTATAACATTAGGTTTTCATGGACAAAAATGGACATACATAGGTGAACCAAAGTTTTTAATGAAGGGTATTTAGTCATTTGGTAATTAAAAGATTAAAAAAAGGGAAAAAGATGGCAAAATATGTCCATCTTCTTCATTAGGATGAAATTTCAAGGGTTCTCCATAGCTAGGGTTTGTTTCAAGCTTCCAAGCTCCATAGTAAGTGATTCCAATCCCCGTTTTTAATGTTCTTTACGTTTTTAGAGTCCCGATAACTTGATTTAGCTTATTTTAGCAATAATTTAACCTAGGGTTTATATTTGGAAAAATACCCATAGGTGAAATGTGTTTATTTTGATGATTTATGGTAGAATATGAAGCTTGAAATTGTGTTAAACAACTTTTGCTAAGCGATTTTACGTGAAAACGAGTAAAACGACATAATCGGTAAAAATACCTAATGTTCATAACTACATGTTAGAGTGAGAACTTGATGTTTCTATAGAAGGGAAAAATGATCAGCATGTCATAAAACATAAGAATTTGGGAAAATTTTTAATTTCTGATCTTTGGGGAAAAAGTGTAAATATGCAAAAGTTTAGGGGCAAAATCGTAATTTTTCCAAAGTTAGAGTTAAGGACTATTTTGATAAATGTGAGTATTAAATCAGCTAAATGTGTTATTTTAGATCAAGAAAGACGTGGAATCGACCTTGTTCGGGGAAAAGAAAAGATTGTGGACTAAATTGCAAAATTTCTTTATTTTGCACCGAGGTAAGTTTATATGTAAATAATGTATTGTTTTATTATGTTCTAATATTTTATTTTGTGACATGTGAAATAATTTTTAGTATTGTTCAATTAATAGACAAAAACGGTGATTTGTGGTTGATGAATTGAGATTAATGAGGAAATCTCGGTTGAACCTTCGGAATGGAAAAATGTGGTGCTAAGTGGATATACCACGGTTATACGTGTAATGTATTGCTAAGTGGATATACCATGATTACACATATTGATACATGTCACGTGGTGCTAAGTGGATATGCCACGGTTACATATATTGATTCATTAACGTGGTGCTAAGTGGATATACCACGGTTAAACATGTAACGTGGTGCTAAGTGGATATGCCACGGTTATACATGTTAATTTGAAAAGTGGCGCTAAGTGCGTATGCCACAATTACATGTTAGCCCAATAGTGTGGTGCTGTGTGCATATACCACTAAGTTGGGCATTAATTACAGAAGGTGGAGCTATGTGCTAAAACCACCGGATATTGTTACTTTCCGAAGGGTTCACCGGAAGAAACAAGTTTGCTAAATGAAATTTAACATAAAAAAAATATGTGGGATAATACCGGAATATGAATATGAGTTTTGAATTATGAGTTAGATATGTGATTGAATTTTTGATAAGTTGAATATGGATAAGTATTATCTTGAAAGTTGATAATAAGAAATTTTAGTGAAAGAATGAAATTTGGGATAAACAGTCTAAAACAGCAGCAGGGGAGTGACTTTGGAAAATCACCAAAAATGGTATAAGTTGAAATAGAAGTGGAATGAGATATGGAATTAAACCTTATTGAATCTATTTTCATATAAAAGAAACAGAGCAAACAAAGGAATTCTATATTTTTAGATATTTTTATTTTTGTAAGACTGGTTTAGACTGATTTCGTGATCCCCTGTTCTGAATTGTAAAAATCATTAAAATTGTACAAAAATAGTTAAGAAACATAATTTATATGGTTCAATTCCTTATTGAATTTATTTTCAGAATAAAGAAACAAGAATCTCATTTTAATTTGGTAGCAAAAGATAATTAAATTTTAATGAAGAGTGGTCAGAGCTGCTGAACCGCAAAACAAGGGAGACTTCAATGAATAAACTGTATTAATTGACCCAACCAAAAATTCTGAAATTTTTATGGTAAGAATACATATGAGTCTAGTTTTTGGGAAAATTTATGGATCTTAATTTAGAGTTCCTTAGCTCCAGATAAAAATAATTTAGTGTCTGGGAATCGAATGGATAGCTTGTACTGAACTAAAATAAATGATAAATGCATATGAGAAAAAAATTGTGTAATTATGGATACATATTTTGGGATCTAGAAATGCCATTATTAGTTTGCTATCTTTATTATTTACATATTACTTACTAAGCTTTTATCTTACTTTGCTTTCTCTTCCTTTCTTGTTTTATTTTATAGCAAAATCAAGTTTGCTCGTGATTCGGGGAAAAGTTGTCGGAAGCTAACCAGCGCTATCCATCCTTCCTTTTGGTATTTTGTAAACACATTTTGGACATATGGAATGTATAGAAGGCTTGAGTATTTTGTTATAAATTTTAGTAATATTACTTTAAAAATTGAATTCTAACGTTAGATATTTCACTCGTATTTTGTTATCGGTATGATCTAATGTTAGTTACATTATAAGTTTATGATATATGTGAATCTAATTTTTTTTAAAAGATGAGTGATCAATTGACGGATTTAAATTTAGATATTCATTTTATGTCTTGATTTGCTATAATTATACGTACGTTGTTCTAGTAATACTCATATTCTGTTTTAGTATTGAACACGGGTATGGGGTGTTTCACTAGTGGTGGAAAAATGTATCGCTATGTACGAGAATTATATTGGTGGTAGGTTATGAAAAGAGAAATTGTTGAATATGTCATAAAGTGTTTGACTTTCCAACAAGTGGAAGACAAACATCAAGTTCCCTTTGGTTTACTTCAACATATTTCAATTCTCGAGTAGAAATATAAACAAGTTGTGATGGATTTCATTGTAGGTGTAACACCCCTAACCCGTATCCATTGTCGGAATATGATTACGAGGTATTACCAACCAATACACATCATTCACATACATAATACATACATTTATGCATTCATAATTAAAATCCATCCAACACATTTACATTGTCCCTTATAAGGCTCTACAAGACCTTAAAATATGCTTAGAAGAGGTTCGGGACTAAACTGATAACATTTGAAAATTTTGGGAAACTTAGAAAATTTTTATGCATTTAATGGTCATACGCCTGTGTGAACAGGCCATGTGCCTCACATGGCCACCAGACATGCCCGTGTCATAGGCCATGTGAAAACAGGGCATACATACTGACTTGCACCACACAGCCAAGGACACACTCATGTGCCAGGCCGTGTGAAATCTAGAGGGGTTACTGACTTGGGTTACACGGCCAACCACACGCCCATGTGCCAGCCCGTGTGCCACACACGGCCAGTAGACACTCCCGTGTGTCTAGGTCATGCCAAACTTGTAGGGTATACAGACTTAATTCGAAAGGCTACCCCAGGGGACACACGGCCGTGTACCAAGGCCATGTGTTACACACGGTCGAGCCACACGCTTGTGTGCTTAGCCGTGTGGAGTGAAAATAGGCTTGGTTAAAGCCACATTTCTCACCCTCCTCAAGCTTACCTAAAACACCACATTTCATGCCATGTTAATACATTGATAGGTAGCCAAACCATGCTATTTTATGCACCAATCTTACAATACCAATTCTATCCATTTCATCAACTCAAATCATACCATTTATAACCATCCTTTAAACTACTAAAATCCATAACTAAAAACATGCCAAAACAAGTAGTCATAACCTTAACTTCTATATGCATTTTCTCACCATCTTATTAACTATTATATGCCACATAACATACCATTTCATCATTAATAAATCAATCCACAACATGCCATGACAATCATACCAAAACACAAGGCAATCAATACAACACATTTCCTTTACCAAACTGATAACTTAAGCCAACTTAAATAGCCAAATACACACCAACAATTACATCATATACAAGCCAAATCTCATGGCTATATCATAACTCAAAACATATCATCATATCACTAGCCTATACATGCCATATACCATATTTACAAAGCACCAAAAGTACCAACAAGTTGATCGATAGTGTGATGACGGTTCCTGATAATCCCCGATGTCTGAGCTACCTTCGATTATCTATAAAAGAGGGAAAGAACACACAAAGTAAGCTTTAAATGCTTGGTAAGCCATATACAAATAAAACCATCTCATGAATAAACTCATTTCCATCAAATAATCAAATTATAAATTAGCACATATAAGCTTAAAAACCTTCCCAAATGTATACATATTCAATTCATAAGTGAATTCATCAAATACTTCCCTTTTCAATACTTGTATGAATCTCATACGTACCTGTGTCGCTTAACTCATTTACACATTCTTTCTCGATTTGACTTTGCCTGTTGAACCTTTCGAAATTGTTAAGGATACTCGAAAATCACATATAGCTCGTACAATGCCATATCCCAGATATGGTCTTACATGTTATCA
The DNA here is from genome assembly GCA_025698465.1 of Gossypium longicalyx. NCBI lineage: Eukaryota > Viridiplantae > Streptophyta > Magnoliopsida > Malvales > Malvaceae > Gossypium > Gossypium longicalyx. The sequence goes on from CM047002.1 coordinate 83,486,389, forward strand.
CATATCGATGCCACTATCCCAGACAGGGTCTTATATGAAATCATATAACGATGCCAGTATCCCAGACATGGTCTTATATCACAATACAATGCCAATGTCCTAGACATTGTCTTACACATAATCACAATATAATGCCAATATCCCAGACATGGTCTTACATGTAATCATATCTCGGTAATCCTAATGTCATGACATTTGTATCCTATACTATCCCTAAGGTTCGTATGGGACTTTCAGACATCGTAACTTCGTCAATTCTTGCTCGTATTTTCTTGTTCAACATCCATAGCAATTCAATGACAAATAAACATATATAAATCAATTTAAAGGTATTTTTTGCATATGAGCTTACCTCGTATATACAATGAACGGATCGGATCGACTACTCGACAACTTTCGATTTTCCCCGATCTAAATCTAATTTCTTTCGTTCTTGATCTATATACATTCAAAACTAACTCATATATTTCTTGACTCTTTCAATTCAGTCCAAAAACACATATTTAAGCAAATTTGTACTTTGGCCTTAAACTTTCACATTTCTTACAATTTAGTCCTTATTTCATAAAAACACAAATTACACAATTTCTTTCTAATTTCATGCTAGCCGAATTCTTCATAGACTCCTAGTAACCCTGTAACACCTCAAAAATCCTGAAACCCAAAAATCCCAAAATCTCAAATTTTTTTCTTTTATGCTTAGCAATTCCGGTTAAGTGTTAATTACGCAATGCTAGGTCTTGGTCAAGGTTTGAGTTTGTATCTAGGGGTAAAAGAAATTATAGTTTAATTATTAAAGGAACCCTGATGGAAAGTGGTTGGGCTTTTAAATAAATGTAGGGGAAAATAGCATCAAAAAGCCTTGTGAAGAACTGGCTAAGTGACGCCACTTAGGGTGTAGGGAGGTGGCGTTAGTGGCTAGCAAGGAGATCCAAGGTTCGAATACTAGCTTAGTATTTTTAGAAGTTTAATTTTGGCCTTCTAGAAGGTTGGAAGTGGCGTGAAAATGGACTCCAAAGGGAGTGTTCAGAAGAGAATTTTGAGGAAAGGATCAAGAGGTTATCAGGGAGAAAAACAAGGAGATGAGAAGGGGGAAGTGATGGAGCCGAATTGGGAACTTGGGCTTGAGGAATTCGGCTATAGGACTATAAATAGGTGCTGAGTGGGAGTTTGTTAGGCTAATGTCGAATTTCCCCTCACCTTATTCCCAGAAACCCTCTTCCCTAAAAGTCGAAAACCCTTTTGTTTTTTCTTTTTTTTCTTTTTGCCGATTCTATTCTTCTCTACACAATTTTCTTTGTTTAAATTTAATCTGTACCAAATAAACCTTATTCACCATACTAAGTTTAAAAGCCAAAAAGCCAAATCTCCCAAGGGTCGAATACTCTTTGACCGAATCTAGTGTAAGTGTTTGCTCTTCCAATCAGTTTTGCTATGAATCTATTACGCTGTTCTTCCCTCACTCTTTCTAATAAACTTTGGTAGGGAATTAGTATCGGATCTTGGATCTTAGCTCTCTGCCGAATTGCTCTTTAGGTGTTTGCGATTTTGGTAAGTATTCCTCTCCCATTGGCTAAGGTGGCCGAATGTTCATAATTAAGGTAAGTGGACTTGTGTTGGATATGAGTCATCTATTATTCTGGTTTTAATAGTTAAGATTGGTGCAGATCTAGGAGTTGATCGTGGTTAATGATTTAAAAAAGGGGCTGACCTCACAAGGTAAGATTAAGGTGAGGTTTCAGTTTTAGTAAGGATATGTATTAAGCATGTGATTAATTAAAGGGTGATATCGTTTGTAGGTTGGTGACTAAGGGAATCGGCAAAAGTCGAAATGCCAAAAAGCCGAAAGCTGGGCTATGGTAGTCTTGCGAGTGCACGAACACTCGTGAGGAGGAAACTGATAGGTTGCCTGAGGCCACGGGCAATTCCATGGACTTGGGTTGTGAATTAGTGTAACATCCCGAAATAGGGCCTAAACGGAACAGTTGTTACAAAACCACAAATTTGAGGAATAAAAATTTATTTTATTATTATTTTATGGTTCACGATATGATTACATGATTGTGCGAAAATTTCGTGATGAAATTCTATGCATAAAGTGCTTAAGTTGAGGTTAGGGATTAAATCGAATAATTTGCAAACTTGCATTCTAGAAGTTTTTAGTATGAAATTGTTTTGGAATATTAATGAGGAGGTCTTAAATAGAAATTTAACCAATTTTAAGTTCATGGACAAAAATTAGGACATGGAAGGAATTTTTGAAAGTTTAGTAAGGAGGGGCATTTTGGTCATTTGTATATTAAATGAAATAAAATGGGAAAAATAACACAAAATGGTCATCTTCCTCATATGGTTGCTGCCGAATTTTGCTCTCCCCATAGCTAGGGTTTCTTCAATTTTCAAGCTCCATAGTAAGTGAGTCCAAGCCCCGTTTTTAATGTTCTTTACGTTTTCGGAGTCCCGATAGCTCGATAAAGCTTATGCTAGCAATAATTTAAGTTAGGGTTCATATTTGGAAAAATACCCATAGGTGAAAAGTGTTTATTTTGATGTTTTATGATAGAATATGAGGTCTTAGATTATGTTAGACAACTTGTGCTACTCGGTTTTAGGTAAAAACGAGTAAAAGGGCTTAATCGGTAAAATACCTAATAGTCATAAGTGCATGTTAGAGTATGAATTTGATGCTGCCATAGAAGGGAAAAATGATCAGCATGTCATAAAAAATAAGAAAATGGGATGAAGTTTAATTCCCGAGCCTAGGGGCAAAAGTGTAAATATGCAAAAGTTTAGGGGTAAAAATGTAATTTTTCTAAAGTTTGAGTAAAGGACTATTTTGATAAATGTGAATATTAAATAAGTTAAATTTGCTATTATAGATCAAGAAGAATGAAATTCAGGAGTAGATCAGGGAAAATAAGAAGTAAAGGACTAAATTGTAAAGTTTAGTCACATTTTGTATCAAGGTAAGTTTACAGTAAATAAATGTAATATTCTTATATTTTACATTATTCTTGTTAATTTCCAGCATTTATATACTTGTTTTTTTGAGAATATTTAAAGTCGAATTAAAGGCGAAGTAGCAGAGAAAAAGCATTAGGAAGCCCCGTTTGAACCTTAGGAATATTAGGATATTGGGGTTGACAGGACAGGATAGAAATGAGCCATGTAAGTCCATATCAGATATATGGCTTTGGAGACAGGAATGAGCCATGTAAGCCCATATTATATATATAAATATGGCATTGGAGATAGGAATAATTCATGTAAGTCCGTGTCGAAGACATGGCATTGGTAGGATATTGTTAGACAGGAACGACCCTAGTATCCTTAGTATTCCGAGTGGTTCAACGGGTCATTGTATATGTTAAATCATAGTGAATTATCAGCAAAAAGGGAAGGTAGATTATATTTATGAATAGTGAAAGGTCAGGTAAGAAAGAAGGTAAGTGAGTAAAGAAGGTAGAAAATGAGAAGTAAATAAAGTTTATGAGGCTAGGTGACTTGATGTATATTTATTCATTATGTTGAATGTTGTAATTTATTTGCTTGTAAGCTTACTAAGCCTAGTTCTTACTCTCTTATTTTCTTTTTCTTATAGTTTTTATCAAGCCACTCGGGGATCGAAGGAAACGTCGGAGACCCGATCACACTATCGAAGAAATTACATTGGTATAGTTAGACGTTTCGTTTTGCGTATGGCATGTATAGGAACTTGGTTTCTTTTGATATGATATGATCAATGAATGATGTGTAAATATTTTCTAGTGATTAGCTAATAGAATGGTTGATGATATACATGTTTAATAGTATGTATGATTAAGTAGTAACTATCACATGAAAATTATGAAAAATGTGAAAGTAACTTAAAAACAGATTCAAGTATCAGAAATAACGTGATTTTGTATTTTATAAGATATCTGAGTTTTAGTAAAATAGGGCCAGAGCGATTTTTGGATCCTCTGTTTCAACTTTAGAAATTCAACATAAATTTTATAAAAATAATTAGGTGGTGTACTTTATATGGTTAGAATAATTATTTAATCTAGTTTTAATAGAAACAAACGGTATTGTCATATGAACTTTTTTATAGGGAGAAAAGTGGTTCGTAGTAAGTAGAGGTTAGTGTAGTCGAATTCTAAAATAGGAGTAACTTTAACTAATAAACTGTAATAATTGGCTCAACCAAAAATTCTAGAAAAATATTAATAATTATATATATGAGTCTATTTTCATGGAAAATTTACGGAATTGGATTTTGAGTTTTGTAACTCGAGATATGAATTTTTAAGCAACCATGAGCAGCAAAATAGTTTATTTCGAAAGTTAATATAAGTAGTTAGAATTGTTTTAAAAGGTAAAATAATGTTAGTAACACCTCAAGCTTAACCCCGATGACGGTTTCGGGCATGGGGGCGTTACATTTATTAGTATCAAAGCAGGTTTAGTCAGTTCTCGGAACAGTTAGTGTGAGTAAAAGTCTAGCTATACATGCCATACCTGTATTTTGATAGTGTGACGATTTTTAAATATTTTGTTTTGTAGTAATGGATCCCGAGCGAGCTGGTGATGATGATGTAGAAAGTAATGCGTCTTCTCCCGCGGAAGGGGCAGCACCATCTGAGAATAGGCCAGTAACAGTTAATCAGGGAGGAGTGACTCGAGAAGCTCTCTTCCAAGCTTTGAATGATTTTTTTGCCGAGTTCGTTCGTATGAATCTGGCAGTTAGACCTCCACCCCCTCATGATTCTCAGGCTACCCATGCAGCTCAAGCTTCCCATCCACAGTGCACAAAGATAAGAGAAAAGCCACCGATTGATAGAATTAGGAAACAAGGGGCGTAAGAGTTCTGAGCAACAAAGGATGATGATGCGAAAAGAGCGAGAATTTGGTTAGAAAATACTATCGTAGTCTTTGACGAATTATCTTGTACACCCGAGGAATGTATGAAATGTATAGTATCACTTCTTAGAGACTCAGCCTACCACTGGTGGCAAACACTTGTATCAATTGTACCAAAGGAGAAGGTCACTTCGGATTTCTTTCAGGAGGAATTTCGTAAAAGTACATCACAGAGGTTTATTGATCGTAAGAGAAAGAAATTCCTGGAATTGAAACAAGGTAATATGACGGTGACCGATTATGAGCGCGAATTTGTCAAGCTTAGTAAATATGCTAGAGAATATGTGTCCACAGAGGCTATCATGTGTAAAAGGTTTGAGGATGGGTTAAATGATGATATCCGACTGTCAGTGGGATTCCTAGAAATAAAAGAGTTCGTTATTTTAGTTGAGAGAGCCTGTAAGGCAGAGGAGCTGTTAAAAAGAAAAGGCAAAGTTGAGACAGAGACAGAAGATACAAAGAAGAGACAGATGAGCAGGTCATTCCAAGCTACATCCAAAAGGCCAAATGAGTTTTCTACCAGATCTACTTTCTCAGCCAGGTATTCTAGTCAGAATAAAGGCAGCAGATTTAAGGATTCGAAGGCTCAGACCACCTCGACTGCAAGTGTAGGTAATGTTGGACAGGGTAGATCAGGGTGTCCACGGTGTGGTAGACTTCATTATGGTCCTTGTGGGGCAGGCGAAAATGTTTGTTATAAATGCGGTGCTCCAGATCATTTTGTATGAGAATGTCTAGAGGTAGCTAATCGAGAGATAACACAGAGTGCTAGATCTGGAAATGCTCCTACTAGAGGCAGATTACCGAGGCAACCGGGATTAGGAGCAAGTAACAGAGGTATCTCAAGAGATTCAGCTGTGAGACCAGATGCTAGAGCCCCTACAAGGACTTATGCTATTCGTACAAGCGAAGAGGCATCCTTCCCCAATGTGATTACGGGTACATTTTCTCTACATAATATTAATGTCATTGCTTTGATTGATCTGGGTTCAACTCATTCATATGTTTGCAAGAAATTGATGCCTAGTATAAGTATGCCTATAGAATCTACAGAATTTGTGATTAAAGTATCGAATCTATTAGGCAAGCATGTATTAGTAGATAAAGTATGTAGAAATTGTCCTTTGATGATTAGAGGTTACTGTTTTCCAGCCGATCTCATGCTATTGCCATTTGATGAGTTTGATGTGATTCTTGGTATGGATTGGTTGACTACACATGATGTGATAGTGAATTGTGGGAAGAAATTCATTGAGTTGAAGTGTGAAAATGGTGAAATTTTTCGGGTTAATTCAAAAGAGTCAGATAGTTCATTTTCCATAATTTCACGTGTCCGCTTTCGTAAATGTTTGAGAAAAGGGTATGAAGCTTATCTTGCTTTTGTGTTGAACACTAAAGATCCGAATTTAAAATTGAATCGAGTGCACGTGGTATGTGAGTTTCTCGATGTGTTTCCTAAGAACTACCGTGTTTGCCTCCTGTTAGAGAAGTTGAGTTTGGTATTGAGTTGATTCCAGGTACCACGCCCATTTCTATTGCTCCTTATAGAATGGCTCCGTTGGAATTGAAAGAATTGAAAGCTCAGTTGTAGGAATTAACAGATAAAGGCTTTGTAAGACCCAGTAGTTCACCATGGGGTGCACCAGTGCTATTTGTGAAAAAGAAAGACAGATCAATGAGATTGTGCATAGATTATCGGCAACTTAACAAGGTAACAGTAAAGAACAAGTATCCATTGCCTAGAATTGATGATCTGTTTGACCAATTGAAGGGAGCTACTGTGTTTTCCAAGATAGATTTGAGATCCTGATACTATTAGTTGCGAGTTAAAGAGTCAGATGTCCTGAAGACTACTTTCTGGACTAAGTATGGTCATTATGAGTTCCTTGTGATGCCATTTGGCTTGACTAATGCTCCTGCCATTTTCATGGACTTAATGAATCGAATTTTCAAACCGTACCTGGATAAGTTTGTAGTTGTGTTCATTGATGATATTTTGATTTATTCTCATGATGAGACTGAGCATGCAGAGCATTTGAGAACGCTTTCTGATTTCGAGAGATAATCGCTTGTATGCCAAGTTCGGGAAAAGTGAGTTCTGTTACGAGAAGTTGGTTTTCTTGGACATATTGTCTCAGTGAAGGTATTAAGCTTGATTCGAGCAAGATCTCATCTATTGTTGATTGGAAGCCTCCTAAAATGTATCGATCGTTAGAAGAAGTTTTCTTGGTCTTGCCGGATATTATAGACGATTTGTAGAGGGATTTTCTATGATAGCTACCCCAATCGACAAGATTGCTTGTGAAATGATGTCAAGTTTGAATGGATGAGAAGTGTCAACGAGTTTTGATAAGTTAAAAGCATTGTTGACTAAAGCTCTGCTTTAGTACAACCGAAACTGTAAGGAGTTTGTGATTTATAGTGATGCGTCCATGGATGGACTTGGTTGTGTACTTATGCAGAAGGGAAGGTAATCGCTTATGCCTCTAGACAACTAAAAGCCACATGAGAAGAACTATCCGACACATGATTTAGAGCTAGCTGCCATTGTTTTTGCGCTGAAAATTTGGAGACATCATTTGTACGGTGAGAAGTGCCACATATTTACTAATCACAAAAGTTTGAAATATTTGATGACTCAAAAAGATTTGAATTTGAGGCAAAGAAGATGGTTAGAGTTGATTAAAGATTATGAGCTAGTGATCGATTATCACCTGTAAAGGCAAACGTTGTTCTTGATGCTTTGAGTAGGAAATCTTTGTTTGCATTAAGAGCTTTGAACACTAGTCTAGCCTTATCAGATGATGGTTTTATTTTAGCTGAGTTGAGAGCCAAACCGATGTTTCTTGAAGAAATTTGTGAAGCTTAGAAAAATGATAGTGAGTTGTTAGCCAAAAGAGATCAGTGTGAGTCGGATATAGAGTCAGATTTTCAGATCAGTTCTGACGGTTGTTTGATGTTCAGAGACAGGGTATGCGTACCGAAGAATGATGAGCTTATTCGAAAGATCTTACAGGAAGCACATAGTAGTTCTTTGTCTATTCATCCTGGTAGTACAAAGATGTATAATGATTTGAAGAAAATGTATTGGTGGGTAGGAATGAAAAGGGACATTTCAGAGTTTGTTTCTAGATGCTTGATCTATCAGCGGGTAAAGGTCGAACATCAGTTACCTTCAGGTTTATTGTAGCCCGTGCTAGTCCCTAAGTGGAAATGGGATCGAATTACTATGGATTTTGTGACAGGATTGCCGTTTACACCGAGAAAGAAAGATGCAGTATGGGTTGTGATTGATAAATTAACGAAGTCGACTCATTTTATCCCAGTTCGTATGGATTATTCACTTGACAAATTGGCCGAGTTGTATATTTTAGAGATAGTCAGACTACACGGGGTACCATTATCGATCATTTCAGACAGAGATCCAAGATTTACTTCACAATTTTGGAAGAAATTACATAAGGCTTTGGGCACAAAGTTGAGTTTTAGTACAGCTTTCCATCCTCAAGCCGACGGTCAGTCAGAGAGAGTTATTCAGGTACTTGAAGATATGCTTAGATGCTATGTACTGGAATTTCAAGGCAGTTGGGAAAAATATTTACCATTAGTAGAGTTTGCCTATAATAATAGTTATCAGTCGAGTTTGAAGATGGCACCTTATGAAGCTTTGTATGGACGTAAATGTCGCACACCTTTGTATTGGACAGAGCTTAAGGAAGATCAGATTCTACGAGGTTGATCTAGTTAAGGAAACAGAAGAGAAAGTAAAAATCATCAGAGATTGCTTGAAAGCAGCTTCAGACAGACAAAAATCGTATGCAGATTTGAAGAGAAAATAGATTGAATATCAAGTTGGTGACAAAGTTTTTTTGAAAGTGTCCTCGTGGAAGAAAGTTATTAGATTTGGCAAGAAAGGCAAACTAAGTCCCCGTTTTATTGGACCGTTTGAAGTGATTGAGAGAGTCGGACCATTAGCATATCGGTTAGCTTTGCCGATTGAGTTAGAGAAAATTCATAATGTATTTCATGTGTCTATGCTATGTCGTTATCGTTCAGATCCATCACATGTGATTTCTCAGACAGAGGTTGAGATTCAGCCAGACATGACTTACGTTGAAGAACCAGTAAAGATTCTAGCTCGAGAGGTAAAGCAATTAAGGAACAAAAGTATTGCACTTGTGAAAGTACTATGGAATAGACATGGGGTAGACGAGGCTACATGGGAACCCGAAGAGGCTATGCAAAAACAAGACCCCCAAATCTCTTCACAGGTAAGATTTTCGAGGACGAAAATCCCTAAAGGGGGGAGAAATGTAACATCCCGAAATAGGGCCTAAATGGAACAGTGGTTACGAAACCACAAATCTGAGGTAGAAAAATTTATTTTATTATTATTTTGAGGTTCATGATATGATTACATGATTGTGCGAAAATTTCGTGATGAAATTCTATGCATAAAGTGCTTATGTTGAGGTTAGGGATTAAATCGAATAATTTGCAAACTTGCATTCTAGAAGTTTTTAGTATGAAATTGTTTTGGAATATTAATGAGGAGGTCTTAAATAGCAATTTAACCAATTTTAAGTTCATGGACAAAAATTAGGACATGGAAGGAATTTTTGAAAGCTTAGTAAGGAGGGGCATTTTGGTCATTTGTATATTAAATGAAATAAAATGGGAAAAATAACACAAAATGGTCATCTTCCTCATATGGTTGCTGCCGAATTTTGCTCTCTCCATAGCTAGGGTTTCTTCAATTTTCGAGCTCTATAGTAAGTGAGTCCAAGCCCCGTTTTTAATGTTCTTTACGTTTTCGGAGTCCCGGTAGCTCGATAAAGCTTATGCTAGCAATAATTTAAGTTAGGGTTCATATTTGGAAAAATACCCATAGGTGAAAAGTGTTTATTTTGATGTTTTATGATATAATATGAGGTCTTAGATTATGTTAGACAACTTGTGCTACTCGGTTTTAGGTAAAAACGAGTAAAAGGGCTTAATCGGTAAAATACCTAATAGTCATAAGTGCATGTTAGAGTATGAATTTGATGCTGCCATAGAAGGGAAAATGATTAGCATGTCATAAAACATAAGAAAATGGGATGAAGTTTAATTCCCGAGCCTAGGGGCAAAAGTGTAAATATGCAAAAGTTTAGGGGTAAAAATGTAATTTTTCTAAAGTTTGAGTAAAGGAATGTTTTGATAAATGTGAATATTAAATAAGTTAAATTTGCTATTATAGATCAAGAAGAACGAAATTCAGGAGTAGATCGGGGAAAAGAAAAAGTAAAGGACTAAATTGTAAAGTTTAGTCACATTTTGTATCAAGGTAAGTTTACAGTAAATAAATGCAATATTCTTATATTTTACATTATTATTGTTAATTTCCAGCATTTATATACTTATTTTTTTGAGAATATTTAAAGTCGAATTAAAGGCTAAGTAAAGTGAGAGAAAAAGCATTAGGAAGCCCCGTTTGAACCTTAGGAATATTAGGATATTGGGGTTGACAGGACAGGATAGAAATGAGCCATGTAAGTCTATATCAGATATATGGCTTTGGAGACAGGAATGAGCCATGTAAGCCCATATTATATATATAAATATGGCATTGGAGATAGGAATAATTCATGTAAGTCCGTGTCGAAGACATGGCATTGGCAGGATATTGATAGACAGGAACGACCCTAGTATCCTTAGTATTCCGAGTGGTTCAACGGGTCATTGTATATGTTAAATCATAGTGAATTATCAGCAAAAAGGGAAGGTAGATTATATTTATGAATAGTGAAAGGTCAGGTAAGAAAGAAGGTAAGTGAGTAAAGAAGAAGGTAGAAAATGAGAAGTAAAGAAAGTTTATGAGGCTAGGTGACTTGATGTATATTTATTCATTATGTTGAATGTTGTAATTTATTTGCTTGTAAGCTTACTAAGCCTAGTGCTTACTCTCTTATTTTCTTTTTCTTATAGTTTTTATCAAGCCACTCGGGGATCGAAGGAAACGTCGGAGACCCGATCACACTATCGAAGAAATTACATTGGTATAGTTAGACGTTTCGTTTTGTGTATGGCATGTATAGGAACTTGGTTTCTTTTGATATGATATGATCAATGAATGACGTGTAAATATTTGCTAGTGCTTAGCTAATAGAATGGCTGATGATATACATGTTTAATAGTATGTATGATTAAGTAGTAACTATTACATGAAAATTATGAAAAATGTGAAAGTAACTTAAAAACAGATTCAAGTATCAGAAATAACGTGATTTTGAAAAACCACAAAAAATTGTAGAGACATGGTTTGATAGTGAATAATATATGAAATTAAATCTCATTGTGTCTATTTTCATATGGAATAAGAAAAGCAGGTAAAGTTTTGTATTTTATAAGATATCTGAGTTTTAGTGAAATAGGGCCAGAGCGATTTCTGGATCCCCTGTTTCAAATTTAGAAATTCACCATAAATTTTATAAAAATAATTAGGTCGTGTACTTTATATGGTTAGAATCCTTATTGAATCTAGTTTTAATAGAAACAAACGGTATTGTCATATGAACTTTTTACAGGGAGAAAAGTGATTCGTAGTAAGTAGAGGTTAGTGCAGTCGAATTCTGAAACAGGAGTAACTTTAACTAATAAACTGTACTAATTGGCTCAACCAAAAATTCTAGAAAAAAATTATTAAATAGATATATGAGTCTATTTTCAGGAAAAATTTACAGAATTGGATTTCGAGTTTCGTAACTCGAGATATGAATTTTTAAGCAACCATGACGCAGAAAAACAGTTTATTCCGAAAATTAATATAAGTAGTTAGAATTGTTTTAAAAGGTAAAATAAGGTTATTAACACCTCAAGCTTAACCCCGATGACGGTTTCGGGCGTGGGGGCATTACAATTAGCCAAATCGGTCGGAATGGGCTAAACGGGCCAATGGGCTGTTGGGCCCATAATAGGCAAAATTGATGATTGATGCTATGTGATAGAATTTCGTATGTGAGCATGAATATGACTGTGACTGGGCCTAACGGGCCATATAAAGGTGATTTGGGACTAATGGGCCATATGAATATGATTGGGCTTAATGGGCCAGATACAAGTAGGTGAATTTGTTTGGGCTTTGTGAGGGGTTTTGGGCCTAGTATACGATAACTACATAAGACTTAATTAATCTATTGCGACCATGGACAAGTCAAAGGGTTAAGGTGTGGCAACGGGTATATGCATGTCTAGGATTGGATCTAGGGAGAGTTTGGTACTTAAGCGATCTTAATGACTCACCTCCTCTTCTCTAGAATCCTACCTGGTGCATAGTATTCGTTCATCTTAGCTCATGGGATTTGTTAATGGGCCAAGGTAAGTGAAAACCGTAATTAAGGAAAAATTACCAAAATGCCCCTAAGGGTCAAAATGACCAAAATGACCAAAAATATCAAGCTATCATCAATGGAAACTCACAAATTCATCAACCAATTCAGAAATTAGGGTACGAGCTAGCTAGAATACAAAGCAACGATCTTAAAAACGTAAAAATCATAAAAAACTGAGTTAAAATCTTACCTCAATTATGCTATGAATGTGCCGAATGAAAACCTAATCTTTTGGCTCTTTTCTTTTCTAATTTTCGATTGAAATAAACAAAGATGAACATGTTTTCATCTTTTGTTTTTATTTAATTACTAAATTAACCTTGATTAAATAATATTTAAAACATTAAATACATGCCCATTTATGAAAAATTCCACTATTAATGGTCTAATATCAACATAAGGACCTTTCATTTAATAAATCATAGCAATTAAACACTTTTAACTTATAGCATGCTACTTTTGCATTTTACGCGATTTAGTCGTTTTCTCAAATTAAGCATCCAAACGATAAAATTATTTCACAAAACTTTCACACATATATAATCACATGCTATAAACACCAAAAATAATTTTAAAATAATTTTTTGATCTCAAATTTGTGGTTCCAAAACCACTGTTCTGATTTAGCTAAAATTGGGCTGTTAAAGTGGGTTTGTCGACCTCGTTGAAAAAAAGAAATATCATCTAGGTAATAGTTGAACGTTTAACAAAGTCTGCTCATTTTCTAGCAATGAGAATGGATTGGTCACTGCATAAGCTTACTAAGGTATACATTTGCGAGATAATAAGACTCCATGGTGTATCGATGTCGATTATTTTAGATCAAGATCTTCGTTTTACATTGAGATTTTAGAAGTAGCTTTACGAGTCCTTGCTACGAGGTTTAATTTCAACATTCCTTTTCAACCCTAATCTAACGACCAATCGAAGCATGTTATTCAAATATTGGAAAACATGCTACAAACCTATATCATCGAGTACGAATCTAGTAGGGAACGTTATTTACCTCTAGCAGAATTTGTTTATAATAACAGTTTCCAATCAAGCATTCAAATGGCCCCATATGAAGCTTTTTATGGTCGATGTTGTAGAACAACTTTGTGTTGGTCAAAATTGGTTGAGAGAAAGATAGTTGGACCAAATTTAATGCAAGAAACTGAAGGCAAATTTTGATTGATAAAAAGACAAATTGAAAGAAGCATCGAACAGAAAAAATTCGTATGCAAACTTGAAATTAAAAGAAATTGCATATGTCATAAGTGAGAAAGTATTTCTAAAATTTTCACTATGAAAGAAAATTTTGTGTTTTTATAACAACCCATTTTCTGTGATATCGGAACAGTGGTTTCGGGACCACAAATTTGACGAGTAAAATATTATTTTATTATTATTTTAGTATCTATGGGAACCATAATAAAAGAGGCTACCTGGGAACCAGAAGAAGCTTTAAAATTTCAATATCCAAACCTATTTTCTGGTAAGATTTTTGGGACGAAAATTCCTTCAGAGGGAGAGTTGTAATAGCTCGTTTTCTGTTATATCAGAAAAATAGTTTTGGGACAAAAAATTTGACAATTAAATTATTATTTTATTATTATTTTAGTATCTATGGGATATTAGTAAGGTCATATTAAAATTTTGTTAAGAAATTTTGATGTTTGTATGATTAATTAAGTGAAAAGGACTAAATCGTAAAAAGTGTAAAAGTAGAGTTCTATTAGTTAAAAGGGTCAAATGGCTATGAAACTTTAAACTAAAGGACTTGGATGATGAATAGACCAATTGAGGTGATAGTGGATGTTTATGGACATGGTTTTGATGAAATTATTAAAGTTTTAAAAGTTAAAATGGTAATTAGGTAATTAAGGTTAAAACAAAAGAAAAGAAAATAGTATCATCTTCTTTAGTTTGTTTCTCCACCAAAATTAGGGATAGGAAACTCCATTTTTGAATTTTTAAGGTTTGAACAAGCTTTCTTGCTTGCATGGTTTTATTTTCAACCTCATTTTTAATGATTTCTATGTTTTTGAAGTTGTTTTAGCTTAATCTAGCTAGCCCAGGGCAAAATGGTAATTTTGCATAAATGTGAAATGTAGATTGAATTGAATGTTTAAGGTTAATTGAAGTACTTAATTGAATATAACCATCTATGTAGATTAAGATAAACTACGTATGGACCTAGATCGAGGAAAAGCAAAAGCTACGGATTAGCTCGATTTACCTTCACATCCTTAGTTGTCGAGGTAAGTTCATATAAATGTTTATCGCATTAATGCTATTTCAAATCGTACATTATTTTGTTATTTATAATGTTAATTGATCAATGTATGAATAAATCAATGCTATGATGGTTATTGAGTCCTGGTTGAACCTTAGGAATTCGTAAGATACTAATGACATGTCATTAGGGATTTCATGTTTCGGGTGCTAGTCTTGAATGTCCTACTGATGGTTGAGGTCTTGCATTTGTTGCGGATACTCCACAGCTCATGTGAGTAGCATCGTGTAGCTTACATTCTGATCCACAACTCGTGTGAGCAGGCCCATTTCACAGCTCATGTGAGCAATGATGTAAAGGAAATGTTAAGGTTATGTAAAGGCATACTTCGTGTGAGCTTGCTTGAGTATCTGATGCAATTCTAGATTGTTCAATGTGTATGAAAAGGAAATGAAATGATAAGTGTTCAAATGAAATGTATCATGAACTTATGAAAATGAAACGGTGATCTAAATGATGTGAATACATGTGTAAATCACTTGTTATGGACGAACTCATTTAAACCATGTACAAATGTACTAATTTGTGAATTTTGTGATATTGTATAGGCATTATGCCAAGCTTATGGTTTATTTGGTATTACACTTATGTTATTTACATTATGCAAACAAAATGGTAAGTTGTGTTTAAGTTATACAAGCTTACTCAGTAATAATTTCTTACGTAGTTTCTTTCATATGTTTTATAGATTATCGGAACCTCGATCGATTTGGAAGCTTGTCGAAGATCTATCACACTATCCAACATAAATATCAGTAGTTTTTGAATGTCTTGGCCAAGGTTATAATGGCATGTATAGGTGGACTTGTAAAGGTATAAATTTGAATGTTTAATTGATGATTTGGAATGTATAAGTTGTGGAAGTTAGCTTGGTTGGTACCATTTGATACCTTGCTAGATTGTGTGATTTTGGTTAACTTATGATGCATGTTTGGAATAACTTCTATTGTATATTCGAAACGGTATGGTAATGGTCAAGTTGTGGCATGTTTGGTAAGTTTTGAACTAGAATTGAATTATTGAAATGTGGTAAAATTTGCATGTTTAGGTAAGTGGTGATGAACACATTTGAGGTGCCATTTAATGACATATTGGTTAGTTATTTTAGGACTTTGAAATGGTATTTTTATTTATGTTTAGGTGATGTTTAGGTTCTTTTATGTGTGCATGAATGGATTGAGAAGTTAAGCATGATATGGTAGGAAAATGGTTTGATTCTAAGTGAATTTTGGGTCCATATGGCACATGGCCTAGCGACACAGCAACGTGTCATCTAAGAGTTCCTTTGTATGCAAGTCAGTGAGTTACACGGCCTAACACACGGCCTGACACATGGGCGTGTGGGGCAACTCAGAGAGTTACACGGCTTGGCACACGAGCGTGTGACATGGCCGTGTGACCCTACTCAGGGAGTTACATGGGTGAGGACATAGGCTGGGGCATGACCATGTGTCCTAACTTCAAAGTTACACAGCCGTGTAACCCCTATTTTCAAAAATTTATGACTTTTTCCTAAACTTTCCAAATGATTTCAAATTGGTCCTGATTCATTTCTATGATATTTTTAGGGCCTTGAGGGCTCGATTTATAGAATGTATGTATGTTTATGGTTAGATTATGATTTGTGATGCTAATGAATGCAATTAAGTTTAAATATTTTTTATTTTACGGTAATGCTCCGTAACCCTAATTCGACGACGGATACAGGTTAGGGGTGTTACAATTTTGGCCACAAAAGGAAGTTAAGTCCTAGATATTTTAGACCATATGAAATTGTTGAAAGAGTGGGTCTGATTGCTTATCGTTTGGCTTCACCACCAGAATTGCAAAAGATCTATAATGTGTTTCATGTATCGATGCTTCGAAGGTATCGTTCTGATCCCTCTCATGTGATACTTGTATTAAGAATAGAAGTACAACCTAATTTAACCTTTGAAGAAGAGCTAGTAGAGATCTTAACTCGAGAAGTGAAAGAGTTAAGAAACAAACGTCTGCCATTAGTAAAAGTCTTATGGGGAAGTCATAGCCTCGAAGATGCTACTTGAGAGTTGAAAGATATGATGAGATCACACTATCCTCACTTCTTTTCAGGGACTAAATTTTAAAAGTACAATCACTATTGTATTTTAAATAAAAAATGCATGATGTCCTAATTACAAATTTACCAAATGAGTTAATGGTTCAAAATTCATGGTTAGTGGGATAGATTGATCATGCGTATCCATTACCACCAATATTATTAACTATTAATCTTAATCATTCATTTCTTATTAATAAAGTTAATCAAGCTTAAATAATTCTCTAATCCTATGTATATATATGAGTGGGAGATAGAATAAGATGACCATCTTTCTCCCAAGCTTATATCGTCCAAATTAGGAAGAAAAAGAAAGAAAGAAATTTCTTTCCCTTTTACAATTAGGTCCCAATCCCTAAGGTAAACATGCTTTTCTTTTGAATTTTTTTTGTTTTCATAATCATCTAAGCTTGGTTCTTAATACCCATGCTTTACATTTCTAGATTAATGAGTATTATTCAAGAAGCCATTAAAGGATTTATTAAGCTTTAAGCTTGATTTTTGGGTGAGAATTAGAAATATGAGTTTTGGGCATGTTAGAACTAAGTTGAGAAGTAGAGAAAGATGTTGGAATTGATTAGAAACTTAATAAATCTATATAGTTTGTTTATGAAATTAGCAACTAAATTGAATAAATTGAAAGTTGTTAAGATATTTTGCTATAGACTAAAAGTACAAGGTCCTTAATGAAAGAATATGAAATTTGATTTTGATTCAACACTAAATATTGAAAAATATGAGCATTTCAAATATAGGGACTAAAATGAATAAAAATAAACTATGTTTTATTGATGTGTTTTTCATGTGATTTAGTGGAAACTAGTACCATTTTTATAACAGAGTTATCGTACATAGCTAAAGACGACGTCAAGTCATCTCGAAATAAAGGAAAAATAAGGGTCGTAGACAAGAAGCTATCTCGGTTTGTGCATTCATGATTTAAAGTCAAATTTCATATATGGATTGTTGCAAATTAGTTCGCTTAAGCTAATGAACTTACTTGCCTCATGAATAAGTAAGTATGAAATAGTGGTAATTTGTGAAAATATGATGATATGAAATTATATGAATTGATTTGGTCATGATGTGAATTGTAATGTATTAAGCTATGATATGTGAACACTATATATATTTGAAACATTGGATACCCTATTAATGGTATTAGATAGAGTCAGTATAGTTGGCATCTCATAGGATTAGTGTACGATATTTTACTTTGATTTATACCGATGAGGCGCGAAGCACATATTATACTTCGGGCAACCAATGAGGTGCTAGGAACATTTATATGTTTGCTTTGATTTATACCAATGAGGCATGGAGCGCATATTATACTTTGGACATACCGATAAGGTACTAAGTACCGAATATATTGGTGTGATGGTTGGATGATCCATATATCCGTCATGAGCCCATGTCCAATTAATAGAGATTATGAAACATATACCTTACCTATTGATATTTGTTATGAAGTGCTAATAGTGAATGGTGTACCATGTATATTAATGTTAAATTAATAAAAGATGTTATGTGAAAAATCATATGATCTGATTATTATGAATCCTGGGGGCCAATACAGTTATAAAATGAATCGGTGTATTTGATAATGTAATAAGATAATAGAATGGTTCTTATGATATGTTATAATGTAGTTATATTTGAAATATAGTGATAGATGAATCAAATGCTAGTATATGATATGGTATTAAGATATAGCATGATTTTAAATACATGAGACAAGATTTAAAAAAAATGATTTAGATAGTAGATGAACCTATATCAAATGTATTTGATATTAGCATACAATTTTGTCTATTTTCGTAAGCAGATAACGTAGATCTTAAAGTCTCAAGGTGTTCGGCAGCATCCAAAATTCAACTCTCGACTCAACAGAGTTTGTATAGTTTTTGTTATGCTTTTAGCAAGTGGCACGTACTTAATGTTTGAGTTGGTCCTTAGGTTCAAGTTGTCGTTATGGTACTTATGGTAATAAATGTTTATACTTGAATATGACCGTATAAGTTTAGTATGTATGTGTCTAATGATTTCCTTGCTTATTCTAGATATGTTATGCTATGATTTGATATTGGAACATTACTTACATTCCAAGTAAATGAGTGTGATGTAAGATTTTGGAAGGAACATGTATATACTTGTGATCATACACTTGTAACAGCCCATTTTTCAATGGTGTCAGAAATAGTGGTTTCGGGACCACAAATCCAACGAGTAAATTTGTAAATATTATTATCTAATATTTACTAGTCTATAATAGCGATTTATTGAATTTTGATTTGATTATTTTTGCAAAGTGAACAAATAGTTAAGTTCAAGTAGTTTGTCCCTAAAGTCAAGTAGTTTTGAAAAATGAATTTTGAGACATCGTTTTTATAAATCGAGCCCATAAATATTTAATATAGGTGTATTGAAGTTTGATCTAGAAATTTTAATATAACACCACTAACCCGTCTCCATTATTGAATTAGGGTTACAAAGTATTACGACACACATTCAATCAAAAGACATCACAAAACCATTCAAATATAAATTTAAATATCAATATTCAAACCAAACATTAAACATAACATATATGCAATTTTAGGCCTTAAATCAAGCTTATGGAGCCTAAAAAACATTTAGGACAATCAAGGAATAATTTAAAACAAAATAGGAAATTATAGAAAATATTGAAAAATTTGGAAATAGGGGTTACATGGTTGTGAGACAGAGCCCAAATCGTGTGGCTCAAAAAAATGGTTGTGTTACCAAGCCGTGTACAATTCAAAATTTGGGTCACACGGTCGTGTTGCAACTTGTGTGCCCGCCCGTGTGCAAGTTGAAATAAGGTTACAGAACTGTGTAACATGTGACCGTGTGTGTTAGACCTGCACCAAAATCAAAAAGACGCACGGCCGTCTGAGGAGTAGCCCGTGTAACAGTCTGGTTTTGACCTTAGTCGAAATAGTGGTTTCGAGACCACATATCCAAGTCAGAAAAATATTTTAGTATTATTTTCTGTGCTTTTTATAAGTGAATTGACATGTGTGAAAGTTGTGTGAAAATTTAACTGTTTGTGTGCTTAATTTGCAAATAGGACCTAATCGCGTAAAATGTAAAAAGCTGTGTGCTAGATGTTAAAAGTGCTTATTTGATTTGGCTTTGTAATTGTAAGGTCCTTATGTGGTTATTTAACCATTGGAAGTTTGAATGGACATAAAAGGGCATGTGTTAGGTGAATTTATAACGGTTGAATGAAAGGGAAAATGGTCATTTAGATTTTATGCTAATTAATAATAAAATAAAGCATGAAATTGTTCATTATTTTTCTCCATGCTTGCTGAATTTTGAAGAACAAAAGAAAAGAAAAATAAGAACATTAGGGTTCGGCCATGGTTTTCCTTGATTGAGGTATGTAATTTGATCGATTTTGATGATTTCTACGTTTTTGTGATTGTTGCTTCGTATACTATCAAACCCATGCTTCAATTTTTTATTTTGATGTTGAATTTGAAATGTTCCATTGATGAAACTATGAGCTTTGTGATGTTAGTTGATGAATTATGAAAGCTTAATGTTGGGTTTACATGTTTTGTCATTGAATTTTTGATGAAATTGAGTATTATGGGCTAAATTGTAAAAATGTCATTTTGGGGGACTAAAATGTGAAATAAATGAAATGTATGGAATTGTATGAGAGTCATGAAAATTCGTCTAAGCTTGTGTACAAGCAAATTTTGTGTATTTTGTGATTTTGTGAATTAGGGACTAAAGTGTCAAAATGTGAAAATGTGAGGGCTATTTTGAAAAATACCTTAATTGTGTGTATTTGGATTATTTTGAATGATTTGGTGAATAAAAATGGTTAATTTTGAATACATATAGATCAAGAAAAGAGGAATTCAGATTTAGACCGAGGGAAGTCGAAGATTGTAGAATAAACGTTCGAGTCGACAACTTCGAGTACGAGGTAAGTTTATACGTAGAACATGATATTATAAGTACATGTTGATGTTTTGATTATGCATAAATGTATATATAATTGAGCTGGATGAATATGATGAAGAATTGAAAGTATTTGGCACTAAGTGTGCGATTTAAACTAGCTTCGGCTACTTGAGGCACTAAGTGTGCAGAATCTAGCTTAGTGTGCGGAATCGTTCTAGCTTCGACTAACCTTAAAGCACTAAGTGTGCGGATGTTTAAAGCATTGGAGATCGTTGGAGAGTCTTAAAGTATTTGAACAAGAGGTGAGATTGAAAATGAATGAATATGAAAATGATCAGGTAAGTATAATACCTATGTGGTAGATGATATTATGTTTATAAAACTCATTGAATTGGTAAGAATTTATGGATTTTGTTGGTATAGATTTGATAGGTGAATTGAGAAATTATAAATACTTAAGTGTTGATGATTTATGTTTTATATATTGTTGATGATTTTAGTACGAGCTTACTAAGCTTTTGAAAGCTTACTTTGTGTATGTTTGCATTGTTTTATAGATATCGAAGCCACTGCAAGCTCGAGGATCATCAAGGATCGTCAGCACACTACCGAACTTCATTTTGGTATTTTTGAAAATTTTGTTTTGGAAGTATGGCATGTATAGGCTAGTAGTTGTGGAATGGTGTTTTGTGATGTATATACTTAGCCATGTGATTTGGCTAATTTGTGCTTGAACTCATAGTTGATAATGGTTTATGGTAAATTTGATGAGTTCATGGTATGAGATTGAGTGATATTTTTGATATGATCTTACCTTATGTTTAACATGAATTGGTAAGGTTTATGAGTAGGAAAATGGTTGATATTATTATGTTATAAATGATGAATCTTATAGCATAAGGATTGGATGAATTGGTGGTAGAAATATGCTTGATTTCTTTGCTTGTAGGTTGACCCAATTGGGGTGGCAAATTGGCTATTCAAATGGCCTATTTTTGTCCACACAGGCAGAGACACAGGCGTGTGTCTCAACCGTGTGTGACACACGGCCATGTTGCACCGACGTGTGTCCCCTGGGGTACCCTTCAATTATAAGTCATGCTCGCACACGGGCTAGACAAACGGGTGTGTGGTCTGGCCGTGTGACTTTAATTGGTATGATGACGTCACAAACAGAATACCCCCTATTTTTGGCACGACCTAGCACATGACCTGGACACGAGCGTGTGCATAGTACACGGGCTGGACACACAGGCGTGTGGTACGGCCGTATGGACAAGTCAGTAGCTATGCCCTGTTTTGCCATGGCTTTCACAGACGGGTGTGTCTAGACCGTGTAAGGCACACGGCCTATTCACACAGACGTTTGACCTTTTAAAAGTTGAAAATTTTTATAAGTTCTGAAACTTTTATATGTTATCAATTTGGTCCTGAATACATGTTTAAGCATTGTATACTTGATTTTATGTGAGTATTGAATGTGAATGAATGAATTTTGTTAGTAATGAGATGATATTTGATGTGTGGTGGTTCTGATTTGAGTTATAAGTCTAGTAATGCCTCTTAACTTATTCCGGCGATGATTACGGGTTAAGGGTATTACAGCCCGTGTCTCAGGCCGTGTGCACCTAAAAATACTTCTAAAACAAGCTAAATCACTATCCAATTCTTAGACACCAAGCTGAATCAAAATCATTCATTTACATGCCATCAAAACACATTCAAACATGCTTAAAACATATCAAAACATTCAACCTAAGTGCCTAACCAATGTGCCCTCATTGACACCACGATTCAATTATCAAACTAATTTTCATTCAAAGTTCACAAGTCCATACATTAATACATACCAAACTACCATTTATATCTACTTCCACCATAACCTATTCATTCACAAATAGCATAAACCAAAATGACTAAAACTTTTATATATAGACCTTTACAAACCAAAAGCTAAAAACATATAAAAGTGAGCCAAAAACCAAGTTAACACAACATCATCATTCAAGTACAAAATGCTTCAAAATGAATAAGTATTCAAATACATATAAGATACCTATTATATGTCATATAACCTAAATATAGACTTGTCAAAATCTATCGATAAATGTCTGGATAGTGTGATCTTTAGCCTGATCCGATCGCCCGATTCCACAAAATGATTTCTACAAAGAAATAGGAAAATAACACGAGTAAGCTTAAATCGAGTTTAGTAAGTTCAATGGTCAGAACGATAAAACTTACCTTATAAACATATCAATTATACAATATAGTTAATATACAATAATCTTGTCAACCACAATCATTCAACAGATGAGTTTATATATATGTTTGAGTTTCATAATCCATTCAATCTCACGAGATCATTTAATATCAAGTCACAATAATATTGTTAAATCATGCAAACATTTATATAATTCCATAACAAATCACTTACCATGCCCAATGAACGATATAACGGATACAGATACACGATTAACCATCTAAAACATACCAGAAAGCTAAAACGAACCAAGCCAACTGAGAACACACCTGGGCACCAAGTGCCTAGCCTGTAGGCTAACATCCCTCTGGCACCCTGGTAACACACCAGAAACATTGTAAATGTAACACGATAGTTCGCAACAAATGCCAGACTTTGGTATATTCAGTGGACAATAACAAATCAATAATCACCATCTCAACATAAGTTAAATCAGTACCGCCCATGATAAAACCTATTGGCATGTCAATTGTATCATATCTTATGTTCATTCGGGCTCGATACAAGTAATCGCATAATATTTTACAATTCATTTACATTTCTCACCTTGAATTAACTTTATGATTATAACATTATATAAATATATAAATACAAATATTCAAAAAAACAATAAATCACAAGTCAATATAATATTACAAATTATTCTAATTTAAGCCGTATGAACTTACCAAGGCTAGATTGTAAAGATAATAAAAGTTCAGGGACTAATCAATAACTTTTCCTTTTCCTTGATTGTCAACTAGTTCTTGATCTATAAAGTAATTTATTTCAATTTATTAGCCTCAATTTCATATAATATTCAATTTAGTGCATATGACTTCCTATTTACAATTTTTTCACATTTGTCCCAAACTTTTACATTTTATACAATTTAGTCCCTAACCCAAAACATTCAAATTTATCACAAATTCATAATTTTTTATTCTATTTGAATTTCCACTCATATTAGTACAACCCATAATATTTCAAAATTCAGAATAATTTCATGTCAAATTTAATATTTTATCAACTTAGTCCTTTAACTAAAACCTAACTAAAATCACTTTACAAAATAGTCTTAATCAACAACCAAGATCAATATTATACCATTAAACTTCAAAAAAAAAAGATTCATTAATGGAAAAATCTAAAATGAAAACGGAGATATGCGTTAATTGGACCTAATTGCAACGATATCAAAAACATAAAAATTACTAAAAATGAATCAAGGTCACATATCATGCAAGGACCAAGAAGCTGATTGAAGCTTTAAGCTCTACAATGGATTTTTCTTGTTTCAATTTCAGTGGAAGAAAGGTTTTGGAAAGATGACCATTTTAATTTAATTTCTTTTAGTTACTTTATTATATTAATTTAACATTTTTAATTTAATAAAATTTAAAATAAACATCACAAAACGTCCATTATAATTAGATTGGTCTAATTGCAACATAAAACCTCCCACTTCCACTAAATAAGCCTTTTAGTTAATAAAAACCAATAGCGATTAAGTTTTATTTCTTTTACGATTTAGTCCATTTTCCTTAATTAATAACCAAATCACTAAAATTTCTGGACCAAACTTTAATATACCTATATAATAACTCCATAAATATTTAATAAAAATATTTATGGGCTCAGTTTATAGAAACGAGGTCCCAATACCTCATTTTCTAAAACCACTTGAATTGAACTATTTGTTCAATTAATAAAAATTATTAAACCAAAATCCTATATAATATTATAATTGACTCGTAGATATTAAATAATAATATTTACAAACTCACTCGTCAAATTTTTTATCTCAAAATCATTATTTCTGACACAATTGGAAAACAGGTTGTTACATTTAATGTTTAAATAGTTAATTAAGTAAAAACGACTAAATCACAAAAGTTGCAAAAGTTAAACATTATTGAGTTATATGGGTCTATTGTGTTTAACAACTAAATAAAAGTGGTTTAATATGTAATTAGACCATAAATCAATATGGTGGGCGATTTGTGCATATAAATGAATAAAATATATGTTAATTTTATAACTTAAAATGTTAAAATGATAAAAGTAACATTAGTGGAATTAAAAACGAAAAACAACATCATCTTCTTGCTTGTTTTTCCCTATCATCGTTTCCGCCATTAAATCTTTGGAGGAGTTTCAGCCAAACTTAATTTCAATTGCATGGTATGTTTTTCTAGTCTATTTTTTGTAATTATTATGTTTTTGTTATTGTATTAGCTTAATCTAGCTGACCCGAGGGTCAATTTGTAAAACTGTTAAAAGTTTAGGGACTTTTCATAAATAAATAGGAAGTGTTTATGAATTTAGTTGGTAGATTATTAATGTTGGTTGTTAAATAGATGAATTTTGTTAAGTGATTTTAGTAATTTTAATGTCTAGGGATTTATTTGTGAAAATAGTAAAATATCATATTGATAGGTTAAAATGAAGATAAATATGGGCTATTTATAAACTTATTAAGAATCGGCTAGCATGGTCTTTAGTTAAAAGATTATGAATTTGCAAGTTTCGGGTTTAGGGAATAAATTACATAAAAGTTAAAATATTAGGGGTAATTTCATAAATTCACATTAAAGTGTGTTATAGGCTGAATTGGTTACTTTAAGCTATTTGAATTATATAATTAAGTGAAATTATTATTTAGATCAATAAACAATTCAAACGGACACAAGTCGAGGAAAAACTAAAATAGAGGATTAGTCGTTAGCAAAGAGTTTGTAATCGTTTTGGTATAGGCAAGTTCGTATAATGATTAAGCTTGTTAATTTCTATTTTAGATGAAATGATTTGTATAATTTTAATTGATTTCAAAATGTTAACTAATGATTTGGACTAAATGGTAATATTATTCAAAGTGATGGTTATGTATGAAAAATGTGAAATTCATGGATGTATATTGGAAGTGGTAGAATGGAATGAAGTTAAAGGATTGAATATGGAATATGTCCCGTTTAAACCTTGTGATACGTAGGATACAAATGATATCTCATAGGGATTATACATTTTTGGTTATTGGTACTGGATGTCCTACTGATTGCTGAGGTCCTGCATTTGTTGAAGATTCTCCACAGCTCGTGTAAGCAACATCATGTAGCTAACATCCCGACTCACAGTTCGTGTGAGTAGGCCCATTTTACAGCTCGTGTGAGCACTATATGATATGGTTACAGTTACATGTGAAGGCACACTATGTGTAAGCATTTCGCGAGTATCTGATGTTATTCTAGTTGGTTTAATGGGTAATTAAAGTTTAAAATGGAAAAGTGTGTATATAAGATAAGCAATGTTTGAATGGTTTAATTCAAAAGAACATAAATATATGATATGTCACATGTTAAATTATGAAATGGAAAGTATTTGTGTAATTCATAGAAAATGAATGAATGATACAAGCTGGAAAGATGATAAAGGTAATGTTTATTACTATGTTTTGAGTTTATGTGCACGATATGGATAAATTATATGTTTCATGTATGAATTGCTAACTTGTGAGTTTGGTGATGTATATAGGGAATGGTTAACTATTGAGCATGCAAATGGTAGCATACATGAGTTATATAAATTGAGCTTAATTGGTTAGTTATGTTTAAGATTATACGAGCTTACTAAGCATTATTTGCTTATGTAATTGTTTTTCTTTGTCTTGTAGATCATTGAAAAGTTCAATTGGTTGGAATCGTACCGGAGCACGATCACACTATCCATCCAACATTTTGGTAGTTTTTGGCTATTTTGGTAAATGTTTGTAAATGGCATGTAATAGGGTTATAAGTTGATTCTAGTGATTTGGCTTGTTCTGAGTTGTGCCAAGCTTGTTGTGATTAATGTTGTTAGCTGTTGGCATGTAAATAATGGTGTAAATGTGTGGTTGGACACTTATACATGCTTTATTGATAGAATATATCATATGGTAGAATTGCATGTTTTGAGAATGGTTATTGGGCATGATTGGCATAGGTTTATGAAACACCCTAACCTGTATCCATCGTCGGGTTAGGGTTACAGAGCATTACTGTACAATCAGGAACATTTATACTTGCTATCATTAAATAACATAATCAAATCATAAACCAATCATATACATACATACCGTCCCTAAATTGAGCCCTCGAGGCCCTAAAAACACCATAAAAGCAATTCAAGGTTAATTTGAAATCATTTGAAAAGTCTAGGAAAAAGATAGAAAAAATTGGAAACAGGGTTCACACGGCCATGTGCCTCACACGGCTGAGGCACACGCCCATGTCTCAGGCCATGTAACCTTCGAACTAAGGACACATGGCCGTGTCCCAGCCCGTGTCCTCACCCGTGTAACTCTCTGAGTAGGGTCACACGGTCGTGTCACATGCTCGTGTGTCAAGCCGTGTAACTCACTGACTTGCATACAAAAGAACTCTCAGATGACACACGGTTGTGTCGTCAGGTCGTGTGTGACACTCGGCTAAGTTACACGCCTGTGTCTCAAGCCTTGTGGACATAAGTTTACCTAAAAACAAGCCATTTCCAATACCAATTCATGCACAAACATTTGGACCATTTGTGCATCACTTCAAGGCATCAAACCCTACCTAAACATACATATGTATACGCCATTCCAAAACCCTAAATCAACTAACTAATATGTCATTCAAAGGCACCTCATATGCATTCAATAACCCTTACATAAACATGCAAATTTTACTACATTTCAATTATCAAATCCTAGTTCAAAACTTATCAAACATGCCACAACTTGACCATTACCACATCATTTCAAATATATCATAAAAGTCATTCCAAACATGCATCATAAGTTAACCCAAAATGACACCATATAGCATGGTATCAAATGATACAAAACCAAGATAACATCCATAACTTATATAAGCCAATTCACCAACTAACCATTCAACAAAATGACATTACAATTCAACCTATACATGCCATTATAGCCTTGGTAAAAACATTTAAAAACTACCGCTATTTATGTTGGATAGTGTGAAAGATCTCCGACTAGCTTCCAAACTGATCAAGCTTCCGAGAATCTATAAAACATAGGAAAGAAACTATGTAAACAATTAATGCTTAGTAAGCTCGGATAACATAAATACAATTTACCATTTCATTTGCATAATGTAAATAGCATAAGTGTAATACCAACTAAACCATAAGCTTGGCATAATGCCTATACAACATCATCAAATACACAAGTTAATGCATTTATACATGGTTCAAAAGAATTCATCCATAATAAGTAATTTTACACATGTACTCATATCATTTAGATCACCATTCATTTTCATAGGTTCATGATACATTTCATTTGGACACTTACCAGTTCATTTCCTTTTCATACCCATTGAACCGTCTAGAATTTCATCGGATACTCAGGAAAGCTCACACGAAGTATTACGGTTGATAGTGTGATTGATATCTCTGACTTTAAGGGATCCTTGAGCTAGTTAAGCGGCACTAAAAGAAAAGGAAAAGGAAAGAGAGTAAGCATAAAGCTTAGTAAGTTGCATATAAATAAATATACAATAATAATTTCACCATTAGTCACCATACTCATAGTTCAAAGGTGAGCATAAACTTGACTTACTCATTACCGACTACTCAAGTCACATTTTCTAATTTGAGCTCATTACTCATGCAGACCAACTAGGTACATGTACCACTTACAACATTATTATACTTTCCTTATTAAATCACTTTCATAACCTTTAAAGTTGAACCTTTCGGGATAGTACTGAATATTCTATAAGCCTCAAACATGGAATAAGTTACCGATGCCATGTCCTAGACATGGTCTCACACTAGCTATCATCATCGAGGTGGAAGCCATGTCTCAGACATGGTCTTATACTAGCTCTTATTTATACATGCTGATCCCATGTCCTAGACATGGTCTTACACTAGCACAACTCTTAGCTGATGCATGTCCCAGACATGTCTTAATCTAGCACTCGTCTCAATGCCGATGCCATGTCCCAGACATGGTCTTACACTAGCTCTTATAATGTGGCCGATGCTTGTCCCAGACATGTCTTACACTGGCTATCAAATAACCCAAATGTCATGGCCTGAATATTCAGTTTGTTTCCTAGGGTTTCAATGGGATTTTTCTACTATCTCAATTATTAATATGCATTCTCAGTTCACAACCTAGAAATTCATGCTATATCAGCTCAATGACAACTTAAATACATGCATTAACAACTTACATACTACTTACCTCGGATTACAAAATGTACTCGACTGTTCAGTTTAGTCGATTTGCTTGGCTTTCCCCCGATCTATGTTCGAATTTGGTAAGTCTTGATCTATAATAGGAAAATATGCTCACTTAGTCACTATACAAAATTAAGCAATCCAAAATTCACGTCTTTGGTAAAATGACCATTTTGCCCCTAGACTTTGACAAAATGACCAATTTACCCCCTATGCTCGAAAATTGATTTTTATTGAATTTCCTCTTATTTTAGGCCTATCCGACCCCTATTTGCTCTTATAGCAACTTCAAATTCTCACTATTTCACATATTTATCAACTATTTTACAACTTATGCATAATAGCCTCTTTAGGTGTTTTCATGCAAACACCTTTCACAAAAGTTGTTTATAACACAACTAGGACTCATATTTTTCCATAAAAACTCAGCAACTATCATAAATTCATTCATGGCAAAACTCTAAACTCTTAACCATTTTGCAAAATAGACCCCTCATTTGAAAGCTTATGCTTCAAGGGTCTCATAAATATAAAAATCATCAACAAAGGACATGGAAATCACTTACTTATTGAGGTGATAAATTGCTAAAATTTCAAAGCGTCAAAAACCCCTCTTTTGCTGATATTTTCAGTGGAGAAAGAAATGGGAAGAAGATGATATCATTTTTTTTCTTTTATTTTAGTCCAAATAAGCCACCTAACATACCAAACACAAAAATTTATCCCCCTTTTGACTCTATGGCCAGCCAAGCACTCGAAAAAGGGTCTAGTTGCCCTTTAAAGACCTCCAATTTTAATTCTCTTGTTATTTGGCACATTTGGGTACTAAAATGCAACTTTTGTCTTTTATACGATTTAGTCTTTTTTTTCGCAATCGGGCTCACAAATATCAAAATTAACTCACCAAATTTTTCATACACTAATATAATCATGTTATAACCTCACAATTGTAATAGAATAAATTTTATAACTTCGAATTTGTGGTCCCGAGACCACTGTTCCAACTTGGCCCTAAATCGGGCTGTAACAATCTACCACTTAAAATCAAGAATCATTCAAGAAAATTCATGGCATAACCCTCAATTATAACGCCCCTAACTCGTATCCATCACCGGAATATGTTACGAGGCATTACCTATCAACTCAAAACATAAAACATACAATCTCATTGTAAAGCCCCAATTTTTAGGATTTTCGGGATTTTTGTGATTTCCAATGAATTTTAGAAATTTTGTGTTTTAACTATCTGTTGTAGGTCTGAGTATGTTACTGGGCCCTTAAAAATGCCCAAGAGTATATCTAATTCGAGGCAATTTATGAATTTTGAATTTTAGAAAGAGAGGGTACTGGCGTTTAGGGCTTTTAAATTAAAGATGGTAAAAATAGGGCACAAGGGATCTGTGGTAAATTGGCATGTGATGCCACATAAAGTATAGGGGGAGTGGCGTGTAGATGTCTAGAGGGAGCCAAGGTTCGAGCCACAAGGTATGCAAATACGGTATTTATTTTTGTTAACAAAAAAGAAATGTGATGGAACTCAAGGGGAAACTCTGTTAGGGGGAGTTTAAGCTAGCAAGGGGATTGAGTAAAGATAAGATAAGGGAGGAAATTTAGGAGCTGATCAAGGAGCAAGAGTTGGCCGGTCAAGGGACTTTAGCATGGGAAATTCGGCTAGGGCATTTAGTGAGGGGAATTTGGGTTTTAGAGGGGGTGCCGTTTCTGAAAATTCTTTTCTCTTTTTCTCTCTTCTCCTACTCTCTTTTCTTCTTCTTTTCCCTTTTCTTACATAGCCGAACCCTTCCTACCATTCTACTCCTCCATTCCATTCGTTTCTAAGCCTTTATAGCCGATTGCCATAAAAGTCGAAATCTCGAAAGCTTATTTTTTTCTGTGCCGATTTCTCCTAGCTAACTTCTTTGATTTTTTCCTTCATCTTTCCTGGCTGAATTTCACACTCTCTAAACCCCAACCTCTATCGACTTTAAATTTGCAAAAAAAAAATCTCCTTATCAAATCATCTTTTATTTCACGAGTTTCAAAAGCCGAAAACACCTTAGTCATTGGGGCATAGCCAAATCTTTAGACCTTTAAAGATTTGATTTCTGCTAACATTTGAGAGGATAGATCTGCATCAGAACCGAATCGGAACTAAAGTGGAATCGTTGATTGAAGGAACCGGTGGTAAGTTTTCGAATCTATTCTTTATTTCGGGTTTTAGAAAAGCCGAAATCTCTAAAGGCTTAGGGAGGCTATCGATTGGGCCCTATGACTCTAGAGGCTGCTGATCGAAGGCTTGGACAAGTGGAACGACTGGATCTAAACCTAGTCGCTAGTTTCGGAAAAAGGTAAGAACTTTAGGGTCTGAGGCTTGGTTAGCCGAATATGGTAGGGGGATAGTTTGTAGTTTGTTTTTGATATTTAGATTGACGTTTTAGTAATCCAATTGTAGGCAACTCGTGTGTGGAACTCGCCATCGAACCACTACAAATTAGGTGTGTAACTGACACCCTTTCATAGACCAGATCGGCAAAAGCCGAAAAGCCAAAATGACGAAAAATCGGTATTTTATGGACTTACGAGCGTGCGAGCGCTCGTGAGATGGTTTGGATTGTTAATCCTGGTAATTTCAAATGATATGATTGCAGAGTGCGCAATTTCGTGCACTTCAGTATATTTGGGCTTAATGGGCCGAAAATGGGTTAATGGGCCAACGGGCCCAAGTCAGTAAAAACACTCGGTAAGTGTTTCTGTTAATGCGTTAATGGTTGTAATGTGTATGTAAACCCTAAATAGAAAGTTTTACCGAAATACCCTTAAGTATGAAAGTTACCATTATACCCCTAGGTGCAAAATTACCATTATACCCCTGGGGATGATTTTGACTGAAATGCATGATATTCTAGTTCTATTTGTTATATGCTATGACATGTATATCTGTTGCATAGGATATGGGTTATATTGATAGAGGAAGCGTTCTGGTGGCTCTGCCACAAATATCTGATCTAGTGGCTTTGCCACAAATATCTGTTTCTGGTGGCTCTACCACAATTATCTGTATCTGGTGACTCTGTCACAATATCTGTTTTGGCAGCCATGCTGCATACTTGTGACGTGTAGACGGATGGGTGGGTCGAGTAGTCTCCCCACATGGTGTAAGGTTGGCACGGGGGTGTATACGGATGGATATGGGATGGGTTTTTCTGCATACATGATATCTATTCTGTATCTGTTATGAGCCTATGGGCTTCATTCTGAATTCTGTATAGGGCTAAGGCCTAACTTAACCTGTTTCTGTGGTTTGAACTGGTCTGGACTATGGTTGGGTTAATTTACACACTGAGTTTCCCAAACTCACCCCTTAACTTTATCCTTACAGGTAATCCTCAACCATAGTGGACTTAGAGCTGTGAGGGATTCGGAGTGGCCGCACGTACTGCAAACTTGATTCTCTTTTTATAATTTAATTAGTTTTATTTACATCAATTATTTTGGGTTTATGTTGTAATAAGGCCGCTTTAATGATTTTTGATGGTTTTTAATATGTTTTAGTAGAATAGGTATAATATTATTATCTTAGTCACTGAAATTGATTAGTTTTAGGGCGCGTTTTGAAAACAGTAATTGATCTTAAAATATCACGACAAAAAAGCAAAAAAAAATGTTTTCCAAAGTTAATCACTTTTCTTAAACTTGACTTAAATGAATTGGTTTCCTAAGAACATACGCTAAGTTAAGGTGTGGCAATGGTGGTGTGCATGTTTAGGATTGGATCCGAAGAAAGCTTGGTACTTAAGCAGTCCGATGGACTCACCTCCTCTTTTCCGATTTCCTACCTGGTGCACAGCTTCCATTCCCTTTAACCTATAATGAAATCATCTTTTGAACACTAAGTACGATTTTTCTGGACTAAGAATAGAAAATGTTTTTAACGTTTCGATGTGGCACGTCAGATCCGGTCATAACGTCTAGGCCGAGTTTGGGGTGTTACATTTAGTGGTATCAGAGCCAAGTTACAACAACTCGACTGTGGATCGGGTTTGAAAAGCTTTTTGAAAAACTTAAGCTTAAGAAGGGTATTTTTGGAAATGGGTTTGAAAGTTCTTTCAAAGATATTATACAAGGTATGCATGTCTTAAGGTTCAATCTAGATTTAAGTTTTGGGTTTTTGGAAAATTGATAACCAAAGAGGTGGCACTCCGAATCTCTAGCCCAAGTCTGTAAATATTACTCTGAATTTTTCTGAATACTCCTGAATTATCAGCTATATATCTGTACTGAAACCCTATGATACTCTAGTAGGGGTGATATGTGAACTATAGGAACTTTTGATAAGTGGACTAAAGATTGTAGCTAGGTTACGTTTCCGCGAAAAACAAACACTGAATTACTGTCTGTTCATAAAATATCTGTAATAAACACTAAAATATTTAATGGATGCATAAAATTCGTAATCAGATAATACGATATGAGTACGAGGGCAGCACGTGGGAAGGGTCGTGGACGTGGCCGAGGTAGTACACGGGCTGAATCTTCGTCCTCAGGGCATATGCTGGCGGCAGATGCACCAGTACGACCGGCAACGGAAGTGGAATCTCATGATCGAGGTGCAGGGGATAATGCCCTATCCCAGGCAATGCTTCGTGTTTTGGAAAGGGTTACCGGGGCAAGCACGGGTAACGAAATTCGAGGATCTATTTCTGAGCGACTTCAGGCTAATGGAGCGGAGATCTTTAGGGGTGTGTCTGGTGTAGCCCCGAATGTGGCTGAGTATTGGTTAGAGGCTACGAAACGGATTATGAATGATTTGGATTGTTCCGCAGAGCAGAAGCTGAAAGGAGCCGTATCATTGCTACGGGATGAGGCTTATCAGTGGTGGCTCACCATGAGAGATGGGACCCCAGCTGACAAGGTGACTTGGGAGCTGTTTAAGACGGTCTTCAAGGGAAAGTATGTTGGGGCGAGTTATGTGGATGCCTGCAGGAAGGAATTTCTGAATCTGGTACAAGGGGGTAAGACAGTCACTGAGTACGAGGCTGAGCCAGTATGCCGTGGGGATAGTCGCTACAGAGTATGAACGTAGTGTGCGTTTTAAAGATGGACTTAGAGATGAACTTAGGGTGCTAATTGCTCCGTAGAGGGAGTGTGACTTTACTGCTTTGGTGGAGAAAGCTAAGATAGCGAAGGAGGTGAAGCGCACCGAAAAATAGAATCGTAAAAAGGATCAAAATTATTTCCGGAGAGATTCAGGACCCTTGAGTGGTGCAAATAGGAATGCTAAAAGGGCAAGCGTGGAAGAGCCAGTTCGAGCGTTTCCGATGAATGCTGTTAGGCCACAAGTTTGTAGGGACTGTAGTAAGGTACATCTGGGTGAGTGTAGGAAACGCTCTAGTGCTTGTTTCCGGTGTGGGTCTATGGAGCATAAAGTCAAAGACTATCTACAGAAAATAGATCAGGTTTAGGTTGCGGAATGGAGGGTTGCTCAACCAGCGAGAGGTGGACCACAACCACCGAGAGGACGTGGTCAAGGTAGGGGCGGTAACGGAAATGGTCGGGGACGAGGAGCACCTGGCAGGGGTGCCAGAAATGCTAAGGCTCGATAGCCAGCATTGGTGTATGCGGCCCGTCGTCGAGAGGAGGGTGATGCACCCGACGTCATAACTGGTACATTTTTTATTTCTAGCTTGCCGTACACTGTTTTGATAGATATTGGATCTACTCATTCGTATGTTGCATGTGCCATATCTAGGTCGTTGGGTGTGCACTCTGAGAAGGCTGTGAGTGGGGTATCAGTACTAAGTCCTTTGGGTAACTCGGTTAGGGTAGACAAACTATATAAAGACATAGCTTTAGAAACTCAAGGTAGGATATTCGCTGGTGACTTGATGGAATTACCGTTTGGGGAATTCGATCTCATCCTGGGGATGGATTGACTTGTTAAGCACAGGACAACTTTAGACTGTGCAGCTAAGCGAATGGTGTTAAGAATCGCAGAGGGTGAGGAGGTTATGATGATAGGTGAATGAAGGAAT
The DNA here is from genome assembly GCA_025698465.1 of Gossypium longicalyx. NCBI lineage: Eukaryota > Viridiplantae > Streptophyta > Magnoliopsida > Malvales > Malvaceae > Gossypium > Gossypium longicalyx. The sequence goes on from CM047002.1 coordinate 83,521,463, forward strand.
CATTTGTCCAATGTGGTGTCGGCGTTGAGAGCCGAGAAGTGGATTCGTAAGGGCTGTGAGGCGTATTTGACATTTATAAGTCAATCAGAGACTGGGGGCTTGACGGTGGATAAATTTAGAACCGTTAAGTAATTCCAAGATGTTTTTCCAGAAGAGCTCCGGGGATTGCCTCTAAACCGGGAAGTCGATTTTGGAATTGATTTGTTTCCTGAAACGGCACCAGTATCCATCGCACCATACAGGATGGCACCGAAGGAGTTGGTGGAGCTGAAAGCATAGATTCAAGAGTTGTTGGATAGAGGCTTTATTAGGCCAAGTGTGTCTCCGTAGGGAGCACCGGTGTTGTTTGTGAAGAAGAAGGATGGGACGATGCGGACGTGCATCGATTATCAGCAGTTGAACAAACTAACGATTAAGAATAAGTACCCTTTGCCAAGAATCGACGACTTGTTCGACCAACTTAGAGGAGCTTCGGTATTTTCCAAGATTGATCTTCGATCTGGATATCATCAATTAAGGGTCAAGGAGGTGGATGTTCATAAGACGGCATTCAGGACTTGGTATGGTCATTACGAGTTTTTGGTCATGCCATTTGGGTTGACGAACGCTCCTGCAGCATTTATGGATATGATGAATCGGGTATTCCAACCATTTTTGGATCGATTCATAGTCGTTTTTATTGACAATATTTTGGTTTATTCTGAAACCGAAGATAAGCATGATGAGCATCTCCGCATTGTGCTGTAAGTGTTGAGAGAGAAGGAACTTTATGCGAAGTTCAGTAAGTGTGAATTCTGGTTGAGGGAGGTAACCTTCTTAGGTCATGTTGTTTCTGCTGAGGGGATCAAGGTGGACCCTCGAAAGGTTGAAGCGATTCTAGAGTGGAAGCCGCCGAGGTTGGTGTCAGAAATTCGTAGTTTCTTAGGTTTGGCAGGGTACTATAGAAGGTTTGTGGAAGGATTTTCTGTGTTGGCAGCACCATTGACAAAACTTATAAGGAAAGGAGCACCATTTGTTTGGACCGAGAAGCAGGAGGAAGCTTTTGAGAAATTGAAGGAAGTTCTGACCAAAGCACCTGTATTGATTCAGCTGGAGTCTGGGAAGGATTTTACCGTGTATAGTGACGCATCACATGTGGGTTTGGGCTGTGTCTTGATGCAAAAGGGTAAGGTGGTGGCCTACGCATCGCGAAAGCTTAAGCCTCATGAAGGGAACTATCCTACCCACGACCTTGAATTGGCAGCAGTAATCTTTGCACTAAAGATCTGGAGACACTATCTGTACGGGGAAAAGTGTGTCATATACACGGATCATAAGAGTCTCAAGTACTTGCTGACTCAGAAGAAGTTGAATCTGAGGTAGCGAAGATGGATAGAATTGCTTAAGGACTATGATTGTTCGATTGAGTATCACCCAGGGAAGGCTAATGGGGTAGCCGATGCTCTGAGCCGTAGAGCTATATCCGATCTGAGAGCGATGTTTGCTCGTTTGAGTCTATATGATGATGGTAGTCTATTGGCTGAGTTGCAAGTAAGGCCATCCTGGGTGGATCAGATTAAGGAAAAGCAGTTGAAGGATGAGTCTTTGGTTTCTCGATTTCAACAAGTTAAGAAAGGGGAAACTTCTGAGTTTGGGTTAAATAGTGAAGGAATTCTGTGTTTTCGAGGAAGAGTTTGCATTCTGAAGGACTCTGACTTAAGGCAGTCAATACTGAAAGAAGCTCATGGAGGACTTTGTGCTCTACATCCTGGAGGGAATAAGTTGTATCGCGACTTGCGAGAATTGTATTGGTGGTCTGGGCTTAAACGAGAAGTAACAGAGTTTGTGGGGAGGTGTCTGACGTGCCAGCAAGTGAAAGCTGAGCATCAACTACCTTCCGGACTTTTGCAGCCAGTTAAGATACCACTCTAGAAATGGGAGAGGGTAACCATGGACTTTGTGAGTGGGCTACCCTTGACACCAACGAAGAGGGACACGGTTTGGGTGATCGTGGATAGGTTGACCAAGTCTGCTCATTTCATACCTGTCTGCACTGACTATTCACTTCAAAAATTAGCCAAATTGTACGTGGCAGAGATTGTACGACTTCATGGAGTGCCAGTATCGATTATTTCTGATCGAGATCCTAGGTTCACATCTCGATTCTGACAAAAATTGCATGAAGCATTGGGGACGCGATTGAACTTTAGCACGGCTTTTTATCCTCATACTGATGGTCAATCGGAAAGAGTTATTCAGATTTTGGAAGACATGTTGAGGGGTTGTGTCATCGATTTCTGAGGTAGTTGGGAGGATTACTTGCCGTTGGTAGAATTTGCGTATAACAATAGTTATTAGGCGAGTATGCGAATGGTACCATACGAAGCGCTGTATGGACATAGGTGTCGTATACCTAGTTGTTAGACTGAGTTGGGAGAACGACAGGTTCTTGGACCTGAGTTGGTAGCAGATGCTGAAGATAAGGTCAGGATAATCAGAGATCGGTTGAAGGAAGCATCTGATAGGCAAAAGTCATATGCGGATTTGAAGCGTAAGGAGATTGAATACTCAGTGGGTGATATGGTTTTCTTGAAGGTTTCACCTTGGAAGAAGATATTAAGGTTTGGTAAAAAGGGCAAGTTGAGTCCGCGATTCATTGGGCCTTATCGAGTTCTTAAGCGAATGGGTCCAGTGGCTTATCAACTGGAATTACCTCCAGAGTTAAACAGGATTCACGATGTTTTCCACGTCTCCATGTTAAGGCGATTTCATTCTGACCCTACTCATGTCGTGCCAGTTGCAGAGATTAAGGTGTGGCCAGATCTGACTTTTGAGGAAGAGCCTGTGCAGGTACTGGATCGAGATGTTAAGGTTCTGAGAAGAAAGTCAGTTCCCTTGGTAAAAGTGCTTTGGCGTAATCATGGCAGAGAGGAAGCTACTTGGGAGCCAGAAGAGGCGATGTGGCAACAATACCCTTATCTGTTTGAATCAGGTAAAATTTTGAGGACGAAATTTCTTTAAGGAGGGTAGAGCTGTAACGCCCCAATTTTCGGGAATTTTGGGATTTTTGTGATTTCCAATGAATTTTAGAAATTTTGTGTTTTAACTGTCTGTTGTAGGTCTGAGTATGTTACTGGGCCCTTAAAAAGGCCCAAGAGTATATCCAATTCGAGGCAATTTATGAATTTTGGACTTTAGAAAGAGAGGGTACTGGCGTTTAGGGCTTTTAAATTAAAGATGGTAAAAATAGGGCACAAGGGATCTGTGGTAAATTGGCATGTGACGCCACATAAGGTATAGGGGGAGTGGCGTGTAGATGTCTAGGGGGAGCCAAGGTTCGAGCCACAAGGTATGCAAATAGGGTATTTATTTTTGTGAACAAAAAAGTGAGGTGATGGAACTCAAGGGGGAACTCTGTTAGGGGGAGTTTAAGCTAGCAAGGGGATTGAGTAAAGATAAGATAAGGGAGGAAATTAGGAGCTGATCAAGGAGCAAGAGTTGGCCGGTCAAGGGACTTTAGCATGGGAAATTCGGCTAGGGCATTTAGTGAGGGGAATTTCGGCTTTTGGAGGGGGGTGTTGTTTCTGACAATTCTTTTCTCTTTTTATCTCTTCTCCTACTCTCTTTTCTTCTTCTTTTCCCTTTTCTTACATAGCCGAACCCTTCCTACCATTCTACTCTTCCATTCCATTCATTTCTAAGCCTTTATAGCCGATTGCCATAAAAGCTGAAATCCCGAAAGCTTGTTTTTCTTCTGTGTCGATTTCTCCTAGTCAACTTCTTTGATTTTTTCCTTCATCTTTCCTGGCCGAATTTCACACTTCTAAACCCCAACCTCTATCGACTTCAACTTTGCAAAAAAAAAAACTCCTTATCAAATCATCTTTTATTTTACGAGTTTCAAAAGCCGAAAACACCTTAGTCATTGGGGCATAGCCAAATCTTTAGACCTTTAAAGATTTGATTTCTACTAACATTTGAGGGGATAGATCTACATCAGAACCGAATAAGAACTAAAATGGAATCGTTGATTGAAGGAACCGGTGGTAAGTTTTCGAATCTATTCTTTATTTCGGGTTTTAGAAAAGACGAAATCTCTAAAGGCTTAGGGAGGCTATCAATTGGGCCCTATGGCTCTAAGGGTTGTGACAATTGTTTTATTATGATGTTAGTGTGATCTAGAGGCTGCTGATTGAAGGCTTGGACAAGTGGAACGACTAGATCTAAACCTAGTCGCTAGTTTCAGAAAAAGGTAAGAACTCTAGGGTCTGAGGCTTGGTTGGCCAAATATGGTAGGGGGATAGTTTGTAGTTTGTTTTCGATATTTAGATTGACGTGTTAGTAATCCAATTGTAGGCAACTCATGTGTGGAACTCGCCATTGAACCACTACAAATCAGGTGTGTAACTGACACCCTTTCATAGACTAGATCGGCAAAAGCCGAAAAGCCGAAATGCCGAAAAATCGGTATTTTGTGGATTTACGAGCGTGCGAGCGCTCGTGAGATGGTTTGGATTGTTAATCCTGGTAATTTCAAATGATATGATTGCAGAGTGCGCAATTTCGTGCACTTCGGTATATTTGGGCTTAATGGGCCGAAAATGGGTTAATGGGCCAACGGGCCCAAGTCGGTAAAACGCTTCGTAAAGTGTTTCATTAATGCCTTAATGGTTGTAATGTGTATGTAAACCCTAAAATAGAAATTTTTACCGAAGTACCCTTAAGTATGAAAGTTACCATTATACCCCTAGGTGCAAAATTACTATTATACCCCTAGGGTTGATTTTGACTGAAATGCATGATATTCTGGTTTTGTTTGTTATATGCTATGACATGCATATTTGTTGCATGGGATATGGGTTATATTGATGGAGGAAGTATTCTGGTGGCTCTGCCACAAATATCTGATCTGATGGCTCTGCCACAAATATCTGTTTCTGGTGGCTCTGCCACAATTATCTATATCTGGTGACTCTGTCACAATATTTGTTCTGGCAGCCATGCTGCATACTTGTGACGTGTAGACGGATGGGTGGGTCGAGTAGTCTCCCCACACGGTGTAAGGCTGGCACGGGGGTGTATATGGATGGATATGGGATGGGTTTTTCTGCATACATGATATATGTTCTATATCTGTTATGAGCCTATGGGCTTCATTCTAAATTCTGTATAGGGCTAAGGCCCAACTTAATCTGTTTCTGTGGTTTGAACTGATCTGGACTATGGTTGGGTTAATTTACACACTAAGTTTCCCAAACTCACCCCTTAACTTTATCCTTGCAGGTAATCCTCAACCATAGTGGACTTGGAGCTGTGAGGGATTCGGAGTGGCCGCACGTACTGCAAACTTGATTCTCTTTTTATAGTTTAATTAGTTTTTATTTACATCAATTATTTTGGGTTTAAGTTGTAATAAGGCCGCTTTAATGATTTTTGATGGTTTCTAATATGTTTTACTAGAATCGGTATAATATTATTATCTTAGTCACTGAAACTGATTAGTTTTAGGGCGCGTTTTCAAAACAGTAATTGATCTTAAAATATCATGACAACAAAGCAAAAAAAAAAATGTTTTCCAAAGTTAATCACTTTTCTTAAACGGGACTTAAATGAATTGGTTTCCTAAGAACATACGCTAAGTTAAGGTGTGGCAATGGTGGTGTGCATGTCTAGGATTGGATCCGAAGGGAGCTTGGTACTTAAGCAGTCCGATGGACTCACCTCCTCTTTCCAGTTTCCTACCTGGTGCACAGCTTCCATTCACTTTAACCTATAATGAAATCATCTTTTGAACACTAAGTACGATTTTTCTGGACTAAGAATAGAAAATGTTTTTAATGTTCCAATGTGACAGGTCAGATCTGGTCATAACGTCTAGGCCGGGTTTGGGGTGTTACACTCATAAACCATTCAACATAATCACTTTTTCCTTTATAAGGGCCTACGACTGATAGTGTGATCGATATCTCATAAACCATTTTGGGGTTTGGTGCAATTCGATCGTTTAAGGGATTAACTAAGTAAAATGTGTTCAATTATAGGTTTGGGTGTGCTCGGGAGTGATTACACATCGAAAATGAATCAGTTGTGTACCCAAAAACACAAAAAATAAGAATCGGTGAAAGCTAAAAAATGAGTCTGTCGATGCCACACGGGCGTGTGGTCGCCCGCATGGTAGGCTGTATGGCAGTACACGGGCGTGTGATTGATGAGCCAGGTCGTGCGCGCAAGACATGGGCGGATGACACAGTCGTGTGATAGTTAGTGAGGCCATGTTCGACACACGGGCTTGACCTATTGAGCTATATGGGCCACATGGATGAGTGGGCCCACACGAGTGAACCACACGGGCGTGTGGGATCTTGGGCCAGACCGTGTGATCCACACGGCCAAGGCCAATTTGGGCTGTGTGGGCCACATGGGCGTGTGAGTCCAATTTTCTAAAATACTCCGAACGGTTGCTTGGGTTGCCCAAGTCGACTAGAACCTACTGTAGGGTCGGTGAGAGTTACTTTACCCCCTCTGATTTCATGATTTCACTATGTTATATACGTGCCTTAGCATGCACAGCAATTTGCATGTATGATCTGTTAATTGCATATTTGTATGTCATGTATTGTATGCTGCATTGCATCGGGGTTGGGTTAATGTATATGGAGGAAGTATTATGAAAGGCTCCTAAGCTTGATATCTTGCAGCACAACTACAATTATCTGATTATGTGCCGCTTTTGGTATAGTATGGTGTGTAGGGATAGGTGGGTCGATTTTATCCCCACATGGTGTGTAGGGTTGGACGGAGTTGGTGCGTAGAGCTAGCGGGTAGGACTCTGTTTAATCTATTCTGTTCTACATACTGTATCTGAGATGGACCAAGGCCCTAATATATATGTCTGATTCTGCATCTGAGTGGGCCAAGGCCTACACTAATTTCTGTAAGGGGCTCCAGCCCAGGACTGATTCTGATTATGATCTGATGTATGTCTGTATGCACGTTTTTCTATGGGGATTACACACTGAGTTGCGAAAACTCACCCTTTTTTTGTTTAATTTGTGTAGGTAATCCCCAGACTTGACGGGTCGGTGCAGCGGAGGACTTAGCGGTGGCCACACGATTTCTCACTTGGACTATTTTCTATTTACTAATGATTTAATTTATATTTGGGTAAAATTTAATGTAATTAAGGCCTTTACGGATTTTTTCTTAATTTGGGATTTTGAAATGTTTTATGATTTTTTTACTGCTTGTAGTAGGAAAACTCGGGTCTTCAAAAGAACCGAATGTTTTACAAAACCACCACGCATACAAAAATGATTTTAAAAGCTTCAATGTAAAAGCAATGTTTTAAATCAAATCAATAAGAATGCATTTTCTCGAGCTAAGTACAAGTTAATAATTGGAATGATTTTAAGGTCTATGCGGTTTCAAAAACACTCTCATGTGACATCACCAAATTTAGCCAATACGTCTAGGTCGGGTTTGGGGTGTTACATTAATCATGCTTTAGAAGTGGTTTGGGACTAAACTGATAACATATGAAAATTTCAGAAAACTTAAAAATTTTTCAATCGTACAAGGGTCACATGCCCGTGTGAACAGGCCATGTGCCTCACATGGCTAGCAGACACGCCCGTGTCCTAGGCCGTGTGGAAATAGGGTATACATACTGACTTGCATCACACAGTCGAGGACACCCCTGTGTGTCCAGCCCTTGTGCCCCTTAGGGGGTATACTGACTTATACCACACAGCCAGTCACGCGCCCGTGTGTGAGACAGTGTGGAGCATACTGACTTCAATTCAATTTCAACACCAGGGGACACACGGCCGTGTAGCATAATCGTGTGTCACACACGGTTGAGACACACGCTCGTGTGGACAAAAATAGGCCATTTGCAAGGCCAATTTTCCACCCATTTTGCACATACCTATAAACACTCAAATGGCACCATTTCATCACACAAATAGGCAACCAAAAATCATCTAACAAATGCCCAACTATACTATATCCATTTCGACCAAATCCAATACTCAAATCCATAACATTTACCTATTCAATTACCAATCAATTTATCTTGCTTTACTAAGCATAATTCACATATATAATTCATCCAACTAAACCAATCCAAACATACATAATCATTTTAACCTCATTCATTCAAGATAAATCTATTACCAAACATTAAAATAGAACCATTACACATTCATAAAATATCACCAAGTTTATCATCTTATGCCGACTCAAATGACCAAAATACATATCCATCAAACATACCAAAATGACTCAAGCCTATACATGTCATATACCATATATACATGACTTCAAAAGTACCAAATTAGATGATTGATAGCGCGATGATATTCCTGATGACTTCTAGATCCGAGCTAGCCTTGATTCTCTATAAAACAAAGGAAAATAATACAAAGTAAGCTTTACAGCTTAGTAAGTTCATATTAACTTAATGAGTAACTTGACCATTCATTCACAATTCCATCAATATAAATGCAAGATAATACAAAGTCATTAAATCTTAAACCCTTCAATCATTCATTTAATAGCTTACCAAGAATTCATCCATTTCATGGATTCAATGTTTATAAACTTTACGTACGTACCTGTACTAACTCATACCAATCTCATTCTAATCCATATCTTTCAATTTTCCCATTAAACCATTCGGAATAGAAGTCATATATTTAAGGATCTCAATCGATAAGTACCTATACCATGGCCTATAGCCAAATCAAGGTAACTTATCTCGGAGTACCTATACCATGGCCCATACCCAAATTAAGGAATAACTCACACTCGAAGTGCCGATATCATGTCCCAAAGCCAACTTATTATCTTAATGACATGTCATTTATATCCTAGACTATTCCTAAGGTTCTGTAACACCCCAAACCTAGCCTAGAAGTTATGGCCGAATCTAGCGGTGTCACATGGAATGGAAATTGAAATTGCATTTATCAAGTTAAAACATATCCATTGATTAGTTACTAATTATCTCGTCCATTTCAAATCTATTTCCTTGTAACTGAATCGTTTAGAAATATTTTCATTAGCGGAAGCTTTTAAAACTGTGACATTTGAGGAAAACTATTTACATTTAGTAAAATCATTATTTTTAATAAAACCGAGTTTATGTTGAGTTTGGAAGTTTAAAAACCCATGAAAATAGTCTAAACCGAAATAAAAGCAAATAGTCTGAAAGTCCCAAATTTACAACCAAATACCTCAACAGAAATAGAAAATAGACCATAAAGAAATGTACAACAGTTTCAAAATAACCCATGTGGTCACCGTTGAGTCCACCGCCCCACCGATCCGTCTAAGTCTAGGGGTTAATTGTACACATTAAACAGAAGGGGTGAGTTTACGTAAACCCAGTGTGTGATCCCCACAGAAAACATGCATATAGTTAATTAGCAGTAAATAGTCAAATGCAGTTTGGGGCCTAAGCCAATTACAGTTTCAGTAGCAGTTCGGGCCTTAGCCCATTTCAGTTTCAGTATCAAATATGCATTAGGGCCTAAGCCCATCACAGTCATAGTATCAGATATATAGACCTACCTAACTAGCTTCTACACACCATCTCTATCCATCCCTGCACTCTATGTGGGGTTTAAAATACCCACCCAGCCCTACACTCCAAGTAGTATCGAATGCGGCACATAATCAGTATATTGCAGCTGAGCTGCCAGATAGTAGGCTTAAAGCCTTTCCGTACACTTCCTCCAATATATCATCATCCCAACCCAATGCAATGCAACATACAATATGTCATGCTATTATGCAACCATCAGTCATATGTAAACATATATATATAGCAGTAATCATGCATCACATACCCTCAGATCATACATTCAGGGGTTTAGGTAATGCTTACCAACCCTACAGTAGGTTCACAGTCGACTTGGGCAACCCGTGCAACCCTAGGAATCATTTAAGACAGATGGGCTCACACGCCCATGTGGCTTGCCCGTGTGGGCTCACATGCTCGTGTGGTACCTCCTGACTTAGATAGTGCCTCCAAATCTTTAGAGCAAAAACCACGGTGGCCAATTCCAAATCATGGATCGGATAGTTAGCCTCATGCATCTTGAGCTGACGAGATGCATATGCCACAACCTTACCATCCTGCATACATGTGAAGCATCGCTATAAACCATGAACTCCTTTCCAGGCTCAGGCTGTATCAGAACAGGAGCCTCAATCAATACAGTCTTGAGCTTCTCGAAGCTCTCTCGCTGCATATCAGTCCAAACAAACAGAACACCCTTATGTAGCAGCTTAGTTAAGGGTGTTGCAATCAATGAGAAGCCTTTCACAAACCGCCAATAGTAACTCGCCAGTCCCAGAAAACTATGGATCTCAGACACATTCTTAGACTATTTCCAATCCAGTACAGCCTCAATCTTTCAAGGATCGACTCAAATCCCCTCAGCAGACATCACATGGCCCAGAACTTCACGTAACCAGAACTCGTACTTGCTGAACTTAGCATAGAGCTGCTTTTCCCTCAAAATCTGAAGAACCACTCTACGGTGCTCGTCATGCTCATCCTCATTCTTAGAATAAACCAATATGTTGTCAATGAACACCACTACAAACCAGTCCAGGTAGGGTTGAAACACTCGGTTCATCAAGTCTGAAAACTGCTGGTGTATTAGTCAGTCCAAATGGCATCACTAGGAACTTGTAGTGACCATAATGAGTCCCAAATGTCTTCTTATGTACGTCAGCCTCCTTAACCCTCAACTGATGGTACCCACACCAGAGATCAATATTAGAGAATACCGAAGCTCTTTGAAACTGGTCAAACAGATCACCTATCCTCGATAACAGATACTTGTTCCTAATGGTCAACTTATTCCATTGCCGGTAGTCAATACACATCCTCATGGATCCATCTTTCTTTTTAATAAACAGTACCGGTGCTCCCCACGGAGACACACTAAGGCGGATGAACCCACAATCCAACAACTCCTGAATCTGAGCCTTAAGCTCCGTAAGCTCCTTTATTGCCATTCGATAGGGATTGATAGACACTAGAGCTGTATCAGGGAAAAGCTTAATCCCAAACTCTACTTTTCGATTCGGAGGTAAACCTAGTAGCTTTTTAGGAAAGACGTCTGGAAATTCCCTTACAGTGCGGATATCCTTTTTAGTAGAGTCCCTAGAAGCAAAAACACTTACGTAGGCCAAGTACGCCTCACATCTCTTGTGAACCAGTTTTTCAGCCATCAGTGCAGAAATCGCATTCGACTGATAATCCCAACACTCTCCAATCACAACTACCTCATTATCCTTCTCAATTCTCAAGACGACCCTCTTAGTCGCACAGTCCAAACTGACACGATGCTTGACCAACCAGTCCATACCCAGAATTAGGTCAAACTCCCTAAACAGAAGCTCCATTAAGTCAGCCAAGAAGATCGCCCCTCATGGACTATCCCAACGGACTCAGTACAGTAACCTCACTCATAGTGCTCTCAACCGAAATCCCCAAGTTTTTAGATATGTTGCTAGCTATGTAAGAGTGAGTAGACCCTATGTCTATCAATGCATGATATGGTACATCAAAAATAAGGAATGTACCAGTGATAACGTTCGGAGCATCTCTGTCCTCTCAGCGATGAGCAGCATAAACAAGAGTAAATTGTCTCGCCTCAGCTTGTCCAGCACCTCTGCCCAGTGCTCTCTGTCTACGGCCTATACCGTTACCACCCCTAGCCTGACCACGACCTCTCGGTGGCTGTTGTGCTACCCTCTGTGGTTGTGCAGTACCAGTACCCTCAGCTTGCATCTGATCGACCCTCAACGGACACTCCCTAATGCAATGATCCAATGATCCACACTTTAAACACACTCCAGTCCCCTTCCAACACTCGCCCTGATGGCGTATACCACAATCGACACATGGCTACAGTCTAGTAGTAGTAACAGGAGGCCCAACTCTAACTGGCCCATCAGATTTGGCCTTTTTCTTAGGCCTCTGTATAGAACTCGAGGGCTCCAAATCCCTCTTTTTCTTACCCCTCTCTCTGTCTCTGTTTTGGTGCTCAGCGCACTTAACATCCTTGGCGATCTTCGCCTTCTCGACTAGAACAAAAAAATCTTGCTCCCTCTACGGAGCTATCAGAACTCTCAAATTATCTCTGAGGCCATCCTCAAAGCGGACACACCTCTCATACTCTGATGCCACCATACCTCGCGCATAGTGGCTCAATCTCAAGAATCCAGCCTCATACTCAGCCGCTGATCGATCCCTCTGAGTAAGATTCAGAAACTCCCTCCTACGAGTGTTCACATAATTGGCTCCCAAATATTTCCCCTGGAAGGCAGTCTTAAAGAATTCCTAGGTCAGACATTTGAGCTGAATGCCCTCCCTAGCGGTCAGCCACCATTGATAAGCCTCATCTCACAACAGAGAGACCACACCCTTCAGTTTCTAATTAGGGGTGCCATCCAGGTCATCCATAATCCGCTCCATGGCCTTAATCCAATACTTGGCCACATTAGGGGTGACTCCAGTGACACCCCTACAAAGTTCAACTCCATTGGATCGGAGTCGTTCCGTAACTGACCCACGGCCCCCAGATCCATCTCCAATATCCTTAACATAGCCTAGGACAATGTGACATCCCCAGCCATGCGATCTTAAGACCTAGTCTCAGTAGCAGGCGACACTAGCGTCTCACTTGTGTCCAAATTTGGCATATTACCCAGTAAAGAGGACTCAGCTCGAGCCTCTCTACGGCCTCTACCTCGGCCTCTGGTACCTTTTTTGCGGATACCTCGTGTGCTCATGTTTAGTCAATTTTATCTGGTACGAATTTTATGAATCAGCTACAGTTTCAGTATTTATTAACAGATGTTTTATGCAAACAGTTTCAGTAGTTCAGAGTGATTTTCGCAAACTGTAGTCTCTATCAGTTCTGCTACAGTCTCAGTTTACTACCTACAGTAGTCTCCGAATATACTTCCTACAATATTTTCAATTTAAACTTATCACAGTTTCATAATACTTATAGGCCGGAGACTCGGTGTACCACATTCTTAGTCAAAACATTTCAAATCATTTGGAAATCAGTTCTTAAAAACCAAGGTTTGAAACCGAAATCCACAGTTGAGTTTTGCAACCTGGCTCTGATAACACTAAAGGTAACACCCCAAACCCGGCCTAGACTTTATGACCGAATCTGGCGATGTCACATGGAACAGAAATTGAAATCGCATTTAACAAGTTAAAACATATCCGTTGGTTAGCAACTAATTATCTCGTCCATTTCAAATCTATTTCCTTGTTACTAATCGTTTAAAAATATTTTCTGTAGTGGAAGCTTTTAAAACCGTGACATTTAAGGAAAACTATTTTCGTTTAGTAAAATCGTTATTTTTAATAAAACTGAGTTTATGTTGAGTTTGGAAGTTTAAAAACCCATGAAAATAGTCTAAATCTAAAAAAAAGAAAATAGTCCGAAAGTCCCAAATTTACAACCAAATACCTTAACAGAAATAGAAAATACACCATAAAGAAATGTACAGCAGTTTCAAAATAACCCATGTGGTCACCATTGAGTCCTCCGCCCCACCGATCTATTTAAGTCTAGGGATTACCTGTACACATTAAACAGAAGTGGTGAGTTTACGTAAACCTAGTGTGTAATCCCCACAAAAAACATGCATATAGTTAATTAGAAGTAAACAGTCAAATGTAGTTTGAGGCCTAAATCCATTATAGTTTCAGCAGCAGTTCGGGCCTTAGCCTATTTTAGTTTTAGTATTAGATATGCATTAGGGCCTAAGCCCATCACAGTTACAGTATCAAATATATAGACCTACCCAACCAGCTTCTACACACCATCTCTATCCATCCCTACACTCCATGTGGGGTTTAAAACACCCACCTATCCCTACACTCCAAATAGTACTGAATGCGACACATAATCAGTATATTGCAGCTGAGTTGCCAAATAGTAGGCTTAAAGCCTTTCCGTACACTTCCCCCAATATATCATCATCCCAACCCAATGCAATGCAACAAACAATATGTCATGCTGTTATGCAACCATCAGTCATACGTAAACATATATATATATACCAGTAATCATGCATCACATACACTCAGATCATACATTTAGGGGTCTAGGTAACGCTTACCGACCCTACAGTAGGTTCACAATTGACTTGGGCGACCCGTGCAACCCTAGGAATCATTTCAAATAGATGGGCTCACACGCCCAAGTGGCTTGCCCGTGTTGGCCCACACGCCCAGATTGGCCTTTGCCCTTGTGGATCACATGACCTGGCCCAAATTCGCACATGCTTGTGTGGACTACCGGTGTGGGCCCACATGCCCATGTGGCTGACACGGCCCCAATCAATCTAGCCCGTGTGTCGTACACAGCCTACCTAACCATCACACGGCCGTGTCTTGTGCGCACGGCCTGGCCTCATCGATCACACGCCTTTGTTATGGCACACGACCTACTACACGAACGACCATATGCCCGTGTGGTGTCGACAGTGAGGTTTTCAAATTTTGTCAACACCTCATTTTCTATATTTTTGGGTACACACCTGGTACGATTTCGATGCAGAAACACTTTCAAGCACTTCAGAACCTATAATCGACCAATAAAGCAGTGAATTAAACATTTAAAAATTGAACTAAAATTGAACCCAAATCGAGATACTCATCCTTAAAGTGATGAAACTAACCCTAACCACCTCGAATCAGTCGATCACAAAATAGCACGAGGAGAACCTTGATCCTCGCAATATGCTGCTGCCAAAGCGACAATAACCCCAATCAAAAACTTAATATTCACAACTTACAAAAAAAGAGAACCCACTTACCGAAACGTGTGACGAAAATCAAACTAGTGATGGTGACAGTGAAAGTCAACAAAAAGAAACGAAATCAAAGAGAAGATGGAAGAAAGAAGAGCAAAAGCTAAAAATAAGAGAAGGGATGAAAGGAAGAAAATGTCAGGACATTTCCCCAAAAGTCACCGAAATTTTGAGAAAGAAAGTAAGATTATTAGGAACTAACATTTTGACCACAAATCCCTAAATTCTCTCATACTTTCACTTCAACAATTCCCACTACTCACAACCACCTCAGTATTTCGGCTAAATTGAAACTACTACAGTCCCCCGAGCAGAAACAACCCCTTTGCTCAAGTAGGGATTCGAACACAAGTCCTCCAACATCCCAACACTCAACTTAACCACCAAACCAGTAGGCCCATTTTGTTATATTCTTAAAACAATTAATTAAAAGCCTATTGACCAGAGATAAGCTTGATTCAGAAAAAATACCAAAATTTAGCCAAAGTCATGGCTTGAACTTGGGACCTCCCACACACACCCAAAACACAAAACCACTGAAGCAGATACACATTTATGTCAAATTACAAAAGCTGAAATTAACAAATTTTGGGGCATTACAGGTTCTACCGAGAATTTCCAATACCAAATCATAGTTGAATCATTTTCGAATCATGGTCGAACAAGTTCCTAGTCTAAAATTTACAATTTTTGCAATATCAAAGCATTTAAATACAATTATAATAGAGCTCGTTACATACGAACTTACCTCGTGTTCGGAAATGACGGATCGAATCAACTAATTGACAATATTGCTTTTCCCCCGATCTAAATTCGAATTCTTTCTTTCTTGATCTATATGAATTCAAAATTAACTTATTTAGTCATCTACTCATTCAATTTAGTCCAAAATTACTCATTCGAACATTTTTACACACTATCCCCTAAACTCACATTTAATCAATTTAGTCTATATTTCACAAATACACAAAATTCACATAATTTCATAATACCCAAGCTTGGTCGAATTGCATATAAGTCCCTAAAAGCCCAAAACTTTAATTTATTTCACATTTCAACAACACAATTTGCATATTTCACAATTTAATCCCTATTATGCATTTTTCATCAAAAATCACTTAATAAAACATGTAAAACTATCATCAAGCTTTCATAATCCATCATCAAACATCAAAGAACTCATAGATTCAACAATAGCAACTCTCAAAATCTTTAAAAAAATTCAAAATTAAAGGTACGGGCTAGTTAGATTGAGCTCAACGATTACAAAAACATAGAAATCATCCAAAATCGAGCAAAAATGGATTTACAATTTAATCTCAAAGTGACCGAACCCTAAATGCATAAAATGGCTTCCTCCCTTTCAATATTCGGTTGATGATAAAGAACATAGAAAGATGATATATGATTTTTATCATTTAATTATGTTTTATTAATTAAATTACAAAATTATCCTTATTCATAAACCATTTACATACCGTAATATATGTCCATATATGTCCACTCACCCTTATAGTGGTCTAATTACAACATAAAGACTTCTAATTTAATATTCCATAACTTTTTAATACCTTTAGCTATTAGAACTCATGTTTTACACTTTACGCGATTTAGTCATTTTTCTCAAACTGAGCAATTAAACAATAAAATTAGCTCACGAATTTTTCACACATACATACTATCATGCTGTAAACACATAAAATAATATTAAAATAATTTTCTAACATCAGATTTGTGGTTCCGAAACCACTGTTCTAATTTAGCTAAAACTGCGATGTTACAACTCTCCCCTTTAGGGATTTTCGTCCCCGAAAATCTTACCAGTGAATAGGTTCGGATATTGTTTTCTCATAGCATCCTCAGATTCCCACGTACCTTCTTCAACCCCATGTCGATGCCATAATACTTTTACTAATGCAATTGTCTTATTTCTAAACTATTTGATCTCACGAGCTAAAATTTGAATTGGTTCTTCAACATATGACATATTAGATTGAATTTCAACCTCGGTCGATGAAATGACATGTGAAGGGTTGGATTGGTATCACCGAAGCATTGATTCATGAAACACATTTTGTATTTTCTCTAACTCAGACAGTAATGCTAACCGATATTCCACTGGCCTAACTTGCTCGATAATCTCATAAGGTCCGATGAATCGTGGACTCAATTTCCCTTTCTGATCAAACCGTAATATTTTTTTCCATGGCGACACCTTCAAAAACACTTTATCCCCCGATTTGAAACTCAATATCCTTCTATTTCAAGTCTGCGTATGATTTCTGTCGATCTGAAGCTGCTTTCAAACTATCGCAAATTACTTTCACTTTCTCTTCTATTTCTCTGACCAGATCAACCCCATGAATTTTATTCTCACTAAGCTCAGTCCAATACAACGGTGTTCTACATTTACGACTGTGTAGAGCTTCGTACAGTGCCATCTTTATGCTCAATTCGAAACTATTATTATAAGCAAATTCAATCAGTAGTAAACATTTCTCCCAGCTACCTTCAAACTCAAGAATGCAACAACGCAACATATCCTCAAGTATCTGAATAACTTGTTCAGATTGACCATCCGTTTACGGGTGAAATGTAGTGCTAAAATGTAGCTTTGTACATAAAGCTTCTTGCAATTTCTTCTAAAATCGCGAAGTGAATCTTGGATCTCTATCCGAAACAATAGATAGGGGAACACCATGTAATCTCATAATTTTGAAAATGTACAAGTCAGCTAATTTATCAAGCGAGAAATTTTACGTACCGGAATGAAATGAGTTGATTTTGTCAATCTATCCTCAATAACCCAGATCACATCTTTCTTTTTCAAAGATAAGGGCAAACCCGATACGAAATCCATTGTTACTCTATCCCACTTCCATCCAGGAATCATAATAGGCTGTAATAAACCTGACAGCACTTGATGCTTAGCTTTGACTTGTTGACAAATCAAACATTTCAAAACAAATTCTGAGATATCTCATTTCATGCCATGCCACCAATAAAGTTGTTTCAAATCGTTATACATTTTTGTGCTTCCCGGATGTACTGATAAACAACTACTATGTGCTTTATCTAGAATCTTCTGAATAAGCTCAAAATTTCTTGGTACACATATTCTATCACAAAACATCAAATAGTCATCAGGCCTTATTCAAAACTTAGAATCAGAAGTCGACTCACATTGAGCTCGTTTTGCTTACAATTCATTATCAAATTTTTTAGCCTCATAAATCTACTGTAGAAATAACGGTCTCGCTTTCAACTCAGCTGCTATCCAACCGTCGTCAAACAAAGCTAATTGTGTGTTCAAAGCACGTAAAGCAAATAAAGACTTTCGGCTCAAAGCATTAGCAACTACATTTGCTTTCCCCGGATGATAGTCAATTACTAATTCATAATTTTTTAGCAATTCTAACCATCTCCACTGTCATAAATTCAAATCTTTCTAAGTCATTAGGTATTTCAAGCTTTTGTCATTAGTATAAATATGGCATTTCTCACCAAACAAGTAATGATGCCAAATTTTCAATGCGAACACTATCGCGGCCAACTCTAAATCGTGTGTCGGATAATTCTTACTATGCGGCTTTAACTGTCTTGAAGCATAAGCTACAACTTTGCCTTATTGCATCAAAACACAACCCAGGCCATTTAATGATGCATCACTGAAAACTATGAATTCTTTACTCGACTCAGGCTGAACTAGCACTGGTGCCTCTGTCAATAACGCTTTCAACTATTCGAAGCTCTACTGACACTTTTCTGACCACTCAAATTTAACATCTTTTTGAAGTAACCGTATCACCAGAGTCGCAATCATCGAGAAACCTTTCACAAACCATCTATAATAACATGCTAATCCTAGAAAACTACAGACTTCGGATACATTTCTCGGAGGCTTCCAATCTATAATCGTAGAGATTTTGCTTAGGTCGACTCGGATACCCTCAGCTAAAACTATATGTCCCAGAAAACTAACCTCTCGTAGGCAAAATTCACATTTGTTGAACTTTGCAAACAACTATTTGTCTCTCAAAGTTTTTAACATGATTCTCAAATGTTCAGCATGCTCAGACCCATCACAAGAGTAAATCAAAATATCATCAACAAACACAACTACGAATCGGTCTAAATATGGCCTAAAAATTTGGTTCATCAAATTTATAAAAACAGCAGGTGCATTTGTTAGTCCAAAAGGCATAACAAGGAATTTGTAGTGTCAGTACCTTATTCTAAATGCAGTCTTTGGCACATCTAAGTCTTTAACTCGCAATTGGTAATAACCCAATCTCAAATCAATTTTCAAAAACACCATTGCCCCTTTTAACTGATCAAACAAATCATCTATTCTTGGCAAAGGGTATTTATTCTTGATTGTCACTTTGTTGAGCTGTCGATAATCTATACACATTCTCATCGTGCCATCTTTCTTTTTCACAAGTAACACCGATACACCCCAAGGAGAGAAACTCGGTCTAGCAAAACCTCTATCTGTTAACTCTTGCAACTGAGTTTTCAATTCTTTTAACTCTATCGGAGCCATTTTGTACGGAGCTATCGATATCGACATTGTACCCGGTACTAATTCAATACCAAACTCAACCTCTCTGATAGGTGGTAAACCTAGTAACTCTTCAGGAAATACATCTGGATACTCGTACACAACTGGTACTAACTCAATCTTTGTTTCTGTTACTTTTGTATCAAGTACATAAGCAAGATAAGCTTCACATCCCTTTCTCACAAATCTCTGAGCTAACATAGACGATATCATGGTTGGCAGATTATTCATATCATCTGATTCAATTCTAATAATATCATTATTCTGACATTTCAATTCAATTATTTTTCTACAATCCACTATAGCATTATGCATCATTAGCCAATCCATACCCAAAATCACATCAAATTCATCGAATAGCAACAACATCAAATTAGCCAGAAAAAAAAACTCGATATTAATGGACAATTCTTGTAAACTTTGTCAACCAACACACATTTGCCTAAGGGGTTCGATACTCTAATCACAAATTCAGTAGACTCTACAAGCAAAGTCTTACTAGAAACTAAATTCATACATATATAAGAATAAGTTGATCCTGGATCTATAAATGCAATCACATTAGTATCATAAAGAGTGAAAGTACCGTTGATAACATTTGGA
This sequence comes from Gossypium longicalyx, assembly GCA_025698465.1. Classification (NCBI taxonomy): domain Eukaryota; kingdom Viridiplantae; phylum Streptophyta; class Magnoliopsida; order Malvales; family Malvaceae; genus Gossypium; species Gossypium longicalyx. The sequence continues at coordinate 83,541,468 of CM047002.1, forward strand.
GATGACACTTCTTCACGAGCGTAAATAGCGTAGGCTTTGGCAGGTGCTCTAGCCTCAGATATCACTGTAAAGTCCCTTGTCACCCATCGACTATCACTCACATTTCCAGCATTTCTTTGTGGTCTTCCTCTATTCGATATGTTACTCGATCTCACATTTTGGGGTCTATCTTTCTCTACCATCTTAAGACAATCTTTAATAAAATGATTCGGTGAGCCACATTTGAAACAAGCTTTATTACTCTTATTCCAACATTCTCCGAAATGTCATCTCCCACAATCTTGGCACTCAGGTTTATTATTTCTACCACTGCCCACACTCAAAACAGAAGTAGTTTGAGTTTTAGGACTCACATACTGATTTCCACGATCTCTATTATGATATCCCACAGATGCATTAGATCGGCTATGCGAATCTCAAAATTTCTTTGGTGAAGATTGATACAGCTTGCTCATTGATCTTTTTCTCGAGTCTTTAGCTTTAGAATTTATTTTTCTCTTTTCTTTACGGAGACCTTCGGCTTTACAAACCCTTTCAACTAGAATAACAAATTCTTTCAATTCTAGAATTCTGACTAGTAGTTTTATATCTTCATTTAACCCGTCCACGAACCACTTGCACATTATTTCTTCGGTAGACACATACTCTCGAGCATACTTGCTTAACTATACGAATTCTTTTTCATACTCAGTAACAATCATTCGGCCTTGTTTTAATTCTAGGAATTCTTTGTGCTTTTGATCAAGGAATCACTGACTTATATATTTCTTTCAGAATTCTGTCTGAAAGAATTCCCAGGTCACTCGTTCTCTCAGAACCACAAATATCAGTGTGTTCCACCATTGATACGTGATGTCTCTCAGCAAGGATACCGCATATTTAATATATTCATCAAGAGTATAAGATAATTCATCGAATACTTGAATTGTATTTTAGAGCCAAAACTCATCTCTCTCAACATCATCATCTACAGTAGCTTGAAACTCTTCAGCCCCATGTTTCCGAATCTTGTCCACTAGCAGTTTGTTCAATCGTATCGGATCCACAACTTAAGGAACAATAGGAATTTGTTGAGTAATAGGTGGGGGTAGGGGTTGTTGAACAGCCAAATTTGTCCGGACATATTGTGCAAACCATTCGTTCATTATCTGGAAAAAGACTTCTTTAGCCTCACCTCCGTGACTACTCGACACGGGTCTAGATTCAGTAGGCATGGTCCCTTGAGCGGGAGCTGGCACATTACTCTCTACATCATCAGCTATAGCTCGTTCGGGATCCATTACTATACGAAAACACAATTTAAGCTGTTAGGAATCATCACACTATCGCAGAGTATATATATGGCATGTATAGCTAGACTCTCACACACTACGTTAGTCCTAGAATCGACTAAACCATAGCTCAAACACCAATAAAATGTAACACCCCTAACCCATATTCGTCATCCGAATAGGTTACGAGGCATTACCTATCAATTCACAACATAAAACATACAATCTTATAAACCATTCAACACAATCACTTTGTCCCTTATAAGGGCCTACGAGGCCTTAATCATGCTTTAAAAGTGGTTCGGGACTAAACAGATAACATATGAAAATTCCAGAAAACTTACAAATTTTTCAGTCATACAAGGGCCACACGCCCGTGTTCCAATCGGTGTGCCCTTTGGGGGTATATACCATGTGGCCAATCACACGCCCGTGTGTGACACCATGTGGAGCATACTGACTTTAATTCAATTTCAACACCAGGGGACACACGGCCGTATAACATAACTGTGTATCACACACGGCTGAGACGCACACCAGTGTCTCTGCCCGTGTGGACAAAAATAGGCTATTTGCAAGGCCAATTTGCCACCCATTTTGCACATACCCATAAACACTCAAATGGTACCATTTCATCACACAAATAGGCAGCCAAAAATCATCTAACAAATGCACAACTATACTATATCCAATTTGACCAAATTCAATACTCAAGTCCATAACATTTGCCTCTTCAATTACCAATCAATTTATCTTGCTTTACTAAGCATAATTCATATATATAATTCATCCAACTAAACCAATCCAAACATACATAATCATTTTAACCTCATTCATTCAAGATAAATCTATTACCAAACAATAAAATAGAACCATTTCATATTCATAAAGCATCACCAACTTTATCATCTTATGGCAATTCAAATGGCCAAAATACATATCCATCAAATATACCAAAATGACTCAAGCCTATACATGTCATATACCATATATACATGACTTCAAAAGTACCAAATTAAATGATTGATAGTGCGATGATATCCTCGATGACTTTCATATTCGAGCTAGCCTTGATTTTCTATAAAACATAGGAAAATAACACAAAGCAAGCTTTATAGCTTAGTAAGTTCGTATTAACTTAATGAGTAACTTGACCATTCATTCACAAATCCATCAATATAAATGCAAGATAATACAAAGTCATTAAATCTTAAACCATTCAATCATTTATTCAATAGCTTACCAAGAATTCATCCATTTTATGGATTCAATGTTTATAAACTTTACGTATGTACCTGTACTAACTCATACCAACCTCATTCTAATCCACATCTTTCAATTTTCCCATTGAACCATTCGAAATAGAAGTCGGATATTTAAGGATCTCAATCGATAAGTTCCTATGCCATGGCCCGTAGCCAAATCAAGGTAACTTATCCTAGAGTACCTATACCATGTCCCGTAGCCAAATCAAGGTATAACTCGCACCCGAAGTGCAGATATCATGGCCCGAAGCCAACTTATTACCTTAATGACATGTCATTGATATCCTAAACTATTTCTAAGGTTCAACCGAGAATTTTCAATACCAAATCATGGTTGAATCATTTTCGAATCATGGTCGAACAAGTTCATAGTCTAAACTTTACAATTTATGCAATATCAAAGCATTTAAATACAAGTATAACAGAGCTCGTTACATACAAATTTACCTCGTGTTCGAAAATGACGGATCAAATCGACTAATCGACAACCTTGCTTTCCCCACGATTTAAATCCTAATTCTTTCTTTCTTGATCTATATGAATTCAAAATTAACTTATTTAGTCATCTACTCATTCAATTTAGTCCAAAATTACTCATTCAGACATTTTTACACACTATCCCTTAAACTTTCACATTTAATCAATTTAGTCTATATTTCACAAATACACAAAATTCACATAATTTCATTACACCGAAGCTTGGCCGAATTGCATATAAGTCCTTAACAGCCCAAAACTTTCATTTATTTCACATTTCAACAACTCAATTTGCATATTTCACAATTTAATCCCCATTATGCATTTTCATCAGAAATCACTTAATAAAACATGTAAAACCATCATCAAGCTTTCATAATCCATCATCAAACGTTAAAGAACTCATAGATTCAATAATGGAAACTCTCAACATCTTAAAAAAATTCAAAATTAAAGGTACGGGCTAGTTAGATTGAGCTGCAACGATTACAAAAACATAGAAATCATCCAAAATAGAGCAAAAATGGACTTACAATTTAATCTCAAAGTGACCGAACCCTAAATGCATAAAATGGCTTCCTCCCTTTCAATATTCGATTGATGATGAAGAACATAAAAACATGATATGTGATTTTTATCATTTAATTATGTTTTATTAACTAAATTACAAAATTATCCTTATTCATAAACCATTTAAATACCTTAATATATGTCCATATATGTCCACTCACCCTTATAATGGTCTAATTACAACATAAGGACTAATTTAATATTCCATAGCTTTTTAATACCTTTAGCTATTAGACCTCACATTTTACACTTTACGCGATTTAGTCTTTTTTCTCAAATTGAGCAATTAAACAATAAAATTAGTTCACGAAATTTTCACACGTACATACTATCATGCTGTAAACACATAAAATAATATTAAAATAATTTTTCAACATCATATTTGTGGTTTTGAAACCACTATTCTAATTTAGCTAAAACTGGGTTGTTACAATCTTTAACAATTTTACAAATTGAACCCCGGGATAGCTAAATTAAGCTAACACGACCTCAAAAACATAGAAATCATTAAAAATGGGGCAAAACTACATACCATGGAAGTGAAACAATGGTTGGTCGAACCCTATCTATTTCTCCATTAAAGATTTGGTTGAGAAGAAAACAAATGGGGGGAAGATGATGATTTTAGGCTATTTGTTTTTATCTTTATTTACCATTTTACCATTTTGCCCTTTAAAAATAATCAAAATTTCAAGAAAACCTTGTCCATAACTATCCACTGATTCATTAAATGGTATAATTACCATTTAAGTCCATTATATTTCCTTTCCATAGCCTTTTTTCCCTTTTAACCATTAGAACTCAACTTTTACACTTTTTACAATTTAGTCCCTTTCACTTCATTAATCATGCAAACATTAAAATTTCCTAACAAAATTTTAATATGACCCTACTAATATTCCATAGACATTAAAATAATAATAAAATAATAATTTACTCGTCAGATTTGTGGTCCCAAAACCACTATTCTGATTTCAATAAAAACGAGTTATTACAGTTTAAGTTGTGATCTTGAGATGTTGAATTGAATTAAGTTTGATATGTGAATTGTAGTGCCTTCATTATAATATTGGTTAGATCATATAAGATGGTTGATTTGGTATGTTTGAAGTGTGTTTTAATGTGTTTTAGTTACGTGAATGCATGTGGGATTTGATTGGCTTGGTGTGCAAGAATTAGTGCATGAAATGGCTTGTTTTAGGGGTAGGTTGTGAATTACACAACCTGGGGCATGGGCTATCACACGATCATGTGTCACACATGGTCACCTCACATGACTGTGTGTTTCAAGTCAATATGTGAACATTCTGAGACACGGTCTGCAATATGGCCATGTGGTGCAACTCAGTTTGTAACACTATCTAGCACACGACCTATAATACAGCCCTATGACCCTGTTTCGAATGTAACAGCCCATTTCTCTGTGGTGTCAAAATAGTGGTTTTGGGACCACAAATTCGATGTGTGAGTCCGTAAATATTATTATTTAATATTTATGAGTCAAATATAGTGTAATAATAAATTTTGATTTAATGATTTATGTTAAATGAAAGAATAATTAGGTTCAAGTGGTATGTTCCTAAAATCAAGTGGTTTTAGAAAATGAGGTATTGGGACCACGTTTCTATAAACTAAGCCATAAATATTTTATTAAATATTTACAGAGTTTTATTAAGGTCGTATTAAGATTTGGTTGAGGAATTTTGATGTTTGAATGGTTAATTACATAAAAAGGAGTAAATCGTAAAAGGTGTAAAGGTTGAATTCTATTAGTTAAAAGGGTTAGATAGCTATAAAAAATTAAATTAATGGATCTAAGGGGTAATTATGCCATTCACATTTATGGTGAACAAATATGGACATGATTTAGTTGTTTTAAAGTTAAGTTAGTAAGGGTAAATTAGTAAGTAGTTAAATAAATACAAACTAATATCAAAATACCATCATCTTCTTCCTTTTAACATTTGTTTCAACTGAAATTCCATGGGAAGGAGCTTGATGTTTCAGCTAGGGTTAATTCCTTGCATGGTATGATTTTAAGCCCTTTTTTTTAATTTTTTTATGTTTTTTGAGTTCGTTTTAGCTTAGTCTAGTTAACACGGGGGTTAATTTGCAAAAATTTTATAGGTTGAGGGATTTTCCATGAATTTTTTTTAATGTGTTTTGATGTTAGTTGATAGATTACTAATCTTTGTTGCAAAATAAACATGTTTTATTAAGTGATTTTTTATGAATTTTGGAAATAAGGATTAAATTGTTAAAAATATAAATTCATAGATTTTATTGTGAAATTTTGGTAAATATGGGTTGTTTCAAGGTCTCTTGAAGCTTTGGTTAACATGGATCTAGGTTAAAATGGTTAGATTTTAAGTTATAAGCTTAAGGACTAAATTGTGAAAACTTAAAATATTAGGGGTAATTTTGTAATTTTGCATAAATATGAAATATGAATTAAATTGAATACTAGAAGTACTTAATTGATTGAAACTATCTAATTAGATCAAGACAAACCACAATCGAACTTAAATTGAGGAAAAACTAAAGCTTCGAATTAGTGTTCGATTCTATTTCTACGCCCTAGTTATCGTGGTAAGTTTGTATGAACTATGATCGTTTTAATGTTAGTTAAATGAACTATTTACTACGTTGTTGTAATATTAATGAATTGGATTATAAATGTATCAATGATATTATGAATTGACGGATAACGAGTCCCGTTTGAACCTTAAGAATTCTTAGGATACAAATGACATGTCATTAAGGATTTCATGTTTCGGGTGTTGGACTTGGATGTCCTACTGATGGCTGAGGTATTGCATTTGTTGCAGATTCTCCATAGCTTGTGTGAGTAGCATCATGTAGCTTACATTCTAACCCACAACTCGTGTGAGCAATGATGTAAAGGAAATGCTACGATTATATGGAAAGCCACACTATATGTGTGAGTATTCTTGAGTATCTGATGCAATTCTAGATGGTTCAACAGGTACGAAAAGGAAATGTAATGGTAAGTATACAAATGGAATGAATCATGAATTTATGGAAAGGTTGATGAGTTAAAGGTATATATATATATGGAAATCTACTTATCTTATGGTTGAATTCATTTGTATTATGGACAAGTATACTAACTTGTGAGTTGGTGATGCTTGTATAGGCTTATGCCAAGCTTATAGTTTTGGTTGATATTATACTTAATCTATGAATTGTGAAAATGAAATGGTAAGTTATGTTTAAGTTTATATGAGCTTACTAAGCACTCGTTGCTTACGTAGTTACTTTCCTTTGTTTTATAGATAATCGGAAGCTTGATCGGTTGGAAGCTCGTCAGAGACCTATCACACTATTCAGTAACCATTTCGGTAGTTTTTGAGTATTTTTTCTAAGGTTAATAATAGCATGTATAAGACCTTTTGTAATGGTAGTTTATGAAAGTGTAATGGTTGATTTAGTATGTTTATGCCATTGAACTTTATGTTTGGTTGATGGACTTGTAATGCTTGTTAAGTTAGATCATCTTGACCACTTTCAGGTAATTGAAATGCATGGTCTTTTGGTATGTTTGTGATGGATTGAAAATGGTAATTTGTGATATGGTTTGGTAAGTATTTGAACTAGGTTATTTGTTAGAGATATGGTCAAATTGCTTTAGTTTGATCGATAATGTTTTGATGCAATTGTAGTGCCTTTGAATGGCATATTGGTTAGATGAATTAGGATGTTTGAAATGGTATGTTTAGTTGTGTTTAAATGTTGTTTAAATCCCTTGAATGTGTGTCCAAATGGAATGGTTAGTTATGCATGAATTGGACTTGAAATGTCTTGATTTTAGGTTAATTTTTGGCTTTACATGGGCTGTCACACGGCCTGGCGACACGGCCGTGTGTCATTTGAAATTTCTTAGTGTTTCAAGTCAACAAGTTACATGGCCTGTGACACGGCCCTGTGACCATACTCAGTGAGTTACACAGATAAGAACATGATTGTGTGTCCCTTTGTTCGAATGTTACATGACCTGGGCTATGTCACATGACTTTGTGACCCCTATTTTCACATCTTTACATCTTTTTCTTAAAACTTTTGTTTTGTTCTGATTTAGTCCGAATCACTTCTAAGTTATTTTTTAGGGCCTCGAAGGTTCGATTTAAAGACAAAACATATATGATTGAATGGTTTATAATATGTTTAATTTATTTAATTGCTATGTTGGTAAGTGTTTTTTGATTATACAGTAATGCTTTGTAACCCTAATATGGCGACGGAGACAGGTTAAAGGTGTTACATCGAATTCCACACAAGCAGACACACGGGCTGGGACACGGCCGTGTGTCCATACTTTGAATGCTCACATGGTTTGAGCTATGTCACACGGCCGTATGACTCCTATTTCCCAAATTTTTAAGTTTTTCCTAAATTCTCAAAACATACCTTAATCAAGATAGATAAGTGTCGAACCCTAAATGCTCTCCAAAGATTTATTTTCTTTGTATATTCGGTTATGGAAGGATAAAATGATGATGATAATTCAATTTATTTTATTTTAATTAACTTAAATTACCAAATTACTTATTTAACCTTAGTTAAAACCATTATAAAACACATAATTCAAGGCCATTTATGTCCATCACCACTATCAATGGTCTAATTACAACATAAGGACCTCCTATTTAATAAGCCATAACAATTTGGCACTTTTAATTTATAGCATGCTACTTTTGCATTTTACGTGATTAAGTATTTTTTTTCTCAAATTGAGCTATTAAATGATAAAATTAGTTCACGAAATTTTCACACATATATATTCACATATTGTAAACACCAAAAATTAAAATAATTTTACGACCTCAAATTTGTGGTTTCGAAACCACTATTCCAATTGAGCTAAAACCGGGCTGTTACAACTCTCCCCCTTAGGGATTTTCGTCCCCGAAAATCTTACCAGCGAATAGGTTTGGATATTGCTTTCTCATAGCCTCCTTGGGTTCCCACGTAGCTTCTTTTACTCCATGTCGATGCCATAATACTTTTACTAACACTATTCTTTTATTTCTCAGCTCTTTGATCTCACGAGATAGAATTTGAATCAGTTTCTCACTGTACGACAAATCTGACTGAATCTCAATTCGGTCAGGGAAATAACATGAGAAGAATCGGATCTGTATCTTCGTAGCATCGATACATGGAATACATTGTGAATCTTTTCTAACTCAGATGGTAATGCTAACCTATAAGCAACTAGTCCAACTCATTCGATAATCTCGTATGGCCCGATGAATCTCGGACTCAATTTGGCTTTACGACTGAATCGAAGTATTTTCTTCCACAGAGATACTTTCAAAAACACTTTATCCCCGATCTGAAATTCAATATCTTTTCGTTTCAAGTCTGCGTATGATTTCTGATGTCCAGACGTTGTTTTCAAACTACCGCAGATCATTTTCACTTTCTCTTCGGTTTCTTTATTTAGATCAACCCCATGAATCTTATTCTCACTTAATTTAGTCCAATACAAAGGTGTTCGACATTTTCGACCATATAAAGCTTTATAAGGTGTCATTTTAATACTCAATTGAAAACTATTGTTATATGCAAATTCAATCAATGGAAAATATTTTTCCCACGTACCTTCGAACTCAAGAATGCAACATCTCAACATATCCTCGAGTATCTATATAACTCATTCAGATTGACCATCCGTTTGAGGGTGAAATGCGGTGCTAAAATGTAGTTTTGTACTTAGTGCATCTTGCAGTTTCTTCCAAAACCTCGATGTAAACCTCACATCTCTATCCGAAACAATAGAAATAGGTGCTCTATGTAATCTCACAACCTCAGAGATATACAATTCAGCAAGTTTGTCAAGTGAATAATCTGTACGCACAGGAATGAAATGAGTCGATTTTGTCAACCTGTCAACAACAACCCAAATTGAATCTTTCTTACTCAGAGATAGGGGCAAACCCGAAACAAAATCCATAGTTACTCTATCCCATTTCCACTCAGGAATCATAATCGGCTGCAATAAACGAGACGGTACTGGATGCTCAGCTTTAACTTGCTGACAAATCAAATATTTAGAAATGAACTCTGAAATGCCACATTTCATACCATGCCACCAATAGAGCTGTTTCAAATCATTATACATTTTCGTACTTCCCAGATCAACAGATAAACGACTACTATGTGCTTCGTTCAAAATCATTCGAATCAACTCTGAATTTCTTGGAACACATATTCGGCCTCTAAATCTCAAACAATCATCAGTGTCAACTTGAAATTCTGAATCAGGGTTAGAATTACATTAAGCTCTTTTAGCTAACATTTCATTATCAGTCTTCTGAGCTACAAACAACGGTCTCGCTTTCAACTCAACTACAATTGAGCCGTCATCAGAAAGAGCCAACTGAGTATTCATAGCATGTAAAGCAAACAAATATTTGCGGCTTAATGCATCGACAACAACATTTGCTTTTCCCAGATGGTAATCAATCACTAGCTCGTAATCTTTTAGCAATTCTAGCCATCTCCGATGTCGCAAATTCAAATCCTTCTGAGTCATCAGATATTTTAAACTCTTGTGATCTGAATAAACATAGAATTTCTCACCGAACAGATAATGGCGCCAAATCTTTAATGCAAACACATTGGATGCAAACTCTAAATCGTGTGTCGGGGTAATTCTTTTCATGCGACTTTAACTGTCTCGAGGCATAAGCAATGACTTTGCCTTCCTGCATCAAAACACAACCCAGGCCGTTCAATGATGCATCACTATAGATTACAAATTCTTTACCTGATTCTGTCTGTACTAACACTGGAGCTTTAGTCAAAAGAGTTTTCAGCTGATCAAAACTTTTTTGACATTTTTCAGACCATTCAAACTTTACATCTTTCTGAAGCAATCTCGTCAGTGGAGTTGCAATCATCGAAAAGCCTTTTACAAACCGTAGGTAATAACCAGCCAGTCCCAGAAAACTGCAGACTTCGGATACGTTCTCAGAGGCTTCCAATCCATTATTGCAGAAATTTTGCTTAGATCAACTCGGATACCTAATGCTAACATAATATGCCCCAGAAAACCAACCTCACGCAACTAGAATTCACATTTACTGAACTTTGCATATAATTGCTTATCATGCAGGGTCTGTAATACAATTCTCAAATGCTCAGCATGCTCAGTTTCATCTCTCGAATAGATCAAAATATCATCTACGAACACAATAACAAATCGATCTAGGTACGATCTGAAAATTCAGTTCATTAAGTCCATAAAGATAGCAGGTGTATTCGTTAGTCCAAAAGGCATAACTAGGAATTCATAATGTCCATATCTCGTTCTAAAAGCAGTTTTTGGTACATCAAAGTCTTTAGCTCATAACTGGTAATAGCCCGATCTCAAATCTATCTTTGAAAACAATGTAGCCCCTTTCAATTGATCAAACAAATAATCAATTTGTGGTAGAGGATATTTGTTCTTAATTTTCACTTTATTAAGTTGTTGATAGTCTATACACATTCTCACCATGCCATCTTTCTTTTCACAAACAACACAAGAGCACCCCAGGGCGAGAAACCCGGTCTTGCAAACCCTCTGTCGATTAATTCTTGCAACTGAGCTTTTAATTCTTTTAACTCTATCGGAGCCATTTTGTACAGAGCTATTAACATCAACATTGTACCCAGCATTAACTCAATACCAAATTCAACCTCTCGGATCGGAGGTAAACCTGGTAACTCTTCAAGAAACACATCTATATACTCACACACAATTGGCACTGATTCAATCTTCTTTTCAGTCACTTTCGTATCAAGCACATAAGCTAAATAAGCTTCGCAACCCTTTCTGACATATTTCTGAGTTAACATCGATGAAATCACTACTGGCAAACTATTCAGATCATCTGATCAATTCGAATAATCTCATTATTCTGACATCTCAGATCAATTGTCTTTCGTTTGCAATTCACAATAGCATCATGCAGCGTTAACCAATCCATACCCAGAATTATATCAAATTTGTCAAATGGTAACAACATCAAATCAGTCGGAAAACAAATATCCCAAATCATCAATGGACAGTTCTTACACATTTTATCAACCAATATGCACTTTCTTGAGGGGTTCGATACTCTAATTACAAATTCAGTAGACTCTATAGACAAAGTCTTACTGGATACTAAATTCATACATATATATGAATGAGTTGATCCTGAATCTATCAATGCAATAACTTTAGTATCATAGAGAGTAAAAGTATCAGTAATGACATCTGGAGATGACGCTTCTTCGCGAGCACGAATAGCGTAGGCTCGTATAAGTGCTTTAGCATTAGATCTCGCAGCAGTGTGTCATGTCGCACTTCTACCACCACTCATATTTCCCGATTTTCTGGGTGGTCTACCTCTAGCTGCAGTGTTACTCAGCCTTGTATTTTGTATTGTATTTTTCTCAACCAACTCCGAACAATCAAGGATAAAATGATCTAATAATCCACATTTAAAACAAGCCCTATCATTCAATCTACAATCACCAGGATGCCTTTTACCATAATGTTTACATTCAGGTCGGTTTTGTCTCACACTGCCAATACTAGCTATTGAAGTAGCTGGAGCTTTGAAGCTTGACTGTTGTCTTACTCGATCTCTGTTTGAATGCCTCAAAGATGCATTGGAACGATTAAACGAGTCTCGAAATTTCTTTGATGCAAATTGATAAGACTTACTAGTTGATCTCTTTCTAGAATCTCTTGCTTTATAATCAGCTTTTCTTTTTTCTTTGCTAAGATCTTCGGCTTTACAAGCCCTTTCAACTAAAACAATGAATTCTTTAATTTCCAGAATCCCAACTAATAGCTTTATATCTTTGTTCAGTCTGTCAACAAATCTTTTGCACATGATTTCCTCAGTAGATTCATACTCTCGAGCATATTTGCTTAAACGTACGAATTCTCTTTCTTGAATTTCCAGAAATTCTTTATGTTTCTGATCGAGAAATAGCTAACTTATATACTTCTTTCGGATTTCAGTTTGAAAGAACTCCCAAGTAACTCATTCTCTAGGAACCACTGATATCAATGTTTTCTACCAATGATACGCATTATCCCTTAGCAAAGATACAACACACTTGATACATTCCTCTACAGTACAAGAAAATTTATCAAACACTTTGATTGTGTTCTCGAGCCAGAACTCAACCCTCTCAGCATCATCATCAACTGTAGCCCGAAACTCTTCGAACCCGTGTTTACATATCTTATCCACTGACGGATTACTCAATCGAATCGGATCCATCACTTGTGACACAACTGGAACTTGTTGAGGAACAGGTGGGGCTGGAGGTTGTTGAGTAGCCGGATTCGTTTGAACGAACTCCGTTAACTACTCACTCATCATTTGGAAGAAGGCTTGCTTAGCCTCTCCCCTTTGGCTACTAGAAATAGGCCTAGAATCGGTCAACGCTACCCCTTGAGCGAGAGTGGGCATATTACTTTCCACCATCAATTATGGCTCGATCGGGATCCATTTACTATATAAAAACACATTTTAACTGTCAACAATCATCACACTATCGCAGTTTATATATATGACATGTATAGCTAGACTCTTACATTCTATGTTAGTCCTAGAATTGAATAAACCGTAGCTCTAATACCATTTAAATGTAACACCCCTAACACATATCCGTCACCAGAATAGGGTTACGAGGCATTACTGTATAAAACATCTTAATCACATACATTTAAGCATTCATAATCAAAGTCCATTCAACATATTCATATTGTCCCTTATAAGGCCCTACGAAACCTTAAAACATGCTTAAAAGAGGTTCGAGACTAAACCAACAACATTAACAAACTTTGGAAAACATAGAAAATTTTCCAACATTTAAAGGTCATAAGCTAGTGTGAACAGGCCGTGTGCCTCACACGGCCACCAGACACACCCGTGTCATAGATCGTATGAAAACAGGGCATACATACTGATTTGTACCACACGACTGAGGACACGCCTGTGTGCCAGGCCATGTGAAATCTAATGGGGGTTACTTGCTTGGGTCACATGTCTGACCACACGCTTGTGTGCCACACACGGCCAATAGACATGCCCATATGTCTAGGCCATGTCAAAACTGTAGCGTATACTGACTTTAATTCGAAGGATACCCTAGGGGATACACGGCCGTGTAACATGACCATGTGTCATACATGGCTGAGACATACGCCCGTGTCTCTGCCTGTGTGGACAAAAATAGGTCATTTGCAAGGCCAATTTGCCACCATTTTCTCATGCTCACCTAGCCATCAAGATGGTATTATTTCATCACAAATATGGGCAGCCAGAAAATACCAAATCACATATAATTCATGTCATTTCCTAATCAACCATTTCACTACTTAAATTTTCAACCACAATCATGTCAAAACCATCAAACTTGCATAACTTCTAAATGCATTTCATTATCATCATCTTATCATCTATTTCAAGCCACAAGACTTACAATTTCAATATCACATAATCAAATCACAACATACCATTATTCCAACCTTAATACTCCCATTTACAACTAATTAAAATAACAACCATATAACTAAACCAAACAAGCCAACATATAAGGCATTATATATATCACATAAATAACTTATCAAACACATAACTTAAGCCAACTTAAATGGCCAAATTCACACCAACATTTACAAGCCAAATCTCATGGCTAAAATCAAGTCTCAAAACATACCACAATGACACTAGCCTATACATGTCATATACCAAATATAAAAAGCTCCAAAAGTACCAACAAGATGATCGATAATGTGGTGACGTATTTTCGACGATCCCTGAGTCCGAGCTAGTTTCAATAATCTATAAAACATGGAAAGAACACACAAAGTAAGCTTTAAAAGCTTAGTAAGCCATATACAAATAAAGTCTTCACATGAACATCTAAATATCAATTCAAATATGCTTAACATGGCTATCTCATTCAAATTCCCAAACCTTTCTCATTGAACATATATTCAATGTCTTAATCAAATTCATCATTTACATTAATTCTCAATAGTTGTATGAATCTCGTACGTACCTGAGTCACTTAGCTCATTCACATATTCTTTATCAACTCGACTTTTCCCGTTGAACCATTCAGAATCATCAAGGATACTCGGAAATCACATAAGCTCATACAATGCCATATCCCAGATATGGTCTTACATGTTATCACATATCGATGCCACTGTCCCAGATAGGGTCTTACACGAAATCAATTAACGATGGCAATGTCTCAGACATGGTGTTACACATAATTTCAATACAATGCCAATGCCAATTCCCAAACATGGTCTTACATGTAATCACATCTCGATAACCTAATGTCATGGCATTCGTGTCCTATACTATTCCTAAGGTTCATACGGGACTTTCAGATATCGTAACTCTTTCAATTCTTGCTCGTAATTGCTCTTTCAATATTCATAATAATTCCATGACAAGTAAATACATATAATTCAATTTAAAGACATTTATTTGCATATGAACTTACCTCGTGTTCAGAATAAACAGACAAAATCGACTATTCGTCAACTTTCGATTTTCCTCGATCTAAATCTGTTTTCTTTCGTTTAGGATCTATATGAATTAAAAATTAACTTATTTAATCACGTATTCAATCAATTTCATCCAAAAATACCTATTTGGGCATTTTTTCACTTTAGCCCCTAAAGTTACACATTTATTCAATTTAGTCTCTATTCATTAATACACATAATTCACAAAATTCAATATGGTCCATACTTAGCCGAATTCCCTATAGCTTCATAACAACCCATATTTTCATTTATTTCACACTTTTAACCACAACATTTCATATTTTCACAAATTAACCCCTTTTATGCAATTTCACCAAAAATCACTTTACAAAAATAATAATCTATCAAAAAATACTCATTTTCCATCATCAAACATTCAAGAAATCAAGCATTCATCAATGGAAACTTTCAAAATCATCAACACTTTCAAAAATTGAAGCATGGGCTAGCTAGAACACGAAGCAACGATCACAAAAACATGGAAATCATCAAAAACCGAGCTCAAAACATACATTAATCAAGCTAGATAAATTATGAACCCTAAATGCTCTCCAAATATTTATTTTCATTGTATATTCGGTTATGGAAGGATAAAATTATGATGATGATAATTTAATTTGTTTTATTTTAATTAATTGAAATTACCAAATTACTTATTTAACTTTAGTTAAAACCATTATAAAACACATAATTTAAGGCCATTTATGTCCATCACCACTATCAATGGTCTAATTACAACATAAGGGCCTCAATAAGCCATAACAATTTGGTACTTTTAACTTATAGCATGCTACTTTTGCATTTTATGCGATTAAGTCCTTTTTCTCAAATTGAGCTATTAAACGATAAATTTAGTTCACGAAATTTTCACACATATATATTCACATATTGTAAACACCAAAATTAAAATTAAAATAATTTTACGATCTCAAATTTTTTGTTCTGAAACCACTATTTCAATTGAGCTAAAATCGGGCTGTTACGTTTTAAGTTTCGGCCAAGCTCTCCACCTTGCATGTGAGTGATTTTGAAACACGTTTTAAGTAAAATTTATGTTTTTGATATTGTTGTAGCTTAATCTAGCTAACCCATACCTCTATTTTCGAAACTACTAAATTTTTAAAAGTTACCATTGTTGTGTTAGAAGCTTTTTGGATGTTAATTGATAGAGTTTGAAGCTTTGTTATGGAATAGGGATATTTTCTAAAGTGAAAATTGTTATTTTTAAGTTTAGGGACTAAAACAAAAAAATGTTGAATCTAGCATGAAATTTATATAAAAATAGGTACTTGAGGGTCGTTAAAGGATAAGATTGTAATTGGATTGAAATTTGAGGTTTAAATGTGAAAGTTATAAAGGTTTCAGTTTTAAAGACTAAATTGAATAGAATGTAAAAGTTTAGGGAAATATTGAAAAATGTTAAGAAAAGAGTCATATGCATATATTTTTACTTTATAAAGTATTTGAAGTTGATAATTGAATAAACTATTATATAGATCAAGAAACGGATCAATCGATCGATAAATACGGAAAAGGAAAAATTGTTGAATAGTCCTTGGGTTGTGTTTGTTGTTGGTTTTTGGTTAGGTAAGTTCATATAATACTTAAATAGACTTATAATTTCCTTTGTGATTTGGAATGTATATAACTTGTAGTTGAATATCTATAGAATAATATTTTTGATTGTTGGAGGGACAAAATTGCGAAGTATAATATAATTGATACTTATGATTGAAAAAGGAAATTATACAATTGTATATACGTGTATATGATGATGTTCAAAGGGACTAGGATACAAATGACATGTTATCAGGGTGTATAAGGTACAGGGTGCTGGTCTTGGATGTTCTACCGATGGTTAAGGTCTAGCATGTGTTGTGGATCCTTCACAGCTCGTGTGAGTAGCATCAAGTAAAGTTATCATCCTGACCCATAACTCGTGTGAACAGAGCCATATTCACAGTTTGTGTGAGTAGTTATATTCACAACTCGTGTAAGCATTTATATTCACAACTCGTGTGAGCAACTCTATCCCAAGTATCCAAGGTTATTTCACTATAGTTTTTCGGGTGAAAGAAGTGTTTATGAAATGGAAATGGTAGTACGGTTTAATTATTAAGTGAATGTTATTATATGAGTCAAGTATGTTTGGCTTGTATGTGGTACAAAAGCATGGAATATGTTCTATGTTTAATTGTGAAGGAACTAACCTTGGGTTTGTGGATTTGCATAGGGTATCAAATAATACCATGTTTCATATCTATATATATCTATATATATATGTGTGTGTGTATGTGTGTGTGTGTGTGTGTGTGTGTGTTCAATTCTTAAGTTGTGATAATGTCTGGTAAGTTATGTTAAATTTTGTACGAGCTTACTTCTACTTTGTTTGATATCTTGTAGATTATTGAAAACTGCACAATATGTTGGAAATCAAGTTAGAGCTCACACTATCCGTTTAACAAGTGGCATGTAAATAGGTGCAAATGGTTTATCTATGAAAGTTTAAGATTAAACTTGTGTTTGGTTGTTCTTGGTATAAACATACATGTAATGTATAAAATGTTGGTGATGGTTGTGAGACTTGTCTTTTGGTCTTAATATGTTTTGAAATGCTAAAGGTGTAGTTTGATGTCTAAATGGTTAAAGTATATGACAAGTATCCATTTGATGTGGTGTAAGAATTTAGGTAAGGTAGCTTGATTGAAATGGAAGTGCAATGGTAGTTAGATATGCTTGATGTGGTGGCATGAATGAGACTTGAATTGGTAGATTGAAATAGATGTGCTTATAATGCTTTGTGTTGGTATCAAATGTAAGTACAATGAATGAAAAGTTTTGTTATCTATTGTGGCATCTTGTAGCTCGGGTCCGGCGACTGAACCGGGTTAAGGGGTATTACATTCCCCTATTGAACTCACAACGTCAAGTTACTAACTTCATGGTCACGACTCATCTCAATTGAACTCGTGACATCATGCTACTACGCTTAGTGTTGCAACATTCATCTTTCGATGTCACAACAAAATTGTTGTTTTAATTGTTTCTACGTTTGGGTCCCTCATTTGTTACTAGTATTTCATGAGAGCTTTCATAAGCTTATTTGAAACTTGTATTTCAATTAAAATGCGTTTAGAAGTAGTAAAACTAATTTATTTTAATAAATGTATGATTAGACTTAATTGTTCACATGATTAATCTATTGGATACTGTATTGAGTTTATTGTTGCTTCGACAACAAATGTAGTATTTCATATCTTGGATCAGGCGATCAGGTCGCGAGTGAGGTGTTACAGAGAAAATAAAGTGGATTTTTGAGTAGATGAGAGAAAGGTGAATAGTTTTTGGCAGGTATATTTTCCAGAAGGATCATCGCAAGAGTGATGGTAGCGATATGCATACACATGATAGTTTAGGAAAATTAATAATTAATAATATAATATTTATTTTCAATAAAAATGAATTTAAGTTAAAATTATATTATGAAATGAAAAAACAAAGATAAGTGGTGCAATTTGATTGGCCACCCTCTTTTTAAACATTTGTTAAAGAAAGAGTTAAAAGCTTTAATAGAATAATATTTTAAGTACTAAATTGAATAAAAAGAATTTTAAGTTCAAAAGTGAGAAAATTAATAAACGTTAAGAATTAAATAGTGAAATAATCCTTCTCTTTTATATGTAATGGAGATATTAAAGCAGCCAAAGGCAAGATTTTACATTTTATTTTTCTCCCTTTTAAATAAAGGGTATAAAGCTGAATACATAACAATTAATTAATTAAGGTTACAAAAGGAATTTATGTTTATGGTGGTGGTTGTTGGTGGTGGATTGTCAGCTAGCCAAGAGCGACCTCCCTCTTAGCTCTTGTTCTCACACAAGAATGTAAAACCTCGTCACCCCGTATCTTGGTCTTGATAGGGACGTGGGTTCTTTACCGGAATATTATAAAAAATAAAATACCAAAATGGTATGTTGCTAAAATTAAGTACCAAAATGGTACATTTAGATGGGTGGAGGGCGGTGCATAGGTGGCACCACCCTTATTTTCTGACACTACACAGTTAAAAATAAAATAAAATAATAGTGGAGGAGGGTTTTAGGTAGGCGGCACTGGTTGTGCCTATCAGATAGGCGGCACACCTAGTATATTTCCCCCCAACTCCCCCATCCCGCAGCGAACTACCATGTTGGACAATCGCCACGATCGGGTAGGAATTGAGCTTATGTAATTTATATAACAAAATTTATATTACAAAGTTTGTTCCAATTAGATTAATGTTGTAATGTATTTAATTTATATTACAAAATTTATATTACAAAGTTTGTTTCAATTAGATTAATGTTGTAATGTATTTAATTTATATTACAAAATTTATATTACAAAGTTTGTTTCAATTAGATTAATGTTGTAATGTATTTAATTTATATTACAAAGTTTGCTCAAATTAGATTAATGTTATAATGTATTTAATTTATATTACAAAATTTATATTACAAATTTTGCTCCAATTAGATTAATGTTATAATGTATTTAATTTATATTACAAAATTTATATTACAAAACTAAATTTGTAATGTGTTTTAATGTTGTAATGTTGCAATTAATCTAATTTATGACCACAAATTTTGTTTCACGTTTTAATGTTGCAATTAATCCAATTAAATAAATGCAAAGATTGTCTTTTTCTTGATTTATATTTTTTTAAACTAAAAAAGTACAAACTTTGTCATATTTAAATTACAAGAAACCCCTAAAATTGATGGTTTGATGGTGTGGTCCTAAGGGTATATTTCTATGGGGGTCGACGTTCACGTTGTGGGTGATTACGACGACTAACATCCTCTTCAGTCACAGGTGGGGGTGTGCAAAACATGGAAGAAAAATCATATGCCCCAAACGCCACCGATGAACTTGAGCCGGAAGGAGTGTCATACTACAGTGGATATGAGTCGGGAGGAGTGCCATACTATGGTGAATACGGGCTAAGAGGAGTGCCATACTACGGTGGATATAGGCCGGGAGGAGTGCTATACTACGGTGGATACGACCCAAAGATATCAAACCCAAAATCATATTCGTGTCCTGACGAGCCCGGGAAATAGTCATTAACCTGCAACTCTGGATGATAAGAACAATTAGCTGAATGTGTATGCGATCGCTCGAGCTCGGGCTCTGACTAGGACTAGGGCTCGGGCTCGAGATTTGGCTCTAGCTCGGCCTCTATATCGGCCACTGGCTCGTATGCCCCAAGTCGATGCAAGTGCGGAGGGACTACAGTCGACTATCCACCAAGTAAATATGGCTTCTAGTACTAGAGTGTAACATCCCGAATTAGGGCCTAGTCGAAACAGTGGTTTCGAGACCAAAAATTTGACTTAATAAAATTTATTTTTATTATTTTTATATGGTCTACAATTTCACGAAATTATTTCGTGAAAATCTCGTTAGAAATTTTTTACGTTTAGGCACTCAATTTAGTCAAAAGGACTAAATTATAAAAAGTGAAAAAGTTGAGTTCTACATGGTAGAGGTGTCTAATTGTTATGATATTTTAAATTGGAGTTCCTTAAATGGTAATTATACCATTGGTTAATTGTTGGACAAAAATAGACATGAAATGGGTGGAATAGAATATTTTTAAGTTAGGAGCAATTTGGTAATCTAATAATTAAAAGAATTAAAAGGGAAAATAAGCCAAATTTGTCCATCTTCTTCTTGTCTAGCTGAATCTACCATGGAAGCCATGGCTAGGGTTTGGTTCAAGCTTCCAAGCTTATTTGTAAGTGATCCCGAGCCCCTTTTTAATGTTCTTTACATTTTTAAAGTCCCAGTAACTCGATTTACCTATTTCTACCATTATTTTGAGCTAGGGTTCATGTTTAAAAATTTACCCATGAGTGATACGCATGTGTTTTGATGTCTAATGGTAGAAAATGAATGTTGGGTGTTAAATAAACGACTGTTGCTAAGTGATTTTCAGTGAAAATGCTTAAAAGGACTAAATTATAAAAATTATAAAATTTGTCATGAAAGTGTGATTTAGAGGAAATTGGGGGCTGCTATAGTTATGAAAATGATTCAGCTACGCTTAAAATGCAAGGAAATTGAATAAAAATCATTTTACGAGCCTAGGGGCCAAAGTGTAAATAAGTGAAAGTTTAGGGGTAAAAAATGAAAATTTGTAAAATTATGATTTTTGGGTCAATTTGAATAATGTGAATAATAAATGAGCTATATTTGAAATGTTAGATTAAGAAAACTGAGATTCAGGCTTAAATCGGGAAAGTTCGAGATTATGAACTAAATTGGAATAGTTGGCTGTAATTGCTTTTGAGGTAAGTTTGTGTGATAATAATAATGTAATGTTATATTTAAGTTGTAATGTTAAATTACTATTACATAAGTTGTATGAATTGCTACACGGTTGTACCCGACGATGATTCGACAAGTAAGTTCTTGTAACTCGAATGTATACTTTTTAATACTTGAAAATGTATGCTCCTTGATGTGATGAAATTTAGATATTCATGGTATAATAATTCATGTTATATGAATGCAATGATGAAAAAAGGACTAAAAGTCTCGGTTGAATGAAAAGGATATCTGATGGATTTCCCTAAAAAGGAATTGACGATAAAAAGGATCTAGCCCGGACGGGTGTTCCTTAAGTGATCTAACCTCCCGAAGAATATGTGTTTAAATGGATTTAACCCGGACGGGTAATCCGAACTAGGATCTAAATTTAGCCTGGGCTAGTAATTCATATCTTAGCTCATTAGATTAATTTTCGTTGCAGGAGATTTAGCCTGGACTGGTAATCCCGACATTGCTCTATGAGTTTATACTACGGTGGATTTAGCCTGGACTGGTAATCCCGTCGTAAGGATTGAGGTTTGCGGGAGTGCATTCATTGAAAAGGTCACTAAAACAAATTGACGATAAATGATTTAGTACGCTATAAGTGTACTATGGAATATCCATCGAGAATCCGAGGAATTCAACGGGATTAATATGGGAATTGGAATTGGAATGCTTGTAATGATGAGCTCATCTAAGACCATTATTATCATGTATTGTTATGTGACTAACTAGTATGATTAAGTATGCCATGAGAATTAAATACGTTTATATTAAGCTCTATTGTGTAATCGAGTATGGGATCCATGAAATGGTGAGTTCATGATTAGTTGAAAATGATCATATGATAGTGATCATTATATTGCACTAAAATAGTTTTGGACAGCAGCAGTCGTCTGACTTTGAAAATCTGCCAAAAATGGTGGAAATCGAATTGGAGGTTTAATTAAATATGAAATTAAATCTTATTGAGTCTAGTTTCATATAAAGGAAACTTTTTAAGCAAAAGAATTTCATACTATGATATATTTTAATTTTTGTGAGACAGAGTTAGAATGAGTTCAGAATCCCCAGTTCTAACTTGGGAAAGTCACTAGAAATTTTAAAAAAAATAATTATGGGTTAGAATTCATAATAATAAGTCCTTAATAAGTCTATTTTCAAGAGAAATAGACGGGAACATTATCTGAATCCCGGACTAAGAGATAAATAAATTTTAGTAAGGAAAGGTCAAAGCTGTCAAACAGCAGAATAGGGGTAACTTTGAAGAATAAAATGTACTTATTGGCTGGACCAAAAATTCTTAAAACTTTATGGTAAGAAGATATGTGAGTCTAGTTTTAGGGAAAATTGTGGATCTTAATTTATAGTTCCGTAGCTCTAGTTATAAATAATGCAGTGTTTATGACTTGAGTAGACAGCTTGACTAGAATATGAGCAAATAGTGGAATTATGATTGTATTTGTTTGACATCATGTTGAAGAATTGATAGAAACATGTTGATAAATTGCTTATTATTTTCATATGGACTTACTAAGCTTTAAGCTTACTCCCTCCTGTCCATTTCTTTAGTGTTGTCAAGTCGGCTCAGGGTTGGAAATCGTCGGAGGTAGCATCACACTATCAAGTCATCATTTTGGAAGTGTCGACTTATATATATATGTTAAGCTTTTACAAGAGAGTGGCATGTATAAAGACTTATTTTTTATGATAGATGTTGTTATGATTAGCCAAATGTATTGGCTTATATTGATTCATTGTATATAGCCATGAGATGTGGCTTATAATGATTGTGGCTTGTAAGCCTAGTTATCCATGATAAGTTCTAATGCTTGTGATCCGATGATGTGTTTATGCTTGTGGGACATGCATGATTGGTGTTAAGACATGTGTGTATGATAAATGCTTCATGACCAATCAAAATGGTTATAGCCATGAAGTAATTTTATGGTATAGAAATAAGACGATGATGATTGAACATGAATGCCTAATGTTTAAATAAGGTCACCTGACAAGGTCAATGGATATGGATTATTGTGTCTAGACTTGATATTATATGAGTATGTGAAACTTGTGAACGATAGCATGTTAAAGTTAAGAATACACCTTAGTGAAGTATGCTAAATCATTAAAATGATGCCATGATGTATAACTTTGATGTGTGTAAAGATGTGAGAGATTAATTGTAAAAAAAAAAGGCTTGGAAAATAGCCTAAGTGTTAGCCACATGGGCAGAGACACGGCCATGTGTCTCAACTGTGTGGATGACACGGCCTAGCACACGATTGTGTGGCTTGGCCGTGTGGTTAAATTTTGTTTGGTGACATCATAGTCAGAGAGTTACACGGCCTGAGGACACGGGCGTGTCCTCAGCACACTGGTGTGTCCCTGTGCCCACACGGGCATGTGACTCTGTTTCTTGGAAAATTTTCCTAAGTTTTCCCGAATCCTTTTAAAGTACCCGGTCTAGTCCTTAACCACTCTCAAAGTATGTTTAAGGCCTTGTAGGCCCGTTTAAGGGACATCTTGCATATGTATGAATGTTTTTAAAATAAATATAATTTTATGGCTTGGATTTGCATGCGTGTTTCCAAATATGTCCGGTAATGCCTTATACCCTATTCCGGCCTTAGATATGGGTAAAGGGTGTTACATAGAGTATCATTGTATGTACTCTAACAATGGTTGCAAATCGGAAGAAATATCAATCTGAGGTCTCTGCACCATCCAATTATCCCACACTGCAATATATTTTTGGTGCACAACCCTCAATTATTTCCATGTTTTCCTCTCTTGTTGATCAAGTTTGGCGGATCCGGGATATACTAGATGTAACCAAACTGCCGGAGTACTCGATCCCCTTTATACCACTCGACTGTCTGGAAATTGATAATTGGTGCATTAATGCACCACAGGTGAGAATGAATGTGGGGAGACGAGGGTATAACAGCCGTAATTTCTGGTCTCCAATACGGCATCTAGATAAACTACACGATTAATAACATGGTTAAAATTTAACACGGTTTGAGTAAGATATACAAAGTAATTACATGTCACGAATATTGGAATAGCTTACCCCCTCCCCGGCATGTTGTTCAATCATAAGACAATATATCGGGACAATGTACGACCTCCCAATAGTCGGATAATAACTCCATCTACGAAAACAAATTACATGTTAGAATAGTCTGGTTAGAATAATATCATTAGAAAAAAATGTCAATTAATAACAAGTTAAATTTTATCACTTGTTCATTAGTGGAAATACGTATGGTTGGTGCCTAACCGATGCCAAGAATGGCATCCGATAATGAGCCCATGACTGCAACAATAGAAGGCATCCGCCTATGTCAATGGCATCAAGCTTTGTCACCCAACAAGGCTCATGGTACAACATAGCCAGAACTGTGAAACCCCAACTATACGAGCGAACATTCAATAAATCAGCTAATAGGGGTAAATACATCAAATGAACTTGTTCGCATCGGGCATCAGTACACCCCCTATAATATGCATAATGTACGCTCGAGCTGCGCACATCACCTCATGCTTAGTGGCATTAATTGATAAATGTTCAAAATTGACTTTCAGTCATGAAAATTTCAAACCCGTAAAATTGGACTCAGCATCGGCGGGCAAGACTCCTAGTAGGCTATAACAAAGGGCAGGCGGCTTAGCTATCGCACTTACGCCTGTTACGGCACTCCTAGTGATTGGGAGCCCAAGTTGTAATGCAACATCCTCTAGAGTGACAGTGTATTCCCCTCACGGCAAATGAAAAGTGTGGGTCTTCGGGTGCCAACGCTTGACCAATGCGGATATTAAATCGTACCGCAAATCAAACGTCCGAATAAATGCTGCTTACCCGAATCTAACTAACTTCAAGTATGGCATCAGTCGTTCATCTGAGGAATATCCAAAACGATTCACCCGACCCCTTAATGTGCGATACGGGCCCTGACAGTATTAAATTATAGAAAATAGTTATAATAATATAATTTATTTCCGTAAATTATATAGATATTTTTTTAAGGGAACCCGTGATTAACAAAAAATAATATATTACCATATTATTAACTGTGTTTGATATGTGACCATCGTTCTTAATCAATGGAGCCATTGCGAAACCTGCAATTTCAAAACAAATTTCGGTTATTAATTTCAAATTTTGATGGATTTTAAATATTTATCAAAATACCTAAATTTTATATATTGCTTTTAATTACAAAAAAAAACTATCAAACAGTTTTGTTCGCATCATTTTTTTTTGCTATACTACATTAACAAAATAAATATATCTTATAAATTCCAACTCAAACTCCAACTCAATGGTCCCATTCACAAATTTCATCTCAATGATTTAATCTTTTATCTACATAAAAAATAAAAATTGATATTAAAATACTAAAAATAACATGCCAATAAAAGAATATAACAAAAACATAACATAAACGATACATAATAAATACGATTATTTTTATTATTATTTTAAAATGATAATAAGTAAAATGTATTGGTTTAAAATATAATATATATAATAACATGTCAACTTAATTATTATCAAAAAAATATTATTTTTTTTGCATAGAACTTCAAAATAAATTTCATTTATAGTATTTATAAATAAAATAAAATAAAATTTTAAAACATAAATTCTTATTCTCAATTATAAAATCTTAAAAAATTAGAACATATAAACTAATTCCTAATTTATCTCATAAATTCTAAATTCTATATCAATAGTCTCATCTTTTACCTACATTAAAAATATTAAAATAATATTAAAATAATCAAAATAACATTCCAAATAAATTACATAAAAAAATATATCTAATCATCCTAAAAGACATATAACAAATAAATTATGAATGAATGAAAATATAAAATAAATACAAACATACCTTAATAGCTCTTTTTAACAAAAGAATACCTTAAAAATAAAATTAAAAATTAAATCCGAATTAAATCAACAATAATAACAACAACAAAAATTAAATTAACATTAATCCATTAATTTATAACAAAAAAAATTACCTTTTCTTAAATACCTAATCTTCCCTAAATAACAAAATAAACTCTCCTTTCTTTTTCTTTTTTTTTTCCTTCTCTTTCTCCTTCCCTCTCTCTATTCTCCTTCTCTTTTTTTTTTCTTTTTCCTTTCCCTTTCTGCCCTCTCAACCTCCTTTTTCTTCTTCTCTTCTCCTTCTCTTTTTTCTCCTTCACTCACCAGCCAAAAATGATCTTGGGGACCATTATAAGGTCCCCAAACACACAATAACAATAAAAACCCTGCTTTGAGCCGTCCCGTCACGCCTGCCACCCCGGTGCCGCCTCTGGCGTGTCTTCCATCAAGGTTGTGCTGCCCCATCGTCTACCAGTTTTTCCTTGGGTGCTGCCTACCTAAAACCCTCTTCCACCATTATTTTATTTTTTAACTGTGTAGTGTTAGAAAGTGAGGGTGGTGCCGCCTATGCCACCTTCCACCTTCCACCCATCTAAATGTACCATTTTGGTACTTAATTTTAGCAACATACCATTTTGGTATTTTATTTTTTTAGTATAATATTCCAGTAAAAAACCCTAGGTACGTGTTTGTACATTGCTTTGTTGACATGATAGCTATCTTTTTATACTTTTTCCCAACTTATTTTCTTTCCAACCCAACAACTGTTTACAACCAAGCTGCCTAGACCTTCCTACGGCTTTCTCAAACTTGAGCTTTTCTACACATGCTCACACAATAAATTTCGCTCTCAAATTGTCAAGCAGCACCAAATTCAAACACAACATTTGCTTAGAGGAAATTCATGGGTTTCAATTTGCGATTGATTTTGCCTCTTATAGTCGGCTGTCTGATAATGATGGCAACCTCTGCTAGCAATTTCTATCAATATTTTGACATCACATGGGGAGATGGCCATGGTAAAATAGTCAACAATGGAGAGGTTCTCACTCTCTCCCTTGATAAAGCTTCCGGCTTCGTTTTCCAGTCCAAGAATGAATATCTGTTTGGCAAGATAGATATGTAGCTCAAGCTTGTCCTTGGAAACTCTGCAGCCACAATGTTGAAGTTGGCCTGCATACCGTATTTACACCACATGAAGTATGAAGAAGCAGATCAAGTCGCACTTACAACTCATGAAGTATGCATGCAGCTGCTGAAGCACATTACTGCTATTATATTTCATTCTATTTTGTTACATTAAATATTGCTTTGTAATTTAGTCAGATTTGAACTAATTTAATATTGTTTTGATGTAATTAGGTACTAATGGATTGATAAATTAGTACATCTATGTGTGCAAGCAATGTTTTCATAAGTTCCAATGTTACTTAGTGATAGTAGGTAATGATTATGTAAAATTTGTTTATGTTGGCCAACTGCATTGCTAATATATGTATTGGCATCATGCCATCTTTTATTGTGAATGAAATTATCACTAAATTCATTCAAAAAGAAACTCTTTTTTCTTTACTTTCATTTTTGCTCTTCAAGCCCGATTATGTTTATTTTCACTAGCAAACTTACAGCATTGTTGCTCAAGTTCCAGAGTAACCTTCATTCATCATTGTCCAAATCCTCAACAATTGGTATCTAGAGCTCATTTCTTAGTGGACCTATTATAATTTAATCCTTAAAACCATGTCTTCTTTAATTTTTTTCACCAGCTACACCACCAATCTTCAATGGACAGGACTACAACATTTGGGTGGTGAAAATGAGGACCTACCTGCAGGCATTCGATTTGTGGGAGGTTGTCAACTCAGATGTTGAACCAACTCCTCTTAAAGACAATCCAACAGTGTCTCAAATCAGACAACATGCAGATGAAAGAACCAAAAGGCATAAAGCTATGTCTTGCATTCAAAATAGTGTGTCAAATATGATCTTCACAAGAATCATGGCTTGTGATTCACCAAAACAGGCCTGAGATAAGTTGAAGGAGGAGTTCCAAGGGACTAAAAGAACAAGACAGCAACAGCTACTGAATTTGAGAAGGGATTTTAAAAACTTGAAGATGAATGAGGAAGAAACAGTAAAACAGTACTCAGACAGAATCATGGCTATAGTAAACAGCATAAGGCTACTTGGAGAACAGTTCAGTGAAGCAAGAA
Source organism: Gossypium longicalyx (assembly GCA_025698465.1). Taxonomy (NCBI): domain Eukaryota; kingdom Viridiplantae; phylum Streptophyta; class Magnoliopsida; order Malvales; family Malvaceae; genus Gossypium; species Gossypium longicalyx. The sequence continues at coordinate 83,570,108 of CM047002.1, forward strand.
TTGTGGAGAAGGTAATCTCAACCTTACCAGAAAGGTATGAGGAAAAAATATCATCCCTTAAAGACTTGAGAGATCTGACCAGCATCTCCTTGACAGAGCTGTGATCAATGCTCTTTATGCTCAAGAGCAAAGGAAAGCTAGCAGACTGGAGGAGTATCAAAAAGGTGCCTTCCAAGCCAAAACCAGACCAGCCTCAAACTCCTCTGTCTACAAGGGGAAGAAAACCTAGAAAGACAAGCCAAGTCAGATGGTGCAGAAAGATATCCATCTTGCCCACACTATAGAAGGTTAAGTCATCCGGATGAAGTATGTTGGTTCAGACCTAATGTGCAGTGCAAATTCTGCAAAAAGATGGGCCATGCTGAGAAAGTCTGTAGAAACAAAGGCAAGCAGAGACAAAAATAACCTCAACAGCCAAAAGCTGAAGCTCAAGTTGCAGAAGAAGGCAGTGATCAAGAAGAGCAAGTCTTTTTAGTTTCTTGTTCAGCTGCTAAAGAAAAGACCATAAAGGGATGGTTGATAGACAGTGGTTGCACAAACCACATGACTCCTCATGCTACTATCTTCAAGACAATTGACAGAAGCTTCAAAACAAGGGTGAAAGTTGGAAAAGGACACTTCATCAAAGTTGAAGGCAAAGGAGATGTGCTGATTGACACTCCTACAGGTACCAAACTTATTTCAAATGTCTTGTTTGTGCTTGAAATTGATAGAAACCTACTTAGCATAGCTCAGTTGCTAGAAAAGGTCTATTCAGTGGTGTTTAAAGGTAAGGAATGCCAAATTAGTAATCCAAGTGAATCCAAACTCATATCAGTGACCATGGCTGATAAAGCTTTGTTGTTGACTGGAACAAAGACTTAGATAGTGTCTACACATCTATTCAAGATGAATCTAAGTTGTGGCACAAAATGTTAGGCCACGCCAACTACAAATCACTGACTTAACTGACTAAAGGGAATTTGGTTAAAAATTTCACCAATTCAGTTGAAAAAGAAGAAGTTTGTGAAGTGTGTCAGCTAAGAAAACAAGCTAAACCTACTAACAAAGCTTGGAGAGCTTCTGAAGATTGCAACTAGTGCATACTAAAGTGTGTGGTCCCATGAAGACTCAGTCTCTAAATGGCAATAGGTATTTCATATTATTCAGTGATGATTACTCAAAGTATTGTTGGATCTACTTCATCCAACACAAGTATGAGGCAGCCTCAGTGTTCTGGAAGTTTAAGGCTACAGCAGAAATAGAAATAGGTCGCAAGCTGAAGGTATTGAGGTCTGATAATGAAACTAATGAAACTAAGTACACCTTAGCTCAGTTTTAATCTTTTTGTGACGAATCAGGCATCAAGCACCAGCTCACCAACACCTACACACCTCAACAAAATGGTGTTAATGAAAGAAAGAATAGAAGCCTGATAGATATGGCCAGATGCCTGTTGTTTGAGAAGAATTTTCCTAAAACCTTATGGGATGAGGCAGTTAACACTACTGTATACCTCCAAAATAGGCTCTCAACTAAGGCTTTGGATCAAGAAACTCCATTCGAGGCCTAGTTTGGGTTCAAACCATCACTGGCTCACCTAAGAGTCTTTGGATTACTTGCTATGCTCATGTTCCAGTAGTAAAAAGAGACAAGCTAGACAAGAAGGCTCAACCTGGCATCCTGGTGGGCTATAGAAGTGTGAAAAAGAGCTACAGAATCATGGATCCTTCATGCAACAAAGTGCTTGTGAGCAGAGATGTAGTCTTTGATGAGAATTCAAGCTGGATTTGGGACAAGAATGAGCCAGAATGTGTTGCTGAAGACCTGGTGACAGACTAGATTGAAGGTGTTTAAGATGAGCCTGAATTGGACATTGATAATGAACCAGTTAAAGGCACTAGACCATTGGCTGAGATTTATGAAAGAGCTCAAGTGGCTATAGTTGAACCAAGCTGATTTGAAGAGGCTGAAGCTCAACAAGGCTGGAAACAGGAAATGGATGATGAAATTAGTATGATTGAAAAGAATCAGACCTGGCAGCTAGTTGAGAGACCAACAAACAAGAAGGTCATTGGGGTGAAATAGGTGTTTTGAGCCAAACATAATGCTAATGGAAGCTTGAATAAATTGAAAGCAAGGCTGGTTGTAAAAGGGTTCAGCCAAAAGTATGGCATTGACTACTTTGAGACCTTTGCACCAGTGGCTAGGCTTGACACCATAAGGCTTCTAGTTGCCTTAACAATACAAATACAGTGGAAAATTCATCAGCTTGATGTAAAATCAGCATTCCTCAATGGTTTTTTTGATGAAGAAATCTATGTTGAGCAGCCTGAAGGTTTTAAAGTGGCAAGTGAAGAGGACAAGGTGTACAAACTGAAGAAAGCCTTATATGGCTTGAAACAAGCACCAAGAGCCTAGTATAGCAAGATCGATGGCTACTTAGCTAGCCTTAGATTTGAAAGAAGCATCAGTGAACCTACCTTGTATGTGAAGAAACAAGATAGTAACTAGAGGAGATCATGAAATGCTGGCTGATTTCAAAGCCAAGATGGAACAGATGTTCGAGATGTCAGATTTGGGGCAAAAGTATTACTTCCTTAGTATGGAACTGACTCAAACATAGCATGGAATCTTCCTAAGTCAGAAGGCTTTTGCCTCAAAAATTTAAAGCAAATTCTCCATGCAAAATTGTAAGGTAACAAGCACACCAGTTGCCATTGGAGAGAAACTATCGAGCCAAGGTGACTTTGAGCATGTTAGTGAATTTGTCTATAGGAGCTTGGTAGGTTGTTTGCTATATCTAACTACCACTAGACCAGACATCATGTTTGCTATGAGTCTGCCATCTAGATTCATGCATTGCTGCAATGCAAAGCATTTTTAAGCTGCCAAAAAAGTTCTCAGGTACATTAAAGGTACACTAAGCTATAAAATGTTGTTTAGCAAAGATGAAAGTATAAAATTGGTTGGTTATGCTGATAGTGATTGGTCTAGATCGATAGATGACATGAAGAGTACCTTAGGGTATATTTTTACTCTTGGATCAGCCATTTTTTGCTAGAGTTCGAAGAAGCAAAATGTTGTTGCTCAATTAATTGCTGAAGCGGAATATGTAGTAGCTGCTAGTGCTGTCAATCAAGCCATTTGGCTAAGAAAAATCATGGCTGATTTGAATCTACACCAAAGGGAAGCAACAGAGATCAATTGTGACAACCAATCTGTTGTTACAATTGTAAAGAATCAAGTGTTCCATGGGAGAACGAAACACTTTAAGATCAAATTTCACTTTGTTAGAGAGATAGAGTAAGCTCAAAAAGTGAAGTTGATTCATTGCAATTCTGAAGAACAACTTGTTGATATCTTAACAAAGCCCCTTAGTATGTCAAGATTCATGTATTTGAGAGCTAAAATGGGAGTATGCAGCATGCAAGCCAAGGAGGAGTGTTGAAGTTGGCCTGCATATCGCATTTACACCACATGAAGTATGAAGAAGCAAATCAGGTCGCACTTACAGCACATGAAGTATGCATGCAACTGTTGAAGCACATTACTGCTATTATATTTCATTCTATTTTGTTATTTTAAATATTGCTTTGTAATTTAGTCATATTTGAACTAAGTTGATATTGTTTTGATGTAATTAAGTAGTGATGGATTAATAAATCAGTACATCTATATGTGCAAGCAATGTTTTCATAAGTTCCAATGTTACTTAGTGATAGTAGGTAATGATTAGTTACAATTTGTTTATGTTGACCAGCTGTATTACTGACATATGTATTGGCATCATGCCATCTTTTATTGTGAATGAAATTATCTATGACAACCCGAATTAGGGCCTAATCAGAATAGTGGTTTCGTGACCACAAATCCGAGATAGAAATAATTGTTTTATAATTATTTTGAGGTTTATGATATGATTTCATGATTGAGTGAAAATTTCGTGATGAAAGTCTATGCATTAAGCGCTTAAGTTGAGATTAGGGACTAAATCGAATAAATTGCAAAACTTGTGTTCTAAAAGTTTTTAGTATGAAATTGTTTTGGAATATTAATTAGGAGGTATTAAATAGCAATTTGACCAATTTCTAAGTTTATGGACAAAAATTGGACATGGATGGAATTTTTGGAAAGTTTAGTATTAAGGACATTTTGGTCATTTGTATATTAAATGAAATAAAATGGGAAAAATAACACAAAAATGGTCATCTTCTCAATTAGTTGTTTCTTAAATTTTGCTCTCCTCCATAGCTAGGGTTTCTTCAACTTTCAAGCTTCATAATCAAGAAAGACGTGGAATCGATCGTGATCCGGGAAAAGAAAAGCTTTCGAACTAAATTATAATATTTCTAAAGTTTGCACCGAGGTAAGTTCGTACATGAATAATTTATCGATTTTTTTATGTTATTTTATGTTATTATCATATGAATTGGTGACTGTCCATAGAATGATTAAATGATGAAAATTTACAAATTTAATTAGATTATGAATAAGTGTTAACAGTGAAAAAGGAAAGAATTTTTCGGTTGAACCTTCGGAACAGGAACAATACGAATGACCCATTGTGAATACACATGTGTAGTACTAAGTGCAGGCTACTACGTGTACCATACTGTTAAGTCGCACGTGTAGTACTAAGTGCAGGCTACTATGCGTACTCAATGACCTCGATCACGTATGTAGTACTAAGTGAAGGCTACTACGTGTACCGGATTGTTGGTCGTATGTTAGTACTAAGTGCAGGCTACTATGCATATCAGATAGCTTCGGCTATAAGTGTGGAAAGGGGGAAATATGTGTAAACAATGGTATATTTGTTATTTTTCTGTTGAGTTCAACGGGGAAAATCGATAAAGTGGTAATATGTGAAATTTATTATAAGGTGGATATGTGAAAATTTATGTTTATGAAAAGTTAGGAGCTATGTGCTCGATAATTGAGTGAATTCTGGTATAACAAAAAGGACTAGGTGAAATTATGCAAGAATGAATGTTAGAAATAAAACAGTGTTGGACAGCAGTAGTTACATGATTTTAAAAATTTACCAAAAATCGTGGAAGTTGAATAAAAATGCAAATGATATATGAAAATAAATCTTAATGAGTCTATTTTCACATAAAAGAAACAGGGGAAGCAAAAGAATTCTTTATTGTGTGATATTTGAATTCTTGTGAAACAGGGTCTGAATGAATTTGAGATCCCTTGTTCTGACTTTAGAAATTCACCATATATTGTAAAACAATTATTAAGAGTCATACCTTACATGCATGGATTCCTTATTGAGTCTATTTTTAGGGGAAACAAACAGCATAGTTGTTAAAATTCTGTACAGGGAGAAACTTTGTTCGTAGTACACAGGGGTCAGAGTAGTCGTACCCTAAAATAGGGGAGACTTTAACTAATAAAATGTACTAATTTTCCCAACAAAAAATTCTAGAAAACAATTAGTAAGTATACATATGAGTTTAGTTTCATGAAAAATTTACGGAATTGGATTTCGAGTTTTGTAGCTCAAGATATGATTTTTTTAAACCGGGACTCTAGAAAACAACCTGTCCTGAATATGTGATTATATATTAGTATGATTGTTTTACTTTGATAAATTGAATATCAATTTCGTACTTACTTACTAAGCTATATGCTTACCTTCTTTTCTTTTTCTCGTCTTATAGAATTACTAGCCCATTTCGAGATTTGGAGATCGTCGTCGGAGACCCATCCACACTATCAATACTTTTTGGTACTTTGTAAACACTATTTTGGAATTATGGCATGTAAAGAGGGCTGAATCATTTTGTTATATGTCATAATTAGTTTGTTTTAAAATATTACTTTTCAAAATTTGATAATTTACTTGTACTTATGTAGATCTGTTAATGTTATCTATTTTGTTCAAGCTAGAGGAATTAATTATGTAAGATCAGGTAAATGTGTGATTTCATGTTTTCGTGATCTATAATATTCCGTACCTTGTTCCGGCTTAGAACATGGGTAAGGGGTGTTACATTTATTGGTATCAGAACCGAGGTTTAGGCGGTTCTCGGATTTACGTACTGTGTGTGGAAGTCTATCAATACATGCCATAATTATATTATGATAGTGTGATGACTCCTGACAATTTAAATCGTGTTTTTATATAGTAAATGGATCCCGACCGAGCTATAGCTGATGATGTAGAAAGTAATGTGCTGGCTCCCGCACAAGGGACTGCGCCAGTTGAGAGCAGGCATGAGACACATGATCAGGGAGATAGGGCCCGGGAAGCCTTTCTCCATATGATGAGTAATTGGTACACAGAATTTGTTCGGGCAAATCCGAACGCTCAGCCTCCTCCACCCCCTCCTATTCCTCAATCAGTTCCCGTAGTTCCTTAAGGTGTCGAAATGGTAAGATTGAGCAAACCCCCAGTTGATAAAATTCGAAAGCAAGGGGCCGAAGAATTTAGGGATAATATAGATGATGATCCCGAAAAAGCAGAGTTCTAGCTTGAAAATTCTATCAGGGTATTCGATGAGCTTTCTTGCACTCTCGAAGAATGTTTGAAATGTGCTATATCTTTATTAAGGGATTCGACATATTATTGGTGGAAGACACTGGTATCTGTGGTTCTGAAAGAAAGGGTTACATGGGATTTCTTCCAAGAGGAGTTTAGAAAGAAGTATATAAGCCAGCGGTTCATTAATCAAAAACGGAAAGAGTTCCTTGAGCTGAAACAAGGTAAAATGTCTGTGGCAGAATATGAACGTGAATTTGTCAGACTCAGCAAGTATGCCTAGGAGTGTGTGTCCACCGAAGCTATTATGTGTAAGAGGTTCGAGGATGGGCTAAATGAAGACATCAAGCTACTAGTTGGGATTTTAGATTTGAAAGAGTTTGTGGTATTGGTCGATCGAGCTTGTAAAGCTGAAGAACTCAGCAACGAGAAGAAAAAAGCTGTGAATGAAGCCAGAGACGCAAGAAAGAGGCCAATGAGTAAGTCATTCCAATCTCAGTCAAAGAAGTCTAAAGAAATGAATCCTCGGTTGACTGTTTCAACTGGACATTCGCATCGGGATCGTGGGAGATCATATTTGGGTTCTAAAGCTCAAGCTACTTCAATGGTGAGTGTAGGTAATGTGAGATCTAATAGACCCGAGTGTCAATACTGTGGTAAACAACATTTCGGGGAGTGTTGGACGATTAGCCGGGCTTGTTTCAAATGTGGTTCCCGAGAACATTATATTAAGGATTGTCCAAAAAGGGTTGAAGAAGAAAAAATTTTGAGTGCCAGACAGACTAGTGCTACTAATAGAGGTAGACCTCTGAGAAATACTGGAAGTGGAGCTAGCAGTCGAAGTGTAACAAAGGAATCAACTGGGAGACCGAAAGCTAGAATACCTGCTAGAGCTTATGCCATACGTGCTCGGGAAGAGGCGTCATCTCCTGATGTGATCACTGGTATATTTTCTCTTTATGATACTATTGTCATTGCATTGATTGATCCTGGATCTACTCATTCTTATATTTGTGTGAATTTGGTATCTAGTAAGAGTTTGCCTGTAGAATCTACTGAATTTGTGATTAAAGTGTCAAACCCTTTAGGCAAATATGTGTTAGTAGATAAGGTTTGCAAAAATTGCCCTTTGATGATTCAAGGTCACTGTTTTCTGGCTAATCTAATGTTGCTACCATTTGACGAGTTTGATGTCATTTGGGGTATGGATTGGTTGATACTACATGATGCCAGAGTAAATTGCAGACGGAAAACTCTTGAGTTAAAATGTGAAAATGGTGAAATTCTTCGGGTGGAAACAAATGAATCAAATAAATTGCCTATGGTGATTTCGTATATGTCTGCTCAGCGATATATGAGAAAAGGGTGTGAAGCTTATCTTGCTTATGTATTAAATACTAAAATGTCTGAGTCGAAGCTTGAATCAGTATCGGTAGTCTGCGAGTTCCCGGATGTATTTCCAGAAAAATTACCGGGGTTGCCTCCGATCAGAGAGGTAGAGTTTGCTATTGATTTATTACCTGGAACTGCACCAATTTCGATCTCTCCATACAGAATGGCTCCGACTGAATTGAAAGAATTAAAAGCTCAGTTGCAAGAGTTAACAGATAAGGGGTTTGTGAGACCGAGTTTCTCTCCCTGGGGTACCCTCGTGTTGTTTGTAAAGAAAAAGGAAGGATCTATAAGACTTTGTATTGACTATCGACAGCTCAACAAGGTGACCATAAAGAACAGGTATCCGTTGCCGAGAATCGATGATTTGTTTGACCAGTTAAAAGGGGCGACAGTGTTTTCAAATATTGATGATCCGGTTACTATCAGTTCAGAGTTAAAGAGTCGGATGTGCCAAAAACTGCTTTTAGAACGAGGTATGGACATTACGAATTCCTTGTGATGCCTTTCGATTTAACCAATGCTCTGGCTATCTTTATGGATTTGATGAATCGAATCTTTCGGCCATACTTGGATAGGTTTGTGGTTGTGCTCATAGATGATATCCTGATTTATTCTCGAAACGAGTCTGAGCATGCTGAACATTTAAGAATGGTATTACAGATTTTAAGAGAAAATAAATTGTTTGCTAAATTCAGTAAAAGTGAATTTTGGCTTTATGAAGTCGCATTTTTGGGACATGTAGTTTCGGGTGATGGTATTCGGGTCGATCCGAGTAAAGTTTCGGCAATTGTTAATTGGAAATCGCCGAAGGATGTATCTGAGGTTAGAAGCTTTTTGGGCTTAGCTGGATATTATCGATGCTTTGTCGAGGGATTTTCGATGATCGCCTCTCCTATGACTAAGCTGTTGCAAAAGAATGTTAAGTTTAATTGGACTGAAGAATGTCAACAAAGTTTTGAGAAGTTGAAAGAGCGGTTGACCAAAGCACTAGTGTTAGTGCAACCCGAGTCGGGGAAAGAATTTGTGATTTATAGTGACGCGTCATCAATTGGTCTTGGTTGTGTTTTAATGCAAGAAGGTAAAGTAGTAGCTTATGCCTCAAGACAGTTGAAATCGCACGAGCAGGATTACCCAATGCATGATTTAGAGTTGGCCACCATTGTCTTTGCTTTGAATATTTGGCGTCATTATTTATACGGTGAGAAATGCCGAATCTTTATTGATCACAAAAGTTTGAAATATTTGATGAATCAAAAAGATTTGAATTTACGACAACAGAGATGGCTTGAATTATTAAAGGATTATAAATTAATAATTGATTATCATCCCGGGAAAGCGAATGTAGTTGCAGATGCCTTAAGTAGAAAATCTTTGTTTGCTTTGAGAGCTATAGGTATAGATTTGGCTATGTCTGATGATGGTTTGATTTTGGTCGAGTTAAGAGTTAGGCCGTTATTTCTTCAGCAAATCTGTGAAGCTCAGAAGAATGACAGTGAATTGCGAGCCAAGCGAGCTCAGTGTGAATTGGATTGTAACTCAGATTTTCAAATCAGACTAGAGGATTGCTTAATGTTCTGTGATCGAGTATGTGTATCGAAAGATGCTGAGTTGATTCAGAAGATTTTACATGAGGCACACAGTGGTTGTTTGCAAGTTCATCCTAGTAGTACGAAAATGTACAACGATCTGAAGAAAATATATTGGTGGAATGGTATGAAGAGAGATATCTCTGAGTTTGTAGCAAAATGCTTAATTTGCCAGCAAGTGAAAGCTGAACACCAAGTACCTTCAGGTTTACTTCAACCAGTGATGATTCCCGAGTGGAAATGGGATAGAATTACGATGGATTTTGTGACAGGGTTGCCTCTGACACCGAAAAAGAAAAATACCATCTGGGTAATAGTTGACAAACTGACTAAATCAGCTCATTTTATTCCGGTACGTACGGACTATTTTCTTGATAAGTTGGCTGAATTATATATTTCTGAAATTGTGAAATTACACGGAGTACTTATGTCTATTATTTCGGATAGAGATCCAAGATTTACTTCGAGGTTTTGGAAAAAGTTACAAGAAGCTTTGGGTACGAAATTGAATTTCAGTACCGCATTTCATCCACAAACTGACGGTCAATCTGAAAGAGTAATTCAGGTACTCGAGGATATGCTCCGATGTTGTGTTTTAGAATTTCAGGGCAGTTGGGAGAAATATTTACCTTTGGTCGAATTTGCCTACAACAACAGTTTTCAATCGAGCATACAGATGGCACGTACGAAGCATTGTATGGTCGCAAGTGTCGGACTCCTTTGTATTGGACCAAGCTCAATGAGAAATAGATTCATGGAGTTGATTTGATTAGAGAAACTGAAGAGAAAGTGAAAGTGATTCGTGATTGTCTGAAAGCTGCTTCAAATCGACAAAAGTCATATGCGGATTTGAAGAGAAAAGAGATCGAGTTCCAAGTGGGTGATAAAGGCTTTCTAAAGGTATCTCTGTGGAATAAAATTTTAAGGTTTGGCCGAAAAGGCAAGTTGAGTCCGCGTTTTATTGGGCCTTATAAGGTTATTGAAAGAGTTGGACCAGTGGCTTATCGACTAGCCTTGCCAACTGAATTGGAAAAGATTCATAATGTGTTTCATGTGTCGGTGCTGCGACATTACCGTTCTGATCCTTCACATGTGATTCCTCTAACAGAAATTGAAATTCAACCGGATATGACCTATGAGGAGGAACCAATAAAAATTTTGGCTCGGGAAATTAAACAGTTGGGAAATAAAAGTATAGCCTTAGTGAAAGTATTATGGCACAGACATGGAATAGAAGAGGCTACGTGGGAACCTGAGGAAGCTATGACGAAATAGTACCCGAACCTCTTTACCGGTAAGATTTTTGGGGACGAAAATCCCTAAAGGCAGGAGAATTGTAACAACCCGAATTAGGGCCTAATCGGAATAGTAGTTTCGTGACCACAAATTTGAGATAGAAATAATTGTTTTATAATTATTTTGAGGTTTATGATATGATTTCATGATTGAGTGAAAATTTCGTGATGAAATTCTATGCATTAAGCGCTTAAGTTGAGATTAGGGACTAAATCGAATAAATTGCAAAACTTGTGTTCTAGAATTTTTTAGTATGAAATTGCTTTGGAATATTAATTAAGAGGTCTTAAATAGCAATTTGACCAATTTCTAAGTTTATGGACAAAAATTGGACATGGATGGAATTTTTGGAAAGTTTAGTATTAAGGACATTTTGGTCATTTGTATATTAAATGAAATAAAATGGGAAAAATAACACAAAAATGGTCATCTCTCAATTAGTTGCTGCCGAATTTTGCTCTCCTCCATAGCTAGGGTTTCTTCAACTTTCAAGCTTCATAATCAAGAAAGACGTGGAATCGATCGTGATCGGGGAAAAGAAAAGCTTTCGGACTAAATTATAATATTTCTAAAGTTTGCACCGAGGTAAGTTCGTACATGAATAATTTATCGATTTTTTTATGTTATTTTATGTTGTTATCATATGAATTGGTGACTGTCCATAGAATGATTAAATGATGAAAATATGCAAATTTAATTAAATTATGAATAAGTGTTAATAGTGAAAAATGAAAGAATTTTCCAGTTGAACCTTCGGAACAGGAACAATACGAATGACCCATTGTGAATACATGTGTGTAGTACTAAGTGCAGGCTACTACGTGTACCATACTGTTAAGTCGCATGTGTAGTACTAAGTGCAGGCTACTATGCGTACTCAATGACCTCGATCACGTGTGTAGTACTAAGTGCAGGCTACTACGTGTACCGGATTGTTGGTCGCATGTTAGTACTAAGTGCAGGCTACTATGCGTATCAGATAGCTTCGGCTATAAGTGTGGAAAGGGGGAAATATGTGTAAACAATGGTATATTTGTTATTTTTCCGTTGAGTTCAACGGGGAAAATCGATAAAGTGGTAATATGTGAAAGTTATTATAAGGTGGATATGTGCAAATTTATGTTTATGAAAAGTTAGGAGCTATGTGCTCGATTTGGACTAGGTGAAATTATGCAAGAATGAATGTTAGAAATAAAACAGTGTTAGACAGCAGCAGTTACATGATTTTAAAAATTTACCAAAAATCGTGGAAGTTGAATAAAAATTCAAATGATATATGAAAATAAATCTTAATGAGTCTATTTTCACATAAAAGAAACAGGGGAAGCAAAAGAATTCTATATTGTGTGATATTTGAATTCTTGTGAAACAGGGTCTGAATGAATTTGAGATCCCTTGTTCTGACTTTAGAAATTCACCATAAATTTTAAAAAATTATTAAGAGTCATACCTTACATGCATGGATTCCTTATTGAATCTATTTTTAGGGGAAACAAACAGCATGGTCATTGGAATTCTGTACAGAAAGAAATTTGGTTCGTAGTGCATAGGAGTCAGAGTAGTCGTACCCTGAAATAGGGGAGATTTTAACTAATAAACTGAACTAATTGTCCCAACCAAAAATTCTAGAAAAAAATTAGTAAGTAGACATATGAGTCTAGTTTTATGGAAAATTTACGGAATTGGATTTCGAGTTTTGTAGCTTGAGATATGATTTTTTTTAAACCGGGACTCTTTCAAACAGCCTGTCCTGAATATGTGATTATATATTTGTATGATTGTTTTACTTTAATAAATTGAATATCAATTTCGTACTTACTTACTAAGCTATATGCTTACCTTCTTTTCTTTTTCTCGTCTTATAGAATTACTAATCCAGCTCGAGATTTGGAGATCGTCGGAGACCCATCCACACTATCAATACTTTTTGGTACTTTGTAAACACTATTTTGGAATTATGGCATGTAAAGAGGGCTGAATCATTTTGTTATATGTCATAATTAATTTGTTTTAAAATATTACTTTTCAAAATTTGATAATGTACTTGTACTTATGTAGATCTGTTAATGTTATCTATTTTGTTCAAGCTAGAGGAATTAATTATGTAAGATCAGGTAAATGTGTGATTTCATGTTTTCGTAATCTGTAATATTCCGTACCTTGTTCCGGCTTAGAACATGGATAAGGGGTGTTACATTATCAGCAAATTCATTCAAAAAAAACTCTCTTTTCTTTGCTTTCATTTTTGCTCTCCAAGCCCGATTCTGTTTATTTTCACTAGCAAACTTATAGCATTGTTGCTCAAGTTTCAGAGTAACCTTCATTCATCATTGTCCAAATCCCTAACATGCAGTCACTACCTATTATGTAAGTTTCTTTTCAATCAGCACTTGTTTTATTTTCCTTTACTTCTTTCATCTGATGAAAATAGCTTAGTTTCTAAAATATGCGTATATCATCATCTGCAATTATCTTCAAAAGGATCAACATGGGATGAAATTGATTTTGAGTTCCTTGGAAATCTTAGTGGGGATCCTTATATTCTTCATACCAATGTGTTCAGTTAAGGGAAGGGTAATAGAGAGCAACAATTCTATCTCTGGTTTGACCCTACTGCTGATTTCCACACTTATTCTATCCTTTGGAATCCCCAGCGTATCATGTGAGTATACATGCACTTTATGTTGCCCTTTTCTTATGGTAAGAACGAATTGACTGATTGAAAAAATATTGTGATTGATGCGTTGCAGCTTCACAATGGACGGAAAACCCATTAGAAAGTTCAAAAACATGGAGTCAAAAGGTGTCCCATTTCCAAAGAATCAGCCCATGAGAATTTACTCCAGCTTGTGGAATGCAGATGGCTGGGCTACTAGGGGCGGTTTGGTCAAGGCAGACTAGACTCAAGCTCCTTTCACAGCCTCATACAGGAACTTCAATGCAAATGCATGTGTTTGTAGAGTATGTTCCTGCAAATCAAATGCCCCATCTTCTTCCAACAATAGATGGTTGTCTATGGAGATGGATTCAACAAGCCAAAAAAGACTACAATGGGCACAGAAGAACCACATGATCTACAACTACTGTAGTGATGGCAACAGATTTCCACAAGGTCTACCTCCCGAGTACCAAATTTCTCAATAATTATTAATCATTTACTTATTTGCATCCATATTCTGGCATTTCTTTTATCTTCTTCAAATCAATTTCAATTTCCAGATACAAGTTTTGTTTGTAAAAGGTTATCAGTGGGTATATGGTATGAGAGTTTTGTGCCAAAATTCATCCATAATATCGAATGGATGTGAAATATGTATGGATATAACAATATCTTTTTAGCAAAATAGAATTGTATTTTTTGCCAAAATTAGTGGGTATAGAATTATTATGTTTTTTAAGGATACATGGATCTAAGTTTCTCTTTTTCCAGGGTAGAGATGTTAGGAATTCAATTAAGACTTAAGATTTGATATTTAATGTATTTATCTTGAGAAATTCATTTATATTTTATTCTAATTCCAAAAAGAAAATCATAATCTCTAACCTTTAAATTGAATTTCTCAATTTAATATCTTCCTAAATTAAATTACGATTTAATAGAATAAAAATCAAAGAAGAAAACAATGCTTCTTTTTACTTGGCCAGATCTGATCTTGGCAGGCTTAGATAAAAATATTTCTCCTTAATGTTTCTGATCTTAAATTTAAATTAAATCATTTTTAAATATTTACATTTATATTTAATGATAGTGTATATTATATGAAAATTAATATAAATTATATATTTTTAAGGTTTTATGTTGTGCCCCCAATTTTTTTATTACACACATGGCACTATTTTAATATTGAATTAGAAAACTTATAAATGGTTTGGAAAACAAGTCAGAAAAAAGATTATAATGAGAATAAAGTTGATTTTGTATATGAAAATTCAAGAATTTTAGATGAGAAAATGTGATTTAAGGACTAAATCATAAAAATTAAAAAGTTTGAAAACTAAAATGCAAATTTGACCAAAAAGGAAATGTGAGATATTGGTGAGTAATTTGGATAAGTGTAACATCCCGAAATAGGGCCTAGTAGGAACAGTAGTTTCGGGACCACAAATTCGACGTTGAAATATTTATTTTATGATCATTATGAGGTCTAGAATATGAGAATATGCATGTGTTAAAGTTTTATGAAGAAATTCTATGGGTAAAGTGCCCAATTGGAAAATAAGAACCAAATTGAATAAATTGTAAAACTTGGATTCCAGAAGCAATTTGTATGAAATTGCTTTAGATTATAAATTAAAGGTCTTTAGAGAGTAATTTACCAAATTTCTAAGTTTTTGGACAAAAATGGGCATGTTGGGTAAAAATTTAAAGAAAGGGCTTAAGGGCATTTTGGTCATTTGGTAATTTAATGAAATAAAAAGGGAAAAATCAAGCCAAAATCAGCTCATTTTCTTCCCCATGCTGCCAGAACTCCAAGGGTCTCCATAGCTAGGGTTTTCCAACATTTCAAGCTCAATAGTAAATGCTCTCAAGCCCCGTTTTTAATGTTCTTCGTATTTTGAAATCCCGGTAGCTTACTCTCTCTATTTCTACCCATATTTCATGCTAGGGTTCATGTTTAGAAATTTACCCATGCATGAGTTACTTGTATTTTGATGGTTTATGGAGGAATATGAAAGTTGGATGTGTGTTAAACATCTTTTCCTAAGTGATTTTCATGAAAAAACACCTAAAAGGACTTTTTTGCAAAATGTGTAAAATGTGTAGTAGAAATGAGAAATAATGGAAATATGTGGGCTTCCATAAGAGGGAAGAACATTCGGCTAGGCTTGGATAATGTATAAATTGCATGCATATCATTAAACGAGCCTAGGGACTAAATTGTAAAAATGTAAAAGGTTAGGGGCAAAATAGTCATTTCGACCGGGGGTGAAATTTAGACTTGAAAAGTATAATGTGAGATGTTAATAATTTATTTTATTATTATAGACCCCGAGGAACAAATTTCGGAGGTCGATCGAGGAAAACAAAAGGTTTTAGAATAACCGAAACACAATACTGAGACGAATACCAAGTAAGTTCGGATAACTTAAAGTGAACTCATAGTATGCCTAATTGCATGATTTATGAATATATGGTAATTGCATTTGACGATGGGATGAAAATACTTGAAATGTATCTTTAATAATGACATGTTAATAAATGTCCCGGTTGAGGTTAAAAAGGAAGTTCGGTGGATAAACCATGATTTACATGACTTGAGATCCTGCATGTGTTGCAGAAGGATTTAGCCCAGATAGGTAATCTGTTGATCTCAAATATAGAAAGTATTTAGCCTGGACGGGTGTTCCTTGAGTGATCGAGCCTCCCGAAGAATATGTGTGCATTGTGGATTTAGCCCAGACGGGTAATCCGATTAGGGTCTGAATTTAGCCTAGACTAGTAATTCAGATCCGAGCTCATTAAGGGTGTTTGTCACTATAAGGGATTTAGCCTGGACTGGTAATCCTAACATCACCTTATGAGTTTACGATATGGGGGATTTAGCCTGGACTGGCAATCCTGCCGTAAAATGTGAGATTCACGAGAATGCATACCTAAAATGATCATTCTTATGATTGACGGCAAATGGATAATCCATCGAGATTTCCTAGAAACTCAACGGGATTAAATATGATATATATAAATGAAATGATGAATGATGAGCTTATCTAAGATTAATTACATGGTGCATTGTTATGTGACTAACTTGTTGATTTAGTGCATGTGATAGGGAAACCATTTCATGCTTGTTGAATTTTATTGCTTAATATGGTTGTATGTTAACTACTCGGTAAGTTTACTTTCTAGTTATTCGAGCTTACTAAGCATGTAAATGCTTACCCCTCTTTTCCCTGTCTTACAAAGCTCGAGGACTCGTAAAGATTGGAAGACGGTTGGAGAGTCGACACACTATCAACTAGTCTAACTTTGGTGTAAAGACACTTTTATTTTGTTCAAAGGCATGTATAGGGTTTTCGTTCATTTTGTGATATGTGTCATTTGAATTGCCCATATAAAGGCTTATAAAAGTTTACATATCTTCTTGTATTTAGCCATGGGAATTGGCTTATTTTGAAGTGGGCTATGACCTACAAATTATGCATGCTTATGTTTGCATGGGATGGCTTGACCATAAATGGGCAATGAGTTACAAAAATGAGCCAATCTTAAAAGTGTTAATGAGATATGGAAATCCTTAAATCAAAGGAAATAACCTAGCATGTGCTAAACCGATGATATGAGGTTTACATGCACTGAGGTTTATTAAGGTTATATGTAAGTGTATAATCTGGCTTTATTATGTATTAAGGTAACTTATAAGTGTGATTGGTTGATAGAGGGTGACTAAAGGCTTGGAAAATAGCCTTACAAGGTCCACACGGGTAGACACACGGGCGTGTGTGACACACGGATCACTCCCATAGGCATGTGGTATGGTCGTGCGTCCCCTGCACCTAAAATTTTAAGTCAGTTTTGAGCACGGGCTAGACAAACGAGCGTGTGTCCTAGCCGTGTGTCCCTAAATACATGCTGACGTCACAAACAGAATGCTGAGTTTTGGACATGGGTGACCACACAGACGTGTCTAGGCCATGTGAAGGACAAAGGCCAGGGATACAGGCGTGTGCTCGGCCGTGTGAAATCCCCTGTAGGTTCGAAATAAAGAAATAATTTTCATAAATTCAACACGGGTGGGGGAAACGGGCGTGTCCCAAAACACACGGGCGTGTGTATTGCGTCCACACGGACGTGTGAGGCTTTACCTAGAATTTTTTATGAACTTTCGTAAGTTATCGATTTAGTCTCGGATCATTCTCAATGTATGTTTAGGGCCTCGTAGGCTCATAATAGGGACATTATAATGCAATTTGATCTATTTTATATTGGAATGAAATTTTATAACCCGTATTTTCTAAAAATGTTCGTGTACATGTCTGGTAACGTCTCATATCCGGTCTCGATCTCGGTCTCGGGTATGGGTAAGGGGTGTTAGAATAAGAATTAAGTGAATTATATATAAGTGTGATAAAAATTACTTTTGAGATCAAATTGGAAATATTTGGTAAAATAGGGAGTAAATTATAAAATTTCCAATTGTATCAAGAAAAAAAAGGGAAAGATGTAATTTAAACCATCCGTAGATTTATATTAAAGTATACATGTTAATTTTGAGATTTGGAATTGATAATTTTTTGTTATTGTGAAGAAATTGTATTTAAAGACAAAAAGGTAATTTCACCCTCGAAAGGGTATTTTCTTCAATTCTCAAAAATTTTATGGTAAAAATATTGTTTATATGGGTCATTTAATGTATAGAATAAATTTGTACATTTAGAACTTGGATAATGTAAGTGGGCCACTATCATTTAAAATATGAGCTTGGAATTGTTAGAATTGGGCTTTTGGGCCCACTTGGGTAATTTAGAAGGGAAAGAAAGGATGAAGGCCAACCATCGTTAGCCCTCTCATCTTGCTATTGCTACCCCTTTCATGGCTTCTCTTTTCTTTTCTTTTTTTTTCATTTTTCTCTTTAAATTTCCTAAAAATCCACATATATATTTGTTTTGAACCCAAAGTAGTGTAGACTCATAAAATGGCATGATTGGATCCATGAGTTTCAAAACGTCTAAGGGTGACTTAAGGCATTATCTAGTCAAATTAGAGCCTAAAAGAACTAACCCTATGCTATATGCCCTTAGTACCTATATTTGAGCCTGAAATTGACTTCTCTAACTTAGCTTTATCATTGAAGCTTTGAACTAAAAATTGAGTATACACTTATCCCATCTTTGTCTCATTTTTCTTTATGCGCACGGAATTAGATGTCGAGCCATAAATGTTGAGGGATAGTAGAAACACAATGAAGGCTTCAAAATAAATGAGTAAAAAATGAAGAAACGATACAAATATAGTGAGTATAGGACTCTTACAAAACCATGCTTAAATGAAAAATAGTGGAGTGAACAAAAGTATTGTGAGGGTTAAAAGCAAAGCGATAAAACAAAAGCATAGAATGAGCTAAAATCAGTATGAGTGAAAAAGAGTGAAACATTTAGAATGTGATCAAATGAAAATTCACATTTGAGCTTAAGAAAAATTTCATTCATTCAATCTACTAGAATTTCTAAGCTTGTTGTACTCTCTAATATTGTATCGTGTCTTTCCATACTTATTTGGAGACATAAAGAATGTGGGAGAAAGACATATAAAGAGGTGAGTGATAAACCATAAAAGTAACATATTTTAATCCCATACTTGGCATGTTTTTTGGGTAATTTATTATGTGAATTGGTGAATTTCATGCTCCTAATCCTTTAAATTTATGTTTCTATACTTAGGAGAGCATAGAGGAGCAAAAGGAGCGAAAAATGAGCCAAAATCAGACAAAACGAGCTATTTTTAGGAACCACACGGCCTGGGCATTCCCACACGAGCTGAGCACACACCCGTGTGAGTCATACGGGCTGGCCACACGCCCATGTGCCAGCTCGTATCGATATCGCTCCCTATTTCCCAAACATGCGAAAAAAGCCAATTTTAAGGTTTCTGAGCATTCTAAAGTCTATAAATACACACTAGAAGAAAACCTAATGGGGGCACGCAGAGAAGAAGGAAGAAATTACTCGAAGAACGCGATCAAAATCAACTCAGAAGTAGGATCTCCTTCAAGATTGAAGATCTCCAATCAACTTCTCTAGAAGTTTTTAGGTTTCTTTATGTTTTGTTGTTTTCCTAGTTTTGAGATGTTTTTCTCTCAAAGTATGAACTAAATTCCCTAGATACCTAGAAAAGATGAAACCTATGATGGATCTTGTTATTTAATTTCTGAATTACATGATAAATACTTGATTTCTTGAACTCAATTATGTGTACTTATTCCATGTTTTAGTGTTTTAAATATATTAATTCATGATTGATGTGCTTATTTCAGTAGAGCAAAAGTCCCTGTTCTGGCATAATTGAGTAGAGTTGTATGCAATCCTAGAAATAGGACGACATAAATCTACCGAATTAGAGTCAAATCTAATAGGAGAATCTATAGATCGAGTTAATGTGACAATAGGGTTTTAATTAGAAAGAGATTTCAATTAATCAACCTAGAGTCAGTTGTTTTTACTCTCGAAAGAGATATTAATATAATTTAGGGATTTCTACGGATCAAGACAAGTGAATAAATCGTTTAATTCATATTCTAAATAATAAGTGAAATCTAGGTGGAATCGTTCCTGGGTATTATCTATCTCATTGGTTTATTCAATTATTTTCTTACTTTATTCTCTGTTGCGTCCTTAGTAATTAGTTTAATTTTAGATTAAAAATAGCCCTTCAATTTATAGGCTAAATAATAGAAAAAATGTAATTACTAGTACTTTTAGTCCTCGTGGATAGATATCCCTGACTCACCATAGCTATACTACTATTTGATAGGTGTGTTTGCATTTGTCGTGATTTTAGTTAGTTAAGTGAATCATCGTTAGTGAGCCAAAAAGATACATTAGGGGGTAATTAGGGGGGAACATCATGTGACAAACTAGTTTTCATAGTTTTCATGCTTGAACCATTTTGATGTGCCCATTCCTTGAAATCAAACTAACCTTAAACCTTAGAACATTACAAGCCGAAAAGTGTGAACTTAACAATTCAATTCATGGATGAATATCATGTTTAGTCGTATGAGATATAGTTTCTTTTGTTCTTCTAATATAAATGTCATTTCTACATAGTTTATTTTGATAGAGTAGTATGCCTAATCACCTTTAAACTTGTTCATATTGTAATCTAGTGAATTATCATGTTTAATCCTAGAAGTCGTGAATGTATTATATATCATATTGAAATAGCATAGTAAAGAAGGCATTCTTGGCACTTATGTCCTAAACTAAATTTCTTCATCAAGCATGCTCAAGGGTTGTCATAGTTGCATCATGTTGTTTTAGTGTTTGCTTGAGAAGAAGCACATTTAAGGGAATTAAATATGTCATAACTTGTTATGACAAATTAGATTCTTCTTGCTACTTAATGAACTCATGATCAAACATTTTCATTTTATTTTCAGTAGTTTTAGGAATTACTTAGTCTTTATTTTTAATTGAATAAAATGAGCTTTTTATGATGTTTCGTGAACAATTAGGCCAATTCGAGCCTAAGTTAGTTCTAACAAGTTAATGAAGTGTGCAGGAAACAACCAAAGGAGTTAGTGGATTGGACCGAATGTTGCAATATTCAGACATTAAAGTTACGACATTGAAGCTGGTCCAACACTTAGATGAATTTTCAACCAACATCTACAAGGCAAGCAATCTGGACTTAAAGTTGTGACATTGGAAAACCAAAGTCGCAACATTGGGCTATAAAGTCGTGACATTGACTCGTGGAAGTCGCAACATTTGAGATAGTAACCTGGAGATGGAAGTTGATTCCAAAGTTCAACAAAGTCGTGACATTCAACCTTGCTCTAGAGATTCGAGCAAACTGCCTACAAAGTCGCGACATTAGACCTAGAATGTCGCGACATTAATACTTAACAAACATAAAATCTACAAGGGTGTTTTTGTCCATACAATTGAAATTAACTTGCAACTAAGGGTTTAGTATACCTAATTTGGTCAAAATGTATGTAGACTATAAATTTAACATTTAAACATCATATTAAGGAGCTCGGTTTATGTTTAGTTTAATAATTTTAGATAGATTTTAGGGATTTCACTTTTGTTCTTATTTTTTTCAGTTTTCTAAGTTAATCAATTTCCAGTTTTTCATTTCTTCTATTCTTTTATTTTATTTTCGTGTATCAATTGTTCTAGTATGCCAATCACAAGTTTTCATGGATTTACATTGTCTCCCAATCAATCTCATGATTGGAGTCTTCGAATTTTTTGAGCATCTCTTACTCTTTTCCTATTGTTTTTTTTATTTTAATGCTTCACAATTCAAGTAGAGTAATTGCATTTAGAATTAGGCGTAACTAAACCCCTAAGAAGGTTGGTTAATTAAAGTGGGTCTTATTAGTCTAAAGTGGTTAAACATCAATTAATTGGATTAGATTGAATATCCTTAAACCCTAGAATTGATGACTCTAGGAAATTATTTAGGTAGATGAGACCAAAAGAGTATTCTACTTAGCACCAGTTCAATTTACCCTGGTTTAGATACATCATGTCGAAAGATAATTGGACTAAGCCTATTAGTTAATTTAATTATAGGTCAAAAAGTATTAATTAGGCTAAATATTAATTAATTGGTAAATTCCCCAAGTTTAGATTAATTGCAACCATGGATATTAATCAATTTTCTACTTGTTACTTCTGATTGATAATTTATTAATTTTTATATTTATGCAATTTAGTTATTCATGTAGTTAAACTCATAATTTTAGTAATTAGCCGTAATATAATTAATAGATTAGTAGTTGTTTAGACTTAGCTTAGCACGTTAGTCTTTATTGTTAATTCAATTTAGACATACCTTCCTTGGGTACGATCCTCGAAATACTTCCAGTATTTCATTGTAAATTTATTATATTACAAATTGACTTATACACTTGCAGACACTGCACTTCGCTCATATCTAATTGCATTTTTCTAAGCCCTAGTGCGTGCACGCTGGGGCGCGTTCATACTTTGAATTGGACGTCAGGCCATAGATATTGAGAGTTAGGTAGTTACATCTTGATGGTCTTGAATGATTATGTACTTGAGAGAGAGATGAAGAAACGATTTGATAGAGTAAGTATAAGGTCTTGCTTTAAAAAGTGCTTAAATGAAAAAAAAATGTGTGAATAAAAGCAAGGTGAGGGAAAAAGTATAGCGAGAGGTTAAAAAGCATTAAATGGGTGAAAAGCATGAGTGAAAAAGAGGGATTCATTTGTGAAATGTGCTTGTTAAAATATTCTTGAGCTTAACATGAACTCCTTTTGCTTTATAATGCACAATCTTGCTAGCTTATATACTCATGAATATTGAATAGTGTCTTCTTATATTTTGGAGAAATAAGGTAAATAAGAGAAGGAAACATAAAGGGGTGAGGATAATATTTATATTTGGGGTGATTTGGAAATAATGTTATGTGCTACACCAATCTCAATGCTTTAGCCTTTTTTATGCTGACCTTTGTTTTTTAGAACCAAACCGTTCATAACACAAAATATGAACTTGATAATATGGTCATATACATATTTCCAATGTTGTAGATGTCTGATTGCAATAAGCACAAACTCACTTTCATTGCGTTCAATTCTTGAAAAGGACAAACTAAATGGACTTAATATTCCTGATTTATATCGTAGTTTGGGATTGTCCAATCAATCCTCAAATTGAATGTTATTTATCTCTTACTTATGTGTTACAAGCGATTTAAGAATAAATTTTCTTAAGAAATATTTTTTGAAGGGGAGTTATGATTTTCAAAAAGTTAATCTATTCCGTCTCCAAACAACTAAATTTCATTTTCTTTTATATAAATATAGTTGTATTACAAGAATTTGTAAGGTAACCTTGATTCTTTTATTCATTTTCTCTTTGTGAAGCTACTTTTCTATTTGTATAAATAAAATTTCCAAGAAAATAAGATTAGGTAGTTTATTTATAAAAGCAATTAAGATCGCAATGTTGAGAGAAGAGAAGATACAAAGGATTAGAGTTTGATTGTAAATATTAGTTTTATAATCATAGGTTGTCCGGATACATGTATATAAAACCAGGCCCCGATGCACCAAGATATGTCTCCTAAATAGAAATGGTTAATTTATCCAGATTGTCATTTCACTATTTTTGGAATCCTAAATTATTAGGGTGGCATCCAATGGCCATTGTGACCGGTCGGGTTTATTTTCTTCCCATCCCTAAATATTCATACAACAACGGAGGTGGCTTTGAGTTTAGTGAATCTCCATAACCTTTTTCTTTTTCCTTAATTTCTTGTTGTTCGAGTCATTATCGTAAGTTGGAACAGAATTTTCCACTTCATTTGATTGGTCTATGCTGCCGTAGTCTGCACACTTAAATTTGTATGCACCATCTAATCAAAATCAAAGACAGGTCCCAACCTTAGATTGGACCAGTTCCTACTTCCTACACAAAATTGTAAGTTTGGTGTGGTACCTAAAATTGGCCTCCTATACACGTTATCACATTGAAGACCCTTTTACTCTAACCATTGTGGACTCTTTATTATTATAATAATTAGTGAGAAGCCTTGAATAATATGAATCATTCTCCTCTACCCCTCAATCACCCTATACTCGTTTCATGAAGAAGATGAAGGTAGGCCCCTTAGTTTGCCAAGAAGCTACACTCAATCACTGATTACTATCTGCTATACTATATGAAGGAATTACACTTCCTTTTAGCGGATTCAAGTGGGCACCAAGCCTTTAAAAAAGGGCTGCTCTTGGACTTTAATGGTGGAGGAGCTTCGAAATCTCAAGCATGGCAGTGAGTATATAGACTTATTCTCTTTTGATAATATTCCTTCTTTAATCTACTTATTGTGTTTGAGGCGATGAGTTCAAAGAAATCAATTCAGAATCTGGGGGAAACCATTCATTCACTGCTGGGATTTAAGTCACATCTAACTTCAACTTGGGTGAAGTCAGTTTGTGAGATAGTAAAGAAATTACCAAGTGGGAACGAAAAGGATGATGAATCAGCTGCAAAAGAAATTTCCAAGATAAAAGGTACTTCATTCTTTTTCTAAAGGGTTATTCGACTTAACTGCTCTGCCATGCTTGATCAAACCCATTGTTTTTCCTGTGAACAGAAGAAATGGCTGCCTTAACCCACTGCATAAACCAATTGAACATACGGAGGAGGCAGTTGTTGCATGATTTGTTGGACTTGAAAGGTTAGTCTATTTCCATAAATGTACCCGGGAGATTTCTCATTAGGAAATAGATTACATTTTGTCCCTTCTATTTAAAAAATAGACAATTTAATCCTTATACATTAGATTATAAAACAAATTAGTCCTTCCTATTAAAAGTTTCATCCATCTGTATGGTTAAAAATTGATGTGATTGATAAAATAATCAGATAGTAATACATGATGTGTCACGTGTACCTCATGTTGACGTATAAAAAATAATTTCTAACCATAGAAATAAATTAAATTTTAAACAGAATGACTCATTTGCTAATTAATCTAATATACATAGAATAATTTACTCTTTTTTAATAAAGGGATAAATTATAATCCAACTTTTAATATAGAAACCTTCATACTAATTTTAACTCTATTTTTATATATTTAACACTAAAATCTCAGATAAAGGTATGAGTTTTTTTTAATAATTTTAAAATATAGTAAAATTTTAAAACCCTTATTAATATATGTTTAATTTTTTTTTAAATTTAGGATTTTTTTTAAAATTTATTTGAGGGTGTCACCCAAGTAGAAAAAAGTGAACAAAAAATTTTGTTTAGAAAAAGAAGAAGTGAAAAAACATTTATATTTTTAACTTTAATATATTTTAATGATATGTCAATGTACATTGGGCCCTGTAAATTTTCTGCTTTTTCCGAGAGGAAAAGGTAAGAAAGAGAGGACATTAGAGTGCAGTTTTAATAAAAAGCCGTTAGATCTAAAGCAATATATGAATTGATTTTCTGATGGGCTCATACAATTTCTTCAATTTTAATGAATTAAAAGGTTGGAATCAATTTGAATTTTAGAAAGTTTGAATCAATTTTCATCATTTCAAATTTTGATTTATCTGAATAATTCTGAATTTAATTTATTAAATTAAATAAAATCAAATTAATTGTAAACATGTTAATGAATTTTATATTATTATAAAGGAGTTACCAATTTTATTAGAAAAATACATAAAGAAATAGACCATAAATAAAAATTATAAACTTATTTTTAAACAAATTATACACCCTCATTTTCAATTATTCTTACCGGTTATTTCACCTCTTTATTATATTTTTTCTATTAATTACTTTATTATTTATAATTTTACTTATGTCATGCGTCTTCGTCACTCTAATCATTTGTAAAAGATATAAAATATTGGTAAAAAGATTTCTCTAATCATTCTTAAATTTGAAATTGAGTAAGTTAGTCTCTCTAAAAAAAAGGGAGCAATTTAATACTTGTCAACTTTAATTGGTATAATACTAAATTTAGCCCTCAATGCTTACATATTTTGTTAATTCGGTCTTGATTTTAAAAAATTTAACAAATTTAACCTCAACATTTACAAAAATATTGTGGGCTAAATTTTATTAAATCATGACTCAATTAATAGAATGTGTAAATTATAAGAACTAATTTTACTATTATACCAATCAAATTGACAAAAAACATTAATGCTGTAATTAATTGTTCTTAATTTCTCACTTTTAAAATTGAGAGAGATTAATCTACTTAATATCCAAATTGAAATCACTAGAGACAGCCTTTTACCTAAAATATTATATTTGTTAAAATAATTTGGAGCATGGCATATTGCAGGGAACATCCGTGTATTTTGCCGAGTGCGGCCATTCACGTTGGAGGAAAGTATAGGAGGAGGTATAGGAGCTGTAGTAGCTTTGGATACAAGTAACCTCCTTTTAAAACTTGGTGATAACAAAACTAAAAGATACACATTTGACAATGTGTTCCAGGGTTCATCCCAAGGTACCTACTCTACCCTCTCTCTTCATCATCTCCTTTTTTACAATGGATGATTGACTTTGAATTTCAGATGGAGTTTTCTCTGAAGTTGAACCAGTCATCAAGTCAGTCCTCGACGGTTACAATGCCTGCATTTTTGCTTACGGTCAAACAGGAACCGGGAAAACCTTCACAATGGTTGCTCACCACAATACTCATTGATACTATCACAACTTAACATAACATGATTTCACCTTGTAAACTAAGCCACTGCTTGCTTCAAATCTGCTGATTACAGGAAGGTACTTTGGATTCCCCAGGAATAGTGCCACGGACGATCGAGACTTTGTTCAAGCAAGCACTGGATAGTAACCATACTTTCCTTATCACTTTCAGTATGCTTGAGATTTATTTAGGAAATCTCAAAGACTTGCTTGTACCGCAAGCTACCAGGGCAACAGATCCTTTGCCACCATGGTCAGTAAATCACTATGCAAACTACCATTCTGTGAAAATGCCTGCTGATTTGGATGCAGAGGTTTTCTTCTTTTTCTTTTTTTTTTTTTTTTGTGCAGCCTTTCAATTCAAACAGATCCAAAGGGAGGAACTGGAATTGAGAACCTGGTTTCCATCCAAGTTAGCGACTTCAACCAAGCTTTGAAGCTGTATAGATTAGGATGCCAACTCAGGTCGACTGCTTCAACAAATTCAAACACAACTTCAAGTAGATCCCACTGGTAATTACTAGCTTTTTACCTACCTCAAGTAATATTAGTATTGGATTATGCAGCACCTTTTGAGGCTTAAACCGTTACTAGTGAGATGCCCTTGGTGGAACAAAACCACACAGATTGCGTATATATAGGATCATTGTTCTTTTTATTGCATTGTGAAGTATGTTGTGTTTGTTGCTCCTCTTAGCATGATTCGCATTTCGATGACTTGCTTCGATGCTCCTGAGAGGCGACGAGAAACGAATAAAATATGGTTAGTTGACCTTGGAGGAAGTGAGCGAGTGGTGAAGACCAAGGCATGGGGGAGAAGACTTGATGAAGGAAAAGCCATCAATTTGTCTCTTTCTGCTCTTGGAGATGTAATACATGCTCTTCAAAGGAAAAAAAGCCACATACCATACAGGTAAACCATCCTGAGACTACGTATAACTGGACTTCACCTGATTTAATTATCATACATTTACCTACCTTTTTCTACAGGAACAGCAAGCTGACACAAGTTCTTAAAGATTCCCTAGGTAACTAACCATTATTCTTTGCTGACTTCCATTTTCCATTCACCTAATCTCTTTACCTAAGGAAATTGTTGTCCTCAAATTAGCTGCTTTCACTAACCTTCTCAAATTGGTATCTTTAGGTGAAGATTCAAAAACACTGATGCTAGTACATGTGAGTCCCAAAGAAGAAGATCTTTGTGAAACAATATGTTCATTAAATTTTGCAGCAAGGGTGAAAAGTGTTCAATTGGGGCATGAGGAGTCCAATGTAAGTGATGTAGGACAAGTATCCCACAATTTAAACATCTGAACATCTTAACCAAAATCCAATAGTCAAAATCCCCTAAAACTATTAGAAGTTTTATGTATTTACAACTAAATCTAAAACCTGACAAGTTTGGTGATTTACCATTAACATGCTGAACTATTAAAAATCAGGAAGTAAGAAACCAGAAGGAAGCTGCTATGAAAAACCTGCAGCAGACGATTAAAAAGATTGAAGATGAACGACGATATATTAGAGGAAAGATCCGAATATTGAACCACAAATTAGAAGAACTGCCAAGGAGAGGTCTACCCTTGGAACAGCAAGCAGAGGCTTGTGATTTATCAACTGAACTAGGGCCACCTTCCGAGCTTGACTTGACCAAGAACAGGACTGGAAATGTCAGATCACAGCTGCCTAGATTTATGAGATCAACTATTAGCAGTAGAACAAAAACTGGGATGGAGCATCAAACTTCACTTCATTCAAGGAGAAGGAGAAGACCATCATCTCAGCGAGCCGAGTCGGTGAGTTTCCCAGTGAAGAATCATTCAGAGTGCAACTCTGACCGTAGCATTTCAAGATCTACATGTGCAGTGGAATTGAACAGGAAAACTAGTATGGAATTAGATAATGTCACAGTCTACAGCCAAGACACATCTGAATGTGATACAAAAATGGTTGTCACAAATAGAAAATCAAACAAATGCAAGTCCACTAAAGTTTTAAAGGTTGATCAATGGCTTACCTTGCATAAGGATGAAGCTAGCATTAGTGGTTCTGTTCCAAGGAATAAATGGGTTTCAGACATTCCTCTCCCGGAGAAGAAACATAGGTCAAATAGAGAGAAAAAGACACATATATTATGCAATGACAAGGTATTTAAAAAGCAGAAGAAAGCTTCTTCGGAGGTAGCTGTTTCTCAAAGGGTGGAAGACAAACCACCAACACTAAAGGATTTATTTGCTGAGGAATCTAATTCTAGTTTCATTTGTCCACCTCAACCAACAATGTGCCTGTCAACAGGTCAGCAACAAGACTCACTTGATGGCTCTTTGATAGAGTACGGTCAAGGTGGCAGTCTTTCTCCACCTGATTCTTGCTGCGATGGATCAGTACACTTCATTGATAATGAAGATGAATTCTACGGAACACCCATGGTTGAAGTAGTAGAAGACACTGAACACCGCCCCTACAGTTCCATGATGAAAATTAGAAGTTATCTGCTTTCTCCGGATGATAGAATCAGCAACTCACAAGAAATTTTTGGTGTTTCGGCCCAAGCATTGGAGCCGGAACAGTACCACAAACAAGTGATGGCTACTGAAGTATACGGAAAGGAAGACATGGATGCCTCTTCTCAATCCTCACCACAAAAGATGAGACTAAATCTGTGCAGACCGAAATCTCAAAGAAGATTGTTTATAGATGACCTAAAACAAAAAGACCCGAGGATGATGACCCTCATAAAATCACAAGAAATTTCAAAGAACCAAGGTAAGAGTTTTGAGGTCTAAAGCAAACATGATTCCCATAACATAAAACCATGTCAAAGAAGTAGCAACATATGATTAGTGGAATCTTAAAATACAGCATTATATATTGATTCTAATGTGTTTTTCTAGGAGCATGTTGTTTGGTTAAACAGAAAGTTGAGAAATCATGGGCCATTGCACTTCTAGGATTGGGATTCCTCGACTTGGGGTTCAATCATGACTTCTTCTATGGTCTAATACGTTGAAGCAGCTGCAGTAATGTTGGAGGATGAGCTAATAATAGGATGGAATGTTTGCACAGATCATCAACATTCCCATCTTTCCTTTTAATATGCTAAGGTTTAACAAATTACTGTTAGGATTTAGATCCATAAATTAAATAAAATTTATAGATTTGAACTAGTATTATACACTTGCTTCGCTTCCGCCTATGATTAACTATTTTATATTTGTGTTTTGTATAATATATTGTAACGTATAACAATGGCTATGAGTATCAATAATTATAAATATATGATCAACTGCAACAATTCTCAACTCTTTTCAAATAGATTCAGAACAAATCTCATTTTTATTTTGAATTACATAATAAATTGTTAGTACAAGTCTCTAATGAAGAAAATCTCGAACACATGAACGGAACTCGAATAGAAAATAAAGGAATAGGACAAGGCTCCAAGGCATGTATCAAGTCACTATCTTTAAGGTTATATTTACCCCCACATATATTCAGTATGCAAAAGAGTTTCAAGCAAATTAACCTCGAGGATACAATGAAGCCGATGACTATTTGCGTTTTGCACTGACGAGAATAGTCTACTAGGTACTAAGCAATGTATAACATGAAACTCAATTTCTACAAAGAATTTCTGCAGTAATTCTTTATAGAATAATCTAATATTAAAAGAATGGATGAATGATAGAAAGAATATTAGAACTTGTTGGTCTATTTTCCAAATAAAATTTCATTCCTATTTATAGGAATTTTCATGTCTATTCATAGAAACATCTTTCAATAGTTGTCTTTTTTGAATAATAATGTCTTTAAAAAGACACATAATTATTCATTTAATAGTGTAGCTTATTCAAATAATATTATTTGAATAATTATAATTTTGTCACTCTAGTGATATGACTCTTGACTATTTTATTAATTATTCATTTATAGTTATTATAACACTATAAATATTTGAAAATATTCCAACAATATCCTCCTATTTTCAAAATATTTTAGATTTTGAATTTCTTAGAATCAATTTGCATAAAGAAGGTGTCCTACGATTGAACCTTCACTTAGTGAAAACATGTTAAAGTTAATCGAAATTGCATGGTAGACTAAGCTTTGAACTAGCTATTCCATTTGATTAACCGAACACATCTCACACAATGATTTCAACATCGGTCAATGCATAGTATCCAGGGACATTATTATGGCCATGTATTTGTGTCCTCTTTTCATGATTGTTGTCAAAGCCAAGCCATTGAGCTCTTAGAAGCGGCCACACTTCCACTCACATAGGTAGATCCCATGAAGAGTGTTCCCGTGATTAGAACACTCATCCTTCTCGAGTACCTAGCACTTTAATCTTAGGATAGATTTATTTATAATACTAACAGTCATATACTAATTATGTACTTTGTCTCATTGAATTCAAGACTTGACGTTATATCAAGCGTTGAGTCGAGTTTCCATCATGGATGACTCTAATTAATGGGCTTGAGTGTAACACCTTATATCAACCCGGTCGCCGAGCCCGAGTAATAAGATGTTACATTAAACATCAAACTCATACATATTCACACAGTCTCAAATACATGCAACCATCGTCACTTTCAAATATTTAGAGGAGTAATGAATCTTAAACACCTTAGACAACATTTAAAATGACTTAACATACCTTGTTCAACATTAGAAATAATTTAAAAATATGTCTAAGGACCACTTGATAAAATTATAAAAAAAAAACCCATGTAGGTATCGATACGCCATCATAGGTATCGATATTTTAGAAGATAAGTATCAATACTAGTAAGAAAATTGATACCAAACTAGCATTCTATCAAATTTTAAACAAAATCATTTTATCGATACATGGGCAAAGGTATCAGTATTTTCACCTTGAGTATCGATACTCATGATTGGGTATGAATACCAAATTAAGCTACTGACTTCACAAAGATACAATTCAACTCAAAAGAATTGATATTTATGTCCCGAGTACCGATACCTCTGCTCAGATTCACAAAACATAGCAAAACAGAGTATTAACATGCTCAACATATCTCTATTCTAACATGCATTAATCATCACAGTACCCAAAACAAAGTCCAACACAACATCTTTACCTTGTCGATCCAAATCATGGTGATAACAAATAAAGATAATAATAATTACCAAGTAAAAATTCTAGAAGTTCATAATCATACTAAACCAACAAGAACATAATAATAACCAGCCAAAATTCTAACCACATTGCATTTATTTCCACAGTTAAACGAATAATGATAATATCACCTACTTAAATACTAAAGCCTAACTTGGATAACTTCATTGAAATTTTCGCACCGCTCACACCACAAATGCTAAATATCTGCAATGGTTAGAAAGAGTGGTTGAGTTTAAACAAGCTCAATGAATGTCAAGGTAACCACAAAGTATACACAACATCAAAAGTTAAAAAAAAGCATACTACAACACATTCACATCCATATTCTAACCAAGTCAAAATAACATATTCACGCTTCATTAAATCATGAAACTAACATATACTCTCACATGCAATTACATTCAACTCGTATATACATAATTTATTTGATGATAATTCATCAAGACAAAACAGCATATTCATGCTTTAATGACCCACAAGTCTAGCTTATATATTCACATGCATTTACACACAAAAGCACAATTACATACATAATTTACTATAATGGCATACTAAAATTGTAATAACCCGTTTTCAGTGATGTTGAAAACAGTGGTTTCGAGATTACAATTTCGATGAGTGAGATATTATTTTATTATTATTTTAATGTCTACAGGATTATATTAAGATTGTATTAAAATTTTGTTAAGAAATTTTGAATTTTATATAGTTAATTAAATAAAAATGGCTAAATCGTAAAAGGTGTAAAAGTTGAGTTCTATTAGTTAGAGTGGTCAAATAGCTTTGAAATCTTAAAATAAAGGACTTTAATGGTAAATATACCATTTAATGAATTAGTGGATAATTATGGATTAGGTTTTATTGAAATTTTGATAGTTTTTAAAGGGTAAATTGGTAAATTAAACCTAAAATAAACTAAGAAAATCCTATCATCTTCCCCATTTCACTTTTGTTTGATCGAAATTCACCATTGAAGAGGGGGGAGAGCTTCGATTTTGATTTCTTCTTGCATGGCATGCATTCAAGCCCCGCTTTTAGTAATTTTTATGTTTTTGAGTT
Source organism: Gossypium longicalyx (assembly GCA_025698465.1). Taxonomy (NCBI): domain Eukaryota; kingdom Viridiplantae; phylum Streptophyta; class Magnoliopsida; order Malvales; family Malvaceae; genus Gossypium; species Gossypium longicalyx. The sequence goes on from CM047002.1 coordinate 83,602,938, forward strand.
CGTTTTAGCTTAATCTAGCTAGCCCAGGGTTTATTTTGCAAAACCGTTAAAGGTTGAGGGACTTGACATGGATATTCTTGAATGTTTTTTTATGTTAGTTGATAGATTATTAATCCTTGTTGTAAAATAAACAAGATTTTTTAAGTGATTTTTGTTTAATGTTGGAAATAGGGATTAAATTGTTAAATGTATAAATCCATGAGTGTTATTGTAAATTGTTGATAAATATGAGTTGCTCTAAGGTCCCTTAAAATATGGGTTAAGTTTGAATTAATTTGAAATGGTTAGATTCTAAGTTATAAGCTTAAAGACAAAATTGTGAAAAGTTAAAATGTTAAGGGTAAGTTTGTAATTTTGCATAAATATGAATTATAGATTAAATTGAATTATATAAGTACTTAATTGAATGAAAACATTTATTTAGATTAAGATAAACCACATACGAACTTAGATCGAGGAAAAGCAAAAGCTTCGGATTAGCTCGACTAAATTACTACGCCCCTAATTATCGAGGTAAGTTCGTATGAACTATAATCGTTTTAATGATAGCTAAATTGAATGTTTATTATGTAGCTAAATTGAATGGTTACTATATTGTTTAATATAAATGAATTATTATATATATGTATCAATGCTATGAGGAATTGACGGCTATCAAGCCCTGGTTGAACCTTAAGAATTCTTAGGATACAAATGACATGTCATTAGGGATTTTATGTTTCATGTGCTAGTCTTGAATGTCCTACCGATGGCTGAGGTCCTACATTTGTTGCGGATTCTCCATAGCTTGTGTGAGCAGTATCATGTAGCTTACATTCTGACCCACAGCTTGTATGAGCAAACCCATTTCACAGCTCGTGTGAGCATTGATGTAAAGAAAAGTTTACGGTTATATGTAAAAGCACATTATGTGTAAGCTTCTTGAGTATCCGATGTAATTCTAGATGGTTCAACAGGTAAGAAAAGGGAACAAAATGGTAAGTATGCAAATAGATTGAATCATGACTTTATGAAAGGATTTATGAACTAAATGGTGATAGTACATATGGAAATTTGCACATCTTATGGTTAATTTCATTTATATCATGGACAAGTATACTAACATAGGAGTTGGTGATCTTGTTTAGGTTTTTACTAAGCTTATGGCATTGGTGATGAATTATGTTTAATCTTTAAATTATATAAATGACATGGTAACTTATGTTTTAGTTTATACGAGCTTACTAAGCACTCGTTGCTTACATAGTTTCTTTCCTTTGTTTTATACTTTATCGAAAGCTTGATCGATTTGGAACGGAAACCTATCACACTATCCAGCAATCAATTCAGTAGTTTTTAAGTATTTTGGCCAAGGTTAATAATTACATGTATAGGTCTTTTGTATTGATGGCTCATAGATGTATGGTTGATTTGGAGTGATTATGTCTTTGAAGTTTATGTTTAGTTGATGGACTTGTAATGCTTGCTAAGTAAAGTCATTTAAACTACTTTTGTAACAGCTCGTTTTTGGTCAAATCAGAACAGTGGTTTTGGGACCACAAATCCAAAGTCAAAATAATTATTTTATTATTATTTTAATATTTACAGCATGATAATATGATTGCGTGAAAATTTCGTTAAGAAATTTTATTGTTTGAGTGCTCAATTTGGTAAAAATGACTAAATCGCATAAAGTGTAAAAGTTGCATTCTCTAAGCTAAAGGTGTCTAATAGCTATGGATTATTAAAGTGGAGGTCCTTATGCTATAATTAAATCATTAATAGTGGTAATGGACATTTATAGACATCATTAGTATTATTTACTAAAGGTTAATTTAGTAAATAACCAAATAAACTAAATTTAAAGTAAGAAAAAATAAAACACTCATCTTGTCTTCTTTATTTTCAACCGAAATTAGCTAGAAGAAAGCCATTAAAATAGCTTCAAGGTTTGGCTAGTCATCATCCATGATCTGCGGCACCGTCCGAAATCGCTACTACCGAAACCGCTATTATCGTTTTACAATAAGTTATGTGAATTTTTAAAAAAAATTCATGACCGCGATACCCGCAGTGACCGCAATAGCATTCATTATGTTCACAACCGCGACAAACGCAACGCGACCGAAAACGCGACCGCTACCACAATTTAAATCACTGCTTGGAACCGTGCTTACAAATTTTAAAGATTGTGTTCAGCTCATGCTTACGTGGTTGTTTATTATAGTTGCTACTTTTGTGTTTCCTGGCTTCTCGATTGTGTCTACTATCTACTACCCATGGTTCGACTGTTGTTGTGTATACATAATATACAGTATAATAAATTTGAAAAAGCCAATAACCCCTCACTTTTTAAAAAAATTAAAGCATATATGCCTTTTTTTTTAATTAGGCTTGTAAGCTATTTTTTTTAAAAAAATTAAGGAAATAGGTCTTTTTTTAAAGAGAAATGATCATTTGAACCTTGGCCGTGCAACAGTAAAAAAGTTTAAAAGGGACAATGGTCATTTTTTGCCTATAAATACCCCCTAAATTTATTTATTTTTCACTCACATCCTATTCTCTCAATTCTTTCTAATTTCCTAACTCTCTCAACTCTCTCAATTTTCTCAAATTATTTTCTAAATTTTTTGATATTCTCGTTTAAAAATATTAGTTTTTTTATTTATTTCATATTTTATTTGTTCGGATTAAGTTTTCACGAATGACAACATCTCTAATTTGTTTCGACGACAATCACATTTCTGCCACTCAAGTAGAAATGGTAAGACAAAAATTTAATTTTCATTATTTTCGCCTAAGTTAAATTTAAATTATTTTTTTCATTATAAATAGGTGGATGATCGTGTTTTGGAGACGTTCATACATAATTTGGCAAAGCCTCCGTTCACCAAAATTCGTGGTTACTTGCAAGACGTGGGATTCTCGCATACGTCCCGTATGCTCGGGGGATGCAAAATCGTCCTTAGACTCATCAACACATTGGTGGAAAGATGGAGGCCCAAAACACACACTTTCTATGTTTCATGCAGTAACTGTACAATCACACTAGAGGGCGTGACATTACAACTTGGTCTTTCGATGGATGGGTAGGTCGTCACCAGAGAAACAATCATTCCAAGTAAAGAGAATCTCTACGTGACATTATTGGAGAAGGTTCCGAATAAGTTTGATAGTGGTTGGATATCAATGAATTGGTTGGCAAAAAATTTTAATAAGCTTGTAACACCCCAAATTTCTGTAATCACGGCTTTTGTCATTGTTGAGCATGGAAATATCGGGACTTTTTTTTGAGTCATTTTGACATAAAATATATGTATTTTAAGAGGTTATGTGCTCTAGGGTGTGTTTGGGAGGTCCCAAGTTCGAGCCTTAACTTGGGCTAAATTTTGGGTTTTATTTGAATAAAGCTTGACTTTTGGTTAACGGGCTTATAAAAATTTATTAGTAGGAACTTAATAGAATGGGCCTATTGGTCTAGTGGTTAAGGGGTAAAGGATTATGCCTCAGATCCCGAGTTCGAGTCGTGAGTGTGGTTTTATTTTACTAATAAGTCATGCAGACGTTTGAGTTGGACTAATACACTAAAAGGGGTAAGGTTTATCAGATGTGTGCCTAACCTATTTTTCTTTTTCTTTTTTTTGCTCTCTCTACCATTTTCTCATTTTCCCAAACCTCCTTGCTGTCGAAATTTTATTTCTTTTACCCCTCTCCTCCGTTTTTCTTTTTTTCGATTGGTCTTGGCGTACTGCTAGCGATTCCGTCGGCTCGATAAGTATGGTTTTGTTAAATTGTGTGGCTTCTTTTGAAGATAATTTAAGAGGGATTTAATTTGCTGGTTAAGGGACAATCAAGGTTCTGTGGATCACTAATCGGGGTGCTAAACAGCGAGTAAATGCAGTTAGTCGTTGAACGTAAGTAGATTTCTCATTTCAGGATTTTTCTATTCTGAACTGTTCGAATCAAGAGACTGAAAATTTGGCTTACGATTGCCAATAATAGGTTTTGGAGTGTCCGGGATTGCGTTAGGATTCAATCGAAACCAGGTGTGTACCCCAATCGATTTCAAATAGCATTTTGGCGAAAGCTAAAAATGCTACTGTCGATGCCACACGGGCGTGTGGACTGCCCGTGTGAAGGCCGTGTGGTGAGACACGGCCGTGTGGTTGACGAAGTAGGCCGTGCGCGCGCCACACAAGCATGTCAGACACGGGCATGTGAGGCTGGAGGGGCCGTGTGCAAGGCACTAGCTTGACCAATTGGGTCGTGTGGGCCACACAGGTGAACCACATGGGCATGTGGAAACTGGGCCAGGCTGTGTGATCCACACAGGCAAGGCTAATTTAGGCTGTGTGAGCCACACGGGCGTGTGGGCTCACACGGGCAGGCCACATGGACATGTAATCCCAATAATCTAATTTGTTCTAGAAGGTTGCACGGGTTGCCCTAGTCGACTATGACCTGTTAAAGGGGTTAGTAAGCGTTTCTTAGGCCCTATTCTGTGACATGATATTGAGATGTATGCTAGCATGTTATACTTAGCATGTGTATAAATATTGATCTGATCTGAGTATAGTACGTACAATCTGATTACTGTTTGAAATCATGCCAAGACATTATTTAAGTTGCATTGCATTGGGTTGGGTTTGATATTGAAGAGAAGGAAGACTGAAAGGCTCTTTAGCCGCTTATCTGGTAGCTTCGCTGCAATTATTGATATGTGTCGTTTCACGGTACCTTATGGTGTGTAGGGTTGGATGGGTTGATTTGTCCCCATACTTGGTGTGCAGGGTTGGGTGGGTTGATTTTATCCCCATGTGGTGTGTAGGGGTGGACGAAGATGATGTGCAGAGTTGGTGGGCATGCACTGTACTGCTTAATATGCATGTATATCTGTATGGGCTAAGGCCCGAATGTATCTGATACTGTTCTGAGTGAGCTAAAGCCTACACTGATTATGTTAGGAGCTCAGGCTCGATTATGACTGCTCGGCTGCTATTTGTTTACATGCATGCATTACCGTGGGGACGTACACACTGAGTTTGCAAAAACTCACCCTTTTTTGTTTTATTTGTCAGGTAATCCCCAACAGTAGTTGGATCGGTGCAGAGAGGGGCTCGTCGGTGACCACTGCCACATGCACTAGGGATTTAAAGGTTTTTAATGCTTTTATTATTTTGATTGCTATGGTTGGGAGTAATTATGTAATTTAAGGTTTTAGACTGTTTGGTTTAAGTTCGGAATTTAGAAATATGGTTTATGAATCCTAGAACTGCAACTTTATTTGTTCTTAAGCTTCCGCGCACTAAGAAATGTTTTCAAGCAAATTAATCAATATATGTTTCCTGAGTTAAGTAAATGGTGGTAACTAGAACGGTTTATGGGTAAACACGGTTTTAAACACATTCTCATGTGAATTCGCCAGATTCGACCATAACGTCTAGGCCGGGTTTGGGGGTGTTACAAAGCTTTCTGTAAATGCAACCGAGGTTGTCAAAGAACAATATGCCCGAGCATTAATCCTTCAATTAATCGGGGGCATTTTAATACCTAATAAATCTCGTAATTTGGTACATATAAGGTGGCTACTACACCTAGTAGACTTCAAAGAATTTGGAAAATTGAGTTGAGGATCAGCAATGTTGGCCAATTTACACCGAAAGTTGTGTCAGACTACGGAACCTGATAAGATGCCAATCGGTGGCTGTCTGCTCCTACTATAGTCATGGCTCTGGTGGTGGCTACCATTTCTACATCCTCAAGTGAACAACCCCATACATGTTTCCATTGGTGGCAAGGTAAAAATTGTTTATTAATAAATACGTAGTTTGTACAGTAAATGTTTTTTTATTATATGTTTGAACTAACATATCACTTTTATAGATGGAACCATGTGCTAAGTTACATAAGACTAACCGAGGAGCTAGAAGATATTAGGCTACTGTTAGATCAACGCTCGAAAGCCAAGGTTAGTTACTTATTATTTCGAACCTCTATTAATTACGCAATGATTTGTAAACTAAAATTCCGTACATAATGAAATTTACAATTGTGCATTTCAGTTTAAATGGATGTCATACGTTGACACCGATATCATATATTGCATCCTGCCAGAAGTGTTGCACAAGCGGGGCATGTGGGACGTAAAGGTGCCGTTGATAGTGTACGCAATGGTGAAAATGCACGAGTTGGAATGGGTGATGCGATAATTTGGGTATCGATAACAAATTCCACCGACACCGTAAGACTTGAAGAAGCTGCACAAGGTGGACATGCGGGGGAAGAATGATGAGAATTAACAAGAGATGCACAAGAACTACATCGAGGCTTGGAATCGTAGGATGAAATTCTTATCCATCCGCGAACCATTTATATCAGCAAACACAATGGCCTGTTTGGAGTACATGTCGTGGCTTAGAGCCACCGACAAGTTGTATCTGTTATCAGTGAAGGCGAGGAGTAGGCAACTTTGTCAAAAGAGGCAACGATGACCGCCCCAGTAGCAGCGTAGGGCTAGACGTGATCACACAACGAGTTCGTCATTAGATCCTCCAGAAGAAATGCCGTTTATGTCTATGTAATATCCTAGTCAATTCACTCCAATAATTCATATTCATTTCACTAACTTTGTATTTTTTTAACAAATACCGCACTACGCTCCACCGTCGCATGTAACTGGATTATTTTGTTCCCGCAGGTACATATTTCGAGGCATTGATGTCCCTTACATTCTACTCCCCAATGCTGACATCTATGCCAACCCAAATGTTAGGCCAGAGGCCAATGCATGCATCTTAATCGATAACGACACCAAATACAAATGTCGATGTCAATGTCGATGCTCGGGTCAATGTCGACATATCTGAGTTTTATGGCACCTTACAGTTACATGCCGATAGTGACACAAACACCACATATATCATTATTTTATCGAGGTGGGTCATCGACGCAACCGTCTATCGGTGGAGTAGAGGATACACGACGAGAGGCTAGGACGACATTGCACTCAAGCACGGAGGAAGGTGATGGTGATGAAGGCAAAGATGAAGATGAATACAAAGACAATCATGATGACGACAGTGGAGACAGAAATGAGCAAAAGGGTGAGGGTGAAGGCGATGATGATGAGGATGATGGTAATCAGGAAGTTTATAGGACTGCATCTCTGGTTGTGCGTAGAAATCTTCTTTGCGAGTAATATCCACCACCCTGCGGCACACATTCTCCCTCACAACATGATTGATATATTTTTTATTACTATTTTGATGTAAATATATATGACATAAATAAAGAAACCATAAATTTTCATTCCAACACTATATTTGTCTTCGGTACATTCTAAAGTGAGTTATTCTTAAGTTAATAAGAAATAACAAATTTGGAGTAGCAGAATAATGGAAGCATTGTAATGAATATATTCTTTGAAAGAAAATAATGTTATTGACATTGAAGCCCCAAAGTATCCCTCAACACAAAAAATGTTGCCTTTGTATGCCCCGGATTCCTATAATACCCACATAACCTCTGTTGACTATCTCTCTTCCAAATATCCATATTATTCTGCATCTGGGTGGTATTCAAGTGACCTTTCAAAATGTGATGTAGGTTCATGTTCGATGCCAACTCGTATGGTGCACTAGACAATAGTAGCCACGTACTCTCATCGGGAACAAGTGGGAATTCAGGACTCCATACTCTATGCATGTGTTCTAGACTATACATATCATTGATGTAAGGCGTGTACTCAATTCTTTGGTTCTCACATACGATAATTACACGTATAGATGGGAATTAAAGTGTTTAGAACCTCCCACAATCGTAAGTCCCTCTTGTTAGGTTGACACAATATGATGCCCCTAATATGTCCTGGTTCTAACTTGTGTACATAGTATTTGCTCTCATCATCTTTCATTTAATTTCTTTCATTACATCCTCACACGAAGTATGGTTGCCCTCAATCTATCTAGAGCACACCATCACTTTCTTTGGAAATAACGTAGCCAGGTGAAAGTATGTTTCTTTCACAACCAAGGTTATCGGCAAATGACATGTCCCTTTTACTACAAAATTGATAGACTCGGCTAAGTTTGATGTCATGTGATCATATTTTAAACTTTCGTCACATGATTGCGTCTACTATTTGAAGGGTATTTGGTGAGGTATGTCACACCGTAGCTGTTGATGGCACCCAAGTTCTTCAACATTTCATGGAATTGATATTGGATGAGTTGTACCACTTCAGTGCAGCAAGGAAAGCATCTTTGCTTAGGTATTCTATACCTATTTCTAGTACTCGTACATTACGCGATGTGCTTGAATAGCCAGGTGTTCTCTATGGTAGACGTAGAAACTTTAAACCATCCTTGGCTAATAGATCGATGTTGGTCATTTGGGGTGGAGTTTCAAATGCCCTGTATCGCGGATCTAGATCCGGAGCATTTTATGAGCCATCATCGTCAGACCTACAAGGTTTTGGCTCTATTGGAACTGATTCCAGTTTGAAAAATAGTTCCACCTCGTCTGACTCCTCCCTGTCAACTGCCACTGCTATCTCTTGTTCCTTACCTGCATCTCCTTTCTCGACCGCATCTTCTTCCTCATGTACATCTTCTTCCTCGGCCGCATCTTCTTCCTTATCTGTACCTTTATTATCCCCTTCAAGAAAGTTGTTCAATATACCCTCATCGGTTCTTCTATAACCCATGTACATGCCAAAATCTGCACCGATTTGGTGTCTAGTTTATGTTGAAGAACCCCTGATATAAGTGCATCCAGCTCATGACATCGAGCCCGCACCGGAGTTGAAATCGAATGCACTGATGGAATTTCAAACCTGAATGTTGAGATTAGGGTTATGTTTATACCCTGACTGGTACTGGCTCTCAAAGTTTAGATCCGTGCTAGAGACCGACAAGTGTCTGCCCATAGATGTTTCAGGGGCATCGTAGTATGAGCTTTGTAATAAGCCAGTGAACATAAAATAGGTTCCTTATGCTTTGGCAGTAGAAAGACTTATGTCTGCTATGTTATGCACATGCCAAAATATTTGTTTTGCAAAAGGGTTGGTAAGTTGATATCAAGTGAATCCTGGATCAAGACACTAGCAAGCAATTAAGCATATACTCAAGTATTTACAAAGAATGAGGGACTAAATGCTTATGTATTCTAGAGGAGATATTACTCCTTAGGATATATTGATTTTGACTTCCAAACGTGTCATGATTCAAAGAAACCAACATCTGAATTTGTTTTTGTCTTAAGCGGCGGGTCCATTGTGTGGAGAAGTGTAAAGCAAAGTTGTACTACTGACTCCACTATGAAAGTTGAATATGTGATTGCTTCTGAGACTTTGAAAGTTCCTTACAAATCTTGAAGTCGTTCTTAGTATAGGAAAACCTATCACATTGTATTATGACAACAATGCGACAAAAGCTTATACCAAGGAGACGAGAAACCACAAGAGGACAAAACATATTGATTGAAAGTATCATATCATAAAGGTGGCCATTGCAGACAGAATCGTAGATGTGGTCAAAGTTGCATCCGAAGCCAAACTTGTAGACCCATTTACGAAGGCTCTACTTGCTAGGAGTTTTGAGAAACATGTAGAAACCATGAGAATGTGTAACATGACTTATCTGCTTCACTATGACAAGTGGAAGACTATTGGATCTGGTGCCCTAAGTGTAATATATTCATTTGAAAACTTATAATTTTTTCAAACAGATTGGTTCATAAAACAAATTCATTGATTACATTAATATACTTTGTATGATTGTGCTCATATGATTTTTACACGTAAAGCAAAATGGAAACAAATGTTACTAATTGGTTGTCTAACGTATAAAATAGTACTAAGTGGTATTACGTGATTGGATCATAATATAGAAAAGTAACTTATATTAGTAGATGAACCTAAACGTGTCATTAGTCTAATCAGAAATGAACAAATCGATTGAAAGACTAATATGCCATTTATCAAGTCCAATTGGGGAGATGTTTTGTCTTGGGCATCGAAGCGGATGACTTCCAAAAGATAAAGACATAGATGTGACTGAATGGACTATCAGTACATCAAACTAGACCTAAGAAGAATAGATTCTAAATATGTTTATAGATTTATTCACTTGTGACATTCATAATGTGGCATATTTAAATCCTGAGTGAATGATGGACTATGTATGCTTGACTTGTACACTTTGATGTAAGTAAAAGCCTGAGTTTAAATAGATAAGGAACTGAAAGTTGGTGCGTTGTGTGTACGACATCTTTAGTATATGCATCATTCACAATAGTGGAATTCATATCCCAAGACATGGGTAAATTATATCCTCTCAATGACATTACATGGTTGATAAAAAGTAAACGTGGCCACAGGTCATTCATCTTTATGATGGATTACTTGATTACTATTTGATAGTAATTTACTTTTCATGAAGGAAGATGTAATGGTTAGCATAAGACAAAATATGATCATATTGGGAGAACGAATATTATTCCAAAAAGATTAAGGATATCCTATGAGGGTAACACACTCATGACAAGGTCATTGGACAATCACTGATTGAGTTGCTTTCGTAATGGTATGCCATTGGGAAGAGCTCAGTCATGATACTATAGTGGAATGACTTCGCGACTAAATGAGTTTATAATTAATAGGTGAAAAGTTGGAACTTAATTATAAATCATTAGAGCCTCAATTGCTTATGTTCAATTAATCCCTTCGTTAGCTCGTTGAAACCATAAATGAATTGCATGTTGAATCAAATGAATAGAAATGAATAGATACGGTGAAATGGAAAAATAGGAAACATTTGGAAATGATTATGGTTTTCTCCAAAATGAAAATGAAAATGGAGAAATAAAACCATTTGGGAATGATTTTTTTCTCTAAAGTGAAAAATGAAAAAGACTCGAAAAATGAATGTTTGTTTTTCGAATTAAATGAAGTTCGAAAATGGAAATGAATCATTTGATCATAGTGAACCGTTGATGCGAAAATATTAAATATATTTTCTCATAGATTCTTTTACAATAAAGTCGTCATGACTTTAAAGGAATTAGACTTGGGTTGAGAAAATTATTTAATTGGAAATATGTTAAAGTTTATTTTTGGGAAATAGAAAAACAAATTTTGGGTTGGATCAAATTATAGAGTATTGGGTTAAAACCCCGAGAAGTACTTGTAATTGGACCTGATATGGAAGATGTCTAAAAGATGTAACAATGGGAGGCAGCAAACCCTCATATAATTAACTAGGGTTGCCACCCTTCACATCCTATTTGAACTAGGATTTCACTTTTCTAGTTGAAATAAACTTCTCTGATCCAACAAGGGTTCTACCTTCTCTCCCTATAAATAGATGACACCAATAGGGCTATTAACTTAACTTTAAGATATTATTACTCTACCAAAAAATAAAGAGAATTTATTTTCAACTATTAGACTTATTTATTTGGAATAAAAATTTTGTCGATTTCTATTTGAGAAGAGAATTTTTTTAAGAAAAGAAAACTATTTCCAGTTTCTATGTTTGATTCGATTTTTTCGAGCCCACACTCGAAGGAATTCATGGTATGATAATAGAAGAGAAGATCATTTCATTAAAAGCCGAGAACGACAAGGATTTGTCTATCTTAAAACATATGTGCAATTTCGCTCTAGGGTTTATTGCTATAAATATCATAAACTGGGTCAATTTTCAAAATTTTTATTTTTCGTTGTGCAAGAAAACCATTTTGGAAAAGGATTTTTCCAACAATTAGTATCAGAGCTATGGTTGTTTTATGTTTATAGTGTAAACCAAGACCGAAATTCTCTCTCTTCTTCATGTATAATTCTATTTGATAAAATGTGGCATTCTTGTAATTGTATGCACGTTTAGGAGAATGTTTAATATTATTTTATGAATGATAAAGTAATTTTTCCAAAGTTGTGATTCTTAGAATTTTAAATGTAATTTATTATTAACTCGGGCATATATATTTTAGATCATGGACTATCATCCATGAATAAACTAACACTACTGAGCAATTAAAGCATAATAGTTGAAATAGTGGCGACAACATACTCATGTTAATGACTTATGTCTGTTGACTATCCAAATGGTGTTGTTTGTGGTAGTTAGCAGCTACATATCTTATACAATACTTATAGTGTGTGCAGTCTCGAAGGCTTCCATGTCGTTCAATTGCAGCCAATATTCCCGGTCCCCTGTAAAAAATGATGCATATATCGAGTGCGGGACAACATGTCTTCTCAAGTTAGACAGAAAGATATCTCAAGCATCTGCCTTTTCTCCCATCATTTTTATGATAACTTTAAAATATAGAGTTATTTTAATACCTTTTAACTTACAATTGCATACAAGTTAAGGGTGATCGATAATAATTTCTATTATAATTATTCTAATTTATGTTAATTTTAATTTGTTATTAGAATATTTCACTTTGGTTGATTTATATACTAGAAAAGGAAATTTTCATCTATAAAGGTGACTGGTGGACTTAGAGGAAAAAATGAGTTGAAGTTCACATGTTGGTGTTCAATGTGGCAGCAAAACTGCAGCATAAGACCTACACGATTAGGTTGTGTAACAGCCCGTTTTCAGTAAAATCAGAGCAGTGGTTTCGGAGCCACAAATCTGAGTTAGAAAGAAAAATTATTTTAATATTAATACATGGTCTGCATTATGATAGGAAAAATGCATGAAATTTTTGATAAGAAAATTTTACCGATTTTATGATTAATTAGGAGGAAAGGACCAAATTGCATGAAGTGCAAAAGTTGAATTCTAGTAGCTAGAAGGATTAAATAGCTATTGAATTCAAAACTTGAGGTCCCTATATGGTAATTAGACCATTAAATGGAGTTATTAGATATTTATGATGAATCATCCACGGAAAATTAGAAAAAGAAAAGGACTAATTTGGAAATTGAAATAATTAAAGATGATAATAAACTAATTTCATCTATTTCATCTATTTCATCCATAGAAACCCTAGCAAAGAGAAAAGAGTTCAAGCAAGCTAAATTGGCTTAATTGGGTAAGCATTATTGTCCCATTTTTAGTAATTTTTATATTTCTAAGATCGTAATAACCTAATCTATCTATTTTGGGAATTAATTTGCAAAGTTATCAAAGTATCAAAATTTTTCCATGGATGAATATGCTGAAATTCTGAAATTTGTGGTAGAAATTGAAAGGTTGTTGATAAATAGACAACTTTTGTAAAGTGAATTTTCATGAAATTATGATTTAGGGACTTAATTGTAAAGATGTAAAATTCATGAAAATTTTTTGATTTTTCTGAAATATATGTGCTGTAAAGGTTATATGTAAAAAATAGTTAGGCTTGGAATAAGGATTAAATTGCATTAATTTCATTTTTCGAGCCTAGAGACGAAATCGTCATTTATGGAAAGTATAGGAGCAAAATGGTAATTTTTCCTAGGATGTGAATTGAATCAAATTGAGTATGAAATGGATTAAATTAATGTTACATTCATTTATATAGATTCGGAAAGACCTAGTACTGAGTTGGATTGAGAAAAACAAAAAGTGTCAGATTAGTAGATTCTCGAAACGAACAAGTATCGAGGTAAGTTTGTGTAACTAAATTGTGTATATTTGTATACTTGAATTAAATGTTATGTATGTGAATTGTATAAATGCCATGTATAAGAAATTTATCACATATCCGACAATGATCATCTAGTATTAAATCATGTTTGAATACATGAAATTTGATTGGATTTTAGGCCCCTATATTAGTTGTGGTCTAGCATATGTTGCAGACACACCATAGCTCGAAAGAGCATCCTGATATTAGCTCTCATAAGCTTCCTATTTAATGGTTCTTGCAAGCTTCCCGTTAATAGCTCTTCGGAGCATCCCGATAGGTTATGATTCTACATGTGTTGTAGACACACCTTAGCTCTTATGAGCTTCCTGATTACGGCTCTTCGTGAGCTTCCCGTTAATTGGCTCTTTTTGAGCTTCCCGATATAGCTCACTTGAACTTCCCGATATATGGCTATCCAGAGTTCCTTAATTAACGGCTCTTCGGAGCTACCTATTTTAGGCTCGCACGAGCTTCTTGAATATTGCTTTTATGAGCTTTCCGTTTTAGCCTGAATAAGCTTCCAATTTATGTGCTTTATAGCACCCCTTGATTATGAGTTGATAGATTTACTGTATTGTACACCTTGAATGTATTGCCTAAGTATCTATCAAGTTTTCAAATAATTCATTGGGTAACGGTTCGAGAAGGGATAATATGAATCCAAAATGAATTACAATGAGATTTCTTGACATGTAAAAATATGATATGTATATGTTCCTTGGAAACTTGAAATGACAAATACATGTATATGGAAATGGAACATTGATGAGCTCATTCATATTTCTTGGTACTTATATGAACTACTTAACTAACATGCTTGATGAGGATTTATGTGAGACTAGGTTATTAGTTTCATTGATTTGGATGTACTATGAATACTTGTTTTAAATGAAAATAATTGGTAAGTTAATTTCCTGTTATACGAACTTACTAAGAATTTGAAATGCTTACTCGATTTTATTTTCTCTGTTTTATAGTGCTCAAAGCTCGTAAAGGTTGGAATCAGTTGGAGCACCATCACACTATCCTTTAGCTCGTTTTGATATAAATAGCAAACTTATTTTGGTATAATGGCATGTATAGGCTAACTTGGCCAATGTTGGCATATAAATGGTTGTTTGTAATCTAGCCATTGGAATGGCTAGTGATAGTATGTTTAGTGAACATATATATGAGATTAAAATATGGTTAATATATGTGTGCTTTGTATGGTTAGATTGAATTATGGTAAACATATATGTATTACAAAAGGTAAGTTTGAATACATGTAATGATATATCATGTATAATGTTAATGTTAGCTTGGTTTTAATATCTTTAATTGGTTGGTATATGAATGAAAGTATTGATGTAGGTTGAAGAAAATTTGGGTGAAAAAGGTGGCCATGAAAATGGCCTATTTTCATCCACATGGTCATATGTCTCAACTGTGTGAGACACACGGCCATACGCATGGGCGTGTGGTTTAGCTGTGTGTCCCCTGTATCTTTAAAATTTAGAAACAGAATGCTCAGATTTGGCCACAGGGATAAAGACACAGGTGTATGTCTCAGTCGTGTGTGACACACGGCCTAGCACACGGGCGTGTGTATTGGCCGTGTGAATCCTGCACTTAATTTTTGAAAATTAAATTATCCACAAGGCCTGCCACACGACTATGTGACCCAAGTTAGAGAGTTACACGGGCAAGAACACGGGATGGGACTCGGCCGTGTGCCCCTATTTCGAATGCCCACACGGTTTAGGACATGGACGTGTCATTTGGCCGTATAAGCTACATAACCTGATCACACGGGCATGTGTCCCCTACATATAAGGAAAATTTTGAAAATTTCGTGAAAAATTTTCTGAGTTCTCGATTTAGTCCTGACTTATTTCTAATGTATAATTTGGGCCTCAACGGTCCAATTAATGGACAATACAATTGAATATGATTGGTTTCGAATATGAATAGCGAATGACATAAATTAACTGTACTTGTTCCGTAAACTCCAGTAATGCTCTGTAACCTTGTTCCAACGATGAATATGGGTTAGGGGTGTTACAGGTTGAGTTTTTGTCATCTTTGGACACCCTAAATTGGCTTGTTAGACCTTAAAGTACTCCTCAACCAAAATGCTGAAGAAGACCATTAAGTTTGGACAGCCCAAACCATCTACAAAAGGGGATGAAGACTTGGTCTACACCTACCTCAACTACATGGGAGAAAATCAAGCAACTATCAACCACCAAGGAGGGAATTTCGGCAGCCACCAATCAGCATGGAGAAAATCAAGCAAACTTCACCATGAATCAAGGAACATGTTGGATCTAGTGCCCTAAATATAGTGTTTTTGTCAATATACACTTGTAATTTTTCAAACAGATTAGTTGATAAAATAAATTCATTGATTACGATTTATATACTTTGTATTATTGCCCTCAAATGGTCTTGCACGTAAAGAAAAATAGAAGAAAATATTGCTCATTGGTTGTCTTTTGTTTAAACTGATACTAAGCGATTTTACGTGGTTGGATTGTAGTACAGATGTAACAACTCGTTTTCAGTGAAATCAAAATAGTGGTTTTGGGACCACAAATATGGCATGTAAATATTTATTTTATTATTATTTTAATGTCTACGATATGTTAGTAGTGTCGTATAAAAATTTCATTAAGAAATTTCAACGTTTGCATGTTTAATTTGGTAAAAATGACTAAATCGTAAAAGATACAAAATTAGAGTTCTATAAGTTAAAGGTACCAAATGGCTATGAAATTGAATGATTAAAGGATTTAAGTGGTAATTAAACCATTTTTATTATGGGTGGACATTTATGGGCATGAATTAAGTGATTTTAAAGGTTAATATCAAAGGTTAAAAATGTAATTTATTAAATAAGTTTAGTAAAATAATGAAAACAAAGCTGTCATCTTGTTTTTCCATCTTTTTGCACCAAAAATAAGAGTGAAAGACTCCATGGAAGGAGCTTTTATAATCGGCTAAGGTTTTCTAATGCATGTAAGTACAATTTCATTTCATTTTTATTGATTTTTTATGTTTTCAAAATCGTTGTAGCTTAATCTAGCTAGCCTAGGGACTAATTTGCAAAACTGTTAAAAGGCTAGGGCTTTTCATGAATGTGTGCATATGATTTTTTTATGTTTGATAGAAGAAAATGGATCTTTGTTGTTAAATAAACAACTTTTATAAAGTGGTTTTGTTGAAAGTGTCAATTAGGGATTTATTTATAAAATGTGTAAAATTCATGGTGAAATGGTGAAATAATGGTTTATATGAGTTGCCATGGGTTTATAGTGAATTTGGCTCGCTTAATATGTGGATGAAATTGCATGAATTTCAATTTATGAGCTTAAGGACTAAATTATAAAGAAGTTAAAATATCAAGGGTAAAAGTGTAAATTTATAAAAGTATGTATTTTGGACTGAATTGAATGGATTGAATTTGCTTATTTAGATCAAGTTAAGCCTCATATGTTTCTAGATCAAGGGAAAGATAAAGTATCGGACTAATCGATCCTATTTCGTTGTTTTTGTGATCGAGGTAGGTTCGTATGTTTAACTAGCATTTCAATGTATTTGATTTAAATGCTATTATGTTATTCATCATACAATGTCACGACGGAAATCTAACGACATTACGATCACTATCGAGCCCCGTTTGATGGCTAAATTCTGACATTTGTTGTGGATACTCATTAGCTTGTGTGAACGGCATCGTGTAGCTACATTCCGACCGTTAACTTATGTGAACATACCTATTTATGGCTCAAGTGAGCATCTATGTAAAGGAAAGGAAAGAAATAGTTTCGACCATGTGTTTAACACACTTTGTGTTAACTTCCCGCATATCTGATATTATTCTAAGTGGTTCAACAAGCATGAAAAGGGAAAGAACAGTAAGTGTACTGAAAGCTAAGTTAAGAGCTCATAAAAAGGTATGAATTGTTGATAATTCAAATTATGATTATTCATGACTAAGAAAAGTATGATTTAAGTGATGTTATGCTCATGTTCTATACCTTACCATGTAATGGTGTTGCTAAGTTATGTGTTTAATCACTAACTGTGTTGTTGATTATGCTTAGGCTTGTGCCAAGCTATGTTGGATTGATTCATGTCTATTTTTAAGATTATGCATTGAAATGGTAAGCTACGTTCATGATTTATGAACTTACTAAGCATTATATGCTTACGTTGTTGTTATGTTCTATGTTTTATAGATTATCGGAAGCTCGATCGGTTTGGAAGCTCTTCAGAGACCTATCACACTATCCAGCAAATATATCGATAGATTTTGATGTTTTGGCCATGGTTATAATGGCATGTATAGGTGAATTATTTTGATGAGATAGTTTTCATGTTTGGCTTGTAAATGTGGTATTGTGGTTGATGAACTTTTGGCATTTTGATGCTTTGATGGTTGGTGTTGAAATGGTCAAACGATGGTATGTTTTGAATGACCAACTTGATATGTTTGAATATGTTTTGGCATGTGGTCATTGTGGTAAGTTTTGGTATGGAAATAGGTTAGAAATGTACGGATGATGAATGACTAAATTATGCAAATGTTTAAGTATATTTGGTTGTTGTGATTAAGGTACCTTTTGGGCATATTGGTTGTATGAATAAATGACCTATTGAATTAAACTCATTATGCATGTTTTAAAGGCTTGATTGTATGTGCAAATGGCTTGTAGGTGTGTGCTTGATTATGGTGAAGGAAATGGCTTGAAATTGGCCTATTTCTTGTCCACACGGCCAAAGACACGGGTGTGTGTCTTAGCCGTGTGTGACACATAGCCATGTAACATGGCCGTGTGTCCCTTGCAGGTCTTAAAAGGTTGGAAGTCAGACAGTTACACGGCCTAGCACATGGCCTAGCACATGGGCGTGTGAGGCCATTTCGAGAGTTACACGGCCTGGCACACGGACGTGTGGCTTGGCCATGTGACCCAAGTCAGAGAGTTACATAGGCACGAACACGGGCTAGGACACGGCCATGTGTCCCTATTTCAATTATTACACAACCTAAGACACGGGCATGTGTCTCAGTTGTGTGAGCCACACAGCCTGACCACACGGCCATGTGACCCCTATAGTATGAAATTTTCTATCTTTTTCCATGAAGTTCTAAATGTTCTTGATTTAGTCCCGAATCGTTTCTAAAGTGCTTCTAAGGCCCCGTGGGCTTGAATAAGGGACGGTATGCATGTGTTTAGATGAATTATGCTATGATTTATGAAATGTTTGGAATTGAATGTTTTAAGTTATGATTTTACGGTAATGCTCTATAACCTTATTTCGACGACGGATACAAGTTAGGGGTGTTAAAACGGAAAGACAACTTGTATTAGTAGACGAACCTAAACATGTCCTTAGTTTAATCAGAAATGAGTAAACAGATTGAAAGACTAACATTTCATCTATCAAGTCTAATTAGGGTAATGCCTTGTCTTGGGCATCGACACGGATGACTCCTAGAAGATAAAGACATCGATATGGCTGACTAAACTGACAGTACATTGGACATGACCCAAGTAGAATAGCTCTTGAATCAATTTATGGATTTATTCACTTGTGACGTTTACAGTGTGGCATACCTAAATCCTGAGTGGAGAGCGAACTATGTATGCGTGACTCGTACACTTTGATGTAAGTAAAAGCTTGAGTTCAAATAGATAAGGAATCAAAAGCTGGCGTGTTGGGTGTACGACTTTATGTAGCATCATTCACAATAGTGGAATTCATAGCCACGGGTCATTCGTCTTTGTGATGGACGACTTGACCACTATTTGATAGTGATTGAATTTTCATGAAGGAAGATATAATAGTTACCATGAGATAAAATAAGATCATATTGGGAGAACAAATATTATACCAAAGAGATCAAGTATGTGTGTAACACACTTATGATGAGCACTGAGTAGTTGCTTTAGTAATGGTATGTCGTTGAGGAGAGCTTAGTCACAATACTATAGTGGAAAGACTTCGTGACTAAATGAGTTTATAATGAAAAGGAAAAAAGTCGAAACTTAATTATAAATCATTTGAGCCTCAACCACATATGTCCAATCGGTCCCTTCGCTAGCTCATTGAAACCAGAAATGAATTACGTGTTTGAATAGAAATAAACAAAATGAATAGAAAAAGAGAAGTGGGAAACATTCAAGAATGATTATGGTTTTCTCAAAAATGGAGAAATGGAATCATTTGGAAATGAATATAGCTTTCCAAAAATGGAAATGAAAATGGAAACTTCTAATCCAATGTAGGATTACTTGAAAAATGATGGAAGAATGAGTTTATGTTTTAGACTATTTTGAAGCCCAAAAATGAAAATAAATCATTCGGTCATAGTGAACATGTTGAGTTGTGACATATTGAACGAATTTTCTCAAAATTTTATCGGGGGTAAAATCGTCACAATTTTACAAAATATTACTGGGTAAAATTGGGATGAGAAAATTATTTAATTTATAAATATTAAAGTTTATTTTGGGAAATAGAAAAAGTGAATCGAATTGGATAATATTACAGAGTACTAGGTCAAAAAGTCCCAGGAAGTACTTGTAATTGGACCTGATGTGGAAGAGGCCCAAAACCCCTTATATAACATGAAAGGGATGACAACCCTAGTAGAAGTACAAGAGTGATTCATTCACCCCTCTCCTACTCTAAGTAGGATGTTGTTTTCTGTTTAAAATAAACCTCTACTGTAAGACCCCTCACCCGTATTCAACATCGGAATAGGGTTACGGAGCATTACCAGACTTACAACACATTTATACATACTTTTCATATACACTTAATCAATTTATACAATCATCATTCAATCTCAATCAATTTGTCTCTAATACGAACTTGCGAGGCCTTAAATATACATTAGGAGTGGTTCGGGACTAAACCAGTGACTTAGGAAACTTTCACAAACCTTGAAAATTTTTCTCCAAAATAGGGGACACACACCCTTATTGCAGGCACACGGCCACCAGACATGCCCGTGTCACAGGCCATGTGGACATTCGAAATGGGAGCACATGGCCATGTCCCAGCTCGTGTCCTACCCCGTGTCCAAACAAGTGTGCTTACTGACTTGGGTCACACGGCCAACACACACACCCATATGGCTAGCCCGTGTGCCCTAAAAATGGCCATACATGCCCGTGTGCCAGGACGTGTGCTAAGCCGTGCCAAACTTGTAGGGTATACTGCCTTATGCCATACGGCCAAGTCACACGCCCGTGTGTGAGGCTGTGTGGAGCATACTGACCTGATTTCTAAAACCACACCAGGGGACACACAACAGTGTACTTGACCATATGTCACACAGACTAAGACACACACCTGTGCCTCTGCCCGTGTGGACAAAAATAGGTTATTTACCAAGCCAATTTGCCACCCAAATTTTCATGTACCTACACAACTCAAATGGTACCAATTCATAGCATAAATGAACATCTAATTTATCCATAATCAAGGCTAAATCATAGTAACATCTCGAATTAGGGTCTAGCCAAAATAGTGGTTTCAAGACCACAAATCTGAAATAAAAATAATTATTTTATGATTATTTGATGATCCATGATATGATTGCATGTTTATGTGAAATTTTCATGAAGAAATTTTATGCCTAAAGTGTCTAATTTGAAGTTAGGGACTAAATTGAATAAGTTCCAAAACTTAAGATCTAGAAGCTTTAAGCATGAAATTGCTATGGATTATTAATTAGAGGTCCTTAAATAGTAATTTGATCAAGTTCTAAAATTTTGGACAAAAATAGGCATGAATGGGAAAAATTTGAAAGAAAAGCCTAAGGGCATTTTGGTCATTTAGTAATTAAAAGAATAAAAGGGGAAAATCAAGAAAAATTTGCTCATCTTCTCCATGCCATAGCCGAAATTTTCATGTTCACCATAGCTAGGGTTTCTTCAACTTTCAAGCTCACTAGTAAGTGCATCCTAGCGTCGTTTTTAATGTTCTTTACATTTTTAAAGTTGTCATCAACCGATCTAGCTATTTCTACCATTATTTTGAGCTAGGGTTCATGTTCAAAAACTTACCCATGCATGACATGCATGTATTTTGATGTTCAATGGAAGAATATGAAAGTTTGATGTGTGATAAACATCTTTTAAAAAGTGACTTTGCATGAAAACACCTAAAAGGGGCCAATTTGTAAAAGTTGTAAAATGGGTTGTAAATATGTGAAATAAAGAAAATTTTGGGCTACTAGGAGTAGGAATATGAATTGGCTAGGCTTGGGTAACAAATAAAATGCATGTATTTCATTTTACGAGCCTAAAGACCAATTTGTAAATAAGTAAAAAGTTAGAGGTAAAAAGGTAATTCTTCCAAAGAATGTGTTATGGGTCAATTTGAAAAATGTATGTATTAAACAAGTTAAATTTGGCATTATAGATCAAGAAAAACGTGATCCGGGTCTTAATCGAGGAAAAACAAGGTTTACGAAGAATAGGTTCGTTTTCATCATTTTGTATCGAGGTAAGTTCATATATAAATAATCTGATGTTATGTTATATTTTCGATGCTTGAGTATTATGTGAATTCAAATTCTTTAATGCTATTATGAGTTATGCTTTGATTGCTCTATGAGTTAGTGATTGGTATTATGTATATTGAGATCGACATTACGAGCAAGCTTGACAAAGATGTGATATCTAAAAATCCCGTTTGAGCCTTAGGAATTGTTTAGGATACAAGTGACATGTCACTAGGAACCATGTGATTTACGAGCTCATAAGATATGTGATATATGATTATGTGGTTCCGGGTGCTAGTCTTATACGTCCTACCAATGGCTGGGTAGTCCGGCATGTGTTGTGGATACTTAATAGCTTGTGTGAGCAGCCCGTGTAGCTACATCCTGACCAACAGCTTGTGTGAGCAGACCCGTGAGTAGCTCGAGAATGAGCTTTTATGTCTCATGTGATTTGAGGTAGCTTTAGCTACGTATGTGGCACTTATGTGTAAGCCTTCCGTGTATCCAATAGTATTCTGAGTGTTCAACGGGTAAATTTTCGAGTAACTTGACAGAAGACCCAAGGGGTAAGTCAATGAGAAGAATGAGTAAGAAATTATGTTATGAGTTGATACAGGTATGTATACCGAACTCATGAGTAATGCCTTAGTATGTGATGAACTTATGACAAGGTTGTTTATGTGATGAGTGAGTTTAAGTGATTTGATGAAATACAAATTTATGTTCATTATGTTAAATGTATGTTAAATACTTGTTTAGATAGCATGTTATTTGCATATAGACTTATTAAGCTTTAATGCTTACTCGCTTTCTTTCCATCTTTTATAGTGTTGCCAAGCTAGCTCGGGGATCAAAGGACGTCAAAGACTCGATCACACTATCAATTGGACATTTGGATATAGTTAGTCTCAACATTTTGAGTATGGCATGTATAGGGGACTTGGTCATTTTTTTACGTGTCATATTGATTAGCCAAATGAGTTGGCTCATGATGGTATTATGACTCATTTTGTATAGGGCCATGAGATGTGGCTTATATTTGCTTCTCAGGTTGTAACCCTAATTATTTATGCATGCATGCAATGTGTTTATACTTGTGATGTGGTTGGTGGTTGCTTGTTGGTAATAGATGTGATAAACGGCACATATCCTTAATGAATGAATTGGGACTAATAGGTATGACCATGTTCAAGATATAATTGAGTAGATTGAAAGTAGGTTTATAAGGATGAATAAATATGAAATTGGTGTGGAATACTATATGAAATCATGATGGTTTGGGCATGTGATATGTTGACAATTCAAAGTCATGGATTAATTATGATTGTGAGTATTTGAGTGACTAAATATGTTAGGTTGCATGCCATCAAAAATGTATAAGTGAGTGAGCTTTTAAGGGTGGCAAGTGGCTTGGAAAATAGCCTTAAAGTTCTCCACACGGGTAGACACACGGGCATGTGTCTAGGCCGTGTGTGACACACGGTCTGCCCCATGGGCGTATGATCCGGTCGTGTGTCCCCTGCACTCTAATTTGGCAAGACAGAATGCCCATTAGTAAACTCACGGGCAGAGACACGGCCGTATGTCTAAGGCGTGTGAAGGACACGGCCTCAGGACATGGACGTGTGCCCAGGCCGTGTGAAGTCTACAGTTAATTTTTGGAATTTAATTCACCACACGACCTAAGCACACGGGCATGTAACTTGGCCGTGTGACCCTATTTGTGTTGATGACATCATAAACAGAGAGTTACGCGGGCTGTGGACACGGGCATGTGACCCTATTTATGAAAATTTTCAAAGTTTTCCCAAAGTTTTCTAAAGTACTCGGTTTAGTCCCAAACTACACCCGATGCATGTTTTGGGTCTCGTAGGCCCATATAAAGGACAATTTGCATATGTATGAATGAATTTAATTTGAACGAAATTTTACAGCCTGGTTTTGTATGTTTGCTTGTGTTTAAGTCCGGTAATGCCTCGTATCCTGTCCTGGCATCAGACATGGATAAGGGGTGTTACAATCGTTCCATTTCTAATACCAACAACCAACATGCTTGTAAACTCATGTTTTACTTATTTAAAACATACCAAAAACACATATAAAACTCAACCAACAAAACCTTTACCAAACATACACTATTTTGCACCAATTAACTAGCATAACCATTTTCAATTCATCAACTATTAGCTATCTTAAGAGTTGCATTAAACAAGCCATTTCCAAGCAAACATGAACCACATCACTAAGAGGCATTAATACATATATATACATCACATAATTGCCAAAATAAGCCAACGTACATGATTAACATACAATCAAACATTTAATATTTACAAGCCAACACATACGGCTAAGATCAAGCTACAATACCAAAATGACTCAAAGTTCCTATACATGCCATATACTTTAAATACCAAAGTTCATAGATACCAAGAGATAGGTGGATAGTGTGATGATGTCTCCAACAATCCCCGAATCCGAGCTAGCTTTGTATTCACTATAAAACATAGAAAAATAAACGATGTAAGCTATAAAGCTTAGTAAGCTCGTATGACATAAATTCGATGTAATCATAAACACATAATTCAACAATTGATCATAATTATAAGGATTCACATCAACTAACAAACCTCTCAATTATTCATTCACAAAACTATATTCTTTCTTCACCATTTCTTCGATTCAAAACTAATATGGTTTATGCACATACCTGTACAATCTCGTACTAAACTCATACACATTCTCGTCTTTCATTTACCCATTGAACCATTTGGAATAAAAGTCTGATAATCAAGGGTCCTACACGGTAAGTATCTATACCATGGCCCGTAGCCAAATCAAGGTAACTTATCTCCAAAGTGCTGATATCATGGTCCGAAGCCAAATTAGCCAATATCCATGGCCCGAAGCCAAATCGGTGTAACTCACACCCGAAGTGTTATATCGTGGCCCAAAGCATGTATCCCCTAATAACATGTCATTAATATCCTAAACTATTTCTAAGGTTCAACCGGGATTTCGAATGTTCAATCGTCGTCAAATCACTATAGTTCATATCAATAGTCTCGTAATCGCAATTTATGCAATATCAAAGCATATGAAATACATTTGTATTGAAATTTATCACATACGAACTTACCTCAGATTTGAAAACAACGAAATAAGTCAATTAGTCGATAACTTTAGTTTTCCCCCATCTAGATTCGAATTCCGCTTTTCTTGATCTAAATATATTCAAAATTAACTTATTAAAACATCTATTTATTCAATTTAGTCCAAATTACACGTTATGGCTATTTTACACATTTGCCCCTAAATTTTCACATTTTTACAATTTAGTCCTTATTTCATAAAATCACAAATTAATAAAATTCAAAATAAATCCATACTATCCAAATTACTATAATGCCCTTAGAAGCCCATATTTATCAACTTTTCACACATTTAACCACACATTTTCACGTTTTCACAAACAAATCCCTATTTTACATTTTTACTCAAAAACACTTAACAAAACTTGTATATATATCAACAAACATTCACAATCTATCAAAAAACTTCAAAACCCAAGCTTATTCATCAATGGAATCATTCAAAATCTTTAACAATTTTACAAATTAGTCCCTGGGGTAGCTAGACTAAGTTGCAACATCTCAAAAACATAGAAATAATTAAAAACGGGACAAAAATCCTACCTTAATGAGCTATTGAACCATGGACAAATGAAAACCTAAAAAAATGGCTTTCTTCTCTTTAAAATCTATTGAATATGATGATATTAGGTGATGGTTTCATTTTTTTATTTATTTTAACTTAATTTACCAAATTACAATTATACCCTTAATAATAAACCATTTAAATCATCCATTTAATGTCCAATATTGTCCACTCAAGCTAATAATGGTATAATTATAGCATAAGGACCGTTACTTTAAGTTTCCATAGCTATTTAACACCTTTAACATATAGAACCCCAATTTTGCACCTTATGCGATTTACTCTTTTTTACTGAATTGAGCATTGAAACTATAAAATTTCATAACGAAAATTTCACACAATCACTCAATCATGCTGATAAAATTAAAATAATAATAATAATAAAATAAATATTTTGACTTCAAATTTGTGGTCCCAAAACCACTGTTTCGATTTGACCAAAAACGGGTTGTTACATCTACAAGGGTTTTACCTTCTCTTAGAAATTGAGAGCTGAAAAGAAAAGCAAAAGCTTGAGAGCATAAGTTGAAAGCAATGACTAGGAAAGAAGAAGGGCCATCATGAGAGAGCACGTAGAAGTTAGCCACAAAAAACCACCATTGGCTATTCATCTTTCATCTTTCCCTTATTTTATTTGTTATCTTGTTGTTGTGTTGATGAACATGATTGCAAATTATCTTCTTGCTATCAATTTAATGATCATGACTTAATGTTGTCTTTCCAGAATGATTATGAATATTTGATATGTTATTATTGATTCTTTGTTATTAATGTTTATGCTTATGATTGTTTATTCATTCAAGTAATTACATGTGTCAACTTACAAATGCATGGCCATCATTGGTAAGTAAAATGAATTAATTATTTAATTTGAGAAGAGGTAATAATTGATAGACAGACAACTTGAATGGTGTATGTTGATATCGATATCTAGAGATAATTTTCGCATGCATAGTCCTTATAAATGATTCTTAATAAGGTGATTTTGATGTTAAACTGGCATAGATATATGTTAAGTAACTAAAAAATTGATGTAGGACTTCGAGAGAAGCATACAGCTTGAAGAAATTGGATGAATAAATTATCATATTGCCATGAATTAATCTAGCCTGTCCTCATTAATTGCATGTTAAAGAGAAATGATTATTCTAGCCTTTCATGTCATTGTTGTTAAACTTTGTGTTAAACTTGTCCATTGTTATTCACTTTTGTGCTGCTATTTAATTAGTTTGCATACTTAGTTTTATTTAGTTTAAGTCCTTAATTAAATCTTCAAAAAATAATCTCTATTATTCACTAAATTGTTAATAATTAACTTTGTTATTGTTTATTTACTTTTACAGTCCCTGTAAAGATGAAAACATTACACTTACTATTTTATTACTTGCTTACAACTGTGTCCAATTTCACATCATATGACTATCACGAACATATTGCAAATTTTATTGGCAAGATTTTTTTATTACCATCCTATGCAATAACCAACAACAACCGATTATCATATCTTCCGTAAAGAAAGGTGTCGTCAATTTGTACCAATGTCTTACAGTACTGAAATGTTTCTTTGTATTGCTTGAAAGTCTATAAAAAATTATAGAAAACTATTTTTTCATTGACCAAACGACCACAAAAGTATGTAGGCTCCATTTGCAGATTGGTTACGAAACCTGGTACGTACTGAAGCAATATCTGACATCATTACCATAAATCATTATACGATTTGTCCCACCTGTTATACATATTCTCCATGGCATTTTGTTTTGCAATCCAGGCCTTGTAATCCAACTAATTATGAATATTAGCAATTATAACTAACATGGGAATCTTAGGACTCGCTTTCACTATAGGTAATATAATGTATGAGATCATGTCTGAATCCAACTTTAGATGATCCTGTGTCATACTTGTAACAACATGAGTGTTTCAAAATTAGTAATTGAATATCATACATAAGGCTACAGTGCATTCAGATTAGACAGTCTTGCACGTGCTTGTGACAACACAAGTATGTAGAGCGATATATTTCTTGATTATCCAGAACTCCGTCTTCTTTCTCATAAATACAATGATTTTCCATAGACATCTACTGTTACGCATTGCGCACTTGGCCTCAAATTTCTCCGATCAGGATTTAACAATGTTAAATTTTACCCCCATGCTTTATGTTGTATCACTTCACTATAGTGACAAAAGTAACTTTCAAGGAAAACTCCATCCCCACTTGTAAATTGCCCATGTCTAACAAAGAATTCGCATGACCCAATCTTCTGTAAGGGAGTTCTAGAAACTCTAATCCACTTTCAATTTAGAGGACCACATTATGCATATGGGTTGGACGTAAATATTCCCAGAAACACGTATCGATTTCACCAACATTGTCAGGACCTTCATCTTCGAAAGCACCATCTTTTGGTTCGTTTGGAACTAACTCTGGTTCAAAAAATAATTCAATTTTCAAACCATCAAGCTCGGACTCCTAGATTGGATCACTGTCGAATTCAATGCCCTCTTCAATCTCAACCCCAATCGCATGTCTAGAGTTGAATGCCCCTTCGTCGGTGCAGGTTGTAGGGAGTATATCATCCTTTATCATATACCTGTCGTTACAACCAAAATCACTTACAGATTGCCGACTGGTGTAACTTGATGGCATACCCATATAAGTGTTTCCGGCGTAGAACATCTGTGTTTGGAGGTTGAAATCAAAAGCACTAACAAAATGTCATGTTCGGGTGTCGAAGTTCCTGTTACCAACAAACCCAGATTGGTGGATGTGCAGTGTGCCAAAGTTGAAATCTTGGGTTGATACCTATGAATGTATTCTCATTGATGCTTCCAAGATTTCATAATGGGAGCTTTGTAACAAAGTCATAAACCTACCACACAACCTTGTGGTTAGACTTTCAGCTTCCTATTCCATTCCGGCATTACTTCATATTTCATGAGGTCCTCTTACGCTAAACATCTATACTTCAATGATGATATTTTATGGCTCGGATTGCCCACTTTCCGCCTAATTCTTGCCCAAAGCTTGACTGCCTCCAAACGTGTGAACATTTAAAGTAAAATTTGTGAAAATAAAATATCCAATGAAATGCAAAATTTGCAAGCGAACATGTCAAATTGTAATATAGTCTTTTGTTACAACAGAACACAGGTAAGCATTTCGAGGATCGCACCCAAGGGAGGCTAGATTAAATCTAAAAGTATCATCTATAGTTGCAAGAATAAATAATAATCACTAAAAATTATATTATGATGATTAATGCTAATAATTAAGGGCATAAAGTAAAATTTAAATTACTAAAACAAAATTGACAAATGAAAAACTATCGAATAACAAGTAGAAGATTAACTCGGCTTAGTGGTTGCAATTAACTTCAGAATTCGGGTTTTATTAGTGAATTAGTTATTAACTAACCAGTATTACCTCTCAGTCTCGACTAATTAATTAATCGACTAGTACTCACTTATCTCTTGACCTTACTTTCTTGACCAGGATAAGTCACGATTTACTCGGCAAACTTATCTCTCGACCTCATTTTTCCTAGATTACTTCCTAGGATCATCAATTCTATGGTTTAAGCATACATAAATTTATACCAACTAATTCATATAGGAAACCTTCATTCTTCCGTTAATCACTCTCACATCCACTCATTAATCTCCCCAAAGGACTTAGCTATTCATGAATCCAATTTCCATATTCCCTAGAATCAATTCAATCATGCACAACACACCAAAAAATTAAAATGAGTGAAGGATAGAAATTTTTTCGTTTAATAAACTAGATGTGCTCGGTTCTACAAAATCCTTTAATAGCTAGTGAGATATTGTCATTGAAAATCAAGAGGTGAAAGAAAAATATAAAAATACTTTAAAACTATCACACCCCAAAATAAGGGCTAGGAGTTTTAGGGGTATTTTAGAAATTTTGGCCTATATGAACTCGAAATTTCATAAGTTTGGTAACTGATAATGTTTTCAACAATGGATTTCATAAAACCAAGTCAATTTCTGAAAATGAGTTTTAAATATCCTTGATTTTGAAAATAGGATTGAATTGTAAAATAGTCAAAATTTAGAGTTTTTATGAAGCAATTTAACCAAAATTTAAAATCCAAGCTAAATAACCTCCATTCTCCAAGTTATTTCACGTAAAAACAACCCCAAAACTTGTGTTGTCATCCCTTATTCTCTCTTGCTATTTCAATTAATTTTTAATTCCAAATCCTAATTCTTTTTAATTTCTATCATCTCTTAAGTTATAAACCTCTATAAAAGACCAAGAAAATACCCAAAAATATCATAGTTTTTTCAATTGTCAAGCTTTCGAGTTTTTCAAGTTTTCGATCAAAGCACTTGCCTTTTTTTCAACTTAGGTAAGGATTCATCTTCCTATTAGTTTTAAATGTCATTTAGTCTTTAAAACCAAGTTTTAGCCTTTAAATCGCATGCTTTGAATAAAAGTCGAAAATTGGATCATTAATGGTAGATTTCGGGATTTTGCATAAAAACATGGTTTCAAAGTATTTTTTAATTATTTTTAACATGATTAGAAGGTTTCTAAATTTACTTTGACGTTTCGTTAAAGAATTATTAAGTTTTAATGAATTTTTAGAAAATAATCATAAAACATGTCAAAAAAGTTTATACCATAAATTGAGTATTTTATTGTAGTTTAAAGGTTGGGAATTAGTGGTAGATAATTTATAAGATGAACGGAATTGGTTTTAGGTGAAAAGATTAAGCATAGATCAAGATATTCGAATTTAAAGTTTGCTATGTTATAAGTTTCAATTACATGAGAACTTAGTTTAGGCTTATGTTTTGTATACTTGTAATAAGTACTTGGCTGATTTTTGGATGTATTATTGTGTGAATTTGTTGTGTTGAAGTTTCGGATTTGATAGAACCTTCTACAAGTAGAGATAAAGGTAAAGAAAAGTTAGTTTGAGCTTTCGACTTTTAGGCGAAAGCGTAATCGGTGAGTGTTTGGAATAATTGCTTATGGACATGATTCAATGCATTATTTGGGAATTTGGTAGTAGCCTAAACACCTACTCCAAATTTCGAGTGTAAGCTTTCTTATACCTCTTCTATCTTGTGAAAAATGTACTTATGCATTTATGAATATGTGAATTGAGATGAGATGTTATAACATGTACTATGTGGTTATGTTAATTGTTGTGAAAGCGCAAAAGTGTACATGATATGTATATGTTAAATGTTAGTGATAGTGTTTTGCTAAAGATGCAAATATGTAGTGATATGTGTTTGATTTCAGATATTTTGGCATTGTGATCTTAAAACCGTTGGATATAGTTGGCATGCTATAGGATTGTGAGTACTCACCTATATGTACAGTGATTTTGGTCGTTGAAGCCCTGGGACATGTTGGATGGATAAGGGGATGTGAGCTAAGCTCCATTCAACGGGACTTGAGAGGGAAAATAAGGCGAGTGTTAGCTTTCTGCTTCACTTTTGGGACATGTTTGACTCTATAAGTCTTTGTTTGGTGTGTTAGAGATTCGTGTATCTGATGAGTAATGATAGAGCTCACTTTCATGTTTCATAACTCAAGTGTCAAATTATCTTAACTTATGAATATGTGTATATTGTGATATGTTTATATGACATGTGACCATTATGTAAATCATCTATAAAGATGTTTTAGAGTATTGTGCTATATGCTTAAATGTTATGTGATTTTACGAGTAATACGACATATGCTCAAACGTCATAAGATTATATGAGTATGGTGATATAAGCTTGTATGTTAGGTGATTATATGTGTAATATGGTATATGCTTAAAAGTGAATATGTTTACCATGTAAAAGAACTAGAAAACAATACATGAGTAAGTATATTATGACACTAAAGTTGGAGTTGTCAAGGTTGTGCTATATGGTTGTTTTGTTAATTCTTGATGAATTGTTTGCATGGTAGTTGTTCTAGGTATTCACTGGGCTTGTTAAGCCCACCTACTCCTTTTAAACCATTGCATATTAGTTGTGTGCCGGTGTGAGCGATGTGGTTCTAAGGGTGATCCAAGCAAGTCTATTTGTTCTTCCGTATGTGTTATACATTTATTTACATTTTGGGGAATGAGGCAATGTGGTAGACTTGTATATAGCCATGTTAACTTCTAGAAATTTTGCTGGTTTATGGTTCAGTTTATAAGGATTACATGTTACTGTTATGCTTGAGTTTATGAACATGATGAAGGATTGACGTTACTTGCTCGAACATGATATTGCGATATTGAACTGTTAATTAGGCTGTTGAATAATTAATTGTCGAAGTAAATGATGTACGATGTTTAGAAACTAAATTGGAATGGATTAATTGCTTATGTATGCTACATTTTTGAGGTCTAAAATAGAGGTATCAATAATCAGGTTTTAAAATCGATACCTCTGTGTTTTAAGACATGCAAGAAGTCAGAATAGAGATTTGGTATCGATACATTTGCTCGAGCATCGATACTCGGGGTTAAAGTATCGATATTTCATGACAGGTGTTGATAATTTTTGAGACTTTGAGTTTTTAATTGGGAAACAGAACGCAAGTTTGGTATCATTTTTGCAGGTGGTATTGATACCACTTAATGAAAATATCGATACCCTAGTGTCATTATCGATACCTACGTGACAGTTTTAAGATTTTGTTAAATGGACCTTATGCATGTTTGATTATTATTTTAAAACCTTCTGATGTATGTTCAGCATGTATAATCGATAAATAAGAATATGTCCGGTTAAGATCCTATACGAATGATAATATGAAAGACGTTTCCTTTAAAATGAGCCTTTACTTGTTGTGTATGACATGAGACAATGGTGTGGCATCTGGATATTCGGGCTTGGCGACCAGGCCGAGTATGGGTTGTTATAAAAACAAAGTCTTAGACTCGAATCGAATCCAAGTTGAAGAACAAGAATAAAATTGTTTTGAAAAGAAAATAAAACTTAATTTAAAATCTAATTAAAACTAAATCTACTCCTAAAACCAAATTTTTGGCCTCCAAAACGGCAACCCTTATAGCTTAGCATAAGCTTACTATTTATAGGCAAATTTAGCTTATTAATTAGGTCAATTACAAGCCTTAATTAAGCTAAATACCAGTTATGCATACGAAAACACCCTTAATGAATTTTTTCCCTACATCAAACCTGCGTTGCAACACAAGCTTATGTGTGTCGCGACACACAACTTCGAATGTAAATTCTTGAATTGGCTTGGCTGTGTTGTGATCGTTTGCGTACGTGCATGATAAAATGAATGATTTTGAAAAAACTATATCGAAGAGTGAGTTTTAATGCAAGTGTATAGTGTCAATGGTAATATTTATAATTCTGATGGAACACAGAGTATTCCAAAGGGTTGAACTCAAGGGAGGAGGCGATTAAGCAATTCTTAGCTAAGAGCATGCAAAACAAGGAGTCTAAACAACTAATTGCTAAAAACTATACTATGAAAAACTATAAAATGAAAAGTTCTTAAACTAAACTATTGAGTACTACCTAAAAGACTAAATTGTAAATGATGCAAAGTTATGAAATTCAAAAATAACTAACAAATGGTGGTTGGTTGACTTTGATGTGGTTCACTAATCATTTAATTAAGGTTCTAAATTGCTTAAACTTTTAAAATATTTCTGGTTTACCTCTTGGTCTCAACTTTACTAAATTAGACAAATTAGTTTGGTTTATCTCTCGATCTTACCAATTAACTCAAGACTAAAGAATCGGTGCTCAAAAAGATCTCCTCTCAGACTCACTTGCCTAAATATTCCCTTAGGGTCATCAATTCTAAGTTCTTATGTTCATTCAATTTAGTCCAATTTTTTTCAACTTAGCCCCTTAACCAGAAATTAGCTTACCCACATTTTCATCAACCAACGCCCTTAAGAGTTGAGTTACTCATGATAAAAACTAAACTAACAAGCATAACATTAATAAACATGGTAGCCATTAAAGGAAAGCTCAACAAAAATTTAATGAAGAAAACTTAAAAACAAAGTAAAGATGAGCATCTAACAATAAAATAAGAAGCAAAGAACATTAAAGGTGAAAGCTTTAACAACTGAAACTAAAGATGTAATAGCCCGTTTTTTAGTGGTGTTGGAAACAGTGGTTTTAGGACCACAAATTCTATGAGTAAGTTCATAATTATTTTTTTTTAATTCATATGGGTCAAATATAGTTTATAATGAACTTTGATTTGATTAAATTTTACTAATTGAACAAATAGTTAAGTATAAGTGGTTTGTCCCGAAAGTCAAGTGGTTTTAGAAAATGAGATTTTGGGACCTTGTTTCTTTAAACCAAGCACTTGAATATTTTTATTAAATATTTATGGAGTTACTATATAGGTATATTGAATTTTGGTCCAAAAATTTTAACGTTTAGATAGTTAAATAAATAAATAAATAAGACAAAAACATAAAAGACACAAAATTTGATCACTATTGATTATTATTAGCTAAAGTGCATAAGTAAAGTTTGTGAGAGAGACAAGTAAGCCATTATTAAGGTTGGTGGATGGTATTTGATATTGTTTTAATTAACATAATGTTTTTGTTAATAAATTTAAATTATAAACATAAGTTAAAAACATAAAAACATAAATAAAAAAAATAAAAAAAAACTCTTATCATCTTCTTCCATGTTTCTTTGTTACACTAAATCACCATGGTTGAAAACTCAAAAATTTCAGTCTAAGTTATATCCTATTGCATGGAAAGCAGTTTTAATTCATTTTTAATAATTTTTATCTTTTTGAAATCTTTGCAACTAGGTCCAACAAACACGTAACTCTGATTTCAAAACTATTAAAGATTTTAAAACTTATCATTGATGAATCTTAGATGTTCTTGATAGAAAATGGTAGGTTTGGAAGTATGAAATGTTTAAGGACTATTTTATAAAGTGATTTTTGTTAATTTTTAATGGAAGGACTAAATTGTTTTCGTGATTTTTGATAATAGGTGGTTGTAATTGAATTTATTTGAAATTGGTTTAAAGCTTGAAGTCCAAATTTGAAAGTTATGATAAGTTTATTTTAGGGACTAAATTGAATAAAATGTAAAAGTTTAGGGAAATTATGTAAAATGAAATTTTAAAGATTATAAGCATGAATTTTAGTAGTGTTATGAGATTGGTATTGATATTTCGAATCTTAAATATTATTTAGATCAAGTTGTTGACTTAGGCAAAAAAGGAAAACCTACTGACTAGTCTCTGGCATCTAAACTACTACGGTTGATGTTTTGAATACTATGATAGGTGAATTTGCTTCATATTGATTCGTGTAATTTTTGAATGGTTAAGGTAAGATATTTGTTTATATTGTATGAGTTTATTAAGCATTTTATATACTTACTTAGGTTACTACTCTTCTGTAGATTTTGGACATCCAGAACGTGTTGATCAGATCAGCGAGAAGATCACACCTATCCTCTATCAATTCGGTACAATTTTGAAGTTTGATAGTTGGTTACTTGAGGCATGTATATAGGATGATCACACTTTGCAAAAATAGTGAACATGTTTTGTCACTATGGTTGTGTATAAGCTTAAATATGTAATTTAGATATGTTAAGTGGTCGGTACCAATTTGATATTTTGTAGGTTGATGATGTTGGTAAAGTTTCAAATGGCATTATTTGAATGTTTAGGAAATGGCATGATTTGGTATTTGATTGTTGGTTGACCTAGACAAATGTTTAGGTTGGTGTGTTTTGAGTTGAGATATGAAATGATTAAAGGCATTAGCAAATATGGTATGTTTTGCTTGATGAGTTAAGTACTTATATTTTAGGTCATTGTCGAACTTTGCTTATTGATATTTTAACAAAAGAAATGATGAATGTATATGTGTGCTAGAAAATGATTTTCTTGATATAAATGGTGATGAATGCTTGCTGTTGCACGATTGAATTTGTGGTGCCAAATAAGACATATTGGTTAGGCTTAGATTGAATGTTAAACTAGGATGTTTTGACATATTTTAGTGAGTTTTGAATTGATATAAATAGATGTAAATTGTATGGCTTGATTTCTAAGAAAAGCTGGATAACATTGCTTGAGTTTGAAGGTGTTTTGGGTGCACATATCTTGTGACATGGTCTGCCATACGGTCGTGTGCCCCACATGGTTGTGTACACGATTTAACACAATCCTGTGCTCTATTTAAAATTTAAAATTTTAGGTCCACACGGCATCAGTTAGTTAAATGGCCTGGAGACACAAGCGTTTGTCTCCTTCCACACGGTTTGAGCTCTGCCACACGGTTTGGCTACACGGCCATGTCTCAGCACCCCACGGTCTCTACCTTGCCACACGGTCTGGCCACACGGCCATGTGACCTCTGTGTTGCATTTTTACTTGCTATTTTGTAAATGTTTCAGATTGGTCCTAATTTAGTTCTGAACTTGTTCAAAGGCTTCCGTAAGCCCAATTAAGACTCAATTTTGATTGTAATACATGTTTAACATGGAATTAACTTGTATTTATTGATTATTCAGTATTATTGAATAATTTGCTTGTGAATGTTTCGGTTTACTATTGTAGCATCCTATAGCTCGGGTTCGATGATTGGACCAGGTGTAGGGTGTTACAAAATAAAATTTAAAATGTATTAAACAAAGATGAAAATGTCAATACAAGTAAAATAAATGGGCTGAATGTGTAAACAAACCCTTGATATAGTAATAACTAACTTAACTAACAAGAAGAACAACTAAAGCAAGAAGAAAATTACAAAAATTTTAATTCTTTAGCTAAAGAAGAAGATAGAAAATATGAACCCTAGAAAAGAAGAAGAGAAAACTAAGAGAAAATCTAAAAAAAAACTAAAGCAAAAACTATCCTAAGTGTGGTGTCCTCTCTCCTCTGCCAATTTTGGCTGATTTAACAATAATTTCTAACCCAAAATTATGATCGAAATGCCCTTGAATGGGCCTCTCCTGATTGGTGCTTCGATTGGACAACCATTACCCCTAGTGTCATTTTATGTCCCCTGACGACAATGATATCATGATATCGTCATCAGTCTTGAAATAGGGGGTCTTTTTGTCACTTGGATATCGTGATACCTATGCGGGATATCGCAATACCACTGTAGCTTGCCTTAATCCTGAGACTAATGGGGATATTGCGATTACAATGCCTTGATGTCGTGATACCGTTGCTTTGTTGATATTTTCGCATGATTTCAGGCATCCGACAAGTATTTACAACACTCAATCGAACATTAAAGCCCCCAATGGAACTATTGGCTAATTTGGGTCTAAAAAATGAGTAAAACAAGGCAATTTTTACTTATTCAATTGAAACCTAAAAATTATGAAAAAAAATATGAAATTACTCAAAAAAAATCTCCTTAAGTATAACGAGGAAGCCTAATTTAACATATCAAATTACGACAGATCATGTTGCAACCCTGGGAGCTTATTTTGCGACTCAATTATCGTTCCTACTGCTTTTAAGCCTAATTATTGATGTCTTGCACACCCAATTAAAGCATTAAAACTACTTAAGGCTAAGATTGTCCCAATGTGCCAATTAACTCGAAATATTACATAAAAACACTTATTTTGCAATAATTCAGCTCTAAGCTCAGAAAACTGATATTGCAATAAAAGACACTAAAATAGCTAGAAAACAAACTCGTTAAGTGCCAAAAAGTACCTAAGTTGCCACTATAATTTGAGTTAGGTCAGAGCTTAGAGAATTGAATGTTCAGGTTGAAATCCAATTGTGTTGTGCAGGCTGATGAAAAAATGAACCCAGTATCAGTGTCAAAAATTTCACTGTCGTAATAAACAACAACATTAACTTGTCCACTCATTTTCAACCAAATAACTTTTTTCATATGTTTAAAACCAAAACATTATGCAGAAAAGTAAAGTATTAATTATCAATTAACAACAACAACAAAACTTAATTGATATAACTACATGTTTTGGGTCGATTTATGAAATTCAATTCTTTCACGTAAACAACCTTATCTTACACAAATCTCCTTCTAGTGATAGTCTACTTGAAATTACAGGTTGGAACGTCTTTAACAGAATAGCCACTCATTTTATAGCAAATACTACCCTGGATATCGAACATAACTTAACATGGCTAGAAGCGTTTTAAAATAAAGATAATAGATGTATACCGAGATGTCTGAAAATAATCCCCAGGATTCCTAGAATATCTGAAAAATGAATATCAAGATTCTCAGGTTTTGGAAACTTTTCAAGGGGTGAAATTGGGAGAAGGAAAACGCCCCATTAGGTGTGCATTTTCAATCATGTCAACTGAAAATGTGTCCAGTAGGGTGCGCTTTCAGTGCATCTTTTTACCATATCACTGAAAGTGCACGCCTAGCAGGGCATTTTCCTCCATCCAATTTCACCGCTTGAAAAGTTTTCAAAATCTGGGAATCTCGGTCCTCATTTTTCAAATATCCCAAGAATCCAGTGATATTTTCTAATTAACCGAGGCATTTATATTTTCTTTTTCACTCGTTGCCTACCTGGTTGCCTATATAAATGGGGTTTTTACTCCCCTTACTCCATCAACTCTTTCAGCCACCTCCCCTCACCCGTAAAAACTTTTGTACACCGTTGTTTATATTTTACTTTCAAGTGTTTAACTTTTTCAATGGACAAATTTATTTATGTTTGAGGGAGACAGTGTGCTAGTTTAAGGGTGTGTTTGAGTTCATGAAATGTGGTGGTGCTCCGAGACCCACACATTTCATTTGTCGTGTTGATGAGTCACTAAACTAACTAAACTCAAGACAAAGGCAAGCGCACCTATCGTATATTAGTATAGCTATGGTGAGTCGGGAATATCGTATCCACAAGGACTAAAAGTACTAGTAATTACTATCTTTTTATTAACTAGCCTATAAATTAAAGGGTATGTTTTTAATCTAAATTTAACTAAACTAATTATTAAGAACGCGACAGAGAATAAAATGAGAAAATACTTGATTATAACCAACGAAAAAGACAATACCCACCACCTAGACTTCCATTATTATTCTGAATCTGAATTAGACGATTTATTCACTTGTGCCTTGATCCGTAGAAATCCCTAAATTATGTTAACATCTCTTTCGAGAGTAAAAACAATTGACTCTAGGTTAACAATTGACTCTAGGTTGATTAATTGAAATCTCTTTCTAATTAAAACCCCTATTGTCGCATTAACTCGATTATGAATTCCTCTATTAGATTTGACTCTAATCCGGTAGATTTATGTCGTCCTATTTCTAGGATTGCATGCAACTCCACTCAATTATGCCAGATCTACTACTAAACAGGGACTTTTGCTCCACTGACATAAACACATCACACTTGAATTAATATCCTAAAAATATTAAAGTAAGAAATAAGCATACATAATTGAGAACAAGAATAAGTATTTATCATATAATCAAGAAAATTAAATAATAAGATCCCTTATAGGTTTCATCTTCCCTAGGTATCTAGGGAATTTAATTCATACTTTGGGAGGAAAACATCTCAAAATTAGAAAAACAACAAAACATAAAGAAACCCAAAAACTTTTAGAGAAATTGAATGAAGATCTTCAATCTTGAAGGAGATCCTACTTCTGAGTTGAATCTGTTGGCGTTCTTTGAGTAAATTCTTCGTTCCACTCTGCGTGCCCCCTTAGATCCTCTTCTAGTGTGTATTTATAGACTCTAGAATGCTCAGAAACCCTAAAATTGGCTTTTTCGCGTGTTTGGGAAACATGGAGTGACATCGACACGGGCTGTCAGCCCGTGTGGGAATGGCTTGGCTGTGTGGATCCAGAAAATAGCTCGTTTTGTCCAATTTTGGCCCATTTTTTGCTCCTTTTGCTCCCCTATGCTCTCCTAAGTATAGAAACATGAATTTAAAGGATTGGGAGCATCAAATTCACTAATTCAAATAATAAATTATCCAAAAACATGCCAAGTATGGGATTAAAATATGTTACTTTTATAGTATCAAATATCCCCACACTTAAGTGTTTGCTTGTCCTCAAGCAAAATCCTCAACTCATAATTAAAACTAATCTTTCCCGACTCATAATTCTCAAGATAATGTTTTATCATAATTCACAAATAATCACACATTGATAATTCAACTAAAAGAGCACTAAAGACACAAGCAATCCAAGTCGAAGATTTTTAAAGCATAAAAACATAGGTATTTCCCCTTATCTAAGTAGTTACCTTTAATTCAAAAATCGTCAAGAATTGATATCCTCACTAAAGATTCACTCAAATCACTTAAAGTGTTTAAGGTTCAAAAATTAAGCACTTAAAAGTCAAACATGAAATGTCATTACTATAGGCTTGCATGAAAATCAAATCTCCACTACTATAAAATGAGATGATACACAAACCAAAAGGTTTTTAACGGGTTGCAATGGGGCTTGGGTTAAAGGTGTGGATAAAGGCTAAAAAAGAGAGTTAGAATCAAGATCAAATTGATAAATTACCAAACTAGAAAAATAAACAAATGTTAAATTACATCAATCTAAATTATTTAAGAATAACATGAGCTTCTTCTTAAAATATGAATTTAACTGTTTAAACTCAATATCATAGAACTAAGTAATAATCAATATATATATGTTTTTTTTAACAAGAACATAATAAGAAATAATTTAATAACTGAACAAAAGAGCATAGTTAGGCAACTAACCAAATTAAATCTTGACAAGAAGGGGGTCAATAAAGCGGGAAAAATTCTCAACGAATCAAAAATGAGTTATGGGTTAACATTAATGGGTAAATCAAGAAACGGTGTGTTAGGCTCAAAGCGGTTCACTAAGGGTTAATTATGTAGGTAGGCTTTTATGGGATAAGTGGGTTAAATCCTAATTGCCTTTATCATCTCAATATATCAAATCAAATGTGTGGCCTCAACATGCATAATCAAAGCAAGTTCTAGAATAACAAATCAACATTGACCCACTCATAATTAATTATAAAATGAACACGAAAAGTATATGCTCTAAATGCTCAAAATCTCACAAAAGATTATGGTTTTTTATATCAATCTTGCAAATCTCAAACTTCAAGGTAATACCTCAATTTAGGGAAACAACCTAAAAAATTTTAATTCTGAAAATAGACTTATCATGCTTGATTCTCTCATGTCTTAAAGCATAAACAACCAATGCACAATTACCTATGAATTTAATCTAAAACACATCAACAAGAATTATAAATCAATAAAAATTCATTCTAATAGTAGTATGAGAATATTACTTAAACACAAGGCATAATTCAGGGATTTTTAAAATAATCATATAAATAACCTCCCCACACTTAAGATGTATGATGGTCGTGAAACTAACTAAAAATTCGACTAAAGGCAAGCGCACTTATCGGACAGTAGTATAGTTATGGTGAGACCGGAAATATCGTATCTACGAGGACTAAAAGTACTAGTAATTACTATCTTTTTATTATCTAGCCTAAGAATTAAAAGAGTGTTGTTCAACTAAAACTAATTATCTAATTATCTAGGATTACGACAGAGATGAAAGTTGGAAAAATACTTTAGAAAAACCAATGGAGAAGACAATACCCAAGAAAGAATCCACCTAGACTTCACTTATTACCTTTGACTTAGACGATTTATTCACTTGACTTATTCCGTAGGAATCCCTGATTTATGTTAATATCCCTTTCGAGACTAGAAACAACTGACTCTAGGTTGATTAATTGAAATCTCTTTCTAATTAAAACCTCTATTGTCGCATTAACTCGATCTATGGATTCTCTTATTAGATTTGACTCTAATCCGGCAGATTTATGTCATCCTATCTCTAGGATTGCATGCAACTCCGCTTCATTATGAATGATCTACTCTTAAATAAGGACTTTTCCTCCACTGAATAAGCACATCAAAAACCTGAATTAATATCCTGGAATATTAAAACAAGAGTTAAACTCACAATTAAGTATAAGAACAAGTATTTATCATATAAATCAAAGAGTAATAAAATTCGTCCTAGGTTTCATCTCCCTTAGGTATTTAGGGAGTTTAGTTCATAATAATAATGGAAAACATCTCAAAGTTTAGAAATCAACAAAACATAAAGGAACCCAAAGAACTTCTAGGAAATTGGATGGAAATCTTCAGTCTTGATGTAGATCCTCTCTCTGAGGTGATTCCGATGGCTATCCTTCAGTGTTTTTAGCCTTCTACTCTTCGTGTCACCCCCTAATCCTCTTCTAGGGTGTTTATATAGGCTTTAGAATGCTTCCAAACCCTCAAAAGTGTCATTTTCCGAGTAGAACTAGACTTGGGCTCGACAGGGACACAGCCGTGTGCCACGCCCGTGTGAAGGTGCTCAGGCCGTGTGCAATACTGACTTGGTTTAATGTCAACACAGCCATGACACACGGGCATGTGGTCTACCCGTGTGCAAGTGCTCAGGCCGTGTGAAACACTAATTTAGGCATAATTTGTCTGTTTTTGGCCCGTTTCTCGCTCTTTTTGTTATCCTAAGCTCTCCTGAATGTAAAACATGAAATTAAAGAATTAGGAGCATCAAATTCG
Source organism: Gossypium longicalyx (assembly GCA_025698465.1). Taxonomy (NCBI): domain Eukaryota; kingdom Viridiplantae; phylum Streptophyta; class Magnoliopsida; order Malvales; family Malvaceae; genus Gossypium; species Gossypium longicalyx. The sequence continues at coordinate 83,645,337 of CM047002.1, forward strand.
ACGAAAAAAAGGAAAAATTATCCATAAATATGCCAAACATGGGGTAAAAATATGTATATATTATGGTTTATCACTGTACATTGTCCTCAATGTACAAAAAATAATCATAGTAAAAACAAAATATCATAAGAAATGGAGAAAATTGAAACTGCTCTGAAGATTGGATGAAATTCCCAGAATAGTGAAAAACAGAATTGAAGAGAAATGTAGATGTAGTGCATGATTCTAAGCAACTGATAAGAAAATAAACATAATGCTGAAGAAGATTATAGTGTTACTAATCCGATTAGAACAACCATAATAAATAAAAATATAGTTCAAAATATAAAAACAAAAGAAGTTTAAGAAAATAACAAAAAATAGAAATAAAACTAAAAATAAAAATAAAAATAAAATAGAATAAATTGACTCAATGGTCCTCATCATCTGACACATCTGTGTAGTGAGTCGTTGCCGCTGAAGAAGACATATGGAGATGCTAACATATCTGTTGCAATGCCGTGTCAATACTGTCAAACCTCTGATCGCAATATTGACGTAAGCTAGTGAACTGCTCGGTGAGGTCTGCTAAAGTAGCAACAGAAGAAACAGGCCGGTGACTCGAAGATGGAGGCTGTAGTGGGCCCTCATGATAGGGAGGAACATCATCAGTGAAGTCATTGGGTTCATTCTAAGTGTCAGAATAAAACAATCTGTACTAAGAAAGATCCACTCCACGATGCCGCTCGATCATCCTCATATATATCATGCTCGAGATTCCCTAAGGGGACATCAGGTCGACTAGTGTCAGTGTAGAGGACTGCTCCGGTCTATCAAGGAGACCGAAGTGTCGGGCGAGGCAAGTCACGTAAGGGCCTAAGCAGATGGGGCCCTTCCTGTGGCGGTCAGTCTGATGACGGAAGGCTAAAGCGATGAAGTATGCCAAACCAAATATATGCCTGTGCACCATGCTCCATAGGAAATACGCATCATGAGTGCTAACGACTCCGGTGCTCTCTCTCCGACCTGTCAAAGTGTGAGTTAAAAGTGTATGAATATACCGTAAGGCTGGAGAGAGAAAAGTTGCCTTCGAGCGACTCACGTCATATGGTGTTTAACTCCTTATAAGCTCAGTCCAACAATGAGATGGAGTGTAATGGATGTGCCGATACAGTCGAAGGAAGTCCTCAACGCTCATAAATTCCTCTGTGTAGAGTCTCATAGCAGCACCGAATTCGATGACGCTTATGTGGCGCACCAAACCACCAAGGCAGAATGTGATGGTGCCTGGCTCATCATAAACTATCATGACCTGCTGTACAAGAAACGTCGCGCAGAACTCTAAGGTAAGCTCCATGTAAGTGGGTTCGATAATGGAAAAGAATCTATCCCACGGCGCTGTGGCGATAATGGCGCGCACGTCATCAGTTAGTCAAACCTACTCCAACGTTGCCTAATCAATGCGACGGCCTAAGCCGAGTGGTCGTACTGGATGGAGCTAATATAAATCCTCTTAGGGGATCGCTGAAAATCAGAGATAAAGATGGCGAGCCTCGACAGAAGCGCTCGACGAGGAAGTTGCGCCGGGGCCTTTTCGCTTTTTCGAAGCAGAGACGACGGCCTTAGTCTTGCCTCTTGTGTTCGCCATTGTGTACCTGAAATAGGAAAATAAGTTAATAATAATTAAATAAAGCCTCACCAAACACGCAAACAGAGGGCTGATAAATCAAAATCCTAAGGAGTAAAAAACAAAAATCTAATCCTAAAGAGAGATGCACGAATATCAAATAATGCAAGAACCAGAATAAAATAAACCTATGCGCATGAATAATGAAACGATAATAAGAATAAAAAGCAAAACAGTAATATCAATAATCATAATAATCAAGACAAGAACACGAAGCTGTAGAGAATAGTAAATCACAACTATTAATAGAATTGAGGAAATGATGCAGAATAAAAAGAGACTTATGAAAAATCAAAATAAAATAAAATAAACTCAACTAAAAAAGGGACATACGAATGAAGCAATATTAAGAATAAGAAAAAAAACTAAACTAAAGTAAAGTAAAAACAAATAACAGGAATAAGAAGTAGAAAAAACAAGTAAAAATAATTAGAAACAAAAATAATAATAACAACAATAATAACAATAACATAATAAAAATAGTAATTATAATAACTAAATAAAAGAGAAGGGCAAAAAAGGGCAAAATCGACAGTAGTAGGACGATGGTCGGAGGGACGACGGTGGCATGGTGATGAGTCAGGTCGTGTCGTATGCATGGATTGGGGTTGGTGGCTTGGGTGAGATGGAGGAAAAAAAGGGGAAAATAGAAAGGGAGAGAGGGAAAGGAAGGGGGCTGCTATTCAGGTGAGGGTTTGAGGAGAAAAAGGAATGGGGAAGTGAGGGTCGTGTGGGCATAGGGAGGTGGTGAGGTTGTTTGGTTATGAGGTGGGGGTTGTGGTTTGTGAAGGGAGAAAGGGGGTGGTCGGTGTCGACGGGTAGGGTGGGGTTGTGGTTTGTGAAGGGAGAAAGGGGGTGGTCGGTGTCGACGGGTAGGGTTTTTTTTTACACTTGACGAGGGGAAAAGAGAGGGATGAGTGATCGACGAGGGAGAAGGGTGGTGAATGGCAGCCGAAGTGTGGGGGTGTGGGGGTGTTGTGGCGGCTAAAGTTTGGTGCTTGGGTAGTTAGGAAGAAGAAGACAAAAGAAAAATGAAATAAAAGAGAATTAGGGTTTAAATGGGGGACACGGTTGTGTGAGGCCCGTGTTGGACCACACTCCCGTGTGACCTTTTCTCAGCCCGTGTCGATTAATAATAATAGCCCAGTCTTCACATGGCCTCGGACAGGCCCATGTGTCCAGGCCGTGTGGTCTACACGACTGTGTTGCATGGCTGTGTAGCACCTTCGTCATTTCTCCCTCACCTGTGTGGCCTCCCACACACCCGTATGGCCTCCCACACGCCCGTGTGGCCCAACCGTGTCTCCCACACGACCGTGTGCCTTGCCCATGTAACTTTCTGACTTGTTTTAAATTTGAAAAATTTAGCTCTAAGTTTCACACAGCCTAAGACACGTCCGTGTGTCTAGGCCATGTGGTTCACACAGCCGTGTTACACTCCCGTGTGGACTATTTTAGCCCGTGTCTCTGTCGAATTTTGAAAAAATTAAGTCCCAAGATCCACACGGCTAAGGACACGCCCGTGTGTCCAGGCTGTATGGGTCACATGGCCATGTCGCTAATTTACATAATAAATTATCCAAAAACATGCCAAGTAGGGGATTAAAATATGTTACTTTTATGGTTTATCACATGTCAGGACAAAACCATTGCATTAGAAGCCCATTGTATTACAACTTAAGCTCTGAGTTCGCGTTGATTATATGATCATGGGTTATAGTCTAACATCAAGTCCTAGTTGACAGACATTAATGTGTGATCACAGGTTTGAGTATGACTCGAGAGCCCACTTGACGTTGGTTATTCGATTATAGGTTCAAGTTTTGTAAAACTGATGCATAAGTTTGAGATCATAGGGATAAATCAAAGGGCTTTCTAGTATAATCCACTTATTCTTTTTCTCCATCACCACCAAAGGCAATATCATTAATCTCCTTATTTGAATCTGGTGATGAAGTTGGGGCAAGTGCACTGTCAAGGGGTGAGTGACTGTCGTGTTAGACAAAAGTTGGAGGCCATTTTAGGTTGACGGCAGTTGTTGTGATTAAATCACTCATTAATAACTACAACTATTGTCGCCCTGACTCAACCTCCAGCTTCTCTCCACCGCCATTTTCGCTCACCTTTTGACAGAGCTCTTGTATCCAACTCTGTCATTGTTTCGAACAATAGGAAGGTTATGGATCCTGCTTTTAGTGGTGACAAAGAAAAATTATAACTTGGTTATACTAGAAAGTCCTTGGGTTTTTCCTTACAATTATCATCTCAAACTTCTACATCGGGTTTACAAATCATCATCTTCTGATGAGGTGGAACTTGAACCTATGACCACATAAACACTGTCAAATGAGCTCCCAAGTTATACTCCAAACCTTAACCCCACATTAACATCCGTTAACTAGGAGCCCTTATTCTATTATAACCCATGATCATATAAGCATCTCGAACTTAGAGCCTGAGTTTCAATACGATGGGTTTCTAAGGCAATGGTTCCAACCCGACACAATAGTAGAAACGTATAGGTCTCTCAATGCTATCGCATTACCGTCAACTAAAATATACCTTTAAGCTTTCACAATGTCTACCTCAAACTATAACACAATTAAATCAGCCTCCCCATATTTCCCAACCTAAACCATATATACCTTAAAAAAACCTTAAATTTTCCTGAGGAGAAAGAAGGTGAAAACGAGTCCAGTTGCATGCATTTTCACCTTCTCTCTCCAAAACCAACCTATTTCGATGAATATCACAGAAATCGACCCATTCCATTACTTTTAAAAAAAATTGACTTTTTTTGTTTGCTAATTTAGCCATTTTTAAGGGTAAACTACCTAGTTGGTCATCCAACTTTTATGACACTTTTATTTTAGTCACCCAAGCGTTAAATCTCTAACAACGATTGACTGTACACACCACATTATATTTACACTTTCATTTTGGTTACCCAACTTCCAAGTTGCTTTCATTTTGGTCACAAAAAAATAAATTTTTTAAAGTATTGATTGGGGTAAAGAAAACATTAAGGATTAAAGTGAAAATCAGTAGAAACTAAAATGATGCATTAAAAATCTTTCAAATTGTACTTGTTTAGTCCCTTGCTAAAAGTTCTTTATTTGTTTTCAATATTTAAATTTTAAATTTTAAATTTCAAAACATCAAAATCAAGTAAATAAATTATTAAAAAATTATCCCATCATAATATCAATTAATTTGTTATTATAATACTGAAATTATTAAATATGATTTATTTGAGTTTATTTTATTTTGAAAATATAAAATAAAATTTTAAATTTTAGAAGAAGATTAAATTAATTGGTTTCAATATTATAACAACAAATCAGCTAATACTATTAAGGGATAAATTTTTTATTAATTTATTTAGTTGATTTTCATGTTCTAAAATTTAAAATTTCAATATCAAAAGAAAAAAAAATTTAGAACTTTTGGAAAGGGTTTAAACAAATAAAATTTAAAAATTATTCTAATGCATTATGTTTGTTTCTACCACTTTTTTACTTTAATCATTAATGTTCTTTTTTACCTCAATAATACTTAAAAAGAAATTCTTTTGGATGACCAAAATGAAAGTATAAAAATGATGTGGCATGTATAGTCAACCATCATTAGAGATTTAACACTTGAGTGACGAAATTATAAGAATTTCATTTTAGGTGACTAAAATGAAAGTGCCCTAAAAGTTAGGTGACCAATTGGGTAGTCTACCCCTTTTTTTAAGGAAAAAATGATATGATGTGTTTTTGTTAAATTAAGTTTTGTTTGATAATAAGTTTTGATATAACAAATTAAAGTGTTTTTGGATAAAAGTTAAAGTTGAACAAAATTGACAAAATGATTTCTCAAATGAAGTCTAAGAGATAAAATTTTCAATCCTTACTTTGAACTCTTAGAAAATTTTTTAATCAACTTTAAAATCAAGTTAAAATGATTTTAATCAAGTAAAAGTTCTTTAAGTAAAAATTCTTTTAACTAGTCAAACAATTTTTCAAAGAAGTCAGTATAGCTCCAAACCAAAAAGTATCAATGCTTTTTGGCCAAGTATCGATAGTTTTTAAAATATCGATACCTCTTTTAAAAATGATACCAAATTGACATTATATTTTTCACAAATTCAGCTAAGTATCGATCTGGTATCGATATTTTTAATATAATATCGATATAATTTGTCTGGTATCGATATTTTAGTTCCAACAACCATTAAATTTTGCATTTAATGCAAAAATTATTGATACCAATTTATCTGGTATCGATACTCGCTGTTGTAAGTGAACTAAATGCACTAGTTTTCACATCCCCAACGGCTCTATTCATATCTCCAACAACCACAATGGTTGAAAATCAATTAAGAGGTATAAACACCAGCTTCTGAATGTCCTATGTCCTACAACAACAAGAAAGCATATTCAAGCAAAAAAAAAAAAAGAAGATTAATCAAACAACCTTTGTTCCAAATATTTACATACTTTTCTTTCATACATGTGGGAGATTTATTTTCGTTCTACTTGCTCAAGTGTTTTTCATTGTAATTGAGCTTAATTTGCAAACGCATTGATCTTGTAAGGATTATTTCTTTGTTTGCTTCTTTGTATCTCTTTGAAAGAGTTTGTATCTTAAGGTTTAGGTAGAAACCTTAAAGGAGTTTGTAAGGTTAGATATTGTCTTCAAAGGTTATCAAATTAGTGAACTTGGAAAAATCCTTAGTAGTGGAAAACTAAGGTAGTGAAGTAAGCAATTGTGGTCGAACCATTCTAAATTCTTGTGTCAAAATTTTCTATCCTTTCTCTCTAGCTTTCACAATTTTTTTAAAAGCCAATTCACCCCTACTCTTGACAAATTCAATTTGACTATTTGAGCTAACAGCTTTGATTGAGTAATGGAGCATATCAAGTATCACTTTTAACATAAAAAAGTTTAGGTACCAACTTAGGAAAAAAATATAGTTTAAGTATCAATTTATGGAATAAGTCAAAAAACATGGGTGAACTTAAAAAATTAAGGGTAAACTATAAAAATAGTCACCAAATTATTAGTATGTTTCTGTTTTGGTCACTCAGGTTTAAAGTTTCTATTTTAGTCACTAATGTTATCAAAATGTAATATCTTAGTCACTCATATATTAAATCACTAATGGAAACCTTTTTTTATTGGCATAATAACAAATTTAGTCCTCTAATATTTACAGATTCTATCAATTTCATCTTAATTCTAAAAAAAAAAAATTAGCCCTTTATTCGTTTTGTTAATTTAGTTTTGATGCTTAAGAATTCAAAATTTTAAATTTTAAAATTTTAAAATTTTAAAATTTTAAAAATTTTAAAAATTTTAAAAATTTTATTTTTTGATAAAAATATGTACAAAATTATAAAAATATTTAAAAACAAATGAATAACCAAATTTCTTTTTTTCTAACATGAAATTTATTTATTAAAATAATAATCTTATAAATAAAATAATAATCTTATAAATAAATCAATTTAAGGGAAAAACATGAAGAAGACTTTTCCCCTTTTTTTCAATATTAATGACCATTATGTTCAAGTTGGGTCAAAAACTACAGCCTAGTGGTAGGTACAATTGAGGCTATACAGGTGAAGATAAAGTCTTAGAGACCCATTAGATTGAAGGCCATACAGACAGCTCCACAATTGATTTTTAGTTCGATGGTGCAACGGCGGAGGATGTGAAAATCGAGGAATTTGCAATAAGGGTTATTAGTGCTAGAGGTTGTTGGTGAAGACTATGCCCAATGCTTGGTAAATTTAGTGAGGACTAGAAAAATAGATATTAATTTATTTATAATTGTGTATGTATTTTTTTATAACATCTTATATATTTTTATCGAAAAAATGAACTTTTAAATATATATTTTATTTTTTAAAATTTTAAGAATCAAAATTAAATTGCTAGAATTTGTAAAGTTGATGGTTAAATTTGTTAAATTTTTAGAAATTGGATAAAATTGATAGAATTTGTAAACATTGGAGGGCTAATATTATTATTATGCCAATAAAAAAAGGCTTCTGTTAGTTATTTAATAGATGAGTGACCAAAATATTAAATTTTAAACTTTATTAACCAAAATAGAAATACGTTAATAGTTGATTGACTATTTTTATAATTTACTAAAAAATTAATATATATTTTTTGATATAATATCTAGAATTATCATAATACCTCTCCAACCCTTAATTAGAAAAATAAACGAACTTCAACAAGCTCAAATACACGCACTCTCACATTAACAATAATGTCGATACTAATCGATCTAAAATATTTAAATTATATTTTAAACCATAATGAATTTAAATAATCCTGAAAAAGTTGAAAGCATATTTTAATTGTAAACCCAACCTCACTTGTCCCAATAAAAAATTGCTTTTAAGACAAAAGGTTAATATGTAATTTACCTTTGAACTTGTAAAAAGTATTTAATTGTTACTTGAACCTTTTTTTGTTCTTAGTTGATACATGAACTTGTATTCTGTCACCTATATTTGTACATTTAAATTAATACCGCTAGTTTGTGTTGATGAGAAATTAATGATCAATTCTATAATGACACATGACAGATATAAATTAAAAAAATAAATTTTTTTAAAAATATAAACTAATTTTAAAAAGTATAATTTTTGGACAAGTTTAGGTACAACTAGGTGCTTTTTGGACAAGTTCAAGTATCAACTAGATACTTTTGGACAAGCTTAGGATAGATGTGAGTAAAACTCAATTCAACTCGAAAAACTCGAAAAAAACTTTGAATTTCGAATTAAACGAATCAAGTTATTCAATTTTATCAAATTATTTAAGTCAACTTGAATTTTTTTGAATCGAGTTTGATTTTCGAATTCGAATAATTCAAATAAACCAAATATTGAACTGTAATATTTTACATTTTTACCTCAAATTACCAAACCTCTTTATTTTTCTCTAAAACTTTTACTCATTCCCATTTTTCTCTCAAAATTTTTACTTCTCTTCTATTCCACATCCCTTTTACCCTAAATTCATTTTCTCCCAATTTTTTTAAATATTTTTCCTCCAAAATTTTACTCTCTCCATTTACATTCCCCAAAAATTTTACTCCTTTAACCTTTAAAACTTTTTATTTTCCCTCTAAACTTTTACTTCTCACTTCTTACCTCCAAATCAAAAATTAAAATTATTCAAAAAAATTCTAAACCTAAATAGTAATAATTTTATCTATATATACTATTTATATTATTAAATTAAATTTCACATATTGTATTATTTATATTATTGAATTGTTTAATCATATTGAATCTTTATAAATTTCTGTTAAAATTTAATTATTTATGATGCCATAAAATATTTGTGTTAAAATTTTATATTAGTATCAATTTTACATTTTATCTTTAAGATAACTTTTATAAAAAAAATCATAATTTTTTTTACATGTAATATCTTTTTTAATTTCAAAATACATAGTGACAAGAATAATAAGATAATTGAAGCAACTAAGCAAACAAAAAAGCTAAACCATATATAAAAGATTAATAAATCAATTATGATGAATGAAAGTTAATAACAAATTTAATTACGGTGGGTAAATTTGATTACGATTCGAGAAAATTTCAAATTTAATTAAGATGATAAAATAGAATTTGTTAACTCAATTAAGTTAAATTTTTTTATTCGATTTGATTAAATGCTTACCCCTAGCTTAGGCGATAAACTATATGTTGACAGAATACAAATTCAAAGACCAACTAAATAAAAAAAATAGATAGATAAGTTGAGGAGTGAACTGTATATTAACCCAAAGACAAACTTACCTAATGCAAACTGCCACTATTGAACCCAAAGAAAAGGCGATGAAGCCTGCCACTGTCTTCAGTTTAGTGAAAAAAGGTAAACCCATCAAATAATCTCCGGCTGGAGAAAAAATATCAATCGGAAAGCCCATTTACAGTATCCTCTTTCTCATATTACTATTAAACGAGGAAGTTTTGCCGCCGAGGGTGTCTTGCTAGCGTTAGGGTTTTATTGAACTGATCGGATAGATTGATTAATGTCAGAGAAGTTGAACAATTGAATACTGGACATGGGCAGCCGGCTTGAAATTTGTGAAGAGAACGAAGGGGAGCATGTCGAAACCCAGGATTTCTTCTTCGAGAAAATCGGCGAACCCGTGCCTGTCAAATCTCAACCGCATTCCCAGTTCGATCTCCAAAGTCCTCCTTCTCAGCCCCTTGTCCTCTCCCAACGTTTCCAACTCCTGTTTCTAGCTCATTCTTCTGGGGGTTCTCTTTCTTGCCTTTTTGCTTTTTAACATCTTTCTTGTATTTCTGCTCTTGTAAGCTGGTAATATAAACTATACCGAATGTTTTAGGGTTCTTGGTGGCGAGGACCAAGGATGTGATTGATTTAGCCAAGGACATTAGGGAAAAAGCCTCCTCTTCAAGTATTGAAGATCTGAGTTTGGTGGAAGTTCCCATTGGCAAGGTTCACATTCTTGCTCTTTCCACCATCGACGACACCATACTTGCAGTTTCTGTGGCAGCTGATATTCATTTCTTCAGTGTCAGCTCCCTTCTTAATAAGGTGCTTTTACTGTAGCACCTGATATTCATTTCTTCTGTGTCAGCTCCCTTCTTAATAAGTTACTCTTTCATTAAGAGGCTGTTTCTAATATGACATCTTGTTCGTGCATTACTCTGCCTGTATGTAGGATATAAAGCCATGTTTCTTCACTTCGCTCCCTCAGTCAAGCTTTGTCAAGGATATTCGTTGGAGAAAGAAGAAGGATAACTCTTTCCTAGTTCTTTCAGATGATAGAAAGCTATATCATGGAACTCTTGCACATCCTCTTAAGCATGTGATGGATAATGTTGATGCTGGTATCTCAGAACATCTATCTTTCAATTATAAATCGTCACTAAAACATCACAGTGATTGGCTTTTTTTTTTTCCTCATTTTCTAGTAAAATATTGAGGTCCTTGTATGCTTCTCTAATTTGTTTACGTTTGCTCTTCCTTTTCTTGACCTTTCTATGTAGTAGTTGCACCTGGCTTGTTGTGTATTAGCATTGTTTGAATAGTATCTTATGAAAGATTGTTATTTCATCAACTAACCATCTTGCTTCCTCTTTCACCCCTCTCTGATTGAAAATTTTGTGTTCTTAGATCTAATAATATTTGTTTTATTTTCTTAGTTGAATGGAGTGCAAAAGGTGCTTTTGTTGCCGTGGCAAAAGATAATAGCCTTAGTATTTTGTCATCCAAATTCAATGAAAAATTGTGCGTAGCTCTTTCATTCAAGTCTTGGGTTGGTGATTCCAACGATGATTGCACTGTAAAAGGTGGGGTATCTATAAAATTTCTTGTAGATTTTTATCTTGTATTTGCTTTTTGATTTTTCTTACATGTTAGTCATGGATTACTCCTGTTTGTAATTTTATGCATCTTGATGATTATATTAGAAGTTACATTCTCTTCTTTGTCAAAAAAGTTAAGATTTCCTTTTTCCTTTTATTTTATCAAAAGTGAACTAAAATAAAATCTTGGACAGCTCTCTGTGGAGTCCATGCTGTGGATTTAATGCTTGATGGCATTGATTTGCATGGTGAATGCTATTGTGTTTGTACAAGTGTTTTGAAGTGCTTAACAGTATTTGTTAAAACATTTGGAGCTTAAATTCATTGTTCTGATTAAAAATTTATAATTGAGATATCACTGTCACTCCAGGTTAATGTTTTCGTTCTGGTAGCTACAGTAGTTAAAGTGCATTTGATATGATTAAAAATTGCTTAAAGTCATATCCTAATCTATATATGGTTTTTTTTTTTTTTTTTACAAATCTTTTGCGTTCTTAACCTTTGAAACTGAACAGTTTTTTTGTGAATAATTTTGTCAGTGGATACTATCAGATGGATTCATCCTGATTGCATTATTCTTGGATGCTTTCAGTTTACCAGAGATGCGAAAGAAGAAAATTACCTCGTCCAAGTAGTCAAAAGCAAGTCAGGCAAAATCACAGATGTTAGTATTAGTTCAATAGTAAATTGATAATTTTCTTTTGAATTTGTTTGCAATAAGGTTTAGTTTATCAACTTTATTGTTTGTTGCAATTAGTATGATGATTAACGATCAGAGAGGTTAACTTGGAGTCAACTGCTATTTGAATTGTAATGTCTGCATTTCATTTGTCTTTAGAGTTGCATACCTAAATTATATAGGTTGCTTTGGCACCAGCTTTAGTACTATTCTTTTCTTGTTCTTGATTGCATCTTCTTTAATTCATTTTGTTCTAGTATTGTCCCTTCGTTCACTAAACCCTTATCCTTTTGTCATAATCCTGAAATGGCTTTGCTATTGAGCGAAGACCCAAATTTCTAAAAGAAATCAACTGCAATAGCAATTGTTAAAAAAATTAGTCACTTTTGCTTATTATCCATCTCATGCACCTGCCACAACCTAGATAAAATGATATCAGTGTTATAGTGGATTGGGTCTGGGTTAAGAGACGTAGAGCCAGCTCATGTTTGGGGCAGGCGAAAGTTTGCCTTGTTTTGCCAATTTTCATAGTGTTATCTTTGCATTTACTTTGCTTTTGGAGTTTTAACTTATTATAGGTGGAGAATGTGGGAATACTATAATGGACTTTTACATTTGCGGTTATTAGCATGATAGCATGATAGCATCATTAGCATTTGGCTTTTCCTACTGTTATCAGTACTTAAAGTTTCCGTGAAAAAGTGCCCGAAAAAGTATCACTTTAATCACCATGACCATAGTCTAATGTATTTGCTTAATGGCACTTCATTCAAAACGAAATGAACATAAATGTTCTACCACTTGAAGGAGATGTTCTTGGGATTCCTACCTTTAATGGGATCATGCTCTTTATGAATGCTAATTATTTCTGGCAATGCTCAGTTCTTGATTTGGTTTACTAATTAATTAATAGGGCTTATACCATTATATTCCAGAAATGTCTTAGCACATGATTATTTGGCTAAGTTGGTTGGCGCATGATTCCTTGTTCTGTGAGTCCTGTTTGAATCCCCTTACCTAAATAAAAAATGTTTTTACATTGGCCCGTAGACAGCTTATTACTTTCCCTGGTTATGAACCTTTGAGGATGCAAATGCCATATTCATTCTCTCTTTGTAATGCAATTGTTGTTATACATTAAACTTTTATCAAATTTATTGCAGGCTACTTCCGATTTGGTTGTTCTATCCTTTAGTGATTTGTTTGCTGGTCTAATTGATGATATTGTGCCCTTTGGAACCGGCCCCTACTTATTCTTGAGTTATTTGGAACAATGGTAATGTGATGTAGTTTCATACTCTTGCACTTTTTAACTCCTTGTTGTCATGTGTGTTGCAGGTGAATGCTTGTAGTCTTATTTTATTTAAACTATAATTATATATATATAAATGTTTGATACGACTACAATTAGAAATATGAGTAAAAAATCCTAAGTCAAGTAAAACGTTTTTAATAAAATTGATGCAATAGTTCTTATTTATACATTAAATAAATCTTATTGTTATTAATTTACTGTTTCAATTGAAAATTATAATTAATAAAATTATTAAAAGTGAATTTAGAAATAAAATGACTAATAATAAATTTTTTTCTCAATTTATATACGTATATCATAGATCACAGATATGCATATAGATCAAGTGAATCTAATCTCTTCAATTGCAAGAGCTAACTTGGGTATTTAGTCACAGTTATCAATTGTGAAAACTTTAAATTTAATTCCTTTTGATTCTTTGTTTTCTTTGCTATTGAGATGATTTAAACTTGCACATCAATTTCATATAAGGAGAACTCGTCCAGAGTTTCTATTTGTAATTTAATACTTTTACTAATCAAATAACTGAAATTTGGATGCTATTGCTCCTTTTCTTCCTTTTTACGGATACATTCTATAATGTGAAGATCGATTGACTATCAAACTCATGTTCCTTTTTTTTAATGTACTCAATTCTTTTTCCCCTTTTACTTTTTGTTCTAGCTCTTCAGGAATTAAAATTTTTTTTGAATCAATCTTCAGGAATCATTTACATTTTTGTTAAGGGGTAATTTTTGCTTTTTATTATTACAGCAAGCTTGCAATTGCTGCTAACAGAAAGAACACGGATCAGCATATTGTGTTACTCAGTTGGTCACTTGGTGAGACTGGTGAAGCTTCAGTTGTTGATATTGAGCGTGATAATTGGCTCCCCAGGATTGAACTTCAAGGTTTTCAACCTGTCTTTTTGACAATGTAGAAATAGTTCAAGTTATTGTTTTATCTTTTGTGTTCTCCTTTGCACAGAGATTCGAATAATTAATTTGTAAAGCATTTTGAACTGGCCCTTTAGAATATGGATTTGACAAACATATTCTTTGAAGGGGTTGTTTGGACTTAAATCCTAGTCTAGAACTTGAGCAGTACTGCTTCAAATCTTGTTAAGTGGTCATGTTTTTGTGACCAATTTTCTATCCTTTCTTATATTTTTCTTGAAATTTGCATTTTGATATCTGGAAACATTTATTCTGACTTTTTTAGTTTGAAACTTGAACTTTTTAGACCTATGTTCTAGTAGACATAATTACTGTGGCATTTTCGACAATATAGTGTTATCTTATACTTTATGCTGAAAGATTTTTATAATTTGTTTTCAAATTAGTGTGGCATTTTCTACAAGATAGTGTCATCTTGTGTTTTGTGCTGAAAGATTCTTAGAATTTGTTTTCAATTGTTTTTACCAGCAATTCTTTTTGATACTTTAATACAACTTTTTTTGTTTGGTTTGTGCATAGATAATGATGATGATAATTTGATCATGGGGCTTTGCATTGATAACGTGTCTATGTTTGGGAGAGTTAAAGTGCAACTTGGAGTTGAAGAAGTTAGGGAGCTTTCACCATGTTGTGTTCTTATATGCCTTACTTTAGAGGGCAAACTTATTATGTTCCAGATTGCAAGGTAGCCGTTTTTTTCATTTCCAATTTTTTATTATTAATTATATGTTTCAAAGCAAAGTTTTTTCTTGAAACTGCTGACTAGTCTTTGCATTATGATGGTTTCATCGTCATGCTCTACTTACAATTAGCTATTGATTTTACTGCAGTGCCAGGGAAAATGATGTTCCATCTGATGTTTCTGCCCTTTCTGATAAAGAAGAGGATACCCCTGCTGTGGTGTCTGCTGAAATTGATCCACCTGAACTTACATATGGACAGGGTGAACAAAAGTCAGAACTGGTAGCTTTGTCTCTTTCATTGATGGATAACGGCAAAACTAAGCTTCTCACCAATGGAAGTAGTGATGTAAACCTTTCTCAAATGAATGTGAATTCAGTTACACATGCTACTGATAAACTATTCCATAATGATGATATTAAAAAAGCAGTGTCTTTGAAGAACTCCCAGTCTTCGGAAGCTGTGGGCCAACAAAAACCTCCAACCTCAATGCTGTACCAAGAAGCAGGTACCCAACAAAAATTGTTTTTTGGAGGGCAAGGTACCAATTCAGGACAATCATTTCTGAGGACTTCTCAGTTAGAGGGACCTGGTAACAAGGTGAGGGATGGTAGTCAAACAGAAGCTCAAAAGATTCCAGGATTTGGATCTGTTACTCCTGTGGCGAAAGTTTCAAATGACTCCTTATTACAACCAAGCCATGAGAGCATACCAAAAAAGTTTGAGCTGGTTAAGGAACCAGTAGGTGAAGCTGGATCAATTGGTTTGCAGAGTACATCTGTTAAGTTGTGGCCAAATCCATCATCCCAGCCATTTTCAAGTGGAAAATTCATGGTTTCAAAGGAGTCTGATGCCAGAGCTTCATTTTCATCTCCAAGTAATTTTCAGTATAATAGTTCTCAGAGTTCCAGAGGTGCTACAAGCATTCCTGGTAGCAACGTTGAAAACCCTTCACATCTAAAAGATACTACTGGTATATCAGTTTCTGTCAATAAAATTTCAGGTACACCAGTAGATATTGGGGCCCAGAAATTTTCAATAGGGGCAGGAAATATTGAGTCAATACCTTTAATTCGTGGCTCACAGTCATCCTCCCTACTAAATTTTGCAATGGAAAAGTCTTTCAACCAAAAGCTTCATCCCCCCAAGGATGAGTATAAATCTGCAACCCAGTCAAGGATGTTGAAATCGGAGCCACAGTTGTTGAAACAATTCGGCAATGTACTGTACATGTTTTTGTGGTTTTCATATGCATTGTTTTAATTTGTGCTTGCATGTGAGTGTTTATCTGTGGATTGCTTTACGTATAACTTGTTAGTTATTAGATCTGTACTGGCCTATGTTTGCCTTTTGATATTGAAATATCATAGGGTTAAGTCTATTCATTCATTGTTGTAATAATTTTTTTTAGGAAATGCATTTTAAAAGCTGCCTGATTTTCATTTTTGTCACATTATTTTCCATCTCATGAAAATGAATTTTGGAAAGACATGTCATCTAGGGTATTCTTGATCTGTACATGCAAGAGAGAAATCTGGTTCTTCTGTATTTTTTTTGGAATTAAATGGTTGCTATCTTTACAGTTCTTACCTTTCTTTTCCTCACCAGATTAAAGAGATGGCGAAAGAACTAGACACACTTCTGGAATCTATAGAAGAAGCTGGTGGCTTTAGGGACGTTTGCACTGTTTTTCAGAGAAGTTCCGTTGAAGAGCTGGAGCAAGGCATAGCAGTTCTTTCTAAAAAATGCAGGAGTTGGAAGGTGACTTCTGTAGCAGTGATTGATGGTGTCAGTTAATTCAATTATGTTTTATGTATTTATTTAGCTGGAGCTTTTGTTTGGTTAATAACTTAATATGCTTTCATCTGTTGATGCTATGAATATCTAAAACTCCCCTTTCCTTATTGATGCCTAGGATTAGAACTCAACATGGGATAGGAAAAAAGAGACAATGACCTGCTGACATTTGTTTAATCTCCAATTTTAAAACATTTTAATTTCCTGGCTAGCTTGTTTTTGAGGATCTAGAAATTGAATATTCATCTATTAAAGCAGCTTTCAAGTTAGTCTGACAGGCCTTCATACATTTTTTTTTTTGAGAACTTTTGATTTGTTTGGTTGTTTTCAAAGTTTCAAATTTCTTTTCCTTTTTCCTCTTTGTTAGATAGAATTAGAACATGAGATGTTAAAGTGGCTGAATATTCTGATTGCTTTACATGCTTCTGTTCTATTGGTTTTTTCAACTTAACTGTCTGGGATTTGTAGAATGTAATGGATGAGCAGCTTGGGAAGATCCAACAACATCTTGATAAAACCGTACAAGGTATCTTCAAGCTTTAAAATGTCTCATTGAAATACAAGCATTTTTATTGTTTGGCAATTTATAGACAATTCTTTTATGAATTTTGGTTTCTTAATTACATATCTTGTATACACTTATTTTGCTGCTGCCTTGAGTATGCTTTCAACAATCTGAGAAAGCAATTTATTTTTCAATGTAACATTGGAGAGAACTTTTGCTTTGGAAGTAAATTAATCAACCTTTGAATTGGTGAGAGGACTGAGTTAGCTGCCTAGAGGGCCTGATGATTTGTAATTTGATCAAAACCCATAACCTGTCCAAAGTGGTTGGAAATTGAATTTGGTCTAGTTCAAACTGGCAAAAAGAAAATTGTAAAAAAATTGAATCGTAAGTGACCTAAATCTGAAGTAGTTTGAACCAAAAGTGAATGAAACTTGAGACCACTTGAATGTGAAGTGATAACACAAAAGGATTCAAACCTGAGGCTTGTTTGAACCTGTAAAATCTTTTTTTTTTTTTAAATTAAAATTTATAATGATTACATTCTTGAGATTCCCATTTTGTTTAATTCACATTTTTGACATCCATATGAGATGGGTTTGTTATGATGCTGTTTATACTTGTGCTGGTTACCAGTTTTAGCAAGGAAAATATACATAGAAGGCATTATTAAACAAGCTTCAGATAGCCAATACTGGGACCTGTGGAATTGCCAAAAGTTGAGTTCTGAGCTTGAGCTTAAGCAGCGACATATATTGAAATTGAATCAAGTGAGTTGTCAGTTAATAATTGTTGTGAAGCATCATGTTTGATTTGAGGCCTAAAATTTTGCTTCCTTTTATAGGATTTGACCAATCAGTTAATCGAATTAGAGAGGCATTTCAACACCAGGGAGCTTCATAAATTTGGTGATGATGATGTAGTTCGTGATGGTCGGAGAACTTTACAGAGTAGATTTGGGCCTTCAAGGTTTGTTTATTGTTTTTTCCCCTGTAGTTTTCTAGCTGTTATATTAGCATCTCTAAGCATGTACCATTATCAGTGATGAAAAAAATGGATTGGATTTCAAACTGGTTGGACTGAACAGTTCAATTAACATGAATTTAAAAACTAAATAAATAAATTTAACGCTAAATAAGCATTGAATATACTAAATGTTAGATAAATATATACAACTGGCTAAATAGTATTATCTTTGATAAGTAACTAAGAGGTTAAAAGTTCAAATATCAGTACTAATTAAAAATATAAAAGAATAAAGCTAAAACCGATGTAATCCTAGTTTTAACCAGTTCGACATGATTTTTACTAGTTCAAAGTATTTGGTTCTAAGCTCTGTTACATGGAGTCTTCTATAATCTCTGACTCTTCTTCTGTAGTGTTGGACTCTGAACTTTTATATAACACCATTAATCCTCTAGCAAAAGCAATTGATTTAAAAAGATCATTTTACTTACAAAATATATATAGTGATGTAAAAAATATTTTAAAAAATTAAATAAAAAAAAAATATTGAACAAGTTTAGGAAGAAGAATAATTCTTATTTCTTCTAATCTGAATACATCCTTTTAAAGAATAGCAGGAAAAATAAAAAAAAGGAAATAATCTCTAGAAATTAGCCTATTCCTAAAAATTAGTAATTAGATTATGGCTAATAGTAAAAGGAAATTCCTAGAACTAAGGTAGAAAATTTGCTTAATTTAAGGGATTCTGAAGAAACTTAGAAAATAGATTCTTATTTTTCTGCTAATTAGTTTACACCTATAAAGAGAGGAATTCACACAAACAAGGAAAAAACATCCTAAAAAATCAAGAACTTCCTAAGAATCGGTGGTCGAGATTAGTTTCTATTTACAAGAGATCTCCTAGTAATAAGGTAAGTTTTCTCATCCTTAATTTTAGGAGTTCCAACACTCCCCTCAAGTGAAGTGTAGATGTTTATCAAACCCACTTTGCCAACAACTTCTTCAAACATGTTTTTGTTCAAACTTTTAGTTAATACGTCTGCAACTTGTTGTCTAGTAGGTAGGTAGGTGATGCACACTTCTCCCGAGTGTATCTTTTCTCATTATAAAGTGGCGATCTATTTCCACATGTTTGGTGCGATCATGATGCACAGGATTATGTGCTATCTTGACAAATTGCTGGTTGTCACAAAGACATTTTCATAGGCACGTGTAAGCACTTTTAGTTCCCCATAAGTCTTTGTACCCAAACTCCTTCGCATATACCATGAGATAGTGCTCGATACTCGCCTCTGCAGCTGCTGCGTGCAACAGATCGCTTTTTGCTTCTCCACGTCACGA
The DNA here is from genome assembly GCA_025698465.1 of Gossypium longicalyx. Classification (NCBI taxonomy): domain Eukaryota; kingdom Viridiplantae; phylum Streptophyta; class Magnoliopsida; order Malvales; family Malvaceae; genus Gossypium; species Gossypium longicalyx. Next base: position 83,664,578 of record CM047002.1, read on the forward strand.
GGTTACCCCAAACATAACTACAATAGCCACTTGTAGAGCGCCTATCGTTATCAGAACCCGCCCGATCCGCATCGGTGTAGACTTCCACATTCGTTTGCGCTTTTCTTGAAATGCGTGCCTTTACCGAGTCCTTTCGTATATCTTAATATTCGATATGCACGACTTCCAGTGTGCTTCTCCTCGGGGCATGCATGTACTCGACCGATAACACTTACACTAAAGGCTATGTCCGGACGGGTGTGAGATAGGTAGATGAGTCTTCCTACTAGTCGTTGATATCTCCCCACATCGATTTCTTCTCCATCCTCATCGATGCCCAATTTAAGGTTAAATTCCATAGGAGTTTCTACTGGTTTGCAGCCCATCAAACCAACTTCCGACAGTAGATCAAGAACATATTTCCTTTGGGAGATGGAAATACTGCTTTGGGACCTTGCTACCTCCATACCAAGAAAGTATTTAAGATTCCCCAAGTCTTTAAGCTTGAACTCAGTACCAAGAAATTCTTTCAACCTCACAATTTCGCTTGAGTCATCTCCTCATTAATATTATATCGTCCACATAAACGATGAGGATGCAAAGATTTTTCCTTTTCCGAGTGCTTGTAGAACATGGTGTGGTCCACTGCCTTTGAATGTAATTCTGCTGGTCATAGCTTTTGCAAATCGGTTTGAACCACGCCCGTGGAGATTGTTTCACCATACAAGGACTTCTTCAACTTACACACTTGGCCCTTGCTTTCTTCAAACCCGGGTGGAAATCCATGTACACTTCCTCACTTAATTCTCCGTTGAGGAAAGCATTTTTACATCCAATTGAGTCAAGTGCCAATCAAGGTTGGCGACAAGAGATAGGAGGACTCGAATGGTGTTTAGCTTGGCAATCGGTGCAAACGTCTCGTCGTAGTCAAGACCATAAGTTTGAGTGAAGCCCTTAGCCACAAGTCGAGCCTTGTATCGGTCCAATACAACCATCGGGTTTAAATTTCGTGAGTGAAGATCCATTTGCATCCTACTCGTTTTTTTTTCCTTTAGGTAGATCCGAGACTTCCCATGTTTCATTATTTTTGAGGGCCTTCATTTCTTCCATCACGCTTTGTCTCCACTCAGTTGATTCAAGAGCCTCTTCTATATTTTTTGGAGTTTTTACAGAATCAACATTAGTCACAAAAGCTTTGTAAGACTTAGATAAATTTCCATAGGATACAAACCGAGAAATAGGGTGTTGAGTGCAGCTCCTTGTGCCCTTTCGAACTGCAATTGGAAGATAGATAGATGGTGACGGAGGTGAGACTTCTTTTGAAACAGTCCTCGGTTGGGGATGCAATTGGCACCGCCAGACGGTTTCAGGAGAACGATTCCGTCGAGAGTAAACCTGTATTTCGGGAACCTGTTTTTGCTGTTTTCCTTGATCAGGGGGCTGTACTTCGGTGGTGGTATTGTTATTGGGAAGGATCGGGCTAATTTCTTGTTGCTGCACAGAGGAAACAGTCTCTAAATCTGGGATTACCACAGCACCTTGGTTGTTAGACTTGTTTGTGATAGTAGTTGTAGGATCATGAGGTATAATGAGGAGAGTATTAAGGGTCTCATCTTCATTAAAAATCTCCCCCTGAAGATGAGTTGCTGCAAAGTATGGTTCATTTTCAAAAAAGGTAACATCCCGAGAGACAAACATTTGGCGCAAGGTTGGTAACACTTATAGCCTTTTTGTGTGGGGGAATATCCAATGAAGATGCAGGTGTGGGCTCGAGGATCAAGTTTGGATTGATTTGGTTGATGGTTATGGACAAAAACTTTGCAACCGAATATTTTGGCTGGAAGATTAGGAACACGAAATAGAGGAAAGGACTTTAGAAGGGTATTTAGAGGTGTTTGGAAATTGAAGACCTTTGATGGCATTCGGTTTATGAGATAGCAGGCAGTGAGGACAGCCTCTCCCCACAAATATTTTGGAACATTCATGGTGAACATTATGGCTCGAGCTACAGCAAGGAGATGACGATTTTTTCTCTCGGAGATCCCGTTTTGTTGAGGAGTGTCAGGACAAGAGCTTTGGTGTATGATGCCTTGGTCAGAAAGGTATGGGCTTAGGACAGAGTTAAAGTATTCTCTCCCATTGTCAGTGTGAAGAGTATGTATGGTAGAGTTGAACTGGGTTCGAACCATTGAGTGAAAATTTTGGAATACTTTGGGTGTTTCAGATTTTTCTTTGAGGAGATAGACCCAACATACCCTAGTGTGATCATCAATGAATGTTATAAACCACCTAGCTCCTGTAATATTTTTCACTCGGCTGGCTCCCCATAGGTCACTGTGGATTAATGAAAATGGTTGGGACTGGATATATGGTTTTAATGGGTATGGCACACGGGTATGTTTGGATAATTGGCAAATTTCACACTTCAAGGAATTAATACTTTTATTTCGAAATAACAGCGGAAGATGTTTCTTCAAATACAAAAAATTTGGATGCCCTAACCTACGGTGCCATAACATAATTGTGTCCTCTTTTGAAGTGGATAGAGCCAATCCTCCTTGTGTGTCATCTTTATTCCAAACATATAGTCCATCATCAACTTTAGCAAAGCCAATCATCCTCCCCGATTTCTGCTCCTGTATCACACAACCAATTGCAGAAAATTCAGCAAGAAGTTTTTCATCCTTAGTAAGTTTACTGATTGAAAGTAAATTGTAGGACAAGTTTGGGACATGTAGGACTTTATTGAGAAAAAAATTCTTTGTTATTTGTACTTCTCCTACTCCACCAATACAGGTGAGTAAGAACCATCACCTATGCGGATTCGGGACTTGTCATGACAAGGGGTGTAGGTGTGAAACAAAGTGGAGTTACTCATCATGTGATCGGATGCACCCGAATCGAGTATCCAAGAGGATTGATTATTTGATTCAAAGGCAATATTGAGGCGCGTACCTTGGGTGGCTAGAGATCCATGAGCAAAGGAAGTACCAAGTATCTTATGGAGAGTCTCAAGTTGGGTTTTGGTTAGGCGAACATCGAGAACATCATCTCGCAGCAGCAGTGGAGGATAACAGGCGATCTTATTATCCTTCTGCGTTTTTTTCGTGATAGCCATGAAGTTTGAAGCACTTTTCCTTTGTATGACCAACACGGTTGCAATGGTTACACCATGGCCTCGGTTGATCCGTAATCATTTCCAAAGACGTGGTTTTTGTGGCTTTGGACCTCTGGAGATGAGGCGAGAGGTCTCGATGAGACCGGTTGCCAAGAGTTGTCATATGTTTAGGTTCCTTTGAGTCTCCTATCATGACAAGACGCTTTTCTTCTCTTCTCTTCTACTTCTGCAAATGCTTCACCGATGGTTGGTAGAGGTGATCTCGCCTGCATTCGCCACGGACCTCATCTAACTCACGATTCATCCCCGCTAGAAATTCATAAAGACGTTCGTTGTTGAGATGAGTCATGAATTTGGTGTGTTCCAATCCTTCACTCCAATCGCCTCATAGTACATATCCAGCTCTCCGCCACAAAATTTTCGATTGTTGTTGTAGTAGTGAGTTACTTCGAGTGTCCCTTGTCGGATATCCTTTAACTTAAGCTTGATCTCAAATACTTGGGAGGCGTTTCCAAGATCCGAGTAGTTTTCTTTGACCGCATCCCACATGTCTTTTGCGCTTTGAAAAAGATAAGTGCGGCTTATATGGCCTTCCATCGAATTAATTAGCCAAGCCATTACTATCGAGTTGTTGAGTTCCCAAGTGGCATAAGTCGGGTCACCGTGGTTGGTCGTGGAATTTCTCCATTGATGTATCCTAATTTGCCACGACCACGAATCACCATAAGGACCGATTGAGACCATTGTAAGAAGTTCTTCCCATTTAGCCGATGATTGGTGATTATAAGGGAGGAATTAAGTTCACCTTGAGTGATTCCTCGATTGACATTCCGAGTTATTTGTGAAGTCTCGCTTTGACAGAGTTTCATTAACGTCACCCATTGAAGGAGGACTAAACCGGAGGAATTTTTAGGAAGTGAGATTAGAGACGAATGAGCGGGATCGAATGAATCCTAAATCTCTTGATACCATGAAGAAACTTAGAAAATAGATTCTTATTTTTCTCGCTAATTAGTTTACACCTATAAAGAGAGGAATTCACACAAACAAGGAAAAAACATCCCTAAAAATCAGTAACTTCCTAAGAATCAGTGACTGAGATTAGTTTCTATTTACAAGAGATCTCCTAGTAATAAGGTAAGTTTTCTGTCCTTAATTTTAGGAGTTCCAACAGATTCCAATACTCCCCCTCAAGCTGGAGTGTAGATGTTAATCAAACCCAGCTTGCCCATAATTTCTTCAAACATTTTTCTGCTCAAGCTTTTGGTTAACACGTCTGCTACTTCTTGTCTTGTAGGTAGATATGAAACACACTTCCCCTTTGTTAATTTTCTTTGTAATAAAGTGGCGATCAATTTCCACATGTTTGGTACGGTCATGGTGTACAGGGTTATGAGCTATGCTAACTGCTGCCTGGTTGTTACAGTATAATGTTATAGGTTTTGTATAGGATAATTTTAGTTCTCCCATTAGCCGTTGTAACCACATTCCTTCACATATACCGTGGGACAAAGCTCGATATTCAATTTCAACTGCTGCGTGCCACAACAGACTGCTTTTTACTCCTCCATGTCACGAGATTACCCCAAACATAGCTACAAGAACTGCTTGTGGGCGCTCACATTAATCGCCCTGCCCGACTGCATCGATGTAGACTTCTATGCTTCGATTTACATCTTTCTTGAAATGCACTTTTACTGAGTCCTTTTAAGTATCTCTATATCCCGTAGGCGCTTCCAAATGTTTCTCCCTAGGAGCATGCATAAATTGACTAATAACACTTACTCCAAATGCTATGTCTGGACGAGTGTGAGAAAGATAGATAAGTTTTCCCACTAACCGTTGATATCTCCCCTTGTCTACCTCTTTTCCATCCTTATCAGTTCCTAATTTAAGGTTGGGTTCCATAGGAGTCTTGGCTGGTTTGCAACCCAACAGTCCGACTTTAGAAAGTAGATCAAGAACATATTTTCTTTGAGAGATTGAAATACCTGCCTTTGACCTTGCTATCTCCATTCCAAGAAAATATCAAAGATTCCCCAAGTCTTTAAGTTGAAACTCAAGACTTAAGAACTCTTTTAGTCTTTCAATTTCAATAGAATCATCCCCTGTCAATATTTTGTCATCTACATAGACAATGAGAATACAACACTTCCCATTATCCGAGTGTTTGTAGAATAAGGTGTGATCAGCTTGACCTTGAGTATAATGTCTACTAGTCATGGCTTTGGCAAAGCGATTAAACCAAGCCCTAGGGGATTGCTTTAGTCCATACAAGGACTTCTTCAACTTGCATACTTGGCCCTTGCTTCCTTCGAATCGAGGCGGAAAATCCATGTAGACTTCTTCGTTTAATTCTCCATTGAGAAAAGCGTTCTTTACATCCAATTGGATCAAAGGCCATTCTAAGTTGACAGCAATTGAGAGAAGCACTCAAATAGTATTTAGTTTGGCCACTGGTGCAAATGTTTCCTCATAATCCAACCCATATGTTTGAGTGAAACCCCTGGCCACAAGTCTAGCCTTGTATCGATCAATGCTCCTATCTGGTTTAAATTTTGTGGTGAAAATCCACTTACAACCCACGGTCTTCTTCCCAGGAGGTAGTTTAGATATTTCCCAAGTTCCATTGTCTTCAAGAGCCTTTATTTCTTTCAACACAGCTTGCCTCTATTTGGTTGACTTAAGAGCCTCTTCTATGTTCTTTGGAGTTTCTATAGAGTCAACATTAGAAACAAAGGCATTGTAGGATTTAGATAAGTTTCCATAGGATACAAACCGAGAAATGGGATGTTGAGTGCAGCTCTTAGTGCCCTTTCTTACTGCAATTGGAAGATAGATGGAAGATGAAGGAGGTGAAACTTCTTCCTCGTGATAGGTCCTCGGGTAAAGATGGCATTGGCACTCATTTGTTTTGTCTCGGGCAGCTGATGTCTCCGAGAGTATACACGAAGCCCCTGAGTTTTTCCTTCTTGTTTTTCAGAATGAGTGGGCTGTTTTTCTTCATTAGTATGGTTAATCACCCTTGTTTCTTGTTGCTGAATAGTGGAGATAGGAAAAACAGGGTCCAAAACAGGAATAACAGTGGCTGTAGGATTTTCAGCAGGTTTTGTAGTGGTGGTAGGGCTGATAGAGTCTTGAGGTATAATGAGAAGATTGCTCAAGGTCTCATCTTCACTAAGTATCTCCCCTTGAAGATGAGAGGCTGAAAAATATCGCTCGTTTTCGAAGAAAGTAACATCAAGGGACACAAACATCCAGTGTAAGGTTGGAGAGTAGCCCTTGTACCCTTTTTGTGTAGGTGAGTAACCAATAAAGACACAAGTGTGGGTTCTAGGATCAAGTTTAGATCGGTTAGGTTGATGGTTGTGGACAAATGCTTTGCAACCAAATGTTTTGGTTGGGAGATTAGGAACACGAAACAAGGGAAATTTTTTTTGAAGAATATGTAAAGGTGTTTGAAAGTTTAATACCTTTGATGGGAGTCGGTTTATAAGATAACAAGCAGTGAGGACAACTTCTCCCCATAAATACTTTGGTACAATAACAAGCAGTGAGGACAACTTCTCCCCATAAATACTTTGGTACACCCATAGTAAACATAAGGGCACGAGCCACAGCTACAAGGTGTCTGTTTTTCCTCTCGGAAACCCCGTTTTGTTGAGGGGTGTTAGGACAAGAACTTTGATGTATGATTCCTTGCTCAGAAAGATAAGGACTCAGGATAGAATTAAAGTACTCTCTCCCATTAACAGTTCTAAGGGTATGAATATTTCAATTGAACTGGGTTCGAATCATTGAATGAAAATTTTAGAAGACTCTAGAGACTTCGAATTTTTCTTTAAGGAGAGACCCAACAAACTCTAGTGTGGTCATCAATGAAAGTTATGAACCACCTAGCCCCTGTGATGTTTTTTACTCGACTGGCTCCCCATAGATCACTGTGGATTAAAGAGAAAGGTTGAGATTGAACATAAGGTTTCAAAGGATAAGGACACGAGTGTGTTTAGATAGTTGGCAAACTTCATAGTTCAAGGAACTTATTTTCTTATTTAGAAATAGTAGAGGAAACAGTTTCTTCAAGTATATGAAATTCGGGTGTCCTAGTCTACGATGCCATAGCATGGTAGAATCTTCTTTTGATGTAGACAAGGCCATCCCTTCTTGTGAACTGTTTTTGTTCCAAACATATAAGCCATCATCAACTTTAGCAGTGCCAATCATCTTCCCTGATTCCTGTTCCTGAACCACACAACCGAAAGCAGAAAATCCAGCAAGTACTTTTTCATCCTTGGTAAGCTTGCTAATTGAGAGTAAATTACAAGAAAGATTTGGAACATGTAAAACTTTATCAAGGGAAAAATTTTCAGTAAGTCTAACTGTCCCCATTCTAGCCACTGGCGAGTAAGATCCATCAGCTATGCGAATCCGAGAGTGATCATGACAAGGTAAATAGGTGTGAAACAAACTTAGATTACCTGTCATGTGGTCGGATGCACCCGAGTCTAGTATCCGGGAAGTTGTGATAGGTTCGTGTGTAGTATTTAAAGCGAAGACCTTGAATAGCTAGTGACCCACCGGGTCGTAGGGAATCCCAGTAGTTTATGAAGAGCCTCAAGTTGAGTTTTGGTTAGCCGAACATCTTGAGCATCTTCTTCAGTAGTAGATATCATTGCTGCCTTGTTTTCTTTCTGTTTTTTTTCAGGATAGCCATGGAGTTTGAAGCATCTCCTTGGTATGCCCAACCCGGCTACAGTGGCTACACCATGGCCTATTTGAACCAGAATCAATTCCATCTTTGAACCTTTGAGATTTTGGGCCTCTTGAAATAAGAGCAGAGTTCTCGGAAGGACGATGACCAGCTATGGTCAATGGTTTTTGTTTTCTTATGTCTCCCAACATAATAAGACGCCGTTTCTCTTCCTTCCTTACTTCATCAAATGCTTCTCCTATGGTTGGCAATGTGGTTCTGCCTAGTATTCGTCCTCGGACCTCATCAAGATCACGATTTAGTCCTGCTAGGAGCTCATAGAGACACTCTTTGTTAAGATGATCCAAGAACTTGGCGTGTTTCGAGCCCTCGTCCCAATCAGCTTCATAATACATGTCTAACTCCTGCCATAAGATCTTTAGGAGGTTGTAATATTGAGTGACTTCAATTGTTCCTTGTCGAATATCTTTCAACTTTAATTTGATCTCGAATATTTGGGAAGCATTTTCAAGATCCGAGTAATTCTCCTTGATTGCATTCTACATTTCTTTGGCAGTTTTGAAAAAAAGATACGTTTGGCTTATATGACCTTCCATCGAATTTATAAGCCAAGCCATAACCATTGAGTTGTTAAGCTCCCAAGTTGCATAACCAGAGTCTGTTGATGCTGGTCGAGGAATTTGTCCATTAATGTACCCAATTTTTCCTCGGCCACGAAGAACCATAAGGATAGATTGTGACCATTGCAGGAAATTTTTTCCATCTAATCGATGATTTGTGATTATAGGAGAAGAGTTAAGGTCACCTTGTGGGATTCCTTGGCTGTGATTTTGAGTTATTTGTGAGATCTCAGTCTCAGAGGAATTTTCGGTGTCACCCATGGGAGTAGGGTTTCTAACAGAGAAAATAGAACAAGAAAAGGAAGAGCAGAATCAATTGGATTCCTGATGCTCTGATAGCATGAACAAGTTTAGGAAGAAGAATAATTCTTATTTCTTCTAATTTGAATACATCCTTTTAAAGAATAGCAGGAAAAAAAAAGAAAAAGAAATAATCTCTAGAAATTAGCCTATCCCTAAAAATTAGTAATTAGATTATGGCTAATAGTACAAGGAAATTCCTAGAACTAAGGTAGAAAATCTGCTTAATTTAAGGGATTCCAACAAATATGAATAATTATATAAATAAAAAAAGAAGTGAATAAATTCATCTATGGTATTGAAGTATTTGCATCACATATTTTAGCTTATGATATTATGATAAGATGTTTTAGATTTTTTTGCCAACTTTTTGAGTCCAAAGTTTCAAACAAAAGGCATGAGTCATACATGCAAATACATGATAGTATTCAATAAGAAAGGCAAGTCCATGTAGTATAGTTTTTAGAGTATACACCGGATTGGGTAGATCTGTTGGTTGTTGAATCTATCAATTAAGCTGGTTTGGTTTTTTTAACACCAATCCTTGTCAAAGTTCTTTGGCCACTACAAATATAACATGCTTTGCAGATTCATGATAATCTAGTTTTTACAGATTTTAGGGAAGTTGCTGATCTCGGTACTTTTCATTGCAGACACGTTCTGTCCCTGCATTCTTTACATAGCACAATGAGTTCACAACTAGCAGCTGCTGAGCAACTTTCTGAATGTCTCTCGGAACAAATGGCTATGCTGAGTGTACAGTCCCCTGTGAAAAAACAGAATGCTAAGGAGGAGTTGTTTCAAATGATTGGAATAGCTCATGATGCCTCTTTCACCTCTCCACATGCTACAAAACCTAGCAATAAGAAACTTGTTCTTTCCTCTGGGTCCTCTGCTTCTAGAAATCAGTCGAGAAGAAACCAATCCAGTGCTCGGAAGAGTTCTGACCCAGAATATTCTAGGAGGAGGAGGGAATCATTGGATCAGGTAATTCTTTGAGTTATTCCATATTTTCATTATTTTGTAGTAGACTTTCTACCGGATCTGCTTTTAGCCATGAGTGTTTAGTTGAAGGATGCACCTGATTGTTGTGGAAGTAGCTTCTGGTTGATTCGAAAGTACTGTTCATTTTATAATTAATCCTGCTATGAGCTAATTACAGTTATTTAACTTGCTTTTTATTTTATTTTATTTTGCATTTTTGTTAGTTAAAACTAGAATCCTTATCCATTATCCTATTCATTTAATCCTCTTTTATGTAATCTTATATATTTTTGACAACAGGCCAAAGTCAAACTAGTCAGCTAGATATACTATATTCTTTTCTCCATCCATTTTAATCTAAAAGTGTTGCATACTCTGATTTGTCAATAAGTTTCTATGATCCTGTGGCAGAGCTGGGCTAGTTTTGAGCCTCCAAAAACAACTGTAAAAAGGATGCTTTTGCAAGAATCAGCAAATGTAAAAAGATCACTTTTAACGGATAAACAGAACTTTATCCCTTACGCCTCCGAGGAGTCGACAAGTTTATTCTCAAAGGAACTCAAAGCAACTTCAACCACGTTGCATCAATCTGGAAATGAAGGTGAGGCATTGCTAAATCCATACTATTTCTTAAAGTCATCTCTCTGCTTATACCTATTTAAGCTGTTTGCTTATGCAGCAAGCCTCTAATTGTTACTTCCATCTTGTTTAGTTAAAACAAAAATTCAGGATGCATTACCGAGACAGGAATCTGAATCAACTGTTTTCCGATGGGCTAATAATAGTTCTCTATTACCACCAAATTTTGCTGGGTGGAAATCTTCTACTGTGCAAACAAGTAACTTCAATGCTCTGTCATCGGCATCAGGATCACAACCTATGTTGGTGCAGAATTCTTCTGGGGAAACACGCAGTATCCCTGTTGCTAAACTAAACTCCGGAGCTTCTCAGGTTGAGAGATCTAATATATCATCTTTCAATGAGAATGAAATCCAATCCACTCTACAGTTTAGACCTAATCTACATCAAGAGTCATCAATCTCCCAGGTGGCTTCCTTGCCAAAGAAATCTACTGACATCTTAAATTCGGATGGTAAAGGGACTGTGCTTGCTAATTCAGCGCTGGGGGATGTGAAACATGTGTCATCTACCACAAAGAGTACATTATTTGGTTCTTCTAATAGTAACAACTCTCACTTCATACCTCCTGCTGCTGTTTCTGCATCTCCTGCCCCGTCAGCCAAAGTTTCACAATTCAATGTTGTGACAAGCAAAATCCAGCCGAGTGAAATGGTATCACAGTCGTTTGCATTCTCTAAACCTGTTGCAGATTCATCATCTTCAGTATTCAGTTCCTCAACTCTATCATTTTCATCATCATTTTCAACTATGACAGCCTCATCACTCACATCAGTTAATGTCTCATCTACTGAAACTAGTGCAACATCGGCACCAAAATTTTCCTTTTCAACTTCATTTTCTGCAGTGCCTACTTCACCTGCAACACAATCTAGTGAACCAAGTTCCGTAGTTGCAGTAGATGCTAATAGAAAAGCTTCATCTTCCTCACCGTCATCAGTTCCTTTCTCTGCTTTTGTTTCCTCTTCTGATTCCTTGTCTATTCAGCCTCTCAAAATGCCTGTACCCTTGCCTGCTGATTTATCTCCCCTGAGTTCTTCTGAGATTTTAAAAGTTGAGGCCCAACCACATAAGGAAATACATGACTTAAAAAAGGGTGGGGATCCGGTTATACAGGCACCACCTCTGCAACATGAACTTCCAGCAACAGAATTGAGCTTGAAGCCTAAGTTTGCTGTCTCATCACCAAAGAAAAGTGAAACTCCTACTGTAGTGTTATCTGGAAGCCAAGCCAGCATCATTGATCTTTCAAGTCCTGCAACTAATTTGGCATCAAATCCTCAGCCGCCACAGCCTTCTACTGGAGATAGTCTTTCAGCTCCTTCGTCAATTAGTATTAATGCCACTAATGGAAAAAGCGGAAGTTTGGATCTCACACAAGAGGATGAGATGGAGGAGGAGGCTCCTGAGACAAACCAAATGACTGAACTTGGCTTGGGAAGCTTAAGTAGCTTTGGGATTGGCTCAACCAATAACCCAACTGCTCCTAAGCCAAACCCATTTGGTGCTCCATTCGGAGTTGTGGCTACAAATGCAGCTACCTCTTCATTCACCTCAACGGTTAATCCTGGTGAGTTGTTTAGGCCTGCATCTTTTAGCTTCCAATCTCCACAGCCTTCCCAATCGGCTCAACCTGCAAGTTTCGGTACATTTTCTGGTGGCTTTGCTTCTGGCGCCCCTGGTCAGGCTCCTGCTCAATGTGCTTTCGGCCAACCAGCACAGCTTGGAGCTGGACAGCAGGCTTTGGGATCAGTTCTTGGTACTTTTGGCCAGTCAAGGCAGCTTGGTACTGCTCTACCAGGAAGTGGTTTTGCTTCCGGGAGTGGTTTTGGTGGTGGTTTTGCAAGTTCTCAATCTGCTGCTGGATTTTCTAATGCTGCGACAGGAGGTGGGTTTGCTGGTTTGGGTTCAGGTGGTGGTGGGTTTTCTGGGGTTGCTTCTGGTGGTGGATTTGGTGGTCTGGCTTCAGGCAGTGGGGGATTTGGTAGCTTAGCTAGTGGAGGACTTGCAGGTTCTGCCTCGGATGGTGGTGGATTTGCTGGAGCAGCAGCTGGTGGTACTGGAGGATTTGCTGCTCCTGCCTCAGGTGGTGGTTTCGCAGGAGCTGCTGGCTCAGGTAAAATTTGGTGTTTATTTTGTTTGCGGTTGTCTGGCTCAGAATATTGTTTAAGACTCTTACACCATAAGTATCTGTGCAGGGAGTGGTGGGTTTGGCGTTTTCAGCAGCCAACAAAGAAATGCTGGTTTCTCAGCCTTTGGAGGTGGCGGAGGACAAACTGGAAAACCTCCTGAGCTTTTCACACAGATGAGAAAATAGTTTTAACGAATTCTAGATGGATTGGATTTTAGTTTGTCGTGGGAGTCTGAGTATATATATCTTAACAACTCAACTGGTAGGTTTAAATTAATAGGAAATATCATCTTTAGTATCATATATATAATTGTTGAAGGTTTATACATCTAATTGTTGAGCATTTTTAGTCCTGCTTAAAATTTGGTATACGTGATTGAATTGAAGTGAAAAACTTTGCACTATTGTAAATGTATCTTCAATTTTATATACGTATGTGCGCATGTGGGAAAACATGCAAACATATTGGATCAAGAAACGCAGGCTTGGATTTATTTCCTATAAAAAACATGCAGGGGTCAATAACTAAGAATTCAGTGGGTGATGGAGATTGTAGTTAGCGAATCTCCACTTGGTCTCCACTTGGAGGTCACATTACATCACGGGACATCAATACAAATCAAACTCATGTGACCACCCAACATTTGCCTACCCCTTAGATTAAAACTTAGAAAATGGCAGCAACACTAGGATGATCTTCAACAACTCTCAAATAGTAGTAACAATCCAAAATTCTCTAGATGGTAGTATTTGATTTTTGTTCTCATGTTCTTAATTCTCTATAAGAGGAGTATTAACAAAGAGCAGCCTTAAATCAGATTTGTCCATTTAACACTTAACGACTTAAGCAAATAAACTCAATTTAACTAGGATTAACTAAGATTATTAATCAAATGTAATTAAGATTAACTAATATTATTAATCTCTTAAATTTGGCTTATGCGCTTCCCCTTATCTTCCAATAATGTTGGCAACACATAGTAAATAAAAATTCTTAATTATCATTAAATAGTCTAGTTTAAACTCTTTAAATGAATATATTTACTAATGTATAAGTCAAGAAAGGCATCTAGCCATACACCATGACTACCCAAATGTAAGAGAGTCAATAACTTGGTATGACCATTTTACCCTTCCATATGTAGTTACCATGAATAAATTCCTTTTTACTACTCTACATCTCATTAGGTTTGAGCATGAACTTGTGTCAACTCATGTTTAACTATTATAATTAATTAAGCCCTAAATATGTTAATTCATGTATCATTATTCTTTATTCTCAAAATACCTTTATGAATCACATTCAAATTGGCATGTTACTATGGACAGATTCTTAAATAAAGGTATAATACAAGAATCACAAGATAAACTTCCTATTCAATCTGGGTGATGAATTTTTGTTGATACCTCAACTATCTCCAAGCACTTCATGCTATACAGAATCTCCTAACAATGAATGCCCCATAGTGGAGAATGAGTAATGGGGTTAAAATATAACACTTGGTATTAAGATGACTTTGGTGATCTCAAGTCAAATGCACAATTAATATGATGAGAGTTAATCACTGATAGATTGTGTATCCATATGAAGATTCCCATTATAATGTCTCTAATGAACTTACAACCATTCACATTTTAACTTTAAGCATCATTATGCCTACAACTTATGAGAAATACTGCTCGACCTAGTCAAGAAGCAAAACATGTGCTAGTCTATTTACATTAACAATGTGCTATCTTGCCAATATTAGGGATAATTTAGGTATATTGACATTTGCACTCAATAAGAATCCCACATAATGAACTCTTTATGATTTCTTTTACACTATTATTTATATACCAAGGTATTTATCATATTATTTAAGATATTAAATAATCAAACAAACGAATTTATATAAGCCTAGTATAATAAATAAAAAAATGCCACAATAAATAAATAGTCACTTACATGAAAGTATCAGTATTACATCACATGCTCTAGGGCATACTACTAACAATTTTCCACTTGCACTACAACTAATCGCCTATGTACCTAATGCCCGTAACATTTACACAGTGATACTATATTTTCTTAGAAAGTGCCTCAGTGAGAGGGTTAGCAACATTTTGCCCAATGGGGACTCTTTCTATATTTATCTCATTCATACCAATGATCTCCCTTAAGAGATGGTAGCGTTTGAGAATGTCCTTGGATCATTGATGAGACAATGGTTCCTTTGTTTGTGTAATGACTCCATTTTTATCACAATATAGGGGTATCAGATCAACAATGCTCGGTATCACTCCAAGTTCTATGATAAAATTCTTATTCCAAACTGCTTCCTTGGTTGTTATAGATGATACTATGTGCTCAACTTCTATGATGAACATGTATCCAAATTGAGATTTACAATTGTCTTTATTGAACTAAAAGCTAGCATCACAGTACCCACTTGTAAATCTCCTCCATATACCAAGAACATATCTGTAGTCCATCTTAAGTACTTAAGGATGTTTTTTAATAGCTACCCAATGTTCCTCTCCATGGTTAGATTGAAATCTATTCACGATACTAACAACTGCCACATTTGTAATGACCCAATTGTAGTTAGTATCGAAAAATGCGATTTCGGAAACCAATTCTGTAACCTAAGTCCGTGAAATAATGACTACAAAGATTTTCATATTTAGTATGAAAATATATGAATGGTAGGTAAAGTAATTAAATTGAGAAAATCATTAATTATAGTACAAGACTAAATTGCAATAGTGTAATCATTATTGAACTTTTAATTTAGAAAATAAAAAGTGACTTGGTTAGAAATTAAGCAAAGAACTATATAATAATTTGACCTATATCACATTGAATTAATAAAATGGGATGTACATGTGCACTAATTATCTTTAATGTGATTATTTTATTCTATAAGTGGTTAAACTTAGTTAATTAAAAATTATTATTTCCTTAATCAAAGTATATATTCAAGTGAGAGGGGAGAGAACAAAACACTTAATCTTTCTTCCTCTTTGTTTCATCTAAAAATGAAAATCTCCCAAGCTTTTTAGCCCAATCTGATCCAAATTAGCTAGGATAAAGACGACGTTGGACCATCTTGAGATAAAACAAAGGTGAAGGCTGTAGACGAGTGATCTACCACAATTCGTTGTGGCAAATTGAGCGCTTTTCGACACTTAATGAGCTTATATTCAAGTAATTTGTTATCTTTTTATTTAGTTTTTTGATTTAGTAATTTTATATTTGAATTCAATAAAATAAACATTTTAGTGTGTTTTATGACCTATTAGGCCAATTGAGGCCTAAAGGAGGACTAATATGTTGATTGAGTGTATAGGACATCGTTTTAGGTTGATGAGTCAGTGAACTGCCCATGGATGTCGCAACACCCAACTTTAAGACTATAAAAGATCATTCTGTCATTAATGTCGCGACAACAAATCTTCAATATTGCGACAACCAACTTCGAATCAAGGGATGTTATATTTGAATATCAATGTTGCGACAACCATTCTATATTGTCACAACACCGGTTCGACGAGGCCCATTTAGCAGTTTAAGGTATTTTTCATCCGTACAACCTTAGTTAGAACAATTAGTCAAATGTAATTGACCTAATTTGGTCATCTAACAACACTACTACAAATATTAGTGCTTAGGAGCTAATTAAGGGGGCTTCTCTTCCTTAGTTTTATTATTCTTAGATTAGGGTTTTATTTAGGGAATTTTCTGTTCAAACTTAATTTCAATTCAGTTTTAGTTCTTTTTTTGTTCTTCAATAATTTTAGTTGTTTATTTTCGTTACTGCTTTGATCTTTGATCAATTCACAATCAACATATTCTCAACGGGTTTTACGGATCAATCATCAACTTCTAACCTCGGATATGGATCTCCCTTTTCCTTCTTTTTATTTTTTTCTTTCAATTGAATGTTTGAAATACAATTAGGGAATTGTAGATCTAGAATGACCAATAACTAAAAACCCTAAGGAGATTAACAAGCAAAAGTGGGAGCTCAAAACGAACATAATATAACAAAAAAGGACAATGAGTAAAATCATCAATTTACACAACATTAATGATAAACACGTAAATCATAAAATTAATCCCACAAGTGTCTAGGTAATTTATTTTAAACAATTAGAGAAAATTGTAGCTCAAAACGACATTTAAAACCCATTTAATTTCAAAATAAAGTTTAAGGAATAAATCATAATTTTATTCAAAATATCAAGTAAAACCATTTTAAGAAATTGAAGTTACCATATTACAATTCAATATACAAAACTAAGTCATGTAAATTTTCAAAGCATTTCGTGTTGTTTAAGGCCTCCAATTTTATTGTGTAAAAATCAAGACTTATTTGCAAAAGTTTCAAAACATGCCCAGAACTCTCTGATCACCGTGTCGGGACGTTTTAATTCATATGTCGCGGCATCAAATCGGTATTGCAATATCCTATGGGGGTATCGCGATATCGACTCGAAAATTTGCAGGAAAATTTCAGTACTTGTGTTGGACACTTTGACACCTCATACACATACCAAATCGAGATTTTGTGCTATTTTCCCTATTTTAACATGTCATATAACTTACATAAAACATGTCAATCATGCTCAAACACACAAGATCATACATTAACATGCTTTGACATCTCAAGTAAATTGGTATGCTATCATGCAATCTTAAAGTCACAATTCAATTACTCAACATGTCAATTTTTGCATTTTAAGCATTTCTAAGTGCATAATTGATACAAAACATACCAAATGGTCATTTTGGACTTACCTCAATACTCAGCGAGCCAATCCACTTGCAATTTACATGTTAGCCAATAAACAAGTACGCAACACATTACTAATTCAACCAATAACATGCATTCTCAAATCATCCATTGAAAGCATTCATCTGAACTAATATTAAAAGTTCTAAAAACCATTTAAACAATCCATATTTTCCATTAACAAACCATTAACACTTCAAAGTCTAAAACTCTCTATAGTAGTCCCACATTGCCTTCATTATTGAGTTGGAAACACATCAAACATACTCAAGGTAAATTGTCTTGCTATCACCTCTTGGAGATAGGGTTAGTAGAAACTGGGATTAGTGAACCAAATGGGGTCACATCTCAGTTGTGAAGTGTGGTTGTAAGAATCATGTCATGTAATTTGATTTGGTTCAGCGGTTAAGATTTCTAGGTGTGTGCTTGAGATTCCGAGTTTGATTCCAACCCTTTAAATTTTAAGTATTTTTATCCTTAAATCTAGCTTGCCGCAAATAAATTATCTCTTATTTTGTTTGAGATATTAGTAAGAATAAGCTTGTTGGTTCAGTGGTAAGACTTTAGCTTATCATTAGGTTACGAGTTTGAGTCTTGTAGTGTTCAAGTGAGAATTATTTTTTTGTCTAAACTCTAGGAAAAATCTGATATGGATAATTAATATGAGTTAGTGGGTAGTTTTTTTTAAAAGGAGGAATTATATCCTATTTTCTCTCATTGTATTGCTGTCCACTCCTTACTATTTCCCATTTTACATTTTCATTTTCTTTGTTTTTTTATTTTGTTTTGTTCCTTATTTTCCTTCTTGATTTCCACTTTTGGTCATTTTCTTTTTTGATTTCCATTCATATTACGATCATTTTTTTAAAAATTGATTTCTCTTTGTTTCTTCTCTGTCGCCCCTCTCTATATCTTCTTCTCTTCCAAGTTTATTTTGTCTTGATTGGTGCTATTGTTCGTTTTTAATTTGTTTCAATCGTGCATGGTGAGGAACATAAGTATTGAATATTTCGATGAATTAGGCTCTGTTAATTGTTATTTTTTAAGGTAAGTGCTAAACATCCAATTTTCAGAAAGCTGATCAATGTAATTTTAATTCTGTTAAGTCGAATGCTCTAGGGAGTAAGAGTTGTTTGATTGTGAATGTTTGATAATTGATTAGTTGTAAATGTCCTTTTATGTTCTAGAATCCTCATTGTGGTGTTGACATTGGAAAGCGATCAAGTGTCTGACTCGATCTCGTAAAAATAGTGAACAATGTAAAGTTGAAAAACCTATTGTCGACGCTATATGACCATGTGCCAGATTGTCTGAGCCACACGGCAGTGCGTTAGGTCGTGTGGGCCATACAGTAGTGTGTTAGGTCATGTGCCAGGCCGTACAGGCTAGGCTAGTTAGGTTGTGTGGGCCCATTTTCAATAAATATTAGTTAGGGTCGTGTTTGAAGTATGTTTCGAGGTCAGTGATTCTATAGGTTTGAAAAGTTATATGTATGATGTCTGTTAAAAGTACGTTTTGAGGTCAGTGATTCTATAGGTTTGAAAAGTTATATGTATGATGTCTGTTAAAAGAAAACAATTGTTTTGATATGATTGTATAAATTTTGGAGGTAGGTTGCCTTATAAAATGTGGTTCTAATATGTCAATTAGTGAGCATCATTGGCATGATTCTGATTAGGTAAGTATATCCGATTATTGATAAGTTATGTTTTGTTCAATTCCCATAGCATGTGACATTGTGGCCATTTTGATTAAAGTGATTTGTAATTATTGAAATATGATATATCTGTTCTGCAAAGCATGAAATCTCATGCTTATCGAATTCTATTAAATATATGATTGCATGTTCAACATGCTTACTATTTTGAATCTGTATTTGCATGCCATGTCACATTGCATGGGATTGGGATAATATGGTAAGAAGGAAGTTCTGGCAATTTAATTACTTGCACTATTTGCTGGTTTAACCACATATATGTTATGGTAGCTTGACTGCAATTATAGTTGCTCGACCACACATATCTGCTCTGCCAGCTTGATTGCAATATAGTGGCTTGACCACATATATCTGATCTAGCAGTTTAAATACAACTCTGGTGACATTGTCCACAGTTATCTATTGGTGTGTTTTGGTTGAATGAGTTCTGAAAAATTTGCATTATGTTTTTCAAAAATATTGCATTGACATAACCATGCATGCACAATTTAGCCCATTTGAGTTTGATGAAATTCTCTACGATGTTTTGAACTGTTTATTGAGGTACTTGTGTTTTTGTTTTAGTTAAGTTACACACTGAGCTTTATAGCTCACCGCTTTCATTTCATCATTTCAAGTAATCGACAAAACTAGGATTGGGCGGTGTTTAGGAACTCAGAATGGTTTTCTATTAGAAAATGGTTTGATTTGTTTATAATTAAATATTCTGGACTATTAGTTTTTGGACTAATTTTCAGATTTAGTTTTGGTTTTGGGCTTTGTGGTGGTTTTTGTTATTCAATTAAAGATTTTTGCATGATTTTTGTTAATTAACAATAAATTCTTGGTTTTCAAAATTAAAAAAACTAAGGTTTTTCCGTTGCAAATTTGAAATGAGTTTATGAAAGTTAATAACGAAAGTTTCAAAATATGCTCAAACTATGAAACTATACTTTTTCACTTATTGAAATCACGATTTTCAAGTTAACAACTTCGAAATTTTCCATTGCAAAAAACTAAGTATTAAAACTAAGAGTTTTTCCGTAAAATAAATAAGTACAACACAGGGCTTTCGAAATACATGTAAGAGTATTGCCAAAAATAATGTAATCAAATCACATGATTTTCAAAGTTAGATTTTAGTTTAGGTTTTTAGAAAAAAACGTAATACCTCAAGATCTGACCATAACGTCTAGGCTAGGTGTGGGGTGTTACATTTAGTAGTATCAGAGTTAGGTTGCAAAACTTGACTTGTGGTTTTTGGTTAAAAAATTGCATAAAAGGGCCTATTTGTAAAAGTTATAAATTTTTTCATAAAAGTGTGGTTTAACGGAAATTGTGGGCTGCTATAGTTATGAAAATGATTCGGATAGGCTTAAAGTGCAAAGAAATTCAATAAAAATCATTTTACGAGCTTAGGGGCAAAAGTGTAAATATAATAAAGTTTAGGGGCAAAAACATAAATTTTCCATAATGTATTTTTGGATCACATTGAATAATGTGACTAGTAAATAAGTTAAATGTGATGTTTTAGATCAAAGAAAACGAGGTTTGGACCAAGAATGGGGGAAAAATGCACATTAGACGGTTAGGTCCTTTTCACTATTTTTGGTATCGAGGTAAGTTTGTATGAAAATAATGCAACACGCTATTATTATTATATGCCTAATGTTTAAATATTACATGGAATGTATATGTATATGTATTTGTCCTTATGAAATGGATTCACGATGACTCAATGACATTAGACAAAATTTCGAGATGAGGTCCCATATAATATCATGTTTGGGACATGGCATCGGCATCGATATGAGATCTCATGTAAGACCATGTCTGGGACATGGCATTGGCATCGATATGTGAGTAAGTACTTCAAAAATTCCATTACTATGTGTTTAATATTTGATATTATAAGATACATGTATGTATGCCCTAATGAAATTGGCTTGTGATGATTCAATGGAAACTTGATGATAGCTTTGTATCTCGGAAGTTTCGGGGAACCCTGAGGAATGCTTAGGATTCGGATATCATGACACCATGGTTAATGAGATCCCGTGTAAGACCATGTTTGGGACATGTCATCGGCGTTGACATGTGAGCCAATGTAAGACCATGTCTGAGACATGGCATCGGCATTGATATGTGACCCAGTGTAAGACCATGTCTGGGACATGGCATCGGCGTTGATATGTGAGCCAGTGTAAGACCATGTCTAGGACATGGCATCGACGTTGATATGTGTACTAGTGTAAGACCATGTCTGGGACATGGCATCGTCACTGATATGAGATTTCGTATAAGACCATATCCAGGATATGGCATCGATATGTGGATCCATGTAAGACCATGTCTGGGACATGGCTTTGGCACTCTATTTGGTGCATGATGATTTCGAACGTCCTTTAGTATTCCAAGTGGTTCAACGGGTAATTCAAAGATTATATCAAAGTTGTGATAAGGAATGATTATGTCAAGAAGTAGTACAGGTATGTACGCAAAACTCATGATAAATGATTCAGTTTAAGATGCACCTTTGGTAAGGATGCAAATAAGTAAGTAATGTTTATGAGAATGATTTTGTGATGACCTTGTGGTTATGGGTCTATGTTCATGAGATATAAATATATGGTAAATTTGATTGATGATCATGTGTAAAGCTTTTAAGCCAAATCGAATTGAGATACTATGTGTTTATTCCTTTAATTTTGTGGTTCAATGAATAACAAAAAGAGGAAAGGATTGACATAAATGCCTATTAAAAATGGTTATCAATGTATGGATAGGTAAGAGTTTTTGGACATTTGAATGATGTTAAGCTATATGCTTGGAAATGTTAGTGTACAAAAGTAATGTGTACTAAAACAGTCATGAATAGCAACAGCAGTCCGACTTTGAAAATCCACCAAAAATTGTGGAAATAGAATTAAAGGGTAAATAAAATATAAAATTAAAGCTTATTGAAATTAGTTTCACTTAGAAGAAACAGTGTAAGCAAAAGGAATTCATATTATGAGATAATTGAATTGTTGTGAGACAAGGTCAGAATGATTTTGGGTTCCTCTATTCTGACTTTGGAAAATCATTAAAAATTGTAAAAAAAATAATTATGGGTTATAATTTATATGCTTAGAATCCTTAATGAGTATATTTTCAAAAGAAACAAAAGTGAACATCTTCTAAATCCTGTATGAGGAGAAAATTAATTTTTAGTGAAGAGGGGTTGAAACTGTCAGACATCAAAATAGGGGTGACTTTGAAGAATAAACTGTACTTATTGGCTAAACCAAAAATTTTAAAAATATTTTGGTAAGAATATATGCGAGTCTAGTTTTTTAAAAATTAGCGGATCTTAATTTGGAATTCCATATCTCTAGTTATAAATAATTTGGTGACTATGACATGAGAAAACAACTTGACATGAACATAAGTAAAAAGTGCAATTATGCTTGTATTACCTTGAGATCATATTGTAAGAATTAGTAGAAGCATGTTAATAATTGCTCATTATTTTCATACAGACTTACTAAGCTATATAGCTTACCCCTTCTTTTCCCTATGTCCTATAGGGTCACTAAGCTAGCTCAGGTTGGAGATTGCCGGAGATGCTATCACACTATCAAATTATCATCGTGGGGTAAAAGTGAATAGAAACCTCTTAAGCTTATGGAATGTATACGGAATAAGTTACTTTGTTTATGTGTTATATTATTTAGCCATATGTATTGGCTTATGATGATTTAATACTCCAATTTGTATATATATCCATGAAGGATGGCTTATGTTGATCTTATTATTATTCATGTGTATGTCAATGTCTTATGAGATGGTTTATATTTGCTTGACGAGTGATCGTTGAATGTGGTCAAGTGGTTATGTTGTTGAATGACTAAGTATGATGTGTGTATATATGTGGGCATAAGAGGGTGGCAAATGGCTTGGAAAATAGCCTTGAAATTGTCCACATGGGTAGACAGACGGGCGTGTGTCTAGGCCGTGTGTGACACACTGTCAGCCCCATGGGCGTGTGACCCGACCCTGTGTCCCCTGCACCCTAATTAGGTAAAATAGAATACCCAGTAGTAAACACACGGGCAAAGATACAGCTGTGTGTCTTAACTGTGTGAAGGACACGGCCTTAGCACACAGGCGTGTGACTTGGCCGTGTGACCCTGTTTTTGCTGATGACATCATAAACAGAGAGTTACACGGGCTGAGGACACGGGTGTGTCTCAAGCTACACGAGTGTGTGAGATCACACGGCCTATCCACACGGGCGTGTAACCCTCCAAAATAAGAAAATTTTCTAAGTAATATGAAAGTTCTGAAAGTTCTCGGTTTAGTCCCAAACCATATCCAATGTATGTTTTGGGCCTCGAGGACCCATATAAGGGACGATATGCATGTGAAGGAAAAGTTTTAAATTTGAACGAAAATTTAGGTCTCAGTTTTATATGATTGTGTGAGTTTATATCTGGTAACGCCTCATACCCTGCGGTTAAGGGGTGTTACAAGCTTCGTTGTTGTTAGAACGAAGTTCTATAGCATCTGATATGCTAGGCACAACCCCTAGTTCAAATATGAGCTTCTTGATCCAAATAGCCTCTTTTGCAGCCTCACTAGCTGCAATGTACTCGACCTTAGTTGTAAAACCAACTATTATATCCTGCTTTGAACTTTTCCAGCTCACATCCCCACCATTGAGGCAAAACGCAAAACCCAATTGCGATTGTGAATCATCCTTGTCAGTTTGGTACTAGCTCTGTTTTTGTCACAACGAAGTTCTATAGCATCTAATATGCTAGGCACGGCCCCTAGTTTGGTCAACGAAAAATGACTTACAGGTCAAGGTATAATAAGCCATTTTTCCTGTAAAATGACTTACCCTTTTGAGAAGCGTAAGTCATTATCCGGAAAAGAGTTCATCAATAGATAATTTTATTTTTATATAAAAATTAACTTAAATCAAGCTTAATATTATTATATTAATAATAATTTTTATTTTTAAAAATATTTAAAATATTATATTTTTCAATATTATTAAACATACATATTTAATTATTTATATTTAGTCATATAATAAATTATTAATATAATAAATATAATATATTATTTTAATAAATTATTTAATATTTCAATTTTATTTTAATAATAAATTTTGAAAATAATTTTTTTAAATAATATTTTTCACATATTATTTAAAATATTCAATATTAATATTTTAATAATAAATGTTTATTACAATTATAACTATATTAATAATAAATATTTTATAGTATAAAGGTTAAAATATGTCATAAGTCTATGTAAACTTCACAGACTTGTAATTTAGTCTTTGTACTTTTATTTTCAAGAATTTAGTCCTTTTACTTTTCAAATTTGAAAATCAAGTCCAGTTGTTGACATCGTTAATTTTTTTGGTTAATTTTGTTGATGTCACATTTTTAAATAAAAAATACTCACTTTGTAGTCATGTAATTAAAAAATGACGTTGCAATGAATCTAAATTTAACATAATATTTCTAATATATGCAAAAACAATGTAAAATATAAAATTATAGATAAAAATAAATTCAATTAAACAATAAAAAAAATAAAATCTCAAATGTATGTTTGTTTAATTGAAAACAACTTTTATAAAATATTTTTAAGAAATCTACCAAACAACAGAAAATATTTTACACAGATTCATCCAAACACCATAAAATATTAGCTTTTCTAGAAAAGTAAATCATTTTCCGAAAATCAATTTCCAGAAGTCATTTTCAGTGAAACAAATGGAGCCTTAGCTCTTCCTCACCTCCATATCTAAGGAATGTATCCTTAGTCCTTCTCAAGTACTTAAGGATATTTTTAACTACGACCTAATGACCTTCACTAGGATGTACTTGGTACCGACTCGTCATGCTTAAAGCATATGATACATCAAGATGAGGACATAGCATGACATACATGATAGACCCAATAGCCGAAGCATATGGAATCTTATTCATACGTTCTCTCTCTTGTGGAGTTGAAGGACACATTTCATTCGAGAGTGAAATACCATGTCTCATAGGTAAGAATCATTTCTTACATTCTTCTATGCTAAACCTTTTTAGTACTTTTATCTATGTATGTACTTTGGTTTAGACCTATGAGTCATCTTGGTCTATCTCTATAGAGTTTGACTCCTAATATGTATGTAGCCTCACCTAAGTCCTTCATAGAAAAAACAACTTCCTAACAGAGTCTTAATAGACTGTAGGGTAGGTATGTAATTTCTTATGATAAGTATGTCATCTACATACAGTACCAAGAATACCATAGTGCTCCCACTAATTTTCTTGTAAACACAAGGCTCATCTTCATTTTTGATAAAACCAAACTCTTTGATTTGCATCATTAAAATGAAGATTCCAACTTTGAGAAGCTTCTTCAATCCATAAATGGATCTTTGTAGCTTGCATATCTGTCCAGCATCTTTCGAATAGAAAAAACATTTAGGTTGTGTCATGTACACATCCTCTTCTAATTTCCCATTAAGGAGAGTTGTTTTGACGTCCATCTGCCAGATTTCATAATCATGAAATGCAGTTATTGCAAGTAAGATTCAAATGGATTTAAACATAGTAACAAGAGAAAAGGTTTCGTCATAATTGACACCATGAACTTGTCAAAAACCTTTAGTGACTAATCACCCTTTGTATGTTTGTACGTTACCATCCATGTCGATTTTCTTTTTGAAAACCCACTTGCACCCTATGTGTTTAACCCCTTCAGGTGGATCAACCAATGTCTGTACTTGGTTTTCTAACATGGAATCCATCTCAAACCTCATGGGCTCAAGCCATTTCTCAAAATCTGGGCTTGTAGTGAGATCGAAAGGGTATCCGTATGCCTCGGTAAGACCAACAGGGTATCTTATGTAGTAACTCTTAACAAAGATAAGATCAAAAGGGTATTTCTAATTAAGGGTGGTAAATAACTCAGTTAAGGGTAATTATCATCTTAATTAATAATTAGTAATTCAAATGATTCTAAGTTAAGTAGCTCGCATCGATGAAATTAGGAATAGGAAGTTATAGTTGCTCGCATCGATGAAATTAGGAATAGGAAGTTATAGTTGTTTAACTTAGGTTCAGTTTTAATTAATTAGTTTACTAAAATCTCAATTTAGAATTTGCACTACTAATTCGTAACTTGATTAGATTAGGAATTATTTTTGATAGTTAATTAATAATAGTTTTCACCAACCTAGCAATCACTTGGGTATGGTCTTCGAAACACTTCCTAGTGTTTCGTTGTAAACAAAATCTATATTACAATTTTACTTGTTCGCTTGCAGATACTCTTAACGCATGTTGGGGTGTGGTCACTTTCCCTAAACTATATGCATGCTTATCATACATATTCATGGACATACATTTGTAGTCAAATAAATATCATCATGCTATAACAAATAAAAGCATAAAATTTAAATGACCCTGACCAGTCAGAGTTTCCATGATTCCATCTTAAAACAATTACAAAATTCACTCCAAATCATACTTTGAGTCTTCTATTTTGCAACCAAGGACTCCTGCTATAGTAACGATTCATGTTACTGTCTTTCCATTATCGTCTCCATGTCATTGCCGCTGCTAGCCACTACCGAACTATCTCGAGTCACCATCAGATAGTTGTCAACCACCGTTGGCCACCATCGGCCGCCATAGGCCACCGTCTTTGGTCATTGACGTCGGCCTCCACCGTGAAACATCACCGTTGGACCATCGATAGCCTCCTGCTACTGAACCATCGCTGGTTTACTATTGATTTGGCTAGGTTAGTTTGGTTCCGCTAAAAAATTATAGGTTACATAAATCTTATGTCCATTTTTGGTTAACACAATTTATTCTAAAATAATAAAATTAAACCTTACATGGAGATGATAGCCCACGATCTAATTTATGCATACCTGAGAAATTAATGAAATAACATTTAATTTTCTAAGAATCACAATTTTGACAAAATTACTTTATCATAAATAATAAAAAAATAATAACATATAACTGTCACACCCCAAATCTGGGCCAAGTAGTTTCGAGGGTAATTTAAGGATTTTAGCTCAAAATATGTTCGAAAATTTGAAGCGTGGTAAACCAAAAATGTCTTCGTTTATGGCTATTTGAAAATTAAACCAATTTTTGAAAATGACGTAGAAAAGACCTTCAATTTTAAAATATGGATTGTTTTGGAGAAGGGGTTAAATTAGGAGTTCAACAAGGATAAATATACTAAAGTTTAAAATTGACCTATTTTTTCCCCCACCTATAACAAAACTCACGAAAACTATTCCCCCTCACTTCTTGTTACCGTCCCTTGATTTCCCAAACACCATTCACCCAATTTGATTTTCCAAACATCAATCCTTTAATTTCTATCATCTTCCAAACATTAAACTTCCCTAGAATTTGAAGAAAAACACCAAAAACATAATTAATTTAACTATCGCTCAAACTTGTAGGTTTTTCAGATTTTCAATCAAATGGTTTTTTTCCTCTCAACTAAGGTAATGATTCATTTTCCTATTAGCTTTTGATGATATTTAGCCTTTTAAGTTTAGTTTTTATCTATTGAGTAAAAAGTTTTGAATAAATGTCAAAATTTGGGGCGTTAATACTGAAGTTCAAGACTTTGAATGAAAACAATGTTTCAAAGTGTTTTTAAACTTTTTTTGATGTGATTAAAAGGTTTCTAAACTTAACTTAAAGTTTTGTTAAAGAATTCTAAATTTTTATTGAGTTTTTGTGAAAATGGCCATTGTATGCCAAAATTTCGGAACCATGAATCTGTGTTGTTTTGATTAGTTTAAAAGATGGGAATTATTATTAGATATGTAGTTAGATGATTGGAATCTATTTTATATGATGGGAATGAGTAGAAGTTGAGATTTTTTCATTTCGGCTAAGCTAGTCGAAATTTCAATTTCAAGAGGATCTAGCTTAGGCTTGTGTTTTTGGTTGATTTAGGTGAGTCTATGATTACATGTTAATTGTGTTTATTGTGTGACTTTCTTTGGTGAAGCTTCAGAATCATTAGGACCTTCTTCGAGCAAAGTGAAAGGCAAGGAAAAGCTAGTTTAGCCTTTCAACAACTAGGTAAAAAGCACGAACGGTGAGTGTTTGGAGTTGTTGCTTGTAGACATGATTCATAGTGTTAATTGGGAGCTCAGAAGCAACCTAAACCCCTACTCTAAGTTCCGATTGTAAGCTTTCTTATACCCCTTATTTAAATTGGAAAATAATGTAATTGTGTGTTGTGGATTGAATATTAAGATGTGATAATATGACATGCGATATATGCTAATAATGTGAATATGCAGTGAAAATATGCAGAAAACGTTAAGAAAATATGTGAATAATTGCTAATATTTTCGCCTTGTGATATTTGATACCATTGGATATAGTTGGCATGCCATAGGATTTGTGAGTACTTACCCTTGTGTTGTGTTTTTGGGGCATTAAGGCCTAGGACAAATTTGGAGGGATAAGGGAAGGTGAACTTAGCTCCGTTCACAGGGATACATTGGTATGTTGGAGAGTATTAGCTAAATGCTACACTTTTGGGATATGTATGACTCATCGAGTCAATGGTGTGATGGTGATAGAGACCACTTTTATGTTTTTTAGCTTCATGTAATAGCCCGATTTAGAACCTATTCGGAACGGTGGTTTCGGGACCACGAATATGAGTCAAAAAAATATTTAAAAATTATTTTATGTGTTTATTATGTGTGAATTTATATCTGTGAAATTTTCGTGTTTTAATTTTGTCGTTTGAGTGCCGATTTAATAAAAAAGGGCTTAATCGCTTAAAATAAAAATTTGATGGTTTAATGTGTAAGGGCCGAATTGAATGTGTCTTTATAATTTGAAGTATTTATAATGCAATTTGTCCATGAGAACATGATAAGGACAGTTTTGGCCAAGAATTATAATGGTTTTATATTTTATTATAAAGGTTAAATATGTAAAATGATAATAATGTTATATAATATAAAACATAAAATAATAAAAAAGCCATGCATGTTTATATTTTGGTAGCCAAAATTAGCTAAACGAAAAGAAAAAGAAAAGAAAGCCATATTCGACCATTGTTTAGCTTAATCAAGGTATGTAACTAGCTCGGTTTTTGATAAATTTTACGTTTTTGAGATCGTTGCAGTGTAATGTACAAAGCCCATGCTTGAATTTCTGATTTTGATGAATATTTTGAGTTACACCATTGATGAATAATTTAACTTTGTGATGTTAGATGATGAATTATGAAAGATATGTTTTGGATTAATATGTTTTGTATTGGAATTTTTGATGAATTTGAGTAATTAGGGATAAATTGAAAAAATAATAAATTGAGGGATTAAAATGTGAAATAAATGAAATGTATGGACTTGTATAAACATAAGGAACATTCGGCCTAAGCATAGTGTATTCAAATTTTGGATGTTTTGTGTTTTGTGCAATTTGGACTAATTTGTAAAAAGTCTGAAATGTCAGGGGCAAAATGGTTATTTGTCCATTTATGTGTTTTTGGACTAAATTGAATGAAATTATGTTTGAATGAGTTTAATTTGAATATGTTTAGATCAAGAACCAAAGAAATTGGATTTGGATCGGGGAAAAACCAAAGTTGTTGAATAGTCGTCTCGTTCCGATTATCGTTGTCCGAGGTAAGTTTATAAGAAAATAAATGCTGTTAATTTAGAATATATGTGAATTTAAAATGTTGAATTAAATTTTATGAGCTTATATATATGATGGCCGAATGTGTAGATGCTTGGGAACTATGTTTACAAATTCGATTCGACCGAGTTATGACATCCGAAAGCCCCGTATGAACCTTAAGAATAGTTAGGATATATATGTCATGACATAAGATTTTCAATATGTGTTCTCATGTAAGACCACGTCTGGGACGTTGGCATCGATATGTGTTCTCGAGTAAGACCTTGTCTGGGATAGTGGCATCGATATGTGATTACATGTAAGACCACGTCTGGGACGTTGGCATTGAACGATATGTGTGATTATCCGATTATTCTATTCAATTCTGCATGGTTCAATGGGCAATGATAAGTTGTGATCAAATGTGTAAAACGAGCTAAAGGGATCAGGTATGTGATAGTTGATTACCTATTTGAAAATAAGGTAAGTTGGTTATTTGATATGTGATGCAAATTATACATGATACAAATGTAAATATATGTGTATTTGTGTAGTATATTCGGCCACATGTTATGTATAAGTATGTGATATTAAAGTTTGATTCATGAGTATATGCATATGAGTTTATATATATTCGGTTATATAATGATATTGTGGCTTTGAAATTGAATGATACTTTGATAATAGATATATGTATATTCGGCCAAGATAAAGTTTTTATATGAAAGGATATGTTGTATATGAAACTGTAAGCTTGAAATTAAATGTGATTATGATAGCATAAATTGGTTTGGTTAAATTGAGTTGATTATGTCATTGAGTTGTTTATTTGCTTATGACTTACTAAGCTATGATAGCTTACTGTGTGTTATGTTTGCTATTGTTTTATAGATTTTGGAGGCTAGTTACGGGTTCGGGGATCGTCAGCAAAATCTATCACACTATCGACTGTTTCGGTACTTTTATAAGTTTGAACTTGAACCTATGGCATGTATAGGCTAGTATATATATTTGATTTTGGGGTATGTAAATATGAGCCATGCGAAAATGGCTTATTATTTTGTTAAGCTTGGATTTTTATGCGTTGATCAAGTGATGGTTATGTTTGGTTTTGGTGTTTCGGCTATGGCTTATATATATAAGTATATATATATATATGTGAATCTTGTTTGATATACTTTGTTAAGGTTTTGTTATGTGAGTTGGTATTAAGGTAAATTTGGTTATGGCATATAGAGGAAGTGAAGTTGATATAGTTATTTAATATTTGAGGTTTAGTATGTTTAATTATGGATGAGTTTATTTTGGTAAAAATGTTAAAGATATACGTGTTAATGAATGTATTCGGCTAATGATAGATAAATTAAATACATATACATGGGACATGTTTGTTTGTGGTTTGATATTTAAAGGTCAAGTTGATTAGTTTAATGTTTGATTTTTGTTATGTGCATAAAGTGTTAATAGCAAGTTATAAAAGTAAAATGGCTACTTTGATTCGGTTACTTATTAGTAAATAATGATTATGTATTAGGTATGTTTTGTTAGCTAAATGGATAGTCATAAAGTGACAAGTTGACATTTTATTCGGTTATGCAAGGTAAATTTAACTTAAGATTGAATGGTGGCATTGGTATGATTTTAGTGGTTAATTTTGATAACTGAATAGGTGAGAAATGAATTGGTTGTGTACTTGTAATTTTGTCATGATGTTAGCATATAAATTTTGGTATGTTTTGATTTGGTAATTACGCTTAGAAATAGTTCATATTGATATGGTAATATGCACATGAAATTGAAATGTAAAAGAAGAATATTTGGTAGTGTTGTAATGCTAGCTACTATCTTTTATGCTAATGAATATTATGCAGTGTGATATGGGGTGATATGGTACAATATGCGAATGTACATAGATATGTAAAATGGTATGTTTATATTTAGTCAGAGAAGTGAATTTGAACTAGTGGATGTCTTATTGTAAGCTCGATTAATGAATTGAAATATGATTATTATTCGAATGTTATAGAATTGATGGCCATATAGTTCGAACTTTGTAATTATGAAACATATGCAAATTTTTGTTTTGATGTATAATAGCTTGGTTTGAATACTTGAATAGGCTGACGATATTGATGTAATTGAATTATAAAGCATGATTAATTTTAATTGCTTAAATAGTTTACATATGCACATTTGATTTATATGAATCAGTAAATGGATGCTATTTGGGTTTGAGAATTATTGGAAAGAAGTTGATATATCTTTGTACCTATAATCTATTATATGAATGTACTGAGCTGTGTTTTGTCCAGTAATGCCTCGTAACCCTAATTCAACAACGGATATGGGTTAGGAGTGTTACATTTGATTGGTATCAGAGCTACGGTTTAGAAGATTCTAGGACTAACGTAGCGCGGTGAGTCTAGCTATACATACCATATTTTATACTACGATAGTGTGATGATTCCTGACATTTGAAATTGTGTTTTCGTATAGTAAATAGATCCCGATCGAGCTTTAGCTGATGATGTCGAGAGTATAGTGCCTGCTCCCGCGCTAGGGACAGCACCGGTTGATTCTCGATCGACTTTCAGTAACCAAGAAGGAGAGGCTAAACAAGCCTTTTACCAAATGATGAATGATTGGTTTACTCAGTATATCTGGAAAAATCTTGCTGCACAAAAACCTCCACCCCCGACCAATCCTCCTCCTATACCTGTTATACCTCAAGTGATTGATTTGTTCGGATTACATAAGCCCCCTGTTGATAAAATCAGAAAACACAGGGCTAAGAAATTCAGAGCCACTAATGATGCTGAACGAACTGAATTTTGGCTTGATAATACTATTCGCGTGTGTGATGAGCTATCTTGTAGCCATGATGAGTGTTTAAAATGTGCCATATCCTTGCTAGAGACACCACATATCACTGGTGGAATACACTAGTATCGGTGGCTCAAAAAGAACGGGTGACTTGGGAATAAGGTATTGTGGTAGATGTATTTGGTTGATTTCTTTTATGTCTTAAATAGTTGATATGGTCTTAGAGTTTTAGGATTTGATATTATGTTATTGGGTTGTCTTGGTTTTGAAATATTGATGATGCTTTGAGCTGCAAGTTCAGATGTTTTTGATGTGGAATTTTGAGGTTATAGATGCATGTTGAATTGGTATATGTATGGTTGTGTTAAATGCTTTGTTTTGCTGTGAATTTTGGTGTTTTGCTGAGGTAGCGATAATCGGGTATTTAGTATCGTTACCCCCATATTAAGTCATACGTCCAGGAAGTCAGTAGCTTAATTTGGTATCGATACCAATTCTCGAGTATCGATACTCGAGGTAGAAATATAAATACTTTTTGAATTGTATCGATAAATTATTGGGTTTTAAATTTTGTAAAAAAATAGAATGATAAAAAGGTACCGATTTTCTAAACAATATTGATACTAGTATGAGAAATATCAATACCTGTGAGTGCGTATCCATACCTACGTGAGTTGTTTGGCAATTTTCGTTAAGTGGTCTTTAAGCATGCTTCTAACTAGTGATATGATCTTTTAATGTATGTTTAGTAATTTTAACATCACCTAGGTATTTTAGACTTAAAACTTCTATAATTGTTTAATTATGATGATGTGCGACTGCTAATGAGATGTGGTGTAAAGTGGGATGATGTGACATTGGTGTAGTGTCCTGTTACTCGGGCTCGGCAACCGGGCCGGGTATAGGGTGTTACATTAACAATACATAACAATAAAATAATAACAGACATTCATTTGCATACATTTTCCTAGACATGCATATAATTACAAGAATGCAACATCTTATCCAATTAATTACACATGAATAAGAGAGAAAATTTTCGGTATGAATTGATACTATACACATAGCACAACCTGGCTTTGATACCAATTGTTGGAAAAAATTTAGGTTGAAAATGGTTTTCTTGCACAGCGGGAAATAAAAATTTTAAAAATTGAGCTGGTTTGTGATATTTATAGTAATAAACCCTTTCAACTAAATGACCTTCTTCACTATTCTCATACCACGAACTACTTCAATGTAGGCTTGAACAAATTCGAATCAAACACAAAACCTAAAGTTCTTTACTTTACATTAAGTGGGAAAGCAAAATTCTCTCTCAATAGAAACCGATAGAATTGGTATTCAGGAAAATATAATTTATACTTACAAAATAAATTCTCATTATTAATGTGTAGAATAACGATATCTCAAAGTTGGGTAAAATTTATTGTGTATAACCCTACTGGTACCATTTATTTATAGAGGGAAGAAGTGAAACCCTTGTAAAAATTGTAGAAGTCTATTTCAACATAAAAACTAACTCCTAATCTAAATAGGATTAGGGGGTGGCAACCCTAGTTAAATATATTAGGATTTTTCATCCCTAGTATTAACATGAGGGGCTTTTAGGCCTCTACCATGTCTGGTCCAATTATAAGTATTTTTTGGACTTTTAACCTAGTACTTTATAATTCAATTCAAGTCAATACTTGTTTTTTTTATTTTCCAAAATAAAAATCATAAATTAATTTAAATTAATAAAATAAATTTTCAATTAAATAATTTTCTTAACCCGATTCTAATTCCGTTAAAATCATGACGACTTTACCGTGTAAGAATTTATGAGAAATATATTTAATATTTCTACATTCAATGAATTCACAATAACAAATTAATTAAATTCCAATTAAATAATTATCCAGAAACTATAAATTAATTTTTTTTGTCAATTCCATTTATAAAAAACCACATTCATTTCCAAATGTTTCTGATTTCACTAACTTCATCATTTCTATCCATTTTTGTTCATTTGATTCAATATACAGTTCATTTCTAGTTTCAATGAGCTAGCAGAGGGACCAATTGCACATATGTGATTAGAGTTCAAATGATTTTATAAAATCCCACCCGACAGAATGTTAGTGTCTGAATACTATTAAGAGAATAGGTCGAAAAAGATGAATCTAGAAGTGAATAGTGTTAAATCTAGTATAAAGATAATAACTATTTTAAGTGTGCCTGTGATGCCTTTGGATTTGGCGAACATTGGATTAGCATAAAGTGAATAAAAAGTAAGCCGTTAAAGAGAGGTTTTCCCCTTGAAGCCTCTGTTGGCGTGCATAGGATGAGCAGAGTCTATTATGGGTAAATGGACATTGTAACGAGAAGCATATGTCAGTAATGAAGAACACCCTTTACCGATGGCTTTGAGCCAGTTAAGTTATAAGGAAAGCACTTGATTAGTTTCTTAGAATTTGAAAGATTTGGATAAAAGTACCAATCATTGATGTGACGTTTGTTGAGTCCCAATAAAGTCAAGAGACAAGTCAAAGCATATAAGACAAGAAATATATCTTATCTCTCTCTTCGTGAAAGTAGGACCAAAGGAAGATAGGAAAGCTCCTCTAGGTTAAATATAAGTCCTGACGAATGGAGAGCCTTGTAGTCTATAGGAAAGTAACGTGTTATCCGCCTCAAAAAGACTTTTGAAGTATATGTGGGCGTGTAGTCAATAATTAAATTTGATGCAAGAAGTCATTAGGAAAGGACATCTAGTGAGGCACATAGTGGACTCAACTAATGAAGTCGCCGCTAAGAAGGCGTGATGCGCTAAAGCGTGAATTGTTATGCCATCAAATACGCTCTAATGAAATAACTAAGGATTAGGGACGAGCTGAGATTCAGGGGGTGAGTCTCGTATGTGTTTTCTGTAAACGGAAAAATATATAGGATATTTCCTATGTCATTTATCACCTTTTTACTTATTGTTGTTAAACCTAAGTAATTGTTTAATAAATTAATGAAATGTGTGGAAATAGGAAATTAGGACATAGAAATTATTAAAATGTGATTTTATGCTTTATTATATGGTTTTCATGCAATAAATGGCTTATTTTATATTAATTTGAATAAATTATATTTTTTTAGACATAAGTGGGCCGTGCATGATTAAATTAAATAATAAAATATAAAATCATATTTAATAATTCATTTTAAAATATTTCATTAATAATTTGGGTTTTAAATTAACTAATTAAATTGGATAAATTTTATTCTTTGGTCCTCTAACTTGTTGATTTATTCTGGACAGGTCTGATAGCTTTGTGGGATTACAAAACTGTCCAAATTGGGGACCAATTCAACCCAAAATTTAGCTGCACATGGCTGTCCATAAACCACTTTTTGGTTTAATTGCCCAAGGTCCTTGAAGAGTTAAAAAAATTAAAGATTTACCTAAAGATTTGCACTTGACCGAGTCACAATCCTGAGTTGTTGTGGCACTTAAATTGACCAAAAATCAAGCAAAAATTAGCTCAACTTCCTCAAATTATGGCCGGCCACCCATGGAAGATGCTTCAAAAGATGAAAACTCCTATTTTAGTAAACTATCCCCCTCTCCTCACCTATAAATAAGACCTCATTCTCACATTTCTACTCATCCCTCCTCCCTTATCCCTCATCCCTCATCCCTCCTCCCTCATTCCTCATTCCTCAGTCATTCTCTTAGCATTCTTCTTTTCTCCCCACGCCTATCATCATATTTTCATAAAGATTTAGCATTTGAGCCTCTTAAAGAACCTTGGTCGGCCACCTTAAAGAGCTATCAGCAAAGTAGCGAAGCAAAGGAATGAATGAGCCTCGTCAGTCAGAGTCTTGGGTAATAGCCACTCTGAATTGGGTTTAATCTTTCTTTTATTTAATTTAAATTAAAGATGTTTGCTATGTGTTCTTTGTTCTTGTTTACAACAATGTTAGCTTAATTTTATTTAAGCTAGGATGATTTCTTTGATTAAATAATATTTATTAGATTCATGCTTATAATGTTTGTGCCTCAATCGATCATGTTTTCAATTAAAATCAAGTCTGTATTTCGTTTATACATGATTGAAATGCACCTGAATTAGCTGAGCGATCTTAACCAGAAGACGGCTAGTGGACGTATAATTGAAATGTGCATGCTAAATTTAGATCCTAACCCGATTAAATTGCAGGTTGCATAACAACCCTAACCAAGCTCTGTTATCTGCATAGTTCTTAGATTTGTGTGATTAAACTGTTTCAAACCTAACACGTCCCTTTTACGTCGCACGAATACTGTAATCTCCCGAATTAGGGCCTAATCAGAATAGTGGTTTTGTGACCACAAATTCGAGATAGAAATGATTATTTTATAATTATTTTGAGGTTTATGATATGATTGCATGATTGTGTGAAAATTTCGTGACGAAATTCTATGCGTAAAGTGCTTAAGTTGAAATTAGGGATTAAATCGAATAATTTGCAAAACTTGCATTCTAGAAGTTTTTAGTATGAAATTACTTTGAAATATTAATGAAGATGTCTTAAATAGAAATTTGAGCAATTTCTAAATTTTTGGACAAAAATGAGCTTGTACATGAAAATTTTCAAAGAAAGGTATTAAGGGTATTTTGGTCATTTCGTAATTAAAAGATTAAAAAAAAGGAAAAAGATGGCAAAATATGTCCATCTTCTTCATTAGGACAAAAATTAAAGGGTTCTCCATAGCTAGGGTTTGTTTCAAGCTTCTAAGCTCTATAGTAAGTGATTCCAAGCCCCGTTTTTAATGTTCTTTACGTTTTTAGAGTCCTGATAACTTGATTTGGCTTATGCTAGCAATAATTCAACCTAGGGTTCATATTTGGAAAAATACCCATAGGTGAAATTTGTGTATTTTGGTGTTTTATGATATAATATGAGGTTTTAAATTATGCTAGACAACTTGTGCTACTCGGTTTTAAGTGAAAACGAGTAAAATGGCTTAATCGGTAAAAATACCTAATATTCATAAGTACATGTTAGAGTGTGAATTTGATGTTGCTATAGAAGGGAAAAATGATCAGCATGTCATAAAACATAAGAAAATAGGATGAGGTTTAATTTACGAGCCCTGGGGCAAAAGTGTAAATATGTGAAAGTTTAGGGGCAAAATGATAATTTTGCCAAAGTTCGTATTTGGGGCTGTTTTGATGAATGTATGTATTAAATAAGATTAATTTGACATTATAGATCAAGAGAAACTAGATTCAAGTTGTGATCGAGGGAAAAACAAAGTTTACGAGGAATAGGCTTGATTGCTAATATTTTGTATCGAGGTAAGTTCATGTGTAAATGTAGTAACACAATTGTCATTTTAAGTAATTTAATGTTATTTATGTGATATGATGATTAATATCATGAAATATTATGCTTTATGGTTATTATTGAATAATATGTAAATTACGAATTGCTACCGAGTATCAGTTTCGATGTTCCGTGGAAGACGGCAAAGATGTGTAATCGAGGAAAAACCCCATTTGAACCTTGGGAATAGATTAGAATACAAGTGACATGTCACTAGGATGGTTGGGCATCTGAACTCGTTGAGTTGAGTCCGAGTTCACTTATGGATGCAAATGTCTGAACTCGTTGAGTTGAGTCCGAGTTCGTGAGATGTAACTTGGCATCCGAGCTCGTTGAGTTGAGTCCGAGTTCACTTATGGATGCGAACGCCCGAGCTCGTTGAGTTGAGTCCGAGTTCGCTTATGGGCGGGTTACATGGTAGCTTGGCTACATGTGTGGCACTTCTGTACAAACTTTCCGTGTATTCGAATTATATTCCGATGTTCAACGGGTGAATTTTAAGGGGATAAGGAGAATGCCTAAAACAATGGTGACATGTTGGTAAGTGTGGTAAATGAGAAAATTTGACAGGTATGTGCTTAAATCTTCGGGTTGAGAACTTGGTATGATGAAATCGTAGCATGATATTAAATGCAAATGTAACATGAATGTCTTGGTGTTGTTTATGCAAATGATGTTTTTATGTGGAATTGCATGATTATGTTACTTACTATTTGCATGTGAATTTACTAAGCATTTATGCTTACTCCTTCCTTTTCATTCATTGTAGTTTTGACAAACTGGCTTGAGAATCGGGATAGGTCGAAGACTCGTTCACACTATTCGAAGGCCTAAATTGGTAAAATGGCTTGTGTATCTTGAATGTGGCATGTATGGCAAAATACTCACTTTGTGTTAATGATCTTATGATATGATTATGCTTTGGCAAGAAAAGAGTTTGTGAATGATTAGCCATTGGAATGGCCAATCTAAATCATATTTGATACCATGTATGTTTAAAATGCTATTTAGTCCATGAAAATTTATAGTAAAGTAAAATTTGCTATAAAACAGAATATTGCTGCAATAATGACGTGAATTTGAAAAATCACTAAAAATAGTAGAAATTGACTTAAATGATGAATAAGTTATAGAATCGAAGCTTAATGAGTCTATTTTCATATGGATGGAACAAAACAGGTATATAAATGATATTCTTTGAGATGATTAAATTTTTGTGAAACAGGGCCAGAGCGATTTCTGGATCCCCTGTTCTGAATTTGGAAATTCACCATAAATTGTATAAAAAAAATTAGAAGTAATGATTTATATGTACAGATTCCTTATGGAGTATAGTTTTAATAGAAACAAACGGCATAGTAGAAACTCAGTCTGCAGGAGATATCTGATTAAGTAATACACAGAGGTCGAAGCGATGCATTCCACAAACAGGGGAGAATTTAACTAATAAAATGTACTAATTGGCAAGACCAAAAATTCTAGAAAAAAATTAATAAATATATATATGAGTCTAGTTTCAAGAAAAATTTACGGATCTTAATTTTGAGTTTTGGAACTCGAGATATGAATTTTTAAGCGAATGTGACGCAGTTAGCCAACTTGTCTAGAAATTTTAAAAAATAAATTGTTTAAGCTGTTTAATTGATGAAATTAAGTTTAGTAACACCTCGTGCTCGACTCCGGCGACGGTCTCGGGTACGGGGCGTTACAAATACTAGGAAACCCTTAGTAAAAAAAGGATTAGTAAAATGCGTATTTACTAAGTAAAGGATTTGAAAAGGACCTAACGTGGTTTCCAAACTCATGAAAGATCGAGTTGCCATGGAATGTTTTTCCGAATATTATTAAACATGTTGATAATAAATTAAGTTTAATTAAAGTAATTGCCTTAGTTTATTTATGTTATAATTGTTGCAAATTTTGTTTAATTTTGCTAAAATCTATTTCATTCATATAGTTTGGATACTTAGGTTAATTTGCATTAGGGATCATTGTATTTAGTCTAATATATTTTAATCATCACTTCTCAACTAAATTGTGTTTTTATTTACCAAATTGTTAATATAATTTTACAAATTAAGTGACTAAGCACAAATACAATCCCTGTGGAGACGAAACGCGATACTTACTTATTACTTGATAACGACTGTGTACACTTGCACAAACCCTAGCGTTACAAGTTTTTGGCGTCGTTGCCGGGAATTGTCAACTATTGCCATAGTCATTCCTTTCGTGAAATTATTTATTTTCAATTTGATTTATTTCTAACATTACTAACTTATTCTTTTTAATTTTGTGATTTTCTTTTCAAGTGTTTATGAGCATAGATCGAATTATCGATTTACTCCCTATGGACCCTGAAATTGAGCAAATTTTCAGACAAAGAAGACGTGAATGAACAACTCAAAGACAAGTCAAGATGGACCTTGGAATTCAAAATCAAGACTAAGGTAATGAAGCAGATCATGTACGAAATCCTATCCTTATTACCGATGATAGGGATTGATGTATCAAACAATATGCTGTGCCACTTTTCAGTGAGTTAAATCCAGGAATTAGAGGGCCAGAAATTAAGGCAACCCAATTTGAATTGAAACCATTGATGTTTCAAATGCTCCAAGCGGTGGGCCAATTTAGTGGTATGCCCACAAAGGATCCACATCTTAACCTTAGATTGTTTATGGAGGTGAGTGATTTATTCAAGATAGCCGATGTGACTGAAGACGATTCATTCAAGATAGTCAGTGTGACTGAAGACGCACTGAGGTTGAAGTTGTTTCCGTACTCATTGCGAGATTAAGCATGAGCATGCCTCAATTCATTGCCACCAAGTTCCATATCTACATGGCAAGAATTGGAAGAGAGATTTTTGGTTAAGTATTTCCCGCCTAGCAAAAACGCTAAGTTGAGGAACGAGATCACAACCTTCGAACAATTGGATGACGAGTCTTTGTATGAGGCTTGAGAGCGATTCAAGGAGTTACTGCATAATTGTCCTCATCATGGGATTCCTCATTATATCCAGTTGGAGACATTCTATAATGGTCTCAATACAGATACAAGATTGATGGTAGATTCTTCTGCGAATGGTGCAATTTTGTCTAAGTCTTATAATGAGGCTTATGAGATCATTGAGAGGATTGCAAGTAGTAACTATCAATGGCAAACAAATTGAATAGCTTTAGGAAGATGTGTAGCCGGAGTTCATGAAGTTGACGCCCTCACTTCGTTATCAGCTCAGCTATAGTCTATTTCCTTTATGTTAAAATAGTTTACCGCTAATAGTACTAATAATTTTGCAGCTCAGCCACCAAGTCTGTACGAAGTAATTTCCTGTGTGTACTGTGGGGAAGGTCATTCTTTTGAGAATTGTCCATCAAATCCCGAGTCAGTGTACCATGTGGGGAACCAATATCGAAATAGAAGTGGACAAGGACCCCAGTCCAACTTCTATAATCCTTCATGACGTAATCATCCTAACTTTTCTTGGAGCAACTAAGGAAATGGACCAAACCACAACTCATTGCAGCATAGACTCAACCAATCTCAAGGGTTTAATTAGCAAGCTCCAAAACCACCTCAAGCTGAGGCACCAAACAGCTTGGAGAACTTGTTGAAAGCATACATGTCAAAGAATGATGCGTTGATCCAAAGCCAAACAGTAACACTGAAAAATTTGGAAAACCAAATGGGTCAAATAGCTACAGAGCTTCGTAATAGACCGCAAGGAACCTTGCCAAGCGATACTGAGAATCCAAGAATTTTGGGTAAAGAACATATCAAGGCAATGGCATTACGAAGTGGTAAAATTCTAGAACCCCGATTGATTGATGTCAAAGATAAGCTCGTTGAGAAGAATAAACCAGCTATTGAAATTCCTACACCAAAGGAATCAAAATCTACAAATACTGACAAGGTAAATCCTAACTTAGTGAATTCAGATACTTTAACATCTTCTTTGGATACAGATTTACCTACTCAGAAAAGTTATCTGGTTCAACCGAAAGTTCTATCACCTCCATATCCATAAAGATTGTAGCAACACAAGTAGAAACAGGAGGTGTAATTCAAGAAGTTTTTGGATGTTTTGAAGCAGTTACACATCAATATTCCGTTGGTGGAGGCTTTAGAACAAATGCCAAATTATGTGAAGTTTATGAAGGATATATGTCCAAGAAGAAATGACTTAGTGAGCATGAGACTATTGCCTTGACAAAGGAGTACAGTGTGCTCCTACAGAACAAATTGCCACTGAAATTAAAAGACCGAAGAAGCTTTACTATACCCTGTAACATTGGTGAATCCTACTGTGGTAAAGCTTTGTGTGATTTAGAAGTAAGTATCAACTTGATGCATAAGTCTATTTTCAAGATGTTAGGGATAGGTGAAGTAAGACCTACAACTGTGACGCTTCAGCTAGCGGATAGATCTTTAGCATATCTCGAGGGAAAGATCGAGGATGTTTCGGTAAGAGTCGATAAATTTTTTTTCCTGCTGATTTCATTGTCTTAGATTTTAAAGCAGATAAGGAAGTGTCGTTCATCATTGGGAGACCTTTCTTAGCCACGGGAAGAACGTTAATTGATGTGCCGAAAGATGAACTCACCATACGAGTTCAAGACAATCAGGTAACCTTTAACATTCTTAAAGCAATGAAATTTCTCGATCTGGCAGAAGAGTGTTCAGTATTAAAGAGATAGAAACCTTGGTTTCTATGGCAAACAATTTTGAAGAAGATCCATTGGAGAAAGCCTTTGATTTTGACCCTTTGGAGGATGAATAAGGTGAAGAAAACATGGCTTTGATGGAAGCCAATCCGAGAAATTTTATTCAATCCACACAGTTTGAACCGTTGGAGTTGGTAGTCAAAAAATTTGTGCAACCTAAGTTGTCAATCGAAGAACCACCTAAACTCGAACTAAAGGTACTTCCTTCCCATTTGAAATATGTTCATTTAGGTGACTGTTCTACTTTGCCTATGATTATTTCCACAGAACTGACGAAAGATCAAGAGGAGCAACTAATTGCTATTCTAAAGAAATTTAAGAAAGCAATTGGTTGGACCATAGTTGATATTTGAAGTATATGCCTTTTTTTTTGCATGCATAAAATTATTTTGGAAGAAGGTGAAAAAGCTCGAATTGCTGGGCAAAGGAGGCTCAATCCTATTATGAAAGAAGTTGTGAGAAATGAAGTGATCAAATGGTTAGATGCAGGAATCATCTATCCTATTTTAGATAGTTCATGGGTAAGTCTGGTACAGTGTGTGTTGAAGAAAGGTGGAATCACGGTTGTCAAAAATGAGTGTAACGAGTTAATTCCAACGAGAACTATTATCGGTTGGAGAATCTGTATTGATTACAAAAAATTGAACAAACCTATGTGGAAGGACCATTTTCCATTGCCTTTTAAGGATTAGATGTTAGATTGACTAGCAGGTAATTAATTCTATTATTTTTTAGATGGCTATTCGGGATATAACCAAATAGTTGTAGTGCCGGAAGACCAACATAAAGAAACCTTTACTTGTCCATACGATATGTTTTCTTTTAGGCGAATACCTTTTGGTTTATACAATGCACCTGCAACCTTCCAACGATGCATGATGGTAATATTCACTGATATGGTTGAAAATTTTGTTGAGGTTTTCATGGATGATTTT
Organism: Gossypium longicalyx; assembly: GCA_025698465.1. NCBI lineage: Eukaryota > Viridiplantae > Streptophyta > Magnoliopsida > Malvales > Malvaceae > Gossypium > Gossypium longicalyx. Next base: position 83,708,050 of record CM047002.1, read on the forward strand.
TCTGTTTTTGGTAACACTTATGATATTTGTTTGAGTAATTTGGCTAAGGTACTAAAGAGATGTGAAGAGACGAATCTTGTCCTTAACTGGGAAAAATGCCATTTTATGGTCAAGGAAGGGATTATCTTAGGACATAAAATCTCAAAGAGAGGAATTGAAGTCGATAAAGCAAAGGTGGACGTAATTGAAAGATTAGTGATCCCAATTAATGTGAAAGGAATCAGAAGCTTCTTAGGCCGTGCCAGTTTTTACCAAAGGTTTATCAAATATTTTTCAAAAAATTCTAAATTATTGTGTTTGTTGTTAGAGAAAGATGCAGTGTTTGATTTCACCAAAGCATGTTTGGAAGCTTTTGAAGATCTGAAAGAAACGGTTAATCTCAGCCCCAATAATTGTTACACCTAAATGGAACTCCCCTTTTGAGTTGATGTGCGATGCAAGTGATTATGCTGTTGGAGTTGTAATGGGTCAAAGAAGAAACAAAGTGTTTCACCCTATTTACTATGCAAGTAGAACTTTGACGGGAGCCCAACTCAATTATATGGTAACTGAAAAGGAACTCTTTGCAATAGTTTTTGCTTTTGACGAATTTCGATCATAACTTATAGGTACCAAAGTCACAGTATTTACTAACCATGCGGCCATTAAATACTTGCTCACGAAGAAAGATGCAAAATCGAAGCTAATTCGTTGGATACTATTACTTTAAGAATTTGACCTTGAGATCCAAGATGGAAAAGGTGTCAAAAATCAAATAGCTGATCATCTGTCGAGGTTGGAACACGATGAGGTAACTCGATCATGTGTGCCTATTAATGAGAATTTCCCAGATGAGCAGCTATTTGAGGTAAATCGAATTCATAAAACACCTTGGTTTGCTGATTTTGGCAATTATCTTGCATGTGGAATAATTCCTCAAGAAATGACATACCAACAAAGGAAAAAATTCCTTCATGATAGTCGGTATTATTTTTTAGAGGATCCATTTTTTGTTTAAACAATATGCAGATAATATAATCCAAAAGTGTGAAGCTGAAAGTGAGATTGCTGAGATCTTGTATCATTGCCATTTATCTCCAAGTGGGGGACACTTTGGTAGTTCACGTACTGTAGCAAAGATTTTGCAAGCAGGTTTCTTTTGGCCTATGCTATTTAAATATGCTTATGCTTATGTGGAGAACTGTGATAAATGCCAAAGGACCAGAAATATATTAAGGAGGAATGAGATGCCCTTAACAAACATTTTGGAGATTTAATTATTTGACATACGGGGCATTGACTTCTTAGGCTCGTTTCCTTCTTTACATGGGAACAAATACATCTTAGTTGTTGTGGACTATGTATATCTTAGTTGTTGTGGACTGTGTATCGAAGTGGGTTGAAGCTGAAGCATACCCTACAAATGATGCTAAGGTAGTCATGCGATTCCTACATAAGCATGTGTTTACACGATTTGGGACACCAAGAGCTATTATTAGTGATGAAGGTTCTCACTTTGTGAACAAATGACTTAAGTGGTTGCTTGACAGATATGATGTGAAGTACAAGATTGCTACTGCCTATCACCCCTAGTCCAATGGGCAAGTTGAGAGAGTGAACCGTGAAACCAAAGGTATCCTTAAAAAGGTAGTACGCCCTAGCAGAAAAGATTGGTCTCGAAGGCTCGATGATGCATTATGGGCCTATTGAACAACATTTAAGAAACAGTTAGGAATGACTCTTTATCGGTTAGTTTTTGGGAAGGCATGCCATTTGCCATTAGAGTTGGAGAATAGAGCTCACTAGGCTTTGAAGTAGTTGAACTTTGATCTTAAGCAAGCCGATGAGAGAAGGATGTTACAACTTGATGAGTTGGAAGAGCTAAGGTTGTTTTCCTATGAGAATTCCAAAATGTGTAAAGAAAGATAAAAAAGATGGCATGATAGTCATATACAACCTCGTGAGTTTAAAGAAGGTCAGAAGGTTTTGTTGTTTAATTCAAGGTTGAAGTTATTTCCTAGGAAGCTTAAATCCCGATAGAAATGACCCTATACCATATACCGAGTTTATCTTTATGGAGCTATTAAATTATACGACAATTACAGAGGTATGTTTAAATTTAATGGTCAACGTCTCAAACATTATTGGGATGGTGAAGTTGAGCGAGTTGAATCCTCATTCAAATTAACAAACCCTTGATTTTTCATGAACTCGTTTTGTAAATAAATAAATAGTTAGAATTTATTTTCTTAATTTAGTACATTTAATTAGTTCTGTCTAAGGAGATTGGAACTTAAGCGGGACCGCTGTGACCCCTCCAACCTTTCCTGAGAATTAATTTAATGTAATTTATTGAGAAGAAATTTTCTAATTGAGATTTAAAATTTTTAAGTTTAACTTGTTTTATTTAAATTTTTAATTTTTAAAAGGGGTCAAATTTGGCCCAAGTACTAATCATTTTTTTTCTTGAGACAAGACAACTTGAGTTTGAGGTCCAAGATAGCAAAAAATGAGGGAAAAATCCATACTTATTGCCGCCACTCCCATTACTTCCCGCCCAAGTAACCCTAATGTAGCTAATTTTTTTTGCTACATGTGGCCTTAATTTTTCCCTATATAAACCCCTTTTCATTCTACTATTTTTCATATTCCTCAAAGCAATTTGCTTACGCCCTAAAAATCCCTAAATCTCCCTTTTGTACCGTCAACCTCAAATCCAGAAAGAAACCCTAGTTCTCTTCCCTTTTTGCCAAAATTTCCTATTGCTGCTGCAAAGAGATTGCTAAAGCACCACCGTTGCTGTTGCACGCCATCATTGCTGCCACACCATTTTTGCAGTTGCAAGATTTCTGCCGTAGCAAGTTCTACCCACTTGCCAATTTCTCTTTTTCCCCAATAAGCAGAAACTTTTCCAAATTTTCAGGAAAAGATACCATGTCTCGCAAAAGAACTAGATCATTAAAGACTACTCCTGTAAACTCGATTTTGATTGATGAAGAAGTAAAAGAGAGATTTGATTCAATTTTCAAGCATCAACCTATGATGCCGGAAAAAGGCTTTAACTTGAAGAGTAATAATTTGATGGTTGTTCCTGTGCCAAATAGAAAGATAATCAATGCTCTCAAGTGGGAATGATTTTGTTATCTCGTTCACTTCCTGATGATGAATTAGTTCGAGAATTCTATGCAAGTTTGACGACATAAGATGCTACTGCGTTCATCGTTCAAAAGAAAAATGTACCTCGTACTTTTAAGTCCATCAATAATTTGTTTAACTTACCTGATGTTGAAGAAGATGAGTATTACCCTATGATGAACAATATCAATTGGGATTTTCTTCAACAAATGCTTGATGTTGTGACAAATCCGGGATCCCAATGGATTATAAGAACGTATGGGAACCATTCTTGCCGAAGCGAATACCTAAAACCAGTAACAAAGGTGTGGTTTGATTTTGTTTGCTACAGTTTTTTGCCTATCTTACATAGTTCCACCATGTCGATGGAACGAATGCTTTTGTTATATGCAATCTTGACAGAAAAGTCCATTAATGTTGGGAAAATTATCCTCAAGGAGATTCATGATTGTGCTAAAAAGAAGGCAGGAAGTGCTTATGTCCCATCATTAATCACTTCACTTTGTTTAAGGGTCTATGTTAAAACACAAGCAAATCTGAATGGGCGATATGTTCAAGGATGCATTTCAACTTATGATCTTGAAAGGTTAGTAGAGAGGGTGCGTGAGCTAAATCAAGGCGAACAAGAAGAGCCAACTGAGCCAGATACTGAGGAGTCAACAAATTAAACTGAGGTTGAAGCTAGTTCAGTTGTAGACACTGAAGAGAATGAATCTGATAAGGAACCGAACAGTCCTAAACCAGTTGAAGGATCTGAAAACCCTGAACCAAGGGTTGAGCCAGAAGAAGAACCAGTCAAGCTAAGTGTTGAACCTGAATCTGCAACTCCTATGCCAACTTCTACAGGTGCTTCAAAGAAATCGAAGTTGTCAATTTTGATGGATATGTGCAAGTTCAAGCACAATCAACAACAAACTTACTGGAAATATGCAAAAATTAGAGATGACTCAATTTGAAATTCTTTTAAGAATATCTTTAATACTTTTGTTTCTGAGTTCCCAGATGCTATCTTTGTGACATGGATGGAAGATACTGATGACGCAACAGAGATGGAGCTGGAAAAGACAAGGGGAATGAGTCAAGAAAATAAAAGGGGGACTCTTGTCTTATTATTTATTTATTTTTAGGTCCTTAGGAATTTATTTCTTTTGTAATTAGGATTTAATTTCTACAGAATAAAGCATAGCAAACATGAATAAACTTAACACTTCTTTAGAAAGGAAAAGACTTGGTATTTAAGCAGTCTTAATAACTCACCTCTCTTTCTTTACAATCATACCTGGTGTTGAGTTTTCATTCATTTCTTTGTTCTTACAATAAGGACATTGCTTCTTTTTAAAGGGGGGTAAGGCAAATAAATTGCTCAAATATAAATTTCTCAAACTTTTAAATTTTTTTTCAAGTATGTTTCAATCATTTCTCTCATAAATATGTTTTGATAAATGAATGTTTAGTGATATTTTTTTTTTGTTAATAAGATAGTTTGTATGCAAGTATGAATGATGATTTTATCTGAGTGAAAGTATGTTATCATGAAGAATGAAATGCTTGTATGATCTTAGCCTTAGTAATGTTTGCCATGAAAACTTAGTTTCTTTTGAGATTAGACATGCATGAAGGTTTATTATATCTTTAGAATTGACTTAGGAACTTTCTTGAGGCGAAATCCTAGGGGACATAAAAATCTAAAATGATATAGGAACTATTTTTTTGGATCGTTTGAGCCTTTTCAAGCCAACCCCATGATATTTGACCCTTGAAACTGAAATTTTGAGCTTTAAATCCTGTTATTGCAATGAACCTACATTATAAATCACATTGCCATCTTTTAAAGTTATCCTAATTTTGTGCACCTATCTTAACTAAAGTTATCTTGGTAAGCAACATTTGATGAAGTTTTCATAAAGATGTATGTGCTCATGCTTAAAAAAAAAGAGAGAAGAAAAGTTTGCTCAGTCTCCAAAAAAGAAAAATGTATGAGCTTGAGTTCAAAATAAGTTTGGGGGTGTTCCAAAGGTTCACTTAAAGAAAGGTTGTATTATGAGAAAACCAAGACAAAGTTAAAGGTTAAGATTTTTTAAAACTGAAATGTCCCATCTCTTAAAATCCCTACCTTTAACCGATCCCTATTACAACCTTATAAAAGACCTATTGATTTGATGATTATGTCACCTACATTAGTGGAGAGGAAGTCCTAAGTTCAACATATGAAGATCATAAATAAGCCTTGTGATTGTTTGCTTGATTGATAGGAAATTATGTTGTATGAAGAATGTTATCTATGACTGTGACATACACGCAAACTATGATTCATGTTAGCATATTTTGAAGCTTAGTATAATCTTAACGAATGTTGCATACAAATTACTTGTTAATAAAGAAGATTGATGAGCATGAAGTTATTAATGCATGATTATGAGACAAAGATTGATGCTACTTACACAATTAGCAATTTTTCCTTAGCAAGACCTTTTGCTGTGCATGAACATCACTCGGGACGAGCAATTTTTCCTTAGCAAGGATTTTTCCTATGTCATTTATCACCTTTTTACTTAAAATTGTTGTTAAACCTAAGTAATTGTTTAATAAATTAATGAAATATGTGAAAATATGAAATTAGGACATAAAAATTATTAAAATGTGATTTTATGCTTTATTATATAGTTTTCATGCAATAAATGGCTTATTTTATATTAATTTGAATAAATTATATTTTTAAGATATAAAGTGGGCCATGCATGATTAAATTAAATAATAAAATATAAAATTATATTTAATAATTCATTTTAAAATATTTCATTAATAATTTGGGTTTTAAATTAACTAATTAAGTTTGATAAATTTTATTCTTTGGTCCTCTAACTTGTTGATTTATTCTGGACGGGTCTGATAGCTTTGCTGGATTACAAAACTATCCAAATTGGGGACCAAGTCAACCCAAAATTCGGTTGCACATGGCTGTCCATAAACCACTTTTTGGTTTAATTGCACAAGGTCTTTGAAGAGTTGAAGAAATTAGAGATTTACCTAAAGATTTGCACTTGACCGAGTCACAGTCCTGAGTTGTTGTGGCACTCAAATTGACCAAAAATCAAACAAAAATCAGCTCAACTTCCGCAAATTATGGCCTGCAACGTCCCGAAATAGGGTCTAAATGGAACAGTGGTTACGAAACCACAAATCTGAGGTAGAAAAATTTATTTTATTATTATTTTGAGGTTCATGATATGATTACATGATTGTGCGAAAATTTCGTGATGAAATTCTATGCATAAAGTGCTTAAGTTGAGGTGAGGGATTAAATCGAATAATTTGCAAACTTGCATTCTAGAAGTTTTTAGTATGAAATTGTTTTGGAATATTAATGAGGAGGTCTTAAATAGCAATTTAACCAATTTTAAGTTCATGGACAAAAATTAGGACATGGAAGGAATTTTTGAAAGTTTAGTAAGGAGGGGCATTTTGGTCATTTGTATATTAAATGAAATAAAATGGGAAAAATAACACAAAATGGTCATCTTTCTCATATGGTTGCTGCCGAATTTTGCTCTCTCCATAGCTAGGGTTTCTTCAATTTTCAAGCTCCATAGTAAGTGAGTCCAAGCCCCGTTTTTAATGTTCTTTACGTTTTCGGAGTCCCGGTAGCTCAATAAAGTTTATGCTAGCAATAATTTAAGTTAGAGTTCATATTTGGAAAAATAACCATAGGTGAGAAGTGTTTATTTTGATGTTTTATGATAGAATATGAGGTCTTAGATTATGTTAGACAACTTGTGCTACTCGGTTTTAGGTAAAAACGAGTAAAAGGGCTTAATCGGTAAAATACCTAATAGCCATAAGTGCATGTTAGAGTATGAATTTGATGCTGCCATAGAAGGGAAAAATGATCAGCATGTCATAAAACATAAGAAAATAGGTTGAAGTTTAATTTACGAGATTTGGGTTAAAAGTGTAAATATGCAAAAGTTTAGGGGTAAAAATATAATTTTTCCAAAGTTTGAGTAAAGGACTGTTTTGATAAATGTGAATATTAAATAAGTTAAATTTGCTATTATAGATCAAGAAGAACGAAATTCAGGAGTAGATCGGGGAAAAGAAAAAGTAAAGGACTAAATTGTAAAGTTTAGTCACATTTTGTATCGAGGTAAGTTCTGATGAAATAAATGCAATATTCTTATATTTTACATTATTATTGTTAATTTCCAGCATTTATATACTTATTTTTTTGAGAATATTTAAAGTCGAATTAAAGCGTAGCAAAGAAAAAGCATTAGGAAGCCCCGTTTGAACCTTAAGAATATTAGGATATTGGGGTTGACAGGACAGGATAGAAATGAGCCATGTAAGTCCATATCAGATATATGGATTTGGAGACAGGAATGAGCCATGTAAGCCCATATTATATATATAAATATGGCATTGGAGATAGGAATAATTCATGTAAGTCCATGTCGAAGACATGGCATTGGCAGGATATTGAAAGACAAGAACGACCCTAGTATCCTTAGTATTCTGAGTGGTTCAACGGGTCATTGTATATGTTAAATCATAGTGAATTATAAGCAAAAAGGAGAGGTAGGTTATATTTATGAATAGTGAAAGGTCAGGTAAGAAAGAAGGTAAGTGAGTAAAGAAGAAGGTAGAAAATGAGAAGTAAAGAAAGTTTATGAGGCTTGGTGACTTGATGTATATTTATTCATTATGTTGAATGTTGTAGTTTATTTGCTTGTAAGCTTACTAAGCCTAGTGCTTACTCTCTTATTTTCTTTTTCTTATAGTTTTTATCAAGCCACTCGGGGATCGAAGGAAACTTCGGAGACTCGATCACACTATCGAAGAAATTACATTGGTATAGTTAGACGTTTCGTTTTGTGTATGGCATGTATAGGAACTTGGTTTCTTTTGATATGATATGATCAATGAATGATGTGTAAATATTTACTAGTGATTAGCTAATAGAATGGCTGATGATATACATGTTTAATAGTATGTATGATTAAGTAGTAACTATCACATGAAAATTATGAAAAATGTGAAAGTAACTTAAAAATGGATTCAAGTATCAGAAATAACGAGATTTTGAAAAATCACAAAAATTTGTAGAGACATGGTTTGATAGTGAATAATATATGAAATTAAAACTCATTGTGTCTATTTTCATATAGAATAAGCAAAGCAGGTAAAGGTTATGTATTTTATAAGATATCTGAGTTTTAGTGAAATAGGGCCAGAGCGATTTCTGGATCCCCTGTTTCAATTTTAAAAATTCACCATAAATTTTATTAAAATAATTAGGTGTTTACTTTATATGGTTAGAATCCTTATTGAGTATAGTTTTAAGAGTAATAAACCTCATAGTCATTGAAATTTTGTACATAGAGATATCTGATTCGTAATACACAGAGGTTAGAGCAGTCGAACCCTGAAACAGGGGAGACTTTAACTAATAAACTGTACTAATTGGCCCAGCCAAAAATTCTAAAAAAAAAATAGTAAATATATATATGAGTATAGTTTCATGGAAAATTTACGGAATAGTATTTTGAATTTTGGAACTCGAGATATGAATTTTTAAGCGACTATGACGCAGATTGCTAGCTGGACTGGAAATTTTAAAATTAAATTGTTTGAGCTGTTTAAGCAATGAATTAAGTCTGTTAACACCTCCTGTTCGACTCCGGCAATGGTCTCGGGTACGGGGCGTTACATGGCCAACCACCCATGGAAGATGCTTCGAAAGATGAAAACTCCTATTTTTAGTAAACTATCCCCCTCTCCTCACCTATAAATAAGACCTCATTCTCATATTTCTACTCATCCCTCATCACTCATCCCTCATTCCTCATTCATTCTCTTCCCATTCTTGTTTTCTCCCACGCCTATCATCACCTTTTCATAAAGATTTTAGCATTTAAGCCTCTTAAAGAACCTTTGGTTGGCCACCTTGGAGAGCCATCAGCAAAGGAGCGAAGCAAAGGAACGAAGGAGCCTCGTCAGTCAGGGTCTTGGTTGATAGCCACTCTAAATTGGGTTTAATCTTTCTTTTATTTAATTTAAATTAAAGATGTTTGCTATGTGTTATTTGTTCTTGTTTGCAACAATGTTAGCTTAATTTTATTTAGCCTAGGATGATTGCTTTGTTTAAATAATATTTATTAGATTCATGCTTATAATGTTTGTGCCTCAATCGATCATGTTTTCGATTAAAATCAAGTCTGTATTTCATTCATATGTGGTTGAAATGCACCTGAATTAGCTGAGCGATCCTAACCAGACGATGGCTAGTGGACACATAATTGGACTGTGCATGCTGAATTTAGATCCTAACCTGATTAAATTGTAGGTTGCATAACAACCCTAACCAGGCTCTGTTATCTGCATAGTTTTTAGATTTGTGTGATTAAACTGTTTCGAACCTAACACGTCCTTGTTACCTTGCACGAATACTAAGAAACCCTTAGTAAAAAAAGATCAGTAAAATGCGTATTTACTAAGTAAAGGATTTCGAAAGGACCTAACGTGTTTTCCAAACTCATGAAAGATCGAGTTGCAATGGAATGTTTTTTCGAATATTATTAAGCATGTTGATAATAAATTGAGTTTAATTAAAGTAATTGTCCTAGTTTATTTATGATATAATTGATGCAAATTGTGTTTAATTTTGCTAAAATCTATTTCATTCATATAGTTTGCATACTTAGGTTAATTTGCATTAGGGATCATTGTATTTAGTCTAATATATTTTAATCATCACTTCTCAACTAAATTGTGTTTTTATTTACCAAATTGTTAATATAATTTTACAAATTAAGTGACTTAGCACAAATACAATCCCTGTGGAGATTATAACTCGATACTTACTTGCACAAACCCTAGGGTTACATTTTCCTACGCCAACTATCATGCATCAAATTGGTGATCACATAGATTAATACACGTGCCGAACATCCACTAGAACAAAGGAAAATATCTAGTTGATCAGGTAAGTGGAGATGATTGTTCACTTTCTTCTCCATGAAGTATTCTCTGCCTATATAAGAATTTGTTGTGGGGGAAAAAAATCCTCTCATCCTTTAAGATGAACTTGGAATGAGAGGATAAGCTTTGAGATGTCCCTGCTAAGATAAGTTCCGTAGCTTTACTGCCATGAGAGCAGATCTGTTTAGCTTAGTAATGAAGATGGTAAAACTTTGTTAAGAGAATTTGGTCAAAAGAAAATGAGTTAGATGAGCAGATCGTGATGAGTTTTCTTAGGTTTAATGTTTAGGGGCTGTCGATCTACTCGAAGAAAGCCTAGGTCTGATGTTCGAAACTTCTAAAAGTGGGTAGTGTGAAGCTGTTAAGGTGAGTCTCTAAACTGACTCTTTAGGTATGTTTGCATGTTAATCTCTTCTATTCCAAACGGTCGTTCTGTGAAATGAAAACAAGCTTGATATGCTGGTACCATGGAAGGATGAATGTCTAATAAATTTGTTTACGATGTTTATGTGGTGATGCGCAACTGATACAAGAAGAAAGCATATGCATGATGAATATGTAAAGAAGGCATGAGCCTGAAGATGTGTTTATGATCTGATTAAGGAAAATGTATACGTAATTATGTTCGAAAGTATGATTCTATCATGAACAAGTCTCTGCATGAACTTCAAGTACATGAGTTACATGTTGAAAATGTAAATGCATCAGTGTGAGTAAGTTAGTCAAGCATGAGTCTACATATCAAGTTTGCTTGCGTGTGAGTCCGCTGGAATAGTAAACACGAATTCTGATATGGAAGACCATGGCCATGGCAAGAAGACCTCATAGCGTAAGACCTAGTCTAGGAATGTGGCATCTTATGGGATACAAAGGCCATATAGTGTAAGACCTAGTCTGGGACTATGGCATCATATGAGGATAAGAGAACCACATAGTGTAATACCTAGTTTGGGACTATGGCATCATTTGAAAAGAAGATAAAGGATAGTTGGGAAAGAAACAGGTAATGAGGGGCAGACCTCAAGATGTTGAGCTTAGGCAAATCTCTATCTTCGAAAATGCCATTTACCGAAAAGTGGAAGCCTTTGTGGCTGTTCTCTAATATGTGGGCCTTTGTGGCGTAATATGTTATACGTGAGCCTTTATAGCGATATCTGTTATATGGAGCCTTTGTGGCGTAATATATTATATTTTAGCCTTTGAGGCTAATTTTGTTATGTGAGGAGCCCTTGTGGTTGAATATGTTAAATGTGCCTTTGTGGCGAAGTATGTTAAAATGGATGCCTTTGTGGCTGATTTTGTTCTATGAGAGCCTTTGAGGCTGTATTTGTTAAATGTGTCTTCGTGGTGAAGTTTGTTATATGAGGATGCCTTTGTGGCTATTTGATGTTAGGTGGATGCCATTCTGGCTATCTATTTGTATGGACATCTCAATGGCTATCTTGTGTATGTGATTGGACATCCTTGTGGCCATCTATCTATTGTGCAAGTATTCCTCCATGGTTATCTATGTCAAAGGAAGTCTTTTGTGGTTATCTAAGTCAACAGAAGTGTATGCCTTGTTGGCGTAGTATGAAGAATGGCCTTAGTGGAAATGATCCGATGATAATGCCGATTAAATGTAATCTGAAGGAACAATATAAGGGCAAATCAATAAGCTTGAAGTAAAGGAAAGCTGATGATAAATGCTTTGTGCTGAAGGGAGAACGTAGTCCTTCTCGTCTGCAAGAATGAGAACAAGAATCAGAGAGTATGCTATGAGTGTATGACCATGGGTAAGACAAGTGATTTGGTATAAGGTATGGCCTCTATGCAGAATACAACAAAGGAGAATACAGTAAGCGTAACATAGAAGTGTAGGGAATGAATCTATTAAGCATCCACCAAAAGAAAAAGGGAAGTGTCAAGCACTAGACTTATTACGATGAAATAGATTAGGTACTTATAGTTTACCTCACTATGTTCTTGTGGACGTATTATGGGTGATTTTGAATGCATGATTTTCATAGTAAAGAGTGTGCCAAGGCTACGCTAGGTAGCGACAGTTTGTGCTGATATGCATACAGAGGAAGGATGAAAGAAAGAGGAAAACATGAAGAGAAAACTATATGGAATGCTTTTGGATCAAATGATATCGATTAAATTAAAAAAAAACCATTGGGCAAAGTTGGAGTCTGCACATAAGTTGTAATACCCTGTCTGTATACTTGATAATTGTAAAGTAAAAACAATAGTTTTATTAATTATAAACGTGGTTTTACATTGTACAAGGAGATATACATAATAAGAATACATGAGGAAATTCAATAAACGAAAGTAGAAAATTTTATTAAGTCACTGCTCGTCTAGTACTTAGGCGAATAGAAGAGTCTGGGTTACATTTGATTTAGGAAGTAACACACAATACTTGAATCTGATTGATCGGGTTGGGTGGAGGATATTACAGATTTATAATAAATTTCCAGGTTTTTGCTTATTAATTTTAAATTCATTTAGTCACGAAGTCATTGCACTATAATATCATGACTAGGGTCTCCCTAATGACAAACCATTACGAAAGTAACTCAGTTAGTGCTCCTCCAATGACCTGGTCATAAGTGTGTTACCTTCATTATAACACCCTATACCCGGCCTAGTCAGCAAGCCCGAATACGGGATGCCACACCACTGTCTCATGTCATATACAACGAGTGAAAGTCCATTATAAAAGAAACATCATTCATATTAGCATTCGTATAGGTTTTAAGTCAATTATATTTGTTAGTTATCAATGTTACATGCTAACCATACACTAAATAGTTGTATAATAATACTTAAACATGCATAAGGTCCATTTAACAAAATCTCAAAACTGTCATGTAGGTACCGATATTGGCACTAGGGCATTGATATTTTCTTTAAGTGGTATCGATACCACCTGGAAAATCGATACCAAACTTGCATACTGTTTCTCAACTAAAAGTCAAAGTCTTAAAAATTATCAGTACTTACCATGAAATATCGTTATTCTAACTCTGAGTATCGATACTTGAGAAAAGGTATCGATACCAAATCTCTATTCTGACTCCCTGCACATCTCAAAACACAGAGGTATCAATTTTAAAACCCGATTATCGATACCTCTACTCCAGACCTCAAAAATGCAGCGTACATAAGCAATTAATCCTTTCCAATTTAGTTCTTAAAAATAATGGATCAATTACTTCAACAAATATCCATTGAACAACCTAATTAGCAGTTCAATGTTGTAAAATCGTGTTCGAGCAAGTAATGCCAATCTATTATCATGTTCATGAACCCATGCATAACAATAACATGTAATCCTTATAAGTCGAACCATAAACTAACAAAATGTCTAGAAGTTAACCTGGTTGTAAACAAGTCTACCACATTGCCTTATTCCTCAAAACGTAAATAAATATAGAAAACCTACGAAATAACAAATAGACTTGCATGGATCACCTCTCGGAAACCTCACCACTCACACTGGCTCCCTACTAATTTGCAAGGGTTTAAAAGGAGTGGGTGAGCTTAACAAGCTCAGTGAATGCTCAGAATAACAATAATGCAAGCAATTCATCAAGCATCAACGAAACAACCATATAGCATAACCTCAACAATTCCAACTCTAGTGTCATATTATACTTGTGCATTATTACTAGTTTTTTTTTACATGGTAAACATATTCAGTTCTAAGCATATATCCTATTACACATATAATCACCTAACATTCAAGCATATATCACAATATTCAAAACATATTTTTTGATAAATTGCATAATGGTCACATACTCATTTAGGCATACATCACATTACACATATATACATTTTAAGATAATTTGACACTTGTTATGAAACATAAAAGTGAGCTCTACCATCACTCATCGGATACATGGATCTCCAACACACCAAATATAGACTCATAGAGTCAAACATGTCCCAAAAGTGAAGCGTGTAAAGCTAACACTCTCCTTATTTCTCCTCACATGTCCCATTGAATGGAGCTTAGCTCACATTCCCTTATCCCTCCAACATGTCCCAGGGCTTCAACGCCAAAAATCATTGTACATATAGGTGAATACTCACAATCCTATGGCATGACAACTATATCCAATGGTTTCAAGATCACAAAGCCAAAATATCTGAAATCAAACACATATCACTTACGGATTATTCGTGCACTATCATTGCATATTTGCAAAACACTGTCACTAACATTTAACATATGCATATCATGTACACATTTGCACTTTCACAACGGTTATCATAACCATATATCACATGTTATAGCATCTCATCTCACTTCACATATTCACAAGTACATAAGCACACAGTTCACAAGATAGCATAGGTATGAGAAAGCATACTCTCAAAATTTAAAGTAGGGGTTTAGGCTACTATTAGATTCCCAAATAACGCATCGAATCATGTCCACAAGCAATTATTCCAAACATTCACCAATTACGATTTTGCCAAAAAGTCGAAAGCTCAAACTAGATTTTACCTGCCTTTATCTCTACTTGTAGAAGGTCCTACAGAATCTAGAACTTCAACACAAAAATTCACACAACAATGCATTCAATAATCAGTTAAGAACTCACCACAAGCAATCAAAAACATAAGCCTAAGCTATGTTCCCATGTAACCAAAACTTATAACAAAACAAACTTTAAATTCGAATATCTTGATCTATACTTAATCTTTTCACCTAAACTCAATTTTGTTCATCTTATAATTCACCTACGAGTAATTCTTAACCTTTAAACTACAATGAAATACTCAATTCATAGTATCAACTTTTTCGACACTTTTTATATCTATTTTCTAGAAATTCATTAAAACTCAAGAATTTTTTAATGGAATGTCAAAGTAAATTTAGAAACCTTCTAATCATGTTAAAATAGGTTGAAAAACACTTTGGAACCACGTTTTTATGCAAAATCCCAAAATCCACCACTAACGACCCAATTTTTGGCTTTTATTCAAAACATGCAATTTAATGGCTAAAAACTTGGTTTTAAACACTAAATAACATTTAAAACTAATAGAAATATGAATCGTTACCTTAGTTAATGAAAAACCGAGCATTTGATCAAAAACCCCAAAAAACCTACAAGCTTTATAATGGAGGAATCTATGGTGGTTTTGGATGTTTTCTTGAAGTATTATGGAGGTTTAATGTAACACCCTTATCCTGTATCCATCGTCAAATTAGGGTTACAGAGCATTACCAATCACTTAGAACATTTAAACTTAATTTCCTTCTATATCATAAACATATCATAAACTATTCATACTTATACACACCGTCCTTATATTGAGTCCTCGAGGCCCAAGAAACAACTTAGAAAATAATTCAGGACTAAATTGAAATCATTAGGAAAGTTTAAGAAAATTTATAAAAACTTGAATACAGGGGTCACACAGCAGTGTGGCCAGGTCGTGTGCCTCACACGGCTGAGACACATGCCTGTGTCTTAAGCCGTGTAACCTTCAAACTAGGGACACACGGCCGTGTCCCAGCCCGTGTAACTCTCTGAGAAGGGTCACACAACCATGTCACACGCTCGTGTGCTAGGCCGTGTAACACTTGAAATTGCCCTACACACCCGTGTGCCATGCTGTGTGCTAGGCTGTGTAGCTAACTGACTTGTACCCTATGTACTCAGCAGATGACACACGGCCATGTCGCCAGGCCATGTGGACCCAAAATGAACCTTAATCAACAAGTTTACCCTTTCAAGCTTACTTGGACCCTAAGTAAACCATTTCCTAACTAAAAGGCCTATTCAAAGTGACATTAAACAAGTCAAAAACATGTTAAATCAACATTTTAGGTGCCTAACCAATGTATCCTCATTGATACCACAAGTATATATATTTGTACATCAAAAATTAAACATCAAACACAACTATCAATTCTTCAAACAAACACCTAACCAATGTACCTATCATAGTCACCTCAAACACAACATTGCATTAACACATATCATTCATATTTGCATTGAAACATCTTACCTCATTTACATGGATCATACAAGTTAGCAATTTACACATAAGATCATACCTAAAATTTTATATATCCCAAAACATTAGTAATGACATACAAGCCTATTACATGCCATATAATCCAAAATGAACATCCAAAAACTATTGAAATTTATGGATAGTGTGACTAGAGTGCCAATCCGATCGTCCAACCTTCTATGTATCTACAAGAACAATAAACAACACAAGTAAGCTCAATGAAGCTTAGTAAGTTCGACGTATTAAAACAATAAATCTTACCGAATTAAGTACAACAAATCAAATAATAATACAACCATGAATGTTTCCTGTCATCCACAATCTCAATCAATAAATCATAAAAGTTCAATCCAATACTCAAATTTACGATAAATCTATCAAAATCTTTAAACAATATACCTTACAAAGATTTTCAACTCGATGAATGACTTACGGATAAGAGAACATTGAAAATTCCATCAAAACACACGGATACTCATAAGAGCTAGTCCACCTGAAACATACCAAATGGTCATAAGAGCTAATCCATCCGAAACACACCAGTGCTCATAAAAGCTAATCCCTCCGAAACACACTAATGCTCATAAGAGCTAGTTCAATTGAAACACACCAAAACAAAGAGTATAACACGAGAGTTCACAACAAATGCTGAACCTCAATCCACTCGGGAAATAGTCTCTACAACAATCTCCACTCCAATTCCCTATAACATACCATATCTCGATTGTACTTTACCCCGCATTCAATCCGATCCAAACATCAAATTCAATAATATTTCTCAAATAACCATTCATCATCAATAATATAATATATCTATTGTACCATTTTATATTATTTAAAAATTCATATAGATGTTAAATTTTAAATCGTGTGAACTTACCTGGACAGAATTGTAGTAGTTTAAGAAGTTCAGGGACTATTTCGCAAATTTTCCTTTTCCACGAGTATCAACTGGGTCTTGATCTAAAATGTAAAATTTCTTAATTATCAACTTACATTTCACATTCCAATTCATTTTACATTTTATAACCTTTTATTTTTCAAATTTACACAGTTACCCAAAACTTTTACAATTTTTGCAGTTTAGTCCCTTAACTCGAAAACCATCAAATTAACCATTTATGTCAAGTTAAAATTATAAAAAAATATACTAGGCCCTTATAAAATCCCTACTAAACATCAAATTCACTATCAAACCCTAAAAATTTGACATTTTCACAATTTAATCCTAAAATCTAAATCTAACAAAAATCACTTCACAAAATCATCAAACAACACAACCAAAGCTTCAAATACATGCTTATCCTAAAAAAAAAAATTCAAGATTCATCAACGGCAACTTCTAAAATTTTTAACAGATTCAAAAATTGTAACACCCTTAACCCATATCCGTCGTCGGGTTAGGGTTAAAGGCATTACCAGACAAAACTGAACAATTAACATACATTTCATAAGCATCATATTATCATAATTCAAACATTAATAATAAGTCCCTTATATAGGTCCTCGAGACCTTAAACATGTATTAGAAAAGGGGTCGGGACTAAACCAAGCTCATACAAAAATTTTCAGAATTTAACCAATTTTCAAAGTTGAACAGGTCACACGCCCGTGTGAACAGGCCGCGTAAGGCTTTGACATGGTCGTGTGTTAAGCCATGTCCAAACAGGGCTTACATACTGACTTGCTCACACGGCCACAAGACACGCCCGTGTGCCTTGGCCTTGGTCGAAATTGACTTGGGTCACACGGCTAGCCACACGCCCGTGTGCCTTGGCCGTGCTCGAGCCTGACTTAAAATCGTAGGGTACCCTAGGGGACACACAGTCGCGCAACATGACCGTCTGTCGCACACGGCTGAGACACACGCCCTTGTCTCTGCCCGTGTGGACAAAAATAGGCCATTTGAATAGCCAATTTACCAACCCAAATTGGTTCAAACCTAAGCACCAAACCAAACATATTTGTATAATAATTTCAGCCAATTTCAACACCATAATATACATCAAACATGCCATAACATTATCAACTAATTTCATGTTCATATCATCTATTCATTCATGTCATTACCTAAATCATAACCATACCAAAACTTATAGTTTCATGATTTCAAAACACATAACCAATCTCATGCCAAAATCTTACCAATTTCCATAAGTAAACACATACCCAAAAACTTACCAAACTTACCATTTCTCTTAGTCATATATGAATACATCAAATAGATTATATTTCATCACATTTCATATACCAAAATTAAACCATGATCACAACCATACCAAACCATATCACATTGCTAAATATATACATCATAAAACGTAATCAAAACACTTCTAGCTTATACATGCCATACTCTAATATTTACATTTCCAAAATGTACAAAATAAGGTTTGATAGTGTGGTGACGATCCTCGACGATCCTCGAGCTCACAGTAGCTTTGATATCTATAAAACAATACAATTATACACAGATTAAGCTTTCAAAAGCTTAGTAAGGCATATACAAATAAACTTATCAATATAGACATATAAACACCCAAAATATATGTACTTTATGACCAAGATACTAACATATATCACATGGTTCACCTATAATTCATATGTTCTCAAAGATACATGTACTTACCTTCCGTTCTCAACATATTATACAATTCAAATGTGTGTCGTACTTTATGACCAAGATACAAGACTGTGTGTCGTACACGGTTGAGACACACGCCCGTGTCTCTGCCCGTGTGGACAAAAATAGGCCATTTGAATAGCCAATTTGCCACCCCATTTTGGTTCAAACCTAAGCACCAAACCAAGCATATTTGTACAATAATTTAAGCCAATTTGAACACCATAGTATACATCAAACATGCCATAACTTTATCAACTAATTTCATGTCCATATCATCTATCCATTCATGTCATTCCCTAAATCATAACCATATCAAAACTTATAGTTTCATGATCTCAAAACACATAACCAATCTCATGTCAAAATCTTACCAATTTCCATAAGTAAACACATACCCAAAAACTTACCAAACTTACCATTTCTCTTAGTCATTTATGAATACATCAAATAGATTATATTTCATCACATTTCATATACCAAAATTAAACCATGATCACAACCATACCAAACCATATCACATTGCTAAATATATACATCATAAAACGTAATCAAAACACTTCTAGCTTATACATGCCATACTCTAATATTTACATTTCCAAAATGTACCAAAATAAGGTTCGATAGTGTGGGGACAATCCTCGATGATCCCCGAGCTCACAGTAGCTTTGATATCTATAAAACAATACAATTATACACAGAGTAAACTTTCAAAAGCTTAGTAAGGGATATACAAATAAACTTATCAACATAGACATATAAACACCTAGAATACATGTACTTTATGACCAAGATAGTAACATATATCACATGGTTCACCTATAATTCATATGTTCTCAAAGATACATGTACTTACCTTCCATTCTCAACATATTGTACAATTCAAACGTACCTAAATTAAATATGCATTTCACATAGTCATTCATTTTTCGGAATGCCCGTTTGAACCCTTCGGAAACATAAGGATACGCGGATTGCTCGAAAAACACATATACAATGCCAACGTCCCAGACGTGGTCTTACATGTAACCAAATATCGATGCCACTGTCCTAGACAGGGTCTTACACGAAAAATAAATACGATGCCTACGTCCCAGATGTGGTCTTACACGTAAAGCATAAGTCGATGCCATCGTCCCAGACATTGTCTTACATGAAAGCATATATCGGATCCTATGTCATGACATATGTATCGTAACTATTCCTAAGGTTCGTACGTGGCTTTTCGGACGTCAGAAATTCGTCGGTACTTTCTCAGATGTCCCAAAATCAAGGCATAAAGCCATTCATCATAGTTCAATAACATAAAAGCATAAATAAATCAATTCAAATGCATTTATTTGTATATATACTTACCTCGTACGGATTTGGATGAATGAAATTAGTTACTCGACAACTTTCGACTTTCCCCGATCCAACTGCGTATTCTTTAATTCTTGATCTATATAAATTCAAATTTAACTAATTCAATCACAAATTCATTCAAAACTATCCACAACACACATTTAGGGCATTTTACAAACTACCCCTCATATTTTCACATTTTGACACTTTAGTCCTTAATTCACAAAATCGCAAAATACACATAATTTGATTGTACCCAAGCTTAGTCGAATTTGTATAAAGTTCACATAAATCCATGTAGTTCATTTTTTTTCACATTTTTTCCCTTAAATTTACAAATTTCACAATTTATCCCATTTTACTCAAAATCATCAAAAATCTAAAGACAAAACATATAAACCCAACATCAAACTTTCATATTTCATCAATTAACAACATAAAGCTCATGAATTCATCCATGGCACATTTTAAAATCATCAACAAAATCAGAAATTGAGGCATAGGCTTGATAGTAAACAAAACAACGATTTCAAAAACGTAGAAATTATTGAAAACAGAACAAAACTCGTACCTTAATCAAGTTCTTCAATGGCCGAATGTTAAAACACAAAACCTAGCTTTTATTTCTTCAATTTTGGCTTGAACAAGATGATAATGGCCATTTTCATGCTTTTGTTTTATTAATACTAACATATTAACTAAATGACAATTTTGCCTTTTGTTATAAAATTATTCATTCATCTAACACATGCCCTTTTATGTCCATTCAAACATCCAATGGTCAAATAACCACATAAGGACCTCTCATTTACAAAGCCAAATCAAATAAGCACTTTTATCAAGTGGCATGCAACTTTTACAATTTATGCAACTAGGTCCTTTTATTAAACTAAGCACACAAATAATATAATTTTCATACGAAATTTTCACACATATTAATTCATATATCATAAGCACAGAAAATATTATTTAAATATTTTTCTAACTCAGATTTGTGGTCCTGAAACCACTATTTCGACTAAGGTCTAAATCAGATTGTTACAATTCTCCCCCCTTAGGGATTTTCGTCTCTGAAAATCTTACCGTTGAACAAATTCGAGCATTGCTGTCTCATAGCATCTTCAGGTTCCTAGGTGGCCTTTTCAATACCGTGTCCATGCCACATCACTTTTTCTAAAGAAATTTTCTTATTTCGTAGCTTTTTAACCTCGTCGAAGCATCAATACGTGAAACACATCATGAATCTTTTCTAACTCTGGTGGCAACAACAATCTATATGCTACCAGCCCAATACGCTAGGTAATCTCATACGGCCCAATGAACCTCGGACACAATTTGCCTTTTCTACCGAACTAAAGCACTTTCTTCCACAGAGATACTTTCAAAAACACTTTGTCGTTGATTAAATTCAATGTCTTTTCTTTTCAAATCCGCATAAGATTTTTGACGATCGGAACCTGCTTTTAAACTGTCTTGAATCACTTTTACTTTTTGTTCAGTTTCTTTTATCAAATCAATCCCGTGAATCTTATTTTTGCTAAGTTCAGTCCAATACAGAGGTGTATGGCATTTACGACCATATAAGGCTTCGTACGGTGCCATTTTAATGCTCGATTGAAAACTGTTATTATAAGCAAATTCAATCAAACGCAAATACTGTTCCCACGTACCTTCAAACTCAATAATGCAACATCTCAACATATCTTCGAGTATCTGAATAATCCGCTCGGATTGACCATCCATTTGCAGATGAAAAGCAGTACTAAAATGCAATTTTGTACCCAGTACATCTTGCAACTTCTTCCAGAATCGCGATGTAAATCTCGGATCTCTGTCTGACACAATAGGTAATGGCACACCATGTAATTTCACAATATCAAAAATGTATAACTAAGCTAATTTATCAAGCGAGGAATCAGATCGTACTAGAATAAAATGAGCTAATTTTGTCAAACGATCGACTACAACCCAAATAGCATCTTTCTTTCTTGGAGACAGGGGTAAACCCGAAACAAAGTCCATAGTCACTCTATCCCATTTCCATTCTGGAATCATAATTGGTTGTAAGAAACTAGATGGCACCTGATGTTCAGCTTTAACTTGCTGACAGATTAAACATTTAGAAACAAAATTGGAGATATCTCATTTCATTCCAGACCACAAATAATATTGTTTCAAATCATTATACATTTTCGTACTACCCGGATGTATAGATAACTAACTATTGTGAGCTTCACACAAAATCATTTGAATTAACTCTAGATTTCTTGGGACACAAATTCTATCTCGGAATCTCGGACAATCATCTATATCAATTCAAAATTTAGGATCAGAATCCAATTCACACTGAGCCCGTTTTGCTAACATCTCATTATCAATCTTCTAAGCTTCAATAATCTGCTATAAGAACAAAGGTCTTGCTTTTAATTCAGCTAAAACTGAACCATCATTGGACAAAACCAAATGAGCATTCATTGTATGCAAAGCAAATAATGATTTTCGACTCAAAGCATCAGCAACAACATTTGCTTTCCCCGGATGATAATCAATGACAAGTTCATAGTCTTTTAGCAGTTCTAACCATCTTCTCTAACGCAAATTTTGATCTTTCTGAGTCATCAGATATTTCAAACTCTTATGATCAGAATATACATGACATTTCTCACTGAACAAATGGTGGTGCCAAAATTTCAAAGTAAACACAATCGTAGCTAACTCTAGGTCATGCGTCGGATAGTTCCTTTCATGCGGCTTTAATTGTCTCGAAGCATAGGCAATGACTTTACCTTCTTGCATCAGAACACATCCCAGTCTGTTCAATGAAGCATCACTATATATCACAAATTCTTTACCCAATTTAGGTTGTACTAATACCGGAGCTTCAGTCAACAAAGTTTTCAACTGATCAAAATTGTTCTGACACTTTTCGGACCACTCAAATCTTTCTGAAGCAGTTTATTTAACGGAGTTGCAATCATAGAAAATCCTTTTACAAATCGTCTATAGTAATCGGCAAGTCCCAGAAAACTACGAACTTCGTAGACATTTCTCGGAGGCTTCCAATCCAAAATAGCTAAAATTTTACTCGGATTAACTCGGATACCTGATGCTGACACAATATGGCCTAGAAAACCACCTTCGCGCAACCAAAACTCTCATTTGCTAAACTTAGCGTATAATTGCTTATCACACAAAGTCTGTAGTACTATTCTCAGATGCTCGGTATGGTCAGTTTCATCTCGTGAATAAATCAATATGTCATCAATGAATACGACAACAAATCAATCTAAATATGGTTTGAAAATTCTATTCATCAAATCCATAAAGATAGCAGGTGCGTTAGTCAATCTAAAAGGCATAACTAAGAATTCAAAGTGTCTGTACCTCGTACGAAAAGCAGTTTTTAGAATGTCTGAGTCTTTTACTCGTAACTAATAATAGCCTGATCTCAAATCAATTTTTGAAAACTCCGCTGCTCATCTTAACTGATCAAACAAATCATCAATTCGTGGCAGAAGATACTTATTCTTGATAGTCACTTTGTTCAACTGACGATAATCGATACACGTTCTCATCGTACTGTCTTTATTTTTCACAAACAGAATAAGAGCACCCTAAGTTGAGAAACTCGGTCTAGCAAACCCTCTATCTGTTAACTCTTGCAACTGAGACTTTAACTCTTTTAATTTAGTCAGAGCCATTCTATACGGAGCTATCGAAATAAGAGTTGTACTAGGTACCAATTCAATGCCAAATTCAACTTCTCTAACAGGAGGTAATCCCGGAAGTTCTTCAAGAAACACATCAGGAAACTCACATACCACAGGCACTGATTCAACTTTTTTTCTAACGCTTTCAAATCAATTACATAAGCAAAGTAGGCTTCACAAACCTTTCTCACAATACTCAAAGCTTTCATCAAAGTTATCACAGTAGGCAATCCATTCCAATTACCAGATTCAATTCAGACTATTTTATCATTCTTGCATCTCAAATCAATAGTTTTCTGTTTGCAGTTCACAACAGCATCAGATCAGCTGAAAAATAAGTGTCTCAAAACATTAACGGACAATTCTTGTAGACTTTATCAACCAAAACACATCTGCCTAGGGGGTTCGAAACTCTAACTACAAATTCAGTAGACTCTACAGGCAAAGCCTTACTATTCACTAAGTTCATGCATACATACGAATGTGTTGATCCAGGATCTATCAAATCAATCATAGAAGTATCATAAAGAGTAAATGTACCTTTAATCATATCTGGCAATGAAGCTTTTTTACGAGCTCGGATAGCATAGGATTTGGCAAGTGCACGAGCCTCAGATCTAATAATTGTATCTTTTGTCCCTCTTTGATTGCCACTCCCATTTCCCGTATTTCTGGGAGGTCTACCACGAGAAGCATTGCTGTTTGGTCTCAGATTTTGCACACTTTCTTGCTCGACAGATTCAGGGAAATCACGGATAAAATGGTCTAACGATCCACACTTAAAACAAGCCCGATCATACACTCTACAATTACCATGATTTCTTTTACCACAATGCTTGCACTCAGGGCGATCGGATTTAACATTTCCAACACTGGCAACTGATGTAGCTGAAGCTTTGAAGTTCGACTACGATCTAGTATGATCTCTATTCAAATGTCCCATATTAGTTTTTGGACGGCTATTATCATCTCTAAACTTTTTTGAAGTAAACTAAAATGATCTACCCGATGATCTCTTTTGCACTTCTCTAGCTTCAGAATCAGCTTTTCTTTTCTCTTTTCCGAGATCTTCCACTTTACATGCTCGTTTAACAAGTACAACAAATTCTTTAATCTTAAGAATCCCAACTAACAAACGGATAACTTCATTTAAGCCATCTTCGAATCTTTTGCACATTATAGCTTCAATTGATACACATTCTCGAGCGTACTGACTCAATCTCACAAATTCTCGCTCGTATTCTGTAACAGACATACGACCTTGTTTAAGCTCAAGGAACTCTTTAAGTTTTTGGTCGATGAATCTTTGACTGATGTATTTCTTTTGAAATCCAGCTTGGAAGAAATCCCAGGTGACTCACTTACTCGGAACTACCGATATTAAAGTTTTCCACCAATGGTATGTCGTATCTCTCAGAAGTGAAACGACACATTTTATGCATTCTTTAGGATTCAAAGATAATTCATCAAATACTCTTATCGTGTTCTCTAACCAGAACTCGGCCCTTTCAGCATCATCATTTGTTGTAGCTCAGAATTCTTCGGCCCCATATTTTCTAATTTTATCTACCAGAGGCTTACTTAACTGAACTGGGTTCACTGATGACCAAACAGGAGCTTGTGGAGGATTTATCGGGGGTGAAGATTGTTGAACAGCCGGATTGGTTCTAATATATTGGCTAAACCAATCGTTCATCATTTGATAGAAGGCTTGTTTAGCCTCACCATCACGGCTACTCGTAGCCGGTATAGAATTGGATGGCGCCGTCCCTTGAGCAGGAGCAGGAGCATTGCTTTCGACATCGTCTGCTACGGCTCGTTTAGGATCCATTTGCTATATAAAAGCACATTTCAATGTCAGGATTCATCACACTATCACAATTCATAAATATGGCATGTATAGCTAGACTCACAAATGCTATGGTAGTCCTAGAACTGACTAAACCATAACTCTTATACCAACCAAATGTAACATCCCTAACCTATAACTGTCGTCGGATTATGGTTAAAGGCATTACCAGACAAAACCGAACAATTAACATACATTTCATAAGCATCATATTATCATAATTCAAACATCAATAATAAGTCCCTTATATAGATCCTCGAGACCTTAAACATGCATTAGAAAGGGATCAGGACTAAACCGAGCTCATACAAAAATTTTTGGAAATTAAATAATTTTCAAAGTTGAACAGGTCACATGCTCGTGTGAACAGGCCGTGTGCCTTACACGGCCTTAGACATGCCCTTGTGTCTAAGCCATGTCCAAACAGGGCTTACATACTGACTTGCTTACACGGCCACAAGACACGCCCGTGTGCCTTGGCCGTGGTCGAAACTGACTTGGGTCACACGGCTAGCCACACGTCCGAGTGCCTTGGCCGTGCTCGAGCCTGACATAAAATCGTAGGGAACCCTAGGGGACACACAACCGTGTAACATGACTGTGTGTCGTACACGGTTGAGACACGAACCCGTGTCTCTGCCCGTGTGGACAAAAATAGGCCATTTGAATAGCCAATTTGCCACCCCATTTTGGTTCAAACCTAAGCACCAAACCAAGCATATTTGTACAATAATTTATGCCAATTTGAACACCATAGTATCCATCAAACATGCCATAACTTTATCAACTAATTTCATGTTCATATCATCTATCCATTCATGTCATTCCCTAAATCATAACCATATCAAAACTTATAGTTTCATGATCTCAAAACACATAAACAATCTCATGCCAAAATCTTACCAATTTCCATAAGTAAACACATACCCAAAAACTTACCAAACTTACCATTTCTCTTAGTCATATATGAATATATCAAATAGATTATATTTCATCACATTTCATATACCAAAATTAAACCATGATCACAACCATACCAAACCATATCACATTGCTAAATATATACATCATAAAACGTAATCAAAACACTTCTAGCTTATACATGCCATACTCTTATATTTACATTTCCAAAATGTACCAAAATAAGGTTCGATAGTGTGGGGACAATCCTCGATGATCCCCGAGCTCACAGTAGCTTTGATATCTATAAAACAATACAATTATACACAGAGTAAGCTTTCAAAAGCTTAGTAAGGGATATACAAATAAACTTATCAACATAGACATATAAACACCTAGAATACATGTACTTTATGACCAAGATAGTAACATATATCACATGGTTTGTAATGCCTCCACACCCAAGACCATCGCCGGAGTCGAGTATGAGGTGTTACTAAACTTAATTTAACATTTTGAGAACTTTGGATCATTTGTTTCTACATTCACAGCTTTCTAGCTACTTGCGTCACAGTCACAAGAAAAATCATATCTCGAGTTACGAAACTTGAAATAAAGATCCGTAAATTTTCCATGAATCTAGACTCATATAACTATTTACTAATTTTTTTATAGAATTTTTGGTTGGGCCAATTAGTACAGTTTATTAGTTAAAGTTACCCCTGTTTCAGGACTTGACTGGTCTGACCTCTGTTTACTACGAACCATATTTCTCTCTGTAAAAAATTCATATGACTATGAGGTTTGTTTCTCCGGAAACTAGACTTAATAAGGATTCCGAGAATATAAAATAAAACACCTAATTATATCTGTACAATTTATGGTGAATTTCTAAAGTTGGAATAGGGGATCCAGAAATTGTTCTGGCCCTGTTTCACTAAAATTCAAATATCTTCTAACATATAATTTCTTTACTTGTTTCGCTTGTTTTATGTGAAACTAGACATATTAAGCTTCAATTTCATATTTAATCCATCACCAAATTCGATTTTTATGATTTTTAGTAAATTTTCAAACTAACATCAGTGTTGCTGCAATGTTCTGTTTATGGCAAATTTCATCCTTTTTATGAGTTTTCATGAACTAGATAACCTATTAACCTTCCATGACATCAAACATAATCTAAACTAACAATTTCCATAACTTATCATTATCAAGCATTTTCTCAACCAATCCATCTCCATATTATAAGATCATTTACACCAAATAGGTATATTGCCATACATGCCATACTTAAATTTTACAAGCCATTTACCAAAAAGTCCTTCAGATAGTGTGATCGAGCCTTCGACCTATCCCGACTTCTGAGCTGGCTTGTCCAAAACTAAAATGAATGAGAAGGAGGGAGTAAGCATAAATGCTTAGTAAGTTCATATGCAAATAATAAGTAACATAACAAACAATCATACCAATCAACATTAGCATGGTATCACCAAAACATATATCACATTTCTAATCATTTTTCATCATCTTATTACCTTATCGTTGTTGTATCAATACTCAACCCGAGGGTTAAGTACATACCTGTCCAAAGTATCCATTTCACAACACTTACCAATACGTCTCTTTTCATCTCGAGTATTCCTCCATTTGAGTAGAACCTTACCCGTTGAACACATCGGAATATAATTCGGATACATGGATAATTTGCACATAAGTGCCACATATGCAATCAAGCAATCATGTAACCCGCCCTTAAATGAACTCGGACTCAACTCAACGAGCTCGGGCGTTCGCATCCATAAGTGAACTCGGACTCAACTCAACGAGTTCGGATGCCTAGTTACATCTCACGAACTCGGACTCAACTCAACGAGTTCAGACATTCGCATCCATAAGTGAACTCGGACTCAACTCAACGAGTTCGGATGCTCAACCATCCTAGTGACATGTCACTTGTATTCTAATCTATTCCCAAGGTTCAAACGGGCTTTTTCCTCGATTACACATCTTTGTCGTCTTCCACGGAACATCGAAACCGATACTCGGTAGCAATTCATAATTTTCATATTATTCAATAATAACCATAAAGCATAATATTTCATGATATTAATCATCATATCACATAAATAACATTAAATTACTTAAAATGACAATTATGTTACTACATTTACACATGAACTTACCTCGATACAAAATATTAGCAATCAAGCCTATTCCTCGTAAACTTTGTTTTTCCCTCGATCACGACTTGAATCTCGTTTCTCTTGATCTATAATACAAAATTAATCTTATTTAATACATACATTCATCAAAACAGCCCCAAATACGAACTTTGGAAAAATTACCATTTTGCCCCTAAACTTTTGCAAAATTACACTTTTGCCCCTAGGCTCGGGAATTAAACTTCATCCCATTTTCTTATGTTTTATGACATGCTGATTATTTTTCCCTTCTATGACAACATCAAATTCTCATTCTAACATGTACTTATAACTATTAGGTATTTTTACCGATTAAGCCATTTTTCTCGTTTTCACTTAAAACCGAGTAGCACAAGTTGTCTAGCATAATTTAAAACCTCATATTCTATCATAAAACACCAAAATACACAAATTTCACCTATGGTTATTTTTCCAAAGATGAACCCTAGGTTGAATTGTTGCTAACATAAGCTTAATCAAGTTACCGGGACTCCAAAAACGTAAAGAACATTAAAAACGGGGCTTGGAATCACTTACTATGGAGCTTGGAAGCTTGAAACAAACCCTAGCTATGGAGAACCCTTTAATTTTCGTCCTAATGAAGAAGATGGACATATTTTGCCATCTTTTTCCTTTTTTTAATCTTTTAATTACCAAATGACCAAAATACCCTTAATACCTTTCTTTGAAAATTTTCATGTACAAGCCCATTTTTGTCCAAAAATTTAAAAATTGGTCAAATTGCTATTTAAGACCTCCTCATTAATATTCCAAAGTAATTTCATACTAAAAACTTCTAGAATGCAAGTTTTGCAACTTATTCGATTTAGTCCCCAATTTCAACTTAAACACTTTATGCATAGAATTTCGTCACGAAATTTTCACACAATCATGCAATCATATCATAAACCTCAAAATAATTATAAAATAATTATTTCTATCTCGGATTTGTGGTCACGAAACCACTATTCCGATTAGGCCTTAATACGGGATATTACAACTCTCCCCCCTTTAAGGATTTTCGTCCTCGAAAATCTTACCAGTAAACAGGTGTGGGTATTGATTTCTCATAGTTTCCTCAGGTTCCCATGTAGTCTCTTCTACCCCATGCTTTTGCCACAATACTTTCACGAGAGCGACACTTTTATTTCTTAATTGCTTGACCTCTCGAGCTAAAATCTTAATCGGTTCTTCTTCGTAAGTCATATCCTGTCGTAGCTCGATTTCTGTCGGTGAAATTATATGTGAGGGATCCGAACGATACCAACGTAGAATAGATACATGGAACACATCATGCATCTTCTGTAATTCGGAGGGCAATGCTAACCGATAAGCTACTGGTCCAACTCATTCAATTATTTCATACGGCCCAATAAAACGCGGACTTAATTTGCCCTTCCGTCCAAATCTGAGAACTTTCTTCCACGGAGACACCTTTAAAAATACTTTATCACCAACTTGAAATTCAATGTCTTTTCGTTTTAAATCTGCATAAGATTTCTGTCTATCTGAAGCAGCTTTTAAACAATCTCGAATTACCTTCACTTTTTCTTCAGTTTCTTTTATTAGATCAACTCCATAAATCTGATTTTCCTTGAGTTCAGTTCAATACAAAGGCGTTCGACACTTACGACCATACAATGCTTCATAAGGTGTCATTTTCAAGCTCGTCTGATAACTATTATTGTAAGCAAATTCTACCAACGGTAAATATTTTTCCCAACTTCCTTGAAATTCCAATACACAACATCTGAGCATATCTTCAAGAATCTGAATTACTCTCTCTGATTGTCCATCAGTTTGTGGATGAAAAGCAGTACTGAAATTTAACTTCGTACCTAACGCGTCTTGCAACTTTTGCCAAAACCGTGAGGTAAACCTTGGATCTCTATCTGAAATAATCGACAATGGTATTCCATGTAGTCTAACAATTTCTCTAACATATAGTTCAGCCAACTTGTTAAGAGAATAATCCGTACGTACCGGGATAAAATGAGCCGACTTAGTTAATCTGTCAACTATTACCCAGATGGCATCTTTCTTTCCTGGAGTCAATGGCAACCCTAAAACAAAATCCATAGTAATTCGATCCCATTTCCATTCAGGAACCATAATAGGCTGAAGTAATCCCGAAGGCACTTGGTGTTCAGCTTTCACCTGTTGACAAATTAAGCATTTGGACACAAACTCTGATATATCACTTTTCATTCCATTCCACCAATACATTTTCTTCAAGTCATTATGCATTTTCGTACTACCCGGATGAATCGAGAAACAACCACTATGTGTTTCCTGTAGGATCTT
The DNA here is from genome assembly GCA_025698465.1 of Gossypium longicalyx. Classification (NCBI taxonomy): domain Eukaryota; kingdom Viridiplantae; phylum Streptophyta; class Magnoliopsida; order Malvales; family Malvaceae; genus Gossypium; species Gossypium longicalyx. The sequence goes on from CM047002.1 coordinate 83,739,100, forward strand.
TTGAATCAATTCCTCATTCTTTGGTACACAAATCCGATCTTTAAACATTAAGCACCCATCAGAACCAATTCTGAAATCTGACTCTGTATCAACTTCACACTGCTTTCTCTTGGCTTGCAAATCTTGATCATCTGACATTCTCAACTGAGTGTTCATAACTCTTAAAGCAAACAACAACTTTCTGCTTAAAGCATCGGCAACCACATTCGCTTTTCTTGGATGATAATCAATAACAAGATCGTAATCTTTCAATAACTCCAACCATCTTCGCTGTCTCAAATTCAAGTCTTTTTGTGACATAAAGTACTTAAGACTTTTGTGGTCGGTATATACCCGGCACTTTTCACCATACAAATAATGTCGCCAAATTTTCAAAGCAAACACCACCGCAGCCAATTCCAAATCGTGAGTAGTATAATTCCTCTCATGAGGTTTTAACTGTCTCGAAGCATAAGCCAACACTTTTCCTTCTTGCATGAGCACACACCCCAAACCATTTAGAGAAGCATCACTATACACCACAAATTCTTTACATTGATTCTGGCCATACTAACACTGGTGCCTCTGTTAATAACTTTTTCAATTCTTCAAAACTCTGTTGACATTCTTCCGTCCATTCAAATTTAACATTCTTTTGAAGTAGTCTAGTTATAGGAGCAGCAATTACAGAAAATCCATTTACAAACCACTGATAATACCCAGCTAGCCCCAAAAAAACTTCTAACTTCAGTTACATTTTTCGGTGGTTTCCAATCAACAATGGCTGAAATTTTACTAGGATCAACCCGTATACCATCACCTGAAAAAATATGACCCAAAAATCCAACTTCCCGGAGCCAAAATTCGCTTTTACTAAACTTAGCATACAACTGCTTATCTCTCAAAGTTTGCAAAACTATCCTCAAATGCTCAGCATGCTCTGTCTCATCTTTTGAATAAATTAAGATATCATCAATAAACACCACAACAAATTTGTCCAAGCATGGCTGAAATATACGATTCATCAAATCCATAAACACAGCAGGAGCATTTGTTAATCCGAATGGCATGACCAAAAATTCATAATGACCGTACCTTGTTCTAAAAGCAGTTTTAGGCATATCCGACTCTTTTACTCGCAGCTAGTAATACCCAGATCTCAAGTCAATCTTTGAAAACCATGTTGCTCCTTTTAGTTGATCAAATAAATCATCAATTCTCAGCAACGGATACTTGTTCTTGATTGTCACCTTGTTTAACTGCCGATAGTCAACACACAATATCATAAAACCATCCTTCTTTTTCACAAATAACACGGGAGCACCCCAGGGTGAAAAACTCGGTCTCACAAAGCCTTTATCAGTCAACTCTTACAATTGCGACTTTAATTCTTTCAACTCTGCTGGTGCCATTCTATACGGAGCAATCGAAATCGGAGTTGTTCCCGGTATCAAATCAATACCAAATTCTACTTCCCTCGATCGGAGGCAAACCGAAAGAATTCTTCCGAAATACGTCCGCAAATTCACATACAACCGGCACTGATTCAACTTTCTTTTCAACTTCTTTTGTATTAATTACATACGCCAAATAAGCTTCATAACCCTTTCTCAAATATCTTTGAGTCGACATTGAAGAAATCACACTAGGCAATGCCTCTGATTTATCTGATTCAACCCGCAGAGTTTCACCATTTTCACACTTTAATTCTATAACCTTTTCTTTGCAATTAATTATAGCATCATGCAATGTCAACCAATCCATACCCAAAATAACATCAAATTCATCAAACGGCAACAACATCAAGTCGGCTGGAAAGTAATGACCCCGAATCATTAAAGGGCATTTCTTGCATACTTTATTAACTATCACACATTTGCCTAATGGATTCGACACTCTAATCATAAATTCTGTGTACTCAACAAGCATATTCATACTAGATACCAATTTCATGCACACATATAAATGAGTAGAACCGGGATCAATCAAAGTAGTAACATTAACATCATAGAGAGAAAATGTACCGGTAATCACATCGGGTGAGGAAGCATTTTCACGCGCCTTAATAGCATAAGTTCTAGCCGGAGCCCTTCCTTCAGGTCTAACTGGTGCATCTCTGGCTACATTCTTACTGCTTGCTTCACTCCCAGCTTTTCTTGGATATCTTCCTCTCGAATCCGCACCACTTGTTTTTGTATTCTGAAATTTTTCTTTTTCAGCTCTCTCTGGTCAGTCTCTAATAAAATGATTCGGAGAACTACATCGAAAACATTCATTTGCTCTGCACGGACCAAAATGATTTCTACCACACCACTAGCACTCGGGTTTAACAAATCTCGAGTTCCCTACACTGGCTGCCGAAGTAGTCTGGGACTTAGGACCCACATTTTGCTTCTTATAATTCCCATATGATTGCCTAGCTGAAACTTGGGAACGAGGATTCATATTTCTTGACTTTCCGGGTTGCTGTGAGAATGAACTGCTCATCGGTCTTTTCTTCCAATTTCTAGTCTCAGCCTCTACCTTTTTCTTCTCTTTAAGTAGTTCTTCAGCCTTGCAAGCTCAATCAACCAGTACTACCATTTCTTTTAATTCAAGAATTCCAACAAATACCTTGATGTCTTCGTTGAGCCCGTCTTCAAATCGTCGGCACATCTTGGCCTCTGTAGGAACATACTCTCTGGCATACTTACTTAATCGAACAAACTCTCTTTCATATTCTGTAACTGTCATATTACCTTGCTTCAGCTCAAGAAATTCTTTACGCTTCTGATCAATAAATCTTTCACTGATGTATTTCTTCCGAAATTCTTCTTGAAAGAATTCCCAAGTCACCTTCTCTTTCGATACCACTGAAATCAATGTCTTCCACCAATGATAGGCTGAATCCCTCAACAATGATATAGCACATTTCAAGCATTCCTCAGGTGTACAAGATAATTCATCAAATACCCGAATAGAATTCTCAAGCCAAAACTCTGCTTTCTCGGCATCATCATCAACATTTTCCCTGAATTCTTCGGCCCCTTGCTTGCAGATTCTGTCAACTGGAGTTCTGTGAAATTTTATCAGATCCACAACTTGAGGCATCGGGGGTACAGGTTGAGGAATTGGGGAGATGGGGGAGGTTGTACATTCGGGTTCGTACGAACGAACTCAGTATACCAGGCACTCATCATTTGGAGAAAGGCTTCTTGAGCCCCTTCTCCTCCTCCTTGACCAACAGTAGGAGGTGGATTTTCGGTTGGCACCGCCCCTTCAGCTGGAGCCGGTGCATTACTTTCTACATCATCAGCCACAGCTGGATCGGGATCCATTTACTATAAAAAAAATCATTTAAAATGTCAGAAGTCGTCACACTATCACAATATATATATGGCATGTATAGCAAAACCCGTACATACAACATGTTAGTCTGAGAACCGACTAAACCTGTTCTGATACCACCAAATATAACGCCCTCACGCCCGAGACCGTCGCCGGAGTCGAGTATGAGGTGTTACTAAACTTAATTTAACATTTTGAGAACTTTGGATCATTTGTTTCTACATTCACAGCTTTCTAGCTACTTGCGTCACAGTCACAAGAAAAATCATATCTCGAGTTACGAAACTCGAAATCAAGATCCGTAAATTTTTCCTGGTGAATTTCTAAAGTTGGAACAGGGGATCCAGAAATTGTTCTGGCCCTGTTTCACTAAAATTCAAATATCTTCTAACATATAATTCATTTACTTGTTTCGCTTGTTTTATGTGAAAGTAGATATATTAAGCTTCAATTTCATATTTAATCCATCACCAAATTCGATTTCTATGATTTTTAGTAAATTTTCAAACTCACATCAGTGTTGCTGCAATGTTCTGTTTATGGCAAATTTCATTCTTTTTATGAGTTTTCATGAACTAGATAACCTATTAACCTTCCATGACATCAAACATAATCTAAACTAACCATTTCCATAACTTATCATTATCAAGCATTTTCTCAACCAATCCATCTCCATATTATAAGATCATTTACACCAAATAGGTATATTGCTATACATGCCATACTTAAATTTTACAAGCCATTTACCAAAAAGTCCTTCAGATAGTGTGATCGAGCCTTCGACCTATCCCGACTCCTGAGCTGGCTTGTCCAAAACTACAATGAATGAGAAGGAGGGAGTAAGCATAAATGCTTAGTAAGTTCATATGCAAATAATAAGTAACATAACAAACAATCATACCAATCAACATTAGCATGGTATCACCAAAACATATATCACATTTCTAATCATTTTTCATCATCTTATTACCTTATCGTTGTTGTATCAATACTCAACCCGAGGGTTAAGTACATACCTGTCCAAAGTATCCATTTCACAACACTTACCAATACGTCTCTTTTCATCTCGAGTATTCCTCCATTTGAGTAGAACCTTACCCGTTGAACACATCGGAATATAATTTGGATACATGGATAATTTGCACATAAGTGCCACATATGCAATCAAGGTGTTAACAGACTTAATTCATTGCTTAAACAGCTCAAACAATTTAATTTTAAAATTTTTAGTCAAGCTAGCAATCTGCGTCACAGTCGCTTAAAAATTCATATCTCAAGTTCCAAAACTCAAAATCCAATTCTACAAATTTTCCCTAAAACTAGACTCATATATCTATTTACTAATTTTTTTCTAGAATTTTTGGCTGGGCCAATTAGTACAGTTTATTAGTTAAAGTCTCCCCTATTTCAGGGTATGACTGCTCCGACCTCTGTGTATTACGAATTAGATATCTCTCTTTACAGAGTTTCAATGACTATGACGTTTGTTTCTATTAAAACTAGACTCTATAAAGAACCTGTACATATAAAGAATGACTTATAATTATTTTTATACAATTTATGGTGAATTTCAAAAGTCAGAACAGGGGATTCAGAAATCACTCTGACCCTGTTTCACCAAATCGTAAATATCTCATAAAACACAACTCTTTTACCTATTTTATTTCTTACACATGAAAATATATTATTTTGGCTTCAATTAAATATTTTATTAATCATCTAATTCTATTTATACTAATTTTAGTGATTTTTCAAATTCACGTCATTGCTGCAGCAATATTCTATTTTATAGCAAATTTTACTTTACTATAAATTTTCATGGACTAAATAGCATTTTAAACATACATGGTATCAAATATGATTTAGATTGGCCATTCCAATGGCTAATCATTCACAAACTCTTTTTTTTCCAAAGCATAATCATATCATAAGATCATTTACACAAAGTGAATATTTTGCCATACATGCCACATTCAAGATACACAAGCCATTTTACCAATTTAAGCCTTCGGATAGTGTGAACGAGTCTTCGACCTATCCCGACTCCTGAGCTGGCTTGTCCAAAACTACAATGAATGAGGAGGGAGTAAGCATAAATGCTTAGTAAGTTCATATGCAAATAATAAGTAACATAACAAACAATCATACCAACCAACATTAGCATGGTATCACCAAAACATATATCACATTTCTAATCATTTTTCATCATCTTATTACCTTATCGTTGTTGTATCAATACTCAACCCGAGGGTTAAGTACATACCTGTCCAAAGTAGCCATTTCACAACACTTACCAATACGTCTCTTTTCATCTCGAGTATTCCTCCATTTGAGTAGAACCTTACCCGTTGAACACATCGGAATATAATTCGGATACATGGATAATTTGCACATAAGTGCCACATATGCAATCAAGGTGTTAACAGACTTAATTCATTGCTTAAATAGCTCAAACAATTTAATTTTAAAATTTTCAGTCAAGCTAGCAATCTGCGTCACAGTCGCTTAAAAATTCATATCTCGAGTTCCAAAACTCAAAATCCAATTCCACAAATTTTCCCTAAAACTAGACTCGTATATCTATTTAATAATTTTTTTCTAGAATTTTTGGCTAGGCCAATTAGAACAGTTTATTAGTTAAAGTCTCCTCTGTTTCAGGGTATGACTGCTCCGACCTCTGTGTATTACGAATCAGATATCTCTCTTTACAGAGTTTCAATGACTATGACGTTTGTTTCTATTAAAACTAGACTCTATAAAGAACCTGTACATATAAAGAATGACTTATAATTATTTTTATACAATTTATGGTGAATTTCAAAAGTCAGAACAGGGGATTCAGAAATCACTCTGACCCTGTTTCACCAAATCGTAAATATCTCATAAAATACAACTCTTTTACCTATTTTGTTTCTTACACATGAAAATATATTATTTAGGCTTCAATTAAATATTTTATTCATCATCTAATTCTATTTCTACTATTTTTAGTGATTTTTCAAATTCACGTCATTGCTGCAGTAATATTCTATTTTATAGCAAATTTTACTTTACTATAAATTTTCATGGGCTAAATAGCATTTTAAACATACATGGTATCAAATATGATTTAGATTGGCCATTCCAATGGCTAATCATTCACAAACTCTTTTTTTGCCAAAGCATAATCATATCATAAGATCATTTACACAAAGTGAATATTTTGCCATACATGCCACATTCAAGATACACAAGCCATTTTACCAATTTAAGCCTTCAGATAGTGTGAACGAGTCTTTGACCTATCCCGACTCCTGAGCTGGCTTATCCAAAACTACAATGAATGAGAAGGAGGGAGTAAGCATAAATGCTTAGTAAGTTCATATGCAAATAACAAGTAACATAACAAACAATCATACCAACCAACATTAGCATGGTATCACCAAAACATATATCACATTTCTAATCATTTTTCATCATCTTATTACCTTATCGTTGTTGTATCAATACTCAACCCGAGGGTTAAGTACATACCTGTCCAAAGTATCCATTTCACAACACTTACCAATACATCTCTTTTCATCTCGAGTATTCCTCCATTTGAGTAGAACCTTACCCGTTGAACACATCGGAATATAATTCGGATACATGGATAATTTGCACATAAGTGCCACATATGCAATCAAGCAATCATGTAACCCGCCCTTAAATGAACTCGGACTCAACTCAACGAGCTCGGGCGTTCGCATCCATAAGTGAACTCGGACTCAACTCAACGAGTTCGGACATTCGCATCCATAAGTGAACTCGGACTCAACTCAACGAGTTTGGATGCTCAACCATCCTAGTGACATGTCACTTGTATTCTAATCTATTCCCAAGGTTCAAACGGGCTTTTTCCTCGATTACACATCTTTGTCGTCTTCCACGGAACATCGAAACCGATACTCGGTAGCAATTCATAATTTTCATATTATTCAATAATAACCATAAAGCATAATATTTCATGATATTAATCATCATATCACATAAATATCATTAAATTACTTAAAATGACAATTATGTTACTACATTTGCACATGAACTTACCTCGATACAAAATATTAGCAATCAAGCCTATTCCTCGTAAACTTTGTTTTTCCCTCGATCACGACTTGAATCTTGTTTCTCTTGATCTATAATGCAAAATTAATCTTACTTAATACATACATTCATCAAAACAGCCCCAAATACGAACTTTGGAAAAATTACCATTTTGCCCCTAAACTTTTGCAAAATTACACTTTTGCCCCTAGGCTCTGGAATTAAACTTCATCCCATTTTCTTATGTTTTATGACATGCTGATCATTTTTCCCTTCTATGACAACATCAAATTCTCATTCTAACATGTACTTATAATTATTAGGTATTTTTACCGATTAAGCCCTTTTTCTCGTTTTCACTTAAAACCGAGTAGCACAAGTTGTCTAGCATAATTTAAAACCTCATATTCTATCATAAAACACCAAAATACTCAAATTTCACCTATGGGTATTTTTCCAAATATGAACCCTAGGTTGAATTATTGCTAACATAAGCTAAATTAAGTTACCGGGACTCCAAAAACGTAAAGAACATTAAAAACGGGGCTTGGAATCACTTACTATGGAGCTTGGAAGCTTGAAACAAACCCTAGCTATGGAGAACCCTTTAATTTTCGTCCTAATGAAGAAGATGGACATATTTTGCCATCTTTTTCCTTTTTTTAATCTTTTAATTACCAAATGACCAAAATACCCTTAATACCTTTCTTTGAAAATTTTCATGTACAAGCCCATTTTTGTCCAAAAATTTAAAAATTGGTCAAATTGCTATTTAAGACCTCCTCATTAATATTCCAAAGTAATTTCATACTAAAAACTTCTAGAATGCAAGTTTTGCAACTTATTCGATTTAGTCCCCAATTTCAACTTAAACACTTTATGCATAGAATTCCGTCACGAAATTTTCACACAATCATGCAATCATATCATAAACCTCAAAATAATTATAAAATAATTATTTCTATCTCGGATTTGTGGTCACAAAACTACTATTCCGATTAGGCCCTAATACGGGATATTACATGGTTCACCTATAATTCATATGTTCTCAAAGATACATGTACTTACCTTCCATTCTCAACATATTGTACAATTCAAACGTACCTGAATTAAATATGCATTTCACATAGTCATTCATTTTTCGGAATGCCCATTTGAACCCTTCGGAAACATAAGGATACGCGGATAGCTCGAAAATCACATATACAATGCCAACATCCCAGACGTGGTCTTACATGTAACCAAATATCGATGCCACTGCCCTAGACAGGGTCTTACACGAAAAAAATACGATGCCTACGTCCCAGACGTGGTCTTACACGTAAAGCATAAGTTGATGCCATCGTCCCAGATGTTGTCTTACACAAAAGCATATATCGGATCCTATGTCATGACATATGTATCGTAACTATTCCTAAAGTTCGTACGGGGCTTTTCGGACGTCGAAAATTCATCGATACTTTCTCAAATGTCCCAAAATCAAGGCATAAAGCCATTCATCATAGTTCAATAACATATAAGCATAAATAAATCAATTCAAATGCATTTATTTGTATATAGACTTACCTCGTACAGATTCGGATGAATGAAATCGGTTACTCGACAACTTTCGACTTTCCCCGATCCAACTCCGTATTCTTTAATTCTTGATCTATATAAATTCAAATTTAACTAATTCAATCACAAATTCATTCAAAACTATCCACAACACACATTTAGGGCATTTTAAAAACTCACCCTCATATTTTCACATTTTGACACTTTAGTCCTTAATTCACAAAATCACAAAATACACATAATTTGCTTGTACCTAAGCTTACCCGAATTTCTATAAAGTTCAGATAAGTCCATGCAGTTCATTTATTTCACATTTTAGCCCTTAAATTTACAAATTTCACAATTTATCCCATTTTACTCTGAATCATCAAAAATCCAAAGATAAAACATATAAACCCAACATCAAACTTTCATATTTCAACAAATAACAACATAAAGCTCATGAATTCATCCATGGCACATTTCAAAATCATCAACAAAATCAGAAATTGAGGCATGGGCTTGATAATATACAAAGCAACGATTACAAAAACGTAGAAATTATTGAAAACAAAACAAAACTCGTATCTTAATCAAGTTCTTCAATGGCCGAATGTTAAAACACAAAACCTAGCTTTTATTTCTTCAATTTCGGCTTGAACAAGATGATAATGGCCATTTTCATGCTTTTGTTTTATTAATATTAACATATTAACTAAATGACAATTTTGCCCTTTGTTATAAAATTATTCATTCACCTAACACATGCCCTTTTATGTCCATTCAAACATCCAATGGTCAAATAACCACATAAGGACCTCTCATTTACAAAGCCAAATCAAATAAGCACTTTTATCAAGTAGCATGCAACTTTTACAATTTATGCAATTAGGTCGTTTTATTAAATTAAGCACACAAATGGTATAATTTTCATACAAAATTTTCACACATATTAATTCACATATCATATGCACAGAAAATATTATTTAAATATTTTTGTAACTCAGATTTGTAGTCCCGAAACCACTATTCTGATTAAGGTCTAAATCGGATTGTTACAAAAATGAAGGTACGGGCTAGCTGGACCTAGTTGTAACAATATAAAAACATAAAAGTTATAAGAAACAGAATCAAAATGGACTTACATGCAAGAGTTAACAATGGTTGAACCTCCAAGTTGATTTCCTATAGTGTTTCGGGAAGATGAATTGAAAAGATGAAGAAGGAATGTCCTTTTTCTTTATTTAATTTTGTTTTGATTTTATAGTATTTACCATTTTGCCATTAAAACATGTAATATTTTATAATTTTAATACATAATGCCGTCCAATGTCATTACTAAGGGCTATTTACTACATTGGTACTTTCTAATTTAATAATTAATCCCTTAAATCAACAAAATGCTAGAATTACTACATTTTTCACATTTTTTAATTTAGTCATTTTTCTTTAATTAACTATCTAAATGTTAAAATTCTTAACTAAATTTTAATACGACTCTAATGACTCTATAAATATTTAAAAATAATATTTACGAGTCAACACGATGAAAATTTGTGGTCTCAAAACCACTGTTCTGTCACCACTGAAAATCAGGCTATTACATTTAATGTTGTAAGGATGATAGAAATCAAAATACTAGAGTTTGGAATAAAAAATCAAATGGAAAGGGTGAGGGAAAACAAAGGGACGACAACAAGAATGGGAGGGGAAGAAACTAACGTGAAATATATGTAGGTGGGGGAAGTATTAGGTTGAATTTTAAAATTTGGTTTAATTGCTTAATAAAGACTCAAACCTTAGACCTTTTTATAAATTAATCCTTTTTCTAAAATTATAGGTTTCTAAAACTCTTTTTCAAAAATTGATTTAATTTTCTAAAAATCATAGTAAAAAAACATTACCAATAAACCATGTCACAAAATTTCAAACACTCTAAGGCTAAAATTCCTAAAATACCCTTAAAACTCCTAGGCTCTATTTTGGGGTGTTACATTCATAGGATATCCTTAATTTCTTTAGGATAAACTTGCTTTCCCAATATGATCCTATTTTATCTCATTGTAACCATTACATCTTCCTTCACAAAAATTTAATTACTATCAAATAGTAATCAAGTCATTCATCACAAGGATGAACAACCCATGACCATGTTTACTTTCATCTATCATGTAATGCCAAATGAGAGGTTATCATTTACCCATATCTTGAGCTATGAACTTTACTATATTAAATGACGCTACATATTGTAGGAGTCCTATAACCAATGCACTAGCTTTCAGTTCCTTATCTCTTTGAAATCAGACTTTTATTTACATCAAAGTATACGAGTCACACATACATAGTTCGTCATCCAATTAGGATTAAGGTATGCCACACTTTGAACATCACAAGTGAATAAATCCATATACGGATTCAAGTTCTATTCGTCTTGGGTCCAGTCTGATGTACTGTCAGTCCAGTCAATCATATCTATGTCTCTATCTTTTAGGAGTTATCCACCTCGATGCCCAAGACAAGGCATCTCTCCAATTAGACTTGATAGACGACATATTAGTTTTTAAATTGGTTTGCTCATTTCTGATTAGACTAAGGACATGTTTAGGTTCATTTACTAATATAAGTTGTCTTTCTGTATTATGATTTGACCATATAATATCGTTTAATATTAGTTTAAACATTAGACAACCAGTGATCCAATATTTCCTTCTATTTTTCTTTGCATGCAAAAAGCACATGAGGACATTCTATAAAGTATATTAATATAATCTATGAAATATTTTATTAACCAATTTGTTCAAAAAAATTACAAGTTTACATATAAATATACTACACTTAGGGCATCAGATCTAATAAGGGGTGACAACCTTAGTATAATTAACTAGGGTTAGCCGCCCCTATCTCCTAGTAAAACTAGGGGGCTTGTTTTTCTTTTAGATGAGCATTATTTGTATTCTACTAATCCAACAAGGATTCTTTAATCTCTCCTTATAAATAAATGGTACTAACAGGGTTAAAGATACACAACTTTTAGATATTTCTACTTTACCCGAAAGTATTCAAAATTTATTTTTTAAGTATAAATTCAATTTTCTAGGAATAACAATTCTACTGGTTTCTATAAAGAGAGATTTACTTTCCTACTAAAAGTAAGAAAATTATTTCTGGTTCCGTATTTGATTCGTGATTGTTTGAGTCCACACTTGAAGCGATTCATGGTATGTGAATAGCAGAGAAGGTCATTTGGTTGAAAGTTAGCAATGTCTAGAATTCGTCTCACACAAAGCATAGGTACTTTTTAAGAAACGTTTATTGCTATAAATATCATAAACTTACTCGGTTTTAAAATTTTTATATTTTCCACTGTGACAGAAAATCATTTTTAAACCATATTTTTTCCAACAAGGGATATAGGTGTTATTCTCCTAATCTTAAACAGTATCTTGTGTCTACTGATGTTACCTTTCTTGAAAGTGCGCCATTTTTTCCTTTGTCATTTGTTGGTAGTAGTCCTTAGGAGGATGATCTGCTAATTTACACTGTGAGCCATCCGGTTAGTTTTGGCCACTAATAAGATCAATCTAGCCTCTAAATGTTTGTAGAAAACCAAGTGATCACAATGCTTTTCTATAAACCAAAATCTTAGACCACCTCACTAAATCATCCAAACCAAGCCTGTGGGCTCTATTTCAAGCCATATAAAGATTTTCAAAGACAAGAAACCTTCCTACTCTCCCATTAGCAACAACCCTGGTGGTTACTCCATGTAACGCCCCAAAGTTTGTATATTTATTTTCGTATGTTTGTGACACAACTGTGTATCTGCTTCAGTGGTTAAGTTTTCTGGGAAGTGTCTGAGAAGTCTTGGGTTCGAGCCTTGGCTTATGCAAAATTTTTGTTTTAAATGAATAAACCCTTATGTTTAGTCAGTAGGTTTATAAATAAAAATGGGTATAACATGACAGAATGGGCCTGCTGGTCTGGTGGTTAAGTAGTATGGCAAAGTATTGGGGGACTTGAGTTCGAGTCTTGGTGGGCGCAATGGAGTGTTTTATTTTGCCGCTAGTGCCGTATGGGTGTTTTAGTCAAAGCGAACTACTGAAGAGTTGTAGTGGAATTTGAATTTGGTAGTTGGAGGGGATAGTGTTGGAGTGATATGGGGAGAAAAATGTAGAGGGAGGAGTTGTGATAGAACCGAATTAGGTAGGCAAATTCTGCCACTCTTCCTCTTTCTCCAAATTTTCTCTCCTGTTAAATTTTTCCCCTTCTCTATTTCTTTGCCAAATTGGTTTTTGCTGCCAAACTCTTCCAATGGCTGTCGAGCTATGCGTCATCTTGCATGTTTTTTTGGCCGAATATTGCTAGTTCAATTCTCCTCTTCAGTTCTTTGTTCGTTGTATTGCCGAATTGCACTCTGCTCTGTCGATTTTTGGTGGAGACCAAGGTTGATTGGTGCGTCTTCAAGGAACTAAGGGTGCGATTTTGATTGATTTTGGTGTAAGAGTACTCGGAGTGCGATTAACTTCAAACCACATCAGGTGTGTGTAAATACAACTCCGCAAACTGAATTCAGCAAAAAGCCAGAAATGTGAATAGTCGACGCCACACGGGCGTGAGGCTGTCCGTGTGGTAGGCCGCGTGTTTGAACATGGGCGTGTGATCAACGAGGCAGGCCATGTACGATTCATGAGCTGGGCCATTTTTTGAGACTTGTAGGCCACACGGGCGTGTGGCCCCACCTGGGCAAATGACATGGGCTTATGTGCCCATTTTTACTGTTAAACTACTAAGGTTGCACAGGTCGCCTGAGACGACTGTAAACCTACTGTAGGGTCGGTAAGTGTACTTATACCCTTAAAATGACTGTTATACCTTTATGCGATATAAACATCTAAATGATTGTATATGAGGCATGCTGCTAAAACTGTATTGAATGCATGTATAATACTATGATTTGGCATGATATGTTATGTATTGCATTGCATTGGGTTTGGGGTTATATTATTCGGAGGAAGTGCATTGTAAGACCTCGAGCCTGATTTATTGGCAGCTCAACTGCATATTACTGTATAGTGTCACATTCTGTACTAATTGGAGTGTAAGGTTGGGTGGGTTGATTATATCCCCACATGGAGTGTAGGGTTGGACGAAGATGGCGTGTAGAGGCTGGTTGGGTAGGATTCTTCTGACTGCATATATGTGACTATTACTGTACTGAGATGGGGTAAGGCCCAAACTGGACTGACACTATTACTGAAAAAGGGCTTATGCCCAGACTGTGATTACCCGTATGCTATCTATTTTTGTGCATGGGGATTACACACTGAGTTTTTGTAAACTCACCCCTTTTGCTTGACTGTGCAGGTAATCCCCAAACATAGGTGGATCGGTGGCCACAAAACCGCATCTATTTTCATATTTAATTATGATTATAAGTAATATTATTTGGGGTACTTTTACCGTAATAAGGCCTTTATGGATTTTTACTTTAATTTGGGATTTGTTTATCGTTGCTTATAATTCGTAATCACTAGTGGTAGGGAAACATGGGTTTTCAAAAGTTACAAATGATTTCTTTCAAAACACTCACCACTACGTAAATCGTTTTAAAAGCTTCTCCAATTTATAACAATGTGTAAATAAATGGAATATGTTTTGGAAACAAATAACTGGATTTAGAGATTAGTTAAGATAACAAAAAGGACTTATCAACGATTTAGTTTCCAAAAGCACTATCATGTGACATCTCCAGATTTGGCCAAAACGTCTAGGCCGGGTTTGGGGTTTTACACTCCATATAGATTTCCTTCTAAAGGTCACCATATTAAAAGGCATTCTTTGTGTCAAATTGGTATGAAGGCCAATCATATGTGACTACCATTGATATAAACAATCGGATGGAAGCCAACTTAGCCACCAGAGAGAATGTATCAAAATAAATGACACCATAAGTTTGAGCATTACCTTTACCAACAAGTTGAGCCTTTAGACATGCAACGGAGCCATTAGGATTAACCTCGACAGTAAACACCCACTTACACTGAATAGCTTTTTTACCAGTAGGTAGATCCACCAATTCCAAAGTACTATTACCATCTAAAGAAATCATTTCTTCCAGCATTGCATCTCACCAACCAGAATGGGATAGGCTTCCCTAACAGTTCTAGGATTCGAAACAGAGTTTAATGATGTAATAAATGTGCTAGTTATAGGTGAAAATGGTTATAAGAAACAAAGGATGAAATAGGACAAGTAGATTGTCGTTTTACCTTTTTGAATGGAAATAGGAAGATCAACAGTAGAATCAGGTTGACAAGGGTTAGATTTTCTAACGAAGATATTGGTAACGAATATGTATCCGGAGGATCATGTAATTGTAGGTAAACATGAATAATGTTTAAGAGAGTTGGTGCTTGACCAAACTTATTTGTTTTGGGGGAAATGTAATACCCCATGCCCGACCCGATTATCAAATCTGAACTATAGGGTGCTACCCGCTAGACCCCAATCTATAAACAAATTCTTAGTTGAAGAAAACTTATTTCCTAAAATGCCATTGTACTTCAATCAAGATAGATTCATAATCCAACTGTCTACTATTTGGAATAACTTCACAATGAGTATGTATTTACTTAATAGTTATAAAATTTCATTTTCGAAATACAACTTGTTCACAAAATAATCTTCAACATACTAACTATTCACCTACATTGAACGTGACATTTTAAATGCAACTAGACGCAAAATTGACTAAGACCTGAGGCTTCACCTCAAGGCCACCCATTGTATACACATTACAACTAAGTGGTAGAATTGCCTTTGCTTGACAACTTCTGACCTAGTCCCCATTTGCACTATCAGGTTTCATATTTTAACCTATAATACATGACAACATGAAAGTCAGTCCAAAAGAACTTAGTGAGTTCTCGTACCTTTTCTCCCAAAACAATTTTACTTGAGATTCATTATTAAAGGTTTGTAGAAGGATAGTTCGCTTTATCCTTTGGTGTAATGTTCACTTTATCTGAATTGGCTTAGTTGTATATAGAACTTCACTCCCAATAATCCAGAACTCCACTTAACTCCAACCAACTTAATAAACCGAAATTTCATGTACAACTATATGAAGCCCAAGTCAATTACCAATTTCCTTGAAATGAGCATACATATAATGAGCCTTTGAACAAATAAATCCTATAGATTTCCTATTCATTAGTTATGTTCACGACTCTCTACACTTCTTTTCCTTAAAAGGGAAACTTTGTAGATATCTTCTTGCAACTCTTGAAATATAACCATAGGTAATCTCTTTAGTATGCCTTCCTCCAATAATTACAGTGCAAATCTAAAGATGTAATCCCATATGCGGACTCACATTAGTGGTAGGTCCTAATGGACTCTGATTTGCAATATAGTTCTCGCAGGTCCTTATATGGACCCACATATACAATTTATAAAGAAGGCCCTAATATAGATTAGTAAGGAAATAGATTTGGTGGTCTACCACAACTTACCCTTGTTTTTAAAATGGGACTCATTCTTAGGGGTCTTTTTCTTTAAATTTGATAACCTTACAGGTAGATTCTTAAGGATGAATCCTCGATATATGGAGTATTGATCATGAGATATACATGAATAAAGGTTATATTTTTCATATAGTTTTGGCATAATAGAGATTACACATAGCAATAGACTACGAGAGATAGAAATCTCCTTGGCGAACTTATAGTAGTGTATCATTTCGTCGTGGAATCTTATTTGTAACTAGCCCGAATACATTTCTATGATAGTCTTGATGGAGTTCCCAATTATGGTAATGTCATGGACATAGACTTTTATTTGTTCCACCAAGAGCTCTCATACGTCCCTCGAGGGGCTCTCAAACGTCTTATAAAGGGCTCTTATACGTCCTACACAAGGGGCTTTCATATGAGTGTACACTGAATCTTCGTATCATTTATCTCATATACTAGCTCAGTCCAACCAAACCTCCCTCAAATCCATATAAATAAAATTTGTATGCAAACCCAAGCATGACCATCTGAACCTCCTCACAACCACATGCTAGAATGCATATCATACACACATTCTGCCAATAAAGACTAGGAATTATATGACATATGAGATACCAACATTTCCATTGACATATCATACATACTACTCGTCAATCGTATCACTTTAATAAGCATCAGCTCATTACGCTAATCATTTCATTAATGCACCATAATCAACTTATTTGCAGTTATACACTTTCACATCATCACACATTTGTAGTCAACACATCATCAGCTCACTGTAACACAATCATTGTTTGTACAATATAATACTTATGGCAAGCAACATGAAAACTCAACTTTCAGTTATAGGTTGAATTGTCATTTATATAAGTCTGAATACAACATTTTTAGCACACAACTTTAACAAAGAACATCCATTTAGAGTTGAGTTCAGGAACTCACCTAGAAGTAGACACCAATTCCTTCCACTAAGCTTTTCCCTTGCTTCACGAGCCTTCAGCATGCAAGATTTCCAATTTCCAAGACTAAATCCTTAGTCTCTCATCTTCACGCACTAATATTCCTCACTCTTTCTCTCTTTCATGGAAAACCAGAGAGAAAAGAAGAAGAACAGAAAAACAAAGGAATCTTCCACAAAAGAGAATGCCTCTCCTATAAATATAGTCCCTTCGATCCTTTTCACTGAAGTCAATTCACAACCACATAGAAAACACCTTAATAATTTTGTCTTCCATTAAGAAATTGTCTAGTTCTTAACCAATCAGACCATGGTTGAAATCCAACTTTTCCTTAACCAGCCTGCTACTTGTTCTTATTTGCAAAAAGAACTTGCCAAATTAGCAAACTTTTCAATTTTGTACACCAACTCTTTTGCTTCATAAGACCTTACAAAACCGAATGTGACAGGAAATCTAATTTCTTAGAAAAGTAATAAGTAGAATGTAGTATCTAAATCAAGTGCAAAATCAGAATATAGAGAGATGGAACAATCTATGTGTGAGATTACGTGGTTACAACAATTATTGAACTTGGCTTCTGAGCATCATTGCTAGAAAAGTTATGGTGTGATAATGAAGTTGCTCTTTACATATCTTCCAATCCAGTATTTCGCAAACGGACCAAGCATATTGAAGTTGATTGCCATTTTATTCGTAAGAAGATTCTACAAAAACTTGTGTCCACGGGCTATGTCAAAATAGGAGATCAACTAGGAGATATTTTTATAAAAGCCTTGAACAAACCACAGATTGATTATATTTGTAACAAGTAGTAGACAACTACTAACATGTGCTCCCTAATAGAGTAATAGACAACTATTATATTCCCTTATTCCCTACCCTATTTCCTTCTTATTTCATTACAGACATGAAAGATTTCCATTGATCTGTAATTCATACAAAGAAAGAAGCAAAAAGTTTCACTACATTGACACATAAGCTCAAAGAAAAACAAATCAGAAAAACACAATATAAGTTTTCCAACAGACAAGCTATACTGAGAAAATCGCCAAATCCTAAGAATAAACGCTTGTAAGAACTCTGCCACGAATACCCATCATAACCAAAGCTCCTGCTCCTAAGGAAGACGTCAGCCACCTGCAAACAAACACGTTGATTGGTGTGTGGTATCCGCTCGAAGAGTCCATCGCAAATAGTCTAACTCGTTTAAACCATTCATAATAGATGAGAAAGACAATTGAGTCAGTCAAGCCTCGAAGAAAAAAAGATCACAAGCCTCGAGCGAATCGATACACAAGATCTAAGCGAGCAGGTCCTAACAGACTTTATTTATTGCATAGATACAAACATGATACAAACAGCAACAAATAATTACATTTGGAAACAAAATCAGTGCATTTAATGAACAAATCAGTCCACAAAGAGCTCCCAAGAACCCAAGTCTAATAATCAGCATTTAGAACGCAAATCATCAGCACATTTTATTTATTAGTCATCTTGTTAATCACGTTTGTTGCATCTAAAACTGAAAAAGTAAGTAGTGCCATGGACAAAAAGTCTGAAAGTGAAGCGAAAATCACCAAGCCAACTCACTTTACATTCAAGATCTTAATTACAGATGCAGTTCCAATCCGATGCAGTGCAACAATGGAATCCCCATTTTGGCAGAGACCCTTTGTCTTGGCATGTTGAATAGCAAACTCCAATGCTTCCCCTGTTGTCTCTTCATGAGAAGCTCTTGCAGATCCAGCATATAAAACCGGGATCAAACCACGAAAGACTAAGCTGTGCCTTGCTGGAGTTTCATCACTGCATGACCAATCGAAAGAATCAGTCTTGATCTCAGGGACAACCACGGATAAAATGGGTATGCCAGGTCTGTACTTAGCCACCAATTTTGCGGTACTTCCTCCTCTGGTTAAGACCAATATAAGAGCTGCTTTTGCTGAATTTGCTGTTCTAACAGCTGAAGAAGCCAGGCTTTCCAATGGACTCATTGGAACCGGTGAGTGTTCCATAATCCTTTTGAAGACATCTCCATAATCAAGTGTGCTTTCTGCTTCTACGCATATTTTGGCCATGGTTCGAACTGCAAGTTCCGGGTAAGCTCCAGCCGCAGTTTCACCACTTAACATCACACAGTCTGTACCATCAAGAACTGCATTGGCAACGTCAGTGGCCTCTGCCCTGGTTGGCCGGGGAGACTTTATCATGGATTCCAACATCTGTGTTGCAGTGACAACGGGTTTTCCTTGGATGTTGCACTTGTAAACCATCACTTTCTGTGCTAGAAATATCTTCTCAATTGGAATCTCCATTCCTAGGTCACCTCTCGCCACCATAAATGCATCTGAATTTGTAAGAATGTCATCAAAATTTGCCACCCCTTCTTGATTTTCAACCTGCCGCATCATTTTTAAGGAAATAACAACTGTCAGGAGAAATCACAATGACCTAGAAACTATTAACATGTCAACATGGGGTGAAACTACCGGACGGGTCCTTGAACTATAGGTTTAGTAGCTAATTAATTCCTTTATTATAAAAGTCACAATTTAGTCCCTATACATTTAATTTAGAAACAAATAGGTAAAATTGTACATGGTAGTAAGGTTAAACGTTAGAAAAAGCTAACTAATGTTTTAAAGTGAAGTGAAAAGAATTGAGTAATTTAGTCATTGTCATGTTTTAGGAAAAGCTGATTTTTGGGTTTTTTTTACCATCACTTTAAAACTTGATAATTCAACTTTTTTTTTCTACATTCAATATTATCACGTCTAAAATTGTACCTATTTGTTTCAAAATTAAATGTACATGGACTAGATTGCTCACTTATATAGTAGAGGGATTAATTTGTTCTTCAAAGGTTCAACCTGTAGTAAAGAAAATACCCATTATCTATGTCTACCAAATTGAAACCATTGAATATCATTATTGGATGACTTCTCTCCTTCAGAATTTCCAGTTAGCTTAATGTTCCTACCTATGAGTTTCTAACAAAGTCGGGAAAAAGCAAATGAAATTATTGATTCTGGCTCCTATTGCGATAAATTTAAAATATAAGTCGCATCTGAAACCATCCATCAAACATACCTTCGACATGAGAATAATATTCTTAGCATGCTTTCCAAGCAGCTTACGAACCTCCACTAAATCCGAGCCTTTTCGGACAAAAGAAAGAGCAATCATATCAATTTGGTTGGGAATTCCCCATTCCAATATATCTTCCTTGTCTTTGTCTGTCAGGGTTGGGAGGTCAACAGTGACCCCTGGAAGATTAACATTCTTCCTCTCACCGAGAAGTGCAGAGTTCTCACAGCGACAGTGCACCAAACCCTTTTCTTTGTCACATGATAAGACTGTAAAAGAGATCGTCCCATCTGCACAAAGTATAACCATCCCTGGTTTGACATCTTCGGCCAGCTTTTTATAACTCATACTGATCAGTTTTTCATCGCCCTTTCTATCATAGTCAGTAGTTATGGTAATTTCTTGACCCTGTTTCAGCTGCACTTTTCCCTCCTTCAGAAAGCCAGTTCGGATCTCAGGACCCTGGATGTTCACAGATGAAGAAACCCTTAGGATTCATCAGCTTTACCATGTTCTTGTAGTTAAGACAAATTTGAACAAGAAAAGAAAAGAAAAAAGAAAAGCCATGCTTTAGACAAGATTCTGGACGTTGGTTGTGTGTGAATACACGGAGCTGTCAGATATATATATCTATATATATATATGTTCAAATGATAATTTATGTTAGGTTTTATGAAGAATAGTTACTATGGCTCATAAGCGAATAGCATCAAATCAATTCTTACATTGCTGGTTCTAACACATTTAATCTTCATCATTAGAATCTAACCTTCTCGATATTGGTTAATTTCATTGTAGACTTCAAGCATTCGAACTACAGCAGATATCATCCATTTCACCTTTATTTGGCTAATAAATCAGCCCAGTAATATAAACACACATTGGAATACAACAGCAGGAAACATTAAAAAAAAAAAGGATAAAAAAAAGAGAGCAATTGAGAACAATACCAATTCCATTTTGAAATTAAACTTTGTAATGACTAATCGCAGCTTAATTTATCCTACAAGCAAGGAAAGAGATTATGCAGTATATACACTCTATTGCATAACTAAATTATGCTCTACTATGAGGGTAGCACTCTTCCACTGCGTTTCCAAGCAAACTATTGAAGTATGTAGTCTTCAAAATCAAACTTTTTATACAATTCGTAAACTACCCATAACCTCAAACCCCTAAATTGGAGACCGGTTTATTAAAAGGAACGTGCAAATGCAATCGGATCGAAGCTAGCAGAGAGAAAATATGAGATTTAAGAGGGGGAAAAGAGAAGGATTATTTGTGGAAATACCTTGGTATCGAGCATGACAGCGCACAAAACACCGGTATTGACCATGGCGGACCTGAGATTATCAAGAGTTTCCTGATGATAGGCATGAGATCCATGAGAGAAGTTAAAACGAGCGACGTTCATGCCGGCCATCAACAGCTTCTCGATCATAGGGACCGATCTTGATGCTGGTCCCAAGGTGCATACGATCTTAGTCTTGGGCTTCTTCTCCGTAAATCCATGATGATTATTCATTTTCTAGGCAACAGATTTAGAAGAAGATGATGATGAGATTTGTGAAAAGGTTGTTTGCTCACTGTGTTATTGGTTGTGTAAATAGGTAGAAGACAATCCATAAAACAGTTGAAAATTAATGAGAGAAGCATGTTTGGGAACTGGGGCCACCACTTTATTTTTATTTTAAAATTTTCCTTACTGTAGAATTAAACTAATAAGAACATATCCGGCCAAAAGAAAACAACTCAGTAGTCACGTGGCACATTATTGTTATACTTTTACCTTTCGGTTGCTCAGTTCTCATGAGTCACTCCTTCGAAAATTCCTCACATACAACTCGCATCCACCCCTCGACTTTGTACACACGTAAGCACAGCTCATTAACAGTCACTTCTGACAGTAATTATCATGTCTAATTTGATGTATTGATAACATGTCCAATTAAACCGATGGTGATAAACTACTTGACCAATATGCTTTGAGTTTATTTATGAGAAGATGACACACGACACCTCGAGATCATAGCAAAAAATATATATAAATTATTATCCCAGAACAAAAGAGGGACACACACTCTCTCTTCCTTTCTTTTCCTTCTTTAACTAACTCCATAACCACTATAATTAGATTACCGTACACAACAACTCTTTGCCTTAACTTAAGCAAGGTGAACTGCCCTACATTACCCCCATCTCTACATTGTTTGATTTTAATAACAACAATTGGTGTGATGAGCATGGACCACCTCCGTCATAACAATTTTTTGATGGCAAACCTAGAAACCAACATCCCCACCAATCAAATTCAAGACCAAACTCACAACATTTAAAAAAACCCAGACAAATAGAAACTTTGGAAATTATTGTTACGATCCACTATTACACTAAGCCTCATCCATACCAACAATATTCTAAGCCTTACCCAAGTTATCAAAGCCAAGCTTATGCTACCCAAAAATTGAGTGTCAACTCTTAACAATTGTCAATACTGCAAGAATAATTCAAAGCTTTTCAAGAAATATTTTGGCAATCTCAGTAGTCCTAACAATGCCGAAAACAAACGTATTAACTGTTGGAAAAAAAACCCAATTTGAAAACGATTTTCTTGCACAACAAAAATTTAAAAATTTGAAAATTGACCTAATTTGTGATATTTATAGCAATAAACTTTAATCGATTTTGTACCTATATTTTTGGATAAGCAGATCCTTGATGTTTTCCAGCTTTCAACTAAACGATCTTCTTCATTATTCTTGTACCACAAATTGCTTTGAGTGTGGGCTCGAACCAATTGAACTGAAATAGAAATAGAAAAAAGTTTTCTCTGATTTTGGGGTGAAAACGAAAATTCTCTCATCTTTAATAGAAACTGGTAGAATTGTTATTCTGGAAAAATATATTTAAAAGTTGAGAATAAATTCTCTCTATTTTTTGGCAGAATAACAATCTCCTAAAAGTTTTGTGTATAGCTCTACCTGTGCCATCAATTTATAGGAAGAGAAGGTAGAACCCTTGTAGAGATGTAGATGTTTATTTTAAATAGAAAAACAATGGCGGATTACAAAGGAGCAAACCAAAAACATTGCAACCCTAGTGTAGGGCAGAATAAAGAAAATTAAGATAAGAATAAGTTACCCTGTGTGCAGTGGGGTTTACAAGTAGCCCTATTGAGGAAAAGGCAATAAGTACAATATACTATTATGAGAGAAGATACTCAGTAAAAAAGAGAATAGCGTCTCGGGAATACTACTGAGGATAGAGTGTTCAATTAAACTTTGTCCTAAGGAGGACAATGGGGATACGTCTTGACAAGCTTTGAGAGTTTAGAATTTAGAAATGTGGTAAAGGGAAACGATGATTCATACCCAGAAGAATGTAGGTAAAGTGAAAATCCACCAAGATAACAAAACATGTAGAAACCATCAAATTTTGTCATCAAGATATAACCTTGACCATGAACTTATGGTATTAACGATCGAACCACCAATAAAGAAAGGCGAAAGGTGTATGAGAGCCTTCTAGATCAGGCACGGTGTGGAAGTCTGAGTAAAACAAGGGGTAAAGTATTTTATTTTCTTTTAAGTTAGTGATGTGATCCGGCTCGGGTGGTTGAGTCGAATTCACATAATTGCCCGATCGTAGACGAGAAGGGTCGTTCGTGCCTCGGTCTCGGAGATAGAATTGAAATAATAGGTTTGAATTAGCAGAAGGTTTTCAAAAGTTATGCAAAAGGGTAGCGATAGGTTCGGCTAAGGAAACAAGAAAGGATGTTGAAGGAATGGTTCTATTTTGAAACAATAAGAAGGAGATAATGCAAAGGTGGGGATGGAATAGTGAACTTAACGTCAGGAATGATTCAACACTAAAAAGTGTCACCCCAGTTCCTATATTGTTAAGGTGGAAAGATGGAATAAAAAATAGGTGAACGCCACACCAAAAATGGTGATAAGTTCAAACAAGGTCGACTGACGCCACTAGCATAAACTAGATAAGTCTTTCGAAACTTGTACGAGATATGAAAGGAAGCAACCTCACAAGAACAATTTCATTCAATAATTTGGCAAAAGTCCTTTTACAATGAGATAAAAAAACTATTTATAGGCAATCATGTAGGAACCGAATGGACAAACTAGCTAGCTTAAAGACTAAGCAAATTTGATCATGAATTAACTAGAATGTTCTAGAATGAAAACATTAATTAACTAGTCTTGATTCGGCTGATGGGAATGTGTTTGGACAGCTTCATGTATTAGCTTTAATCACTTGAATGAATGTGCACCTTTGGGAGCTCAACGGGTTGTCTAGGTTCGGCCAAGGTGTGCATGAAACTTCTAAGAGGTGTCTCTTGGCCGAATAGGTGCTTAGAAAACTCCAAGGGTCCTCCCACATGCATCGGCTGTACATGGATCTTGGAAGGAGGCTTGAACCTAGCCGTACATGCACTTGCATTAATTGTCATCCATGCATGCATGTGTACCGTCCAAGGAAGATGTATCTTCAATATTCATTAACCCTCTATGTACATGAATGTAAGGCTTCTAAATATTGAACCAAACCATACATGTATCTTCCCGTTCAATGAACATTCTCATGCATGCACCTTGTCTTGAATAAACCTCCACATTCGATTAACCTACATAATTAAATAACATAATTAAATAAAATAATTATTCATATAATCATAATTAAGAACATTAACTAAACAACTTAATGACACTAACTAAATTTAGACATATTAATTATAAGTCAACTATTAAAATCGGCTAGCTCAAATAGTCAAAAACACTTAGTGAGCTAAGTTGAGCTAGAGGATTCGGCATGAGATGTAGCAAACTTAGTTAAAAACAAAGTTGAAACTTAGTTTATTGAAATGAAAAAGAAATGAGCTGAAACGAGCTAAATTCGAGCTCAAGCGAGCTAAATCGAGCTCAAGTGAGCTGATTGGAGCTAAATGGCACATGGGGAGCTGGAGAGGAGCTGAGATCGGATTGCAAAAGGGTGCATGGAGTCTTCAAGGCATTGTCCTTAGCTCCTCCAATGTCATGGACCTTGTTGTCATCCCAAATGCGCAACACCAAGGCTGATAAAGTGTCTTGAATTTGCTTGGTTCGAGCTCGAGTCATGGGGCCTTTTGGAAGCTCGATTGATTCTTGGTTTGCATTCGAGGATGCCCCGAGCGTGCTTACATCATTCCCCCAGTCTTCAAAGCGACTTGTCCTCAAGTCGAGTCGCCGGTTGATTTTGAAACAGGGATGCCTACTTGTTCGTTCTTGGATAAATGTGTTTAGTTGTCGCCTCATGCCTTGCTGCAAAAACGTCCCAAAACTTGCAACCAATCGATAATCATTATAGTACACAAACTTGTTCAAATGATCAAAGAGGCAAGTCATCTTAATCTTAAAACAATTGCAACAAGATAGTATCAAAATCCCATTTTCATTATCAACTAAACATGTTTCATTGCAGCCTAATGAATTATCGAACAAAGATTTTAAAAACATAATGTCCATTGTTCGCTCGGGCATCTCAAGTTGTATTCGCAAAGCATAGTAATTTCGACAAAAATTCATGCAACAGTTCAGAAATGGCAATTGTCTGTCATAATCAAACAATGAAAAAGATAGATTTAATTCATGTTTCTATTTACTTAAACAAGACAATTTGAACAACAAATACTCATCAAACTCAACAATATTTTGCATACCACGAATCTCTTGTCCACCAACCAAAACAGTTATTTCTTCTTCGTTATTGTTTTCTTCATCAATCAAGTTGGACAAAGATGTAATAAAAATTTCAAAAACCATACCTTGAACAGGTAAACAAGGATTAGTTTTACCTTTTCCTACCATTACAAGCCTTCTCTCCTCGGAAAGGTATTGAAGCCAAAGCTCTTCACATGATCCTTGAGAAACCTAAAATGAAGAATAAACACAAAAACAATTCTCACTTTTTAAAGTGTCTCCTTCACAAAAATGATAGATGATAGTGTCTCCATGGTTGGTGAACTCGAACGGACATGCTGAAATGATATTCACCAATTGAGCGTATGAATCTATACCAGGATCAAAAACATGAGTTGATCTTACCTTTTCGAGATGAAACAAGAATTTCATGTACAGCCACGTAAAATGAACAAGGAACGATTTTAAGTTATAATCAAAATCTTTAAATTTCGTTTCCTTAGTCATAGTCCAAGCATCAAGTAAACATAAATTATTTGCACAAAATTTAGGATGCTTGAGATCCCCACATATCGAACCAAAATAACAAATTCCAGGTTTGAACACACGAGCTTGGTCACTCGATTCAATATGCAATAAGAGTTTCTTGATTTCCAATGTCCCACGTATGTTAATCAAAGAAGATGTGATCAAGTAATCATTCAAACAATCATAAAACTCAAGTCTCACTCGATCAAACCTATACAAGCATGCAAAATTTACACAACAAGGCAGCAACATTATACCATCACAAACAATCGGACTAGGAGTTTTACATGGTAACTTTTTAACACACAAATTCAAAAATTGTTTGTATTGATTTATACTTCACCAACAAGCTTGTCAACACCACAATTTTCATGAGTAATGCTCTCCTTGCCATCATTTAAAATAAACACATCTCCATTAATCAAAGAATGGCAGTTGGCCATATCATCAATATAATCACAAACATTCAAATAGGTCGGTGGAGACTGAAACGCTTTATAACACTTACCTTCCTTACCTTGTGGCATGGGTGGACTAGGATTACCTTTACCAACCAATGTGAACCGTCTCTCCTTTGGGAGGTAATGTAGATGGAACTTATTAATCAATTCTGCAGAAACCTGAAAAGAAGAAGCAATATAAGGAGTACTTGTAGTTTGGTTAGTTGAAACACTCCTCACTTTTTCTTGCTCTCGTTCTTCATTTTCACTCGCTTCTTTTTCGAACTCACTTTCTTTTTCAAAAACACTCATTTCTTGATCATTTTTCTTTCTTTCTTCATCATACTCACTCTCTTTTTCAATTTTTTCTTCTTCTCACATTCTTTTTTACTCTCTTTTTCAATTTTATTTTTATTTTTCTCATTCTCTTCTTGCTTTCGTTCACACTCTTTTTCTTTCATTTCTTTATTTTTTCTCTCGATTTCATTTAAGATCCTCTCATTTTCTCTCATAATCTTTTCTTGCCTCTCTTTTCTTTTGATCTCTTTTTTTTCATCTTTTTCTTTCCTCGTTTTCTTTCTACAAGAGGACACAAAAAAGTTAAGAGGATAATCATTTTGTTCCAAAGAAGAAAAATCATTTACATATGGTTCACGAACAATCCTTCGTGAAGATCTCTCTGTGGATGTTTTCTTTAGAGTTCTTGAAGAGGTGTATCTTTCATCTTGCACATCTTCTCGGAAGGATTCAAAATCAAAATTGGCTTCTCTTCGTCTGGCATTCCTTAATGAAAAGGAATCTCCATCGGAGTCAATTCTCGAGTAGTTGTTGGATGTGTATCTCCGTGATGTTCTCGAATCCGCTTTTCGACTTGATGGCATTCGTTCCCATTGGTATTTTTTCTCCATACGGTCTAATCTCTCGTGCAACTTGTCAAACTTAGTTTTCACCATTCTTCGCATTTCTTGCACCAAATATTGATATTCCGATTCGGTAAAATCTTTGCGAGACATGATTGTTATCGCTGCAAAGGAAAAATTGTTAAGTAAAATAGAAATAAAATCCTCACTACAAAATCCTCACGAGTTCACTCGAAAAGTAAAATTAATGGATTTCACTCACGCTCGTGTTTTCATTCGTTTTAGGCTTTTCAACTCTCGAATGCTCTCACAATCTCTAGCTTTTTACCACTCAAGCTTACTCTCGTAACCTCGAAGTTTGTTTCTTTTGACTCGTCTTGGTGCTTTGGGGTCGACTTCAAAATCAGTTACAAGGGATAAGATGTTACGGTGTACGGGTAGGCTAAAAGAAAGTTTTTGGTATAGTGTGGCGTTTTGGGAATAGGGGGGCTAAAGTTAAAGAAAAGACACGAGATGATCGGAACAAGATATAAACAGTAGAAAAGAACTTGCTCACTTCAATTTTTTTTTTATATTTTCGTTTTTTTTGAAATTTCGTATTTCTTTTTTTTAATACTTCACAATACCACTATTACAATAGAGAGAATGAAAATTACAACTTGAATTTTTTTTTTAAATTCGACTATATATATATATATTTACAACGAACCTATTTTGATCTTGATACGAACGTGGACGCCTCTCGTTTTACAAGCTCTGATAAATGATGTGATCCGGTTCGGGTGGTTGAGTCAAATTCACGTAATTGTCCGATCGTAGATGAGAAGGGTCGTTCGTGCCTCGGTCTCAGAGATAGAATTGAAAGAATAGGTTTGAATTAGCGGAAGGTTTTCAAAAGTTATGCAAAAGGGTAGTGATAGGTTCCGCTAAGGAAACAAGAAAGGATGTTGAAGGAATGGTTCGATTTTGAAACAATAAGAATGAGATACTGCAAAGGTGGGGATGGAATAGTGAACTTAACGTCAGGAATGATTCAACACTAAAAAGTGTCACCCTGGTTCCTATATTGTTAAGGTGGAAAGATGGAATAAAAGATAGGTGAACGCCATACCAAAAATGGTGATAAGTTCAAACAAGGTCGATTGACGCCACTAGCACAAACTAGATAAGTCTTTCGAAACTTGTACGAGATATGAGAGGAAGCAACCTCACAAGAACAATGTTCATTCAATAATATGGCAAAAGTCCTTTTACAATAAGATAAACAAACTATTTATGGCCAATCATGTAGTAACCAAATGGACAAACTAGCTAGCTTAAAGACTAAGCAAATTCGGTCATGAATTAAATAGAATGTTCTAGAATGAAAACATTAATTAACTAGTCTTGATTCGGCCGATGGGAATGTGTTTGGACAGCTTCATGTATGAACTTTAATCACTTAAATGAATGTGCACCTTTGGGAGCTCAACGGGCTTTCTAGGTTCGGCCAAGGTGTGCATGAAACTTCCAAGAGGTGTCTTTTGGCTGAATAGGTGCTTAGAAAACTTCAAGGGTCCTCCCACATGCATCGGTTGTACATGAAACTTGGAAGGAGGCTTGAACCTAGCCGTACATGTACTTGCATTAATTGTCCTCAATGCATGCATGTGTACTGTCCAAGGAAGATGTATCTTCAATATTCATTAACCCTCCATGTACATGAATGTAAGGCTTCCAAACATTGAACCAAACCATGCATGTATCTTCCCGTTCAATGAGCATTCTCATGCATGCACCTTATCTTGAATGAACCTCCACATTCGGCTAACCTACATAATTAAATAACATAATTAGATAAAATAATTATTCATATAATCATAATTAAGAACATTAACTAAACAACTTAATGACACTAACTAAATTTAGACATATTAATTATAAGTCAACTATTAAAATTAGCTAGCTCAGATAGTCAAAAACACTTAGTGAGCTAAGTTGAGCTAGAGGATTCGGCATGAGCTGTAGCAAGGCATGAGCTGTAGCAAACTTAGTTAAAAACAAAGTTGAAACTTAGTTTATTGAAATGAAAAAGAAATGAGCTGAAATGAGCTAAATTCAAGCTCAAGCGAGCTAAATCGAGCTCAAGTGAGCTGATTTGAGCTGAATGGCGCATGGAGAGCTAGAGAGGAGCTGAGATCGGATAGCAAAAGGGTGCATGGAGTCTTCAAGGCATTGTCCTTAGCTCCTCCAACGTCATGGACCTTGTTGTCATCCCAAATGTGCAACACCAAGGCTAATAAAGTGTCTTGAATTTGCTTGGTTCGAGCTCGAGTCATGGGGCCTTTTGGAAGCTCGATTGATTCTTGGTTTGCATTCGAGGATGCCCTGGGCGTGCTTACATCAGTTAGTACCCCAGCTAAGAAGGGGTGAGCTATGCATGGTAGTAACAAAGAATCTCACTAAGCTCATATGAATTACAAAGGTTTTAGCTTATGATTGCAAGATTCATTGAATAAGAAACTCAAGGAAAGACCGAGCCAAATATCACTAGAGCAAGAATTAATGTATGTAATGAGTCATGCACATAGGAAGGGGGTACTGTGTGAGGCTAGGCCTTGGGGTCAATTAGGAAGGGGGTAATTATGCAATCTTCTTACAATCTAAAGTTGAGACAATAAAATTTATTTAAAAATTTGTGTCTTTATTGTAAAGTTTTTTATTTAAATAAATCAGTAATAATGTCTGGTTTTAAATTGGTGAGTTCTAAGTATGTTTAATAACCCGGTCTAATTGTGACACTCCATACTGGATTCAGTGATCGGGTCAGGTAGGGTTGTTACATTTAACCTTTGATTACTTCTTAGGGTTGTCAAGCCTACGATTTAAGAACGTGTAATTTATACCAAATAATTCTATAGTAAACCCTGAATCCTCCGTTAAGCACTCCCCATCCACTTTTTAATCACCCTAGGGGAATTAGCTACTCATGGTATTCAAAATCTCAAACTCAATTGATATAAACATGTAAATAATACGAATAAATTGAAAGAGAAAAGAGATATAGAATAATCCTGATTTGTATAGATTAAGAGTGGAATAGTGAATCTCTCGATTGGGAAAACAAATCTTGTCGTTTGCAAAGGAAAATAAAATGAATAACTTTGATTGAGTAAAAAAAATCTTAGATCAAAATCGATTCCAAGAGAAAAGAACAAAGCGATTAATAAAATAAAAGAAAACTAAATCTAAATCCTACTTGTAAACTACGAAGGCTTTTGGATGTGTCTAAGACAACTTAGTTACATCAAACCCCTAAGATCATATTTATAGAAGTGTTAGCAGCCCGAATTAGGTCTTCAGCATGTCATAGACAAAAATAGCCTTGAAAAGCTTGGGCTCCACGTTGGTCCTATTTCACGCCATACACAAGCCTTGGCACAACATGACATGTAATTTGTGGGCTTTTGGCTCTGTTTCATACTTTAGCGGCTTGTGAAGCTTGTGCATCTATTGTCCCAAGTCCCTACATCCATTGTGTCATAAATTCAGCATCTTGCACACTCAAATTATCATATTAAAACTACCTAAGGCCCGTGTCAGCCTAATAGGTCAATAGCACTCACAAATGGTGTTAAAGAACACTTATTTTACTTATATTTAATACTAACTACTAAATATTGAAAATGCAATAATAAATACTAAAATAACTAGAAAACAAGCTCTTTAAGTGCAAAAGTATACTAAGGTAACTACTACATTTGATGACAAGTCAATCAACGAGTAGCACACACAATCAATGAGATGGTAGAATTAGCACACACAATCAATGAGATAGTAGAATTATGTCCATTTTCAATCTAAATGTTGTGGCATGTATATTACGATACCTTAGTATACATAAGGTCTTGTTAAGTTGATAGTTTAATGGCAAGCATAATGATGGTTAAATTTGAATGTTTAGAATGGCTTGTAGTCCAAATGGTGCATAACTTGGCCAAGTTTAATGCTATAAGAATGATGATCTTGCTTTTGAATGGTTTGGCATGTTAAGGATTGCAATTAGACTATTTGAAATAGCTAGATTGATTAATGAATTAAAGATGGTAAGTTGTGTAACACCCCTCACCCGTCTTTGTCACTAGATTAGGGTTATGGGACGCTATCGCATAGAACAGAATAGAATCATGCTATATCAATTCAAATTTCTCTAAATGATCATTAATTATTAAACATATAGTCAAAAATTTTATTCATACAATTTCAGGGTTAAATCACGCTTACGAAATCTCTAAAAATAATTTAGGACAAATTAGGACTAATTTGAATCATTTTAGAAAAGTGTGGCAAAAAATACAAAACAAGAATCACACGACCATGTCTCCAAGCCGTGTAACTTAATGTGGCCGTGTGGATCTAATTGTCACCTAAATCATACAAACCACACGATTGTGCCATCTACCTATGTAAGGCACACAGCCGTGTGTTAGACTGTGTATGACATAGTGTGTATCTTTAAATACCCTACAAGGCAAGTTACGAAACACCAACACTCACATACCCTATATGCACTTTATACCAATTCTTATACCTAATCAAAATACACCAAAAAAAATACCAAAAACATCATTTAAAACACCATTCTCAAGTGCCTAACCAATGTACCATTTTGGTACCATCACAACCAATTCAAAATATAGATCCTAACCATCTATACAAACATTTACAAACACAAATGTGCAATTTACCTTAAATACCATATAAGCTTTACCTTTTCTTCAACCAAAAACATGCCTTAACTCTTACTAAAGATTATCCATGCATAAATCTCAAACATACAATTACTTTGGTACACATTCAAAGCTTACCATATCCATGAAATCATTTAATACATAATTGTATATACCATAGCTATCAACTAACACATATATCAAGCATTTCGTTCAAGTTTATTCATTTCCCAACTATCTCATAATCTAATACCAAGCACACCATTTCCAAACATGCTTTCATTAATTTACCATATATGCTTACCATAGTAACCATTAGATACAACCTATTACATATCAACCATTAAAATACATTACAATTTCAACTTAGAACCTCAAAACCATCAACCCAAAATAACCTATATAAATGCCACAAAACCAAAATAAAACAAGTCAAAATCTACTAAGACTGAAGCTTGATAGTGTGAGCCTTGAAGTTGATCTGACTGCCTAGTTCTGTAAAACATCAACTATAGTAAACAATAAATGAAACAGAGTAAGCTTATATATCTTAGTAAGTTCATAAGTACTTAAACAAAACTCTTATCTCAGTTTACAATTAATTAAACATGGATAAATAATTTAATACAATTTCCTAAGAAGACATTTACAACAACAAGGTGAGCATTTCACGTATCGGTCGTATAATCTCTCAATCATTCAACACGACATATTTTCGTATCATTCGATAGAAAAGATCCAACATATAAATCAGATTAAAAAATTGATCATGTTAATTCATATTCACAATCATATACCATTTCTTATAAACATATAACTCTGTCACCATATATCATATTTACAAAGTGAGTGTTTCATACATATAACTAAAAACTTTCCAGTCATTGTGATATCGTTTCAAAACAACCTTTAAACACATATTCATAATTTATTTAATTTTATTAGTTAACATTTCAATAGTCATATAAACTCATCATTTCCAAGCAATTCAGAAAGTCATTACATATACTTTGTTTTAACAGATAACCCAATGAACTATAGCAAAATAATTTGGATACTCAGGTAGTTACACCATACCAAGGAGCATCGTAGTGCTATTAGAGGCACTGTAGTGCAAACAGAGGCACGATTGTGCAATCAGAGGCACAGAAGTGCAAACAGAGACATCGAAGTGCAAATAGAGACACTGATGTGCAAACAGAGGCAACGAAGTGCAAACCCGTCCAAGCGCGCATTCTAACCCTATTGGCATGCCAATTATATCTAATTATTTACTACATTCAAATGAGCATTAAAATAGAATTTGTAACACTTATCAATCTAGCCACTTCCTTGTTATTTGTAGCATACTATAAACAAGTTACATTTGTTCAGAAATTCATTATGAACTTACCTAATACAACTAGCAAGCAAATTTGTTTATAGCGACGATTCTGCATTTTTTCTCAATTTTCCTCCGTATGATTCAATACTTGATCTATATAATAATTCATTTCACATTATCAGCTTTTAACATTTAAACCTTCTAGATTCATGAATATGATATCTTTTATTCATTTTGCAAAATTTCCTTAAAGTTTTATATTTTATTCAATTTAGATAAAGCCCAAACTATTATATCTTTAAAACTCAAGCTTTGATTATCTATTCCATTACAATTTCATTACTTTACAGCCCTCTAAAAACATATTTTTTTGAAATTTCATGACAAAATTTACATTATTACAATTTGGTTATTATACACAAAACTAACAAAATTTACTAAACAAATTAGCCTTTAAATATATCTAAGCTTATAATCAAACAATTAAACATTAAAAAAAAAATCAATTTCCTTCAATGAAAACTTTAGAACTCTTTAATAGTTTTGAAGATGGAGATACGGACTAGCTGGACCTAGTTGCAATTATATCAAAAATATAAAATTTACGAAAAACAGATAATTGGAGGACTTACATGCAATAACCTAAGTTTGGTCGAACCTTAGCTTCAACAATGGTGTTTGATGTTTTTATTTTTAGTAATGGAAGAAGATGAATGAATGAAGACCATTTTTTTTTCATGTTTTAATATTTTTATTATAATTAAGCTTTAACTAAATTTAATATTATAAATAACAAATTTTACAAATAAACAACCACTAACGTCCCACTTATTATAAAATTGCTTAAATTTCCATGCAAACCCTTGAAAAACTATAATCTAAGCCTTTTATCAACCAAAATTTAATAATAATAATCTTATACTATTTTTACGATTTAGTCCTTTTACCATAATTAACTATCAAATCATTAAAAATTTTGGACCAAAACTCAACTCACTTATTCTATAGCTTTGTAAATATTCAACAATAATCTTTATAGCTCAATTTATGAAAACGAGGTCTCAATACCTCATTTTTCAAAACCACTAACTTTCGTACGCACCACTTTTACATTGACTAACTGACCAATTAATAAAATCTATTAAATTATGAATCATTATTATACTATATTTAACTCATAAATATCAATTAAATATATCTATAGACTCTCTCATCTGAATTGTGGTCCCAAAACCATTGTTTCCGACACCACTGAAAAACGGGTTGTTACAACTTGAATGTTAAGAACAATTCATAACTTAGTGTATGTTTTGGATAATTTATTCCAGGTTCATTTAGTTGCTTTTTCCTTAAATCTGCATAATAAAACATGTTTGAGTTGGTAAGTGAAGTGTTTTGGATATGAATATTTGTTATGAAATAGAATGTACCTAAATGTTGAATGGCTGGAATGTATGTTATTGAATGATTGGTTTAGATGATTACATTGTAACATCCCAAAAATAGGGGTTAGTAGAATCAGGTTTGTGAATTGAGAGAGAGTGGTCATGTCCAAATTTTTGAGATTATCTGTGCGTTTTTAGGGAATAAATAAGGTATTGGCTTGTTGGTTAAGTGTTAGTGAAACATTTCTTGAAACCTAAGTTCAAATTCCTTCTCTCGCACCATTTTTATTATTTTGTAAATTTTGCATCCAACCCTAGTATGTGAGATGCCTCGTTTTAAAAATAAATATGGAAAAATTATTTGAAAAATAAGGAAATATCCAAGTGGTTAATTGATAAATGGAAGAGCATGAAAAGTAGATTAAGGTGCCAAGTTTGAATCCCTTCCCTTACAAAATAATTAAATTTTACAAAATCCCTTTTTTTTTTAAGTGTGTGCCACCTGTGCCTAATTAAACCTTTAATCTCAGTTTCTTAAACCTAGCCGTCCCTCCCTTCTCCTCTCCTCTCCTCTCTTCTCTTCAATATTTCTTTTCTTTTCCCCTTGTTGCTACCAACATTGATAGTCATTGGCTTCTGTTAGACGTAATCGATAGTCATTGACTTTTATTAGATGCAATCGACAGTCATCAGCTTCTATCGGACGTAGTTAGCAGTCATTGACTTCTATCAGACGCAATCAATAGTCATCATCTTTTTTTGCATTCAATCGACAGTGTAACACCCCAAACCCAGCCTAGACGTTACGGGCGAATCTGGTGTGTCACATCTGAGTGTTTTGCGAAATCCTGTACTTGTTGGTGCAAATAGTTTTTAAGTTAAACCCATTTAGTTTTTAATGCATGAGTAAACTCGGTAAATTGCATGTTACATCTGAAATTGACTTATCAAAAAGTTTGTTATATTGGATTACCTAACCTAAGTAAAACTGCAGAGGCTTCTCTAGTTAAAAACCTTAAGGTTAAAATGCAGGTTTTTATTTGAAAACGTTGTTATTTTGAAAACTCGATGTTCCTACTCTAGCAGTTTAAAATATGAAATCAAAAGCCCATTAAAAGTTAAAACCCCCAAGTGGCCTTATTACAGAATTAAAACCCAATATGAAATTTAAAATAGATAAAGTCAAGTTGCAGATCAACTGCAATCATGTGGCCACCTCCGAGACCCTTGCGGCTCCAAATCATCTAAGGCTGGGGATTACCTGCGCAGTTAGATA
Organism: Gossypium longicalyx; assembly: GCA_025698465.1. Classification (NCBI taxonomy): domain Eukaryota; kingdom Viridiplantae; phylum Streptophyta; class Magnoliopsida; order Malvales; family Malvaceae; genus Gossypium; species Gossypium longicalyx. Next base: position 83,775,782 of record CM047002.1, read on the forward strand.
GAAAGGGTGAGTTTGCGAAAACTCAGTGTGTAATCCCTTAAAAATACAAACAGTCAGAGATACGATATGCAGAAACAAACTGGGCCTGAGCCCATCACAGAAACAGTATCAGGTGGGCCTTATCTCATTAACAGAATTAGGTGGGCCTAAGCCCAATATAGAATCAGTATCAGATGTAGATATGCAAACAGATTCCCAGCCCAGTCCAACCAACACACCACCCATACCAACCAACACACCATGTGGGGATAAAATCGACCCACCCAGCCAACACACCAAGCTTAGCATCGATTGCGGCACTAAGTCAACAGAACGGCTCAACACCATAGATAGAATGGCTCAACGCCGTGGACAGAACAACTAAAGGTTGTAAATATCGCAGCAACGTTGCCAGTTAACAGAACAGCTAAAAGCCATAAGTATCACGGAAAGGCTGAAAGCCTTGTACAGAACGGCTACAGGCCGTACACTTCCTCCATCAATAATAACCCAACCCCATGCAGTATGTCATATCATAAATATTGCGGGTATGCAAAGTCATATTCAGTACAATCATATATGAAAATCATAAGCACATCAGTCATACGGAACATAAGGGCATAATCGTTATTTACCATACAGGGGTATTACAGTTATTTTACCCTACAAGGGCATTACGGTCATTCACAAATCTGGGGTCTTAACGACCCAACTGAGGGTCCATTGTCACCTCGAATAACCCTAGCAACCTAACAGACATAATGGTGCAAGTGGGCTTAAGGCTCAATACTCGGCCTAAGTGGGCCCACACGCTCGTATGGCCCATTTAGCCCAAATTGAGTTACGGCTATGTGACTTACATAGCCCAGTACAATATTTATCACTTACCGTAGTTTTAATCTGTGTGGGGCCCACGAGCCTAATGGGCCCACACGACTCATTTCGGCCCAACAAAGCCCTTAACGACCTATGCCATGCACACGACATAACAAGCCCAACTACTTCCTACCTAACAGTTAGATTTACATAAGCGGGCTCATTGGCCCATTGGGCCCAATCGGCCCATCGAGGCCCAAGTCCACGAGAGCGCTTGTGGCGGCCTCTATAGCCTATCGTCCACGTTTTGGGGGTTCAGATTGCCCCACATGCATTTGCACGCTCGTGAGGCCTCAAATGCCAGAGTTTTGGCTTTTCGGCTTTTGCTCACTTCTAACAAAGAAGGGCGTGAATACACACCTGCTTATGAAAATGCGTCGAAGTCCACGATCACCAACCTTGGTTAAGCAGGTATGGAATAATCCCTTCTAAAACCCAGTGATCACCAACTCATCTTGTTCACTCTATTTAAAGCCCACTTCAACCACAGAGTTCCAGTCCAACTCCACCTCCTACACAACTCAAATAGCAAAATAAATACTCCATTGCGCAGCCCAAGACTTGAACCTCAAACCTCACAGTTAAACAACACGCCACCTTTGTAACAGTCAGGTTTAGACCCTAGCCGGAATATTGGTTTCAGGACCATAAGTCCGAGTCTAAAAAATATTTTAATATTATTTTCTGTGTCTGTGATATGTGAATTTATATCTGTGAATTTTTTTGTGATTTAGTTTGTCTGTTTCCGTACTGAATATTGAAAAAAAATTTAATCGTATAAAAGGTGAAATTAGCATGCTACATGTTTAATGTATGTTTTTGAAATGGCTTTGGACTAATAGGTCCTTATGTGGTTATTTGACCATGTAATGTATCAAATGACTTTGTACGACATTAGTAAATGGTTTATTAATGTTTAAATGCAAGGGTATTTTAGTAAAAGGTTAAATAAATGTTGTTTAATAAAATGAAAACATGAAAGTGGCCATTATTATCATTGATATACCCGATTATATCAAGAAAATAAAAAGAAGAAGACCATCCTAGGGTTCAATTATTTATTTGGTTGATTAAGGTATGTGCTTTGGTCCGTTTTTGATAATTTCTACGTTTTTATGATCGTTGCTTCGTGTTATTCAAAACCCATGTCTGAATTTCTGTTTCTGTTGAAGATTATGAAATGTGCCATTGATGATTATATGAGTTTTGTAATGTTTTTATATGGATTATGAAAGATATATGTAAGATTATCATGCTTTGTTCTTGAATTTTTGATAGAATAGAGCTATTTGGGCTAATTTGTGAAAATGAGATTTTGAAGGACTAAATCATGAATTAAATATGTTATTTGGGCTTGTATGGAAGCTATGTATATTCTACCAAACTATAGTCTTGGTGAATTTTGCATATTTGTGATTTTGTGAAAAATGGACTAAATTATCAAAGTGTGAAAATGTAAGGGCTAAAATGCAAAGTGCCTATGTGTTCATGGAATATTTTGAATGAAATGAATGATTGAATGATTGAATGGTTGAATTTGAATTGTATTAGATCAAGAACAAAGAAAATCAGACTTAGATCGAGGGAAGTCCAAAATAGTTGAATAGTCGACTTGTTTCCGTCTGAAATCCGAACGAGGTAAGTCAAAATACAATTACGTGTTAAATCGATTGAATGTTGTATATACTAGTTATAATCTGTATTGGATAGCTGTGAGAGCCTGATGAATGAATTCCGAGTAAATTCTGATAATATGTTAGTATTTGAAAAGCTCTGTATGTTTCTAAAGTAACGTTGACATCGATCTGAAATTTCATGTAAGATCGTGTCTGGGACACAGGCCTCAATTTGAGATTTATGTGTAAGACCATGTTTGGGACATCGGCATCGTATTTGATTTTGAATAAGACCATGTCTTGGACGGAGGCATCGATATTGAATTACATATAAGACCACATCCGGGAAGTCGGCGTTGTACCCATTTATGAGTATTTGTAGCGTTTTTATACCGTCTGATGATAGAGTATGAGATATGGGAATGAATATATGAAACGTATAATCTATACAGGTATGTTTGTTTCATATTAAATTTCTGAATATGAAAGACTCTGTTTTCGTGAAATAATGAATACGAAGTGTGTATGGAATTTGGAAATGAAGCATGACATGTATGCGAGTCAATGAGCATGGTTAGGCTTACGAACTATTCTATGAAATGGCTATGAATTATTACTGTTGATTTGTACTTTATATGCTTTAGTATTTAGACCAATTGTATTTGGCTTACTAAGCTCTTTGTAGCTTACTCTGTGTGATTTCTGTTTGTTTTACAGTTATCGTAGCTACTGAAGGCTCAGGGATACTCGAGGATTGTCACCATACTATCAAACTCATTTTGGTACTTTTGAAAGTGTAAATTTTTGAAATATGGCATGTATAGGTTAGAATATTTTTGTATTTAAGCTTTGATATATAAATATGTTATGCCATGAGAGTTGGCTAGCAAATGATATGTTTGTGCATAGTTTTGGTAAATAGATTGTGATGCTAAATTGTGTATGCTTGTAATGGTTATATAGCCTTCTATGTGGTGGTCATTTTGAAATATGCCAAGTTGAGGAAATGATAAGTTTAAGATGAGTTAGAAAGTGTCAAAAGTGAGCTATGAAATGAGCATTATGGCATGTTGTTGTAATAAGATTTTAATGTGTTTTGATATGGATTTGAATAGGGTATTGAATGATGATGATTTAGTTATAATAAAGCATGTTTTGAGCATGAAATTGGCTAAAAATTTTGGTATAAATGTTATTTAATATTGCTTATAGGAATGACCCAAAAAGGGGTGGAAAATTGGCTTAAACCAAGCCTGCATTGTGCCACACAGTCACGGAACACGGGCGTGCCTCGTGGCCGTGTATGCAAAGCAGTAACCTCTTAAGATTACATGGTTAAGACACATGGGCATATCATATGGCCGTAGGTTTAAGTCAGTAGCCAGCTCAGTATTACACAGCCGTGTCTGTTGGCCGTGTGTAAAAGTCAATATATATACTCTGTTTTGGCACGATTGTATCACATGGGCGTCGTGTCTAGTGTCCGTGTAAGGCACACGGCCTAGTCACACGGGCGTGTGACCTCAACAGAATTGAAAAATTTTTCTAAGTTCTAAAAATTCTGAATGTGTTCGGTTCAGTTTCGGTCTTTTCTAAAATTAAGTCTTAAGTCTTGGAGACCTCCATAAGGGATGAATTTTTTATTTGCTTATGTATTAATATTATGTGATATCTGTGATTCTGTATTGATCTGTAATATTCAGTCTGTCTGGTAATGCCCCTTACCTATTCTGGCGACAGTTACGGGATAGGGGTGTGACAATTTTATTGGTATCAGAGCTATGGTTTAGTCAGTTTTAGGACTACCATAGTGTATGTGAGTCTAGCTATACATGCCATATATTTGAAACTGCGATAGTGTGATGAATCCTGACATTGAAATGTGCTTTTATATAGCAAAGGGATCCCGATAGAGCTGTAGCTGACGATGTAGAAAGCAATGCACTTGCTCCTGCGCAATGGACCGTGCAAGCTGATTCTCGACCGGTTACGAGTAGCCATGATGGTGAGGCTAAAAAAGCCTTTTATTAGATAATGAATGATTGGTTCACCCAATACATTAGAACCAATCCGGCTGTACAACAACCTCCACCCTCGGTTAATCCTTCTCAAATTCCTGTTATGCCCTCAATGAATCCAGTTCAGTTAAGTAGACCACCAGTTGATAAGATTAGAAAGTATGGGGCTGAAGAGTTCTGAGATATAGTGAATAATGTTGCTAAAAGAGCCGAATTCTGGTTAGAGAATACAATATGAGTGTTTGATGAAATGTCTCTAAATCCCGAGGAATGTGTAAAATGTGCCATTTCACTTCTGAGAGATACAGCGTACCATTGGTGGAAAACTTTAATATCTGTGGTTCCAAGTGAACGGGTTACCTGGGATTTCTTTCAAGCTGAATTTCGGAAGAAATACATTAGTCAGAGATTCATCGATCAGAAACATAAAGAGTTTCTCGAGCTTAAACAAGGCCGTATGTTTGTTATTGAATTCGAACATGAATTTCTGAGATTGAGCCAGTATGCTCGGGAATGTGTACCAAATGAAGAATTAATGTGCAAAAGGTTTGAAGATGGACTAAACGAAGATATCCTTCTGTTAGTTGGGATTTTGGAGATTAGAGAAATGGTAGTGCTGGTTGAGCAAGCTTGTAAAGCTGAAGAATTAAGTAAAGAGAAAAGAAAAGCTGATTCTGAAGCTAGAGATGTTAGAAAGAGATCTTCGAGTAGATCATTGCTATCTGTGTCAAAGAAATTTCGAGATGATCATAGCCGTTAAAAGGCTAAGGTAGGATATTCAAATCGAGATTGAGTTAGATCGCATTCAAATTTCAAAGTTCCTGCTACTTCTGTTGCAAGTGTCGCAAATGTTCGATTTGAGAAACCTGAATGTAAATACTGTGGTAAAAGACATTCGGGAAATTGTAGATTGAATGACCAAGCCTGTTTCTAATGTGGATCTCTGGACCATTTTGTAAGAGATAGTTCTGAACTTGCTGAGCAAGAGAATGTACAGAATCCGAGACTGAGCAACACCTCAGCTAGAGGTAGACCTTCTAGAAATACGGGAAATGCAAGTGGTGGTCAAAGAGCTGCTAGGGATATTATTGTTAGATCTGAGGCCAGAGCAACTTCCAGAGCCTATGCTATCCGAGCTTGTGAGGAAGCCTCGTCTCCAGACGTGATTACTGGTACTTTTGCTCTTTATGATACCTTTGTGATTGCATTGATAGACCCTGGATCAACGCATTCTTATATCTGTATGAATTTAGTACACAGTAAGACTTTGCCTGTAGAGTCTACTGAATTCGTAATTAGAGTATTGAACCCCTTAAGCAAAAGTGTCTTGGTTGATAAAGTCTGCAAGAATTGCCCATTATTGATTCGAGATATCTGTTTTCCTGCTGATCTGATGCTTTTACCTTTCGACGAATTTGATATAATTCTGGGAATGGACTGGTTAACTTTGCACAATGCTATTGTGAATTGCAAACGAAAAGTCATTGATTTAAGGTGTAAGAATGATGAGATAATTCGAATTGAGTCTAGTGATCTGAATGGACTATCAGCTGTGATATCTGCAATGAAAGCACGAAAATATGTGAAGAAAGGCTGTGAAGCCTACTTAGCTTATGTGTTAGACTCGAAAGTGAATGATAAGAAAGTTGAATATGTGCCTATTGCCTGTGAATTTTCTGATGTGTTTCCTGAATAACTACCAGGTTTGCCTCCGATTCGAGAAGTCGAGTTTGGTACTGAATTAGTACCTGGTACTACTCAGATTTCGATAGCTCTGTATAGAATGGATTCGACCGAGTTAAAGGAATTAAAATCTCAGTTGCAAGAATTGACTGATCGAGGATTTGCTAGACTGAGCTTTTCACCATGGGGTGCTCCTGTTCTGTTTGTGAAAAAGAAAGATGGCACAATGAGAATGTGTATTGATTACCATCAGCTTAACAAAGTGACTATAAAGAACACATATCCTTTGCCCAGAATTGATGACTTATTTGATCAGTTGAAAGGTGCTACTGTGTTTTCAAAAATAGATTTGAGATCAGGCTATTATCATCTGCGAGTAAAAGACTCAGATATTCCAAAGACTACTTTCAGAACAAGGTACGAGCACTATGAATTTTTAGTTATGCCTTTCGGATTGACTAATGCACCTGCTATCTTTATGGATTTGATGAATAGAATTTTTAGACCGTATTTAGATCAATGTGTTATGGTATTCATTGATGATATATTGATATATTCACGTGAGGAGTCTGAACATGTCGAGCATTTGAGAATAGTGCTACAGACTCTGCAAGATAAACAGTTGTATGCAAAGTTCAGTAAATGTGAGTTTTGGTTGCGAGAAGTTGGTTTTCTGGGCCATATTGTGTCAGTATCAGGTATTCGAGTTGATCCGAACAAAATTTCTGCTATTCTGGATTGAAAGCCTCCGAGAAATGTTTCTGAAGTCTGTAGTTTTCTGGGACTTGCTAGTTACTACAGACGATTCGTAAAAGGTTTTTCAATGATTGCGACTCCATTGACAAAATTGCTCCAGAAAGATGTGAAGTTTGAGTGGTCTAAAAAGTGTCAGAATAGTTTTGATCGGCTAAAAGCTCTGTTAACTGAAGCTCCGGTACTTGTGCAACCTGAATCAGGTAAAGAATTCATTGTTTACAGTGATGCTTCGTTGAACGGACTAGGTTGTGTTCTGATACAAGAAGGCAAGGTTATAGCTTATGCCTCGAGACAACTAAAACCGCATTAAAAAAATTACCTGACCCATGATCTGGAATTAGCTGCTATTGTGTTTGCTTTGAAAATCTGGCGTCACTATCTGTTTGGTGAGAAATGTCACGTGTTTTCTGATCATAAAATTCTGAAGTATTTAATGACGCAAAAAGATTTGAATCTGCGATAGAGAAGATGGTTAGAACTGCTAAAAGACTACGAACTTATAATTGATTATCATCCAGGAAAAGCAAATGTTGTTGCCAATGCCTTAAGTCAGAAATTGTTGTTTGCTTTGCGTACAATGAATGCTTATTTGGTTCTGTCTGATGATGGTTCAGTTTTAGCTGAATTAAAAGCGAGACCTTTGTTCTTACAACAAATTATCGAAGCTCAGAAGGTTGATAATGAATTAATAGCAAAACGAGCTCAGTGTGATTCTGAATTCTGAGTTGATGTTGATGATTGTTTGAGATACAGAAATAGACTTTGTATTCTGAGAAATTCAGAGTTAATTCGGACGATTTTGAGTGAAGCTCACAGTAATTATTTATCTGTACATCCGGGTAGTACTAAAATGTATAATGATCTGAAGTAGCATTATTGGTGGTCCAGAATGAAAAGAGATATCTCTAAATTTTTTTCTAAATGTTTAATCTGTCAGCAAGTTAAAGCTGAACATCAAGAGCCATCTGGGTTATTACAATCGATTATGATTTCAAAATGGAAATGGGATCGAGTGACCATGGATTTTGTTTCGGGTACGTAATTTGGGTTGTAGTTGACCGTTTGACGAAATCAGCTCATTTTATTCCGATTTGATTTGATTACTCACTCGATAAATTAGCTGAGTTATATATTTCTGATATCGTGAGACTGCATGGTGTGCCATTGTCAAAAGTGTCAGATAGAGACCCAAGATTTATATCGTGATTTTGGAAGAAATTGCAAGATGCTCTGGGTACTAAATTGCATTTTAGCACTGCTTTTTATCCGCAAACAGATGGTCAATCTGAATGGATTATTCAGATACTTGAGGATATGTTGAGATGTTGCATTTTTGAGTTTGAAGGTATGTGGGAACAATATCTACCTTTAATTGAATTCGCTTATAATAATAGCTTTCAATCGAGCATTAAAATGGCACCGTACGAAGCCTTATATGGTAGAAAGTGCAAAACTCCATTATACTGGTCTGAGCTTAGTGAGAATAAGATTTACGGTATTGATATGATAAAAGAAACAAAATAGAAAGTGAAAGTAATCTGAGATAGTCTGAAAGCTGCCTCTGATCATCAGAAATCTTATGCGGATTTAAAACGAAAAGATATCGAATTTGAGATCGGTGATAAAGTGTTTTTGAAAGTATCTCCGTGGAAGAAACTGTTCCGATTTGGTAAGAAGGGCATGTTGAGTCTGAGGTTCATCGGACCATATGAAATCATCGAGCGAGTTGGCCGGTTGCTTATAGATTGAGACTACCATTTGAGTTAAAAAAATTACATAATGTGTTTCATGTATCGTTGCTTCGACGATACAAATCCGATCCTTCACATATAATTTCTCCGTCTGATATTGAAATCCAATCTGATATGACTTATGAAGAAAAGTCGATCTGTATTTTAGCTCGTGAGGTTAAAGTATTACAAAATAAGAAAATTTCATTAGTCAAAGTGATGTGGCATCGACATGGTATTGAAGAGGCTACGTGGGAGCCTGAAGATTCAATGAGACAACAATATCCGAGTCTGTTTAACAGTAAGATTTTTGGGGATGAAAATCCCTTAGGGGGGAGAATTATAACAGTCAGGTTTAGACCCTAGTTGGAATAGTAGTTTCGAGACCACAAATCTGAGTCTGAAAAATATTTTAATATTATTTTCTATATCTGTGATATGTGAATTTATATCTGCAAAATTTCTGTGATTTAATTTGTCTGTTTCCGTACTGAATATTGAAAAAGGATTTAATCGTATAGAAGGTGAAATTAGCATGCTATATGTTTAATGTATGTTTTTGAAATGGCTTTGGACTAATAGGTCCTTATGTGGTTATTTAACCATGTAATGTATCAAATGACTTTGTTGGACATTAGTAAATGGTTTATTAATGTTTAAATGCAAGGGTGTTTTAGTAAAAGGTTAAATAAATGTTGTTTAATAAAATGAAAACATGAAAGTGGCCATTATTATCACTGATATACCCGATTATATCAAGAAAATAGAAAGAAGAAGACCATCCTAGGGTTTGGTCATTGATTTGGTTGATTAAGGTATGTACTTCGGTCCATTTTTGATAATTTCTACGTTTCTGTGATCGTTGCTTTGTGTTCTTCAAAATCCATGTCTGAATTTCTGTTTCTGTTGAAGATTATGAAATGTGCCATTGATTATTATATGAGTTTTGTAATTTTTTTATATGGATTATGAAATATATATGTAAGATTATCATGCTTTGTTCTTGAATTTTTGATGGAATAGAGTTATTTGGGCTAATTTGTGAAAATGAGGTTTTGAAGGACTAAATTGAGAATTAAATATGTTATTTGGCCAAACTATAGTCTTGGTGAATTTTGCATATTTGTGATTTTGTGAAAAATAGACTAAATTGTCAAAGTGTGAAAATGTAAGGGCTAAAATGAAAAATGCCCTAAATATGTGTTCATGGATTATTTTGAATGAAATGAATGATTGAATGGTTGAATTTGAATTGTATTAGATCAAGAACAAAGAAAATCGGACTTAGATCGAGGGAAGTCCAAAATAGTTGAATAGTCGACTCGTTTCCGTCTGAAATCCGTACGAGGTAAGTCAAAATACAATTACGTGTTAAATCTATTGAATGTTGTATATACTAGTTATAATCTGTATTGGATGACTGTGAGAGCCTGATGAATGAATTCCGAGTAAATTTCGATAATATGTTAGTATTTGAAAAGCTCTGTATGTTTCTAAAGGAATGTTGACATCGATCTGAAATATCGTGTAAGACCGTGTCTGGGACACAGGCCTCGATTTGAGATTTATGTGTAAGACCATGTCTGAGACATCGGCATCGTATCTGATTTCGTGTAAGACCCTGTCTGGGACAGAGGCATCGATTTTGAATTACATATAAGACCACGTCCAGGAAGTCGGCATTGTACCTGTTTATGAGTATCTGTATCGTTTCTGTACCGTCTGATTATAGAGTATGAGATATGGGAATGAATATATGAAATGTATAATCTATACAGGTACATTTTTTTGTACTAAGTTTCTGAATATGAAAGACTCTGTTTCTGTGAAATAATGAATGCGAAGTGTGTATGGAATTTGGAAATGAAGCATGACATGTATGCGAGTAAATGAGCATGGTTAGGCTTATGAACTATTCTATGAAATGGCTATGAATTCTTACTGTTGATTTGTACTTTATATGCTTTAGTATTTAGACCAATTTTATTTGGCTTACTAAGCTCTTTGTAGCTTACTTTGTGTGATTTCTATCTGTTTTACAGTTATTGTAGCTACTGAAGGCTCAGGGATAGTTGAAGATTGTCACCATACTATCAAACTCATTTCGGTACTTTTGAAAGTGTAAAATTTTGAAATATGGCATGTATAGGCTAGAATATTTTTGTATTTAAGGTTTGATATATAAATATGTTATGCCATGAGAGTTGGCAAGCAAATGATATGTTTGTGCATAGTTTTGGTAAATGGATTGTGATGCCAAATTGTGTATGCTTGTAATGGTTATATAGCCTTCTATGTGGTGGTCATTTTGAAATATGCCAATTTGAGGAAATGGTAAGTTTAAGATGAGTTAGAAAGTGTCAAAAGTGAGCTACGAAAGGAGCATTATGGCATGTTGTTGTAATAAGATTTTAATGTGTTTTGATATGGATTTGAATAGGGCATTGAATGATGATGATTTAGTTATAATAAAGCATGTTTTGAGCATCAATTGGCTGAAAATTTTGGTATAAATGTTGTTTAATATTGCTTATAGGAATGACCCAAAAAGGGGTGGAAAATTGGCTTAAACCAAGCTTGCATTGTGCCACACAGTCACGGAACATGGGCGTGCCTCGTGGCCGTGTATGCAAAGCAGTAACCTCTTAAGTTTACACGGTTAAGACACATGGGCGTATCATATGACCGTGGTTTTAAGTCAGTAGCTAGCTCAGTATTACACGGCCATGGCACACGGCCGTGTCTGTTGGCCGTGTGTAAAAGTCAATATATATACTCTGTTTTGGCACGACTGTATCACATGGGCGTGTCTAGTGCCCGTGTAAGGCACACGGCTTGGTCACATAGGCGTGTGACCTCAACAGAATTGAAATTTTTTTCTAAGTTTTGAAAATTCTGAATGTGTTCGGTTTAGTCTCGATCTTTTCTAAAAGTAAGTCTTAGGTCTTGGAGACCTCTATAAGGGATGAATTGTTGATTTGCTTATGCATTAATATTATGTGATATCTGTGATTCTGTATTGATCTGTAATGTTCTATCTGTCTGGTAATGCCCCTTACCTATTCCGGCGACGGTTACGGGATAGGGGTGTTACAACCTTGCCACTCCAGCATAGGGTCTTTCTATGTTACAAAATGTCCTCAATTAATTATAAGGTTTATAAGCCAAAGTCCAGGTTCCTTTAAAAGAAAAACCAAAATAAATTGCAAGAGCCAAGACTTGAACCCAGGCTCCCTTACAACCTTAATGACGCCACAACCACTAGACTACACACTTTCTTGTGTCATTTATTTAACACAATAATTTAAAAGGCCTTCATCCAAGCATCTAGGGTTTTATTCACTTAAAACCAAATTTTTTGCTAAAGCCTAGGTTTGAACCCAAGATTTCTCCGACACTTCTCAGGGTCATTAACCACCAAAGTAGACATTTAATTGTGTCATTTCCTTGCACAATTAAATACTTATATACAACATCCTTACGGACCCATACTCAAGGCCCAATACTTCTAGGCCCAGATTTGGGGCGTTACAGGCAGTCATCATCTTCTGTGGCACCCTGTACGCCATCAGACGATAGCAGAAGTAGCCCTTCGCAACAACTTTTGGCGACCTGTGACTGATTTTCTCAATGCTTGATAGCCTTTATTTGTCACCCCTTTCTTCTTACTTGAGGAAAATCAATCTTGATCAATTGACAATTTAGATCTGACAATTTAAGAAGCGTGTCGACTTAAATGCCTGACATCAATAGTAAGGCCAAAAGATGTTCTTGTGTACGATTCACATCAAATCAGTGTTAATTTTAAAGCTTAATAGAGAATCCACAAGATTTGCAAGTGTGCTGTAGAAGAGCATAAAATAGGGTGTGGGTCCTAACTCAAAAACTTGAATGTTAATAATAATTTTAATGATATAATTGATGATTTAGCTTGTTGATCAGGCTTGACTAAAAATATAAGTAATTAAATTGTAAATGGTCGAACCATGTGCGTTTCAAGCCCTAACTATTTGGCATGTTGGCAAAGTTGCTAGTTTGACTGAATGATTGCATGATTGATATTGTTGTAAATGGTTAGTTAATTTGATGTATGGTTGGTTGAATGTATAGCATGATTCTGAATGAAAATAAAGCTTACACATGATATATTCGTATAAGTAATTTGCTATGTAATATTTGAAAGACTACTATAAATGCACACAGAAAAGTTTGTAAGAACACATGAAATTATGATTTGCTAAATGGTACCACCTTAATTGTAAATTGAAAGTTCGATCAATGATCCTATTCACTAAAAGTATTTGATAATTCGAGGGCATGTTGAACGTGCCAATAAATTGTGAAAGTATTAAATTATAACTATGTATGAGATTGTATGACATGCATGTGCATTGGGGTGGGTTATTATTATGGTTGACGGAGGAGTTCTATGGAGATCCGAAGGCATTTAAGTCCGAATTTATTCTTAGTCAGTGTTTTGCACTAGATATTTGAGGAGATTTGGCAATTTTATCGCATTTATTTGTTATTTGGTAGATTTTCTACAATTATACTCAGTTGGTAGTTTTACCACATTGAGCTTTGCTCGCATTTGTTGGAGTTTGGCAGATAGGTTCTGGGGAACTCATGGTGTGTAGCAGATGGTTTAGGCAGGAACTTCTGCATCGCATCATTTGCATCACGCAATACTCATGCACCGTTTGACATCAATTTGATAATGACTATATAATGATATGAAATTCCAATGATGGTTTTGTGTTCTTCTGTTAATGCTAATATGTTTCACTGTATTTGATATTTATGTCCGTTTAAATAACTATTCGGCTCACATTGAGCTTTCATAAGGTCACCCCCATAGTGTTTTCCTTTTCAGGTAAGCCTCGAAACTAGGACTAGACCTGACATACAGAGAATCACCTTGGACCTTAGACTATTTTTAATACGTATTACTAAGTCTCTATTGGTTTTGGGTTTGTAATTTTCAATTATTTCTTTTCTGTGGCTTGGTAACTTTTCATTTGGGGAGTTTTGCACGCATCGATTACTCAAGCATAATAACTAGAAAACGTATGATATCTAGCTTAAGTAAAATTTGACATTAACCCCTAATTTCTGCTGCATTGCATAAAAAAAACAAAACTATTTTTTAAAAATAAATAGATAAGGTGACTAGATTTCCAAAATTACATGAATAATGGTTTTTTTCACTACATTAGTTAACATCTAGTTTTTACAAAGTAAAGCAATGAACAAATGTTTTTTTTTTCTAAAGTAACACTGTCAATAATAAAGTGAATCCTAAGTACACATGACCTAATAAATGAACATTTTTAAACTAACTCAAAGTATAACTACGGTTTTTCTCTAAAATGAGTTCATTTAAGGTATTCAAAAGTAACGTCAATTAGCTTAGCCATTTTGGTGGCTAATGTAGCCTTCTCAATTTAGCCCTAACGTCTAGGCTAGGTTGAGAGGTTATATTTAGTGATATCAGAGCCTAGGTTTAAAATATTAAACTAAGTTCTGATTTTCAAAAAAAAAAGAGTCTGCATGTATGCATACATGAAAAATGGGTATTTTGGAAAAAAAAAAGCCATGGAGAATTTTAAAAATGATTTTCTATAAAGAAAAATAGGTCCGAGTCTCCGATGTCGGTTGCCTTAAAAAAACGCTACTACTAAATTATAGGTAAAAACTAGAGGTTTATTACTGTAACATAGAATTAAAATATTTAGTATTTAATTTTTCTTTAAAATTGTAAGATAGGAAACTAAAAACTGATTGTAGGATACATAATGAACAATCGTAGAATGAGAAACCATGGGGTTGAGCGTCGAGCTGCCCAACTTGAGTCATTTTCTTTTCAAGGAATTGTGCTTAACTCTGAGGAAAATAACACCATGATTGTGCCTACTTCTGAAGGTGAAAACTGGGAGGTTGGGGATGATGTAGTAGCCCAAGCAATGCTGGGAGTCCATGAAAAGGTTTTTGATATTATGGTTGAGAGGGCTAAGTTGAAGGAAGAGAGTAAATGCTTGGAGCAGAAGGGAGAAAAAAAGTTCAGAAATAGAGAGAGTATGGTTACACTAATCCAAATCAACGATCTTTAAAGCGGGCCATAAAAGTCAGACCTCAATGGAATATTGAAGTGGTTATTACTGAAGGAGTTGTTAGATTAACTAGGGTTTTGATTTGTAGATATTGAGATAAGTGCCATTTGAGCGAATATTAGAAAAAGTTGGGTGTCCATTTGGGCTCTTTTTCAATGGAACACAAGGTTAAGGATGGTCCTCACCAGGTAAACTAGAATTAAGGTTAGACAACTAGCACTGGTTTACATAGCTAGGCATCACAAGGACCAAGATGCATCTGACATCAATGTAGGAACATTTCCTAAATCGTACTTCGCATCGATTAATTTTGACTTCACTTGTTTGTTTAGTGTTAATAGATATTCTAATAAAATTGAAATCGAGGTAGAAGAATCCGATAGTAAAATTTCTATAATTAGATCCTTAAGAGATGTCTGTTTGGAGTTAAAGGAGAAACAATGTTTGGAATTGTATTGGAAATAAGAGTTGCGCAGTGAAATTGTGGTCGCCTGATTTGAAGAAAAGGGGTAATAGATTTCGTGACTAAGAAAAATTTCATAGACGAAATTTCTTCAAAGGAGAATTGTAACATCCCAAAATCGGTGGTTAGTTAATCGAGTTTGTTAATCGAGAGAGAGTGGTCATAACTTAATTTTTGAGATTATTTGTGCATTTTGAGATAGATAATCTCTTCGCTCCCCTATCAAAGTCACCTCCACATCCTTAGAAGACTTCAACTCCATACGCTTAGCAGCACAATCCAATTTTGCACTGTGTTTCCCTAGCCAATCCATGCCCAATATAATATCGAATTCTCCAAACGGCAGTTCCATCAAATTCGCCGGAAAGACAACCCCTTGGACCTCTAGGGGCACGTCTTTGAACAACTTGTTCACCCTAACTGATTGTCCCAGTGGACTCAACACAGTTATCTCACTAATAGTATTTTCAAACTGAATACCCAGCGTCCCAAACACAATACATGCAACATACGAGTGTGCAGACCCAATATCAATTAAAGCAGTGTATGGTACATTATAAATCAGGAACGTACCAGTTATGACGTTAGGGGCGTCACCATCCTCTCGACGACCAGTAGCATAGACCAAGGCTGGCTGTCTCGCCTCAGTGTTACCAGCACCTCTACCCGATGCCCCACGACCTCGCCTAAAACTGTTTCCACCCCTAGCCTATCCATGGCCTCTCGGTGGCTACTGACCACCTCTCCCTGGCTGAACATAGCCCTGACCCATAGCGTGCATCTGAACAGGCCTCTGAGTACAGTTTTTAATCCATGGACCCACACCGGAAGCACGCCCTAGTTCGTTTCCAACACTCACCCTGGTGAGCTCTTCCACAATCAGTGCAATGCTGCAGTCTTGCAGTAATAATAAGAACCACTCGGGCTGGCCCATCAAATCTGGCCCTCTTAATAGACCTTCTAAAAGAACCCGAGGGTCCAAAATCCCTCTTACTTCTACCCCTATATTTCTCGCGGTTCTGGAGCTCAGAGCGCTTTACATCCTCAGCAATTTTTGCTTTTTCCACAAAGCCAGCAAAGTATCGGTCCCTCTGTGAAGCTATCAGCACACGTAACTCATCCCGAAGGCCATCCTCGAACTGCACACAGTGTTCGTACTCAGTTGTGACTATTCCACGAGCATACCGACTCAGCCGCAAAAACTCTGCCTCGTATTTTGCCACAATCTTATTCTCTTGAGTCAAGTTCAGAATTCCTTACTTCGAGCGTCCACATAACTTGCACCCACATACTTCCCTAAAAAGGCCGCTTTGAAGAAATCCCATGTCAAACAATCGGCCTGCATACCCTCTCTCATGGTGAGCCACCATTGGTAGGCCTCATCACACAGTAAATACACTGCTCATTTTAATTTTTACTCCACGGTATAGTCAAGGTCATCCATTATCCGCTCGGTAGCCTCCAACCAATATTCTGCCACATTTGGGGCTACACTAGAAACACCCCTGAAGATTTTCGATCTGTTAGATCGGAGTCGCTCAGAAATTGACCCTCAGGCAACTGATCCAGTACTTGCTCCAGCAACCCTTTCAAGAACAAGTAGCATTGCTTGGGATAGAGCATCATCCCCAGCTGCTCGGTCATGAGACCCTGTCTTAGTTACTGGTAAGGCTAGTGCCTCCCTAGCAGGCATGTAACCCGATGCTGAAGACTCGAGTCTAGCATTTCCTCAGCCTCTGCCGCGGCCTCGTGTACCCCTACCGCGAGTACCCTTTGTGCTCATTTTGATAACGAATTATCTGTTTAAAAGTCTAATGTATCAGTTTATAATTCCAGTGATTATTAACAATGTGTTATGATCGCCAGTAATTAGGGTTTGTTTCTGTAGATCAAAATCTTACTACAATTTCTAGTATAGTCTTTGTAACACTCCCTACCCGTATCCATTACCGGAATAGGGTACGAGGCATTACCGGAGTTTACTGAACATTTTCAGAAAATTCTGAGTCATTTGTTATTCATATTTTGAAAATAATCATAACGTCTCTCTATTGGGCCCTCGAAGCCCCAAACATACAATAGAAACCAACCGGAATTAAATCGGGATCATAAAAAAAATTTCGCAAAATCTTAAATTTTATTTTCATCTAAGTACTTACCATTTCAATGCTCCTTATAATTAAACATGTTACCATTTAATCAATAGCTTAACACTTGTCTAAGCGTCAAACAACATCATTGTTAGTATAATTGCACATATTTCATCTAAATTCAACATTGATATACTTATTTTCTCGACATGTCACACTTGAGTTTAATAATTGTCTTTACTTACATAATTTCCTTGTATCAACATACCAAAGATAATCATATATGCACATGTTATGAAACACTCTTACCGTTTCTTCATAAGTGTATATCAATCATTTCATTATATCAATATTTCATACTCCATCATTTCCATATATTTTATGTATATTTATTTCGGTAATAGTTCATATTAAAATTAACATAAATTAAATTCCATGTACCTATACTTATTTCATTTATCTATCTTTTTAATTATTTCATTCAACTATTTTGTACATATATTTCCATATGACCAATTCTTGTAAACATTTCACAGAACCATTTCATATAACCATTCTTCATCTGATACATATTACCCGAATATCAATTGTTCAAATGATGTCATAACATCTCCCATCCACGATCTTATTTATCTTCGACATGATGCCATAGTGTCTTTCAACTATGGTCTTACTCATTTTCTATCATGTTGCCATGGTATCTTTCAACCATGGTCTTGTTCATTTCATATCACATTGCCATGGTATCTTTCAACCATGGTCTTATTCATTTCATATTAGGTTGCCATGGTATCTTTCAACCATGGTCTTACACATTTCATATCAGAGAGCACACTCGCGCGAACCTCATCCTTACATAATGGGATTACCACCCAGGGCTAAATCCTCAGTAATATAAACTCATAGAGTATTGTCGGGATTACCAGTCGAGGCTAAATCCCCGCAACGACAATTACTCTAATGAGCTTGATCCAATTACCAGTCCGAGGCTAAATTCAGACCCTAATTCGGATTACCCGTCCCAAGCTAAATCCATTTTCCACATATTCTTCGGAGGGCTATATCGGGATAGGATCACCCGTCCCAGGCTAGATCCTTTTTATCGTCAATTCCTTTTCAAAGATCCATCGAATTTTCCTTTCATTCAACCGGGATTTCTTCCCCTTTTTATCAATATGTTAGTATTTCATAAATTTTCATGTAATGAACATTCAAATCATATTCATATAAAAAACATGCATTTCAAGCATTTAAGAATATAATTCAAGTTACATGAACTTACCTCATTACTTGTTTGTGTTTATAATTTTATTAATCCGATATCTTTTCTTTTCCACGATCAAATCTCTTATTTGAGTCGTACGGATCTTTATAAATAAATTTGATCATCATTTTCATTCATTTCATATTCTAATGTATTTAATTAATGCTCTAGACAAAATTACCATTTTGCCCCTAAACTTTTATTTAATGACGATTTCATCCTTAGGGTCAGGAAAATAAAATTATTGCAATTTAATCCTTATTTCCAACTATTATTCTCATATATATTGATAACAGTACATGATTTCTATAAAATATCAGAATTTTCCATAATTTCAACACTTTTCAATTTAATCCCTAAAACATGTTTTCCCCCGATCTTGAACTAAATTAATAATTTCATTCAATTTTGTAATTTAAATAATAAAATAGTTCATTTCATGCAATTTGGTCATTTTTAACATTTTTACAAAATTACCCATAAAGTTTTACTTTTATTCAATTTAGTCCCTGAGCCTAAAACATGCAAATTAGCCATGTTAGATGAATATTCATACATATTTTTCTCCTCCTCTCCATTCCACATCCTTAATATATTTAACACACTTGAAAGTAATATTATCTATAATTTTTATTATTTACTTTTATGAATATTCAAGCTGTCCATCTATGTCATAGTCACTAAATTATTTATACCTGGATCTATAGAACTCCAAATTAAGATCCACTAATTTTTCCTGAAACTAGACTCATATATCTTCTTACCATAAAATTTTCAGAATTTTTGGTTTAGGGAATAAGTACAGTTTATTCTTTAAATTTACCCTTGTTCTGCTGTCTGACAGTCCTGACCCTTCTTCACTAAAAATTAATTATCTCCTCGTACAGAATTCGAATAATGTTTCTGTTTATTTCTCTTGAAAATAGACTCATTCAAGATTATAAACATATAAATTTAAGTCCATAATTATTTTTATCCAATTTTTTATGATTTTCAAAAGTCAGAACAGGGGAACCCAAAATCATTCTGACCTTGTCTCACAAAATTGATTATATCTCATGATTTACAATTTCATTACTTACATAATTTCTTCTATAAGAAACTAGACTCAATAAGATTTAATTTAAGACTTTATTCATCCTATAATTCGATTTCTAAAATTTTTGATGATTTTTCAAAGTTAGACTACTACTGCTGTCCAAAACTGTTTTGGTACAAGATATTAATTAACATGTTATAACACCCTTATTTTCTTTTTCTACACCATTTCTCATCACTTTCTCTTATTTTCTCTTCACTAACATATCAAGAACATAGGACCTTATGTAAGAAAACTCTACTATAACATTATTTCCATGCTTTGTCAATAATAACAAACTTAAAAACATATTGAAATCTTGATGTACTTACCTTGTTCTATTGATACTAATCTTTAACTTGATTTTCTCTCTCCTCCAGCTTCTATTCTTGAATCCAACTTGATATTCTAACTCCCCATGGTCTCCTTAGCATTTCTCTCTTTTAGTAGCTATGGAAATTCTTTTGATTTCTAGGTGAAAATGGTGAATTTTTGGTGGAAGGACCAAATTGTAAAGAAAAGAAAGTTTCTTTCTTCCTTTTCTCTTCATACGTTGGGTGCATGGAAAAAAAATATGATGATTCTTCATCTTTCTTTCCTTATATATACTAAGTAAAATAATAATAAAATAATAAAATATCATTTAAAAATTAAATTAAAATATTAATAAACTATTATTTATTTATTTATTTAATCTAAAATATCTCCAACATCATCATTGCTTTCTAGATTTCTCTCTCTTCTAATTGACCATTTTGCCCTTCGTTATCTTTTAAAATTCCATCCTTGAGTCATCATTTAATTTGGTAAAATTACAATTTAGTCCCTCATAGTTCTTCATCTATTCAATTTGGTCCTAATTCATCCATTTTCCTTAATTTCTAGATCATTCCACCCTTAAAATATTTACACTATTGGTCCTTCAACTTTTTCATATTTACACTTTAACCCCTCAAATTTTGAGTATTTACTCTTGTGCAACAAAACTTTTCTCACTTTTACAATTTAGTCCTTTCTTGAATTAATATATCATAATATACTTCCCAATATTGACATAACTCAAAATTTCCCTTTTTGTCACTTTATTTCCTTATTTTACTATATCACGGATAATATTTTACTGTAAAAATTTTCGGGATATTACAGTCTTACTACCTATAGTAGTTCCTTAGCAATACATTTTAGTCTATAATAATAAACAGTATCAGAAAACTTACAGATCTGGTGCCGGAGACTCAGTGTGCCACACTTCCAATCACCACATTTTAAGAAATTGAATTTTCAAAAACCCATTCCACAGTCGAGTTTTGTAAACCTGGCTCTGATACCACTAAATGTAACACCTCAAAATTGGCCTAAACGTTACGACAGAATCTGATGTGTTACATTGAAGTGCCTTTTAAAACTTAAACTTGTTGGTGAAAAATCATTTTTAAGTTAAAACCTATTTTTACTGCTTGGAAAAACTCGATAAATTTCGTTATTACAACTGAAATTAACTTATCAAAACATTTGTTATCATAGATTTCTTAATTCGATTAAAACCGCGGAAGCTTCTCCAGTTGAAAACCTTAAGGTTAAAAATGCATGTTTTTCTTGAAACCGTTTTTATTTTGAAAACTCGATGTTCCTACTCGAGCAGTTTAAAATACAAAATCAAAAGCCCAATAAATGTTAAAAATTCCCCAAATGGCCTTATTACATGATTAAAACCCAAATATAAAATCTTTGAATAATTAAGTCATAAACAAATCATCGGTGATCATGTGGCCACCTCTGAGTCCCTCGCGGCTCCAAATCGTCTAAGGTTGGGGATTATCTGCACAGTTAACAAAAAGGGTGAGTTTACGAAAACTCAATGTGTAATCCCCCATCAATCAAACAGTAAACAGTGCATACGGTATCAGTCTAGGCCTTAGCCATATACAATAACAGTGTGGGCCTAAGGTCAATACAGTATCAGTACAGTGCAAATATGCAACCCATCCCAATCCAACCAACACACCACCCGAACCAACCAACACACCATGTGGGGATTAAATCGACCCACCTAGCCAACACACCAATATCGCAGCGAAGCTGCTAATAGTAACATAGCAAAGCTGCTAATAACAGTAAACGTGGTGTAGCCACTAATATCAGAATACGTGGCAAAGCCACCAAAACAGTAAAAACGTGGCAAATACAGTACTTCCTCCAAATCAGAATCCTAACCCCATTGCAAAATGTCATGTCATAAATATTACGTGCATGCAAGGTCTCATACTTAGATACAGTCATGCATATATCTTACACTCATCAATCAACCTACCTCTAAGGTATAATAGTCATTTCCACCCATTAGGGGTAAAATAGTAATTTTACCTCTTTAGGGGTATTTTAGTCATTTTGCTAATTTTAGGGTCTCGGTATAGATAACGACCTCTCAGAAGGTCTTCTGTCACATCGAGCGGCTCAGGTACCCAATATGGCCAAAACAGTGTAAATGGGCCCAATGCCCATAACTCGGCCCTAGTGGGCCGAGACGCTCGTGTGGCCCATTTAGTCCAAATTTAGTTACGACTATGCAATTTACATAGCCCAATCCAGTTTTTGTCACTTATCACGAATTTTATTCATGTAGGGCCCATGAGCCCATTAGGCCCACATAGCCCATTTTGACCCATCAAACCCATAACGACCCAAGTGCACAAGAACGCTTGTGGTGGCCTCTACAGTCTATCGCCCAAGATTTATGGGCTCAGTTTACCACACGAGCAAATGCACGCTCGCGAGGCCTCGAATGTCAAAGTTTTGGCTTTTCGACTTTTGCCAATTCGCAGTTTAACTGGGGTGTGATTATACACCTTTTTTTTGGCTTTTCTATAGAAATGGTTTACGGTGTATAGTTACACACTCTTTGCAGAATCGTACGAAAAATATCCAAGTACCAACCCTACATCAGTCAATGTTTTCGGTTAATGTCAATACCTTTTACTAACACTTAACCCAAAAGAATGGCATTGACACTCACCTTAACCAAAGTGTGTGATTCGGTCCACTTGTAATGTAAATCGAAAGATGACTACACCCTTTCTTGCCGAGTTGCTGTAATTACAAAGGAATCCATTAATTAACAAACGCATAATCTAACACTTGAATCTATTTTATTGCTTAACAAAAACTCAAATCCATAGATAGGTCATTCGGCCAACCCCAAAGTGCTAGACCAAAATGCTTACCTTAAATCGCGTGGTAAGAAAACGGTTTCAGTGACTACCTTCAGAAACTCCTTCGCTTTACCGAAAACCTAGAATCCAACAACCACCACCCCATAAGAAAGGGATCATGATTTCAGCAATCCAGGTACATGAAAAGACACAGGTAATCGACTTTTAGAAAAGATAGAAGAACGTGTTTGGACACATATAACTATAACAGAAAAATAAGAGAGAACCTGCGAGTACCTACCAGTTTGTCAACACCCTTGTAAACCAAAATCGTATGTCACTAGCAGAAGGGAAAAGCATTTGACCAAGAACTGAGTATAGAGGGTATGCCGAGAGGAAAAGTAATGAAGAGATAAAAGGGCAATCGATTGGGGGGAGAACTGAAAAGAAATCAGGATAGTGAAAGAGATGATGGTAAAGGAAGCAATTGGGACAAAAGATGAAGAAGAGATATTCGGCTAAAAAGAAAACGAGGGCAAAGAGGATACAAAGATAGTATATTCAGCCAGGAAATAGAGAAGAAGAAACAAAAGTGAACGAAGAAAACTGTCAACAAAGGCTGTATCCTACAACACCAATTAGCTTCCCAAATTGTCAAAATACACCTCAGCTACCCAAAATTGCATAATACCAAAAGAAAAAAAAAGGAACAAATGCCGAAACTCAAAAAGAAATGACTACCCTATTCGACACTAAGTGGCATGACCGAATAGGTACCCACAACTCCCAATTTTGGCTACACTCCTCTTACAGTTCAAACTCCTTGAAAATCTCTATGAATCTCTCCCCTTATCCCTCCTTGATATCCTCCATAACAAACGCCAAGACCAGTTTAAAATCTCACACAACAGAGTTTGAAACCACTTTAAACTCTTGCCGTCTCAAGTAGCAAAATAATCATCCCTTGCCTGCCAGGGGATTCGAACCCAAGCCTTCTCAGTCGCTCCATGCACTACTTGCCACTATGCCACAAGGTTTTTTTTGTGTCATTAATCAAACACAATTATTCATAAAGCCTAGGTGCCAGTGTCCAAGTTCTTTAAAAGCAAAAATTTAAAATTTATGCAAAAGCTAAAACTTGAACCCAGGCTTCTTAAACACTCCCAAACACACCCAAATCACTTAGCCAATAAAACAAACATGCAATTTGTCAGATAACGCAAAATTACAAACCCTTTACTTTTGGGGCGTTACATTGATAATTCAGGAAGCTTTCCAACTTAAACACCTGACATCAATAGTAAGGCCAAAAGATGTTCGTGCGTACAATTCTGATCAAATCAGTGTTAATTTTAAAGCTTAACAGAGAATTCGCAAGATTTACAACTGTGTTGCGGAAGAGCGTAAAATAGGGTGTGGGTCTTAACTAAAAAATTTAAATGTTAATAATGATTTTAATGATATAATTGATGATTTAGCTTGCTGATCGAGCTTGACTAAAAAGCTAAGTAATTAAATTGTAGGTGGTCAAACCAAGTACATTTCGAGCCCTAACTATTTGGCATGTTAGCAAAGTTGCTAGTTTGATTGAATGATTGCATGATTGATATTGTTGTGAATGGTTAGTTAATTTGATGTATGATTGATTGAATGTATAACATGATTCTGAATGAAAACAAGGCTTATGCATAATATATTCATATGAATAATCTACTATGTAATGTTTGAAAGACTACTATACATGCACACAGAAAAGTTTGTAAGAACACATGAAATTGTGATTTGTTAAATGATACCACCTTAATGGTAAATTGAAAGTTGGACCAATGATCCTATTCACTGAAAGTTTTTGATAATTCCAGGGCATGTTGAACATGCCAATAAATTGTGAAAGTACTGAATTATGACTATGTATGAGATTGTATGACATATTGCATGTACATTGGGGTGGGTTATTATTGTGGTTGACGGAGGAGTTCTGTAGAGATTTGATGGCATATTAAGTTTGCATTTATTCGTAGTCAATGCACTACACTAGAGATTCAAGAAGATTTGGCGATTTTACTGCATTTATTTATTATTTGGTAGATTTTTTGCAATTATACTTAGTCGGTGGGTTTACCACATTGAGATTTGCTCGTATTTGTTGGAGTTTGGAAAACGGGTTCTGGGGGAACTCATGGTGTGTAGTGGATGGTTTGGGTAGGAACTTCTCTATCGTATCATTTGCATCACCCCGTGCTCATACACTATTTGACATTGATTTGGTAATGGCGATGTAATTCCAATGATGGTTTTATGTTCTTCTGTTAATGCTAATATGTTTCAATAGATTTGATATTTATGTCCATTTAAATAACTGTTCAACTCACACTAAGCTTTCACAAGGTCAGCCCCATAGTTTTTAACATTTTAGGCAAACCTTGAACTTGGATCGGACTTGGCATACAAAAAATCACCTTGGACCTCGAACTATTTTTAATAAGTATTACTAAGTCTCTATGGGTTTTGGGTTTGTAATTTTCAATTATTTCTTGTTTGTGGCTTGGTAACTTTTCATTTGGAGAGTTTTTCATGCATGGATTACTCAAGCAGAATAACCAGAAAACACATAATATATTGCTTAAGTAAAATTTGGCATTGATTCCTAATTTCTGCTGCACTACAGAGAAACAATTTTTGAAAAAAAAATCGATAAGGTGACTAGATTTCCAAAATGACATGGATAATGGTTTTTCTGCTGCATTAGTTAACATCAAGTTTTTACAAAGTAAAGTGACGAACAAACCTTTTTTTAACTAAAACAACACTGTTAATAATAAAGTGAATCCTAAGTACAAATGACCTAATAAATGAATGTTTTTAAACTAACTCAAAGTACAAGTACAATTTTTCTCTAAAATGATTTTATTTAAGGTCTTGAAAAGTAACATAAGTTAGCTTAGCCATTTTGATGGCTAATGTAGCCTTTTCAATCTTGCCCTAATGTCTTGGTCGGGTTTGGGAGGTTAAATACATGCTTCAATTAGTTTAGATTAGAATGGTATATTGGCATTTTTCTTGTGGAAGCTTGATTAAAAGCATTTTGATATTTGTTTGAAAACAAGTAAATAGGTACCAAATATGCATTTTGTTGAAAATAGAGGAAATGTCATGACCATAAACCCATTTAATGATGTCGACAGTGAGTGACGTTGTGACGTCAATATCCTTAAAGGTGCAACGTGAGTCATTAACTTAATGATGTCGCGAAGTTGAAACCATGAAATCATAATTCCGATATGAGATTTTGAAGACTTTACAATTTGGTCCTAATTCACTTTCGACTTAGAAATAGAGCTTCCGAAAACTCGTCTAGGACCTGAAAATGATTGTGTGGCTTAATATGAATGCTACTTACACTTAGTTACTTGTATGAATAATTGAATAGCATATAATTGAATGTAGTTGCTTTGATAACAAATTTAGCTTTCTATAGCTTAGACATGATGGTTGGGTCAAGCAAAGGGTGTTACATTTAATAGTATCAAAGCTATGGTTTAGTCAATTCTAGGACTAAATAGTAGTACGATTCGAGTCTAGAAATACATGCTACAATAGTCTGTGATAGTGTGATGCATTTTGATCCAAATTGGCTTTGATTTTCAATATAGATAAACCATGTATGTAATGCCCCAAACTCGACTCGATAAACATGACCCGAATCTTGGGCATTACTGGTCTATTCCAATTAAAACTTAGTTCTACTTGTACAAATTTCAATTAAATACAAATGTTCTGTAACACCCCAAACCCGGCCCAGAAGTTATGGCCGGATCCGACGTGTCACATTGAAGTTTTTAAGAAAACCCATTCCTCTTTCAATGTCCTTCTCAGTGTTTTAAAAGATAGTCTTTGCTAAGTTAATAAAGTGAATGGAAGCTGTGCACCAGGTAGGTATCCGAAACAGAGGAGGTGAGCCTAGAAGGCTGCTTAAGTACCAAGCTCTTGATTGGATCCAATCCTAGACATGCCTACAACCATTGCCACACTTTGGTGCTAGGTTAGGTTTTGAGAAAAACGAGTTGGAATTCATTTAAGTAGATATTTTTGATAAACTGATTAATTATATCGTTACGTTATTTTGAAAACAATTATCATTTTGGAAACACGCCTAGGTCTAACTCATATTGTTATCGAAAAATATAGGGTATAAGATAAAATAATCCCGAAAAATAATTAAAACGGCCTTATTACAACCCAAAACCAAATAATAATATTAATAAGATAAAACTTATAAAGAAATAAATCGGCTACTTATTGCAATTAAAAGAAAGCAGAAAGCAAAAACAGAGAGTGTGGCCATCTCCGAGTCCTTCAGCCTCCAAACCATCTAAGTTTAGGGATTACCTACACGCTTAGAAACGGGGTGAGTTTACGAAAACTCGATGTGTAATCCCAATAACAAACAAACAAGAAATAACACGGTATCAAGTACAATGCGGGCCAAAGCCCTATTTAGTCTTGACATATACTGGGCCGAAGCCTTTCGTTTAACGGTTACTGGGCCGAACCCTTTTCATAAATCATATCACTGGGCCGAAGCCTTCTCATAAATCATATCACTGGGCCGAAGCCTTTTCATAAATCATATCATCGGGCGAAGCCTTTCATCAGAAACGGTATGGCCCTTAGGCCCATTTCAATATCACATGTAATGTCAATGAATGTATGCAAGCCCATTTCAATATCACATGTAATGTCAATGAATGTATGCAAGCCCATTTGGGGAGACTACTCGACCCACCATCCGCTACTCTCCACCCGTACCAACCAACACACCATGTGGGGATTAACTCGACCCACCCCACCATAACTCTCACCGGCAAAGATAGCCGCTGCTTTATCATATCACTGGAGGCCTAGCCTCTTTTAATAACTGGGGCATAAGCCCTTTATCATAACTGGGGCATAAGCCCTTTAATAACTGGGGCATACGCCCTTTTTCATAACTGGGGCATAAGCCCTTTTTCATAACTGGGGCATAAGCCCTATAATAACTAGGGCATAAGCCCTTTTTCATAACTGGGGCATAAGCCCTTTAATAACTGGAGCATAAGCCCTTTTTCATAACTGGGGCATAAGCCCTTTAATAACTGGGGCATAAGCCTTTTTTCACTTCCTCCATCCATATAAAAACCCAACCCAATGCATTTATGAATATCTCATGTGCATA
The DNA here is from genome assembly GCA_025698465.1 of Gossypium longicalyx. Classification (NCBI taxonomy): domain Eukaryota; kingdom Viridiplantae; phylum Streptophyta; class Magnoliopsida; order Malvales; family Malvaceae; genus Gossypium; species Gossypium longicalyx. The sequence continues at coordinate 83,803,809 of CM047002.1, forward strand.
TCATACATATCATGTGCATATCATACATGTCATGTATGCAGAATGTCATGCCCATATTTGAATCAAACAATCACAGTCAAGTCATTCATATCACCAACATATATTCACAATCAAATCCACAACCACCACACATTCCAAGTCGGTCACTTGCCCACAAGGGCAAAACAGTCATTTTTCATATTATAAGGGTATTTTCGTAATTTTACCAAAAATCAGGGTTTTCCATGTTCATTACATTTGTCAATATTTCTGAGTGTTTAAACAATGATCTTTAACCCACTTATCAAATTCGGGCTTTTGGGCCCAAAACCCCTAATGGGCCCTACGAATCTTCGATTTAGCCCACTAAGCTCCGCTTAACCCAAATTTTACCATAATACTAACCGTGTTAACATGCAACTTTTCCAAATTCCATTTTCTATCAATTTTACCCAAATGGGCCCAAAAGCCCATTTGGCCCAATCTACCCATTGAGGCCCAACTTATCATCGTGCACAAAATTGAGTTCTTACCCGTTCCATCGATCCAAACACCGACCTTATCGTATTTATCGCATCTATACCCACACGCAACATTACAAGTTCCCAAATACCAGGTATTTTAGCATTTTGTCTTCTCAAAGCAGATATTAATCTAAGCTCTACTACGGGGTTAGTACACACCATGTATGGGTTGAAGTTGAAACGTTTCCATAATCAATCACCTACGATAACCACCACCTGTCACTCAAACTTAACTAATCCAATATCAATATATGTAAATCTTAAGCACATCAATCATACGGAACATAAGGGCATATTCGTCATTTTACCATACAAGGGTATTACGGTCACTTTACCCTACAGGGGCTTTACGGTCTTTTTACCTATTAGGGGTATTTTAGTCATTTCATCCTACAAGGGTGTTTTGGTAAATCTATAAACCAAGGGTATTTCAGTAATTTTGTAAACCAATGGTATTTCTATAATTTTTAGAAAGTCAAGGGTATTTCTGTAATTTTGTAAATCAGGGGTATTTTGGTAATTTTACAAATTGAGGGTATTTATGTAATTTCACAAACTAGTGGTATTTCAGTAATTTTACAAACTAAGGGTATTTTGGTAATTTTACAAACTAGGGGTATTTTGGTAATTCTATCCTACAGGGGTATTTCAGTAATTTCACAATCGAGGGTAAAACGGTAATTTTGTAAACTGAGGGTAAAATGGTAATTTTGTAAATCGAGGGTAAAACGATAATTCTATAAATCGAGGGTACTTTGGTAATTTTACAAGTCGAGGGCATTTCAATAATTGGTAAACTAAAGTATTCTAAACAGGGATAACAATACAAATGGCCCTAAAGCCCATTCTCGGCCCCAAATGGGCCCACACGCTCGTGTGGCCCTTTAGCCCAAACCTAGCCACAAATATGCGATTCACCTAGCCTAGTCCAATATTTACTACACAATCAAACAACTTATCCAATGGGCCCGTGAGGCCCATTGGGCCCACATGGCCCCTTTCGCCCATCGCGCCCGGTAGCCATCCAACAACTAGAGTAGTGAGAAATACACACTGACATTAGAGACGGAGTTAATCCACGCTCGAGCACTCTTAGCCGACGCCCAACCCAAACGAGCACGCCATAAAGCGAAAGGGATCAGCCAAGAAAGGTACATTTACTCTCCTCATGGTTCTCTCTATTTAAAGCTAGCTTCCCATCCACTCTTATGTTAGCTTCCCGATGTGGGATCCCTCCAACATCGAGTTTAAATTCAACACCACTCTCTTGCCACCCCTTGTTAGCAAAATAAATGCTCTTTGCTTGCCATGGGATTCGAACCTATGCCTCCCCTCAAATGCTCCACACGCCACTTGCCACTAAGCCACAAGGCTTTTTGTGTCACAATCTCTCCAACAATATTCTTAAGGCCTACCTACTACACCTGTGGTTTGATTCACCTTAAACCAAAATTTTTGCTAGAGTCTAGGTTTGAACCAGGACTTCTCTAACACTTCTCAAAGACACTTAACCACTAAAACAAGCCTTCATTAACGAAATTTGCATGCACAATGAATATTATAAGTCGCCTTCAATCGCTCCCATGCTCAAAGCCCAAAACTTCTACGCCCAAATTCGGGTGTGTTAAACTCTACCTCCCTTAAAGAAATTTCGTCCTCGAAATTTCCATCTAACAGAGGTAGTCGTGTAACATCTAACCCACTACGCTACTCATTTGCATTGCACTCTCTGATCCTACTATCACTATCACACTTCAACTAGAACTTGAAACATCTCATACATACAACACTTATTCACCAAGTAGACACATATTTATCACATATATACAATTTCTATATCCAAACATCACATCCACATAAAATAAATACCAAATTTAAATTCAGACCAATATCTAAGGAATCCATAGTATTTCAATTTCTAAATAGACAAAAGTATTCAGAAGACTTACGGATTCGCGCGGAGACTCGGTGTGCCACAACCACACTTTTTTTAAGAGAAATACTTCAAACAGACCACACGTGGTTTGAAAATAATTTTCTAAAATTCAACCTTTGAAAACCCAATCCACAGCCGAGTTGTTGTAACCGGGCTCTGATACCACTAAATGTAACACCCCAAACCCGGCCCAGAAGTTATGGCCGGATCCGACGTGTCACATTGAAGTTTTTAAGAAAACCCATTCCTCTTTCAATGTCCTTCTCGGTGTTTTAAAAGATAGTCTTTGCTAAGTTAATAAAGTGAATGGAAGCATGCACCGGTAGGTATCCAAAAATGAGAGGAGGTGAGCCTAGAAGGCTTGCTTAAGTACCAAGCTCTTGATTGGATCCAATCCTAGACATGCCTACAACCATTGCCACACTTTGGTGCTAGGTTAGGTTTTGAGAAAAAGCGAGTTGGAATTCATTTAAGTAGATATTTTTGATAAACTGATTAATTATATCGTTATGTTATTTTGAAAACAATTATCATTTTGGAAACACGCCTAGGTCTAACTCATATTGTTATCGAGAAAAATATAGGGTATAAGATAAAATAATCCCGAAAAAATAATTAAAACGGCCTTATTACAACCCAAAACCAAATAATAATATTAATAAGATAAAACTTATAAAGAAATAAATCGGCTACTTATTGCAATTAAAAGAAATGAAAATGCAAACAAGATGGTGTGGCCATCTCCGAGTCCTCGCAGCTCCAAACCATCTAAGTTTAGGGATTACCTACATAGTTAGAAACGGGGTGAGTTTACGAAAACTCGATGTGTAATCCCAATAACAAACAAACGATAAATAACACGGTATCGGTACAATGCGGGCCAAAGCCCTATTTAGTCTTGACATATCTTTGGGCGAAGCCTTTCGTTTAACTAATTCTTGGGCGAAGCCCTTTTCATAAATCATATCACCGGGCCAAGCCTTCTCATAAATCATATCACTGGGCCGAAGCCTTTTCATAAATCATATCACTGGGCCGAAGCCTTTATCAGAAAGCGGTATGGCCCTTAGGCCTATTTCAATATCACATGTAATGTCAATGAATGTATGCAAGCCCATTTCAATATCACATGTAATGTCAATGAATGTATGCAAGCCCATTTGGGGAGACTACTCGACCCACCATCCGCTACTCTCCACCCGTACCAACCAACACACCATGTGGGGATTAACTCGACCCACCCCACCATAACTCTCCAACGGCAAAGATAGCCGCTTTATCATATCACTGGAGGCCTAGCCTCTTTTAATAACTGGGGCATAAGCCCTTTATCATAACTGGGGCATAAGCCCTTTAATAACTAGGGCATAAGCCCTTTTTCATAACTGGGGCATAAGCCCTTTTTCATAACTGGGGCATAAGCCCTTTAATAACTGGGGCATAAGCCCTTTTTCATAACTGGGGCATAAGCCCTTTAATAACTGGGGCATAAGCCTTTTTTCACTTCCTCCATCCATATAAAAACCCAACCCAATGCATTTATGAATATCTCATGTGCATATCATACATATCATGTGCATATCATACATGTCATGTATGCAGAATGTCATGCCCATATTTGAATCAAACAATCACAGTCAAGTCATTCATATCACCAACATATATTCACAATCAAATCCATCAACCACACAGTCCAAGTCGGTCACTTGCTTGCCCACAAGGGCAAAATAGTCATTTTTCATATTATAAGGGTATTTTCGTAATTTTACCAAAATCGGGGTTTTCCATGTTCATTACATTTGTCAATATTTCGAGTGTTTAAACAATGATCTTTAACCCACTTATCAAATTCGGGCTTTTGGGCCCAAAACCCCTAATGGGCCCTACGAATCTTGATTTAGCCCACTAAGCTCGCTTAACCCAAATTTTACCATAATACTAACCGTGTTAACATGCAACTTTTCCAAATTCCATTTTCTATCAATTTTACCCAAATGGGCCCAAAAGCCCATTTGGCCCAATTCTAGCCCATTGAGGCCCAACTTATCATCGTGCACAAAATTGAGTTCTTACCCGTTCCATCGATCCAAACACTGACCTTATCGTATTTATCGCATCTATACCCACACGCAACATTACAAGTTCCCGAAATACCGGTATTTTAGCATTTTGTCTTCTCAGCAGATATTAATCTAAGCTACTACGAGGGTTAGTACACACCTGTTATGGGTTGAAGTTGAAACGTTTCCATAATCAATCACCTACGATAACCACCACCTGTCACTCAAACTTAACTAATCCAATATCAATATATGTAAATCTTAAGCACATCAGTCATACGGAACATAAGGGCATATTCGTCATTTTACCATACAAGGGTATTACGGTCACTTTACCTACAGGGGCTTTACTGGTCTTTTTACCTATTAGGGTATTTTAGTCATTTCATCCTACAAGGGTGTTTTGGTAAATCTATAAACCAAGGGTATTTCAAGTAATTTTGTAAACCAATGGTATTTCTATAATTTTTAAAAAGTCAAGGTATTTACGTAATTTTGTAAATCGTGGTATTTTGGTAATTTTACAAATTGAGGGTATTTATGTAATTTCACAAACTAGTGGTATTTCGGTAATTTTACAAACTAGGGGTATTTTGGTAATTTTACAAACTAGGGGTATTTTGGTAATTCTATCCTACTGAGGGTATTTCAAGAATTTCACAATTGAGGGTAAAACGGTAATTTTGTAAATTGAGGGTAAAATGGTAATTTTGTAAATCGAGGGTAAAATAATAATTCTATAAATCGAGGGTACTTTGGTAATTTTACAAGTCGAGGGCATTTCAATAATTGGTAAACAGGGATAACAATACAAATGGCCCTAAAGCCCATTCTCGGCCCAAATGGGCCACACGCTCGTGTGGCCCTTTTAGCCCAAACCTAGCCACAAATATGCGATTCACCTAGCCTAGTCCAATATTTACTACACAATCAAACAACTTATCCAATGGGCCCAGTAGGCCCATTGGGCCATATATGGCCCCTTTCGCCCATCGCGCCCGGTAGCCATCCAACAACTAGAGTAGTGAGAAATACACACCCGATTAGAGATCGGAGTTAATCCACGCTCGAGCACTCTTAGCCGACGCCCAACCCAAACGAGCACGCCATAAAGCGAAGGGATCACCAAGAAAGGTACATTTACTCTCCTCATGGTTCTCTCTATTTAAAGCTAGCTTCCCATCCACTCTTATGTTAGCTTCCCGATGTGGGATCCTCCAACATCGAGTTTAAATTCAACACCAGCTCTTGCCACCCCTTGTTAGCAAAATAAATGCTCTTTGCTTGCCATGGGATTCGAACCCATGCCTCCCCTCAAATGCTCCACACGCCACTTGCCACTAAGCCACAAGGCTTTTTGTGTCACAATCTCTCCAACAATATTCTTAAGGCCTACCTACTACACCCAGGGTTTGATTCACCTTAAACCAAAATTTTTGCTAGAGTCTAGGTTTGAACCCAGGACTTCTCCAACACTTCTCAGCACACTTAACCACTAAAACAAGCCTTCATTAACGAAATTTGCATGCACAACAGAATATTATAAGCTGCCTTCAACCGCTCCCATGCTCAAAGCCCAAAACTTCTACGCCCAAATTCAGGGTGTTACATGTTCAACTTTAAAATATCCTTAATAAAATACATAATTATAAACAATGAAGAAATCTTACTAGCATACATCGAGAATTTGAGTTACAACTACAATCAAATTGAGGCCCTGGCCTAATATAGCTATCTTGTGGAAAAAAATTCTACAAAAATGTATCAACTCACACTTGATTCTGCCATCAAGCTGGCTTTGTATGCATAATAGCCCAATATGCAACTCCTTCAGCGTAGGCCTGGTGTTTTCCTTCTAGGCTAAGACCCTAAAAACACACTTGAAACATGACACACAGGGGTAAGTTAAAAAAAACTTAGTGATTCAAACACTTATTTACTTGAATCATACTTGCACGTTAGATTCAATGTTTTGATTACCATCTCGTTGCCCTTATTCTAAATTTTGCCTTTAATGATTACTTCTTAAATTGCCATTCTTATATCCACATTCGTTTCCATACCTTACCCTAAGGCCTTTTCCCATCTCCTTAGTGTCTTGGAGGCCTTACGTATAACACCCCTCACCCATATCCAACGCCGGGACAGGGCTCGAGGCATTACCAGACTTAAACATTCATAAACATACAAAATCGGGTCACCAAATTTCGCCCAAAATTAAAAATTTTTGAACACATGCATATCGTCCCTTATACAGGCCTTCGAGGCCTATAACATACATTAGGGCAGTTCGGGACAAAATTGAAAACATTCGGTAAACTTTGGGTGACTTAACAATTTTCTAGCTTTGGAGAGTCACACGCCCGTGTGGGTAGGCCGTGTAGACATACACACCCGTGTAGCTTTGGACAAGCCCGTGTTCTCGGCCCGTGTAACTCTCTGACTTAATTTTTAACATTCTGTTAAAGAAACACGGCCAAGACAAACGCTCGTGTGGCCTGCCCGTGTAGTCAAAACTTAGGCTAATTTCCTATTTTTTTTATCATCTTTACAAGCACACACATACATGATTTCTATGACATTCCTCAATAGTTCATTATTATGCATTTGTTCCTCCTACTCGTGATAAAATAATCTAGCCACATTATTACACATTCATGTGACCTTGTCATCTTATTAATCACTTATACCATTATACTATGTTTACTAACTTATAAATTAAACATCCATATTCAGGGCACTAACAACTTATTACCATATCACACATTTATTCCATGGCCATGACCACCTCGAATGGTCCTAAGGCATTCACCATGTACATATGCCATATACTTCTTAAACATAGTGAACAAGCATAATCACATACCCACATCACAAGACATTTACACATATCATAGATATATAGGCTTCCAAGCCAAATTCATTATAAGCCACATCTCATGGCTACATACAACAAATCATTATAAGTCAATACATTTGGCTAATCACAACAACATCAATCATAGAAAAACTAAGTCCCTATACATGCCACTCACTAGAAAACGTATAACATATACATGTCAATACTCCAAGGGTAATGGCTCGATAGTGTGATGCTGCCTCCGACGATCTCCAACCCGAGCTGACCCGTCAAAACTAAAAGAAATGGAAAGGAGGGTGTAAGCTTTACACTGACTAAGTCCATATGAAAATAATAAGCATTAATATAACATGTTTCCTTAAGTAAAACAACTATAGTTACACTTTTATTCATATTCTGGTCAAGCTGTCTACTCAAGTCATAGTCGATAAATTATTTATAACTCGAGATAAGGAACTCCAAATTAAGATCCGTTAATTTTACCTAAAACTAGACTCATATATATTATTACCATAAAATTTCCAGAATTTTTGGTTCATCCAATAAGTACAGTTTATTATTCAAAGTCTCCCCAGTTTTGTTGTTTGACAGCTTCGACCTTTCTTCACTAAAATTTATTTATCTCATAGTACGAGACTCAGATAAAGTTCCCCTCTATTTCTCTTGAAAGTAGACTCATTAAAGATTTTATTCATATGAATTTTAACTCTTAATTATTTTTGTACAATTTTTAATTATTTTCCAAAGTTGAGACAGGGGAGTCTAAATCACTCCAATTCTGTCTCACAAGAATTCCTATATCTCATACTACAAAATTCTTTTGCTTACACCGTTTCCTTTACGTGAAACTAGACTCATTAAGATTTAATTTAATATTTAGTTCAGTCTCTAACTCAATTTCCATTATTTTTGGTGGATTTTCAAAGTCAAACCAATGCTGCTATACCAAATCTGTCTTAGTGCAACAAGATAATAACCATCACAAATTTGTCATAGAAATTATTCTCATAAATATCATTCATTCATTTTCACTATCGTCACAAGTCCATTTCATTTCACATATCAAACACGTGCTCATGGGTTTCGAGTACTTACCTGTGCTATCATTTAGCACTGCACTCGTCCAAACATGATAACTCATATGCATCATAATAATATCATATAACATACATGATGTATCATGGCAAGAACCTTTTATTTCATTTTTCATATTAATCTCGTTGAATTTCTCGGAATCTCGATGGATATCCCATTCTCCGTCAATTCATACAAGTGATCATTTCATGTGTGTACTCCCGCGAACCTTACATCTTACAGTGGGATTACCAGTCCAGGCTAAATCCCCCGTAATATAAACTCATGGAGTGATGTCGGGATTACCAGTCCAGGCTAAATCCCTTGTAACGACAAGCACTCTTAATGAGCTCGGATCTGAATTACCAGTCTAGGCTAAATTCAGACCCTAATCCTGTCTGGGCTAAATCCATAATGCACATGTATTCTTCGGGAGGTTCGATCATTCAAGGAACACCAGTCCAGGCTAGATCCTTTTCATACTTGAGATCATTGGATTACTCGTCCGGGCTAAATCCTTTCTGCAACACATGCAGGATCTCAATTCATGTAAGCCATGGTTTATCCATCGAATTTCCCTTTTTATTCAACCGAGATTTTCTCTTTCCATCAAGTATATCATTATGCATAACTGCTCATGCAATGTACATCCAATTCAACACATTTCCATATTTATTTAGACATTAGTCCATAAAATAAACATGGTATTGCATATAATTATAATTTGGCATTTGTTACAATATATAATCTTCATATCAACTAAATAAATATCCATCACACAATGTCAACACATCATTTTAAGTTCAAGTATGAACAATAATAATATCATTGCATTATCATTGACATATGAACTTACCTCGGTTTCGAGTACGACTATTTATTTCAAGTTTGTGCTTAACCTTGTTCAACCTCGTTCTAAGCCCGAATCTTGTTTTATTTGATCAATAATATCACATTTAGCCTAATAATTAGTCACATTATTCATAGGGGTCCAAAAATCATATTTTTACAAATTTGCATTTTGACCCCTAAACTTTTGCATATTTGCACTTTTGCTCCAATGCTCAAAAATTAAAATTCATCCTATTTTCTTATGTTTTATGACATGCTGATCATTTTTTATAACTATGACAGCCCCCAATTTCCACTAAATCACCCATTTATGACCAATTTTACAACTTTTACAAAACGGTCCTTTCGGACGTTTTCATCGAAAACCGCTTAGTAAAAGTAATTTATTAAACACCCAACACTCATTTTCTACCATTAGACATCAAAATACAAGCATGTCATTCATGGGTAAATTTTTAAACACAAACCCTAGCTCAAAATAATGGTAGAAATAGCTAGAACGTGTTATCGGGATTTCAAAAATGTAAAGAGCATTTGGAAGCTTGGCCAAACCCTAACCATGGCTGATCTTGGTAAATTCGGCTGAAGAAAGAAGAAAGGAACACATTTTGGTTTTAAAATTTGTCTTTTAATGCATTTTACCCCTAAATGACCAAAATGCCCTTTTTGCCTTTCTTTGAAATTTTATCCATCCAAGGCCATTTTTGTCCAAAAAGTTATACAATGGTCTAATTACCACTTAAGGACCTCCCATTTAAAATTTCATAACAATTAGACACCTCTAACATGTAGAACTCAACTTTTGCACTTTTTACAATTTAGTCCTTTTGACCAAATTGAGTGCCCAAACGTCGAAATTTTCGAACAAAATTTTCACAAAATCATTCCGGAAAATTGCAGACCATAAAAATATAATAAAAATAATTTTTCTTACGTCGAATTTGTGGTCCCAAAACCACTGTTCCGATTAGGCCCTAATTCGGGATGTTACATTACCTATATTTTTCAATCACTAAGCTAGGATTCCATCAAGTTTTAGAAAGAGACGCATACACATATGATTGATATTTCCTTTAGAGCATACCATGTTTACATTTATTTCTAGAACATAGTTTTATTTATATCTCTTGAATTTCCTATCTCTATACAAATCTTAATCATATCCGTATTATTATACCCATGGATATATCTCATACTTACTGATCTTATTGTTTGCATTTACGGATAATTTAAGATATGCTAATTACATAGTACAGAGTCCGCCGCACGAGCGTCCTTCATGGTTCATCATTAGGAGCCCTTCCAGATTACACCGCAAGAGTAGCCCATCCTCTATGTGCCATAAAAACTTTCTTGTAGAATTCACCATAGAGGTTGTTTCTTCACAATCCACTATAAGAGAATTTCCTTTATACATTGCCATTAAGACTTTAATTTTAGAATTGCTTTTCATACTGCTTCTTTAGAGTCCGCCAAAAAATTCTATTCTTTTAGCGTTCTTCGTACATTCCCTTTCTTTTATTCAAGGTTCATGACCACCTCCGGACATACCAACGTCTAAAGTAAAAATCCTACACAAAAGATATAAAAGATGGTATCTACAAGTATACGAGTTAGGTTGTAATATAGTTACAACAAAGTAGGTGAATACTCTGAAGATCGTACTGAAGGGAGGCTAGCACTAAATTAATTCTAACCTAAGCATGAATAGATCTAATTAGTACTTTAATTGGATTATATTACAAAGGATAAAAAGAATGATTTTGGTAACTATACTAATAATAATAAAATAAAGTAAAGAAATAAATTGAACATGAGAAATAAAAAGTAAAATATATCAAAATCTGGTCATGGGTGATTAGCTCGATTTACAGGGACTAAGGGATACGGAAGAAGAAGGATTATATTATTACAAAAGGAAAGTTTACAAAAGAAAGATTACAAGGAGAGGCTAAAAGTAAAAGTTTCTAAGACTATTTTAGATTTTGATATTGATGCCTTGTTTAGGCTTCATACATTCCTTTTTATAGCAAAATTTCTAAACTCTATTTAATTTTTCTTCAATCCCGCACAGTGTTTCTGATAAGGATCCTATCTTGTCATCAACATGGTTGCTTTCACGTTGCATACATCATTTGTCTGTTGCATAGTCTTGTCACATCATTTTTCTTTCACGTTGCAACCTTTTCTGATGCCTTTTTCTTCAAGTTATCTTCTTTTTGTCCATTAGTGTTTCTTGGACATTGTTTCTCCACGTGTCTTGGCCTGTTTCTGCTTATCCTTCTTGGATATTATCTAGATTCATCAACTCTATTTCATCAAGATGTAATGAATCTGGTGAAAGTTTTGGCGAGTTCCAATTCTCCCACGTATTTCAGATTTCCTCTATTATTTCTGGTGGGAAATCATCAATTTCCATATCAGCTATCTTTTTTAATAGTTGTATGGATTCTTCGTCTCTATTATTCTAGATATTTCTAGTTTCATCTGTTACTATTCTTCTCCCATCAGTCATTAGTCTATAAGTCTGATTTCGAAGAACATGTTGAGCTGTTGACATTAAATCAATCCCTGCTTGGGTCTGATAATAATTAAAATTATTATAACACTTGTCAATATTTTTTGTCAAGTGTTCTTTATTTTCTTTGACAGCTGATAAATGGGGGCTTCCCATCATTCTTTGAATAATCCAAATTTGATATGGCTGATAAAATCTTTCTTTTTCAGCAATACCAATAAGGCTACTTATTTGAATATAAAAATAGTAGAAAAAAATCATCATGTTTTACTATTTGTGATAATATAGATTTAATAATTACAGGAAAATCTTTTAATAAATGGAAAGAAAAAAATTTAACTACTATTTCTTTTACAAAACCACATTTAATACTTTTTATATCAAATGGTTCATGATCAAGTCTAAATTTAATAGTAGGAAAATTTTCATCTATATCAGTTGTAAAAGCATATGCTTGTAAAAAGTATTCTGAAAAAGTATTTTTAAATTGAATTTGCTGGTTGCAAATAATTCTATTTATTTTTAAAAAAATATTTGCTGGTAATATTTTTCTAGCTTTATTATATAGACACAATCTAAACATTTTATTTATAATAGGACTATTTGTCCCTTTATTGATAAAATATTGAAATATATCAAGAAGATTGTTTATCTTCTTAATATCTATATATTCTAATTCAAGCATTAAAATATCTATATAAAATAGATTTTAATAATAAATCATGAGCTTCATTTTCTTTAGTTGTTTTTTCAACTAAAAATTGTGAGAATTTTGTAAGAGTTCTTTTGAAATTAGCTCTTTGTTCAAAAATATGGGTTTTTCATATTTCATTTAAAAAATTATATAATTCTGGTGATAATCCTGGATTATAAAAATCTTTTATTTCTAGAATTTGTTGTTATTTCAACAAATTTTCTGCTCCTTTTATAATTTCAGAATAACTGGCTTGAAATGCCGAATTTGGATCTTGAGACCAAGGGTATTGGCTTACCGTTCTTGGTGTAAAAGATAATTGAGATCTAACTGGTTGTCTTACCAGTGGATAAGGAACATAATATCCCTGATTAGGATAAAATGATGCTTGTGGAGATATTGTAACAAATCCTTGATTAGGATTTATTGTCTTCCCTTTGTTGGGTTTTTTATGAACAGTAGTCCATTCTCCTACTTGTTCTAGAGATTTTTTACCTCTATCCATAAGGCCTGCTAAGATAATCAGCAAGAATATTATCAGTGCCTTTCACATATAAAACTTCAAAATTAAAAGTACATATTTCATTATACCATCTAATTCTCCTAGGTACAGTTTCTAAACTTTTATTAGTAAGAAATTGATTAACTGCCTGATTGTTAGCTTTAATAATAAAGTTTTCAGATGCCAAATATATAAGAAAAGTTTTTATTGCTTTTTTAATAGCTAGCAATTCTTTTTCGTATATAGCATAATTAATTTCATTGGGTTTAAATTTACCTGAACTATATCCACATATTAATTCTTCATTTTTAACTGTTTTAGCTTTTAAAATACATCTCCAATAATTTTGTGATGCATCTATTTCTAAAATTAATTTATCACCTTGTTTAGGTAAATAAACCTTCAGAGTATAATTTATTTATGATTTTATATTTTTTATAATTTTTGAATCTTTTTTAGACCAGTTAAAAGGTTTATCCTTTTTTAAATTTTCATATAACTCACCTACTTTTTTAGATAAGTTAGGAAAGAAGTTTCTTCCATAATTAACTATTTCTAAAAATTGTTGAAGTTGTTTTTGATCTTTAATATTTTTTAGGAAATTCTTTTATTTTTATAATAATATGATCTTGTAGTTTAAGACCATTTGCCGATAAATTTAATCCTAAAAATTCTATTTCTATTTTTTCTAATTTTATTTTCTTAGGACTCAAGATTATTCCATGTTTTATGAATTCTTAAGAAATGATATTTAAATGTTTTTTATGTTTTTCTAATGTATCTGAAAATACTAAAATATCATCTATATAAACTACACAGAATTTTTATACTTATTAAATATAGAATCCATCTATCTTTGGAAGATTTGAGGCGCATTACATAATCCAAATGGCATTACTCTACATTGATAATGACCATTAGGTGCACTAAAAGCTGTTAAAGGTTTAGATTCATTGGTTAGCATTATTTGCCAAAATCTTGATTTACAATCAAATTTACTAAAATATTTTACTTGTTTAGCTTGACTAAAACATTCTTTCTTGGAATAAAATATCCATCAAAAATAATATTTTGATTTAATCTTTTATAATTAATTACCATCCTAGCTTTTTCTCTTTTTATTTCAACATGGTTTCTTACCATAAAAGCAAGACTAGAATGTGGACTATTAGTCTTTTCTATTAGTCCTTTTTCTAATAATTCTTTGATTTGTATATCAAATTCATCTATATCCTATTTAGTATAGATCATAGGTTTTACTCTAATGATTTTATTGGGATTTTCCAATTTTATTTCACAATATCTAAGACTATTCTACCATAATTTTAATGGTTCTTCACTAAAATTATCTTCTAGACTTTTAAACAACCAATGATCTATTTCTAGTTGTTTAATCTGTTTTTTTCTTGGTGGTGTAAAGTTTTTATTACACAAAAATTTATGCTTTTTTACTAAAGGTACTTCTACAGTTTTTTCTACAGATAATATTATTAAATTTCTATCTATAGAAAATGGTAAATGCTGATATATAAAATTATTTCCTAATAATATGTCTTCATGCATTTCAGGAAAACATAATATTTTAGGAATAACAAATCTAACATTATTTATGTAGATTGGTATATTTCTAGCCTTAAATCCTATTATGGTTTCGTTACCATCTATTCCTATGGCTCTAATTGGATTTTTCATTGGTTCTCATTTTTCTACAAGAATGGTATTTTTTCTACAACTACTGGTGGTAGCTCTAGTGTGTAATAAAGCATGTAAAGAATATGTTTTATATTCTCTAAATTGAAATGTAATTTCAATATATGTATAATATTTTATTGGTTGAAAATTTGAAAATGTAATAACATCACTATTTCCAATTTTCATCTGTTGAATAATTGTTGAGGTTTGAATTTCTTCCATTCCAGAATTTCTTCCATTCTAGTTTTTCTAGAATTTCTACTAGGTTCAGTTGGAAAAATAGGTATTTGAACCGTTTTCATTCCTATTGGTGTTGAACCTGTACTTATATCATCCTCGTCTTCCTCTGTTTGAGTATTTGAGGGTAAAACTAAATTATCATTTGTATTTGTTATAGTATTATTTTTAAAATATAATCTATCTCCTGACAACATATATTCTATAGTACTTACAGGTTTTGAAGCACTAGCACCACTTATTCTATCTATCATCCAGTCTCTTGGTATTGATAGATCTTTTAAATGTAACAATTTTGGTTAAATTTCTGTAGTAAATTTATTAGGTTCAAAAATTTCAAAAATTTTATTATTTATTTCTTTAATTTCTACTTCCGCAGTATTAGTATATTCATTAATAGAAGTCCAATTTATTGCCAGATCTTCTACTAAATCATTTATTTCAGAATTTTTTGTCTGAATTCTTAAACATAAACACTCTTCTATTAGAGGATCTATAATAGATATAAATTAATTTGGCTTAACTTTAAAACCTATTACACCAGTATGTAAATTAGACTGAATACCTCCAATAAGTGCTTTTATTGGATTTTCAAATCTTTTATCTAATAAAACTGCTATTATAGGTATATCATGACTTTTTCTAAATAAATCTCTAATTGTTATCATAATTATACCTAAATGTATATATCTAACTTGAGGATATTTCTTCCTAATTCTTTTAATTTTATCTTTAGTAAACAATAGAATTTCTATTAATCCACCTCTACTATCTTTAGCGACTGTATTGCCACTAATTTTTTCTATGTGTCTTTGACTCTATATCTTGAATTTAGAAATTTTATATATTTCTTCTTTAGAAATTTGATTTTTATTTATTTTTATATCATTTCATCAGAAAAGTTTTTTTCTTCTCCGATTAAATTTCTTAATTTTATATCCTGTTGTTCATATTTAGGAATTTCTTCTAATTGGTTTTTAGAACTACTTCCTATATTAAACATAAATATATATTCTTCATTGTCTGAATCAGAATCTGTTTCTGATATTAATTTATATAATATTTCTTCAGGATTTATTTCCTCTTCTAAACATATTTCTAAATCTTGTTCTTGAAGAGCTTTATCATTTTCTTTGCATTTTTTCCTTTATTAGGACAATTTGTTGCTATATGACCTTCTTCGTCACATATAAAACATTTACATATTTGTTTTTTAGATTTTTTAGAAGTTTTCTTCTAACAAATTTTTTCTTTTTATTATTATAACCAGTATATTTTTTATTTCCTGGTTTCCATCTAACTAGTTTATATCTTCTATTTTTCTTTCTATGTTTTTTATAAGTTTTAAGACGTATTGATTTACATCCAAATTCTCACTCATTTTTTAAAATTTTAGTACAATGTTTATCACTTAATTTATTTTTAACTTGTTTAGAAGCTTTTTTGTAAGCAATGTAAAGTTATTCTTTCTTTTGCAAAATTTATCCTATTACCTATAGAATCTATATTTTCTAGTTCTACTCCAGCCTTTTTGCTATGTTTATCTAGATAATTTACATATTTTTGTATGCAAATTTCATCCCATGGTGGTGGTAATTTATGGAAATATTAGTTTTTCCAAAATTCTATATTTTCATTTTTTATTTTTTGATATTCATGAAGAAATATTTTAGAAAATTCTTCTAAATATCTAATATCGCATAATTTAATCTTAGATAATATATAACTAGATATACTATCCTGATCTTTTTTTTTTATCAAAATAGCCACAAAATTCTGTTTTTAGAATAAAAGTTAATCCTTTTAAAAGATCTTTAGGAGTTCCTATCTGATTAATTAACTGACTTTTTTGTTGTTTTCCTTTTTCAGATTCCTCCCATCGTCTTAAAAATTGTAAAACATCCCCTTGGAATGTTCCAACAAAATAATTTAAGAATTTTTCTTTTGACCAAATATTATTGTTGTTTACAATAATTGTCATTGACTGTGCTCAATCATCTATAATTTTTTCATATTCTGATATTGAAATATTAGTCAAGTCTAAATATATTCCTCCTTGGGCCACATTTCTTTTATTTAAATCATCAATCCTATGTGGTATAGGTTGACTAGGTTGACTAGATGACTCTCCTGGATATTCAGTTTTAATTTCATTAGTAGCTATATTTTTGGTTTGATTACCAAAAATTCTAGTTGTATTTTTAATTTTTTCAAAATATTTATTTAAAGCTCTCAGATAATCATCACTTTAAATATCTGACTCTATTTTTCTTTTTTCATAAGGATCTGTTTCTTCAATATCCATTGGTTCTGGAATTTTATATTTTCTTCCTCATCTGTTGAAGTGTTTTCTTCATCAGATTTATAACTAGTAACCTTTAAATCTTCTTGATTATCAGAATTACTAGAACTACTACTATCTGTAGTATCATAATTTAACATATAATGATAGTTAAATAAAGTAAATAAGTCTTTATGTTTTTCATAAAGTTGTTCTATTAATTTTAAATATTCTACTCTTTCATTTTTATTTTTACTTTTAGTAAATTTAAATTTCCAATATTCTATAAGTTTTTTATAAGATTGGAAATCATTTTTTTGTTGACGAGTATATTTTCTTTTCTGTTTTTCAAGATTTTTACTTCTTTTATTAGTAGAAGATGATTATTTTGAAGAAGTGTCTTCTTCCTCAAATAAAGTTAATATTATGTTACTATTGCCATAATATAAAGGACCTAAATCCATTTCTTGTTCTATATTTTTGTTAATAAGAACCTGATCTTATTTATTATTATAGTAGATAATACTTCTTTAGATTCGTTGTTCAAATCTAATTCAGTTACCTCTCCTAAATTATTAACTTGTTGTTCAATTTTATTAAATTTATTATATAATTTATTAAAATATAGGGAGGTTATATCCATTAAACTATTAAATCCTTTACTAAGGGTCGAAATATTATTTTCATTCCTAAAGTCTATATGCATAGTATGATTGCATGTTTTATCTTTATATAAACAATATGTTTCTTCCATGTTGTTTATTAAACTATCACTTTAGGCTTTCCTGTTCAATCAACTAGTTGATATCTCATTAGGATCTTCCAATCTTCTACTAGAATAATGAGTCGATAAGAACTACTTATCTCTCGACCTCACAGTCCAGACTGGTTCTGGTTTAAGGTCTCATGGATAGGCCATACCAAATTTGGGTTAATTCCCACATTAATGACTTCCTATGATTGTCAGGCCTAGGGTTTAGGTTCTTCCTTTCCTTAACAGCTAATATGTTAAGAAACCTCAATAAAATAGTTAATTAATCATACCTCCACTCGCTAATCCCCCATAGGAGGATTAGTTCTTTATGGATCTAATAAACATTATAAACTTGATAGAAAGAATATACATGAAGAATAATTCAAGAGAATAAAGTTTAGAGGAAGCCTGATTTGTATTTAGAATTGATAGCAGAATCCTCATAGAGTTTGATTGAGTTTCACAAATATGATTTTACCCAAAAGTTACAAGAACGGAAATAAAACCTAAAACTTAAGAAAAGGGAAAAACTAAAGACTAAATCTAAAGAGAAAATTATACAATACAAAAGCTATCTATAAAATGTGTTAAATGAGCCTATTAATATACTTTAGAGTGGTTTTTGTTCTTAACCCTAGGTTAGTTGTCGTCCTCGTGCTTAACATTTGACTATGAGGACCAAAATGCCCTTGGATCGTAATTATTTCCCGTACAGAAGTGTTTATTATGACACACTAGGTCTCGTGTCATGACATCGAAGGCAGTATGCCCATCTTTAGGTATCTTCAGGGGTGTGTCGTGACATCCTCAGGTTGTGTCGCAACATTGGAGGCAATCTTGGAATTCCTTAATTCTTCTCCCTATATTGTGACATCCAATACTCCATATTTCAACATAGTGACCAATATCGAGTTAGTACATCTTCTAATGGTCTCTTGTATAGTCACAAAGTATATTAGCTCACCTATAGCCTCATTCGTCCTCTAAAGTCAATAAAAGACTCAAATTACACAATTTATTAAATTAAACTAAACTTACAAAAACGTAATTAAAACTTAACTAAAATACTATGTTGAAGCTCCTAAAGTGCGAAAACTAGTTTAATATGCTACACCGAATAATGAAAAACCAAACTCCCCCGTACTTAAGTCATTGCTTGTCTTTGAGCAAAAGAAATGAAAATAATAAATGAAAAGACGACCCTTGAACAAGTATGGTACAAGTGTTAGCTTTGGAGCACCTGAATAAACATTTCATATTCGTACATAATCTTGGCATGATATATAACTGACTTACCACTTTTGATATTAAACACCTAAGTTTAGTATATTGCAAAGCATACAAGCATTAAGGGTCTCAAATGTAGGAATCCATCAATAAATTATTCAAGTAATTTGATTTCCTAGCAGAATACAACCAGTCATAAATGTAATTATTCAGTATGATTTCAAATTGTCACAGAGGACTTTTCAGCTTGTAAAGTTCTAAGGCTTAGGATAGGTATGGATATCATGAATGGTAAGCATCAAATAGTTTCAAGCACAAAAATAGTTTAGCACATCATATTGTCCCTTATTCTCCCCCTTAATGACCCCTTCCCATTCTTCGCCTTATTTCTCCTTCTCTCACCTTCCTTTTATCTCATTATAGGAAAACTCAGTATTATACAGTAATTAGGGCTAGTTACGAGTTTTTGTGCAATAATGGCCAAGTTTTTCTATCACTGTGACTTTGTCATTTTTTCTTTCTTTTTCATGGTACCTCACTCACAATTTCTTTTACTTTTCACTTACTTTTTCTACTCATTAAATTTTCTTTTTGATTTCTAGTCGTTAATTTTCTTTTTGATTTCTTTTCTTTTTACACTTTTAAGCTAACCTATAATCATTATACTCTACTAATCTTTCCTATCGGTCTATTTTTAAAAAACCACTGTAATGTATCTACTTATCCCTCAATATGTATGGTCAAACGTCTATAATCATGCAGTTCAGGAACAAAGAAAAGGGTTAGCACAAATTATCATTTTTAGCTTTGGTTTTATATAGAGTTTCATCAAGAAGGATTTTCTAGCTCAAAATAGTTACTAAAGATGAATAAATAGGGTTTGCTTTTTGGCTTTGGGTGTATACCAAACAATACCTTAGGTCATCCATATGTATCTCAATATTCACAACTTTAGTCAACCAAACAATCACAAATTCAATAATTTATTATTCATACTAGCATGCTTATTTCCTTGTATTCTCTATATCATTTGGTACATTCGATTGCTTAATACCTATTCACAGTGTAATATATAGAATTTAATCGTCTAATAATAAAAAATTTAAAATCACCTATCCTCATGCTAATTTATTGTAAATACAATCAACCTATGTACATGCTCCTAACCAATAACTTGTATTTCTACAAGCTCAAGCACACATATGACAAGAAAAATCAAAGGAAAACATAAAAAAGTTAAAAAATTTTCTATGTTACCCCCACACTTTAGATAACATATTGTCCTCAATGTGTAGACCTGTAAAATATAAGGAAAGAAGTTACCCAATTGATCCTAGACAACTACTAATATACTATTATTCCTATTCCTAATAATTTAAAACAAAAAAGTAAAAATCATCCAAAAATTAATACAATATTTAAAAACAAAAAATAATATTCAATTTCATTCTTCATCAGAATCATTAAAATGAGGCAAACACCTCTTTTCCATTAGTCCTTTCCCTTTCCTTATGCCATATATTTGGTAGGCACTCCTACTCGTCGGAGGAGCATGACGGGTTGGGCTCGGATGACGGGCCCTTTTGGTGTAGAATATTGTGGCTGGCATGCAGCCTCAATGTCATCATTTTCTCTTGGGAGGTCTTGTTTACCCTCTTCCTATGAGGTCACCTCTTCTTCTTCGGCTCCATAATATGTTTGTGTTTGGCCGAACATGTCTAGCGGGTACTTGGAGCTTTTAACCTGTTCAGTCGGACAAATTCTTAAAGTACTGGGCCCATTTCCTGCATCTATTTGATCCTCCCATCAAGTTTCTCCTCTGTGCTTCCTCTTGCCCCTCTTCGAGTTTTCGATTTCTCTTTTTGTTGAGTGAAATCAGATCATTCATATTTTCTTTCCTCCTTTAATTCCAATTCATAATCTACTTTATTTGAAGCTCAACATATTGTGTATACAACAAATCAACAATTATACTTCTTGTTGGATTCATGAATTGTTCATTTTCACCCATTAGAACTTCGGCCCTTTAGCACAGTTCCGTCACCAAGTGGGGATAGAAGATTTTGACTTTTTGGCTATTCGCACAGTGCCTCTTTTCACGGTAAATCCACTTGCCCACACATATCTTCTTGCACTACAAATAACATACAACAGAATAGCTCGAAAAGTATTAAAATTAAAAACATTTAATGTGGGTGCAATTTTAGTGCTTATAAACTGTATCCATATTTTTGCTATCGGAAACATTATTGCTTGATAGAAATTAGTTGGTAAACCTGTATCCAGCTTATAATAATATATACCCCTACCCTGATTTAAATACTTGATAACATCTTCCATCTCTAAGTTCTCAAATGTATTAAAATTAGTGCTATCAAGGAAGTCCTTGTCATAATAAGGGACGTCAGAAAACTCACATATCTCTCTAAGGGTAATTAGTACTTCCTCTCCTTTCACCATTACAGTATCCCAACTTTCACCTTGCCTTTTCCTCATTTCTTGATCTCTAAAGGAGGCACACAATTCTTGCACTACAAGTATGACTGCCTTTTCTTTTGGAGTGACACAGAATCGCTCCCAATAGTGGTACCTAACTAAAGTCCATATCTCATTCCAAAAAACAATGAAGGGTTCGAACCCTTGCTTTTCTATACTTTTTGGAATTTGGTTTATTAAATTTCTTAGGGTTTGAAACTACTGGAGTTTCTTGGATCGTTGCTTTCCTATTTTTTCTAGGAGGCATTTACTAATATTCAACTTTTAAGCAATCAAAGGAAAGTAACAAAAAATCAATGGAACAGTAAAAGGAGTAAATATATACTTAAGCTTGATCTTTCTACAATCGTTTTTGCTCTCCTCCAAGTGCTTGATGATGTAATATAGGCTTTAGAAATCATAATGGATGGTTGAGTAGTTTAGGGTTTGGATTAAAAATAGAGTTTTAAAGGTGGAGAAGATTAAAAGGTTTTAGTAGAGTAGAGGGGTTTAATAGTTAAATGGAAGTGTTTTTAAGTTCAAATTAAAGGGTTTTAGGGTTAAAAATCAGGTAAAATAAGAGTATGCAGCTGGGCTGCGCAAATGGGTTTGGTTAACCCTGTAGAAGTTTGTAGCAGTGTCGTGACACAAGGGTTCCATGTCGCGACATCCCTATCAGTCTGTCGTTGTTGTGACACTAGGGTTCAATGTCGCGACACACTCTAGAATTTTGGATTTTTGGGTAAACTAGCTTCAGTGTCGTGACACACAAAGTCTATGTCACTACATCGCGATGATTTTTTAAATTTCATCGATTTCTAGCCGTGGTGTAGCGACACAGAGTTGCTATGTTACAATAGTGGCTCTATTTTTGCCCAGACTTCCAATTTCTAAAGTGTCACGATTTTTATAAAACATGAATTTGATAAAAAAATAAAAATATACATTAAACAGTTAGTTAAATATACAAAATTTAAAAAAAAAAAGTTAAATATCAATTTAAATAATAAAGTTTTGTTGCCGGATTCATTCGGCAGCACCATTAATTCATATAAGGACGATTCTCTAGTTCTTTTAGTATTAGTCCATTGCCCGTCGTACCATTCTGCCTTTTTTCGCTTATCCCTTGAACCTATTTTTTTGACCTACACTAGTTACATATAGTTTTTCCCTTGATTTAGGATAGTTAATTTCAAAGATAAATATTTCATTACATTGCTCCCCTAAATTCCTCTTATCTTCCCTACTCTGCTGGTGACCACATTTAAAAACTTCTGTTTCACCATTGATTTTCATTGCTAATTCAAATTTCTTTAGATCAATGGTGAAACATGAAGTAGTTAGAAAAGGTCTTCCCAACAGAATTGGTATTTCTTGATCTTCTTCAAAGTCTAAAATTAAAAACTCCATCTGAATGATAAAGCTTTTTACTTTGACTAACACATATTCCAATACTCTTTTTGGATGTCCTAAAGATCTGTCAGCCAACTGTAATGTAATTTTTGTATTCTTGAGGTCCCCTAAACCAAGTTTTTCACATATTGATAGAGGCATTAAATTGATACTAGCTCCCAAATCACATAGGGCTCTATTAAAATGAATGCTCCTTATCTCCGTGGGAATTGTAAAGCTTCTCAAGTCTTTCAGCTTTTGGGGAAATTGTCTAGAAATAATAGCACTATAGGAAGGGCTCATGTTAACTTGTTCTCCTATCTTAACTTTCCTAGCCTAGACATGATTTCCTTTAGAAATTTAGCATACTTAGAAACTTTCTCAATGAATTGAATCAAAGGCAGGTTGACATTTAATGTTTTGAACAAGTTTAAGAAAACTTACAAACTCGTCTTTATCCCATTTATGCTTTTCTTCTAGCCTTGAAGGGAAAGGTATCTTTGCAATGATAGAATCTTTAATTGTTTCTTTCTCTGGCTCAACTACCAGTGCAACTACTTCTTTTGGTTCTAGATCATCAGCTTCAAAGGGTTCCTCCTGAGTTGGGTTCTTCAGGCTATTCAGTACTTTATCTGATCGAAGTGCTATTGCTTTCACATGCTCCTTTCCTTCTTTACGAGGATTATTTTTGATGTTACTAGGAAAACTTGTGCCAATTTTTCATTTTGTATCACCCATCATGGTCATCAATTGGCTCATTTGATCTTCAACCTTAGTCAATGTTCTTGTGGAATTGGTGCACTCAGACTGCACCTACTTCACGTCTGTTCTCATTGACTGCATCTCTCTCTTGATCTATCTAGACGTTGACCACATACAATATGGTCATTCAGGGTGGCCTTGAGGTTTCTGTAAATAAGAAGGTTGATAGTTAGTATTTTAAACTTGTTTAGAGCTATTACCTCCTCCATGATTTCCTCCCCATCTCAAATTCGGGTGATCACTCCATCCGAGATTGTATGTATTTGAATAGGGATTCCCACCCCTATCTCTGATGTAGTTCACATCCTCGATGGGATTGTAATGTAGTGGAAGAGTGGTTTGTCTCCTCCATAGATAAGCGGTGCATTCTTCTCAGCCTCTATCCCGTTGATTCTATCCACTAGTTGCTGATATCTGTCATCCTCTTAGACAACCTTCATCGTAGATGGTCTTTGGCAATATGAATATCATTCAATTGGCTACTAGCAAGATTCCATCACTATATTTTCTATTAATTCATATGCATCCTCGTACTTTCTATTCATTAGGGCTCCTCCTCCTGCTCCATCTAATCCTGACCTTGAATGCACATCCAACTCATTATAGAAAATTTACAGTCGTAAACACTTAGGCAATCTGTGGTGTGGGAATTTCTGAATCAATGTTTTAAAATGGTCTTATGCATCATGAAAACTTTCCCCCTCCAACTATTTAAACATCAAAATTTCCCTTCTTAGCTAGACTGTCTTGCTAATGGGGAAAAAACTTTTGTAGGAATTTCCTTACGAGTTCATCCCATATCGTGATTGATCCCGGTGACTACAAGTCTAGCCAAGAAAAGGCGTTATAGATCAATAAAAAGGGGAATAACCGAAGATGAATACTGTCATTAGTGATCCCATAGTACTTGAAGGTGGAGGAACCTTTTTAGATGCTGACTAGGATCATTTGGATCATAGCTAGATTAATCTTGAAATTATTGGTTGTGATGGCTGGCCTCATTATACTCCTTTGAACCATATCCATATTTAGTAGCACATATTCCTTCAAAGTCCTCTCATTACGTGCCATGTTTATATTTGCGGGTAGCTGTGGTGGTGCTGGATCTTTAAGATTGTTGTTTTCAGCCTCATTGAACAGTGGATTCGTGGTGGTAAATTACCTCCAGCAGGTAGTGGATTCTACATTGGCTATTGCTGTTATTATTGCTACTGTCGATGATTCCTTTAGATTATTCTTTCTAGATCTCTGACTAGCCCTATAGGTGTTCCCCTGCTATGAGTCGTACACTAAACCTAAAAAGATAAGATCAGTAGACAATAAGAAAATTGTAACACCCCTTACCCGTGTCCGACGCTGGGATAGGGTACGAGGCATTACCGGACTTAAAAATAACCAATCATACAAAATCAAGTCATAAAATTTCATCCAAATAAAAATTTTCATGTTTCATCATAAAGTCCCTAATATAGGCTTACGAGGCCCAATACATACCTTGAAAGTGGTTCAGGGCCAAACCTAGAACTTTTGAAAACTTTGAAAAATTCCTTAAAAAAAAGGGGGCACACGCCCTGAGCACATGGCTGTGTGGCCAGCCGTGTGGATGAAATTTAGGCTATTTACCAAGCCTTTTTCTATCCAAAACATTTACACACTTATACCAAATTTATCAACACACAACATGACATCATCATAAACATACAACTTAACCAATAATAGCCAACATCAATTGCCTTATACAAAATGAACTATCAAATAACATAGGCCAACATTTTAGGCCAAATCAATTATGACACATAAAAAAATAACGAAGTCCCCTAAACATGCCATAATTCAAAATATTGCTTTCAAAATACCAAAAGAGTGTTGATAGTGTGGATGGATCTCCAACGATCTCCGTACCCCGAGCTAGCTTGGTGACACTATAAGACAAGGGAAGGAAAATGGATTAAGCATATAGCTTAGTAAGTTGGTATGTAAATAATAAACAATTTATTAACATGCTTTTACCAATCCTCATAATATGTTCTCAAGATAATACAATCATATTGCACATAGTTTCACTATTCACTCATGTTCATATCAAGCTGTCTACGCAAGTCATAGTTATTAAATCATTTATATCTGGAGATATGGAACTCCAAATTAAGATCCGCTAATTTTTCCAAAAACTAGACTCGCATATATTCTTACCATAAAATTTCCAGAATTTTTGGTTTAGCCAATAAGTACAATTTATTCTTTAAAGTCACCCTTATTTCGCTATCCGACAGTTCCGACCCCTCTTTACTAAAAATTAATTATCTCCTTATACGAGATTTGGATTATGTTCACTTTTGTTTCTATAAATTATAACCCATAATTATTTTCTTACAATTTTTAATGATTTTTCAAAATTAGAATAGGGGATTCCGAAATCATTCTAACTCTGTCTCACAAAAATTCAAATATCTCATAATATGAAATTCTTTCGCTTACATCGTTTCCTTTATATGAAAATAGAATCAGTAAGATTTAATTGCATATCTTATTTAAACTCTAATTTTATTTCCACCATTTTTGGTGATTTTTCAAATTCACACAACTGCTGCTGTCCAAAACTATTTTATTATAAATTTCACTCTTTCATGTTTTCTTTGTAGTAACTTTCATTGTAACACTTACTCCATGTCAATCTTCCTAAAGTTTGATCACATATCAAGCACATTGCTCATAAGTTTACACACAATTACATGCACTTATTCATCGCATAGTCATATTCAGTTACACCTAGTCATTTTTTGTTGAACACATCGGAATAATAACGGATACCTGGTGGCCTGCACATAGTACCACCCTTGTAGTCAAAGCTACCTTCTTCATAAAGTGGCCTTCACATAGTACCACACTTGTGACCAAAGCTATCTTTCTTCACAAAGTGGCCTTCACATTGTACCACACTTGTGACCAAGCTATCTCTTCTCGAAGTGGCCTTCACATAGTACTACACTTGAGTCACTAGTGACATGTCACTTGTATCCTATTCTGTTCCTAATGTTCAACCGAGAAATTTCTCACTTTTCGATACTTGTTAGTTTCCTTCAATATTCAGCCACATTTCATAAAACATAATAAAATGTGATAACGTAAGTAAAAACAATGCATTACTTACATACAAACTTACTTCGGTGCAAAATATGATGAATTTGCAATTTAGTCCACAACATTTTCTTTCCCTGATTAAGGTCAATTCCTCGTCTTTCTTGATCTATAATAATACATTTTACTCATTTAATACTCACATTATTCACTTTAGTCCAAAAGTACACTATGGTAAAATTACATTTTTTCCACTAAAGTTTCACATATTTACAATTTTTCCCCTAGGCTCGTAAGATGAAAAACACTTATTTTTCTCAAATCCTAAGCCTAGCCAATTCATAATCCCTCTTATAGCAGCTCACAGTTTTCACTAAATCATATTTTCTACACATAATTTTACAACTTTTATAAATAGGTCCTTTTATGCAATTTCATCAAAAATTACCTAGTAAAAGTTGTTTATCATACCCCAAACTTTCATATTGTTCCATAAAACATCAAAACACATGCATGTCATCCATGGGTAAATTTTTAAAGCCCTAGCTCAAAATAATGGTGGAAATAGCTCAACTGAGCTACGAGGATCTAAAAAATGTAAAGAACATTAAAAAACGGGGCTAGGATGCACTTAAAATCGAGCTTGGAAGCTTGAAAAACCCTAGCTATGTCTTCCTCATGTGAAATTCGGCAAAGGGTTGAAGATGGACAAAAATTGGCTTTTAATTTTGTTTTTAATTCATTTTAATTACCAAATGACCAAATTACCCTTAATGAAAAACTTTGGAAATATACCAAACCATGTCCATGTTTGTCCACCAACTTCACCAATGGTATAATTACCATTTAAAGACCTCCAATTTAAAATTTCATAACAATTGGACACCTCTAACATGTAGAACTCAACTTTTTCACTTTTTACAATTTAGTCCTTTTGACTAAATTTAGTGCCCAAATATCGAAATTTTCGAACAAAATTTTCACAAAATCGTTTCGTGAAATTGTAGACTATAAAAATGTAATAAAAGTGAACTTTACTACGCCAGATTTGTGGTCCCGAAACCACTGTTCTGATTAGACCCAAAATTAGGCTGTTACAAAAATCATATTCGTAGCTATAACCTAAAAATTTCCTAATTATTCTATTAACATGCAAAACTTAAAATCAATATTGTGATGTTGTCTCCTCGGTAATGGCACCAACAACTTAAGTGCCTCCAAACGTACCAACGTCCAAATTAGAAATCCTGCACAAAAGATATAAAAGACGGTATCTGTAAGTATATGGGTCAGGTTGTAATATAGTTACAATGGAGTAGGTGAGTACTCAATGAAACATACCCAAGGGAGGCAAGCACTAAATAAATTCTAACCTAAGCATGAATAGATCTAATTAGTACTTTAATTGAATTATATTACGAAGAATAAAAAGAAAGATTTTGGTAACTGTAGTAATAAAATAAAGTAAATAAGTAAATTAAACACGAGAAATCAAAGAGTAAAATATATCAAATCTAGTCATGGGTGATTAGCTCGCTTTGGTAGTCATAATCAACTAGTCGATATCCCATAGTCCAGACTGGCAAGAACTACTTATCTTTTGACCTCACAGTCCAAACCAGTTCAGGGCTAAGGTGTTCACGGATATGCCATACCAAATTTGGGTTAATTCCCACCTTAATGACTTCCTAGGGTTGTCAAGCCTAGGGTTTAGGTTCTTCCTTTCCTGAATATCTAATCCGTTAAGAAACCTTTACAAAAAAAGTTAATTAATCATACCTCCACTTGCTAATCCCCATAGGAGGTTACTTCCTTATGGATCTAATAAACAATATAAACTTGGTAGAAAGAATTGACATGAAGAATAATTCAAGAGAATAAAGTTTAGAAGAAACCTAATTTGTATTTAGAATTGATAGTAGAATCCTTACAGAGTTTGATTGAGTTTCACAAATATGATTTCTCCCAAAAGGTAAGAACAAGAATGAAAATAAAACCTAAAACCTAAGAAAAGGGATAAATTAAAGACTAAATCCAAAGATAAAATTATACAATACGAAAGCTATCCATAACATGTGTTAAATGAGCCTATTTATAGGCTTTAGAGTGGTTGTTATCCTTAACCCTAGGTTAGTTGTCGTTCTTGTGTTTAACATTTGATTGTCCAGACCAAAATGCCCTTAGCTGGTAACTATTTCTTTTACAGAGATTTTTGTCAAAGGCAGTATGCTCATCTTAAAGGTATCTTTAGGGGTGTGTAGCGACATCCTCAGGTTGTGTCGCGACACTTAAGGCAGTCTTGGAATTCTTCTATTATGCTCCCTATGCTCCAACATCCAATGCTCTGTGTTGCAACATAGTGACCAGCAGTGGTGAAGCCAGGGGGGCTGGCATGGGCCCCGACCCCCCTAAAATGTAAAATTATTATTTTGGCCCTTAAACTTTTTAAAAAATTTTAAATAAGGTAAAATTGCACTTTGCCCCCTTAAAATTATAAAAATTCAATTTAATCATTTATAAATTATAAAGATATAAACTACAAAAAATTAAAATTTCATCTGGTCCCCTCTAAAAAGATTTTCTGGCTTCGCCCCTAGACTGACCAGTATCGAGTTAGTACACCTTTTAATGGTCTCCTGCACACTTATAAAGTATATTCACTTACTTGTAGGCCTTATTTGACCCCTAAGGTCAATAAAAGACTAAAATTACATATTCTATTGAATTGAACTAATCTTATGAAAACGTAATTAAAACTAAACTAAAATTCTTATGTTCAAGCTCATAAAGTGCGAAAACTAGTTTAATTTGCTACACCAAATTATGGCTAATTAGTTCGCCACAACGGTGTTCCCTTTAGATGGTCGCTACAAGGGCCATCCTGTCAAAGAATGCCATGAAAGCGTCCATTTCAGATATGCCACAAAGGATTCCATTTAAAATATGCTACAAAGGTTTCCATTTTCTAGTGTGTTCACGATAGGGATTTTCCTAAACTCACATTTCGTGAGGTTTGCCCCTTGTCGTCTTGGGTCACACAAAAAACCTCATTAAGTAATAAATTTCTTTTAAATCATCCCATACGATCCCATATGATGCCATGATTTTTCCTTTTAGAGATCGTGATTAAAGTCCCAACAAACCCTTTTAGATGACTCTGTAGAGATAGACACAGACTCACTTGACAAACTTTCATGTATTGATACTACCTTAAGACTTAGCTCTTTGATCCATTTGCATATATTAGACCAACATCCACATAACCCTCCTCATACATTTCAAACACACTCGTATAGTCTTATTCCAATGTTAAGATACTTGTCAATTGCTATAAAACTATACATACCATAAAATACTCTATACCCCATACATTCTAAGGTCAGATTCATAGTCCATATGATTCCATGTAGAAGTATCTAGAACATACAATATATGTACAAGAGTCTGCTTTGGGGACTCACTTGTTTCTCTCCTACTGCAGTTCACAGCTTTAGATCTAAACTTCCTTCATGCAATCAACAGCAACTACTACTACAAAAAAATGAAGCTCATCAATATCTATTCATATACCCCTTTTCCCATCAATTTCAACATTGAAAATTCCCAAACAGGGCCCTTTTATCCTTTATCTTATTGATCTACCAAGTCTAACAGATTTACTCTTCGTAACACAATATACAAAGTCATAAACCTTACCTCGATGTGGTGTAATCATTGGTAAAGATCAAAATCTTCAACTTTAGCTCAAGAGAGAGAAGGAAATACTTTTAGTTCCGTTAGATCTAGACAAAATACTTATTGAAGAAGGAAGAAGAAAACTCCCTTTTCTAGAGCTAAATATCAATATATATAAAACTCAAGTTCTTATTGGAACCCACCACGTGTCACACTCTTTCAAAGCTACCTTCATAAATGTTTTACAGTTGTAAATATAAATCTGTTATTTTTATATTCCTAATGTAACAGCCTAGTTTTAGCTAAATCAGAATAGTGGTTTTGGAACTACAAATTCGAGGTTGTAAAATCATTTTAATATTATTTTTGGTGTTTACAACATGTTATTTGATATGTGTGAAAATTTCGTGATTTAATTTTACCAATTGGTTAGTTAATTTGATAAAAGGACTAAATCGTGTAAAATACAAATGTGGCATACTAATTGTTTAAGTATTTATTTGCTATGATTAATTAAGTGTGAGGTCCTTATGATGTGATTAGACTATAGTTAGTGGATAATTACATAAATGGTCATCCATTACATGATTTTATAATGTTTTCATTAATGGCATTGTAACTTTGTAAATAATGTTATTAAATTAAACAAAAACATTATTTTGTTCATCTTTTTGTAACATCCCGAAATAGGCCTAGTCAGGACAGTGGTTTCGGGACCACAAATTCATCATCAAAATATTTATTTAATGATTATTATGAGGTCTAGAATATGAGAATATGCATGTGTTAAGATTTCATGAAGAAATTCTTTAAGTAAGGTGTCCAATTGGAAATTAGGGACTAAATTGAATAAATTGCAAAACTTGGATTCTAGAAGCAATTTTTATGAAATTGCTTTAGATTATAAATTAGAAGGTCTTAAAGAGAAATTTTCCCAATTTTTAAGTTTTTAGACAAAAATGGGCTTGCATGGATGAAATTTCAAAGAAAGGACTTAAGGGCATTTTGGTCATTTGGCTTTTTAATGAAATAAAATGGGAAAAAGAAGGCAAAAATCAGCCATTTATTCTCCATGGCTGTCGAAATTTGAAGAGTCTCCATAGTTAGGGTTTTCAACAATTCCAAGCTCAATAGTAAGTGCTCCCAAGCCCCGTTTTTAATGTTCTTTGTATTTTTGAAATCTAGGTAGCTTGATCTTTCCATTTCTACCCAAATTTCATGCTAGGGTTCATGTTTAAAAATTTAACCATGCATGAGTTGCTTGTATTTTGGTGGATTATGGAGGGGTATGAAAGTTGAAGGTGTGTTAAACATATTTTCTTACGTGATTTTCCTGAAAACCCCCTAAAGGGACCTTTTTGCAAATGTTTTAAAATGTGTGGTAGAAATGAGAAAATAATGGAAAATGTGGGCTGCCATAAGAGATAAAAATGTTCGGCTAGGCTTGGATAAGATACAAATTCCATGTGTTTCACTATACAAGCCTAGGAACTAAATAGTAAAAATGTCAAAGGTTAGGGGCAAAACGATCATTTGGACCGGGGTAGAAATTAAACTTGAAAAGTGTAATGTAATGAATTAATAATATAATTTTGCTGTTATAGACCCCGAGGAA
This sequence comes from Gossypium longicalyx, assembly GCA_025698465.1. Classification (NCBI taxonomy): domain Eukaryota; kingdom Viridiplantae; phylum Streptophyta; class Magnoliopsida; order Malvales; family Malvaceae; genus Gossypium; species Gossypium longicalyx. The sequence goes on from CM047002.1 coordinate 83,835,996, forward strand.
CAAATTTCAGAGGTCGATCGAGGTAAACGCAAGGTTTCAGAATAATCGAAACACAGTTCCGAAACGAATACCAGGTAAGTTTGGATAACTCGAAGTAAACCTATAACATGCATATTTGTATGATTTGTGAATGTATGATAATTGCATTGTTGATGGCATGAAAATGAATGAATTGCATCTTTAATAATGAATTGTCAGACAATGTCTCGGTTGAGGTTGGAAAGGGAATTCGATGGATAAACCATGATTTACATGAGACTTGAGATCCTGCATGTGTTGCAGAAAAGGATTTAGCCTGGACTAGTAATCCGAAGATCTTAAGTATAAAACAAAGGATCTAGCTTGGACTGGTGTTCCTTGAATGATTCGGCCTCCTGAAGAATATGTGTGCATTGTGGATTTAGCCCGGACGGGTAATCCGATTAGGGTCTGAATTTAGCCTGGACTGGTAATTCAGATACGAGCACATTAAGGGTGTTTGTTGTTATAAGGGATTTAGCCTCGACTGGTAATCCTGACATCACCTTATGAGCTTATATTACGGGGGATTTAGCCTGGACTGGTAATCCCGCCGTAAGATGTGAGGTTCGCGGGAGTGCATACTCAAAATGATCATTCGTATGAATTGACGGTAATTGGATAATCCATAGAGATTTCCTAGAAACTCAACGGGATTATCACAAGGTATTTGTAAAATGACATGTAAAATGATGAGCTCATCTAAGATAAAAATGTTCATGGTATTTGTTATGTGACTAACTTATTGATTGAGTGCATGTGATAGGGAAACCATTTTCATGTTCATTGGTTTCATTATCTATTATGGATGTATACTAAACAATCGATAAGTTTATTTTCTAGTTATACGGGCTTACTAAGCATGAAAATGCTTACCCCTTTCTTTTCCCTACTTTTCAGAGCTCAAGGACTCATAAGGAATGGAAGACAATTGGAGAGTCAACACACTATCAACTAGACAAGCTTTGGTATAAAGACATTTCTATTTTGTCCAATGGCATGTATAGGATTTTTGAGTATTTTGTTATATATGTCATTTGATTTGCCTAGTGAAGGCATGTAAAATTATGTTTATCTTTTTGTATATGGCCATGGGAATTGGCTCATTTTGAAGTAGGTTATGCCCTACAAATCTATGCATGTTTATATTCATATGCGATGGCTTAGTTATAATTGGCAATGAGTTATAATAACGAGCCAATCTTAATATGTCAAGCAGACATATAAATCATTAAATGCTAGATAAGAATTAACTTAGCATGTATGAAACCAATGACATGAGGTTCACATGCAATGAGGTTAATCAAAGTTTCATATTTACAAATGGATAATTTGGCCCAAATATGCACTATAGTAATCTATAAATGTAATTGGCTAGTAGAGGGTGACTTAAGGCTTGGAAAATAGCCTAACGAGGTCCACATGGGTAGACACACGGGCGTGTGTCTAGGCTGTGTGTGACACACGGGCTACTCCCATGGATGTGTGTTATGACCGTGTGTCTCCTACACCTGAAATTTTAAGTCAGCATAGAGCACGAGCTAAGCACACGGGCATGTGCCTTGGTCATGTTTATTTAATAGTATGGTGAGCTTGAAGTCAGTGTAGCACACGGGCTAAACCCACGGGCGTGTGCCTTGGCCGTGTTGCATACTGGAAAAAGGACACGGGCGTGTTCTAAGCCCCGCGGGCGTGTTACACTTCAACTAAGGGAAAAATTTCCTAAAGTGCCTCAAGTCTATCGAACAATTTCGGTTTTGTTCCGTACTACCTTAGAAGTGTTTTTGGGCCTTAGAGGCCTGTATAAGAGACAAAGTGCACACATTTGAAAAGTGTTAAATCATGAGTAAAATTCAGTAACCCGATGGAGTAAGTTTGTAAAGGTGAATTACCGGTAACGCCTCGAACCCTATCCCGGCGTCAGATACGGACGAGGGGTGTTACACTTTTCACCACCATTTCTTAAAATAAAGAAGAAAAGAAACAATTTTTAAGCTTTTAGGTTCGGCACTTTGAAGTTTAAATTGAGGTATGGATTTTGTTCGATTTTTGATAATTTTTATGTTTTTGAGATCGTTGCTTTGAATGCTAGCTAGTCCATGCTTGAAATTTCAAATTTGTTGATGTATTCATGATTTTCCATTGATGATAGTTTGATTTTTTTGTTGTTTGATGATGAAAAATAAATATTTGTTGATAGATTATTATGTTTAATTAAGTGATTTTTGATAAAAATGCTTATTTAGGATTAAATTGTGAAATTTGAAAATTTAGGGGGTCAAAATGTGAAATAAATGAAATTAATGGGCTGCTAGGGACCAAGGGAGAATTCGGCCTAACATGAGTTTATTGAAATTTTGTGTATTTTGTGTTGTTTAGAAATAGGGACTAAATTGAGAAAATATGAAATATTAGGGGCTAAAGTGCAAAATGCCCGTTTATGTGTTTTGGATGAAAATTTAATGAATATATATAATTAACTAATTTAAATTTGTATTAATTTAGATCAAGAAAAGAAAAAATCGGATTTAGATTGGGGGAAGTTAAAAGTTGTTGAATAGTCATTCCAGTCTGTTCGTTCCGTACGAGGTAAGTTCATAAGTAAATAAATGTCCTTTAATGCAAATGAATATGTTTTATATATTGCCAAATTGATATGTATATATATAGACATGTTGCTGAATTGATTGAGCATTTGATGGTTTGTTTCGAGCTTGAATTAATTGAATTACGACGTCCGAAAGCCCCGTACGAACCATAAGAATAGTATAGGATACGTATGTCATGACATTAGGATTTTCGAGGTGTGATTTCGTGTAAGACCATGGTTGGGACATTGGCATCGATATGAGATTACGTGTAAGACCATGTCTGGGACATTGGCATTGTATAAAATTCGTATAAGACTCTGTCTGGGACAGTGGCATCGTGGCGAAACCACTCGAATTTTTCCTGGAGTAACCAAGGGGCTGGAACTAGTAATAACTACTCTAAACCTAGACCGACTCAGCCGCCTAGTTTTTCCCAACAAGTTTAGAAACCAGCTTAGGCTGAATCATCCAATAGCTTAGAGAATTTATTCAAGGCATACATGGAGAAAAACGACGCCACTCTAAGGAATTTGGAGAATCAAGTGGGCCAGCTTGCTACAGAACTCAGGAATTGGCCACAGGGAGCTTTACCTAGTGACACGGAGAATCCAAGAAATCCAGGGAAGGAACATTGTAAAGCATTGACATTGAGGAGCGGAAAGATAGTAGAGCCCAACACTATCGAAGCTGAAAAGGATCCAGCTGATGTTCAAGACTCAGAGGAAGTTCAACTGAGTGTTGAAAGTCTAGTTTCACAAGAACCAGAAATTGTAAAACCTGACAAGGTAATTCCAGAACCAGCTAATTCTGATCAACTATCAACTCTGTTAGATGCAAAATTGCCACAGAAAATGAATCAACCAGTTCCAGTAAAGAAACCTCCACCACCCTATACTCAAAGACTTCAGAATCAGAAGCAGGAAATCCAATTCAAGAAATTCCTAGATGTACTCAAGCAACTTCATATTAACATCCCGTTGGTTGAAGCACTTGAAAAAATGCCGAACTATGTCAAGTTTATGAAGGATATCCTGTCCAAAAAATGAAGACTTGGAGAATTTGAGACGGTAGCTCTAACGAAGGAATACAGCGCATATATTCAAGACAAACTACCCCCAAAGCTGAAGGATCCTGTATGTTTTACCATACCTTGCAACATTGGAGCAACATATTGTGGTAAGGCATTATGTGACTTAGGTGCGAGTATTAACTTGATGCCTATGTCAATATTTAAAAAGTTAGTGATGGGTGAAGTTATACCTACTACGGTTACACTTCAACTAACAGATCGATCCTTAGCACATCTAGAAGAAAAAATCAAGGATGTATTGGTACGTTTAGATAAATTTATCTTTCCTGCTTATTTTATTATCCTAGACTTTGAAGTGGACAAAAAAGTGTCGATTATCCTAGGAAGATCGTTCTTACCAACCAAAAGGACCCTTATAGATGTGCAGAAGGGCGAGCTTATGATACGTGTTCAGGATGATCAGGTAACACTTAATGTTTTTAAGTCTATGCGATTTCCTAACACAATTGATGATTGTTTTGCAGTATCTGATTTAGAGGATTTAATTGTGGAAAAGAAGCTCAACTATGCTGAGGATCCGTTGGAACAAATTTTAACATTAGATCCTCCAAATGATGAAGAGGAGGATGAATACTTAGCTTTGTTAGAAGCTAATCAAAGGGAATTTAATCCGAAATCCCACTTTGAATATTTGGAGTTAGAGAAAAGGAATTATGCCCAACCAAAAGTGTCAATCGAGGAGCCATCTAAATTAGAACTGTAGGTACTTCCCTCACATTTGAAACATGTTTATTTAGGTAACGCTTCTACTATGCCTGTGATTGTTTCAGCAGAATTAATTACTGAGTAGGAAGAGAAACTCGTCTTGGTGTTGAAATAATTCAAGAAGGCTATCGGATGGACAATAGCCGATATCTGCGGTATTAGTCCATCTGTATGCATGCACAAGATTATCCTAGAAGATGGCTAAAAAGAGATGATTGATGAACAATGAATACTGAACCCCATCATGAAAGACATGGTTAAAATGGAGATTATCAAGTGGTTAGATGTGGGTATCATTTATCCCATCTCAGATAGTTCGTGGGTAAGTCCGGTCCAGTGTGTGCCAAAGAAGGGAGGTATCACAGTCATAGAAAACGAGAATAATGAGTTGATACCAACTAAAACAATTACGGGATGGAGGATTTACATCGATTACCGAAAGCTGAACAAGGCGACTAAGAAAGATCACTTCCCTTTGTCGTTCTTGGACCAGATGCTGGATAGACTCGCTGGACAAGACTATTATTATTTTCTTGATGGGTACTTGGGGTATAATCAGATTACAGTAGCACCAGAAGATCAACACAAGATAACGTTCACCTACCCGTACAGTACATTTGCATTTAGATGCATGCCATTTGGTTTATGTAATGCACCTGCTACATTTCAAAGATGTATGATGTCTATTTTTACTGACATGGTTGAAAAGTACTTGGATGTTTTTATGGATGACTTTTCAGTGTTCAGAGATACGTACGATGATTGTTTAGCCAATCTAGCTAAGGTACTAAGACGATGCGAAGAAACAAACCTAGTACTCAATTGGGAAAAGTGTCATTTCATGGTATAAGAAGGAATTGTTCTAGGGCATCGGATAACGAGACATGGAATCGAGGTAGATAAAGCAAAGATAGATGTTATCGAGAAACTCCCACCTCCAACATCTGTAAGGGGTGTTAGGAGCTTCTTGGGTCATGCTGGGTTTTATCGAAGATTTATCAAGGACTTCTCTAAAATTGCTAAACCCTTATCCAAATTATTGGAGAAGGACACGACGTTCAAGTTCGAACATGAATCCTTAAAGGCTTTGAAGGATTTGAAGTGTCGATTAATTACGACACCCATAATTGTCACACCAGATTAGGATCTACCATTTGAATTAATGTGTAACGCAAGCGATTTTGCGATAGGAGCTGTCATGGGCCAACAAAGGAACAAAGTTTTTCATCCCATCTATTATGCAAGCTGAACTCTTACAGGAGCTCAACTGAACTATAAGGTAACAGAAAAAGAGTTACTTGCTATTGTATTTGCTTTTGACAAGTTTCGATCTTATCTTGTAGGTACCAAAGTAACTATTTATATAGACCACTCAGCAATCAAGTACTTACATGCCAAGAAAGATGCTAAGCCAAGACTAATCTGGTGGGTGTTTCTACTTATCTGGTGGGTGTTTCTACTTCAAGAGTTCAATCTAGAAATTCAAGATCGAAAGGGGGTAGAAAACCAAGTAGTAGATCACTTGTCCAGATTGGAGCCTCAAGAAGGGAATTCCCCTATTATACCAATTTAAGAAACGTTTCTAGATGAACACATACTGAAGGTAAGTCATGTCAATAGTACCCATTGGTTTGCTAATATTGCTAACTATTTAGCTTGTGGGTTGATGCCAATTGATAAGACTTATCAACAAAGGAGAAAGTTTCTTCATGATGTAAAGTACTATTTTTGGGAAGAGCCATATTTGTTTAAAAGGTGTGCAGATCAGATGATCAGGAGATGTGTGGCAGAAGATGAAGTACAAAAGATTTTATACCATTGTCACTCACCTCCGAGTAGGGGACACTTCGGAGGTACTCGTACGGCGGCCAAAGTATTGCAAGTCGGATTCTTTTGGCCAACAATATTCAAGGATGCATACGCATATGTAAAGAGTTGTGACCAATGTCAAGGGGTTGGAAATGTCACCAACAGTAATGAGATGCCTCGAACAAACATCATTAAGGTAGAATTGTTCGATGTATGGGGTATTGACTTCCTTGGTCCTTTCCCTCCGTCTTTTGGTCACAAGTATATATTGGTAGCAGTAGAATATGTGTCCAAATGGGTCGAGGCAAAAGCTTATCTGACAAACGATGCTAGTGTTGTAATTAAGTTCTTGCAGAAACAAGTGTTCACAAGGTTTGGAACCCCAAGAGCTATCATTAGTGATGAAGGGTCCTATTTGTGAAAAAGTGGTTAAGATGGTTATTAGACAAGCACAGAGTGAAGCACAAGGTTGCAACAGCTTACCATCCGCAAATGAATGGGCAAGCGAAACTGGCAAATAAGGAAATCAAAGGCATACTTGAGAAGGTAGTTTGCCCAAACCGACGAGATTGGTCCAAAAGGTTGGATGATGCTTTATGGGCTTACAGAACAACATACAAGACACCTTTAGGGATGTCACCCTACAAGTTGGTCTTTGGGAAAACATGTCATCTACCCTTAGAGGTAGAGTACAAGGCTTACTGGGCTCTTCGACAACTCAACTTGGATCCTAAGCTCACTAAAGAGAAACAGATGCTCCAACTCAATGAGCTAGAGGAGTTCCGGCTATTCTACTACGAAAATGCCAAATTACTCAAGGAGAGACTTAAGAAATGGCATGACAAGCACATTCGAGTTCGAGAATTTGAAGCAGGTCAGCAAGTTCTGTTATTTAATTCCAGAAAAAAGTCATTCCCGGGTAAGCTAAAATCACGTTGGTCCGGTCCTTTTACGATTTATCATGTCTATCCATACGGAGTTGTCGAACTCCAAGGTAAGGGAGGTAATTTTCAAGTTAACGCTCAGCGCCTGAAACACTATTGGGGAGATAAGATTAAACAGAATGAGATTTCGTTCATTTTATCGGATGTTTAAAATTTTCTTATTTTTCATTTTAATAAATGATTTAGGGTATATTTTCGGGACTAGTATGTTTAAATAAATTCTGTCTAGGAGATTGGAACTTAAGCGGGACAACTTGTGGCCCCTCCAATCTTTCCTGGGAATTGATTTTAACATAATTTTTCTACAAATTATTCTCTAAATAGAAATCTCAACTTTTGATTTTTCAAATAAAAATGTCAATTTTGACCCGAGTTTTAAACTGCGACTCAATTTCAAATTTTCATTAAGTCTAGGGACTTAATTGAAGTATTTTTAAAATTTGGTTACTTTTTTCGTAAATAATAAAAACTAGAGGCCTCTTTTTGTAAATATTTTCAAAAAGCTTCTAGAATAAATATTTTTAGAAAAAAAAAAAGAAAAAAAAGATAATTATTAATATATAATTATACCCGTTATAATATATATTAATTATTATCAATTTTAGGATTTTATTCGATAAGTTTTTAATAAAAATAATAAGATGATAATCTTTATTATATAATTATATCTAATATAATTTATATATTAATCTTTATCAATTTAGCATAGAATTAGGATTTATTTTATTTTATCTTTGTTTAAAATAAATTAAATAGCAATTCATAATTTAATATGCATATATCTAATTATTAATAGTTGTTATCTTTATATAGGATTAGAACTTAGAATTTTTATTAATTAAATTGTTTTTAGAATTCTATTCTAATTCCTATTTCTCCCTCTATAAATACCACCCATCTTTCCATTCATCAACACTTAAAACCCAAAGCACCAAAACACTAAATTGCCGAAGCCCCTAGCCACAGCAGCTCCCAGCAGTCGGCTAGCACACACCCAGCACGCTGCACGCCTACCTCACGCACACCATCCCCTATCGCGCGCTGCATTGAGCGCCTCACGCTGCTCCTTGGCTGCCTGCTGCTCCAGCCCCAACTGCTCAGGCCATGTCCCGCATATGCGCCTAGCGCATGCACCAGGCCTGCTCGACAAAGCCCCATACACGGCTAGCACGTCCCTACCAGCTCCCGCGTGTTGCTGCTTGCTCCCATTCCCTGCTGCACGCTGCTGCCTTGCACACCCGAATGGCACCACCCTTACATCCATCCTAAGCCACAAACCCTCCAACCCTCCTTTTAAATTGCCATCTTTTCTTTCATTATTATTATTATTTTCTAGAGTTTTTATATTTTTACAAAAAATGTGGTAAGATCTAGTTTTCTCTTAAATTTTAATTTTATTTAATTATTTAATTTTTTAATTTATTGAATCATTAATAATTTTTATTTAATTAAATTTTTGAAAAAATAAATTTTCCATCTTTTGTTCAGGTTAATCATGCCTCGCAAGAGAACGCGTGCTATCGCTAAAATTGATGAAACACAAAACAAGTTCCACTGTGAAGAAGCCAAAGTGAGATATGAAAGTATCTTAAAAAATCAACAGATGCATCCAAAAAAAAGGCTTTACATTAAAAGAGAGCACCTACCGAGACTTTATGGCATGTAATCGTCAAGTTGCTGAGACCCTCAATTGGGAGCTATTTTGTGAAAAGAGACCTAGTGTGGATGAGGAGCTAGTTCGTGAGTTTTATGCGAATTTAATTTCAAATGAGATGACAGAAGTTCCAGTCCGCAGAATCAAGGTACCGATAAATTCAAATGCTATTAATGAGTTCTTTGAATTACCAAATTTCGAAAATGATGAATATTCCATATTGATGAGCAATATCAAGCCTAAAAATTTGCAAGAAATTCTCGAGGAACTAACAGTAATCTACACTTGTCAAAACAAGGAATCTACATTTGTCGAAGAGAATATTTGACACCACTTTTGAAGGTATGGTTCTACTTCATCCGATTCAGCCTTATGCGCAGCTCACATGGGACTACGATCTCATTAGAGCGAATGGTCTTATTGTACTTGATCTTAACTGGTAAGACCATTGATATGGGGAAGATCATCTTGAGGGAGATACAGAAATGTGTCGTTAAACGCTCTGGCCCTACACATTTCCCCTGTACAATAACAATTTTATGCTTGAAAGCTGAAATTCTTGTGAATGTAAGAAAGACAGGGTATAGCCAAGGCACAATCACGGATTGGGACTTTTATCGAGTAGCTGGAGACTCAGTCCTACAGCAATGAGTTGATGTAAGTGAGGAACCGGAGGACCCTGATGAAGAAGAAGATCCCATGATGCAATCATTTGAAGTTCATGATAAGGTAAAATCAGTGGAGCCAGAAGCTAAACCTGATACTGAAACTTCAATGTTTAGAGCTCAACTGCCTAGCCCAGACCTTCGAGATGAGCTGTCAAAATTGATGGACTTAATGCAACATATGCAATGACAGCAACAAGCCTACTAGAGATACTTAAAAATAAGGGATGACTCGATGAGAAATGCTTTTAAGAAAATATACAATGACCCGTTTATTTTTGTGCTTGAGTTTCCAGATTTCATATTTGAACCATGGTGTCCATTATCAAAGAAGGAGCGAAGCAATTCATGCAAAGGCAATAATGATGGAGTAAAAGATGAGCCAAATTCAGAAGGGTCTGCAAATAAATAAAAGGGGGATCTTGACTTTATTTTATTTCTTTTCTTAGGTCATTTTAGGATTAAGTTTAATTAGGAATCTTTTATTTTTTGCATAATAAAACAAGAGAGGAAAATCACTAATAAAATGTGAACAAGTCACAAAGTATAAAGTGTGGCAATAGATATATACATGTCTAGCATTGGATTTAGAAAGAGTTTGGTACTTAAGCAGTCAAAATGACTCACCTCCTCCTTTCTAAAAACCTATCTGGTGTATAGTATCTATTCACTTTAAACAATGAGGACATTGTTCATTTTAAGTTGGGGGGACCGAAAATTTGAATTATTTCCACTCAGAATAAAATTTTTCTTTTAATTATGATTAGGATATTTTGTCCAAAAATTTGAATTTTGTTAAGTATGCCCAATTTGAGTATGAATAAAGTTCTATTATTTCAATAAATTATTATGATTAGCTTAATAATGACATGAATGTATTTTTATTAAAGCATGCAAATTCGTACCATAAAATTTTTAGTCTTTAGGAGAGTTAGGTATGCATGAAAGTTTAAGTCTTTAGAATTGACTTAGTAGTTTCTTGAGGCGAAATCCTAGGGAGCATGGAATGTTGGAAATGATTTAGACAACTATTATTTGGACTGTTTGAGCCTTTCAAGCCCACCATGGTAAAATTTTATCCTTTGAAACCCAACTTTGAGACTATATGGCCTAATAATTTTTTGACCCTTACAGTAATTAGCCATTACTTTTCGCTTAATGATCTTAAAATTGTCCCAAACACTAGACTCAGTAATATTCAAGATGTACTTCGAAAATAAGTTTGGGGGAGTTGAAAAGAAGTATCAATTGCTCGAGAATTGCAGTACACAAAGTAAGTGCTCGTGTTAATAAAAAAAATAGAGAGCACATGTATTTGAAAGAGATATATAAAAGAGCATATGAAAGTCAAGTTGGTGTATCGAAGGTAAAAACTCCGAAGGTTCGATTGAGGCTGAGTCTAGGGTTTTTAAACCAAATTTATCCATCTTTCACCTACCCCTAGCCTAGCCACGTTACAACCTTGATAAAGACCTATTGATTCAAAGTCCTCATGCTACCTACATTAGTGGAGAGAAATTGCTACGATCAACATATGAAGACGTAAGTTAAGCTTAATGATTTCAGCTTAGTCTTGAATAAAGGAATAAAAATCAAATTGGTAAGGGTTAACATGTCTTTGTTACAAAAGCATTTAGTCTAAATTTTGCTATTATAATAAGCTGTTGAATTTAATTTGAACAATATGTATACTTAAGTCAGCATAATTATCAGATTTCTTGTTTTTGAGCATAAGTATTTTATATCCATAATTTTGAGAAAAATTTTGTTCTAAAGGAATTTTTCAAAGGTGTTTCCGAGAAATTCTTTTCAAAATTTATGCATTACTCGGGACGAGCAATGAATTAAGTTTGGGGGTGTGGAAACACAAAAGTTTATATACTTTTTCATACCCAATTTTTCTTAAATTCATGCAAATCCAGTTAAATTCTTGTCGAAAAATAATTAAATATTATAAAATAATTAAATCATGTTAAAAATATGAACATGGTGAATTTATTTAATTTTATACTAAACTTTTGATTAATTTTGACTATTTTCGACAGATTCGCGCAAAGGGTGAAAATTGGCTCGGCTGACACTGCTGAAAGCACAAAATCGAGAAGCAATTTGAAGTATCGAGGCACTTTAATTTCCAGCCTAAGATGGTCCAGAAATGTGTCTTAATTCATAAATTAATTAATTTTAATTTATTCCCCATTTAATTTGGGCTAAATAAATTATTTTTAATTAATTATGGAGAAAGGGTCCAGTTGAACCGCACTGGTCGAGCCAAATTGAGTGAACCGAACCAGCCACTAAATGGGCAGCCCAAAACAGTCCATATGCTGACCCAAATCAGCATTTTAGCTGATTAAATATGCTTGCAAACTTTGCCATGTGTGTGGCCAGCCAAGGGAGGGGTCTTTGGCGCTGGAATTTGTTATTTTTAGCAGCCACAATTCAAAGCATCCCTCACTTCACAACATTCTCTCATTCCCTCTCTCACTTTTCTCTCATTTTTTCCATTCCATTCCCTCCTATTCAAGTGCCAATTTCTTCCCTTGGGAAAGAGGCTTCCATCAACCATTTTGGAGCAGCAATTAGGTGTTCATAAGCCACCTTGATAGCCAAGGCCAACGAAGAACGAAGAACAGAGCAACTAGTCAAGCCACGGAGAAACATCGGATTTGCCTCTTGTTCCCTAACTCTTTACTTTTTGTTGTTGTTTTGACGAACATGTTTATGAATATTTATGCTATTGAAATGGTTATTTTAATCAATTCAGCTTAAATTATGTTTGTGTTGGGTTGATTAGGTTGATTATATTATGCCTGCTTGAATTGTTAAAATGATGTTTATGTTGTTATAAGCCTCGGTAAGATGCTTGATTAAGTAAAACCATGCCTAAGTTATTCTTGCGTTACGACTGTGAGGTAACTAATGAATTAATTATTTAAACGGATTGCAATTGTAATTAGTTGACACAATGATTTAATCGATTGCATGTTTATTCTTCTAAGGTAGTGAAGATTAAATTAGCAATGTATCTACTGATATTATTGCCTTGCATAACTTGCAAGATTATTGTGATTAAATTGTTTCAAGGTAGGGATATCTTGTTACTTCACAAAGTTTTTTATATACTTATTAGATTTAATTAATCGTTTGAATTGACATAGGGATATGCAAGAGATTGGTTCAATTTAATGAGTATTAATGTGCAATAACATGTTTGCTTGCTAGAATCTGTTTAGTCGATTGAATTGACATAGGGATATGTAAAGAGATGAATGGATTTTTGTATGTGAATTTGTTCATAAGTTAGCAAATTACCGAGTTGCTGTGAATTTATTCGTAACAGTGGAAACATGAGTTTAGCAATTCTGAGTTCAAGAAATATAATTAATTCAACACAAGTATGTTACATTGATTAAATCTTATTTGAAATCGTGCACTAGAACTCTTTTGTTTTATTTAAATCATTTACTTAGTTTTTAAATAGTTCTTGACCATCTTCTAAAACCAAATTATTTTTCACCAAAGTGTTTTACAATTAATTTCATAAATAATTATTTTTACAGTCCCTGTAGGTACGATAACTCGACATTTACTTGTCACTTTATTACTTATTGCGATTGTGTACACTTGCACATTTTTCCGTCGTTCCACTTGCCAAAATGAAAATTCTCTACCATTAAGGTACTTTAAAAAAAATACTTGTTTCTCTTTTGAGTGTCAATATTCTTACCTTTCGATTCTGTATACAATATTTGATAATCTGTCTTTGATTTCTGTAATTAATTTTCACTTTCCTCTAATCCTTTCTGCTCAATTTAATTCTCCGAATTTCTCTTCTTCAATTCAACTATCAATAGAAAGGTGACATGCAGTAACATTTAGCAATCTCATGGTCAAAACTTACTGTAGCTTTCTTCTGAAGTCATGGTGCAACCCTGGATTTCCAACCATAACAACTAAAATTTACACTCTGAATGAATTGACAACCTCAAAATGAATAACTCGGATAATCCTTCAGTAGGAAAACTCATTCGTACTGAGAAGAATACACAAAATTCTTCGAGCAATCAACCATAGCTCATTTAACTTGTAACACCCTAACCCGTTTCCGTCGTCGGAGGGGTTACAAGGTATTACTAGATGATAACTAACATTTATACATCATTCAATTCAATCGTGATTAATAATTCACTTCAGTTCTATAATAATAAAATATAGATAAAGTAAATAAATTCGGTTAAAAAGTAGCCATGACATTTGGCAATTTCAATCATTTTAATTGCAACTCCTCTAATCATTTAAACCAAACAAACATATGCATATATCATTTAAATTAATAAGATAAATAGCCATTAAAGAAAAACATATCACACTATCACACATATATCATGAATCCATTAACATTAAAGTCTAAGAAAGATATAACCATTTTTTTCAAAATAACATTATCAAATAAGCAATCTTGGCCATTTTCACATGGCTCAATTTACACACCATTCAAATTCGACTCAAAAACCAACTAGCCTATACATGCCATAAGACCAAGATTAAACTTTCAAAAGTACCAAAAGTTAATGATAGTATGATGAGCTTCTCCAACGATCCCCGAGCACAAGATGATCACCAAGAAATCTATAATGAAGAGCAAATAACCACACAATGTAAGCTATTTCTAGTTTAGTAAGTTAAAAGCAATTAAATACATCTATCAATCAATCTCTTAATAATAATAACTTCAAGCATGTTTTAGACATGTTTTCACCAATTAAAAACTTACTTGCACAATCATAAACGCGCATACTACTTCTAATCTCAATACTGAACCAATAAGTAAATTCATTTTTAATGTATATCCATAATTCTAAGTACAAAGCCATTCAAATATACGACTCTTGCTAAATTCCAAATAATCACTCCACACATAACATTTTCATATAATTCATAAGCAACCATATATAATTTATGCGTCAATGCAAACATTTCATAATATCAAAATTTATCGAACTCCATCTTTGATGCTTAAAGATAAACTTGCACACTTAGTGCTCATTAACCGATCTCGTACACTTAGTACTCAGTAGAAATTCAATTTGCACACTTAGTGCCAAATGACCAATTTCGTACACTTAGTACTCAGTACCAATTTCATTTCACACACTTAGTGCTCATCTCAAGCTTACTTCTCTTTTGATTATATATACACATACCTATACCACAATCTGCTAGATCAAATCAATGTATATATATATATTCACCTTCGGTTAGATCAAACCATACATATATATTCACTTTCGGTTATACCAAGCTATACATATATAATCACCTTCGACTATGCCAAGCCATTCATATATATTTATGTACTTCCATTGAATTCATGAATTTCATTATAATTAAATTCAATCAACTTAATTGCTTAAAACTTACCTCGATTATCAACGGATTAAGTTTCTCGGCTATTCAATTAATTTCGCTTTTCCCTTATCCACTTTTGATCTCCTCGTTTCTTGATCTAATTAAAATTTCAATTTCAACTCATTCAATTTAATTTGTAAACAAATCAATTCTTAATGCATAATTAATAAGTTTACTTATTCGCTCCTCATGGTATTCAACATTTGCTAAATAGTCCAAAGTATTTAATAATTAAAATACATCAATTCTTTATTTCAATGTACCATAACCGAATGCTCCATATGCCTATATGAATCCTTACGTATCTTCATTTCGCAATTAACTTCCCATTTAACAATTTATTTCAATTTCATACCATAAACACAAAATCACCTAACATCTAAATTTAAACCTCAATAATCAAACACCAACTTTTATTTTCTAACTCATTCAACAAAGAACTAAAGCATTTCTTCATATCAACCTCATGACCAAACATTCAATGTTCAACAATTAGGAAAATAAATTCATGGGTTATGATCAAAAGACAACTAACATCTCAAAAATACAAACAATTTTCAAATTAAAACTAAACACATACCTAAATTTTGAATTAAGGAAGGCTGAATGTCTTATTTCTTTTCTATTTTCTTCTTCTTTTTATTTCGACAAGAACAAAGCAAGTGGTTTTATTTTATTCCTTTTCTTTATTTTTATTACTTTCATTTCATATAATATAATAATACTAATAAGTAAAATGCATATATTCATTATATAAAATTAATAACAATTAACAAGTGCCGTCCACTACACTTGGAAATGGCAAAATTTCCTATGAAATCCCTTCACTAATAATAATCCTCATAATTTGGTTATCACCAAATAATTCATTAAGTTTTAATGTTATGCATTTAGGCCCTATTCAATAAATCGGCATTCAAATGATACAAATTTTAAAACGAAATTTCACGCCAACAAAATTCATGCATTCAAAACATAGATAAATAATAAATAAATATATATATTTTGATTCGAATTCGTGGTCTCGAAACCACCATTCCGAGTAGGGTAAAAATTGGGCTGTTACATAACTTTTCAGTGATACTGCTAATTTTGTTGCACAATTCTTCGAAATACCCTCACATTTTCACACAAACATCAATACTAACTGTAATAGCTTCTAAGATACTTGAAAATCAACTTTAACTCTCTAAAAGTTAAGGTATTGGATTCAAAGTTTGGTACATAACATTTCAGACTCTTACTAGTATAACTAGCTCAAGTTATCATCCACCTATGTACTTCTCAAATAATCAAATAATTATAACTGTGCTAGGCATCATAACTGTTGCAAAATCTCTTGATTTCTCATTAATACATTTTTAGAAACCATAAACTCTTTATTCAAACCAACCTAAATCATAATGGATACTTCAATTGTCAATATCTTCAACTGTTTATACTTTATTAGCATGAATTCAAGCCAAACTAAACTTAATACAATGAGAACTTTAACAATCTGACAACTTGGATTTGCAAAAATATACCTCTAATGTAACCATTCTGATATGCGTATACAACTCTGTACCATAACCTCTAGAATATGTACTATTTACTTGGGCCATTTATCTATTTATACATGAAAAATCAGCATTTACCTCTGAAGCCATGAATAATTCAAACACACATATAACTCAATCAACTACTCAACTGAATCAGTCTCAACTAAAAGACAATAACTTTTCAAAAACTGTTCTTCTCTATGCTGTCATGATATCTCAAACATACATTCTGTCGTGATTTCTTCAAAGAGCTAATCACAAATCATTATTACAGCATAACTTGAAAGAACATAGCATTCGGTCTTTAAATCACTGATATATATATCAAGATTATGCGAAAAATGAAAATCAATACACATGTCTGAACTGAACTACACTGAGGCCACAATACTCATACTACTAAAAAATCATAATGTCATAATAAGACTGTCTTCTCAATTACTTTAGTAAATAATGTCCCGGGTGAAAATAAAACATCTTGATCATCTGAGAGATTTAAACACAAATTTTAATAACAACCAGTGCAAAAGCATAATCTTTATACCTCTGATAACAATACCTCTGTACTTTCATTATCAGGCTCAAACTCGTAATCATCATAAACATACTCATAATAAGAAGAAACCATTTTCATCAATAGAGCATTTTCTGCTAATGTCTCATGCTGATACTTTGAATAATAATTTATTAATAAAACTGAGATAATAAAATCTCAGAACATGGGGCTACACAGAATTCTTGGTAACCACATCTCATGTAGAATAGTTAAGGTTTCAATAGCATCTCAAAAAATTTCCAAAAGGAAAGGATAATACTCACAAGCACTGGGAACAACTATTACTAACATCATACATACTCATGCATCATTTCTGCACGTTGAAGTATGTCAGATTTTATTATTAACTTGGCATGATTTCTGCAACTGTGTTCATTTGCTAAATCATTCTCGACTCTAATTACATCGCCAATAAATCTGTCACTGAACTCTTTAGTTTTCCACTTTAGCCTATTCAATCTGATTTTCATGAAATCTCATTCTAAATTACCTTACTGATAAGGGGGGTGAGGTTGTAACACCTCTGACTTACCTCTTACATACTCATGTATATAACTTAACACTCATCATATTAAAATATTATCATAATTATACAATTTACTTCAAGCAACTTAACATGCACATTCATAATACAATGACTTCATGATCATTTTATGCAAATTAGTGCACTTATACATGCATTCATAAATCTCGAGTAAAATTACTCATAGCATTCACTTAACTTCTCTAGTTATACATATGGCATCATACAAATGCCAATTTAACATGAACACTTATCTCAATATAAACTTTCCTTTCATCTTATCCCATCTTTCATATTTCCCGAACAATTCTTATTCACAATTTATTCATTATCACATAAACTCATGAACCATTATTCTTATATTTTATGAGACTCAACTCATCATAAACATACTGTCTGTACTATCAAACTTAGCTCGGTTGGAGTGTGCATCTGTCTGACAAAGCATTTTATATCTAGGTCGGGAGTCATCACACTATCATAGTTCAATATGGCATGTACAGCTAGAATCTTACTCATAATGAATATTCCAAGAACCAAATAAATCTTTGCTCTGATACCAATAAATGTAACACCCCTTACCTGAGACCGTCGCTGGAGTCGAGCACGAGACGTTACCTGACTTAACTTACTAATTCGAGGCATAAAATTTACTTTTAAAATTAATTTATTTACATTCATTCAATATGTCTCTAAAAAGGGCCTTCGAGACCCTAAAACATGCAATTAAAACGATTCGAGACCAAACTGGGAACATTAAAAATTTTCCGAATACTTAGACAAATCAAAACAATTTATTTCATTATTCTTTATAAAACTGCCCACCTGCGTCATAGTAACTAAATAAATCATAACTCGAGTTACAAAACTAAAAATTTAAATTTGTGAATTTTCCCTGAAACTAGACTCATATATCTTCTTACTAATTTTTTTCTAAAATTTTTAGTCTAGCCAATTAGTACAATTTATTAGTTAAAGTTTCCCCTGTTGCACTATTCAAATACTCTGACCTCTCCTCACTACGAATCAATTTTCTCCCTGTACAGAATTCAAATAACCATGCTGTTTGTTTCTCTTGAAAGTAGATTCACTAAGGAATCTACAAATATAAACTATAGCTCCTAATTATTTTTTTTACAATTTTTAGTGAATTTATAAAATCAGAATAGGGGATTCAGAAATCTCTCTGACCCTGTCTCACTAAAATTCAAATATCTCTTAATATACACTTCTTTTGCTTACTTTGTTTCTTTCATATGAAAATAAACTCAATAATATTTAATTCTATATCTTATTCATCATGTAATTCCATTTCTACTATTCTTGGTGATTTTTCAAGATCACATCACTGCTGCTGTTCAATACTATTTTAATGCTAATTTCACTTTTTCATAATTTCTTTGTGTTAACTACCATTTAGGCATACATAACACCGGAACATGTTCTTCATTAGCCATTTCAATAGCTAATAATTATCAAATATTTACATACCATTCTTTAGCCATATCATAAGGACATACACACAAAATGGCTAAGTCCCTATACATGTCATAAGCTATAACGTTTGTAAACGAAGATACCCATTTGGTAACTTGATAGTCGATAGTGTGAAGTGATCTCCGATGACCTTCAACCTGAGCTTGCTTACATACCTGCAACATATCACTTAACACATGAGTACTCTTTCATAATATAGGTATATTTCCAATCATGTCATAAAGTGTCACAAGCATAACTGAAAACTCATCACTTACTTAATACTTGATAATCTCAATTAATTACAATCTCAATATTAAATAAGCCTTAAATGTATACCTGTACTCTTTCTTCATGTTCTCACCTTGTTGTTTCTTTGACTTTTCTCACCTTGTCATTTCTTTGATTTACTCTTTGGATTACTCGGGAACCTTTTCCTTTTTGAACTTACCATTGCCATGTCTTGACATGGTCTTACGTGGTATCCTTGCCTTATGAACTCACCAATGCCATACCTTGGCATGGTCTTACATTGGACCTTTGCCTTATAGTAACTCATCAATGTCATGTCTTAACATGGTCTTACATGATTTCCTTGCCTTATAGAACTTATCAATGCCATGCCTTGGCATGGTCTTACATGATTTTCTTGCCTTATAGAACTTATCAATGCCATGCCTTGGCATGGTCTTACATGATATCCTCATCTTACCAAATGCCATGTTCCAAACATGGTCTTACATGATATCCTTATCTTAGTGCTAATGCCACATCTTGATGTGGTCTTACATGGAGTCCTTAATCAATGCCGATGCCATGTCTTGACATGGTCTTACACGGGATCCTTGCCTTACCAATGCCATGTCTTGACATGGTCTTACATGGTATCCTTAACCGTTAATTCCTCCTTAAATGCCAAGTTATGAACATGGAATTTTTCATCAATTCTTTCTTAATTGCCATGGTACAACCATGGACTTTGAGATATCAATGCCTTGTCAAGTCATAGCTGAAACATACTTGCTCAAATTCTCAAGGTTAGTCACATAACTTAATAATAAAAATACTAATAACAATAGTTGCATAATAATAAAATGCTACTCAACTTACATACTTACATTCTCAATCTCATCATATCATCAACTTAACTTATTCTCATCAAACTATGCTAGTCAATACTTTCTTGTTATCATACAAAGCCATAATACAAAATATGGTCTTACATATAAATTATACAAGTTCTCTTTCCATTATCAAATTATTATCGAACATTCATCATTATATATGAAACTCAATACTAAAGTATTTATGGCCAAAATATCAATTTATCATTCAAATATGCATAATTAAATGCTTATTAAACATATGAACTTACCTCGATACCAAAACGACCATTTTACCAACTTTCCCGATTTTTCGTTTTTCTCCTGTTCTAGGTCCAAATCTTACTTTCCGGTATCTAAAAAATTGTATTTTACTTATTTAATTAATTTACTAATCAAAACATTCCCTAACTCAAACTTTGGCAAAATTACAATTTTGCCCGTAAAGCTTTGCAGAATTACAATTTTTCCCCTAGGCTCGGAAATTAAAATTTATCCATTTTTCTTATGTTTTATGACATGTTGAACATTTTTCCCTTCTATGGAAACATAAAATTCCCACTCTATCATGTACTTATGAACATTAGGTATTTTTACCGATTTTGTCGTTTTACTCGTTTTCACTTTAAATTTCAAGCTTCATATTCTACCATAAAACATCAAAATAAACACATTTAACCTGTGGGTATTTTTCCAAATATGAACCCTAGCATGAATTATTGCTAGAATAAGCTAAATCAAGTTACCGGGACTCTAAAGACGTAAAAAAATTAAAAACGAGGCTAGAACGGACTTACTATTGAGCTTGGAAAGCTTGAAAACCTTAACCATGGCTTCCCCCATGCTATATTCGGCCTCCATGAAGAAGATAGACCAATTTTGGCTTTATTTTCCCTTTTTAATTCTTTAATTACTAAATAACCAAAATGCCCTTAAAGGCTTTTCTTTCAAATTTGTCTTATTCTTGCCCATTTTTGTCCAAACTTAAATATAATGGTCTAATTACTAAATGAGGACTTCCATTTTAAGAACCCATTTCAATTAAATCCCTTTTATTATCTAGCACATTTTGCTAATTTTATAATTTAGTCCTAATTATCAAATTAGGCACTTATACATAAAATCTCTTCACGAAATTTTCACACAATTATTCAATCAATGAATAAACCTTAAAACTTAATCGGAATAATTTTTTTTACCTCGAATTTATGGTTTCGCAACCACTATTACGTTTAGGCCCTATTTCGGGATGTTACATTCGTAGCCCGTCCTCTGACTGAAAAACTCTAAAAATGCATGGCAAAAGTGTTTAAAGGCAAGAAAGATGATAACTCAGAAAAAGCAAAATATTACTTAGAAAACACCATGAGAGTCCTTGACGAGCTGACGTGTTCCCGAAAGGATAACATGAGATGTGTCATATCTCTACTTAAAGAATAAGCATACTAGTGGTGAACGACTTTGACATCCATAGTCCTGAGAGATCGGGTAAATTGAGAATTTTTCCAAGCTAATTTTAAAAAGAAATACACAATCGATTGTATTTAAAGAAAAAGAAAATATAATTTATGGAGCTGACATAAGGAGATATGATTACAGTAGAATACGAATGAGAATTCATCCGCCTAAGTAAGTATGCTCGGGAACTTGTCTCTATTGAAGTAGATATGTGTACCTGTTTTGAGTGGGATTTCAATGAAGATATTCATATGTTGGTTAGAGCTTTGGACTTGAAAGAGTTTGTTGTTTTATCCAGACGCTCAGAAAATAGATGAAATGCCGAATGAGAAAAACTAAACTAAATACAAAATTTGAGAATCTAACAAATGTCGTATTACTAAATCATTCTTGACACCTCTGACCAAGGAATCGAGAGATCTCCAAAGTCATTTCTCCACTCCTTTAGAAATCATGAGGTGAGGTATGCCGAGGCTTAGTATTTTGCGACTCCAGTTTACGTCCGTAGCTAGCATGGGGAGTGTTCACAATTTGGGGAGTATTTTGCGAGCAATGTAGGTTGAAAAGCAAAGCTTGTGTTTTATGCGGCTCCACAGAACATTTTAAGAGGGATTGCCCGAAGAAGTTAAATGAAAGCAAAGAACAAATTTCAAAGTCGGTGCCAACATCGTATAAAGGAAGAAAACCAAGGACTGGTAAAAGCACTGATGGTAATCAAGGAGAATTTAGGAATTCATAAGTGGGGTCTGAGGATCGTGCAGCTACCAAAGCTTATGCTATTCATGCTAAAAAAAAGGGGCTACTACTCTTAATATGATTGCTAGTACATTTTCTTTATTTGATATATCTATGTATGCATTGGTTGACCTTGGGTCAAATCATTCATACATTTGCACATATTAGTAGTGGAGAGAAATATGCCAGTAGAAATGACAAAATTTGATGTATGGATGACCAACCCGTTAGGCTAGAGTCTCGTTGTTAATAAAATTTGTAAAAATTATCCATTGAAAATCCAGGGTCTAGAATTTTTTTCCAATCTGATGTTATTTCCATTTGATGAATTAAATGTAATCTTCAGTATGGATTGTTTGACTCACCATGATATTGTAGTCAACTATAAGCATAAAAAAGTTTTGCTGAAATCTGTGGAAGGTGAAATGATAAAAGTAAAAGTCAGAAGATCAGACTGCCCAACCAATATAATTTTTAGAATAACGGCTCGTGAATTGATTATAAAAGGATGTGAGGTGTATATAGACTATATTTTAGATACATGAATACCATGATCCAAATTGGATCAAGTTCCTACGGCGAAAGATTTCCTCGATGTGTTTCCCAAAGAGTTGCCAAGTGTAACAACCCGTTTTTAGTCAAATCAGAACAGTTATTTTGGGACCAAAAATTTGAAGTAAAAATATTTATTTTATTATTTTAATAAGTTCTACAGCATGATAGATTGATTACGTGAAAGTTTCGTAAAGAAATTTTATCGTTTAAATGCTTAATTTGGTAAAAATGACTAAACCGCGTAAAGTGCAAAAGTGTTGTTCTATTAGTTTAAGGTGTCAAATAGCTTTGGTTGTTAATTATGGTGGCCTTAAATGGTAATTGGACCATTTTAAATGTTAGTGGACTTTTATGGACATCATTTAAGTGATTTTAAATGTTTTAATTTAAGGTTAATTTTGGTATTTGATAATTAAAAGTTAAATTAATAAAACAAAATGTAATTTTGTTCATATTATCATCTTCCCAACCGAATTTTGAAGAATAAAAACCATTAAAATAGCTTCAAATGTTCGGCTAGCTATCATCTATGCATGTAAGTTCAAATTTGTCCCGTTTTTAATGATTTATATGTTTTTGTGATTGTTGCTTTGTATTCTAGCTAGCCCGTACACTAGATTTTGAAATTTTTAAAGATTTATCATGTTTCAATTGTTAAATGCTTGAGTAATTTGATGAATTATGATAGATTTGGAAAGTTTAATGTTAGATTAATAGTTTTTGTAAAGTGATTTTTGACAAAAATGTCAAAAATGGGTTAAATTGAGAAAATGTAAAATTATGTAGGTAAAAGTATGAATAAATAAAAGATATGGGCTGCTAGGGACTCCATCAAAATTTAGCTAAGCATGGGTTTGTGATTAATTGCATGAATTTGTAATTTAATGTGATAGGGACTAAATTGTAAAAGTGTGAAACATTTGGGGCAAATGTGTAAATTTGCCAAAATATGAATTTAAGGTTAAATTGAATAGATCGGATACTGAATATGCTAATTTTGAAAAATATATAGATCAAGATAACAAAGGATTGAATCTAGATCAGGGAAAATAAAGGTTGACGATTAGTCGATATTTATTATCCGAGCGATAAGAGGTAAGTTCGTATAATTAGAATCGAACTTTTAAATACTTGTAATTATTTGAAATGAATGTATGTAATTGATTAAATGATCTACTTGAAATTTGAATGCACTATTGATATAGTCTGATGGTTACCGAGCCCCGTTTGAACCGTAGGAATTCGTAAGATACGAGTGACATGTCACTAGGGTTACCATTCAGGTTGAGATCCTGAATGTGTTGCGGACTCACCGCAGCTCATATGAGCTTACTAATATATTAGCTCGTAAGAGCTTACTATTCTCAGCTCCTCAGAGTTTACTATTTCTAGCTCGATGGAGCTTACTGTTCATCAGCTCAGGAGGAGTTTACCGATCATAGCTCGAAAGAGTGAATATGAGGATGATTTGATGGATTACCGATTAATACACTTAGTGTGTATCACCCGTGTATCTATCGATATTCTAATAGGTTCAACGGGCATAATTCTGTTAATGGTTATACGGATGAATTATTGGTTATATAAATGGATTGTCGATTATATGAATAAGGATGAATTGTTACATATGTTATACATTTTACATGAAGTTGGTATGATATAATATATTGATGTATGAAATTGAGATAAAGGTTAATTATATGTACTTATGAGACTAACATATTGATGAATGCTTGTGTATAGGCATTTGGCAAGTGAATTTGATATATTTTGTTTAATTGTTTGATTATGTATAAATGGTAAGTTAAATTTTGAATTATACGGGCTTACTAAACTATAAAGCTTACTCTGTTTGTTTTCCATATTTTATAGAGGTTCGATAGCTCGCTCGATTCAGATAAAGTTGGAGATACGCATCTCACTATCCAGTTGCCGATTGGTACTTTTGAACTCATGGATATATGTAAATATGGCATGTATAGGCTAGATATAAAGATGATAGTTATGGTTACTTGAACTAGTGATTTTGGTACATGTTGTGGTATAAGATAAAACCATGTGTTTTGGTTTAATTTGGTATAATATGTGTATGAAATGTTATGGATTGGCTGCCTATTGAGTTATAAAATATTGCAAATTATGCTTGTACATGTATGTAAAAATAAGGCGGCAAAATGACCTTTGCAAATAGCCTATTTTTGTCCATAGGAGCAGAGACACGGGCATGTGTCTCGGCCGTGTGTGACACATGGTCATGTTACACGGCCGTGTGTCCCCTGGTGTTGAAATTAAAATCAAGTTAGTATGCTCCACATGGCCTCATACATGGGCGTGTGACTTAGCCATGTGGCATAAGTCAGTATACCTTACAGGCTTGACACGGCCTAGCACACAAGCGTGTAAAGCCATTTTTAGGGCATATGGGCTAGCCACACGGGCATGTGTGTTGGTTGTGTGACCCAAGTCAGAGAGTTACACGAGGTCGGACACGGGCTAGGACACGACCATGTGCTTTAATTTCGAATGTCCACACGGGCATTATAGCAGCCTGATTTTGGGGCTAGTCAAAATAGTGGTTTCAAAACCACTAATCTGAGGCCAGAGATATTATTTTTAATATTATTTTATGTGTTAAAGCATGATTATATAAGTGCATGAAAATATTGGTGAACTAATCTTAGCGATTGCTTGCTTAATTTCGAAAAAGGAATAAATCGCATAAAGTGTGAAAGATTTGTTTTACTAGCTGAAAGTGTTAAATGGCTATGAAACATTAAATTAGAGGTCCTTAGTGAGTAAATAGACCACAAATTTATTAGTGGTTGGACATGGAGCCTTAATTCATGGAATGGTCAAATGTTAGGTGACTTAATTGATAATAAAATATTAAACTAAAAGGCTAGCTATCATCTTTTTCATTTTCCTTTCTTCTCCACTGAAAATCTCAGCAAAGAGGGGATTTTGAGAGCTCAAAATGTTAGCAACTTCTATCCCTTGCAAGTTAGTGATTTTGATGGTTATTTTTTGCTGATTTATGTGTTTTTGGAACCCTTATAGCTCAATCTAGCTAAGGAGGGGACTATTTTGCAAAATGGTTGAAAGTCTAGGGTTTTTCCATGAGAGTATTCGTGTTGTTTGCTGAATTTTTATAGAAGAAAATGAATCATGGTTGTTAAATAAACAACTTTAGTGAAAGGGGTTTTCATGAAAACACCTAAAATGACCATTTTGTGAAGTTTATAAAATAGGTTGTAAATTTGTGAAATAATTGAAAAATTGTGAGTTGCTATAAGAGTAATAAAGGTTCGGCTAGGCTTGTTAAAGGAGAAAATTTGATTAAAATTGTTTTACGAGCCTAGGGACAAAATCATAATTATGTGAAAGTTTAGGGGCAAAATAATAATTTTTTCCAGGTATGAATTATAGATTGTCTTGATTAGTATAGTGATTAAATACGTGAATTTGTCATTATAGATCAAGAAAAATAGAGTCTGGACCTAGACTGGGGAAAGACCAAGCTAGTAGACTAATTCAATCTAGCCGCCCACTTTTTGTATACCGAGGTAAGTTGTACGTAAATAATAAAACATTATTGTTATTATGTATTGAAAAATTAATATGGCATAAAGTGTTTGGTTATTGTTGTGAATATGCATGATGAGAATTGATGTAGTAAAAAACTCCCGGTTGAACTTTAGGAATAGACTGGATATCCATGCCATGACATTTAGGTGATATGTGTGCTAGTGTAAGACCATGTCTGGGACATGGCATCGGCGTTGATATTTGTGCTAGTATAAGACCATGTTTGGGACATGGCATTAGCCTCGACATGTGAGCTAGTGTAAGACTATATCTGAGACATGGCATCGGCATTTTACCCTCTTGTGTGAGGCTTATAGGATATCATTTAGTATTCCTAATGGTTCCACGGGTTATTTAAAGTTTATGATAAAGATATGAAAGGAGATAATCATGTTGTGAGTGGTACGGGTTCTTACTCGAAACTTATGAGATATGAGCTTAGTTATGATGCCTTAATGGTAAGGATGAAATTGAGTAAGTTCTATCTATGAGAATGATTTTGGGACGATCTTGTAATCTTTGGATTATACTTGTGATGTGTAAATATGTAGTAAATCTACCATTGTGTTGTGCTGGTTTATAATATGCTATGTGTTTAAAGATGCATAGTTGATGTTGTTACTTATTTACATGCAACTTACTAAGCTTTATGCTTACTCCCTTTCCTTTTTCTTATAGCATCGCCAAGCTAACTCGGGGATCAAAGGACGTCGGAGGCTCGATCACACTATCAATCAGAATATTTGGTATAGTTAGACTCATCATTTTGAGTATGGCATGTATAGGGACTTGGTTTTTTTGCTAAGTGTCATATTGTTTTAGCGAAATATGTTGGCCTGTCATGAAGGTTGATTTATTTTGTATAAGGCTATGGATGATGGCTAATATTTATTATTGCAAAATGCATTTAATGAGGATTTTCATGGATATGGTTATTGCTTGGTTTGTATTGATAAGTTGGAGATGTTTGATGTTGTGTAGGTTGGTAAAAGTAAGGGTGGGAAAAAGGCTTGGTAGATAGCCTTGTTTTTGTCCACACGAGCAAACACACGGGCGTGTGTCTAGGCCGTGTGTGACACACAGTCTGCCCTATAGGCATGTAGTCAAGCCGTGTGTCCCCTGCACCTAAATTTGGTAAAACAAAATGCCCAGTAGTAACCACACGGGCAGAGAGACGGCCGTGTGTCTCAACTGTCTGGAGGACACGGCCATAGTACATGGGCATGTGCCCAGGCCGTGTGAAGTCTGCACCTTAAATGTGAATTAAATTCACCACACAGCCTAGCATATAGGCGTGTGCCTTGGCCGTGTGCCCTTAAATGGTTGATGACGTCAGAAATAGAATGTCAAGGTTTTAGTACACGGGTCGAGACACGGGCATGTCATGGCTGTGTGAGGGACACGGGCCATGGACACGGGCGTGTGCCAGGCCGTGTGAAAACCCCTGTAGGCTTGAATTGAGAAATAAATCCACATAGGATAGGGACACAGGCATGTCCCGATAGGTTCAGGCAGTGTGAGCTACACGGGCCTTTAACATGACCGTGTTAAGAGGACACAAGGGAGTGTCGCCCTTCCACACGGGCGTGTGCCACTATTTGCATTGAAATTTTTCAAAGTTTTCAAAAGTGTTTGGTTTATTTTCGAACTATTTCCAAAGCGTGTTTTAGGCCTCGTAGGTCCATATTAGGGACGTTAAGAGGAAGTTCTAAATTTTTAAATTTTAGCAAAATTTTATGACCAGAAAATGTTTGTATGCATGTGTTTAAGTCCAGTAACGCCTCGTACCCTATCCCGGCATAGGATACGTGTAAGGGTTGTTACAGGCGTGTCTGGTGGCCATGTGAGACACACGGCCTGACCAAACGGGTGTGTGTCCCCTATTTTGAGAACAATTTTCAAAGTTTTGTGGAAGTTTCTTGAGTTACCGGTCTAGTCTCGAATCACTCCCAAAGCATATTTAAGGCCTCGTAGGCTATTATAAGGGAAAAATTGATTGAACTTGAATGATGATTGTATGAAATGATTGAATGCATAAGAAAAGCACGTTTATATGTATTGTAAGTCTGATAATACTCCAAAACCTTATTCTGGCGTTGAATACAGATGAGGGGTGTTACACTAGGCTTGATGCTTGAAAGGGAAGTTTTTGCTATTGAAAAACACCCAGAACTATAGTGATTTCTATTGCGTCTTATAGAATGGCTCTAGATAAGTTGAAAGAATTGAAAGCCAAGTTGCAAGAACTTCTAGACCGAGGATTTATCCTATCGAAATTGTCACTGTGAGGAGCTCTAGTTTTTCTTGTGAAGAATAAAGATAGAACCTTTAGATTGTCCATCGATTACCGAAAATTGAATAAGGTAACGATAAAGAACAAATATCCACTTCCTTGAATTGATGATTTGCTCGATCAAATCAAGGGAGCTAAGTTGTTTTCACAGATTGATCTTCGACTGGTATATTATCAACTAAGAGCTAATGTAACACCCTAACCCGTATCCGTCGTCAGAACAGGGTTACATAGCATTACCAGAGTTTTCAAATAAAACTAACATAAATCTCAAACATTTCTAATAATATCAATAAACATATTAAAACCAAGTCAAAACATACATATTTTCTCTTACACGAGTCCTCCAGACCTTAAATACGCGTTAGAAATAAGTTGAGACAAAATCGAAA
The DNA here is from genome assembly GCA_025698465.1 of Gossypium longicalyx. Lineage (NCBI taxonomy): Eukaryota > Viridiplantae > Streptophyta > Magnoliopsida > Malvales > Malvaceae > Gossypium > Gossypium longicalyx. Next base: position 83,865,101 of record CM047002.1, read on the forward strand.
ACTCAGAGAATTTTGTAGAAAACATTAAAAGTTTTTAGCACTATAGGGGTCACATGGCCAAGAGACACGCCCGTGTCTTAGGCCTTGTGGGCATTCAAAGTAGGGACACACGATCGTGTCCCAGCCCGTGTCCGTGCCCGTGTAACTCACTAACTTGGGTTACTTGGCCAAGCCACACGCCAGTGTGCCAAGCTGTGTACCCTTCAAAATAACCTCACACGCCTGTGTGCCAGGCTGTGTACCCTTTGAAATAACCTCACATGACCGTGTGCTAGGCCGTTTGCTAGGTCATTTAATAGCCTGACTTGCAATCCTTTGAAAGATATTAGGGATACAAAGCTGAGACACATACCCGTGCCTTTACCCGTGTGGACAAAAACAACCCATTTTTCAAGCCATTTTTCTTATCCAACTTGGCTTATACCTACAACCAAAATTTCTCATATACACAAGCCATAACAAGGCATCAAAATCATGCATAAACAAATTGTATACATATGGTATAATATCATACAACCAATATGCCCTTAGACACCTCAAATGACAATATGTAAACATGTCTAACTATGTATAACTATGTACTCTTTTTGGTCAAAATGATCAACTAACTTCCAACTAGATTTGCATCAATTCATACCATTGATTTCACTTACCAAATTATACCAAACTGTACTAATTATACCATTCAACTTCTAGCATCAATATTTGTATATACCATTCAAAACAAAGTACCAATTCTCAACATTTCCAACAAGTTACAAGACATATATAATATGCATATTTAAACCATAACTTTGTCTTCCATAATTCAAGCATATCAAGCAAAAACTAAGTTCATTTCATCACCAAAATGCCATAACACAAGCTAAACCAATTGGCTATTTCAACAATCGAAACACGTAGGCCAACATTAGCCAAAATACCTATATATGCCATTATAACAAAAATTAAACATCTAAAAGTACCAAAAAAACTGATGGATAGAATAATATAGCTTCGACAAGCTTCCAACCCAAATGAGCTTCTGATTCACTATGAAACATGAAAAATAACACAGAGTAAGCATTTAAGCTTAGTAAATTCGTATAACATAGAATAAAACATACCATTTATTCACATAATAGGTAAGTAAACATAGCATATCCCAACATAATTTGGCCAAATGCCTAAGCACATATACACCAACCATGTTAGCTATGTAAATACGTATATAAACCAATAATCATGGATGAGCACAACAATTGATTAACTTTCATATACATGTATCACCCAATTCAGTTTTCCATATACCACATAACAACATTTCCGTGTAATTCATATGTGTCCCTGTAATAGTCTGTATTGCAGTCTTACCATTTCATATCAGAGTATTGCCTGTTGAACCATTTAGAATACCGTTGGATAACCGGGATAGCTCATACATAGTGTGCTAACTCATATAACTATAATCCATCAAATCCTGTACATGTATGCTCACACGAGCTATGAAAATGGGCCTGCTCACACGAGCTGTGGGTTGAAACGTAGCTACATGATGCTGCTCACATGAGCTATGGAGTATCCGTAACACATGTCAGACCTCAGCCATCGGTAGCACGTTTAGGACTAGCACCCGAATCTTGTAAACCCTAATGACATGTCATTTGTATCCTACGTATTCCTAAGGTTCAAACGGGGCTCGATAATTGTCGTACGTCGTTGGATATGCAATTGGTATATATATGTATGACATTTCACAACACATGTATAATTCAATTAAAAACATATAAACATAATTTAATTACACGAACTTACCTCGACGAGTAAATACAGATATGGAGGTGACTAATCCGAGACTTTATCTTTGCCTCGATCTAAAGCCGTTCGAGGTCTATCTTGATCTATATGAATAAATTAGCACAATTCAATATGTATTCTATCCAATTTAAGCCAAAATTATATTTTGGCTAAATTATCATTTTGTCCTTATACTTTTAATATCTTTGCAATTTAGTCCCTAGCTCATAAAAATGGAAATTCATGAAATTCCACCATAACCCACTATAGCCGAATATCAATTAGGTCATTAGCAAGGCCTTTATTTCATTTATTTCACAATTTCACCATGCAAAACTTTTTATTTTTCAATTTAATCCCTAATTGATAATTTCATCAAAAATTTCTTTACAAAAGTTGTTTATCCAACAACAACTATCCATTTTCTATCGTCAAACATCAAAACTCATGTATATTCATCAATGGAAAAACCCTAATAGTTTAATAGTTTCACAAATTAGTCCCTAGGCTAGCTAGATTAAGCTACAGCGAACCTAAAAACATAGGACTAATTAAAAACAGAACAAAAATTCATACCAATGCAAGGTAAAATGGTTTGCCGAAACTTCAAGCTCCCATGGGAACTCTTCTCTTTTAATTTTGGTTGGTGAAGATGACTAAAAGAATATGGTTTTGTTTTATTTGATTAATTTTATCATTATTTACCTATTTACTAATTTAACCTTTAAAAGTATTAAAATTTACACAAATACCAAGCCATGTACATCCACTATCACTATTTATGGTATTATTACCATTTAAGGACTCACTCATTAAGGTTCTATAGCTATTTAATACTTTTAGCTACTAGAACTCAACTTTTGCACTTTACGCAATTTAATTCTTTTTTTATCAAATTGAGCATGTAAACTGTAAAATTTCTTAACGAAATTTTTATACAGTACAACTATCAAGCTATAGGCAATAAAATAATAATAAAATAGAATTTTTGACTTCAAATTTGTAGTCTCGAAACCACTGTTCTGATTTCACTGAAAATAGACTGTTATAGCTAAACAATCAAATATGCTAAAGACTACTTTCCAAACCCCTTACGGACATTATGAGTTCTTGGTAATGTTATATGGGCTTACCAATGCCCTCGCCACTTTTATGGATTTGATGGACAAAATCTTTCAGCCATACTTGGACCAGTTTGTTGTTGTGTCTATTGACGAAATTTTGATTTATTCAAAAAATGAAAAAGATCATGATCAACATATGAGGGTTGTGCTATAGATTTTGCGAGAGAAGCAATTTCATGCCAATTTTAGAAAATGCAAATTTTGGCTTCGAGAAGTGGGATTTCTAGGGAATGTGATATTAGCTAGAGGTATTCGAAGTTGGTCCAAGTATGATCTCATCCATTATTGATTGGAAACCACCGACAATGTTACTGAAGTAAGAATCTTTCTAGGCTTGGCGGGATATTACCAGAGATTCATAAAAGGATTCTCGAGGATAACCCTTTCTGTAACGCCCCAAAAATCTCGAAATCCCAAACTTTCTTTTCTTTATTTTCGGTTTGATAAAAAGAGGGCTAGATATTCCTAGTCAAGTGTATTTAGGTGATAACAGGCCTTGGTTAAGTTTTGAGTTTGAACATAGAAGTGAAGGAAATTATAGGTTAATAGTTAAAAGAACCTTGATGGAAAGTAGGTTGGTTTTTAAATAAATTAAGGAGGAATAGGACATAGAAAACTCTGTGGTGGAGTGGCAAGTAGCGCCACATGTGAGGCTTAGAGGTGGCGTTACATGCATGGCAAGGAGGTCTGGGGTTCGAATCCCTTCTTGCTCAAAAGGAGGATTTATTTTTTGCTTAACAGATGGCCAGTAGTGGTGCTAGATATAAACTCTGTAGGGAGTGATAAGAGGAGAAGTTTAAGGCAGGGATTAAGGAGTAATCAGGGAGGAAAATTAGAAGATGAAGAGTGTAGAGAGGTGGAGTCGAACTGGGAAGTTTAGGATAGGAAATTCGGCTATTATATATGTAGGTGCCGAAATTGCTTCTCTCTCTTTAGCCGAATTCTTCAACTTTTGCACTTTGTGTAATTGGTCCTTTATCAAATTAAACATGTAATCGGTAAATTTTCTTTACGAAATTTTTATATGACATTATTATCATACTGTAGATCATAAAATAATATTAAAATAAATTTCCTTTTCGCAATCGAATTTGTGGTCCCGAAACCACTATTCGAATTTTACCAAAAAGGGCTGCTACAATACTAAACACATATGTAATTACCGTGATATAACCTTATAAATATACTAAATCAAACCATCACTAGCCATTCCAATGGCTAGATTACAAACTACCATTTACAAGCCAACCATTGGCCAAGTTAACTTATACATGCCATTTATACCAAAATAAGTTTACTATTTATACCAAAATGAGCTAGTGGATAGTGTGATGATACTCCCACCGATCTCCAACCTTTGCGAGCTTTTGAGCACTATGAAACAAAGAAAAGAAAACCTAGTAAGCATTTTAATACTTAGTAAGTTCGTATAACAGGAATTTAACTTACCAATCATATTCAATTAAATAAGCATAACAAATACATGCTTCCCAACAAATTGGCAATTTACCTAATCACATACACTCCATTAAGCAAGTTAGTCACATAATTCACATGTACATCAAATAAACATGGATGAGCTCATCATGTTTCAGACTTTCAAGTATTTCAGAAGCATTAAAGATATAATTCTTTTAACCTCATAATTTCTCATGTTAGGAATTTTATCCATTGAATTATTAAAATAATGATCAATACTCAAGTAATATATACAAGGTGTACAAATTGTAAACCGTCAATTCATAATCAGGGGTACCCATTAGGGCACATAATCAGGGAGCATGTAACAGCCCATTTTTCAGTGAAATCGGAACAGTGGCTTCGGGACCACAAATCCGGCCCAAAATATATTTTATTTTTATTTTATCATACGACCCTAATATATTAGAAATGACGTGTGAAAATTTTGATATGAAAATTTTATCGATTAAGTGTTTGATTACGAGAAGGACTAAATCACATAAAATGCAAAAGTTGAATTCTAGTAGCTATAAGGATCAAATAGCTATGGAATTCAAAACTTAAGGTCCTTATATGGTAATTAGACCATTAATAAAAGTATGTAGATTTTATGGTGATTCATCCCTGGAATTATAGAAAAAGGGCAATGACTAAATTGGAAATAGTAAAATATTAATTAATTAAAATATTAAAAGAATTATATCATCTTATTTTGTCATCTTCAACCTTAAAAATACATGGAAACCCTAGGAGAGAGGAAAGAAGCTTTCAAGGCCTAATTGGGTAAGTTTTCTTGTCCCGTTTTTGGTATTTTTAAAACTGGGATAGCTTAATCTCTCTATTTGAGGGATTAATTTGAAAAGTTATCAAGGTGTGAAAATGGGTCATGGATGTATTATGCTGGAAATTAGAAATTTATGGTAGAAAATGAAAGATTATTGATAGATAAACAACTTTTACAAAGCAATTTTTGATGAAAACAAGATTTAGGGACTAAAATGGAAAGTTATAAAATCTGATGAAAAATTCTAAAATTTTATGAATACATGTGCTAGAAAATTTGTAATGGGGCTTTTATAAGGCTTGGAATAGGGAGTAATTTGTACAAGTTTCATTTTTCGGGTCTAGGGACAATCAGAATTTTTGAAAAAGTTAGGGGCAAAATGGTAATTTTGCCTAGAACATAAATTGAGTATGAAATTTATGAAATTAATGATTAAATTCATTTATATAGATTTGGAAAACACTAATTCGAGGTTAGATCGAGGAAAAGAAAAGATTTTAGATTAGTAGACTTTTACGCAAACAAGTGTCGAGGTAAGTTCATGTAACTTAATCAGACATGTAATTATATTAATTAATTTTTGTGTTGTATGCAATGTGATTTATGTTGATGTTCTTCACTTGTATGTCATGATGAAAAATGAAAATAAGCTTGAAATGGTGATAAAGGGTTAGTCCCGATTAGATGTTGAATTCCGATGATTGTGTGCACTTTCCCGAAACAAGTAGGGTCCTGCATTTGTTGCAGACGGGATTTAGCTCGGATGGGTAATCCCAATGACCTTGTTATAAAAAGGATTTAGCCTGGATGGGTAATCTCGATATAATACCTCTCGAGCATACGTTATGATAAGGGTTTAGCCTAGACTGGTAACCCTAATTGAGCTCTTGTGAGCATACGCTATATAAAGGATTTAGCCTGGACTGGTATTCTTTTTATACAACATGTGGCTCGTGAATGTGTTCCTTGGTTAAGTACTCTAAGGGGTAACCTTGATAAGAATTGACGAATTAATTAATCGTACACCTCGAGTGTAATAGCCCAGTTTTGGGCCTAGTCGGAACAGTGGTTTTGGAACCACTTTTCCGAGGTCGGGAAAAATTATTTTGATGTTATTGTATATGTTGTAATGTGATTTTATAAGTGCATGTTAATTTTGGTATATTAATTTTAGCGATTTCTAGTCCAATTTCGAAAAAAGGACTAAATCGCATAAAAGGTAAAAGTTGTGTTTTGATGGCTAAAGTGTTAAATTACTTTGTATCTTAAATTGGGGGTATTTAAAGTGAAATTAGGCCATTTCAAACTGTGATGGCTGACCAAGGGAGACAAAATGGTCAAAAAGCCAAAATTTGTGGCTTTTAGGTGACTAAATTGACTAAAAATAGAATAAAATAAAGAAAAGAAAGATCTCATTTTTTCTTCATCTTCTCTCCACCGAAAATGGAAGAAAAGAAAGGTTTTTGAAGCTGGAAAATTTCAGCAAAGAAACTCCTATGCTAGTACGTGATTTTAATGTCTTTCTTGATAATTTTTGCATTTTTGGAACCCCTAAAGCATGAGCTTTCAAATGAGGGGATTATTTTGCAAAATGATTAAGAGTCTAGGGTTTTGCCATGAAAGCATATGTGTTTTTTTCTGAGTTTTTGTGGAAGAATATGAGACTTAGATATGTTATAAACAACTTTTATGAAGGAAATTTGCTTGAAAACACCTAAAAAGGGTTATTTTGTAAAGTTGTAAAATAAGTGTAAATGTGTGAAGTAATTGAATTTGTGAGTTGCTGTAGTTATGAAAATGGTTTGTCTAGCTTAATGAGTAAGAAAATGTGATAAAAATCATTTTACGAGCCTAGGGGCAATTTGGTAATTTTGGCAAAGTATAGGGGCAAAATTGTAAATTTTTCCAAAATGTGTCATTGGACTAATTTGATTAGTATATTGTTTTAATAAGTTAAACTTGATGTTACAGATGATGAAAAATGGGATTCGGGCTTAGAACGAGGAAAAACGAGAAATCGATGTTTAGACCTCTTTTACCAATTTGGTGTCGAGGTAAGTTGTATGAAAACAATGCAACGTGCTGTTATTATTATATGTATAATGTTTAAATATTGCATGAAATGTATATGTACATGTATTTTTCTTTACGAAATGGATTCTCGATGACATTCGATAAAGTTTTGATATGAGATCCCATGTAAGACCATGCCTGGGACATGGCATTGGCATCGATATGTATGAACCCATGCAAGACCATATCTGGGATATGGCATTGGCATCTTACTATGTGTACGAATTTCCCCGAGTATCTTTTAGTACTCCAAGTGGTTCAACGGGGAAATTCGAATATTATGACAAAGCTGTGATAAGGAATGATTATGTCATGAAGTAGTACAGGTATGTACGTAAAACTTGTGAGAAATGATTCAGTCTATAATGGACCTTTGGTAGGATTCAAATAAGTAAGTCATGTTTATGAGAATGATTTTGTAATGACCTTATGGTAATGGGCCTATGTTCATGATGTATATAGTAATTGGTGAATACTATGAAAATGGCATGATTTGGAATAAGCCTTTGATACTTGATGATATTGAGATTATGGGTCCATGCTTATGATGCATAGTTATGTGTTCACACCATGATAAATGATATGATGTTGTATTAATTTGGTGAACAATAATTGTGAATGAGTAAATTAGCCTGGACAGTTTTGGGCTACTATAGTGGTGTAAATTTGAAAATACACTAAAAATAGTGGAAAATGAGTAAGAGGCTGAATAAAATATTGGTTAAAGCTTATTGAGTCTAGTTTCTTATAAAATAAACCATGTAAGCAAAAGATTTTCCTATAATGAGATATTTGAATTTGTGTGAGATAGAGTCAGAATGACTTCGAAATCCCCTATTTTGATTTGAGAAAATCATTATAAATTGTAAAAAATATTTATAAGTTATAATTTATATTTTTAGAATCCTTAATAAGTCTATTTTTAGAATAAATATACAAGAACATTATTCGAGTCTGTGCTATGAGAAAATTTAACTTTAGTGCAGAAGGGTCGGACTGTTAGGCAGTGAATTAGGGGTAATTTTGAGGAATAAAATGTACTATTTTGCTAAACCAAAAATTCTGGAAATTGTATGGTAGAAAGGTACAGGAGTCTAGTTTCAAAGAAAATTAACAAAACTAAATTTGGAGTTTCGTAGCTCTAGATATAAATATTTTATTGACTGTTGTACAAGAAGACAACTTATCATGAACTTGAGAAAATGTTGGGAACATTGATAAAAACATGTTAATGAATTGCTTATTGTTTTCATATGAACTTACTAAGCGTAAAGCTTACCTTCCCTTCCTTTCCCATGTTCTCTAGTGTTTCCAGGTTACCCCGGGTTGGAGGTCATCGGATATATTATCACACTATCAAGCTGTTGCCGTTGGTGTTTGTAATTTCAAGTACTTTGAGTCTATGGTATGTATAGGGTTTAAATATTTGAGCATGTGATATTATGCTTTAGCCAAATGTATCGGCTTACATTAAATATTGAGGTTGTAAACCTATTTATATATGCATGCATGTGCTATGGTCTTATGTGATGAGTTTAAAATGGTTATGGCATGAATGTGGTGGAGATGTGAGTAAAATTTATGATATCTATTGCATGAGAAATTGACATGATCATAACATGTTTATGGATGTTTAAGTGCCCATATATGCCTTGTTTTATGCTATTGTATAAGTAAGTGTGCGTATATTGTAAGAGTGATAAAATGGCTTGAAAAATAGCCTTGTATTTGTCCACACGGGTAGACACACGGGCGTGTGTCTAGGCCATGTGTGACACATGGTTTGCCCACATGGGCATGTGACCTGGCCATGTGTCCCCTGTATCCTGGAAATTTAATTTAGTATGCATGGTAGTAAACACACGGGCAGAGACACGGCCGTGTGTCTCAACCGTGTGGTAGAAACGGCCTAGCACACGGGCGTGTGCCTTGGCCCTGTGCCTTCTTTTGTTCATGACCAAATGGATAGAGCGTTACACGGGTGAGGGACACGGGCGTGTCTCGATGAACACCAGGCCGTGTGGTGTACATGGGCAACCAACACGGCCATGTCAAAATCATCACACGGGCGTGTGGAGCCTTAAAGCATGAAATTTTCCAAGTTTTTCTTAAATTTTCGGTTTGGTTCCGAACCACCCCGAATGTATGGTTTGGCCCCCGTAAGCCCGTTTAAGGGACAAAATGTATGTGAAATGGAAAGTTTTAATTTCAAACGAAATTTTATGGTCGATTTTAGTATGAAAGTATTCGCTTAAGTCGGGTAGCACCTCAACCTTGTCCCGACGTCGGATTCGGGAGAGGGGTGTTACATTTAGTGGTATCAGAGCTATGGTTTAGTCGGTTCTCGGACTAACATAGCATAAGTGAGTCTAGCTATACATGACATAGTACTACTCGCGATAGTGTGATATCTCCCGGCGCTAACGAAACTGTTTGCTAAGACAGGAAAGACTACCAACCGAACAAATCTTGTTAATGATAGAAGTAATATTGAGATGATTGAAACGTGCTTGTGATATGTTGAAATTTGGAAAGGTATGAATATAAATTCATGATTTTTACATGAATTAGTACTCAATATGTGATAGTCATAAGTTAAAGAATGTGGAATTGTGGAATGAAATGAAAGTTAAGTTGTGATAAGCTCTTTCATGCATGTTAGTATCCATACGATGTTATATGCCTAACTCTTTTGGCCAAGTGATTATGAAAAAAAAATTACTCGAAATGACAGAATGTGTGTATAAGTGCTTCTATTGAATGATGTGAAATCAATATGTACATGTGATTGACATTTATGTTTAATTCCTGAATTAAAGATGTCATAAATGTTATGATAGCATGAAAACTGAAATGAAAGATCAAATTGAGTAGAACGCTGGAATTGAGTACGATGGTTCAATTATGAATTGACGGATAAGACCATGGTAGGACCATGGCAGTCCAGGTGATATGTGCGCCAGTGTAAGACATGTCTAGGACATGCATCGGCCACATAGCGAAAGCCAGTGTAAGACATGTCTGGGACATGCATCGGCCACATAGCGAAAGCCAGTGTAAGACATGTTTGGGACATACATCGACCTCAAGATATGTGTGCTAGTGTAAGACATGTCTGGTATATATATCAGTCACATCGTGAAAGCTAGTGTAAGACCATGTTTGGGACATGGCATCAGCTTGATATGTGTCAGTATAAGACCTGCCTGGGACACGGCATCGACACAGATGGACGAGAGCTAGTATCAAACCATAGTTGGACTATGGCATCAAAATTGAATGATGTACTCAAAATCATAAGACGTTCTCTAATTTGATAAAGGGGTAAGTAAAATAAGGCTGAGTGTTGAAACTTGATTAGACATTACTGATGATTCAAGAAAAAGAAATGAAAATTTGTATTGTGATAAGTTCACTGATGTTTGGCCAGTGTTCATATAAAATTAAGTTGCATGTGTTACTAAGATATGTGAAAGTGTGTTCATAACAAGTTGGAAATTTGAGATGTTTGAATCGATGTGCATGATACTATGTTGTTGTTAAATGTGCATATGTATGAGAGTCGAAAATTTAGAGGCTTTACAATCTTCACCCCCTTACAGAATAGAGTTATATGACGAGATTCGCGAGAGATGTATAGTATAAGCTTGCAAAAGTGGAACTAAAGAGTGCAATAATGGAATATTATGGGATTAGTGAGGACAGAATTAATCAGAGGAATGATGTTGGATTTGCAAGGATGTTTGAGTATGACGAATTCAATTAAGTAAAAATTATGGCTATCCCTCTCTTCTGAGTATTCTTTATTTTCCTCTATCTTTGGGAACATGTATGGTTGTTCATTCCTAGTGAAAATTTTTATCGTATGAAGATGCTAGCAACTGTGATATTAGATGAAAGCCCTGTTGATCCGGTTAGTTATGATCGACATTTCTTATTTCCTCAGAATTCTATTCTGATATGTCGGAATGAAGTCGATGGTAAAGATTTATGTGAAACCATTATGATATTTCTATTGATTATGGTTTTATATGTATACGGGAAATATATTATCTCTGTTATAATAGAATTCCAGAGCGTATTAACGGTGGTTTCCTTCTGGTTTTCTTTGAGGGATTTTTCAGATCTTTCTCATTATTTTCTTTTGGGTTGTATTTTTGGATTTCTGGTATGGTATTATGTCTTGGAATTCTTTATCTTGGTTTTCCCATCATTCTTGTTTCGAGAACTACCAATCCTGGCTTATCTCTAAATGTGTTCCTTGACTTGCGATAATAGTATCTATTATGATTATGCTTGTGGCTCGACTATGGAAGTGTGGGAATTCTAGTATTAGAATTTCTCTAAATCTTCGTGAAAGGAATTATTATCAGCAAAGGTAAGTTAAGTTATGTGCATCTAAGTTTATTCTCTGGTTCGGGAATAATGTTGCGCGTTTACGAGTAAGTAAACGTGCAGTCGGAAGTGGAGAAATTGTATTCTTATAAGTATGATGTGGAAACATATTAGTTAGACTATTCTCATTCGAGAGATGTGGTTATAAGTAAAGTTGTTCTGATTGATAAAGAGATCACGTTCATGAAGTTTGAATCATTTGATACATGTTAGTAAAGTTTCTAAATAGTTGAAGACCTGATTTCTAGATTCCGTTATTATTATTTTCGAGTAAGATTTGAGTACCGAGAAACTCTGGGTTATACAGAGAATTGTGTAAAGAGCTCATAGTAGCATCTTGTCTATTCTCCCAAAAGATGTTGAATTATCTTCAGGGTTAAGTCGAATCTCCAATGTATTCGAGATTATTATCGTCAGTGATGACATTGAAAAGAAAATGAGAAAAGATTGATTGAATTTCGTATCGGGATATCTCTCACCTATGAGAAGAAGGAGAGATACGAATTGGTTTGTGTTAGATTGAGGATGGTAGTCCGCATGATTATTTTAGCATGTGCAGATATAGTATTCGACATATTAGGCTAAGTTATATGTTTCTGAGTTTATAGTTCTTAGAATGTCAGTCTCTAGTATTTCGAATTGAGCCCCAAGGTTTATGCCGTATCTATGGAAAGGCTACAGGAAATCTTAAGTATGAGACTGAGTTGAATTGTAAGTTGTGAGAAAAAGGTGAAAGTGACTCGTGAAAGTGAAAGCAACTTCTTCTGGTAAGATTTTCAGGGACGAAAATCCCTAAAGGGGGGAGAATTGTAATAGCTCGGTTTTAAGCCTAGTCGGAACAGTGGTTTCGGAACCACTATTCTCAGGCCGGAGAAAATTATTTTGATGTTATTGTATGTGTTGTAATGTGATTTTATAAGTGCATGTTAATTTTGGTATATTAATTTTAGCAATTTCTAGTCTAATTTCGAAAAAGGACTAAATCGCGTAAAACGTAAAAGTTTTGTTTTGATGCCTAAAGGTGTTAAATTGCTTTGTATCTTAAATTGGGGGTACTTAAAGTGAAATTAGGCCATTGAAAGTGTGATACCCAGCCAAGGGAGGCAAAATGGTCAAAAAGCCAAAATTTGTGGCTTTTAGGTGACTAAATTGACTAAAAATAGAATAAAATAAAGAAAAGAAAGATCTCATCTTTTCTTCATCTTCTCTCACCAAAAATGGCAGAAAAGAAAGGGTTTTGAATCTGGAAAATTTCAGCAAAGAAACTCCCATGCTAGTAAGTGATTTTAATGTCTTTCTTGATAATTTTTGCATTTTTGGAACCCCTAAAGCATGAGCTTTCAAATGAGGGGATTATTTTGCAAAATGATTAAGAGTCTAGGGTTTTGCCATGAAAGCATATGTGCTATTTTCTGAGTTTTTGTTGGAAGAATATGAGTCTTAGATGTGTTATAAACAACTTTTATGATGAAAATTTGCTTGAAAACACCTAAAAAGGGTTATTTTGCAAAGTTGTAAAATAAGTGTAAATGTGTGAAGTAATTGAATTTGTGAGTTGCTATAGTTATGAAAACGGTTGGTATAGTCTTAATGAGTAAGAAAATGTGATAAAAATTATTTTACGAGCCTAGGGGCAATTTGGCAATTTTGGCAAAGTATAGGGGCAAAATTGTAAATTTTTCCAAAACGTGTCATTGGACTAATTTGATTAGTATATTGTTTTAATAAGTTAAATGTGATGTTATAGATAATGAAAAACGAGATTCGGGTTTAGAACGAGGAAAAATGAGAAATTGATGTTTAGGCCTCTTTTACCAATTTGGTGTCGAGGTAAGTTGTATGAAAACAATGCAACGTGTTGTTATTATTATATGTCTAATTTTTAAATATTGCATGAAATGTATATGTACATGTATTTTTCTTTATGAAATGGATTCACGATGTCTCGATGACATTCGATAAAGTTTCGATATGAGATCCCATGTAAGACCATGTCCAGGACATGGCATTAGCATCGATATATATGAACCCATGCAAGACCATATCTGGGATATGGCATTGGCATCTTACTATGTGTACGAATTTCCCCGAGTATCCTTTAGTACTCCAAGTGGTTCAACGGGAAATTCAAAGATTATAACAAAGCTATGATAAGGAATGATTATGTCATGAAGTAGTACAGGTATGTACGCAAAACTTGTGAGAAATGATTCGGTCTATAATGGACCTTTGGTAAGGATGCAAATAAGTAAGTCATGTTTATGAGAATGATTTTGTAATGACCTTATGGTTATGGGTCTATGTTCATGATGTATATAGTAATTGGTGAATACTATGAAAATCGCATGATTTGGAATAAGTCTTTGATACTCGATGATATTGAGATTATGAGTCCATGCTTATGATGCATAGCTATGTGTTCACACCATGATAGATGATACGATGTTGTATTAATTTGGTGTACAATAATTGTGAATGAGTAAATTAGCCTGGACAGTTTTGGGCTACTGTAGTGGTGTAAATTTGAAAATATACTAAAAATAGTGAAAAATTAGTTAGAGACTGAATAAAATATGGCATTAAATATTATTGAGTCTAGTTTCTTATAAAAGAAACCATGAAGTTGTGTGAGACAGAGTCAGAATGACTTCGAAATCCCCTATTTTGATTTGAGAAAATCAATATAAATTGTAAAAAAATATTTATGAGTTATAATTTATATTTTTAGAATCCCTAATGAGTCTAATTTCAAAAGAAATGGACGGGAACATTATTCGAGTCTTGTGCTATGAGAAAATTTAACTTTAGTACAGAAGGGTCGGACTGTTAGACAGTGAACTAGGGATAATTTTGAGGAATAAACTGTACTATTTGGCTAAATAAAAAACTCTAAAAATTGTATGGTAGAAAGGTAAATGAGTCTAGTTTCAAGGAAAATTAATGGAACTAAATTTTGAGTTTCGTAGCTCCAGATATAAATATTTTATTGACTATTGTACAAGAAGACAGCTTATCATGAACTTGAGAAAATGTTGGGAGCATTGATAAAAACATGTTAATGAATTGCTTATTGTTTTCATATGAACTTACTAAGTTTAAAGCTTACCCTCCCTTCCTTTGCCATGTTCTCTAGTGTTGCAAGGTTAGCTCGGGTTGGAGTTCGTCAGAGATATTATCACACTATCAAGCTGTCGTCATTGGTGTAAGTAATTTCAAGTACTTTGAGTCTATGGCATGTATAGGGTTTAAATATTTGAGCATGTGATATTATGCTTTAGCCAAATGTATTGAATTACATTAAATATTGAGGTTTTAAACCTATTTATATATGCATGCATGTGCTATGGTGTTATGTGATGAGTTTAAAATGGTTATGGCATGAATGTGGTGGAGATGTGAGTAAAATTTATGATATCTATTGCATGAGAAATTGACATGATCATAACATGTTTATGGATGTTTAAGTTCCCATATATGCCTTGTTGTATACTATTGTTTAAGTAAGTGTGCATATGTTGCGAGGGTGATAAAATGGCTTGGAAAATAGCCTTGTATTTGTTCGCAAGGGTAGACGCACGGGCATGTGTCTAGGCCGTGTGTGACATACGGTCTGCCCATATGGGCGTGTAACCCGACCGTGTGTCCCCTGCACCCTAGAAATTCAAGTCAGTATGCATGGTAGTAAACACACGGGCAGAGACACGACTGTGTGTCTCAACCGTGTGGTGGACACGACCTAGCACACGGGCGTGTGCCTTGGTCGTGTGCCTTCTTTTGTTCATGACCAAATGGACAGAGAGTTACACGGGTGATGGACACGGGCGTGTCCCGATGAACACCAGGTCGTGTGGTGTACACTGGCAACCATCACGCCATGTCAAAATCATCACACGGGCGTGTTGAGCCTTAAAGCATGAAAATTTCCAAGTTTTTCTTGAATTCTCGGTTTGGTCCTAGACCACCCTGAATGTATGGTTTGGGCTTTGTAATCCCGTTTAAGGGACAAAATGTATGTGAAATGAAAACTTTTAATTTCAAACAAATTTCATGGCCGATTTTAGTTTAGAAGTATTCGCTTAAGTCGGGTAGCACCTCGAACCCTGTCCCGGTGTTGGATACGGGCGAGAGGTGTTACATCGAGTGTACTATTTGAGCCTTCATCGGAATTTAACGATTCAACGGACATATAACTCTTGACATGGCAGATGAACTTTGAGATGAATTGATAATGACTTGAAAGAATATTGCTTGATGAACTCATCTATGTTACTTATTTATACAAATAGTTTGGTGACTAACATGTTTGATGGAATGTATATGATTAGGCCATTTAGCCAAATGGATGGAAACATAACCTTGTATGCCTAGATTTTGATAATCAAGATTGGTAAGTTTAGTTTCAGTTATATGAACTTACTAAGCATATAATGCTTACCCTTTTTATTTTTCCCTTGTTTTATAGTGCTCAGAAGCTCGTAAAGGTTGGAAGATCGTTGGAGCATCGTCACACTATCGTCTAGCATTTTTGGTATATGTAGTGAAATCATTTTGGTATAATGGCATGTATAGGAAAACTTGGCCAATAATGGTTTTAAAAATGATGTTTTGTAACCTAGCCATTGGAATGGCTAGTAATGGTTCATTTTGGTATTACTATGTAGGTTATTATGTTATATATCCCCATGTGTTAAGTTAAATACATGTGACCAAATGTTGTTATAGTCTTAGATAAACCAAGGTAAGTTTATAAACACTTGTGCTTGAAATGAAATGCCTTGTGGAATGATGGAATTGTTTAATTTGTATGCTTGGAATTGGTTGGTATTGGATGAGCGTTTCAAGTGTAGGTTTTTTGTAAAATTTTGGGTGAGAAATGGAGCTAGAAATGGCTTCATTTTGTCCACACGGGCAGACACACGGGCGTATGTCTAGACCGTGTGTGACACACGGCCTGGTGACACGGGCATGTGGTTAGGCAGTGTGTCTCCTTCACCCTAATTTTAAGAAACAAAATGCTCAAAATTAGGCACACAGGTGTGTGTTTCAGCCGTGTGTGCCAAACGGCCTAGAACAGGGGCGTGTGTCTCAGCCGTGTGTTCCACACGGCCTAGAACACAGGCGTGTGTCTTGGCCGTGTGAAACCTACACCTAATTCGAATTAAAATAATTAACCACACGGCGTAGCACACAGGCGTGTGGCGTGGCCGTGTGTGCAAGTTAGAGAGTTACACAAGGTCAAACATGACTTCTAACACAGGCATGTCCCAGGACCACACGGGCGTGTCCCTTGGACCACACGGGCGTGTGAGCCCTACACCTTGGAAAAATTTTGTAATTTCGTGAAAATTTCTTAGAGGTCCTGATTAAGTCTTGATTTGATTCTAATACTTGTATTGGGCCTCGAGGACTTGATTAAGGGACGTTATGGATGATCTCGATAAATGGATAGAAATTTATGAAGTTAAATAGAAAAATGTTCTGAATGTTTTGGTAATGCTCCGAAACCTTATTTTTATAATGGGTAAGGGTTAGGGGTGTTACATTTAGTGGTATCAGAGCTATGATTTAGCCAATTCTTAGATTTGACGTAGCAGACACGAGTTTAGCTATACATGCCATTATATAAATTGTGATAGTGTGATGACTCCTGATCATTTTAAATGTGTTTTTCATATAGTAATGTCATCCAATCGAGCTAGAGTTGAATCCGAGGAAGCTAAGAGCAATGCTTTAGCTTCAGTTCAAAGAGTCGCCTCTACGTTAGGTAGTGAAAGGCCCGTGTTTGAGGGCCGAAGCGAGGAGGCAAAATAAGCCTTCTTTCAAATGATGAATGAGTGATTTACAGAATACTTGAGAATAAATTCTACTATACAATGACCTCCCCTACTAGCTCCTCAATCGATTCCTAAAGTACCACAGGGTGCTGAACCTGTTAGAATTGGTAAGCCTTTGATAGATAAAATCCACAAACATGGGGCGGAAGAATTTAGGGCTACTACAGATGATGATCCAGGAAGGGCCAAGTATGTAACAGCCTAGTTTTAGCTAAATCGAAATAGTAGTTTTGAAACCACAAATCTGAGGTTGGAAAATTATTTTAATTTTTTTTGGTGTTTATAGCATGTGAATATATATATGTGTGAAAGTTTTGTGAAATAATTTTAGCGTTTGAATGCTTAATTTGATAAAAGGACTAAATTGTGTAAAATGCAAAAGTTGCATTCTACTTGTTTAAAGTGCTTAATTGCTATGGTTGATTAAATTAAAAGTCCTTATGATGATATTAGACCATTAGTAGTGTTAATTAACAAAAATGGGCTTAATATCATGAAAATTGGTCACTTTTAATTAAGGTTATATTGGTAATTAACTTAATTAGCATATAAAAAATAAAAAAAATAAAAGATGGCTATCATCTTTTTCATAGCCGAATGAAGCTTGGAGAAAAGCCATATTAGGGCTTGGAAGCATTCGGTCACTTTGGAGCTTAATTGTAAGTTCATTTTAGCTCGCTTTTTATAATTTTTACATTTTTAAGATCGTTGCTTCATATTCTAGCTAGTTTGTGCCTTAATTTTTGAATTTTTTCATGATTTCGTGAAGTTCCGTTGATGAATATTTGAGTTCTTGAATGTTTGATAGTGAAAAATGACTATTTGTTGATAGATTTAAATGTTTTGTAAAGTGATTTTAGGTAAAAATGCATTTTAGGGATTTAATTGTGAAAAGTGTAAATTGAGGGGTTGAAATGTGAAATAAATGAAAGCTTAGGGCTACTAAAGACCCTATAGAAATTTGGCACTCATGAATTTAGAAAGAAATTGTGTAATTTGTGTTTTTATGTGTTAAGGACTAAATTGTAAAAATGTGGAAATTTAGCAGCTAAAGTGTAAAATGCCTAAATATGTGTTTGTGGACTGAATTGAAAGAATTGATGAATAAATGAGTTAATTTTGAATGTATATAGATCAAGAAAGAAAGAAATCGGATTTAGATCGGGGAAAATCAAAGGTTATTGAATAGTCGATTCAGTCCGTTTATCCCAAATACAAGGTAAGTTCATATGCAAATAAATGTCTTTAAATTGAATTATATATGTTTAACTGTCATTAAACTACTATGAATGTTGAATGATCAAATACAAGCAAGAATCGACAGGGTTACAATATCCAAAAGTCTTGTACGAACCTTAGGAATGGTATAGGATACGAATGTCATGACATTAGGATTGACGAGATGTGATTATGTGTAAGACCATGTCTGGGACATTGGCATCATTATGTGATTACATATAAGACCATGTCTGGGGCATTGGCATCGTTATTTGATTTCGTGTAAGACCATAGCTAGGCTATCGGCATCAATATGTGATAACATTTAAGACCATATCTGGGATATGGCATTGTACGAGCTATATGTGATTTCGGAGTATCCTTAACAATTCCAAAAAGATTCAATAGGAAAATTCAAGTCAAGGAAGAATGTGTGAATGAGTTAAGTGACTCAGGTACGTATGAAATTCATACAAGTATTGAAAAGGCAAGTATTTGATGGATTCATTTATGATATTGAATATGCATACATTGAGAAAGGTTTGTGAGCTTATATGTGCTTACTCATAGTTTGCCTATTGATGAAAATGATGTTGATTCATGTGGTAATTTTATTTGTATATGGATTACGAAGCTTTTAAAGCTTACTTTGTGTGTTCTTTTCTTGTTTTATAGATAATCGAAGCTAGCTCTGTAACAACCCGATTTAGGGCCTAGTCAGAATAGTGGTCTCGAGACCACAAATCTAAATTTAAAAAGATTATTTTATTATTATTTTGATGTTATAGCATTAATATATTAGTGCATGAAAATTTTGGTAAGTTAATTTTGACGTTTGTGAGCCCAATTACGAAAAAGGACTAAATCGCATAAAATGTAAAAGTTCTAGATTAATAGCTAAAGGTGTTAAATAGCTAGAGAACCAAAATTGGGGGTCTCTAAAGGGAAAATAAACCCTTAAAAGAAAGCATAGCTAGCCATGAGACAAGGAAACAAATTAGTCAAAGTGTTAGGTTTTGATGACATTAGCAAATTGATTAAAATAAAGAAAAGTTGTCATCTTTTCTTTTCTTCTCCTATACACCACCAAAAATCAACCATTGAAAGGGGTTTGGAAGCTCAAAATTCTCAGCCACTTAGTTGACTCAAAAGTAAGTGATTTCCATGTCCTTTGTTGATGATTTTTGTATTTTTAAGACCTTGAAGCACGAGCTTTCAAATGAGGGGTCTATTTTGCAAAATGATTAAGAGTTTAGGGTTTTTTCATGAATGTAATTGTGATAGTTGCTGAGTTTTTATGGAAGAATATGAGTCCTAGTTGTGTTATAAACAATTTTTGTGAAGGGTGTTAGCATGAAAACACCTAAAGGGACTATTTTACATAATTTGCAAAATAGGTGATAAGTGTGTGAAATAGTGAAAATTTTTGGTTTCTATAAGAGTAAAAAGAGTTTGGCTAGGCTTGAGATACGAAGAAATTTGATAAAAATTGATTTTCGAGCATAGGGGCAAAATGGTCATTTTGCCAAGGTCTAGGGGCAAAATGGTCATTTTACCCAAGATGTGAATTTTAAATTGCCTAATCGTGTTTAGTAACTAAATGAGTGTATTTTGCTAATATAGATTGAGAATTGCCAAATCTGAACCTAGAACGGGGGAAGCCCAAGCAAATCGACTAAACTGACTAGTCGTGCACGTTTCGTAATTCGAGGTAAGTTGTATGTAAATAGTACAACTACATTTCTACTATATGTGTTTGAATTGTCTTTTGATTGATATGACATGAATTGGTTAATTGTGAATTGAGGATGCATAACGATAAATGAGATAGTAGAATTTTCATTGGAACCTTAGGAAGTAAATTGGATATTCATGCCATGACACATGGGTTATTGTGGGCTAGTGTAAGACATGTCTGGGACATGGCATCGGCATTGAGACGAGTGCCAGTGTAAGACATGTCTAGGACATGCATCAGCCTCGGGACGTAAGCCAGTGTAAGACATGTTTGGGACATGCATCAGCTACGAGATGTGTCAGTGTAAGACCATGTCTGGGACATGGCATCGACACGAATATGCGAGAGCTAGTGTAAGACCATGTCTGGGACATGGAATAGGCACCTTACCCCATGTTTAAGGATTATGAAATATCCAGTAGTGTTCTGAATGGTTCAACGGTGAAAGTTATGTTCTTAATCTAATGAGGAAAGTATAACCGTGTTGTGAGTGGCATGGGTACCTAATTGGTACGTATGAGATATGAGCTCATTATATAATATGTGACTTGTATGGATGGTATTAAGTTATATCTATACTTACCTTGGTATTATGAGCATGTTGATTATCGATGTATTATTGTGGTATATTCATTTATATGCAACTTACTAAGCTTTATGCTTACTCCCCTTCCTTTTCATTTCCTTACAGTGCCGTCTAATTAGCTCAAGGATCACCGAAAGTCAGAGATATCGATCACACTATCAGCCGAAACATTCGGTATAGTTGGATTTATATTTTTAAATATGGCATGTATAGGGCTTAGATTTCATTATTTTGTGCCTTTTAGAATTGGCCAAAGGTGTTAACTTGGGTTAGATCCCACACTTTGCATGAAGCCTTGAATGATAGCTAACATTCATTTTGAGTTAATAGAAGATGCATCTTCATGTTTGAATAAATGTCTATTGTGGTTGTTTTGATTATGAAAATTTTACTTGCTTTGGTATTGGTTGGTGTTTGTCTGAGAACAGGTAGGCAAAGGTGGCAAAGACGCTTGGTAAATTTCCTTATACCGTCCACATGGGTAGACACACAGGCGTATGTCTAGACTGTGTGTGACACACGGCTAGCCCATGGGCGTGTAGTCTGACCGTGTGTCCCCTGCACGCAAAAATTTCAAGTCAGTATGCATGGTAATAAACACACTGGTAGAGACACGACCGTGTGGAGGACACGTCCTAGTACACGGGCGTGTGCCATGGCCATGTGACCTTTTGGGGATGCTGACGTCAGAAATAGAATACACAGATTTTTGTACATGGGCTAAGACACGGGCGTGTCATGGCCGTGTGAGGGACACGGGCCATTGACACGGGCGTGTGCCTGGCCGTGTGAAAACCCCTGAAGGTGTGATTTAGAATTTAATTCCATACAGGTGTGGGACACGGGTGTGTCCCAGAGTGCTTAGGCCGTGTGAGTCACACGGGCCATCGGCACGACCATGTCGAAATGGTCACACGGGCATGTTACCCTTCCACACGGGCGTGTGCCTTATTTTAAAGATAAATTTCCTAAGGTTGGTTTAAAGACCCGAAATGGTCTCGAATAATTTTTAATGGTCGATTCAGTGCTCGTAGACTCATAAATAGAAGTTAAGGTGGAAATTGAAAAAGTTTTAATTTGGACCAAGTCTTGGTGACTTGATTTTATTCGAATGCATGAGATTAAGTTAGGTAATGCCTCGTACTCCGCCTCGGTGTGGGTTACAGGTATGGGGTGTTTCATTTAGTAGTATCAGAGCTATGGTTTAGTCAATTTTAGGACTAACCTAGCAAGAATAGGAGTCTAACTATACATGCCATAACTGTATATTGATAGTGTGACGAATCCTGACGATTATAAAATTATGTTTTTATATTGCAAATGGATCCTGATAGAGCCATGGCAGATGATGTGGAAAGTAATACGCTGGCTCCCGCCGAAAGGAATGCGTCAATTAAGAGTGAGCCTGTGACTATGGGCCAAGGCGGAGGGGTTAAAGAAGCCTATCTTTGAATGATGGATGCTTGGTACATAGAGTTTGTTTGTGCGAATACGAACACTCCACCTTCCCCGCCTCCTCCGATTCTTCAGTATGCCTTGGTAGCTCCGCAAGGTGCAGACATGTTTAGAAGAGAGAAGCCTCCGGTAGACAAGATCCGGAAACAAGGGGCCAAGAAATTCTGTGCTGACTTAGATGATGACCCGGAGAGAGCAGAGTTTTGGCTGGAGAATATCATTAGAGTATTCGATGAATTATCTTGCACACCTAAGGAGTGCGTGAAGTGTGCAATGTCACTCCTATGGGATTCGGCGTATCAGTGGTAGAATACTCTCGTGTCTATGGTACCAAGAGAAAGAGTAACTTGGGAATTCTTCCAAGAAGAGTTCCTAAAGAAGTACGTTAGCCAGAGGTTCATGGACCAGAAAAGGAAGGAATTTTTAGAGTTGAAGCAAGGTAATAAGACTGTGATGGAGTATGAACGCGAGTTTTTGAAACTCAAGAAGTATGCGCGGGAATGCGTATCCACTGAAGCTACCATGTGCAAGAGGTTTGAGGATAGCCTCAATGAAGATATTCGAGTGTTTGTTAGTATCTTTAAGCTACGGGAATTTGTAGCACTTTTTGAAAGAGCTTGTAAGGCCGAAGAGCTGATTAAAGAAATGAGGAAATTGACTTTTGAGTCGCGGGATTTAAAGAAGAGACAGATGGGGAAATTATATCAGTCCTCATCCAAGAGATCCAAGGAATTCTCTACCCGATCGAATGCTTCGGTGGAGTATTCAAATAGGAACAAGAACCGGCAGAACACAACTTCTAAAGCCCAGACCACTTCGGTCGCAAGCGTTGGTAGCACTCGGCTAAATAGGCCAAAATGCTCGCAATGTGGTAGGTGTCACTTTGGCTAGTGCCGAGGGAATGAAAAGGGCTGTTTCAAGTGCAGATCATTGGAACACTTCATCCGTGATTGTCCTGAATTGGATGACAGAGAGAAAACAAAATGTGAAGCGAGTAGTGCTCCTTTGAGGGGTAGACAGCAAAAGAACCCCGGAAGTGGGGCTAGCAGTAGAGGGATGCCAAGAGATGCTGCGGTGAGGTCTGAGGGCAGATCACCTATAAGGACTTATGCTATACGTGCCCGAGATGAGGCAGAGTCTCCCGACATGATCACGGGTGCCTTTTCTATCTATAACATATCTATTATTGCTTTAATTGACCCGGGATCTACCCACTATTACATTTGTTTAGAATTGATACCTCCTATAAGCATGCTAGTAGATTTCACTGAGTTTATGATCAAAGTGTCTAACCTTTTAGGCAGATATGTACTAGTGGACCAAGTGTGTAGAAGTTGTCCTTTGACAGTTAAAGGTCATCGTTTTCTGGCTAACTTGATGTTATTGCTATTTAATGAATTTGATGTAATCCTTGGGATGGACTGGTTGACTTCTCATAGTGTTATAGTGGACTGTGGGAGAAAAGTCATTGAGTTAAAATGCGAAGACGAAAATGTTTTTCGGGTTAGACCAGATGAGTTGGATAAATTGCCCTTAATAGTATTGTCTTTGATTGCTGTGAAATATTTGAGAAAGGGATATGAGGCTTATTTAGCTTTTGTACTGAATACTCAAGTGTCTGAGTTGAAAATTGAATCAGTGCCAGTAGTTTATGAGTTTACAGACGTATTTATGGGAGAATTACCTGGATTACCTTCAGTGAGGGAAATCGAGTTTGGAATTGAGTTGGTCCCCGGTACGACGCCCATCTCGATTGCTCTGTATAGGATGGCTCCAACAGAGTTAAAAGAGTTGAAAGTACAGTTGCAAGAACTAATGGATAAGGGCTTCACGAGATCGAGTTTTTCACCGTGGGGTGTTTCGGTACTCTTTGTGAAGAAGAAAGATGGATCGATGAGGTTATCCATCGACTACAGACAACTCAATAAGGTAACAGTGAAGAATAAATTTCCTTTACGGAGAATCGATGATTTGTTCAATCAGTTGAAGGGAGCCACTGTATTTTCCAAGATCGATCTGAGGTCTGGCTACTACCAATTAAGAGTGAAAGAGCAGGATATGCCGAAAACTGCGTCTCGGACAAGATACGGGCATTATGAGTTCCTCGTCATGCCTTTTGGTTTGACTAATGCCCCGGCGGTGTTTATGGATTTGATGAACCACGTTTTTTGACCGTATCTAGATAAATTTGTCGTCGTCTTTAGCGATGACATATTAATTTATTCACGTGATGAGAGCGAGCATGCGGAACATCTAAGAGTTGTGTTATAAACCTTAAGAAACAAGTAGTTGTATGCTAAGTTCAGTAAGAGTGAATTTTGGCTTAAAGAGGTCGGGTTCCGAGGACATATTGTGTCGGGTGATGGGATCCGAGTTGACCCAAGCAAAATCTCAGCTATTGTAGAGTGGAAACTGCCGAGGAATGTAACTGAAGTTCGAAGCTTTTTGGGTTTGGCTGGATACAACAGATGGTTTGTAAGTGGATTCTCTATGATAGCTACGCCGATGACAAGACTGCTGTAAAAAGATTCCAAGTTCGAATGGACTGAAGAGTGCCAACAGAGTTTCGAGCAATTAAAGGTTTTGTTGACCGAAGCACCAGTGTTAGTGCAACCAGAGTCGGACAAGGAATTTGTGATTTATAGCGATGCCTCCTTGAATGGTTTGGGGTGCGTGCTTATGTAGGAAGGTAAAGCCATAGCTTACGCTTCAAGACAACTAAAGCCACACGAGAGAAATTACCTGACCCATGACTTGGAACTAGCGGCTGTAGTGTTCGTATTGAAGATTTGGAGACACCATTTGTATGGAGAGAAATGTCGGGTGTTCACTGACCATAAGAGCTTAAAGTACTTCATGACTCAAGAGGAGTTGAATTTGCAGTAATGCCAATAGTTAGAGCTGTTAAAGGATTACGAGTTAGTAATAGATTACCATCCGGGAAAAGCGAACGTCGTCACTGATGCATTTAGTAGAAAATTGTTATTCGCACTGAGAGCAATGAATGTCAATATGGCTTTGTCCGATGATGGTTCAATCCTAGCAGAGTTGAGTGCTAGACCAACATTCTTCCTAGAGATCTAAGAAGCCTAGAAAGGTGATGAGAAATTGCAAGCCAAGAGAACTCAGTATGAGTCGGGAATTGAATCAGATTTTCATATTAGTACCGATGGATGTATAATGTTCAAAGACAGAGTTTGTGTACCTAAGGACAATGAACTTATTCTGAAGATTCTGAGAGAGACGCATAGTGGTTGTTTATCCGTTCACCCGAGTAGTGTGAAAATGTACAACGACCTAAAGAAAATGTATTGGTGGTCGGGTATGAAAAGAGACATTTCTAAGTTTGTCTCCAAGTGCCTAGTATGTCAATAAGTAAAGGCTGAACATCAAGTAGCTTCGAGTTTATTTCAGCCTATCATGGTCCCAAAGTGGAAGTGGTATCGGGTCACTATAGACTTTGTGACGGGTTTGCTAGTAACCCTAAAAAAGAAAAATATAGTATGGGTTATTGTAGATAGGCTAACAAAGTCGACACACTTCATACCTGTGCGTATCGACTACTCCCTTGAGAGATTAGCTGACTTGTACGTTTCCGAGATTGTGAGACTACACGGGGTGCCCATATCGATTATTTCAGACAGAGACCCGAGATTTATCTCGAGGTTTTGGAAAAAGTTATAAGAGGCATTGGGAACAAAGTTAAGTTTTAGCACAGCTTTTCACCCGCAAACCAACGGTCAGCCAAAAAGAGTAATTCAGATATTAGAGGACATGTTACGGTGCTGCGTCCTTGAGTTCCAAGGTAGTTGGGAAAAGTATCTACTGTTGGTTGAATTTGCCTATAATAATAACAGTTATCAAACAAGCCTGAAAATGGCACCTTATGAGGCTTTGTATAGGCAGAAGTGTCGAACGCCCTTATACTGGACTGAGTTGAGAGAGAACGAGATTCACGGGGTTGATTTAGTCAAAGAGACTGAAGAGAAAGTTAAAGTGATTCATGACTGCTTGAAAGTCGCCTCAGATAAACAGAAGTCATATCCGGATTTAAAACGAAAGGAAATTGAGTTTCAAGTCGGTGATAAGGTATTTTTGAAAGTATCTCCCTGGAGAAAAGTTCTCAGATTTTGGTAAAAAAGGCAAGTTGAATCATTGCTTTATAGGACCTTATGTGGTTACCGAGAGGATGGGGCCAGTTGCCTACCGATTGGATTTGCCATCAGAATTGGAAAAGATTCACGACATGTTTCATGTGTCTATGCTATGTCGATATAGATCAGACCCTTCGCATGTGATTGAGCCGACAGAGGTTGAGATTCCTCTGGACATGACTTATGGCGAAGAGCCAGTCAAGATTTTAGCCCGGAAAGTTAAACAATTGACAAATAAGAGTATAGCACTTGTGAAATTTTTGTGACATAGACATGGAGTCGAGGAAGCCACATGGGAACCCGAGGAGTTTATGAGAGAGCAGTACCCAAACTTATTCGCCGGTAAGATTTTCGAGGACGAAAATCCCTAAGGGGGAGAAATGTAATAGCCCAATTTAGGGCATAGTCAGAACAGTGGTCTCGGGACCACAAATCTAAAGTTAAAAAGATTATTTTATTATTATTTTGATGTTCTAGCATTAATATATTAGTGCATGAAAAATTTGGTAAGTTAATTTTGACGTTTGTGAGCCCAATTGCGAAAAAAGACTAAATCGCATAAAATGTAAAAGTTCTAGATTAATAGCTAAAGGTGTCAAATAGCTAGAGAACCAAAATTGGGGTTCTTTAAAGGGAAAATAAACCTTTAAAAGAAAGCATAGCCGGCCATGAGACAAGGAAATCAATTCGTCAAAGTGTTAGGTTTTTATGACATTAGCAAATTGATTAAAATAAGGAAAAGTTGTCATCTTTTCTTTTCTTCTCCTATACACCACCAAAAATCAGCCATTGAAAGGGTTTTGGAAGCTCAAAATTCTCAGCCACTTAGTTAACTCATAAGTAAGTGATTTCCATGTCCTTTGTTGATGTTTTTTTTGTATTTTTGAGACCTTTGAAGTATGAGCTTTCAAATAAAGGGTCTATTTTGCAAAATGTTTAAGAGTTTTGGGTTTTTCCATGAATGGATTTGTGATAGTTGCTAAGTTTTTATGGAAGAATATGAGTCCTAGCTGTGTTATAAACAATTTTTGTGAAGGGTGTTAGCATGAAAACACCTAAAGGGACTATTTTGCATAATTTGTAAAATAGGTGATAAGTGTGTGAAATAGTGAAAATTTGAGGTTGCTATAAGAGTAAAAAAGAGTTTGTCTAGGCTTGAGATACGAAAAAAATTCGATAAAAATTGATTTTCGAGCATAGGGGCAAAATGGTCATTTTACCCCAAGATGTGAATTTTAAATTGCCTAATCATGTTTAGTGACTAAATGAGTGCATTTTGCTAATATAGATCAAGAATTTCCAAATCCGAACCTAGACCAGGAGAAGGCCAAGCAAATCGACTAAACCGACTAGTCGTGTATGTTTTGTAATCCGAGGTAAGTTGTATGTAAATAATACAACTACATTGCTACTATATGTGTTTGAATTGTCATTTGATTGATATGGCATGAATTGGTTGACTGTGAATTGAGAATGCATAACGACAAATGAGATAGTAGAATTTTCGTTGGAACCTTAAGAAGTAAATCGGATATTCATGCCATGACATATGGGTTATTGTGGGCTAGTGTAAGACATGTCTGGGACATGCATCGGCCACATTATAAGAGCCAATGTAAGACCATGTCTAGGACATGGCATCGGCATTGAGATGAGTGCCAGTGTAAGACATGTCTGGGACATGCATCAGCCTCGGGACGTAAGCCAGTGTAAGACATGTCTGGGACATGCATTGTAACACCCTAAACCCACATCCGTCGCCGAAATAGGGTTACTAGGTATTATTGATCATTCTATTATTCATACAAATATTCATTATAATTTTGCAATTTAAGATTCGGATCACATAAATGCTTATGATCCAGTCCAATTTTAAATCTTAAAGGGTTAACATGTACCACTCAGCTTAAATAATACATTACCTAAATTACATAATTGTTGAACAAATAAGTAACATTTATGCATTTACAGAACATAGTTGTATCAATAATTTCATCATTGAGTATTAAACTTATTATTGAAAATCACACGAATGCACAAACTTTATAACAATTAAACAATGTCACTATCAAACCCTTTACTTATTTATGTGGCATTTATACTTTAGCTTATGTGAATTTTGCATATCATGTATAATTACACAAGTCAAGAACAAACATTCAGGTACATACATAGACCAAGCACATATACTTATCAACTATAAGTTTAAAGTATACATATATATAAATATATAAAGTCATTTAAAAGCTTATCAACAAGTCAAGGCCAAATATTTAAGTACTCATGTTTTTGTCATTTCCAAATTCTCATATTAACCTATGGCCCAATATGTCTAAGATATCATGATAATTAAATTAAATACCATACATGTAATTAATCTAGTCTTTTCGGCTATCATGGATCATTAGTACCTATCGACAATCTTATAGACAATTTACAAATTTATAAATATAGCCTCAGGCATTTTTCTTTTACATATATACATAGCATCTACAATATAATCACCTTATACACAAGTATATATAAAAATTTAACCAAAACGATATGGCCAAATATCACATATACACATGCTCTAGTAAAAATTATAATGGTCAATAATTAATTGCCAGCATATACCATAATTTTTACTTAATAAACATATGACAAACCTTAGCATAATTAACATCAAATTTAAACATATGACCGAGCTACAAAACCATCTCATTTATTCCTATTTAAAACATGAATATTACGTACTATTTAATAGCATATCAAAACATATTTATCTTACATTTGAATCTAACTATTTAATCTTTAATATGAAACTACATGATTATACCTTATTAAAGCATTCCAACCGAATGATCATTTACTTTAACTTAACAAGAAACATGTTCAAAATCTTTGAATATACCTAGGTATACATGTTACGGTCAATATTTTCTTACCACATTCAAGTCATTAATCAACTTTAACACACAACCAAACACATATAAAAAATATTACACATTTATAACATATAATACCATAGCTAAAATAAACTCAAACCTTAAACAAACATAACCGATTCCAAGCAAGATGGTTAAGCCATTTTCGCATGGATAGTATATACATTCATTTCTAAGATAATTAATGTAATATCCCGAATTAGGGCCTAATCGGAATAGTGGTTTCGTGACCACAAATTCGAGATAGAAATAATTATTTTATAATTATTTTGAGGTTTATGATATGATTGCATAATTGTGTGAAGATTTCGTGAAGAAATTTTTGGCATAACGAGTTTAATTTAAAGTTAGGGACTAAATCGAATAAGTTGCAAAACTTGCATTCTAGAAGTTTTTAGTATGAAATTGCTTTGAAATATTAATTAGGAGGTCTTAAATAGCAATTTTACCAATTTTAAGTTCATGGGCAAAATTAGGACATGGAAGGAATTTTTGAAAGTTTAGTAAGGAGGGGCATTTTGGTCATTTGGGTATTAAATGAAATTAAAAGGGAAAAATAATACAAAATTAGTTATCATCTTCATAGTTGCTGCCGAATGCTCCATCTCACCATAGCTAGGGTTTCTTCAACTTTCAAGCTTCATAGTAAGTGATTCCAAGCCCCGTTTTTAATGATTTTTACGTTTTTGAGATCCCGGTAACTCGATAAAGCTTATGCTAGCAATAACTTAACCTAGGGTTTATATTTGGAAAAATACCCATAGGTGAAATTTGTGTATTTTGATGTTTTATGATAGAATATGAGGTTTTAAATTATGTTAGACAACTTGTACTATTCGATTTTTAGCAAAAATGAGTAAAAGGGCTTAATCGGTAAAAATACCTAATAGTTACAAGTACATGTTAGAGTGAGAATTTGATGTTGCCATAGAAGAGAAAAGTGATCAGCATGTTATAAAACATAAGAATAAGGAATAAAGTTTAATCCCGAGCCTAGGGGCAAAAGTGTAAATATGCAAAAGTTTAGGGGTAAAATTGTAATTTTGCCAAAATTTGAATTAAGGATTAATTTGATAATGTGAGTATTAAATAAGCTAAATGTGTTATTTTAGATCAAGAAAGACGTGGAATCGACCCTAATCGAGGAAAAGAAAAGATTGTGGACTAAATTGCAAAATCTTTGTATTTTGGTACCAAGGTAAGTTCATGTGTAAATAATGTAGCATAATGGTTATTTTTAAGTCATTGATGTTAATTATATGATATGCTGATTTTTATCATGAAATATATGCTTTGTGGTTATTTTCGAATAAAACTTATGTGAGCTACTTGTTAAATATAATTGTTACCGAGTATTGGTTTCGGCATTCTACGGAAGACGGCAAGGATATGTGTTCGAGGAAAATCCCGTTTGAACCTTAAGAATAGATTAGGATACAAGTGACATGTCACTAGGATGGTTGAGCATACGAACTCGTTGAGTTGAGTCCGAGTTCACTTATGGATGCGAATGTCCGAACTCGTTGAGTTGAGTCCGAGTTCGTAAGATGTAACTAGGCATCCGAACTCGTTGAGTTGAGTCCGAGTTCACTTATGGATGTGAACGCCCGAGCTCATTGAGTTGAGTCCGAGTTCACTTATGGGCGGGTTACATGATTGCTTGATTGCATATGTGGCACTTATGTGCAAATTATCCATGTATCCGAATTATATTCCAATGTGTTCAACGGGTAAAGTTCCACTCAAATGGAGGAATACTCGAGATGAAAAGGGACGTATTGGTAAGTGTTGTGAAATGGATACTTTGGACAGGTATGTACTTAACCCTCGGGTTGAGTATTGATACAACAACGATAAGGTAATAAGATGATGAAAAATGACTAGTAATGTGATATATGTTTTGGTGATACCATGCTAATGTTGGTTGGTATGATTGTTTGTTATGTTACTTATTATTTGCATATGAACTTACTAAGCATTTATGCTTACTCCCTCCTTCTTACTCATTGTAGTTTTGGACAAGCCAGCTCAGGAGTCGGGATAGGTCGAAGGCTCGGTCACACTATCTGAAGGACTTTTTGGTAAATGGCTTGTAAAATTTAAGTATGGCATGTATAACAATATACCTATTTTGTGTAAATGATCTTATGACATGGTGATGGAACGGTTGAGGAAATACTTGATAATGATAAGTTATGGAAATGGTTAGTTTAGATTATGTTTGATGTTATGGAAAGTTATTAGGATACCTAGTTCATGAAAAATCATAATAAGGATGAAATTTGCAATAAACAGAACATTGCAGCAACACTGATGTGAGTTTGAAAATTTACTAAAAATCATAGAAATTGAATTAGGTGATGGATTAAATATAAAATTGAAGCTTATTATGTCTAGTTTCACATAAAACAAACTAAACAGGTAAAGAAATTATATGTTAGAAGATATTTGAATTTTAGTGAAACAGGGCCAGAGTGATTTCTGGATCCCCTGTTCCAACTTTAAAAATTCACCATAAATTGTAAAGATATAATTAGGTGGTGTATTTTATATTCTCAGAATTCTTATTGAGTCTAGTTTCAGGAGAAAAAAACCTCATAGTCATATGAATTTTTTACAGAGAGAAATGTGGTTCGTAGTAAAAAGCTGTTGTAATATCCTGAATTAGGGCCTAACCGGAATAGTGGTTTCGTAACCACAAATCTGAGATAGAAATAATTATTTTATAATTATTTTGAGGTTTATGATATGATTGCATGATTGTGTGAAAATTTTGTGAAGAAATTCCATGCATAAAATGCTTAATTTGAAGTTAGGGGCTAAATCGAATAAGTTGCAAAACTTGTATTCTAGAAGTTTTTAGTATGAAATTGCTTTGAAATATTAATTAGGAGGTCTTAAATAGCAATTTGACCAATTTCTAAAATTTTGGACAAAAATGGGCTTGTACATGAAAATTTTCAAAGAAAGGCATTAAGGGCATTTTGGTCATTTGGATAATTAATGAAATAAAATGGGAAAAATGACACAAAATAGTCATCTTCCCCATTAGTTGCTGCCGAATGCTCCATGTCTCCATAGCTAGGGTTTCTTCAACTTTCAAGCTTCATAGTAAGTGATTCCAAGCCCCGTTTTTAATGATTTTTATTTTTTGAGACCCCGATAACTCGATAAAGCTTATGTTAGCAATAATTTAACCTAGGGTTTATATTTGGAAAAATACCCATAGGTGAAATTTGTGTATTTTGATGTTTTATGATAGAATATGAGGTTTTAAATTATGTTAGACAACTTGTACTACTCGATTTTAAGCAAAAACGAGTAAAAGGGCTTAATCGGTAATAATACCTAATAGTCACAAGTACATGTTAGAATGAGAATTTGATGTTGCCATAAAAGGGAAAAGTGATCAGCATGTTGTAAAACATAAGAATAAGGAATAAAGTTTAATCCCGAGCCTAGGGGCAAAAATGTAAATATGCAAAAGTTTAGGGGTAAAATTGTAATTTTGCCAAAATTTGAATTAAGGATTAATTTGATAATGTGAGTATTAAATAAGCTAAATGTGTTATTTTAGATCAAGAAAGACGTGGAAACGACTCCAATCGAGGAAAAGAAAAGATTGTGGATTAAATTGCAAAACCTTTGTATTTTGGTACCAAGGTAAGTTCATGTGTAAATAATGTAGCATAATTGTTATTTTTAAGTCATTGATGTCAATTATGTGATATGCTGATTTTTATCATGAAATATATGCTTTGTGGTTATTTTCGAATAAAATGCAAATTATGTGAATTACTTGTTAAACATAATTGTTACCGAGTATTGGTTCCGCATTCTACGAAAGGCGGCAAGGATATGTGTTCGAGGAAAATCCCGCTTTGAACCTTAGGAATAGATTAGGATACAAGTGACATGTCACTAGGATGGTTGAGCATCCGAACTCGTTGAGTTGAGTCCGAGTTCACTTATGGATGCGAATGTTCGAACTCGTTGAGTTGAGTCCGAGTTCGTGAGATGTAACTAGGCATCCGAGCTCATTGAGTTGAGTCCGAGTTCATTATGGATGCGAACTCCCGAGCTCGTTGAGTTGAGTCCGAGTTCGCTTATGGGCGGGTTACATGGTAGCTTGGCTACATATGTGGCACTTATGTGCAAACTTCCTACATATCCGAGTTATATTCCGATAAGTTCAACGGGTAAAGTTCTACTCAAATGAAGGAATACTTGAGATGAAAAGAGACGTATTGGTAAGTGATGTGAAATGGATACTTCGGACAGGTATGTACTTAACCCTCGGGTTGAGTATTGATACAATAACGATAAGGTAGTAAAATGATGAATGATGATTAGAAATGAGATTTATGTTTTGGTGATACCATGCTAATGTTGTTTGGTATGATTGCTTTGTTATGTTACTTATTATTTGCATATGAACTTACTAAGCATTTATGCTTACTCCCTCTTTCTTACTCATTGTAGTTTTGGACAAGCCAGCTCAGAGTCGGGATTGGTCGGAGGATCGATCACACTATCCTAAGAACTTTTCGGTAAAATGGCTTGTAAATTTAAGTATGGCATGTATAGCAAAATACTTATTTTGTGTAAATGATCTTATGGTATGGTGATGAAATGGTTGAGGAAGTGCTTGATAATGATAAATTATGGAAATGGTTAGTTTAGAATATGTTTGATGTTATGGAAAGTTAATAAGTTACCTAGTTCATGAAAATTCATAAAAGGATGAAATTTGCCATAAACAGAATATTACAGCAACACTGACGTGAGTTTGAAAATTTACTAAAAATCATAAAAATTGAATTTGGTGATGGATTAAATATCAAATTGAAGCTTATTATGTCTAGTTTCACATGAAACAAACTAAAATTGTAAAAGAATTATATGTTAGAAGATATTTGAATTTTAGTGAAACAGGGTCAGAGCAGTTTCTGAATCCCCTGTTCCAACTTTATAAATTCACCATAAATTGTACAGATGTAATTAGGTGGCTTATTTTATATCCTCAGAATCCTTATTGAGTCTAGTTTCAGGAGAAATAAACCTCATATTCACATGAATTTTATACAGAGATAAAAGTGGTTCGTAGTAAACAGAGGTCAGACCAGTCAAGCCCTGAAACAGGGGTAACTTTAACTAATAAACTGTACTAATGGGCTCAACCAAAAATTCTAGAAAAAAATTAGTAGATAGGCATATGAGTCTAGATTGAGGGAAAATTTACGAATCTTGATTTTGAGTTTCGAAATTCGAGATATGATTTTTCTTGTGACTGTAACGCAAGTAGCTAAAAAGCTGTGAATGTAGAAACAAATAATCTAAAGTTCTTAAAATGTTAAATTAAGTTTAGTAACACCTCATACTCGACTCCGGTGACGGTCTCGGGCGTGGGGGCGATACAT
The DNA here is from genome assembly GCA_025698465.1 of Gossypium longicalyx. Lineage (NCBI taxonomy): Eukaryota > Viridiplantae > Streptophyta > Magnoliopsida > Malvales > Malvaceae > Gossypium > Gossypium longicalyx. The sequence continues at coordinate 83,900,046 of CM047002.1, forward strand.
TTAGTGGTATCAGAGCAGGTTTAGTCAGTTCTCGGACTACGTGTTGTATGTACGGATTTTGCTATACATGCCATATGTATAAATTGTGATAGTGTGACGACTTCTGACCTTTTTAAATGATTTTTTTTATAGTAAATGGATCCCGATCCAGTGTGGCGATGAAGTAGAGAGTAATGCGCCAGCTCCGATCAAAGGAGCAGCGCCGATCTGAAAATCCACCTCCTACTGTTGTTGGTCGGGAGGAGGAGAAAGGGGTCGGGAAGCCTTTCTCCAAATGATGAGTGCATGGTACACTGAGTTCGTTCATACGAACCCAAATGTACAACCTCCCCCACCTCCCCAATTCCTCAACTTTGTACTCCCGATGGCTCAAGGTATGGATCTGATGAAATTTCATAGAAATCCAGTTGATGAAATCCATAAGCAAGGGGCCGAAGAATTTAAAGCAAATATTGATGATGATGCCGAGAAAGCAGAGTTTTGGCTTGAAAATTCTATTCGGGTATTTGATGAATTATCTTGTACACCTGAAGAATGTTTGAAATGCGCTATATCTTTGTTGAGGGATTCAGCTTACAATTGGTGGAAGACTTTGATTTCGGTGGTACCGAAAGAGAGAGTAACATGGGAATTCTTTCAAGAAGAGTTTCGGAAGAAATATATTAGTGAAAGATTTATGGATCAGAAGCGTAAAGAATTTCTTGAACTGAAGAAAGGTAATATGACGATTCTGAGAATATGAAAGAGAGTTTGTTCGATTAAGTAAATATGCCAGAGAGTATGTTCCTACAGAGGCCAAGATGTGCCGATGATTTGAAGACGGGCTCAATGAAGACATCAAAGTATTTGTTGGAATTCTTGAATTAAAAGAAATGGTAGTATTGGTTGATCGAGCTTGTAAGGCTGAAGAATTACTTAAAGAGAAGAAAAAGGCAGAGACTGAGACTAGAAGCTGGAAGAAAAGACCGATGAGCAGTTCATTCTCACAGCAACCTGGAAAGTCAAGAAATATGAATCCTCATTCTCAAACTTCAGCTGGGCAATCATATGGAAACTATAAGAAGCAAAATGTAGGGAATCCGAGAGGAAGATATCTAAGAAAAGCTGGGAGCGAAGCAAAATGTAGGGAATCCTCATTCTCCCAGACTACTTCAGCAGCCAGTGTAGGGAATCCGAGATTTGTTAAACCGGAGTGCCAGCGGTGTGGTAGAAATCATTTTGGTCCGTCAGCAGAGCAAATGAATGTTTTCGATGTGGTTCTCGGATCATTTTATTAGAGACGCCAGCAGAGAGAGTGAAAAAGAAAAATTTCAAAATACAAAAACAAGTGGGGCGGATTCGAGAGGAAGATATCTAAGAAAAGCTGGGAGCGAAGCAAGCAGTAAGAATGTAGCCAGAGATGCACCAGTTAGACCTGAAGGAAGGGCTCCGGCTAGAACTTATGCTATTAAAGCACGCGAAGATGCTTCCTCGCTGATGGTGATTACCGGTACATTTTCTCTCTATAATGTTAATGTTATTGCTTTGATTGATCCCGGTTCTACTCATTCCTATGTGTGCATGAAATTGGTGTCTAGTATGAATATACCTGTTGAGAACACAGAATTTATGATTAGAGTGTCGAATCCGTTAGGCAAATGTGTGATTGTTGACAAAGTATGTAAGAAATGTCCTTTAATGATTCGGGATCATTACTTTCCGGCCGACTTGATGTTGTTGCCGTTTGATGAGTTTGATGTTATTTTGGGCATGGATTGGTTGACACTGCATGATGCTAAAATAAATTGCAAAGAAAAAGTTATAGAATTAAAGTGTGAAAATGGTGAAACACTGCGGGTTGAATCAGATAAATTAGAGGCATTGCCTAGTGTGATTTCTTCAATGTCGGCTCAAAGATATTTAAGAAAGGGTTATGAAGCTTATTTGGCGTATGTAATTAATACAAAAGAAGTTGAAAAGAAAGTTGAATCAGTGCCGGTTGTGTGTGAATTTGCGGACGTATTTCCAGAAGAATTGTCGGGTTTGCCTCCAGTTAGGGAAGTAGAATTTGGTATTGATTTGATACCGGGAACAACTCCAATTTCGATTGCTCCATACAGAATGGCACCAGCAGAGTTGAAGGAATTAAAGTCACAGTTGCAAGAGTTGACTGATAAAGGCTTTGTGAGACTGAGTTTTTCACCTTGGGGTGCTCCCGTGTTATTTGTGAAAAAGAAGGATGGTTCTATGAGATTGTGTGTTGATTATCGGCAGTTAAACAAGGTGACAATCAAAAACAAGTATCCATTGCCAAGAATTGATGATTTGTTTGATCAGCTAAAAGGAGCGACATGGTTTTCAAAGATTGATTTGAGATCTGGATATTATCAATTACGGGTAAAAGAGTCGGATGTGCCTAAAACTGCTTTTAGAACAAGGTACGGTCATTATGAATTTTTAGTTATGCCATTTGGGTTGACAAATGCTCTCTGCTGTGTTTATGGATTTAATGAATCGCATATTCCGACCATACTTGGACAAATTTGTTGTGGTGTTTATAGATGATATTTTAATTTATTCAAAAGATGAGACAGAGCATGCTGAGCATTTGAGGATAGTTTTGCAAACTTTGAGAGATAAACAGCTGTATGCTAAGTTTAGTAAAAGTGAATTTTGGCTCAGGAAGTTGGATTTTTGGGTCATATTGTTTCAGTGATGGTATACGGGTTGATCCTAGTAAAATTTCAGCCATTGTTGATTGGAAACCACCAAAAATGTAACTGAAGTTAGAAGTTTCTTGGGGCTAGCCGGGTATTATCGACGGTTTGTAAATGGATTTTCTATAATTGCTGCTCCTATAACTAGACTACTCAGAAAGGATGTTAAATTTGAATGGACGGAAGAATGTCAAGTGAGTTTTGAAGAATTAAAAAGTTATTAACAGAGGCACCAGTGTTAGTACAGCCCGAATCGGTAAAGAATTTGTGGTGTATAGTGATGCTTCTCTAAATGGTTTGGGGTGTGTGCTTATGCAAGAAGGAAAAGTGGTGGCTTATGCTTGAGGCGATTAAAACCTCATGAGAAGAATTATCCTACTCACGATTTAGAATTGGTTGAGGTGGTGTTTGCTTTGAAAATTTGGCGACATTATTTGTATGGTGAAAAGTGCTGGGTATATACTGACCATAAAAGTCTTAAGTATTTGATGTCACAAAAGACTTGAATTTAAGACAATGAAGATGGTTGGAGTTCTTGAAAGATTACGAGCTTGTTATTGATTATCATCCGGGAAAGCGAATGTAGTAGCCGATGCTTTGAGCAGAAAGTTGTTGTTTGCATTGAGAGTTATGAACACTCAGTTGAAAATGTCAGATGATGGTTAGATTCTAGCAGAGTTAAGAGCAAAACGATGTTTTTACAAGAGATCTTTGAAGCTCAGAAAGATGATCAAGATTTGCAAGCCAAAAGAAAGCAGTGTGAAGTTGATACAGAGTCAAATTTCAGAATCGGTTCTAATGGGTGCTTAATGTTTAAAGATCGGATTTGTGTACCAAAGAATGAGGAATTGATTCAAAAGATCCTACAGGAAGCACATAGTAGTTGTTTCTCGATTCATCCGGGTAGTACGAAAATGTATAATGACTTGAAGAAAATGTATTGGTGGAATGGAATGAAAAAGGATATATCAGAGTTTGTGTCCAAATGCTTGATTTGTCAACAGGTGAAAGCTGAACACCAAGTGCCTTCGGGATTACTTCAGCCTATTATGGTTCCTGAATGGAAATGGGATCGGATTACTATGGATTTTGTTTCAGGATTGCCATTAACTCCAGGAAAGAAAGATGCCATCTGGGTAATAGTTGACAGACTAACTAAGTCGGCTCATTTTATCCCGGTACGTACGGATTATTCTCTTAATAAGTTGGCTGAATTGTATGTTAGAGAAATTGTTAGACTACATGGAATACCATTGTCGATCATTTCAGATAGAGATCCAAGGTTTACCTCGCGATTTTGGCAAAAATTGCAAGACGCGTTAGGTACAAAGTTAAATTTCGATCTTCGCTTTTCATCCACGGTGATGGACAATCGAGAGAGTAATTCATTCTTGAAGATATGCTCGGATGTTGTGTATTGGAATTTCAAGGAAGTTGGGAAAAATACTTACCGTTGGTAGAATTTGCTTACAATAATAGTTATCAGACGAGCTTGAAAATGGCACCTTATGAAGCATTGTATGGTCGTAAGTGTCGAACGCCTCTGTATTGGACTGAACTCAAGGAAAATAAGATTTATGGAGTTGATCTAATAAAAGAAACCGGAGAAAAAGTAAAGGTAATTCAAATTGTTTGAAAATCGCTTGGATAGACGTAAATCTTATGCGATTTAAAACGAAAGGACATTGAATTTCAAGTTGGTGATAAAGTATTTTTAAAGGTGTCTCCGTGGAAAAAGGTTCTCAGATTTGGACGGAAGGGCAAATTAAGTCCACGTTTTATTGGGCCGTATGAGGTAATTGAAAAACTTGGACCGGTAGCATATCGGCTAGCTTTACCACCTAAATTAGAGAAGATTCATGATGTGTTCCACATATCTATGTTACGTCGGTATCGTTCGGATCCTTCACATGTGGTTTCACCGACAAAAATTGAACTACAACCAGATATGACCTATGAAGAAGAACCGATTAAGATTTTAGCTCGAGAGGTCAAACAACTAAGGAATAAAAATATTGCACTTGTGAAGGTGTTGTGGCAAAAGCATGGAGTAGAAGAAGCTACATGGGAATCCGAAGAAACTATGAGAAATCAATACCCACATCTGTTTCTTTGGTAAGATTTTCGAGGACGAAAAATCCTTAAAGGGGAGAGTTGTAATATCCCGAATTAGGGCCTAACTTAGGAATAGTGGTTTCGTAACCACAAATCCGAGATAGAAATAATTATTTTATAATTATTTTGAGGTTTATGATATGATTGCATGATTGTGTGAAAATTTTGTGAAGAAATTCCATGCATAAAATGCTTAATTTGAAGTTAGGGCTAAATCGAATAAGTTGCAAAACTTGTATTCTAGAAGTTTTTAGTATGAAATTGCTTTGAAATATTAATTAGGAGGTCTTAAATAGCAATTTGACCAATTTCTAAAATTTTGGACAAAAATGGGCTTGTACATGAAAATTTTCAAAGAAAGGCATTAAGGGCATTTTGGTCATTTGGATAATTAATGAAATAAAATGGGAAAAATGACACAAAATAGTCATCTTCCCCATTAGTTGCTGCCGAATGCTCCATGTCTCCATAGCTAGGGTTTCTTCAACTTTCAAGCTTCATAGTAAGTGATTCCAAGCCCCGTTTTTAATGATTTTTATGTTTTTGAGACCCCGATAACTCGATAAAGCTTATGTTAGCAATAAATTTAACCTAGGGTTTATATTTGGAAAAATACCCATAGGTGAAATTTGTGTATTTTGATGTTTTATGATAGAATATGATGTTTTAAATTATGTTAGACAACTTGTACTACTCGATTTTAAGCAAAAACGAGTAAAAGGGCTTAATCGGTAAAAATACCTAATAGTCACAAGTACATGTTAGAGTGAGAATTTGATGTTGCCATAGAAGGGAAAAGTGATCAACATGTTGTAAAACATAAGAATAAGGAATAAAGTTTAATCCCGAGCCTAGGGGCAAAAATGTAAATATGCAAAAGTTTAGGGGTAAAATTGTAATTTTGCCAAAATTTGAATTAAGGATTAATTTGATAATGTGAGTATTAAATAAGCTAAATGTGTTATTTTAAATCAAGAAAGACGTGGAAACGACTCCAATCGAGGAAAAAAAAAGATTGTGGATTAAATTGCAAAACCTTTGTATTTTGGTACCAAGGTAAGTTCATGTGTAAATAATGTAGCATAATTGTTATTTTTAAGTCATTGATATCAATTATGTGATATGCTGATTTTTATCATGAAATATATGCTTTGTGGTTAATTTCGAATAAAATGCAAATTATGTGAATTACTTGTTAAACATAATTGTTACCGAGTATTGGTTCCGGCATTCTACGAAAGACGGCAAGGATATGTGTTCGAGGAAAATCCCGTTTGAACCTTAGGAATAGATTAGGATACAAGTGACATGTCACTAGGATGGTTGAGCATCCGAACTCGTTGAGTTGAGTCCGAGTTCACTTATGGATGCTAATGTTCAAACTCGTTGAGTTGAGTCCGAGTTCGTGAGATGTAACTAGGCATCCGAGCTCGTTGAGTTGAGTCTGAGTTCATTATGGATGCGAACGCCCGAGCTCGTTGAGTTGAGTCCGAGTTCGCTTATGGGCGGGTTACATGGTAGCTTGGCTACATATGTGGCACTTATGTGCAAACTTCCTACGTATCCGAATTATATTCCGATGAGTTCAACGGGTAAAGTTCTACTCAAATGAAGGAATACTTGAGATGAAAAGAGACGTATTGGTAAGTGATGTGAAATGGATACTTCGGACAGGTATGTACTTAACCCTCGGGTTGAGTATTGATACAATAACGATAAGGTAGTAAAATGATGAATGATGATTAGAAATGAGATTTATGTTTTGGTGATACCATGCTAATGTTGTTTGGTATGATTGCTTTGTTATGTTACTTATTATTTGCATATGAACTTACTAAGCATTTATGCTTACTCCTCTTTCTTACTCATTGTAGTTTTGGACAAGCTAGCTCGAGAGTCGGGATTGGTCGGAGGATCATCACACTATCCTAAGAACTTTTCGGTAAAATGGCTTGTAAATTTAAGTATGGCATGTATAGCAAAATACTTATTTTGTGTAAATGATCTTATGGTATGGTGATGAAATGGTTGAGGAAGTGCTTGATAATGATAAATTATGGAAATGGTTAGTTTAGAATATGTTTGATGTTATGGAAAGTTAATAAGTTACCTAGTTCATGAAAATTCATAAAAAGGATGAAATTTGCCATAAACAGAATATTACAGCAACACTGACGTGAGTTTCAAAATTTACTAAAAATCATAGAAATTGAATTTGGTGATGGATTAAATATCAAATTGAAGCTTATTATGTTTAGTTTCACATGAAACAAACTAAACTGGTAAAAGAATTATATGTTAGAAGATATTTAAATTTTAGTGAAACAGGGTCAGAGCAGTTTCTGAATCCCCTGTTCCAACTTTATAAATTCACCATAAATTGTAAAGATGTAATTAGGTGGCTTACTTTATATCCTCAGAATCCTTATTGAGTCTAGTTTCAGGAGAAATAAATCTCATATTCATATGAATTTTATACAGAGAGAAAAGTGGTTCGTAGTAAAAAGAGGTCAGACCAGTCAAGCCCTGAAACAGGGGTAACTTTAACTAATAAACTGTACTAATTGGCCCAACCAAAAATTCTAGAAAAAAATTTGTAGATAGGCATATGAGTCTAGATTCAGGGAAAATTTACGGATCTTGATTTTGAGTTTCGAAATTCGAGATATGATTTTTCTTGTGACTGTAACGCAAGTAGCTAAAAAGCTGTGAATGTAGAAACAAATAATCTAAAGTTCTTAAAATGTTAAATTAAGTTTAGTAACACCTCATACTCGACTCCGGTGACGGTCTCGGGCGTGGGGGCGTTACAGCTGTGAATGTAGAAACAAATGATCTAAAGTTCTTAAAATGTTAAATTAAGTTTTGTAACACCTCATACTCGACTCCGGCAACGGTCTCGGGCGTGGGGGCGTTACAACTAACTCCAAAATCAGCCTATACATGCCATAATTAAGTTTAGCCAATAAGGTACCAAAGTAGTAGACAGTGTGATGAACTTGGCTGACAATCCCTGAGCTTGTAGCTTGGCTTCAAAATCTATAAAACAGAGTAAACATAACACAGAGAGTAAGCTATCAAAGCTTAGTAAGTCATAAGCAAATAAACAACTCAATGACTTATTCAACTTAACTAAATTAAACTAGATTATTATATCAATTCACATTTAAATCCAGGCACTTAAGTATTCATGTTACATACATATAATCATATACATTTGTATACAATTATATTACCACTTAATCGAATGCCTATATAGCCAAAATTAACAAATCATTATTTAACCTTCAAGGCTGAATATTCATTAAGTACCTACTTCACATACTCATAAATATATAAACTCATAGATCATAATATAGTCTCATATACATATATTAGTCATTTGACTGAATACACATAAACACACATACATAAAATTAAGACTCATTCAATAATGTGAAATAGGCCGAATACACTTACCTTATTTTTAGTAGACATCAAACTAGCTCATACCTGGCCATTTAGCTCGATTTACATACCCGAACTCTACTTATTTTTTCCTGATGAACCATTCAGAATTGGATAAGACACTCGGTTAACCACATAAATCGTACAATGCCAACATCCCAAATGTGGTCTTACATGTAGCCACAAATCGATGCCACTGTCCCAAGCAGGGTCTTTCTCGTAAACACATATTGGAATCACAAATCGATGCCATGGTCTTACTCGCACACATATATCGGAATCCTATGTCATGACATATGTATCCTAGCTATTCCTAAGGTTCTTACGGGGCTTTCGGACGTCGTATCTCGGTTGAATCGAACTCGGAAGTGTCATAACCAAACTTAAACAAGTTTGGCAATAGCATATTTTAATTCTAACATTTCATAACAGCATGTAAATATAATATTAAATTGCTAATAAACACATCTATTTTCTTATAAACTTACCTCGGACGATACAAAACGGAATCGGGCAGCTAGTCGACAACTTTCGTTTTTCCCCTATCCAAATCTGATTTCTTTGGTTCTTGATCTAAACATAATCAAATTAAGCTCATTCAAACATATTTTCATTCAATTTAGTCCAAAAACACATAAATGGGTAAATTACCATTTTACCCCTGACATTTACAATTTTTAAAATTTAGTCCATATTGCACAAAACACAAAATATTCAAAATTTCAAGGTACCCATGTTTCACTGAATATTCCTAGTGTTCATACAAGTCCATATATTTCATTTATTTCACATTTTAGTCCCTCAAATTTTTATTTTTGCAATTAAGTCCTAATTACTCAAAATCACCAAAAACTCCAATACAAAACATGTTAATCTAAAACATATCTTTCATATTTCATCATCAAACAAAAAAAATCACAAGCTATCAACAATGGCACAACTCAAAATATTTATCAAAATAAAAAATTCAAGCATGGGTTTTGTAGTACTCGAAGCAACGATCTCAAAAATGTAGAAATTATCAAAAATTGACAAAAAAAACGAACCTTGATTTTAGCTTGGAAGATGGCCGAACCTAGCCCTTGTTCTTTCTTTGTTTCTTTTGTTTATAATCAGTGCAAGAATGAAGAAAATAATGTGATGATAGCTTAGTTTTTTATGATATGTTAACATATATTAAATTACTACTAATTTACCTAACTACCCTTAATGAAATAATAATATCATATAACCTAAGTCCATTACCGTCCGACATCATATATAATGGGCTAATTTCATCATAAAGATTCCAAATTAGAAAACCATTAGTAATTCAGCCCTTATACAAGTTACCGCTTCATTTTTATTTTACGCGATTAAGTCCTTTTATTTAATCGGACTCCTAAAAGATAAAATTAAATCACGAAATTTTCACAGACATAAATTCACAATGAATAAACACTGAGAATAATTTTAAAACATTTTTTTGACTCAGATTCATGGTCTCGAAACCACCGTTCTAATTAGGGTCTAAATCGGGCTGTTACATGCATCGGCTACGAGATGTGTCAGTGTAAGACCATGTCTGGGACATGGCATCGACACAGATATGCGAGAGCTAGTATAAGGCCATGTCTGGGACATGACATCAGCACCTTACCCCATGTTTGAGGCTTCTGAAATATCCGGTAGTGTTCCAAATGGTTCAACGGTGAAAGTTATGTTCTTAATCTAATGAGGAAAGTATAACCATGTTGTGAGTGGCACGGGTACCTAATTGGTACGTATGAGATGTGAGCTCATTGTATAGTATGTGACTTGTATGGATGGTATTGAGTAAGTTATATCTATACTTACCTTGGTATTATGAGCATGTTGATTATCGATGTATTGTTGTGGTATATTCATTTATATGCAACTTACTAAGCTTTATGCTTACTCCCCTTCCTTTCCATTTCCTTACAGTGTCGTCTAATTAGCTCAAGGATCACCGAAAGTCAGAGATATCGATCATACTGTCAGTCGAAACATTCGATATAGTTGGATTTATATTTTTGAATATGGCATGTATAGGGCTTAGATTTCATTATTTTGTCTCTTTGAGAATTGGCCAAAGGTGTTAACTTGGGATAGATCCCACAATTTGAATGAAGCCTTGAATGATGGCTAACATTCATTTTGAGTTAATAGAAGATGCATCTTCATGGTTGAATAAATGTCTATTGTGGTTGTTTTAATTATGAAAATTTTACTTGTTGTGGTATTGGTTGGTATTTGTATGAGAACAGATAGGCAAGGGTAGCAAAGACGCTTGGTAAATATCCTTATATTGTCCACATGGGGAGACACACAAGAGTGTGTCTAGACCGTGTGTGACACACAGTTAGCCCACGGGCGTGTAGTCCGGCCTTGTGTCCCCTGCACGTAAAAATTTCAAGTCAGTATGCATGGTAATAAACACATGGGCAGAGACACGGCCGTGTGGAGGACATGGCCTAGTACACGGGCGTGTACCATGGCCGCGTGACCTTTTGGGGATGCTAACATCAGAAACAGAATACCCAGGTTTTTGCACACAGGCGTGTCATGGCCGTGTGAGAGATATGGGCTATTGACACGGGCATGTGCCTGGCCATGTGAAAACCCCTGTAGGTGTGAATTAGAATTTAATTCCATACAGGTGTGGGACACGGGCGTGTCCCAGAGTCCTTAGGCCATGTGAGTCACACGGGCCATCGGCACAACCATGTTGAAATGGCCACACGAGCGTGTTACCCTTCCACATGGGCGTGTGCCCTATTTTAAAGACAAATTTCCTAAGGTTGGTTTAAAGACCCGAAATGGTCTCGAATAATTTTTAATGGTCGATTTAGGGCTCGTAGACTCATAAATAGAAGTTAAGGTGGAAATTGAAAAAGTTTTAATTTGGACCAAGTCTCAATGACTTGAGGTTATTAGAATGCATGAGATTATGTTAGGCAATGCCTCGTACTCTACCCCACCGTGGGTTACGCGTATGGGGTGTTACAAGCTCAGTCTCGGGGATCATCAGGAACACTATCACATTATCGATCAACTTGTTGGTACTTTTGTTGCTATGTAAATATAGTATATGGTATGTATAGGCTAGTGATAAGATGATGTGTTTTGAGATATGATTAGTGTAACACCCCAAACCCGGCCCAGACGTTATGGCCGAATCCGACGTGTCTCATTGAAGTTTTAAAAACCCATGATCATTTTAGTGTTTAAAAAGAATGTCTTTTGCTAAGTTAACAAAGTGAATGGAAGTTGTACACCAGGTAGGTATCCGAAACAGAGGAGGTGAGCCATGAAGGCTGCTTAAGTACCAAGCTCTCGATTGGATCCAATCCTAGACATGCCCACAACCATTGCCACACTTTGGTAAACGAGTTGAAATTCCTTTAAGTAGATATTTTTGATAAACTGATTAGTTGTATCGTTGTGTTATTTTGAAAACGAATAACATTTTGAAAACGCGCCCTAAGTCTAACCCATTTTGGATTATTATCAGTAAAATATAGAGTATAAAATAAAATAATCCCAGAAAGATAATTAAAATGGCCTTATTACAACCCAAAACCAAATAATAATAATTAAGATAAAATTTATATAAAAAGAAAAAAAATCGGTTACTTATTGCAAAGTTCAAAAGCGATCATCACGGCCACTCTGAATCCCCTCCGGTTCCAAGTCTCCACATCAAGGCTCACCTGCAAGGTTAAGGAAAAGGGGTGAGTTTGGAAACTCAATGTGCAACAAGCCCCTTTTAGAGCCCAAACTAATATCAGCATACTGGGCCAAGGCCTTTCGTTTAATGGTTACTGGGCCGAAGCCTTCTCATTAATCATGTTACTGGGTCGAAGCCTTCACTGCAAATGGTATGGCCCATAGGCCCATTTCAATGCCACATGTAATATTAATGGATGTATGCAAGCCCATTTAGGGAGACTACTCAACCCACCATCTGCTACTCTTCACTCATACCAACCAAGCTCTCCATGTGGGGAATAACTCAACCCACCCAACCAAACTCTCCTTTGGCAAAGACAAATTGCTTTATCATATAACCTGGAGGCCTAGCCTCTTTTAATAACTGGGGCAAAGCCCTTTTTGATAAACTGGGGCAAAGCCCTTTAAGCACTTCCTCCGTTTATATAAAACCCAACCATGCATATAATGAGTATATCATAGCATATCATGTGCATCTCATAACATTTCATGAGCATATCACGTCATATCATGTATAACAATATCTCATGCATCATATTCATAATTAAACCCTAGGGGGTATAATGGTCATTTTTACCTAGGGGCAAAATAGTCATTTTTCTTATTATAAGGGTAATTTCGTAATTTTACCAATTATCAGGGTTTTCCATGTTCATTAAAAATTATCAATATTCTCAAGTGTTTAAACAATGATTTTAACGCACTTTATCAAATTAGGGCTTTTGGGCCCAAAACCCCTAATGGGTCCTACGAATGCCGATTTAGCCCATTAAGCCCACATAATCCAAATTTTACAACAGTACTAACTGCGTTAACATGCAATCTTTCCAACTTTCATTTTCTATCAATTTTACCCAAATGGGCCCGGAAGCCCATTGGACCCAATTTTAGCCCATTGAGGCCCAACCTAACGTCGTGCACAGAATTGCGCTCTTACCTATTCCATCGATCCAAACACCGATCATATCATTTTTATCGCATCTAAAACCACATGCAAAATCTCAAGTTCCCAAAATGTCAGAATTTTGGCATTTCGGCTTTTCTGCGAATATTAGCCTAAGCTACTACGAGGGTTGTTACACACCTGTTTTGTGACGTTTGCTAACAGGGTCTCCCACGACAACCTACAATTAAGTATCACCATTCTTAGTGCACAAGTCATGCTTATCAAACCCAAAATCCACCTTACCTTATTCGGCCAAAGAACCCCTAATGGCCATAGGTCACTTACCTTCACCCGGTCTGATGATACGATTCAAGCTTATCCAAGTCGGTACCCCAAGCCTTTCTGCTCCTCCAAAGTTATCTATTTCACTACACAAACCATAAAAATCAAATGCAAAAGGCCCAGTAAGGCCTATACCTCAAAACGACAGCCCCCTAAACTATAGGGGGTTTCGGCTTTTCTTAATATTTACTACTGAATCGGTTGGAGTATGAATACTTACCACAGTCTTCCTTGTGTACTGTTTAGAGTTTAGCAAAAGAAGAAATTGACCACAACAATTGAAGAGAACAGTAGGATACTGGTCTCAAAGAAATCGACACCACCAACCTTCAAAAAGTTTTGGCTCTTGGCTATTCGGCAAAGGTAAAGATAGAAAGGAAGTAGTAGTTGAAAAGAAGGGAATAGTAGACTGGTTTCGGAAAAGAAAAGGAAAGAAAAAAATGGATGGAAAGGGTGGTAGTTTCGGCTAGAGAAGAAAAAGAGAAAAAAAGAATAATCCTATGGTGTTTACACAGAAGAAAACGGCACAACTAAGTCCCTAAATGCCGAAATACTAGCCAAATACTCCTCTGCCGAAATCCCCTCTCCAATTCCCACTATTCGGCCAACTCCTAGCTTCTCTCCAAATCTCTAAAATCTCTCCCCTTATCACTTCTTAATCCATGCGTTTGACAGATTCAAACTCTCTCCAACAGAGTTTCATTCAACTTCCAACTCCTGCCTGCTCAAGACATAAAAAGAACACCACAATTGCCAGCTTAGAGAATCGAACCTTGGCTCTCCTTAACCACTTACACGCCACTTTTTTTAGCTCCTTAGTGGCGTCACTTAGCCACCTTGCCAAGGGCTCTTTTATGTTACATTTTACCCTCGTCTATTAATAAGGCCACCTATCCAACGCCCCTAACTCCTTAAGTCCAAAATTCAAAAATTCTTTCGGGTTTTGGCTAGCATGTGGGACTTCCATAGGCCTATTTACATATTCCAACTATGAATTTTCACTACCAAATACCAAATTTTAAAAACTTACCAAATTCTCAGAAATTACGAAAACCCGAAAATTAGGATGTTACAATTAGTCATGAGATTTGGGTCATAAATAATGTAAATGTTGGTGTGTATTTGGCCATTTGGGTTGGGTTATTATATGAGTTTGGTAAGTGAAACATGATGTATATAAATGGCCTTATGTTTTGGCATGTTTGTCATGGATGTTGTGATGATTAATTGATATGATTTGAGGTTTAAAATAGATGATAAGATGATGAGAAAAATGCATAGAGAAGATAGGTGAAATTGTTGGTAATGGCATATTGTGTTGGTATGTTTATGGTTATGATTTGAGTAGTGAAATGGTTGAAGATGAAATGGAATGATTTGTATAAGAATTGGCATTTTTTGGTTGCCTATAAGTGTATTGAAATGGTAGGAAATGTTGTGGTTTAGGTATGCTTGAAGTGGGTGAGAAACATGGCTTAAATCAAGCTTAATTTTGCCCTACACGGTTGAGCACATAAGCGTGTGGCTAAACCGTGTGCCTACTGTAACTTAGTTAAACAAGTCAGTGAGTTACATGGCTTAGACACACGGGCATGTCTACTGGACGTGTGTGACACACAAGCTAGCACATGGGCATGTGGCCAACCGTGTGACCCAAGTCAATGTACCCTTTAGATTTCACACAGCCAAGGCATACTGGTGTGTCTCCGGCCGTGTGATGCAAGTCAGTATGTATGCCCTGTTTCCACACGGCTTGTGACACAGGCATTCTAGTGGTCGTGTGAAGCACACTGCCTATTCACACGGGCGTGTGATCCCTTTATGCATGAAAATCTTATAAGTTTTCCAAAATTTTCAAATGTTATCGGTTTAGTCCCGAATCTCTTCCAGGCATGTTTTAAGGTCTCCTAGAGCCTTATAAGGGACAATGTGACTATGTTGGATTAATGTTTATGTATTAATGGATTCTTGGATGAAAAATGTATGTTGTATGTTGTGATTTTATAGGTAATTCCTTGTAACCCTATTCCGGTGACGGATATGGGTTAGGGGTTTTACATTTTATTGGTATCAAAGCTACAGTTTAGTCGATTCTTGGACTAACGTAGCGTGTATGAGAGTCTAGCTATACATGCCATATATACTCTGTGATAGTGTTATGATTCTTGACAGATTAAATTGTGTTTTCATGTAGTAATAGATCCTGAAAGAGCTATAGCTAACGATGTAGAAAGTAATGCGCCCACTCCCGCTTAAGGGATAGCACCTACTGAATCTAGACCCATTTCAAGTAGTCACGAGGGAGAGGCTAAACAAGCCTTTTTCCAGATGATGAGTGAGTGGTTTACGGAGTTCGTTCGAACTAATTTGGATGCTCAACAACCTCCATCCACACCTTTTCCTCAACAAATCCCTAATATTCCTCAATTTATAGATCCAATACGATTGAACAAGCCACAAAGAGATAAGATTTGGAAACATGGGGCTAAAGAGTTTCGAGCTAGTGTTGATGGTGATGCAGAGAGAGCTAAGTTCTGGCTCGAAAACACGATTCGAGTATTCGATGAATTATCTTGTACTCCTGATGAATGTATCAAATGTATTGTATCCTTGCTGAGATATAATGCGTACCATTGGTGGAAAACGTTGATATTTATGGTTCCTAGAGAACGGATTACTTGGGAGTTTTTCCAATCTGAATTTCGAAAGAGTTTCTAGAGTTAAAACAAGGTCAGATGACTGTCACTGAGTATGAAAGAGAATTCGTACAATTAAGCAAGTATGCTTGGGAATATGCTTCCACTAAAGAAATCATGTGCAAACAATTTGTAGATGGACTGAATGAAGATATAAAATTACTAGTCGAAATTCTAAAGTTGAAAGAATTTTTCGTTCTAGTTGAGAGGGCTTGTAAAGCTGAGGATCTTAGTAAAGAAAAGAGAAAGGTAGATTCAAAAGCTAAAAACTCGAGAAAAAGATCAATGAGTAAGCTGTAACAGCCCAATTTAGACCATAGTAGGAATAGTGGCTTCAAGACCATGAATATGAATCAAATTTTAATATTATTTTCAGTGTTTATCATGTGTGAATTAATATGTGTGAAATTTTTGTTATTTAATTTTTTTCATTTGAGTGTCGATTTAATAAAAAAGACTTAATCGCGTAAAATGTAAAAGTGACTAGATAATTGTGTAAGGGCAGAACTGATGTTGTCTTGATAACATGAGGTATTTAATTTGCAATTTTCCCATGATATAATGTGATGGACAGTAATAACCATGGAATATAATGGTTTTATATTTTATTATAAAGGTTATTAAAGTAAAATTATTAAAATGTTATTATATGTTATATTAAAACATAATTAAAAACCATTTTGTTCATTATTTCTTTCATGATCGAAACTAAAGAAAATAAAACGAAAACAAAGCTTAGGTATTTGGCCATTGTCCAAGCATGATTCAAGGTGAGTTTTAGTTTGGTTTTTGATAATTTTTACGTTCTTGAGATCGTTACTATGTTATCTACAAAGCCCATGCTTGAATTTTTTATTTTGATGAATATTTGAGCTAAGTCATGTTAGTTGATGAAATATGAAAGATGTGTTTTGGATTAACATGTTTTGTATTGGAATTTTTGATGATTTTGAGTAATTAGGACTACATTGCAAAAATAATAAGTTGAAGGACTAAAACGTGAAATAAATGAAATGTATGGACTTGTATGAATATAAGGAAGATTCGGCCTAAGCATGATATATTGAAATTTTGCATATTTTGTGTTTTATGCAATTTAGACTAAATTGTAAAAAGTGTAAAATGTCAGGGGTAAAATAGTAATTTACCCATTTATGTGTTTTTGGACTAAATTGAGTAAAAATATGTTTGAATGAGTTGAATTTGAATATGTTTAGATCAAGAACTAAAGAAATCATATTTGAATCAGGGAAAGTCAAAAATTATCAAATAGTCGTTCCAGGCTATTCGTGTTAGTACGAGGTAAGTTCATAAGTAAATAAATGTTGTTAAATTTGATTGTATAGGTATTATACGTGCCGAATTGAATTATAATAAATATATGTGTATATGCTAAAATGATTTAAGCATTGGAAAATTATTTACGAGCTTGAACCGATCGAGTTACGACGTCTGAAATCCCCATATGAACCTTAGGAATAGCTAGGGTACATATGACATAGGATTCTGATATGTGATGTACGAGTAAGACCATGGCATCGATATATGTGTGTGCGAGTAAGACCATGTTTAATACGTTGGCATCGATATGTGATTCTGATATATGTATGCGAGTAAGACCATGTCTAGTACGTTGGCATCGATATATGTGGTTACGAGTAAGACCATGTTTGGGACATTGGCATTATAGTTGTTTCGCGTAAGACCCTATCTGAGACAGTCGCATTGATATGTGATAGCATGTAAGACCACGTCTGGGATGTTGGCTGTAACACCTCGAATTTGGGCTTAGAAGCATTGAGCCTTGAGTATGGGTCCGTAAGGAGGTTGTATATAAGTATTTAATTGTGCAAGGAAATGACACAATTAAATGTCTACTTGTGGTTAATGGCTCACGAGAAGTGTTGGAGGAATCTGGGTTCAAACCTGGGCTTTAGCAAAAATTTTGGTATTAAGTGAATAAAACCCTGGATGCTTGGATGATGGCCTTTTAAATTATTGTGTTAAATAAATGACACAAGGAAGTATGTGGTCTAGTGGTTGTGGCGTCATTAAGGTTGCAAGGGAGCCTGGGTTCATGTCTTGGCTCTCACAATTCATTTTGGTTTTTCTCTTAAGTGAATTTGGTTGTTGGCACATATGTATTAAAGTTAATTAAAGGCGTTTTTAACACAGAAAGAGCCTATGGTGGAATGGCAAAGTGGCATGTTGTGTAACTGTGAGGTCTGAGGTTCAAGTCTTGGGATGTGCAGTGGAGTATTTATTTTCCTATTTGAGCTGTGTAGGAGGAGGAGTTAGACTGGAACTCTGTGGTTGAAGTGGTCATAAGAATGAGGAATTTTCCTAATGGTTGAAAGCAATCCCACATCGGGAAGCTAACATGAGAATTGTTGAGAAGCTGGCTTTAAATAGAGCGAACCAAATGTGTAACATCCCGAATTAGGGCCTAGTCGAAACAGTGGTTTTGGGACCACAAATTCGACGTAATAAAATTTATTTTTATTATATTTTTATGGTCTACAATTTTACGGAATGATTTCGTGAAAATTTCGTTCGAAAATTTCGACGTTTGGGCACTTAATTTGGTCAAAAGGACTAAATTGTAAAAAGTGCAAAAGTTGAGTTTCACATGTTAGAGGTGTCTAATTGTTATGAAATTTTAAATGGGAGGTCCTTAAATGGTAATTAGACCATTGTATAACTTGTTGGACAGAAATGGCCTTGGATGGATAAAATTTCAAAGAAAGGCAAAAAGGGCATTTTGGTCATTTAGGGGTAAAATGCATTAAAAGACAAATTTTAAAACCCAAATGTGTCCCTTTCTTCTTGCTTCAGTCAAATTTACCAAGAGCAGCCATGGTTAGGGTTTGGTCAAGCTTCCAAGCTCAATAGTAAGTGATTCTAATCCCCGTTTTTAATGTTCTTTACATTTTTGAAATCCCAATAACACATTCTAGCTATTTCTACCATTATTTTGAGCTAGGGTTTGTGTTTAAAAATTTACCCATGAATGACATGCTTGTATTTTGATGTCTAATGGTAGAAAATGAGTGTTGGGTGATTAATAAACGACTTTTACTAAGCGGTTTTCGATGAAAACGTCTGAAAGGACCGTTTTATAAAAGTTGTAAAATTGGTCATAAATGGGTGATTTAGTGGAAATTGGGGGCTGTCATAGTTATGAAAAATGATCAGCATGTCATAAAACATAAGAAAATAGAATGAAGTTTAATTTTCGGGTATTGGGGCAAAAGTGCAAATATGCAAAAGTTTAGGGGTCAAAATGCAAATTTGTAAAAATATGATCTTTGGACCCTATGAATAATGTGACTAATTAGTAGGCTAAATGTGATATTATAGATCAAGTAAAACAAGATTCGGGCTTAGAACGAGGTTGAACAAGGTTAAGCACAAACTCGAAATAAATAGTCGTACTCGAAATCGAGGTAAGTTCATATGTCAATGATAATGCAATGATATTATTATTGTTCATACTTGAACTTAAAATGATGTGTTGACATTGTGTGATAGATATTTATTTAGTTGGTATGAAGATTATATATTGTAACAAATGCCAAATTATAATTATCTGCAATAGCATGTTTATTTTATGGTCTAATGTCTAAATAAACATGGAAATGTGTTGAATTGGATGTACATTGCATGAGCAGCTATGCATAATGATATACTTGATGGAAAGAGAAAATCTTGGTTGAATAAAAAGGGAAATTCAATGGATAAACTATGGCTTACATGAATTGAGATCCTGCATGTGTTGCAGAAAGGATTTAACCCGGACGGGTAATTCGATGATCTCAAGTATGAAAAGGATCTAGCTTGGATGGGTGTTCCTTGAATGATCGAGCCTCCCGAAAAATATATGTGCATTATGGATTTAGCCCGGATGGGTAATCCGATTAGGGTCTGAATTTAGCCTGGACTGGTAATTCAGATCCGAGCTCATTGAGAGTGCTTATCGTTACAAGGGATTTAGCCTGGACTAGTAATCCCGACATCACTCCATGAGTTTATATTACGGGGGATTTAGCCTGGACTGGTAATCCCGCCGTAAGATGTGAGGTTTGCGGAAGTGCGCACATGAAATGATCACTTGTATGAATTGACGGAGAATGGGATATCCATCGAGATTCTGAGAAATTCAACGTGATTAATATGAAAAATGAAATAAAAATTTCTTGCCATGATACATCATGTATGTTATATGATATTATTATGATGCATATGAGTTGTCATGTTTGGACGAGTGCAGTGCTAAATGATAGCACAGGTAAGTACTCGAAACCCATGAGCACGTGTTTGACATGTGAAATAAAATGGACTTGTGACGATAGTGCAAATTAACGAATGATATTTATGAGAATAATTTCTATGACAAATTTGTGATGGTTATTATCTTGTTGCACTAAGACAGATTTGGTATAGCAGCATTGGTCTGACTTTGAAAATCCATCAAAAATAGTGGAAATTGAGTTAGAGACTGAACTAAATATTAAATTAAATATTAATGAGTCTAGTTTTACATAAAAAAAGGTGTAAGAAAAAGAATTCTGTAGTATGAGATATATGAATTCTTGTGAGACAGAGTCGGAGTGATTCCATACTCCCCTGTCTCAACTTTGAAAAATAACTAAAAATTGTGCAAAAATAATTAAGAGTTAAAATTAATATGAATGAAATCCTTAATGAGAATAATTTCAAGAGAAAGATACGGGAACATTATTCGAGTCTCGTAATATAAGATAAATAAATTTTAGTGAAGAAAGGTTGAAGCTGTCAAACAGTGAAACAGGGGAGATTTTTAATAATAAACTGTACTTATTGTTTGGACCAAAAATTCTGGAAATTTTATGGTAAGAAGATATATGAGTCTAGTTTCAGGGAAAATTAATAGATCTTAATTTGGAGTTCCGTAGCTCGAGTTATAAATGATTTATCGACGATGACTCGAGTAGACAGCTTGACTAGAATATGAATAAAAGTGTAATTATAGTTGTTTTACTTAAGGAAACATGTTATATTAATGTTTATTATTTTCATATGGACTTACTAAGCGTAAAGCTTGCTCCCCCCTTTCCATTTCTTTTAGTTTTGATAGGTCAGCTCGGGTTGGAGATCGTCGGAGGCAGCATCACACTATCGAGCCATTACCCTTGGAGTATTGACATGTATATGTTATAAGTTTTCAAGTGAATGGCATGTATAGGGACTTAGTTGTTCTGTGATCGATGTTGTTGTGATTATCCAAATGTATTGGCTTATAATGATTTGTTGTATGTAGCCATGAGATGTGGCTTATAATGAATTTGGCTTGGAAGCCTATTTATCTATGATATGTGTAAATGTCTTGTGATGTGGGTATGTGATTATGCTTATTCACTATGTTTAAGAAGTATATGGCATATGTACATGGTGAATGCCTTAGGACCATTTGAGGTGGTCATGGCCATGGAATAAATGTGTGATATGGTAATAAGTTGTTAGTGCCCTGAACATGGATGTTTAATTTATAAGTTAGTAAACATAGTATAATGGTAGAAGTGATTAATAAGATGACAAGGTCGCATGAATGTGTAATAATGTGGCTAGATTATTTTATCACGAGTAGGAGGAACAAATGCATAATAACGAACTACTGAGGAATGCCATAGAAATCATGTATGTGTGTGCTTGTAAAAATGACAAAAAAAAGGAAATTAGCCTAAGTTTTGACTACACGGGCAGGCCACACGGGCGTGTGTATTGGCCGTGTGTCTTTAACAGAATGTTAAGGATTAAGTCAGAGAGTTACACGGGCCGAGGACACGGGCGTGTCTAGAGCCACATGGGCGTGTATGTCTACACGGCCTACCCACACGGGCGTGTGACTCTCCAAAGCTAGAAAATTGTTAAGTCATCCAAAGTTTACCGAATGTTTTCAGTTTTGTCCCGAACCGCCCTAATGTATGTTATAGGCCTCGAAGGCCTGTATAAGGGACAATATGCATGTGTACGAAAAGTTTTAATTTTGGGAAAAATTTGGTGACTCGATTTTGTATGTTTATGAATGTTTAAGTTCGGTAATGCCTCGAGCCCTGTCCCAGCGTTGGATATGGGTGAGGGGTGTTACAAGATGAGTTGTGGAGGAAGACTCATTGCAGGATGTGCCAAGGTTGATGATCGTAGACTTCGGCGCGTTCTCATAAACAGGTGTGTATTCACACCCTTCTTTGTTAGAAGTCGACAAAAGCCGAAAAGCTGAAAGTTCAGCATTTGAGGCCTCACGAGCGTGCAATTGCTCACGTGGTAAACCGAGCCCACAAACCATAGGCGATAGACTGTAGAGGTTGCCACGAGCGTTCTCGTGTGCTGGGGCTGTTCTGGGCCTCGATGGGCCGAATGGGCCCACGGGCCCGCTTGTGTAAATCTAACTGTTAGGTGGGAAGTAGTTGGGCCACATAGCTGTAACTAAATTTGGGCTAAATGGGCCACACGAGCGTGTGCCCACTTGGGCTGAGTAATGGGTCTTAGGCCCATTTGTACCGCTAGGTCTGTTTAGGTTACTTAAGTCGCTCGAGGTGACGGTGGACCTTCTGTTGGGTCGTTAAGACCTCCGGTTTGTAAAATTACCGAAATACCTCAATTTGTAAAATTACTGAAATACCCCCGATTTGTAACATTATCGGATTACCCTTGTAGGGTAAAATTACTAAAATACCTCTGTAGGGTAAAATTACTGAAATACCCCTGTAGGGTAAAATGATTGTTTTTCCCTTGTGGGTAAATGACTGACTTGGACTATGAATTTGACTGATTGACTGTGATTGTAATATTGTGTTTTAACTGACTTGATTGTGGTTGTAAAACTGATATGTTTTTAATATATGTTTAAATGATTGTTACTGAGCATGGCCATTTTGCATACACGTGTGATGATTGAGCATGACATACACGACATATTGCATGGGGTTGGAATTGCGAAACGGAGGAAGAAATTGAGAATCGCATGGTTGCTTGACGATCGTGGATCCAACGATTGAGGATCGCATGGTTGTTTGACGATCGTGGATCCACTAATTAAGGATTGCATGGTTGCTTGATGACTGTGGATCCACCGGTGGCTTTTAAGCCCAATATATGATTATTGACGACTCTGTGTTGATCATATTTACCCAAGGCTGTGTGTCGACTGTATTACCGTCGCTGATGGCTATGTGCCTAGCATGAAACATCTACTGATGGCTTAAAGCCAATTATTTTGATTGTGGCTTTGTGCAAACCTAAAAATGGCTCTGTGCCATCTTGACTATGGCTTTGTGCCAAACGTATTTACCTGTGGCTATGTGCCTAACATACTTATGGATGACTCTGTGTGGATCATTTTTACCTAAGGCTGTGTGCCGATTATATTACCGTCGCTGATGGCTATGTGCCAAACATAATACAGTTACCGATGGCTTTGTGCCAATTATAATACCGCTACTGAAGGCTTTTTAAGCCCAATATATTATTAGCAGCTTTGTTGTAATGAAGGTAGTACCGCAACCGAGCTACCATTGATGTGTATCGGATGGGTGGGTCGATATTTATATCCCCACATGATGTGTTCCGGGGACAGAGTTGATGTGTAACGGTTGGATTTTTGGGATGGGATAGCATGTATCCATGCATTCACACACTCTGTTTTGTTATTGGTTTGGGCCGGGCCCAATTGATTCTATTATGGGCTGTGACCCAAATGATATTGTAATAAGCTTTGGCTCACGTATGCTCTGAATCGACTGCATCATTATTCTGCACGGGCTCTCGCCTGAATCGCTTTCTATTTTTGTTTTTGTATATTGACTGTTACTTTAGAAAGGGGATTACACACTGAGTTTTCATAAACTCACCCCGTTTATTAACCGTGCAGGTAATCCCCAGCGTTAGGTGGATCGGTGTCGCAGAGGGACTCAGAGGCGACCACAAAACTGCACATGTTTTTCTATTTCGTTCATTTAGTTAAGCACTTTAGTTTTTGATTTGGGTTGTAATAAGGCCACTTTATTTTCTTAACTTTTTATTTGGAAAGTTTATTTAGTATGTCTAATATCTATTAGAAGTAGGACACGATTTTCCAAAATAAGAACTGTTTTCAAATACTACGTTTCCGCAACATTTTCAAAATGCTTTCGCAACTTAACTTTTAAACATCACATTTTTGTAAATCGGTTACTTTTAGAATTATCTTCCGCAAAGTAAAAAGGAATTTTTGAAATAAAATTAAGAAGTTTTCAATGTACTACATTTTAAATAAGAAGGGTTTCTAATAAAAACATGGTTTTCGAAAAACACTTCAATGTGACACGCCAAATTCGGGTCTAACTTCTGGGCCGGGTTTGGGGTGTTACATTGGCATTGTACGATATGTGTGATTATATGAGTATCCTATTCAATTTCGAATGGTTCAATGGGCAATGATAAGTTACGATCGAAGGTGTAAAATAAGCTAAAACGATCAGGTATGAGTTAGTTGATTACCTATTTAAAAATAGAGTAAGTTAGCTATTTGATATGTGATGCAATTTATTACATAATGTTAATGTAAATATAAATGTATTTGTGAAGTATATTCGGTTACATGATAAGTATAGGTATGAGATATTAAAGTTTGATTCAAGAATATATATTTTTGAGTGTGTATATATTCGATTATATAATGGTACTATGGTTTTGAAATTGAAATAATAGATAGAGTACATTCGACCAAAGGTTATGTATAGTGATATCATATTTGTGACCTATGTGCAAATATATATAAATGATTATGTACTTCCTTAAGGATATAAAATAAGAATATTTATGAAATGATCTATGAATATATGTATGAGTTTATGTATATTAGGTTAAATAATGATATTATAGCTTTGAGTTTGAATAATATTTTGATATTGGATGTATGTATATATGGCAATATGAAAGTATATGTATTATACGAAATTGTAAGTTCAAAATTAAATGTGACTATAACAGTATGAATTGGTTTGGTAATTGAATTGGTATTATCATTGAGTTATTTATTTGCTTATGGCTTACTAAGCTTTTAAAGCTTACTCTGTGTGGTTTTTTCCTATGTTTTTAGAGTTTCGGAGACTTGCTCAGGTTGGAAGTCGTAGGAGACCTCATCACACTATCCAGTGTTTGCTTCAGTAAATTATTGCTTTGAGATTTGGTTATGTGGCATGTATACTTTTGAAATTTGTGTATATATATAGCCATGCGAAAATGGCTTAATCATGATGCTAATGTTGGTTATATGATTCGACCTTATAAGTAGCATAATCAAAGAAGTATGATATGTGGTTTATTTTGTTTGTGGGATGATGATATGATTTCGGCTTGGTTAGGTAAGTAAAATGATGATTATATCATTGATGATGCATTGGTTAACTTGGTTTATGTGATGTAAATGTTGAATGTGGTTATTTTTTATATGTGATGAATATGCTATGCCATGGGAATTTGTTTATTTGGTGTTGTTTAATATGCATCTATATTTTGATGTATAAATTGCCTTGTATTTTATTTGGTAAATGATGGAAATTGCTTCTGTCACTATGTGAGGTGAATTATGATTTGTGAAGCATAATTATATTCGCCAATAAAAGGTAAAACCAATATATATATTCTTATAATATCACTATTTGTGTATTTGTCATTTTTGTTATGGTTTGTAATGACAAGGGAAGTATATGTGTCATGGATGAATGGTGGGCTAGTATATGATGTATATTTAGTAAGGTTATTTGGTAAAGAACCAACATGTTTTAGTTTATGATTGAATGGTGAAATTGAACTACTTTTGTGGTTAATTTTGATAGTTAAATGGGTGATAAATGGATTTGATAAGTATAGGAAAATTTAGCATGATGTTTAGCCTATAAAGTTGGTATGATTGGTTCAGCATTTGAGTTTAATAATAGCTATTATGGTGGTTTGCGCATACAATAGTAGTATAAATAAAAAAAAATATAATAATAATAATACATTGGGCTATGTTGTAATGTTAGCTAATATGTTATAAATTAATGACTATAATGCCGAATGATATGGGTTGATACAGTTTAATATGCAAATGTGTATAAATATGCAAATTATTTGTTTAGTATATAATTAAATATATGAATTAAACTTAAGGATGTTTTAATGTATGTTCGGTTTATGGAAAAAAATATTCAATTTTTATATTTATAAGTATATATTTATATATTATGGCAATGATGCATGTTAGTTGGTTTGAAATTTGGAATTGATAAATGAGATTGAAATAGTTGAGTTTGAAAGTATGGTTCGTTTATATAAGCATGATAGGTAAAGTATGAGTGTTTTGGTTGGATTATGAAAGTCCAATATGCGAATTTGATTTATATGAATTGGTGACTTGTGGTTGTTTAAGTTTTTTGAAAATTTGTAAAGGAGTTAATATATATATTAATGATTGAATTGTATGACCGTATTGATTTGTATTTTGATCGGTAATGCTTCGTAACCCTAATCTGATGACAGACGCGGGTTAGGAGTGTTACATTTGGTTGGTATCAGAGCTATGGTTTAGTCAGTTCTAGGACCACCATAGCGTATGTGAGTCTAGCTATACATGCCACATTTAACCTGCGATAGTGTGATACCTCCCGACTTTGACAAAAATTATTTTGATGAGACAGATAAGTTTTCCAACCGAGCTAATTCTGATAGTACGAAATGTGTATTCAAATGTTTGAATGGAAAGGTGTTGGTTATGAGTTGAAACTCATAAAGGTATGGATCAAAGAAGTATGTCATTTTTCTTATCGATAAATGTTATAATTATATGAGCATATGAGTTTTGACATTTGAGTTATGATGCTATATAAGAATTTTGATTGTGAATTAGTGATTTGAGTTGGCATAAGAACTATGTGTTAAGAACAAAAGTGATTAAAAGCAAAAGTTTATTAAAAATTTGAGAATGTGAAATTAGTAATGAACTGGTTATTTGTGATAGTATGTGTTATGTGCATTTATGTGTAAGTTAAATTTGAGGCTTTACTACCCTCACCCCCTTATCAGTGAAATGTTAAAATGAAATCTGTAAGATTTAGTTGAATAATTTCACGAGTGTGGAGTTACAGAAGTCCGTGTTCGGAAGATTAATAATGTGGTCAAATAAGAGAATGAACCAGCAAATAAAGATAGTATTAAAAGAGATATTGGATAGTTCTGAAGACTATTCAGATTATGCAAAGACACTGTTACAGAAGAAGTTAACTTCAATTAAATGATCTATTCAGGTTAGTTATCCAAGGAAAGTATTAACTGGAAGCTTCTCTGGACTGATCTTTGTTATTAATGGGATAATATGAACTTAATGATGATAGAATTAGACAGTGGATTAATATTTGAATTGTACTTATGGCTAAGTGCAGTGGTTATAGTCGGGCAATTACTATGAGATCTTTTGGGCATTCTATATGTACATTTATCCTCAGAAGTATATATGACTGTTAAATTTCAGAAGGAATTCTTATCGTATGAGAACATTAGTTAAACATGCTTATAGACGAAAGTATCATTGGTCTGTTTGGGTTATGTATGACATTGCTATGCCTTTCTCTGAAATTTATTGTAACAGTCTGATTTTGACCCTAGTCAGAATAGTGGTTTTGGGACCACAAATCCGAGTTCAAAAAATATTTTAATATTATTTTCTAAGTCTGTGAAATTTATGTGATTTAATTTGTCTGTTTCTGTGCTTAATTATGAAAAAGGATTAAATCGTGTAAGGTGTAAAAGTTGAGTGCTAAATGTTAAAGCACCTATTTGGCTTGGATTTTAAAATAAAAGTCCTTGCATGTCAAATTTACCATTTGTTTAATGGTGGACAAAAATGGTCATGTAGTTGGTGAATTTAATGTTATATCATTAAGGGTAAAATGGTAAAAGGTGATTATAATGATGATTATAATAAAATGAAAACATGAAAGTGGCCATATTATCACCTTGTTCAATCGAAACTAAGAGAAAGAAGAAGCCATTGAAGCATTTTGATGTTCGGCTAGTGCATGTCTTAATAGGTGACCTTATTTTGCTCGGTTTTTTATAATTTCTACATTTCTGTGATCATTGCTTCGTGTTCTTCAAAACCCATGTCTGAATTCCTGTTTCTGTTAAAAATTTCATGAAATGCCATTGTTTATATTATGAGTTTTGTGATCTTCTTGAATGAATTATGAAGGCTTGGTAGATGGTTAATAAGTTTTGTCTTTGAGTTTTTAATGAAATTGAGCTATTTGTGTTAAATTTTGAAAATGAGGTTTCAAAGGACTAAATTGTGAATTAAACATGTTTATGGGCTTATATAGAAGCCATGAAAATTTGGCTAGCCTTGTTGCAAAGAAATTTTGCATATTTGTGATTTTATGAAAAATGGACTAAATTGTCAAACTGTAGAAATGTAAGGGCTAAAATGCAAAGTGCCCTAAATATACGCTTATGAATTAAATTGAATTAATTGGTGAATAAAAGGGTTAATTTGGAAAACATATAGATCAAGAAAGGAGGAATTCGGACTTAGATCGAGGAAAGTCGAAAGTTATCGAGTAGATAGTCTAAGTCAACAAATTCCGAGTACGAGGTAACTTCGTTCTTAAAATATGATGTTAAGTAAGCTTTGATGCCTTAATTACACATGGTTTGTATATAATTAAATTGGATGATATGATGATGAATCGAAAGTTTTGGCACTAAATGTGTGATTTAAACTATCTTGGCACTAAGTGTGCGATACTAACTTAGTCTCGGTTATTTGAGATGGCACTAAGTGTGCGAAAATATATTTATTTTGGGCTAACCATATAGCACTAAGTGTGCAGATATCTAAAATACGAATAAGTTATGGAAAGTCTTATAACATTCACAAGAGGTGAGTATGAAAGTGTATAAGTACGGGAATTTTTAGGTATGTATAATACCTAAGTGGTAGATGATGTTATGTATATGAATTTCATTGAGTTGATATAAATTTATGGATTGAAATTATGCAAATACATATATGTTGTTATATTATGTTTCATATATTATGAATGACTTGAGTACAAGCTTACTAAGCTTTTGAAATCTTACTTTGTGTGTATTTGCATTGTTTTATAGATATCGTAGCTACTGAAGACTCGGGGATAGTCGAGGATTGTCACTACACTATCGATCTCATTTTGGTACTTTTGAAAGTGTATATATTTTAATGTATCGCATGTATAGGCTAGAAGGATTATGTTTATAAGTTTTGATATGTTTATATTTGCAATGAGAGTTAGCTAACAAATGATAAGTTATGGTTGTAATGTGCTAAGTTTTAATGTGTTTTGGTCATTCTTAAACATGGAATTGGTTGGAAATTTTGGTATGAATGTTGTATATCATTGCTTGTAGGTTTGACCCAAAGAGAAATGGCAAATTGGCTTAAACCAAGCCTGCATTGTGCCATACGGTTAGGGGACACGGGCTGTCTTGTGGCTATGTAAGAAAAATAGTATTCACCTAAAAATCACACGGCCTTGACACGGACGTGTCATATGGCCGTGGGCTAAAGTCAATAGCTAGCTAAGTATCACACGGCCATAGTACACGGGCGTGCCTATTGGTCGTGTCAGAAAGTCAATATGCATGCTCTTGTTTTGGGACGGCTGATTCACATGGGTATGTCTGATGCCCGTGTGAGGCAGACGACCTGGACGCACGGTCGTGTGACCTCAACAGAATTGAAAAATTTTCTATGTTCTGAATTTTATGAATGTGTTCAATTTAGCTCTAACCATTCTTAAACGTATGTTTTAGGTCTCGTAGACCATCTTATGAGATAATTACTTATGAAATGATATTAAATAATATCTGTGATTTTGAATTGGTCTGAGATGTTCTGTCTATCTGGTAATGTCTCGTAATCCTAATTCGATGTCGGTTACGGGTTAGGGGTGTTACATTTTAGTTGGTATCAGAGCTATAGTTTAGTCGGTTCTAGGGCCGCCATAGCGTATGTGAGTCTAGCTATACATGCCATATATTTGAAACTGCAATAGTGTGATGAATCCCGACATTGAAATGTGCTTTTGTATTGCAATGGACCCCGATAGAGCTGTAGCTGATGATGTTGAAAGCAATACGCCTGCTCTTGCGCAAGGGACAGTGCAAGCTAATTCTAGACCGGCTACGAGTAGCAGTGATGGTGAGGCTAAGCAAGCCTTCTATCAAATGATGAATGATTGGTTCACCCAATACATTAGAACTAATTCGGTTGTACAACAACCTCCAGCCCCGGTTAATTCTCCTCAAACTCCTGTTATGCCACCAGTAAATCTGATACAGTTGAGTAGACCACCAGTTGATAAGATTAGAAAACACGGGGTTGAAGAGCTTCGAGCTACAACAAAGGATGATGCTGAAAAAGCCGAGTTCTAGTTAGAGAACACAATAAGAGTATTTGATGAATTGTCTTTGAGCCCTGAAGAATGTATAAAATGTGTTGTTTCTCTTTTGAGAGATACAGCGTATCATTGGTGGAAGATTTTGACATCTGTGGTTCCAAGTGAACGAGTTACTTGGGATTTCTTCCAAGCTGAATTTCAGAAGAAATATATCAGTCAAAGATTCATTGATCAGAAACACACAGAGTTTCTTGAGCTTAAACAAGGCCGTATGTTTGTCATAGAATACGAGCAGGAATTTGTAAGGCTGAGTCAATATGCTCGTGAATGTGTATCTACGGAAGCAATAATGTGTAAGAGATTTGAAGACGGTTTGAATGAGGATATTCATTTTCTAGCTGGTATTCTAGAAATCAAAGAATTTGTGGTGCTTGTTGAACGAGCATGTAAAGCGGAAGATCTTGGGAAAGAGAAAAGAAAGGCTGAGTTTGAAGTCAGAGATGTACGAAAGAGATCATCGGGAAAATCATTTCAATCTGGATCTAAGAAGTTTAGAGATGATAGCAGTCGTTCAAAGGCTAGTGTGGGATATTTAAACAGAGATCGTGTTAGATCGCAATCGAATTACAAATCTTCAGCCATGTCTGTTGCTAGTGT
This sequence comes from Gossypium longicalyx, assembly GCA_025698465.1. Classification (NCBI taxonomy): domain Eukaryota; kingdom Viridiplantae; phylum Streptophyta; class Magnoliopsida; order Malvales; family Malvaceae; genus Gossypium; species Gossypium longicalyx. The sequence continues at coordinate 83,931,052 of CM047002.1, forward strand.
TGATAATGCAAGGAATGAAAATCCTTAATGTGATTAGTGTGGAAGACGACACTTTGGTGAATGCTGGGGAAAAAGTAATAGACGAGCTTGTTATAATTGTGGTTCAAGAAACCATTTTATTAAAGACTGTCCAAATTTAGCTGAAAAAGATAATGTTCAGAATCTGAGACTGAGTGGTAGTGTTTCTCGTGGTAGACCTCCCAGAAATACGGGAAATGTAAGTGGTAGTCAAAAGGGAACGAAAGAAACAGCTGTTAGATCTGAGGCTCGTGAACCTGCTAAAGTGTATGCTATCCGAGCTCGAGCGGAAGCTTCATCGCCAGATGTGATTACGGGTACATTTACTCTCTATGATACTTATGTGATTGCTTTGATAGATCCTGGATCAACACATTCATATATATGTATGAACTTAGTGAACAGTAAGACTTTGTCTGTAGAGTCTACTGAATTTGTAATTAGAGTTTCAAACCCCCTAGGCAGATGTGTCTTGGTTGATAAAGTCTACAGGAATTGTCCGTTAATGTTTCGAGACAATTGTTTTCCAGCTGATTTGATGCTATTACCTTTTGATGAGTTTGATATTATTCTGGGAATGGATTGGTTAACTTTGCATGATGCTGTGGTGAACTGTAAACGGAAAACTATTGATTTAAGATGCAAGAATGATGAAATAGTCAGAATTGAATCTAGTGATTTGAATGGATTGCCTGCTGTAATATCTTCGATGAAAGCTTTGAGTATTGTGAAAAAGGGTTGTAAAGCCTACTTTGCTTATATGATTGATTCGAAAGTGCCAGAAAAGAAAGTTGAATCTGTACCTGTTATCTATGAGTTTCCTGATGTGTTTCCTGAAGAGCTACTTGGTTTGCCTCCGATTCGAGAAGTCGAGTTTGGCATTGAATTAGTACCAGGTACTACTCCAATTTCAATAGCTTCGTATAGAATGGCTCCGACTGAGTTAAAGGAATTAAAATCTCAGTTACAAGAATTGACTGACCGAGGATTTACTAGACGGAGTTTTTCACCATGGAGTGCTCCTGTTCTGTTTGTGAAAAAGAAAGATGGCATAATGAGAATGTGTATTGATTACCAACAGCTTAACAAAGTGACTATAAAGAACAAATATCGTATGCCTCGAATAGATGATTTGTTTGATCAGTTGAAAGGTGCGACTATGTTTTCAAAAATAGATCTGAGATCGGGTTACTATCAGTTGCGGGTAAAGGACTCTGACATTCCGAAAACTACTTTCCGAATGAGGTATGGGCATTATGAATTTTTAGTTATGCCTTTTGGATTAATGAATGCACCTACTGTATTTATGAATTTAATGAATAGAATATTCAGACCGTATCTAGATCAATTTGTTGTTGTATTCATTGATGATATATTGATTTATTCACGTGATGAATCTGAGCATGCTGAACATCTGAAAATAGTCCTACAGACTCTACGAGATAAACAGTTGTATGCAAAGTTTAGTAAATGTAAATTCTGGTTGCAAGAAGTTGGTATTTTGGGTCATATTGTATCAGCCTCTGGTATCCGAGTTGATCCGACCAGGATTATAGATATTCTAGATCGGAAGCCTTCGAGGAATGTATTTGAAGTCCGCAGTTTTCTGGGACTTGCGGGTTATTACAGACGATTTGTAAAAGATTTCTCTGTGATAGCAACTCCGTTGACAAAATTGCTTCAGAAAGATGTGAAATTCGAATGGTCTGAGCAATGTTAGAAAAGTTTTGATCGGTTAATGTGACAGCTCTAATTTGACCCTAGTCGGGAAGTGGTTTCGGAACCACAAAACTGAGTCACAAAATTTTTTAAATGCTCTTTTCTATGTTTATTATATATGAAGTATCATGTCTAAATTTTGTCATTTGAATTTGAAATTATGAAAAAGGACTTATGTGATAAACTTGAAGAATGTGTTAGGAAGAAATGAGGTGACCGAATAATGCATGGCTTATTAAAAGGGAGGACTTGCATGTCAAATTGTCCAAGTTAAAGTTAGTGGTCGGCCATGATGATGATGATTTGTAATATATGCATTTTATATATATAAGAAATATAATTATTAAATGTTTCATAATATGAAATAAGAATTAATAAAACAGAAAGGGGTGAAAAGAACAAAGTTTGTTCATCTTTGTTCTTCCTTAGCCGAAAAAACAAGTAAAAGAGAAAAGGAAAAGTTTCTAAGAAGTTCAACCATGCTTGTAACTAGATTGAGGTATGTTTGATATTATTCTTTGAAATTCGTGTATATTTTAAATTGTTAGTTTGAATTCTACCTAGCCCATGGTTCAAATTTTGCTATTTGATGGAGATGATATTCGGTCATAGATGTTGTATTTCTTGGTTGGTGTTTTGATGTTTTTGTGATGAGGCATGAAGATGGTTGATTTTGAGTGTTTAATAAAAAGGATTGGATGTGAGTGTGTGTGAAATAGCAAATGATGAGTCTCGATAACTTGATGAAGTGTTCGGCCATTGTGTTAAAATGTTATACTTGTGTTTAAATTGGAATTTAATAGTTATATGGTTAGTATGGGTATAGATGACCGAATATGAACATGAATTATGATGTGAATGAATTGTTGTTAAATAATGGCCGAATGTGCTTAAATCCATGCAAGGTTGGGTTTGTTAGTAAATTGAGATAAATAGAATGAAATTACCATTTGTAAATAGTAAATGTGAGATCATCTTCGATTGAATTGAAAATGTCCTTGTGCTATAATCGTTTAAGCAGTTAGAAAGATTTGCCGAATATGAATTAAAGAGAGAAATGAGGTAAAGGATGAGTTTGAGCTTGAGCTTGTAAATGATATATGTGATTTAATTGAGAATTTATAATAGACTAAAGTGATCATTGTGTAATTATTTATATATATATATATATATATTTTTATAATGGCCGAATGTAGCATGAATAAGGATGTGAATAAATTGTAGTTATAGAGGTTGTCAATGAAAAATATGAGTTGGATGAGCTAATGCCGAATGGACTGGTGGAATTAAGTATTAAAGGATTTTTAATTAATTAGTTAAGTGATATTCGGCTATATGAACAGCATGTGCACTTGATGTTATATTACGGTCTAAGAGTATATTTATATAAGTGTGGGAGCATTCGGTCAAAGAAGAGTGGTTGTATGAAAGTAAGGCTAATGAATGTAGTAGTGCCATGTGAAGTGTGTAAATTACATGACTTTGATAAGTGTTGTTTGTGTTTTGAGACTTATCAATGTTTTTTTATTTTATGTGTGCCGAATGTGATTTTGGATGAATGAGATGTGATAATTATAGTATTTTATAAATTGCCGAATGTGGTTTTAAATAATAGAGATGTGATAAGTTGAATTTGCTAATCAAGCTCAAGAGCATAAGAAGCCAATTTTGGATAAAGGGAAAGCGAAACTAGTCGATTAGTCAATCCGTGGTTATTCGATAAAATCCAAGGTAAGTTCTTAAGTGTTTGTGTTTGATCATGTTATATGCTTAAGAGTTGAATAATCATAATTAAGAAGATGTTTGATTATATATATACATATGTTCTTTGTGTTGAATGAATATTAAATTAAAGTTATGAGCCGTATGTGGCTAGCATATCTAGTCGACTTTGATACTATTAAATGATGTACTAAGATATGTGTTCCAATGTGGAAATTAAACCCTATGTGGTTGAAAGGATGAAAATCTTTGTTCATAGATATGTGTTTCAGTTATACGTAATTGAAGTATAAGTTATGAAAGTATGAAAGAACAGGTGAATTGTTTATCAAAATGTGATATTCAGGCTTCGGGCCTAGCAGGCTATAATGCCAATAAAATGATATCGGGCTTCGGGCCTAGCAGGCTATAATGCCGGTGAAATGATATCAGGCTTCAATCCTAGCAGGCGAAATGCCGGTGAATGAGTTCAGACTTAAAGTCTAGCAGGCTTCGTGCCGGTGATGAATTTGGGTTTATAACCTAGCAGGCTAAATACCGGTGATTTGATAAAAGTCTAAGACTATGAGACCTTGTGTTAAATCGGCAATTGAATTCGTTCAATACATTAAGTTGACCAGGTATATGATATATACTTATACATGTTAGATCGATTGGAATTGAATCATGAATGTGAAATGAGAAGCATAGGTGAAGATGTCATATGTGTATGTGTGTATTCGGTCGTGGTGAAAGGTTATATGAATTATGTGAAATGCCATTTAGATATGAATGACGAAAGTAACTGTGGTTATGAAATGGTACAATGGTTGAATTCGGTTGAATTAAAGTTGACACTGAAGTATTTAAATGCCTATGTCATATATGTGAGTAAGGGTAAAACCATCGTAAATTATCGATAAGGGTAGGCTATGTGCGGAACCATCTTATAATTGATAATTTGAACGATTGTGTGCGAATCATTGAGCATGATGTATTGTATTGAGATTATGCTTAAGTGAAATTATAGATATGTGATGAAATTGATTGATGATATAAATGTTTAAATAATATGAATGCAAAGAATGTGTGAAAGAGTAAATTTGTAATAAATCTGCCTGGGACAGCAGCAGTAATGTGATTTTGGAAAATCACCATAAATTATTGGAGTTGAGTTATAAACTGAATAAATTATGTAATTAAATTTTAATGAGTCTAGTTTCTTATAAAAGAAACCGTGTAAGCAAAAGAATTTCTGATAATGAGATATTTGAAGTGGCGTAGGACAGAGTCAAATGACTTTGGGGTCCCCTGTTCTGTTTTTAGAAAATCATTATAATTTTTACAAAAATGGTTATAAGATAAAATTTATATTCTTAGACTCCTTAATGAGTCTAGTTTCAAATGAAATTAATGAGAACATATTTTAAATTCTGTACAATGAGAAATTTGATTCGTAGTGAAGAGTGGTCATATTAGTCAAATAGTGAAATAGGGGAAACTTTAAGAAAAATCTGGTATTGATTGGCCAAACCAAAAATTCTGAAAATTTTATGGATAGAATACTTATTAGTCTATTTTCAGGGAAAATTAACGGCAATTGATTTGGAGTTTCGTAGCTCCAGTTATAAATAATTTAGTGACTGTTGCTCAGGAAGACAACTTGTAGTGAATTTGTGATTATGTTGTAAACATTGATAAAACTTGTTAATGAGTTGCTTATTGTTTTCTTATGAACTTACTAAGCATAAAGTTTACTCCCCTTTTTTTCCCCATATTCCCTAGGGTTGCCAGGTTAGCTCGGGTTGGAGGCCGTCAGAGATATTATCACATTGTCGAGTCTACACTATCGGCGTAAGTAAATCTTAGTGTTTCGAGTCTATGGCATGTATAAGGTTGTAAAGTTGAGTATGTAATATTATGATTAAGCCAAAGACTTTGGCTTGTTATTAAGGTAGTTTGATTATTCATATGCCTGTATGTTATTATCTCCTGTGATGTGGTTTATAGCATGTATATTTAGAATTTGAATTGTGATTCATTGTTGAGTAAGTAAATGATACAAGACTAAGATATTGGTAAATATTTAATAATGCCTCATGAATGTTTTGGGGCCTTGTAAACCTGATTAATGGATAATATACGCGTGTATAAAAAGTTTAAAATTGATCAAAAATTTTTACGGCCTGGTTTTATATAAATGGTTGAGTTTAAATCTGGTAGCACCTCGAACCCTGTTCCGGCAAGGGATACGGGCGAAGGGTATTACAGTTAAAAGCTCTGTTAACTGAAGCTCCGGTGTTTGTACAGCTTGAGTCGGGTAAGGAATTCGTTGTTTACAGCGATGCTTCGTTGAATGGACTAGGTTGTGTTTTAATGCAAGAAGGAAAAGTTACTGCTTATGCTTCGAGACAGTTGAAGCCGCATGAGAAGAATTATCCGACACACGACCTTGAGTTAGCTGCCATTGTATTTGCTTTGAAGATTTGGCGTCACTATCTGTTTGGTGAGAAATGTCACGTGTTTTCTGATCATAAAAGTCTAAAGTATTTAATGACGTAAAAAGATTTGAATCTGCGACAGAGAAGATGGTTAGAACTGTTAAAAGACTACGAACTTGTGATTGATTATCACCCGGGAAAAGCAAATGTGGTTGCTGATGCTTTGAGTCGAAAATTGTTATTTGCAATAAATGCTCATTTAGTTCTATCTGATAATGGTTCAGTTTTAGCTGAATTAAAAGCGAGACCTTTGTTTTTACAACAGATTATTAAAGCTCAGAAGGTTGATAATGAGATTATGGCTAAACGAACTCAGTGTAATTCTGATTCTGATTCTAAATTTTGGATAGATGCTGATGACTGTCTGAGGTTCAGAAATAGACTTTGTGTTCTGAGAAATCCAAAGTTGATTCGGATGATTTTGAGTGAAGCTCACCGTAGTAGATCTTCTATACATCTGGGAAGTACGAAAATGTATAACGATTTGAAACAATTATATTGGTGGCTAGGAATGAAAAGAGATATTTCTGACTTTGTTTCGAGATGTTTAACTTGTCAGCAAGTTAAAGCTGAGCATCAGGTGCCATCTGGGTTATTACAACCGATTATGATTCTGGAGTGGAAATAGGATCGAGTGACCATGGATTTTGTTTCGGGTTTGCCTCTGTCTCCGAAAAAGAAAGACGCAATTTGGGTTTTAGTTTATCGTTTGACGAAATCAACTCATTTTATTCTGATTCGGTTTGATTATTCGCTTGATAAGCTAGCTGAGTTGTATATTTCTGATATTGTGAGATTGCATGGTGTGCCATTGTTAATAGTGTCAGATAGAGACCCGAGATTTACGTCGCAATTTTGGAAGAAATTGCAAGATGCTCTGGGTACTAAATTACACTTTAGCACTACTTTCCATCCGCAAACGGACGGACAATCTGAACGTATTATTCAGATACTCGAGGATATGTTGAGATGTTGTATTCTTGAGTTTGAAGGTACGTGGGAACAATATTTACCTTTGATTGAATTCGCTTATAATAATAGTTTTCAATCGAGCATTAAAATGGCACTGTACGAAGCCTTATATGGTAGAAAGTGTAGAACTCCATTATACTGGACTGAGCTTAGCGAGAATAAGATTTACGATATTGATCTGATAAAAGAAACAGAACAGAGAGTGAAAATAATTCGAGATAGTTTGAGAGCTGCCTCTAATCGTCAGAAATCTTATGCGAATTTAAAACGAAAAGATATCAAATTTGAGATCGGTGATAAAGTGTTTCTGAAAGTATCTCCATGGAAGAAACTGTTCAGATTTGGTAAAAAGAACAATTTGAGTCCGTGGTTCATCGGACCGTATGAAATCATTGAGAGAGTTGGGCCAGTTACTTATAGATTGAGGCTACCATCTGAATTAGAAAAGATACATAATGTGTTTCATGTATCAATGCTTCGACGGTACAGATCTGATCCTTCCCATGTAATTGCTTCATCTGAGATTGAAATTCGGTCTGATATAACTTACAAAGAAAAGCCGATTCGAATATTAGCTCGAGAGGTTAAAGAGTTACGTAATAAGAAGATTCCGTTAGTTAAAGTGATATGGTATTGACACGGTATTGAAGAGGCAACGTGGGAACCTGAAGATGCTATGAAACAGCAATATCCAAATGTGTTCAATGGTAAGATTTTCGGGGACGAAAATCCCTAAGGGGGGAGAATTGTAACAGTCCAGTTTTGACCCTAGTTGGAATAGTGGTTTCGAGACCACAAATCTGAGTCTAAAAAATATTTTAATATTATTTTCTGAGTCTGTGAAATTTATGTGATTTAATTTGTCTGTTTCTGTGCTTAATTATGAAAAAGGATTAAATCGCGTAAGGTGTAAAAGTTGAGTGCAAAATGCTAAAGCACCTATTTGGCTTGGCTTTTAAAATAAAAGTCCTTGCATGTCAAATTTACCATTTGTTTAATGATGGACAAAAATGGTCATGTAGTTGGTGAATTTAATGTTATATCATTAAGGGGAAAATGGTAAAAGGTGATTATAATGCTTATTATAATAAAATGAAAACATGAAAGTGACCATATTATCACCTTTTTCAGCCAAAACTAAGAGAAAGAAGAAGCCATTGAAGCATTTTGATGTTCGGCTAGTGCATGTCTTAATAGGTGAGCTTATTTTGCTCGATTTTTGATAATTTCTACATTTCTGTGATCGTTGCTTCGTGCTCTTCAAAACCCATGTCTGAATTCCTATTTCTATTCAAAAGTTCATGAAATGCCATTGTTGATATTATGATTTTTGTGATCTTCTTGAATGAATTATGAAGGCTTGGTAGATGGTTCATAAGTTTTGTCTTTGAGTTTTTATGAAATTGAGCTATTTGGGTTAAATTTTGAAAATGAGGTTTTGAAGGACTAAATTGTGAATTAGACATGTTGTATGGGCTTATATAGAAGCCATGAAAATTCGGCTAGCCTTGTTGCAAAGAAATTTTGCATATTTGTGATTTTATGAAAAATGGACTAAATTGTCAAAGTGTGGAAATGTAAGGGCTAAAATGCAAAGTGCCCTGAATATGTGCTTATGAATTAAATTGAATTAATTGGTGAATAAAAGGGTTAATTTTGAAAACATATAGATCAGGAAAGGATGAATTCGGACTTAGATCAAGGAAAGTCGAAGGTTATCGAGTAGATAGTCCAAGTCGACAAATTCCGAGTACAAGGTAAGTTCGTACTTAAAATATGATGTGAAGTAAGCTTTGATGCCTTAATTATACATGGTTTGTATATAATTAAATTGGATGATATGATGATGAATCGGAAGTTTTGGCACTAAGTGTGCGATTTAAACTATCTTGGCACTAAGTGTGCAATTTAAATTAGCTTCGGCTATTTGAGGCACTAAGTGTGCGATACTGACTTAGTCTCGGTTATTTGAGATGGCACTAAGTGTGCGAAAATATATTTATTTTGGGCTAACCATATAGCACTAAGTGTGCAGATGTCTAAAATACGAATAAGTTATGGAAAGTCTTATAACATTCACAAGAGGTGAGTATGAAAGTGTATAAGTACGGGAATTTTCAGGTACGTATAATACCTAAGTGGTAGATGATGTTATGTATATAAATTTCATTGAATTGATATAGATTTATGGATTGAAATTATGCAAATACATATATGTTGTTATATTATGTTTCATATATTATGAATGACTTGAGTACGAGCTTACTAAGCCTTTGAAAGCTTACTTTGTGTGTATTTGCATTATTTTATAGATATCATAGCTACTGAAGGCTCGGGAATAGTTGAGGATCGTCACCACACTATCGATCTCATTTTGGTACTTTTGAAAGTGTATATATTTTAATGTATGCCATGTATAGGCTGAAGGATTATGTTTATAAGTTTTGATATGTTTATATTTGCAATGAGAGTTAGCTAACAAATGATAAGTTATGGTTGTAATGTGCTAAGTTTTAATGTGTTTTGGTCATTCTTAAACATGGAATTGGTTGGAAATTTTGGTATGAATGTTGTATATCATTGCTTGTAGGTTTGACCCAAAGAGAAATGGCAAATTGGCTTAAACCAAGCCTGCATTGTGCCACACGGTCAGGGGTCACGGGCGTGTCTTGTGGCTGTGTAAGAAAAATAGTATTCACCTAAAAATCACACGGCCTTGACACGGACGTGTCATATAGCCATGGGCTAAAGTCAGTAGCTAGCTAAGTATCACACGGCCATAGTACACGAGCGTGCCTATTGGCCATGTGAAAAAGTCAGTATGCATGCTCTGTTTTGGCACGGCTGATTCACATGGGTGTGTCTGATTCCTGTGTGAGGCACACGACCTGGATGCACGGGCTTGTGACTTCAACAGAATTGAAAAATTTTCTATGTTCTGAATTTTATGAATGTGTTCGGTTTAGCTCTAACCGTTTTTAAACGTATGTTTTAGGTCTCATAGACCATCTTATGGGATAATTGCTGATGAAATGATATTAAATAATATATGTGATTCTGAATTGGTCTGAGATGTTCTGTCTGGTAATGCCTCGTAACCCTAATCCGATGTCAGTTACGGGTTAGGGGTGTTACATTTATTCTCTTATGTGGATATGAAAATTGATAGTAAAACTCTGTATGATGCTAATATTTTGTTTCTACTAGCTATTGTTCTGTTGAATATACGTGAAGATTATATTGCTCTTGTTATTATGGATTTCAGTATTTATGAGTGATTCATTCTTTCTGAAAATTTTCTGGGATATCATCGAAATTGTTATCATTATATATGGGTTGTAATTTTTAGAAATCCTGTGTAGCTTCATACATTAAAAGTTCGCTATTCTGGTTTTCTTTTGATTCTATATGATTATCTATATGGGATATCTATTTGATGGAAATGGCTATATTTGTTATAATCATAATTTATGTTCTAAAAATTTGGGAAGTACTACAGTACTATTTTTAGAGTTATAAAAGTTGTGCTTCTGTATTGGTTGTCGTTCAAATCATATTTGATTTTCTTTTGGGTTCAGATACTTTATTAACAGCAGGGATATTATATATTGTTACAGGTAAGACGTTAGTCTTATTATGACATTATGATTTCTATTTGATGATTGTGGCTTCTGTATAATGATATGTCTGGGTTATCCTTTTTTTAATGAGAAGAAAAGATTTCTTCAAAAAGACCGATTCAGTGGTTTAGTCTGATCTGAATTATTTGATTGAAAAGTTAATTGGGTTATATGTGTTTGAATCTACCCATTGGACTAGAAATAAACTTTGAATGCACATGTGTGAATTGAGGAATAATCTAGAAAAAGAATTCATATTCTTGAAGATTTGATGCAGAGTTATATCTATTGGAATAATTCTATTTGAGAAATGTTGTGGTAAATCAAAGTTAGTACGATTGTTGAAGTTTCTTTTGCATGAAGATATTGTTAATTGAAACATCAGCTCTGATTCAGTCTAGTTGAAGAAAAATTTTATGAATTTCAGTCATACGTCAATGAAAGGTTTGAAGTGTATTCTAATAATAGAGTGTAAAGAGATATCTTGTGATTCCATATAGTTAAAGCTACATGAAAAAGAGTTATGTGACATATTTAATGATTACAAGAGTTTAAAATGTTTGATGTTGCAGAGCAAGATCCGAACTTGGCACAGCAAAGCTAGCTTGAATCGTCGAAAAAAAAACTTTTGAGTCTGTGAGTAAATAATATTATCTGAGGGAAATGATTTTAGTTTCAAATGATCTAAATTAGAAGTTAAATTGATGCTTACTAAGTGATTCGTGAAACTTAGAAATGTGTTATCAGATTTTGATTTATAAATGATTCAACTAAATGGGTTTCTAATTTAGAACTTCGGATATGGAATCATAATTGCTTGTTGCTTCGAGATAGAATGTCTATACTGAAATGCTTTGAGATTATATAACCATTGTTACAGGTAGCTCACAGTGTTAGTTAGTCTGCTCATATGAGAGTAACAAGATGTATGATAATCTGAGAAAATGGTATTGATGAATGAGTATAAAACATGATATTTCTGACTTTGTGTTCAAATGCCAGAGCTATCTGAGTATTAATGAAATAAAATTTTAAAGAATTTTGTATCGGGATTATTCTTATCATTGAAAAAGATAGAGTGATCTGAATTATTACTATCTATCTGAAGAAATCTCTTGGTACTTATGGATTTTCTCTCTTGATAGAACAGCTGAGTTCTTCGTTTCAGAGGTGATAAGTCTGCACTTGGCACCAGTCGTCATTGTTTCAAATTGAGATCTGAAATTTATATTGTGATTCTGAGAGAAATTACAGTAATATGTGGTATGAGATTGCTTTAAACTAAGAAAGATTATTGGTGTTTAATAAGTTATTATGTGATTATATAAACAACATTGTATAAGGTATCGTATGGTTACAGTTACCGCACTCTATTGTTTCGGGGCTGAGCTTTGTGAGAAAATATTTCACGGGATTAATGCTATTAGAATAATAAAGTAGAAAATAAATGTAATTCAGTACAGTTATAAAGAGTTTTGGCTTAATATGATGTATAGCAGAAGGCAGATTAGAATCTTAGCTATGAGATTTAATAGATATGAAATTGGTAGCCCTGTGAGAATTTGTAATATGCTATGTGGAAGCAAATCTTTAATCTACTTTCTGGTAAGATTTTCGAGGACGAAAATCCCTAAAGGGGAGAGTTCTAACAGCCCAGTTTAGACCCTAGTCAGAACAGTGGCTTCGGGACCATGAATTCGAGTCAAAAAAATATTTTAATATTATTTTAAATGTGAATTAATATGTGTGAAATTTTCGTGATTTAATTTTTTCATTTGAGTGTCGATTTAATAAAAAGGACTTAATCACGTAAAATGTAAAAGTGACTAGATAATTGTGTAAGGGCCGAATTGATGTTGTCTTTATAACATGAGGTATTTAAGTTGCAATTTGCCCATGATATAATGTGATGGACAGTAATAACCATGGAATATAATGGTTTTATATTTTATTATAAAGGTTATTTAAGTAAAATGATTAAAATGTTATTATATGTTATATTAAAACATAATTAAAAACCATTTTGTTCATTATTTCTTTCATGTTCGAAATTAAAGAAAATAAAAAGAAAACAAAGCTTAGGTATTCGACGATTGTCCAAGCTTGATTCAAGGGTAGTTTTAGTTCGGTTTTTGATAATTTTTTACATTTTTGAGATCGTTGCTATGTTATCTACAAAGGCCATGCTTGAATTTTTTATTTTGATGAATATTTGAGCTATGTGATGTTAGTTGATGAAATTTGAAAGATATGTTTTGGATTAACATGTTTTGTATTGGAATTTTTTATGATTTTGAGTAATTAGGACTAAATTGCAAAAATAATAAGTTGAAGGACTAAAATGAGAAATAAATGAAATGTATGGACTTGTATGAATATAAGGAAGATTCGGACTAAGCATGATATATTGAAATTTTGCATATTTTGTGTTTTATGCAATTTAGACTAAATTGTAAAAAGTGTAAAATGTCAAGGGTAAAATAGTAATTTTCTCATTTATGTGTTTTTGGACTAAATTGAGTAAAAATAAGTTTGAACGAGTTTAATTTGAATATGTTTAGATCAAGAACTAAAGAAATCGGATTCGAATCGAGGAAAGTCGAAAATTGTCGAATAGTCATTCTGGTCCGTTCGTGTTAGTACGAGGTAAGTTCATAAGTAAATAAATGTTGTTAAATTTGATTGTATAGGTATTATATGTGCCGAATTTAATTATAATAAATATATGTGTATATGCTAAAATGATTTAAGCATTGGAGAATTATTTACGAGCTTGAACCGATCGAGTTACGATGTCCGAAATTGAATTGATATTGTCATTGAGTTATTTATTTGCTTATGGCTTACTAAGCTTTTAAAGCTTACTTTGTGTGTTTTTTTCCTATGTTTATAAAGTTTCAGAGACTTGCTCGGGTTGGAAGTCATAGGAGACCTCATCACACTATCCAGTTTTTGCTTCGGTAAATTAATGCTTTGAGATTTGGTTATGTGGCATATATAAGCTAATTTTGATATATTTGGTTTTGAAATTTGTGTGTATATATATATAGCCATGCGAAAATGGCTTAATCATGATGCTAATGTTGATTGTATGATTCGACCTTATAAGTAGCATAATCAAAGAAGTATGATATGTGGTTTATTTTGTGTGTGGGATGATGATATGATTTCAGCTTGGTTAGGTAAGTAAAATGATGATTATATCATTGATGATGCATTGGTTAACTCGGTTTATGTGATGTAAATGTTGAATGTCGTTATTTTTTATATGTGATGAATATACTATGCCATGGGAATTTGACTATTTGGTGTTGTTTAATATGCACCTATATTTTGATGTATAAATTGCCTTGTATTTCATTTGGTAAATGATGGAAATCGCTTCGATCACTATCTGAGGTGAATTACGATTTGTGGAGCATAATTATATTCGGCAATAAAAGGTAAAAACCAATATATATATATTCTTATAATATCACTATTTGTGTATTTGTCATTTTTGTTATGGTTTGTAATGACAAGGGAAGTATATGTGTCATGGATGAATGGTTGAACATTTGGGCTAGTATATGATATATATTTAGTAAGATTATTTGGTAAAGAAATAGCATGTTTTAGTTTATGATTGAATGGTGAAATTGAACTACTTTTGTGGTTAATTTTGATAGTTAAATGGGTGATAAATGGATTTGATAAGTATAGGAAATTTTAGCATGATGTTTAGCCTATAAAGTTGGTATGATTGGTTCAGCATTTGAGTTTAATAATAGCTATTGTTATTATGGTGGTTTGAGCATACAATAGTAGTATAAATAAAAAAATATAATAATAATAATAATACGTTGGGCTATGTTGTAATGTTAGCTAATATGTTATAAATTAATGACTATAATGCCTAATGATATGGGTTGATACAGTTTAATATGCAAATATGTATAAATATGCAAATTATTTGTTTAGTATATAATTAAATATATGAATTAAACTTAAGGATGTTTTAATGTATGTTCGGTTTATGGAACAAAAAAAATATTCGAATTTTGTATTTATAAGTATATATTTATATATTCTGGCAATGATGCATGTTAGTTGATTTGAAATTTGGAATTGATAAATGAGATTCAAATAGTTGAGTTTGAAAGTATGGTTCGTTTATATAAGCATGATAGGTAAAGTATGATTGTTTTGGTTGGATTATGTAAGTCCAATATGTGAATTTGATTTATATGAATTGGTGACTTGTGGTTGTTTAAGTTTTTCAAAAATTTGTAAAGGAGTTAATATATATATTAATGATTGAATTGTATAATCCTATTTATTTGTATTTTTTTTGGTAATCCCTCGTAACCCTAATCCGACGACGAACGCGGGTTAGGGTTGTTACATAAGCCGTATCAATCTTCATCGAAGAATTCTGAGACTCGTTTAATCATTCTAATGCATCAGTTTGACATTCAAACAGAGATCGTGAAAGGCAACATTCGAGCTTTAAAGCTCCGGCTATCTCGATAGCTAGTGTCGGAAGTGCGAAACCAAATAGACCTGAATGTAGATAGTGTGGAAATAGCATTTTGGTGATTGTAGATTGAATGATCGGGCTTGTTTTAAATGTTGATCGTTAGATCATTTTATCAAAGATTGCCCAAAGTTAGCTGAAAAAGATAACGCTCAAAGTATGAGGCCAAGTAATACTACAGTTAGAGGGAGACCACTCGGATATTCTGGTAATATGAGTGGTAGTTAGAGAGTGAAAAAAGACTCTACTGTAAGGTCTGAGGCACGAGCACCTGCCCGAGCTTATGCTATCCATGCACGGGAGGAGGCATCCTCGCCAAACGTGATTATCGATACTTTCACTCTCTATGATACTAATGTGATTGCATTGATAGATCCAGGATCAACTCATTCTTATATATGTATGAATTTAGTATCCAGTAAGACTTTGCCTGTAAAGTCTACTGAATTTGTGATTAGAGTATCGAACCCCTTAGGCAAATGTGTTTTGGTTGACAAAATCCGTAAGAATTGTCCGTTAATGCATCGAGATTTCTGTTAATGTTGTTGTCATTCAATGAATTTGATGTGATTTTGGATATGGATTGGTTAATGATGCATAGTGCTATAGTGGATTGTAGACAATAGACAATTGAACTAAAATGTCAGGATAATGAGACTATTAGAATTGAATCTAATGATTTGAATAATTTACCAATTGTGATCTCGTCTATATTAGCTTAGAGATTTGTAAGAAAGGGGTGCGAAGCATATCTTGCTTATATACTTGATACAAAAGTAATAGAAACAAAGATTGAGTCAGTACCAGTTGTATGTGAGTATCCAGGTGTATTTCCCGAAGAATTACCGGGTTTACCGCCTATCAGAGAAGTTGAATTTGGTATTGAATTAGTATTGGGTACAACGCCGATATCGATAGCTCTGTACCAAATGGCCCTGACAGAGTTAAAAGAATTGAAAGCTCAGTTGCAAGAGTTGATAGATAAAGGTTTTGCTAAACCGAGTTTTTCGCCTTGGGGTGCTCCCGTGTTGTTTATGGAAAAGAAAGATGGCACGATGAGAATGTGTATTAACTACAGACAGCTAATTAAAGTGACTATAAAGAACAAATACCTTCTGCCGTAGATTGATGATTTGTTTGATCAGGTAAAAGGGACAACAGTGTTTTCAAAAATCGATTTGAGATCTGGTTATTACCAGTTGCGAGTTAAAGACTCCGATGTGCCAAAAACTGCATTTAGAACAAGGTATGGACATTATGAATTTTTGTTTATGCCTTTCAGACTAACGAATGCACCTGCTGTTTTTATGGACTTGATGAAATGAATTTTCAGGTAGTATTTAGACTGATTTGTAGTTGTGATTATTGATGATATCTTGATTTACTCTCATGATGAATCTGAGCATGCCGAGCATTTGAGAATTGTGTTACAAGCTTTGAGAGATAAACAGTTGTTTGCAAAGTTTAGCAAATGTATGTTTTGGCTATGAGAGGTTGGATTTCTAGGACATATTGTTTCAGCTAATAGTATCCGGGTTGATCCGAGTAAGATATCTGTGATTATAGATTGGAAGCCTCCAAGAAATGTTTCTGAAGTCTGCAGTTTTCTAGGACTAGCGGGATATTATAGACGGTCTGTAAAAGGCTTTTCATTGATTGCAACTCTGATGACAAGATTGCTTCAAAAAGATGTTAAGTTTGAATGGTCAGAAAAGTGTCAACAGAGCTTCGAACAGTTGAAAGTACTATTAACAGAGGCACTAGTGTTAGTTCAGCCTGAGTCGGGTAAAGAATTCATAATTTTCAATGATGCATCGTTAAATGGCCTGGGTTGTGTTTTGAAGCAGGAAGGCAAAGTTGTAGCTTATGCCTCGAGACAGTTGAAGCTACATGAAAAGAACTATCTAACGCACGATCTAGATTTGGCTGCGATTGTGTTTGCGTTGAAAATTTGGCGCCATTTTTTGTTTGGTGAGAAATGTCATATTTATACCGATCACAAAAGCTTGAAATATTTGATAACTCAGAAAGACTTGAATTTGCGACAGCGAAGATGGTTAGAATTGCTGAAAGACTACGACTTGGTAATTGACTATCATCCGAGGAAAGTGAACGTAGTTGCTGATGCTTTGAGCTGAAAGTCCTTGTTTGCTTTATGTACTTTGAACACACATTTGGCTTTGTCTGACGATGGTTCATTAGTAGCCGAGTTGAAAGCGAGACCATTATTTCTACAACAGATTTGTAAAGCTCAAAAGTTTGATAATAGTTGCAAGCAAAACGGGTTAAGTGTGAGTCAATTTTTTATTCATATTTTCAAGTTGATTCAGATGATTGTTTGAGATTCATAGATCGAATATGTGTTCCAAGAAATTCAGAGTTGATTCAAATGATTTTGAATGAAGCGCATAATAATTGTTTATCAGTACACCCGGGAGGAACAAAAATGTATAATGATTTGAAATAGTTTTATTGGTGGCATGGCATGAAACGAGATATCTCAGAATTTGTTTCGAAATATTTGATTTGTCAGCAAGTCAAAGCTAAGCATCAAGTACCGTCATGTTTATTATAGCCTATCATGACTCTTGAGTGGAAATGGGACAGAGTAACTATGGATTTTGTTTTAGGTTTTCCCTTAAATCTAAGAAAGAAATATGCAATTTGGGTTGTTGTTGGCATATTAACGAAATCTGCGCATTTCATTCCAGCGTGTACAGATTATTCACTCGATAGATTTGCTGAGTTATATATTTCTAAAGTTGTGAAATTGCACGGAGTGCCTACTTCTATTGTTTCGGATAGAGATCCGAGATTCACTTCACGATTTTGGAAGAAACTGCAAGAGGCATTGGGTACAAAGTTACATTTCAGTACTGCATTTCACCTGCAGATGGATGGTCAATCTGAGTGAGTTATTCAAATACTTGAGGATATGTTGCGTTCTTGCATTCTCGAGTTTGGGGGTAGATAGGAGAAATATTTACCACTGGTTGAATTTGGTTACAATAATAGGTTTCAATCAAGTATAAAGATGGCCAAACGAAGCTCTATACTGTCGTAAATGTCAAACACCATTGTACTGGATTGAGCTAAGAGAGAATAAGATTCATGGGATTGATCAGATCAGAGAGATTGAAGAAAAAGTGAAAGTAATTCGCAACAGTTTGAAAGCAGCTTCGGATTAACAGAAATTGTACACAGACTTCAAAAGGAAAGATATTGAGTTTCAGATCAGGGATAGAGTGTTTCTGAAAGTGTTGTCGTGGAAAAAAATATTGCGGTTTGGTCAAAAAGGGAAATTGAGTCCGCGATTCATTGGACCATATGAGATTATCGAGTGAGTTGGACCAGTTGCTTATTGATTATCTTCACCATCTAAGCTAGAGAAAATACATAATGTGTTTCATGTATCGATGCTTCAACGATACCGATCGGACCCTTCACATGTCATTTCCTCGACTGAGGTTGAAATTCAGATAAATTTATCGTACAATGAAGAACCGATTCGAATCTTAGCTCGTGAGATCAAGGAACTGAGAAATAAGAGAATTGCATTAGTTAAAGTATTATGGCATCAACACGGGGTTGAAGAAGCTACGTGGTAACCCGACGATGCTATGAGAAATAAAAACCCAAACCTATTTACTAGTAAGATTTTTGGGGACGAAAATCCCTAAGGGGGGAGATACGTAACAGTCTAATTTTAGCTACATCAAAATAGTGGTTTTGAAACCACAAATTCGAGGTCAAAAAATTATTTGATTATTTTTTTGGTGTTTATAGCATGTGAATATATATGTGTGAAAGTTTCGTGAAATAATTTTAGCGTTTGAATGCTTAATTTGATAAAAGGACTAAATCGCGTAAAATGCAAAAGTTGCATTCTACTTGTTTAAAGTGCTTAATTGCTATGGTTGATTAAATTAAAAGTCATTATGATGATATTAGACCATTAGTAGTGTTAATTGACATAAATAGGCTTCATATCATGAAATTTGGTGGCTTTTAGTTAAGGTTATATTGGTAATTAACTTAATTAGCATTTAATAAATAAAACAAATAAAGAAAAGATGGCTATCATCTTTTTCATAGCTGAATGAAGCTTGGAGAAAAGCCATATTAGGGCTTGGAAGCATTCGATCACTTTAGAGCATAATTGTAAGTTCATTTTAGCTCGGTTTTTGATGATTTTTCCGTTTTTGGGATCGTTGCTTCGTATTCTAGCTAGCCCGTGCCTTGATTTTTGAATTTTTTCATGATTTCGTGAAGTTACATTGATGAATATTTGAGCTTTTGAATGTTTGATAATGGAAAATGACTATTTGTTGATAAATTTAAATGTTTTGTAAAGTGATTTTAGGTAAAAATGTATTTTAGGGATTTAATTATGAAAAGTGTAAATTGAAGGGTTGAAATGTGAAATAAATGAAAGTTTAGGGTTGCTAAAGACCCTATAGAAATTCAGCACTCATGAATTTAGAAAGAAATTGTGTAATTTGTGTTTTTATGTGTTAAGGACTAAATTGTAAAATCTGGAACTCTAGAGGCTAAAGTGTAAAATGCCTAAATATGTGTTTGTGGACTGAATTGAATGAATTGATGAATAAATGAGTTAATTTTGAATGTATATAGATCAAGAAAGAAAGAAATCAGATTTAGATCGGGGGAAATCAAAGGTTATCGAATGGTTGATCCAGTCCGTTTATCCCAAATACAAGGTAAGTTCATACGCAAATAAATGTCTTTAATTTGAATTATATATGTTTAATTTCCATTGAACTACTATGAATGTTGAATGATCAAATATGAGCAAGAATCGATAGGGTTACAATATCCGAAAGTCTCGTACGAACCTTAGGAATAGTATAGGATACGAATGTCATGAAATTAGGATTAACGAGATGTGATTATGTGTAAGACCATGTCTGGGACATTGGCATCATTATGTGATTACGTGTAAGACCATGTCTGGGACATTGGAATCCTTATTTGATTTCGTATAAGACCATAGCTGGGCTATCGGCATCAATATGTGATAACATGTAAGACCATATCTGGGATAAGGCATTGTACGAGCTATATGTGATTTTCGAGTATCCTTCACAATTCCAAAAAGGTTCAATGGGAAAAATCAAGTCGAGGAAGAATGTGTGAATCAGTTAAGTGACTCAGGTACGTATGAGGTTCATACAAGTATTGAAAAGGGAAGTATAATGAATTCATTTATGATATTGAATATGTATAAATTGAGAAAAGTTTGTGAGCTTATATGTGATTACTCATAGTTTGCCTATTGATGAAAATGATGTTGATTCATGTAGTAATTTTATTTGTATATGGCTTACTAAGCTTTTAAAGCTTACTTTGTGTGTTTTTCTCTATTTTATAGATAATCGAAGCTAGCTCGCTCTCAAGGATCATCAGGAACACCGTCACACTATCGATCAACTTGTTGGTACTTTTGTTGCTATGTAAATATAGTATATGGCATGTATAAGCTAGTGATATGATGAAGTGTTTTGAGATATGATATTAGTCATGAGATTTGGCTCATAAATGATGTAAATGTTGGTGTGTATTTGGCTATTTGGGTTGGCTTATTATATGAGTTTGGTAAGTGAAACATGATGTATGGCATGTTTGTCATAGATGTTGTGTTGATTAATTGGTATGATTTGATGTTTAAAATAGATGATAAGATGATGAGAAAAATGCATAGAGAAGATAGGTGAAATTGTTGGTAATGGCATATTGTTTTGGTATGTTTATGGTTATGATTTGAGTAGTGAAATGGTTAAAGATGAAATGGAATGATTTGTATATGAATTGGCATGTTTTGGTTGCCTATAAGTGTATTGAAATGGTAAGAAATGTTGTGGTTTAGGTATGCTTGAAGTGGGTGAGAAACATGGCTTAAATCAAGCCTAATTTCACCCCACACTGTTGAACACACGGGCGTGTGGCTCGACCGTGTGACTGCTGTAACTTAGTTAAACAAGTCAATGAGTTACACGGCTTAGACACAAGGGTGTTTCTACTGGCCGTGTGTGTCACACGGGCTGGCACATGGGCGTGTAGCCGACCGTGTGACCCAAGTCAATATACCCTTTAGATTCCACACGGCCAAGGCATACGGGCGTGTCTCCGGCCGTGTGATACAAGTCAGTATGTATGCCCTATTTCCACACAGCTTGTGACACAGGCGTGTCTGGCTCACACGGCCTATTCACACGAGTGTGTGATCCCTGTATGCATGAAAATTTTATAAGTTTCCCAAAATTTTCAAATGTGATCGGTTTATTCCCGAATCTCTTCCAGGCATGTTTTAAGGTCTTGTAGAGCCTTGTAAGGGACAATGTGACTATGTTGGATTAATGTTTATGTATTAATGGATTCTTGGATGAAAATGTATGTTGTATGTTGTGATTTGATAGGTAATGCCTCGTAACCCTATTTCGACAATGGATATGGGTTAGGGGTGTAACAGAATTTTGGCTAGAAAACACTATCTGAGTTTTTGATGAACTATCCTATACACCTGCCGGGTGCTTGAAATGTGCAGTATCCTTACTGAAAGATACGGCTTATCATTGGTGGAATACCATAACTTCCGTTGTACCGAGAGAGAATATTGCTTGGGAATTCTTCCAGACTGAATTTAGAAAGAAATATGTTAGTTAGAGGTTTATGGATCAGAAAAAGAAAGAATTTCTAGAACTCAAGCAGGGAAGCATGACTGTATCTGAGTATGAACGGGAATTTGTTCGGTTGAGTAAGTATGCTAAAGAATGGGTTTTAACTAAGGATAAAATGTGTAAATGTTTTGAAGAGTGCCTAAATGAATATATCAAGCTATTGATTGGGATTCTCAAAATAAGGGAATTTGCGGCATTAGCTGGCCGAGCACACAAAGCTGAGGAACTGAGTAAAGGAAAGAAACAAGCCAAAAGAGAGGCTTGGATTTCTGGAAAAAGAGCTCTGGGTAAGTCACAATCATTTGCTTCTAAGAAATTAAAGAAGTATTATGATTGTGTGACCACTTCCATGGGATATTCTAGAAGGGAACGGGGCTCTCAATTATTTAAACTGAGGTCTTCAACTCTATCTGTGACCAGTGTGGGTAGTGTCAGTAATCCCAAACCAAAATGTAAACATTGTAACAAGTTTCATCATGGGGAATGTCGGTCTAGAAATGGAGCTTGTTTCGGATGCGGTTCACTTGATCATTTTCTTAGGGATTATCCCAAAAGAGTTGAAAAGGAGATAGAACCAACTCTAAAGTCAAGCAATCCTGTTGCGAGAGGTAGACCACCCAATCACCCCGGTAATGTTAGTGGTAGTCGAGGTACTACCAAGGACACGGCAGCTAGATCGGAGGCACGAGCATCTGCGAGGACATATCCTATTCGTGCTAGAGAAGATGCCTTTGCGCCAGATATCATTTCTGGGACATTTTCTCTACTTGATACTAATATTACTACATTGATTGACCCTGGTTCCACACATTCATATTTATGCACGAACCTAGAGTTTGTTAAAAATTTATCTATTGAATTCACTGAAATTGTGGTAAAAGTTTCAAACCCCCTAGGCCAGTGTGTTATGGTGGATAAAGTCTGTAAGAACTGTCCATTGATGGTAAAAGGTTATTGCTTTTTGGCTGACTTGATGTTATTACCATTTGATGAATTTGAAGTGATTTTGGGAATGGATTGGTTAACTCGATATGATGCAGTGGTAAACTGTAAGCAAAAATATATTATATTGAAATGTGAGAATGGTGAACTAATTCATGTTGAATCTGATAAATATGGATCACCTAATGTGATTTCAGTAATATCAGCACAGAAATATGTCAGAAAGGGGTATGATGCTTATCTTGCGTATGTAATGGATACCAAAGTATCTGAGTCAAAGATTCAATCAGTGCCAGTAGTATGTGAATTTCCTGATGTATTCCCAGAAGAATTACCTGGTTTACCACTGGATAAAGAAGTGGAATTTTCTATAGATCTTATTCCGAGAATGACACCGATATCCATAGCACCTTACAGAATGGCTCCTACTAAGTTGAAAGAGCTAAAAGTACAATTGACAAAGGTTTTGCTCAACCTTGTTTCTCACCTTGAGATGCGCCGGTTCTATTTGTAAAGAAGAAGGATGGATCGTTGAGGCTGTGTATTGATTATATACAGCTCAAAAAAGTTACAATAAAGAATATGTATCCATTGCCTCGAATTGATGACTTGTTTGACTAGCTAAAATGTGCCACCGTATTTTTGAAGGTTGATCTTCGTTTTGGTTACTACCAACTACGGGTAAAGGAATCGAATGTGCCAAAGACAGCTTTGAAAACCAGGTATGTACACTACGAGTTTCTTGTGATGCCATTCAGCTTAACAAATGCACCTGCAGTGTTTATGGATTTGATGAACAGAATTTTCAGCCCGTATTTAGACAGGTTTGTGGTGGTATTTATAGATGATATTTTGGTTTACTCTCAGAATGAAAATGAGCATGCTAAGCATTTGAGAATAATGTTGTAAACTCTACGAGAGAAACAACTATATGTCAAATTTAGTAAATGTGAATTTTGGCTAAGGGAAGTTACCTTCCTTGGGCATGTAGTATCTACTGAAGGTGTCCGAGTAAACCAGAATAAAATTTCAGCCACTGTTAAGTGGAAGCCTCCGAAGAATGTGTCTGAAGTCTGAATTTTTTTTAAACTAGCCGGTTATTATCAAAGATTTATAAAAAAAATTTCAATGATAGCTTCTCTGATGACTCGTTTGCTACAGAAAGATGTAAAATTTGAGTGGACTGATAAATGTTAGCAGAGCTTTGACAGATTAAAGGCGTTATTGATAGAAGCACCTGTGTTAGTCTAACCTGAATCGGGTAAGGAATTTACAGTTTATAGTGATGCGTCATTGAAGGGTTTAGGCTATGTTTTGATGCAAGATGGTAAGGTAGTAGCCTATGCTTCATGACAGCTAAAGCCACATGAAAAGAATTACCCGATACATGATCTTAAATTAGCAGCCATCTGGCAGCATTACTTGTTTGGTGAAAAATGTCACATATTTACTGATCATAAAAGTCTGAAATATTTGATGTCACAGAAAGATTTGAATTTGAGACAACGCAGATGGCTAGAATTGCTGAAAGATTACGGTCTTGTTATTGATTACCATCTAGGGAAGGCCAATGTAGTGCCAGATGCTTTGAGCAGAAAATCCCTGTATGCTTTGCGAGCAAGGAACACACTATTTTCGTTGTCTAATGATGGTTCAATCATAGCTGAGTTAAAAGCTAGACCAACATTTTTACAGCAGATTTTTGAAGCTCAGAAAAATGATAACAATTTGCAAGCAAGATGGGTACAAAGTGAACCGACTCCTGATTCAGAATTTCAGACCAGGACTAATGGTTGTTTGTTATTTAGAGGCAGAGTATGTGTACTGAAAGGTTCTGAACTAGTGCAGAAGATCTTGAATGAAGCTCTAATGGTAACATTTCTATTCATCCTAGTAGTAATAAAATGTATAACGATCTGAAAAAGATGTACTGGTGGCCGGGAATGAAATGAGATATTTCTGAGTTTGTATCTAAATACTTGATATGCCAGCAAGTAAAAGTTGAACATCAGTTGCCTTCTGGACTATTACAGCCAGTTACGATACTGGAATAGAAATGGAAAAGAATTACTATGGACTTTGTATCGTGGCTACCCCTGTCTCTAAAGAAGAAAGATGCCATTTGGGTAATTGTTGATCAGTTTACAAAGTCTACACACTTTATTCCGGTACGTATGGATTTTTCCTTGGATAGATTGGTTGAGTTATATGTTTCTGAGATAGTCAGATTGCATGGAGTACCTGTCTCCATCATTTCAGATAGAGATCCTCAGTTTACTTCTCAATTCTGGAGCAAATTGCAAGAAGCTCTAGGTACCCAATTACACTTTAGTACTGCATTTCATCCTCAAACAGATGGTCAATCTAAACGGGTAATACAAATCTTAGAAGATATGATTCAGTGTTGTGTACTTGAGTTTGAAGGTAACTGGGAAAGGTATTTGCCTCTAGTTGAATATGCTAATAATAACAGTTATCAGTCTAGTAATAAAATGGCACCGTATGAAGCCTTGTATGGGTGCAAATGTAGAACCGCATTGTATTGGACAGAACTTAGTGAGAAAAAAGCTACACGGAGTTGACTTGGTCCGAGAGACCGAAGAAAAACTGAGGGTAATTCGAGATAGCTTGAAACCAGCCTCGGATCGACAGAAGTCCTATGCTGATTTGAACAGAAAGGAGATATAATTTCAGGTTGGTGACAAGGTATTCTTGAAAGTGTCGCCTTGGATGAAAGTTCTTCGGTTTGGCCGAAAAGGAAAATTGAGTCCACAGTTCACTGGACCATATGAGATTACAGAAAGAATTTGACTGATTGCATATCGGTTAGTTTTACCATCAGAGCTTGATCGGATTCATAATATTTTTCATGTGTCTATGTTACAGCGGTATCGATCTGATCCTTCACATGTGATCTCTCCGACAGAGGTAGAGATCCAGCCTGATATGACATATGGTGAGGAACCAATCAAAATCTTAGCTCGGGAAACAAAAGAGTTAAGAAATAAAAAGATAGCTTTGGTAAAAGTTTTTTGGAAATGACATGGTATAAAGGAAGCTACTTGGGAACCGAAGGATGCTATGAGAAAGCAATACCTGAATCTATAACACCCTTTATCCGTATCCGATGCTAGAACAGGGTACGAGTCATTACCAGACTTAAACACAAACAAACATTTAGAACTGGGACATAAAATTTCCACTCAAATTTAAATCTTTTCAAATACATTCCTATTGTCCCTTAAACGAGCCTACGACGCTTAAAATATACATTGGGAACAGTTCAGGACTAAACCGAGAACTTTGGGAACTTTCCCAACACTTAGAAAATTTTTCACTAAAGCAGGGGTCACACGCCTATGTGGCTTGGGACACGCCCGTGTGGGTAGGCCGAGTGAGCACACACGCTTGTGTCCTTAACCCATGTAACTCTCTGTTTATGACGTCATCAATAAGTTGAAGTCACACACCTGTATGCTTAGGCCGTGTGGGTGATTTAATTTTCATAATTTTTCATAAAATAGGTGCAAACTTCACACGCCCTGGGCACACACCCGTGCCTTAGTTCGTGCCGTCCACACTACTAAGACATACGCCCGTGTCTCTGCCCGTGTGCTCAGTACTGAGCATTCTGGTTGACAACAACTAAGGTGCAGGGGACACACGGCTAAAACACACACCCATGGGACAAGCCGTTGTCACACAGCCTAGACACAAGCCCGTGTGTCTACCCGTGTGGACAAAAATAAGGATATTTACCAAGCTATTTTGACACCCTTACTTGTACCAACCCACACAACAACAAGTAACACCAATCCAAGCATATACATTTAGCCAATTCAGCCAAATCAAGATATCTGCACATCATTTACATGTTAACATTTCACACATACAATATCTCATGCTTATCAACTTCAATCATGCATACTTCCACATCCATAAAAACATCATCATATGAATATATATACTTAAACCAATATTAGCCAATACCATATGGCCATTTACAAAATGAATTATCAACTAATATAGGCCAACACATTAGGCCAATTCAATTATGACACATAACAAAATAACCAAGTCCCTATACATGCCGTAACTCAAAATGTCAAATTCATTGGTACCCAAAATAATCAATTGATAGTGTGATGGAGCCTCCGACGATCCCCAATTCCGAGCTAGCTTGGCGACACTATAAGACAAGGGAAAAAGAAAGGGGAGTAAGCTTTAAAGCTTAGTAAGTTCCTATGCAAATAATATGCATCATAAACACACTTTAACATATACTTAACATGAAGTAAATTAACATAAGTGTAAATGTAAATCTCTTAATCGAACTTGGCATAGATGATATTAAAACTTTAACATCGTAGCTTACTCAATCAAATCTTACCGAGGGTTCATCACATACTGAGCTCATTAAGAATGAGTTTTGTGTACATACATGTACCAACTTGCAACTTACCATAATCTTTCATCACATACCATAGTTATTCACAACTTAAATTTTGTCGTTAGGTTTCCCGTTGAACTACTTGGAATACTAAAGGGTACTCGGAAAATCTCACATATGCCATATCCCAGATATGGTCTTACGTGGGATCTCATATCGATGCCAATAGCCCAACTATGTTCTTACATGAAATCTCATATCGATGCCATATCCCAGATATGGTCTTACACGTAATCTCAACTAACCTTAATGTCATGACATTTGTATCCTATCTATTCGTAGGGTTCAACCGGGATATTTCTCACTTGTCAAAACTTTACCGAATTCATTCAAAGGGTAAATCACAATTCATACAATAATAACACAATTAAAGAATAAATAGTAATGCATTTTTTGCATACGAACTTACCTCGGTACAAAATAAGAGAAATGGATCTAATCGCCAATAACCTTGTTTTTCCCTCGATCAAGGTCCGAACTTCGTTTTTCTTGATCTATAATAGAAAATTTAGCTTATTTATTATTCACATTATTCAATTCAGTCCAATAATCATACTATGGCAAAATTACACTTTTACCCCTAAACTTTGACATATTTACACTTTTGTCCCTAGGCTCGTAAATTGAAATGTATTCAATTTCTTTGTTACCCAAGCCTAGCCGAACCATATACATGCTCATATTAGCCCACATTTTTCATCAAATTAGACTGTTACTACCCATTTTACAACTTTTTACAAATAGGTCCTTTTTTGGTGTTTTCATGGAAAATCACTTAGTAAAAGTTGTTTATTACACATCAAACTTTCATTTTCTACCATTAAACATCAAAACACATGCATGTCACACATGGGTAAATTTTTAGACATGAACTTGATGGTCGTGAAACTAACTAAAAATTCGACTAAGGCAAGCTCACCTATCGAACAGTAGTATAGTTATGGTGAGACCGGGAATATCGTATCCACGAAGACTAAAAGTACTAGTAATTACTATATTTTTATTATCTAGCCTAACAATTTAGAGAATGTTTTATCTAAAACTGATTATCTAATTAACTAAGATTGCGACAGAGATTGAGGTTGGAAAATGCTTTTGGAAAACCGATGGAAAAGACAATACCCAAGGAAGAATCCACCTAGACTTCACTTATTACCTCTGAATTAGACGATTTATTCACTTGACTTAATCCGTAGAAATCCATGATTTATGTCAATATCTCTCTCGAGACTAAAAACAACTGGCTCTAGGTTGATTAATCGAAATCTCTTTCTAATTAAAACCCCTATTGTCGCATTAAATCGATCTATGGATTCCCTTATTAGATTTGACTCTAATTTGGCATTTATGTCGTCCTATCTCTAGGATTGCATGCAACTCCGCTTAATTATGAATGACCTACTCTTAAACAAGGACTTTTCCTCCATTGAATAAGCACATCAAAAACCTGAATTAATATCCTGGAATATTAAAACAAAGGTTAAACTCACAATTAAGAATAAGAACAAGTATTTATCATATAAATCAAAGAGTAATAAGATTCGTCTTAGGTTTCATCTCCCTTAGGTTTAGTTCATAATTATGGAAAACATCTCAAAAATTGGAAAACAACAAAACATAAAGAAACCCAAAGAACTTCTAGGAAATTGGATGGAAATCTTCAGTCTTGATGTAGATCCTGCTTCCGAGCTGATTCCGATGGCTGTCCTCAAGTGTTTTCTGCCTTCTACTCTGCGTGTCCCCCTTTTAATCCTCTTTTAGGGTCTTTAAATAGACTTTGGAATGCCCAAATAAGCCCAAACTTAGCCTTTTCCGAGCAGAATTAGACTTGGGCTTGACAGGGACATGGCCGTGTACAATGCCCGTGTGAAGATGCTCAGGCTGTGTGCAATTCTAACTTGGTTTAGTGTCGACATGGTCATGACACACGGGCATGTGGTCTACCCATGTGTCACACACGGGAGTGTGGATAACCCGTGTGAAAGTGCTTAGGCCATGTGAAACACTGAATTAGGTCCAATTTGTTCATTTTTGTCCCGTTACTTGCTCTTTTTGCTATCCTAAGCTCCCCTAAGTATAAAATATGAAATTAAAAGATTAAGAGCATCAAATTCACTAAACCTTATGATAAATCATCCATAAATATGCCAAGTATGGGGTAAAAATATGTATAAATTATGGTTTATCAGAACTCTACTTCACAACAATCGTAGAAATGAAAAGATCGGTTGAATACGATTTTAAAAACGTAAAGAGCATTAAAAACGGGGCTAGGACGCACTTACTATCAAGCTTGAAAAATGACAAAACCCTAGCTATGGAGGACTTGAAAATTTCAGCCAAGGTTGAAGAAATATGGACAAATTTTGGCTTGATTTTCTCATTTTTATTCTTTTATTTACCAAATGACCAAAATGCCCTTTTCACCTTTCTTTAAAATTTTATCTCTTCATGTCTATTTTTTTCCACTAACTTTTCAATTGGTCTAATTATCATCTAAGGACCTCTAATTTAAAATCTCATAGCAATTGGACACCTCTAGCATGTAGAACTCAACTTTTGCCTATTTTACAATTTAGTCCTTTTGACTAAATTGAGTGCCCAAACGTCAAAATTTTCAAACGAAATTTTCACGAAATCATTCTGTGAAACTGTAGACCATAAAAATCTAATAAAAATAAATTTTACTATGTTGAATTTGTGGTCACGAAACTACTGTTTCGACTAGCCCTAAAATCAGGTTGTTACAGAATCTTTTTACTGGTAAGATTTTCGAGGACGAAAATCCCTAGAGGGTGCAGAGTTGTAACAGCCCATTTTTCAGTGAAATCAAAATAGTGGTTTCGGGACCACAAATCCAACGCAAAATATATTTTATTTTCATTTTATCATACGACCCCTAATATGTTGGAAATGACGTGTGGAAATTTTGATATGAAAATTTTATCGATTAAGTGTTTAATTACGAGAATGACTAAATCTCATAAAATGCGAAAGTTGAATTCAAGTAGCTATAAGGATCAAATAGCTATGGAATTCAAAACTTAAGGTACTTAAATGGTAATTAGACCATTAATAAAAGTATGTAGATTTTTATGGTGACTCATCCATGGAATTATAGAAAAAGGGTAATGACTAAATTGGAAATAGAAAAATATTAATTAATTAAAAGATGAAAAGAATTATATCATCTTATTTTGTCATCTTCAACCTTAAAAATACATGGAAGCCCTAGGAGAGAGAAAAGAAGCTTTCAAGGCCTAATCGGGTAAGTTTCCTTGTCCCGCTTTTAGTAATTTTGGTATTTTTAAAACCGGGATAGCTTAATCTCTCTATTTGAGGGATTAATTTGAAAAGTTATCAAGGTATGAAAATGGGTCATGGATTTATTATGCTAGAAATTAGAAATTTATGGTAGAAAATGAAAGATTATTGATAGATAAACAACTTTTACAAAGTAATTTTTTATGAAAACTTGATTTAGGGACTAAAATGAAAAGTTGTAAAATTTGATGAAACATTTTGAAATTTTATGAATACATGTGCTGGTAAATTTGTAATGGGGCTTTATTTAGGCTTGGAATAGGGAGTAATTGATAGAAGTTTCATTTTCTAGGCCTAAGGACAAAACTGGAATTTTTGGAAAAGTTAGGGGCAAAATGGTAATTTTTTCTAAGATGTAAATTGAGTCCATCTAAGTATGAAATGTATGAAATTAATGATTAAATTCATTTATATAGATCTAGACAATACTAATTCGAGGTTAGATCGAGGAAAAGAAAAGATTTTGGATTAGTAGACTTTTACGCAAACAAGTGTCAAGGTAAGTTCGTGCAACTTAATCGGATATGTAATTATGTTAATTAATTATTTTGTTGTATGTAATGTGATTTATGTTGATGAACTTCAACTGTATGCTATGATGAAAAATGAAAATAAGCTTGAAATGGTGATAAAGGGTTAGTCCCGATTGGATGTTGAATTCCGATAGTTGTGTGCAGTTTTCCGAAACAAGTAAGGTCCTGCATTTGTTGCGAATGGGATTTAGCTTGGACGGGTAATCCCAATGACCTTATTATAAAAAGGATTTAGCTCAGACAGGTAATCCCGATATAATACCTCTCGAGCATACGTTATGATTAGGGTTTAGCCTGGAGTGGTAACTTAGCTGAGCTCTTGTGAGCATACGCTATATAAAGGATTTAGCCTGGATTGGCAATCCTATTATACGACATGTGACTCATGAATGTGTTCTTTGGTTAAGTACTCTAAGGGGTAACCTTGATAAGAATTGACGAATTAGTGAATCGTACACCTCAAGTGTACTATTTGAGCCTTCATCGGAATTTCTATGATTCAACGGACATATAACTCTTGACATGGCACAAGAACTTTGAGAGGAATTGATAATGACTTGAAATAATATTGCTTGATGAGCTCATCTATGTTACTTGATTTATACGAATAGTTTGGTGACTAACATGTTTGATGGAATGTATATTATTAGGCCATTTAGCCAAATAGATGGGAACATAGCCTTGTATGCCTAGATTTTAATAAACAAGATTGGTAAGTTTAGTTTCTGTTATACGAACTTACTAAGCATATAATGCTTACTCTTTTTGTTTTTCCCTTGTTTTATAGTGCTCGGAAGCTCGTGAAGGTTGGAAGATCATTGGAGCATCATCACACTATGTCTAGCATTTTGGGTATATTTAGTGAAATCATTTTGGTATAATGGCATGTATAGGACAACTTGGCCAATAATGGTTTTAAAAATGATGTTTTGTAACCTAGCCATTGGAATGGCTAGTAATGGTTTATTTTGGTATTACTATATAGGTTATTATGTTATATATCCCCATGTGTTAAGTTAAATACATGTGACCAAGTGTTGTTATAGTCCTAGATAAACCAATGTATGTTTATAAACACTTGTGCTTGAAATGAAATGCTTTGTGGAATGATGGAATTGTTTAATTTGTATGCTTGGAATTTGTTGGTATTGGATGAGCATTTCAAGTGTAGGTTTTTGGTGAAATTTGGTGAAATTCGGGGTGAGAAATGGAGATAGAAATGGTTTCATTTTGTCCACACGGGCAGACACATGGGCGTGTGTCTAGACCATGTGTAGCACACAGCCTGGTAACACGGGTATGTGGTTAGGCCGTATGTCCCCTGCACCCTAATTTTGAGAAACAGAATGCTCAAAATTGGGCACATGGGCAGAGACACGGGCGTGTATCTAAGCCATGTGTGCCACACGGCCTAGAACATGGACGTATGTCTTGGCCATGTGAAACCTGCACCTAATTCAAATAAAATTAATTAACTACACGGCCTAGTACACGGGCGTGTGGCATGGACATGTGTGCAAGTTAGAGAGTTACATAGGGTTGAACATAGCCTCTATCACGAGCGTGTCCTAGGGTCACACGGACGTGTCCCTTGCACCACACAAGTGTGTAACGCCCCGAATTTGGGCTAGAATTATTAGGCCTTGAGTATTGGTCCGTAAGGAGGTTATATATAAGTATTTAATTGTGCAAGGAAATGACACAATTAAATGTCTGCTTTGGTGGTTAACGGCCTTGAGAAGTGTTGGAGAAATCTTGGGTTCAAACCTGGGCTTTAGCAAAAATTTTGGTTTTAAGTGAATAAAACCCTGGCTGCTTGGATGATGGCCGTTTAAATTATTGTGTTAAGTAAATGACACAAGGAAGCATGTGGTTTTGTGGTTATGGCATCAGTAAGGTTGCAAGGGAGCCTGGGTTCAAGTCTTGGCTCTTGCAATTTATTTTGGTTTTTCTTTTAAAGGAACCTAGACTTTGGCCTATAGACCTTATAATTAATTGAGGATATTTTGTAACACAAAAAGAGCTTGTGGTGGAGTGTTTTGTAACTGTGAGGTCTGAGGTTCAAGTCTTGGGATGCGCAATGGAGTATTTATTTTGCTATTTGAGCTGTGTAGGAGGTGGAGTTGGACTGGAACTCTGTGGTTGAAGTGGTCATAAGATGTGGAAAAATCCTATTGGTTGAAAGTAATCCCACATTGGGAAGCTAACATGACAATTGGTGAGAAGCTGGCTTTAAATAGAGTGAACCAGATGAGTTGGTGAGGGGGGAAGTGATTAAGACTCAATGCAGGATGTACCAAGGTTGGTGATCGTGGACTTCAGCGCGTTCTCATAAACAGGTGTGTATTCACGCCCTTCTTTGTTGGAAATCGACAAAAGCCAAAAAGCCAAAACTTTGGCATTTGAGGCCTCATGAGCGTGCGGTTGCTCTTTGGGTAAACCGAGCCCACAAACCATAGGCGATAGACTGTAGAGGCCGCCACAAGCGTTCTCGTGTACTGGGGCTGTTCTGGGCCTCGATGGGCCCTGTGGAACCGCTTGTGTAAATCTAACTGTTAGGTGGGAAGAAGTTGGGCTTGTTATGTCGTGTGCATGGCATAGGCCGTTAAGGGCTTCGTTAGGCAGAAATGAGCCACACGAGTGTGTGGGCCCACTTAGGCCGAGTAATGGGCCTTAGGCCCACATACACCATTATGTTTGTTAGGTTACTAAGGTCGCTCGAGACGACAATGGACCCTCGGTTGGGTTGTTAAGACCCCTAATTTGTGAATGACCATAATACCCTTATAGGGCAGAATGAACGTAATACCCTTGTAGGGCAGAATGACCGTAATACCCTTATAGGGCAAAATGACCGTAATACCCCTGTATGGTAAAATAATGATTAGGCCCTTATGTTCCGTATGACTGATGTGCTTACGATTTACATATATGAATGTACTGGGTATGACTTTGCATATACGTAATATTTAGGACATAACATTCTGCATTGGGGTTGGGATTCTGATTTGGAGGAAGTTCTGTACTAGTGGCTTTGCCACGTATTCTAATATTAGTGGCTACGCCACGTTTACTGCTATTAGCAGCTTTGCTACATTACTATTAGCACCTTTGCTGCGTTACTGTTAGCAGCTACACTGCGATATTGGTTAGCTGGCTGGGTGGGTCGATTTAATCCCTATATGGTAAATTAGTTGGTACGGGTGGTGAGCTAGTTGGATTGGGTTGGGTTGTATACCTATATTGTGATTATATTGTTTCAGGCATAGGCCCACACCGTCACTGTATAGGGCTAAGGCCCAGACTGTTTTGCATATTCTGATTTCTGTTGTCTGATAGGGGATTACACACTAAGTTTTCATAAACTCACCCCGTTTATTAACTGTGCAGGTAATCCCCAGCATTAGGAGGATTGGTGCTGTGAGGGACTAGGAGGTGGCCACACAACTGCTATTGTTTTCGATTTTCTTTTAAGTTTACAAGTACTTATATTTGATCTGGGTTGTAATAAGCCCTCTTTTAATTTCTGGTTCTAAATTTGGAATTTATTATATTGTTTTATAACTGCTAGAGTAGAACACGATTTTTCCAAAATAATAATTATTTTTCAAAACATCACATTTCTGCAACCCTTTAAATTAAGCTTCTACAGCAAATAAAGTTTTAAAGGTAATAATGTTTTAAAAGAGAATGGCTTTTAATAAACCAACATAAACTGAGGTTTTCACAGGTTTTAAAATGGCCAGAGGTTTTAAATAGTAAGAAGGGTTTTCAATGAGAACATGGTTTTTAAAAAACACTTCAATGTGACATGCCAGATTCGGGCCTAACTTCTAAGTTGAGTTTGGGGTGTTCCATTTCGTGGTATCAGAGTCAAGTTGTAAAACTCGGCTGTGGAATGGGTTTTAAAAATTTTGTATTTCATAAGGTTGTTTTCAAATATGTAAAGTGTTTTGAGGTATGGTTCTGGAAAGTGTGGCACACCGAGTTTTCGACACCAAATCTGTAAGTTCTCTGACTCTGTTTATTGTTATAGACTGAAATGTTATACTGAGAAACTACTATAGATAGTAGCACTACACTGAAACTCCATAGATAGAGTAAACTAAAAAACTATAGTGAGCTTGCGAATGCGAAAACAAACCCTACACTACTGTTTCTCATAAGACATCTGCTTAATTACTGAAATTGTAACTAAATTGCATAAAATTTCTAATTCAGATAATACGCATAGTGTAAATGAGCATTAGAAGGGGTGCAAAAGGCCGCGGTAGAGACCGTAGAGGTGCTAGAGCTGGATCATCGGCATCGGGGCACATGCCAAACGTTGAAGCGAGGGAAGCATTGGCTTCACCGGTGGCTGAGATAGGGTCGTTCGACTGAGCTACTGGGGATGACGCACTGTCCCAAGCGATGCTTCATATTTTGGAAAGGGTTGCTGGTACTGCTGGGTCTAGTACTATTATTGGGGGCTGTGGGTCGGTTACAAAATGACTCCGGTCAAATGGAACAGAGATCTTTAGGGGAGTTTCTGGGGTGGCCCCGAGTGTGGCAAAATATTGGTTGGAGGCCACCGAAAGAATTATGGATGACCTCGACTGTACATCGGAACAAAAGTTGAAGGGTGCTGTGTCCCTATTGAGAGATGAAGCCTATCAGTGGTGGCTTAAGGTAAAAGAGGGTACCTCGTCTGATCGATTGACCTGAGAGTTCTTCAAGTCCACGTTTCAAGGAAAGTATGTGGGTGCCAGCTATGTGGACGCTCGTAGAAAGGAATTTCTGAATTTGGTTCAAGGTGATAGATAAGTGGCTGAGTACGAGGTAGAATTTTTGCAACTTAGTCGGTATGCCCAAGGAATAGTAGCAACGGAATACGAGCGCTGTGTTCGATTTGAGGACGGCCTCAGGGATAGCCTCCAAGTGTTGATAACTCCACATAGGGAGCAAGACTTTGTCGCGTTAGTAGAAAAAGCTAAGATTGCTGAGGAGGTAAAGCGCGCCGAGCGTCAGAATCGGAAAAAAGAAAGGAGCAGAGATAAGAGGATTTTGGAGACCTCCAATCTTGATCGGAGGCCTAAAAAAAATGTCAAAATGGAAGGGGTTAGGGCCCCTGTTACTGTTACTGGATTACAGCCTTGTACAGGTTGTGGGAATTATCACCGGGATGAGTGGCGAAAAAAAAATGGGACGTGCTTCAGGTGCAGATCATTGAGGCACTTTGTAAGAGATTGTACATAGGGGCCTGAACAGATGCAAGCTACAGGGCAGGGTGTTGGTCAACCAGTGAGAGGTGGTCAGCAGTCGCCAAGAGGCCGTGTTCAGGCCAGGGGTAGAAATGGAGTGGGCCGTGGAGCACCAGGCAGAGGTGCTAGTCAAGCTGAGTTGAGACAACCAGCTTTGGTCTATACAGCACATCACCGAGAGGTTGGAGACGCTCCAGATGCAGATACTGGTACGTACTTAAACCATAGTGTACTACATTTAGTTTGGAACTATAGTACGCAACGGGAGCGTAGGGGTGTAGATTGAACTAAGCGTTTGTTCTGATAGTTGGAAATTTCAAGGACGAAATTTCTTTAAGGGGGTAAAATTTTAACGCCCCGAATTTGGGCCTAGAAGTATTGGGCCTTGAGTATGGGTCCTTAAGAAGGTTGTATATAAGTATTTAATTGTGCAAGGAAATGACACAATTAAATGTCTGCTTTGGTGGTTAATGGCCCTAAGAAGTGTTGGAGAAATCTTGGGTTCAAACTTGGGCTTTAGCAAAAATTTTGGTTTTAAGTGAATAAAACCCTGAATGCTTGGATGATGGCCTTTTAAATTATTGTGTTAAGTAAATGACACAAGGAAGCATGTGGTTTAGTGGTTATGGCATCATTAAGGTTGCAAGGAAGCCTAGGTTCAAGTCTTGGCTCTTGCAATTTATTTTGGTTTTTCTTTTAAAGGAACCTAGACTTTGGCCTATAGACCTTATAATTAATTAAAGATATTTTGTAACACAAAAAAAGCTTGTGGTGGTGTGTTGTGTAACTGTGAGGTCTGAGGTTCAAGTCTTGGGACGCGCAATGGAGTATTTATTTTGATGTTTGAGTTGTGTAGGAGGTGGAGTTGGACTGGAACTCTGTGGTTGAAGTGGTCATAAAAATGTGGAAAAATCCTATTGGTTGAAAGTAATCCCACATTGGGAAGCTAACATGAGAATTGGTGAGAAGCTAACTTTAAATAGAGCGAACCAAATGAGTTGGTGAGGGGGAAGTGATTAAAACTCAATGTAAAATGTGCGAGGGTTGGTGATTGTGGACTTCGGCGCGTTCTCATAAACAGGTGTGTATCCACGCCCTTCTTTGTTGGAAATCGGCAAAAGTCGAAAAGCCAAAACTTCGGCATTTGAGGCCTCACGAGCGTGTGATCGCTTGTGGGGTAAATCAAGCCCACAAACCATGGGCGATAGACTGTAGAGGCTGCCATGAGCTTTCTCGTGTACTAGGACTGTTTTGGGCATCGATGGGCCGAATGGGCCCCATGGGCCCGCTTGTATAAATCTAACTATTAGATGGAAAGTAGTTGGGCTTGTTATGTCGTGTGCATGGCATAGGCCGTTAAGGGCTTCGTTGGGCCGAAATAGGCCATATGAGCGTGTGGGCCCACTTGGGCCGAGTAATGGGCCTTAGGCCCACTTGCACCATTATGTCTGTTAGGTTACTGGGGTCGCTCGAGGCAACAATGGACCCTCAGTTGGGTCGTTAAGACCCCCGATTTTTGAATGACCGTAATACCCTTATAGGGTAGAATGATCGTAATATCCTTATAGGGCAGAATGAGCGTAATACCCTTATAGGGCAGAATGACCGTAATACCCTCATAGGACAGAATGACCGTAATACCCCTGTATGGTAAAATCATGATTAGGCCCTTATGTTCCGTATGAATGATGTGCCCTATATGGTAAATTAGTTGGTACGAGTGGTGAGCTGGTTGGATTGGGTTGGGTTGCATACCTATATTGTATTATACTGTTTCAGGCATAGGCCCACACTGTCACTGTATAGGGCTAAGGCCCAGACTGTTTTGTATATTCTGATTTCTGTTGTCTGATAAGGGATTACACACTGAGTTTTCATAAACTCACCCCGTTTATTAACTGTGCAGGTAATCCCCAGCATTAGGAGCATCGGTGCAGCGAGGGACTTAGAGGTGGCCACACAACTGCTATTGTTTTCGATTTTCTTTTATGTTTACAAGTACTTATATTTGATCTGGGTTGTAATAAGCCCTCTTTTATTTTCTGGTTCTAAATTTGGAATTTATTATATTATTTTATAACTGCTGGTGTAGAACACGATTTTTTCAAAATAATAACTGTTTTTCAAAACATCACATTTCCGCAACCCTTTAAATTAAGCTTCCACAGCAAATAAAGTTTTAAAGGTAATAATGTTTTACAAGAGAATAACTTTTAATAAACCAACATAAACTGAGGTTTTCACAGGTTTTAAAATGGCCAGAGGTTTTAAATAGTAAGAAGGGTTTTCAATGAGAACATGGTTTTCAAAAAACACTTCAATGTGACACGCTAGATTCGGACCTAACTTCTAGGTCGGGTTTGGGGTGTTACAGGGTGTGTTAGCCCTGCACCTTGGAAAAAGTTTGTAATTTTGCAAAAATTTCTTAGAGGTCCCAATTTGGTCCTGATTCGATTCTAATGCTTGTATTGGGCCTCGAAGGCTTGATCAAGGGATGTTATGGATGATCTCGGTAAATGGATAGAAATTTATGAACTTAAATGGAAAAATGTTATGGCTTGATCAAGGGCTTATAACAAGAGTGCTCATCCGAGCTATATTTTATCCTCAACATATGCATGACCACTTTCAATATGGGAAATTATGTATCCAACAAAATTCATTATTCAACGGAACTTATCATTTATCAAGTAATATCGGAATATGATTTATTTCATACATTAAACATTTTTATAATTCACCCAAAAATATCATTCAATTTCAAACATATTACAATTTTAAACATATTAATATGCATAATTAAGTTACACGAACTTACCTCGATACTTGTTCGTATACAGAAATCTACTAATCTAACATTTTTTTCTTTTCCTCGATCTAACTTCGTATTTGAGTTTTTCGGATCTAAATAAATGAATTTAACATCAATTTAATCTATTTCATACTCAATTGAACTCAATTCACTTTCTAGGAAAAATTATAATTTTGCCCTTATACTTTTCGTAAATGATGATTTTGTCTCAAGGCTCGAAAAATGAAATTCATGCAATTTAATCCTTATTTCAAGCGTAACTGAATTTTAAATGTTATAATAACAACCCATGAATTTCACAAAAATTAGAATTTTTCTATGGTTTTACCACTTTTCAATTTAGTCCCTAAATCATAATTCCATCAAAATTCTCTTTGTAAAAGTTGTTTATATATTAACAGCCTTTCATTTTGTACCAGAAATTTCAATTTTTCAGCATATTCATCCATGGAAAAATTTCAATACTTTGATAACTTTACAAATTGATCCCTAAAATAGATAGATTAAGCTATCCGAACTCAAAAATATAAAAATTACTAAAAACGGGACAAGGATGCTTACCCAATTAAGCCAAGAAAGCTTGTTCTCTCTTTCCTAGGGTTTCCATACAATTTTGGGGATGAAGATGATAATAATAATATGATATGTCTTTTTAATTTCTTTATCATCTTTTAATTATTTTCATTTCCAATTTGGTCCTTGTCCTTTTCTAATTTTTCCATGGATGAATCATCAAAAATATCTACTAACTTTTCTTTAATGGTCTAACTACCATATAAGGACATCAAGTTTTGAATTCCATAGCTATTTGATACTTATAGCTACTAGAACTCAACTTTTGCATTCTATGCAATTTGATCCTTTCCATAATAAATCACATAATCGGTAAAATTTTCTTATTAGAATTTTCATATAACATTCCTATAATAATATGGACCATGCAATAATATTCAAATAAATTTTATTTCTGGCTCGAATTTGTGGTCCCGAAACCACTATTCTGATTTCACTGAAAATGGGCTGTTACAGTAAGCTTGATGCTTAAGCATGAGATTGTTTGAATGGCTATATAGTGCTTGATTAGAAGATAGTGAAAGCTTCATTGAAGGCTTAATGGGTTGGTATGTATATGGTCTTTTGGTTGATTTTAAATTTTTTATTGATGTTCCAATTGTGGCATATTGGTTAGACACTTAAATGATGATTTTGGTTGATTTGGATACTTTTGAATTGATTTAGATGTGGTTTAATTGGAAGCTTGTGGCATAGGTCATTTAAGGTTGAATAGCTTCTTTTGTAAAGTATTTTCCAGGTACACACAACCTAGAAGACGGTTGTGTGCCTTACATGGCTTACAAGATGACTGTGTGGCCTGTAGGTTTTGGTTGATTTTTGTTACGCACAGTTACACAGAGTTACACGACCCAACGACATAGGCGCGTGACATATTTTTTATTGTTTGCACTTTTGACCCTCACAACATTAGGCTGTTACACGGCTTGCCCACTCGACTGCGTGTCTCATCCCACACGGTCTTAACATTTTCACACATTTAGGGGACAAGGCCATGTGACCCCTGTTTGTATATTTTTACCATCTTTTTGTTTTAATTTCAATTTAATCCCTGTTTGTTGTTAGGTTGGTTTAAAGCTTTCGTAAGCTCAATATTAACCCCGAAATTAATTTAATTGCATGATATACTTGTTCTTATGTGATGGAATGATATTTAGTTGAGTTTTTGAATTGTAATTATATGTAATTGTTTGGTATTTGTTCGTAACATCCTATTGCTTGGGTTTGGTGATCAGACTGGGTAAAGGATATTACAACTTGTGCTTTGTACGAAGGTGATCTAGGTCATTTCTTGGCTTTCAATCGATCAATCTTCCTCGCTATCTTCAACCCTCGAATTGTTTTGAGTATGGGATCAAACTAATTGAATCAACGCACAAAAATGAAAACTTTATTTAAATTTTAGTAGGAAAGTTAATTCTCTTTATAAATCAGAAACTATGAGTATTCTCGCAAAAATAGAATTAATTCTTTAAAATATATTGTCACTATTTTTTGAAAAAATTTCGGTGTTCAAAAGGTGTATGCTAAGTATGTCTATAGGTCAACTCATTGTTCTTATTTATAAAGAAAGGGTATACGAGTTTTGTTCGAATAAGGTCTAATTAAATAATAATATTTTAATAAAAAAATATTCTATATATGTATATAGGTCAACTCATTGTTCTTATTTATAAAGACCAACTACGAAACTATATCGAGGAAAGCAAAAGGTTTAGGATTAGTTGAAATTCAAATACGAACCATTATCAAGGTAAGTTCGTGTAACTTAAATATGTATGTTAATGTGCTTGAATTGAATTGTATGATTGTGTTGATATGTATGAGATGATATACATAATGAAATAGTCATAAGTTGTGAAATATAGACAAATTGTCATGTTCCGGTTGAATGTTGAATTTCGATGGATTAAGGTGATTTCTTGAATAAGAATAATACTGAAAATGTTGTAGATAGAATTTAGCCCGAACGGGTAATTCTAATGTAAGCCCTCTTGAGCTTATGTTATAGATTGGATTTAGCCTAGACGGGTAATCCAAATTAAGCTCTCTAGAACATATGCTATGGATAGAGTTTAGCC
Organism: Gossypium longicalyx; assembly: GCA_025698465.1. NCBI lineage: Eukaryota > Viridiplantae > Streptophyta > Magnoliopsida > Malvales > Malvaceae > Gossypium > Gossypium longicalyx. Next base: position 83,972,755 of record CM047002.1, read on the forward strand.
TAGACTGGTAATCCTGCTGTGAAATGTGTGGCTCAAGAGTGTGCCTTTTTATTATATACTCTAATGGGTACTTTTGTACATGAGTATATTACTCGAACATCCATCGAAATTTCAATAGTTCGACGGAAAAGCCTCTTGAAGTGTGCAAAGGTGAAATTAATGAAAGTTGGTAATGTGATGAGCTCATCTATGTTTACTTGATTTTTATATGAGGTTATGTGATTAACTTGTTTGATTAAGTGTTTGCGTTTAGGTAAACTCACATAGAAAGTATGGTTGTGTGCTTGTATTGATAAATATGATTGGCAAGTTTATTTTCTATTATACGAACTTAATAAGCATAAAATGCTTACTCTATTTAATTTTCCCTGTTTTATAATGCTCAAAAGCTCCCGAAGGTTGGAAGTTGATCGGAGCAATCATCACACTATCCACTATCTCATTTTGGTATAAATAGAAATCTCATTTTGGTATAATGGCATGTATAAGCTTATTTGGCCAATGATGGCTTGTAATTGTTGTTTTGTAATCTAGCCATTGGAATGGCTAGTTATGATCTAATTTGGTTATCTTAAAAGTTATGTTTTGGTAATTACACAAATGCTTATTGTGTGTTGGTTTGATGGAATTATGTTAGCATATAAGTTTATGATAAGAGTAAGTTTATATCCATTGATGCATGAGATAATACCACAAGATTGATGACTAATTTTATGTGAATATGATGTTGAATTGGTGGATATATGCTTGTGAGTTTTGGTGTAGGAAAATGGTAAGTTTTGGGTGACAAATAAGGCTAGAAAATGGCTTTATTTTGTCCACACGGATAGACACACGGGCATGTGTCTTGGCCTTGTGTGACACACAGCTTGTCCCATGGGCATGTGGTCTAGCCGTGTGTCCCCTGCATTTTAAAAATGAGAAACAGAATACTCAGAATTAGGCACATAGGCAGAGACACGGGTGTGTGTCTCAGCCATGTGGTTGACACGGCCTTGGACACGGGCCTGTTACATGGCCGTGTGGAAACTGCACCAAAATTTTGAAAATAAAATTCACCACACAGCCTAGCACATGGGCGTGTGACTTCAATTTCTTCGTGCCTTTTAAGTCAGAGGGTTACACGAGCTAGGGACACGTACGTGTGTAGTCACACAGCTCGGCCACCGGGCGTGTCTCTAGATTATACGGGATTGTGGGCACTGTGCATAAGAAAAAATTTTTGAAAATTTATGAAAAGTTTTATGTGATTTCGATTTAGTCCTAATTTGTTTCTACTGTTCATTTTGGGCCTCGGTGGTCCATTTAAGGGATATTATGATTGATTTTGAAAAATGTTTAGTAACTAGTATAAATTATCTGTGAATGTTCTGTAAACTCTGGTAATACTCTTTATCCTTGTTCCGGCGAAGGATACGGGTTAGGGGTGTTACGTTTAATGGTATCAGAGCTATAGTTTAGTCGATTCTCAAACAAACGTAGCAAGTACGAGTCTAGCTATACATGCCATTATATAAATTATGATAGTGTGATATCTCTTGACCATTTTTATGTGTATTTTCATATAGTAATGTCTTCCAACCAAGCTAGAGCTGACACTGAGGAAGCTGAGAGTGCCGCTCAAGCTTTTGTGCAACGAGCTGCATCTAGTGGTAGTAGAAGGCCCGTATCTGAGGGCCAAAGTGAGTCGGCAAAAGTAGCCTTTTTTGAATTGATGGATGAATGGTTTAGTGAATATATGAGAACAAACCCTGTTGTTCAACGACCTCCCCCACCTGCTTCACAACATGATGAAACGCCACAGGATGCTAGACTTGTTAGAAATGGTAAGGCTCTAGTAGATATAATCAAAAAACATGGGGCTGAAAAATTTAGGGCTACAGCCGATGACAATCCAGAGAGGGCCGAGTTCTTGCTGAAAAATACTATTCAGGTTCTAGATGAGTTATCATGTACACTAGCCAAATGTCTGAAATGTGCGGTATCTTTGTTGAAAAACATAGCCTACCATTGGTGGAAAATCATATCTTCTGTGGTACTAAGGGAAAATATTACATGGGAATTTTTCCAAACAAATTTTAAAAAGAAGTATATTAGTCAGAGATTCTTGGACTAGAAAATGAAGAAATTTCTAGAGCTCAAATAGGGAAATATGACAGTGTCCTAATATGAACGATAATTTGTTAGATTGAGCAAGTATGCTAGTGAATGTGTTAAGACTGAAGCCGAAATGTGCAAACGAATTGAAGAAGGGCTAACCGAAGATATCAAGCTGTTGATTGGAATTTTAGAATTAAGAGAATTTGTGGTGTTGGCTGAACGAGCATACAAGGCCGAGGAATTAAGCAAAGAAAAGAGGCAACTAGAAAGGGAAGTTCAGGTTACGATTAAAAGATTTATGAACAAAACACAATCATCTACTTTAAAGAAATCAAAGAATTGTCATGAAAGTTTTGCTACATCAAGGGAGTCTTCGGGAAAGGAACGAAGCTCTAAATGCACCAACCCGTGGTCTTCGTCTCCTTTAACAACCAATGTTGGGAGTGTTGAAAAACCTAAACCACGATGCAATGTCTGTAATAAATTGCATTTCAGATAGTGCTGGATGAGAAGTGGAGCTTGCTTTAAGTGTGGTTCTCTCGACCATTTTCTTAAAGATTGTTCGGAAAGGGTTGAGAATGACATTGAATAGACCCCAAAGCTAGGTAATCCTGTCTCGAGGGGTAGACCACCACGGTATTCTGAAAATGTCGGTGGTAGTCATATTGCTGCAAAAGATTCAATAGCTAAATCCGAGGCTTGGGCTCCGGCAAGAACATATGCAATACATACAAAGGAAGATGCTTCGGCACCAAATGTTATCACTGGTACATTCTCCCTACTTGATACTAACATTATTGCTTTGATTAATCCCAGTTCCACGCATTCATATATATGTACAAAATTTGTGTTTGTTAAAAATATGATTGTTGAATTCACCGAATTTGTGGTTAAAGTTTCAAACCCCTTGGGTCAGCATGTTATGGTGGATAAAACTTGCAAAAAAATGCCTATTGATGATAGAGGTTACTGTTTTCCGGCTAATCTGATGTTGTTACCCTTTGATGAATTTAATGTAATATTGGGAATGGATTGGTTGATCCAACATGATGCAGTGGTAAATTGCAAGCATAAATATATTGTATTGAAGTGTTAGAATGGTGAGTTACTCTTGTTGAATCTGAGAAACTGGATAGGTTGTCTAATGTGATTTCAGTGATATCAGCACAGAGATATATTAAAAAGGGGTATGAGGCTTATCTTGCTATTGTACTGGACACCAAAGTATCAGAGTTGAAAATCCAGTCGGTGCCAGTTGTTTGTGAGTTTCCTGAGGTATTTCCAGAAGAACTACCTGGTTTACCTCTAGCTAGAGAGGTGGAATTTTCCATAGAACTTGTGCCAGGGATGATGTTGATATCTATAGCACCATATAGAATAGCTCTTGCAGAATTGAAAGAGCTAAAGGTACAGTTGCAAGAGTTGATTGATAGAGGATTTGCCAGACCCAGCTTTTCACCATGGGGTGCACCGGTATTGTTTGTAAAGAAGAAAGATAGATCATTGAGATTATACATCGATTACAAATAGCTTAATAAAGTCATAGTAAAGAATAAGTACTCGTTGCCTCGTATAGATGGCTTGTTTAATCAATTAAAAGATGCCACTGTATTTTCAAAAATTGATCTACGATCTGGTTACTATCAGCTACGAGTAAAAGATTCAGATGTGCTGATGACAGCTTTCAGAACCAGATATGGGCATTATGAGTTTTTGGTGATGTCATTCGAATTAACTAATGCCCCGGCGGTATTTATGGATTTAATGAACAGAATTTTTAGACCATACCTGGACAGGTTCGTGGTTGTTTTCATTGATGACATTTTAGTTTACTCTCGAGATAAAAATGAGCATACTAAACATTTGAGAATTGTGTTGCAAACTCTGTGTGAGAAATATGTTAAATTTAGTAAATGCGAATTTTGGCTAGAAGAAGTTAGTTTCCTTGAACATGTTGCATCTGCAGAAGGTATTCGGGTGGATCCGAACAAAATTTCAGCTATTGTAAGTTAGAAGCCACCTAAGAATGTCTCAGAATTTAGAAGTTTTTTGGGACTTGCAGGATATTATCAGATATTTGTTAAAGGGTTTTCAATGATAGCTTCTCTGATGACTCGATTACTGCAAAAAGAAGTTAAATTCGAGTGGACTAATAAGTGTCAGTAGAGTTTTGATAGATTGAAAGCTTTATTGATAGAAGCACCCATATTAGTCCAACCTAAATCAAGTAAAAAATTTGTAGTCTATAGTGATGCCTCATTGAATGGCTTGGGAAGTGTATTGATGCAAGATGATAAAGTAGTGGCTTATGCATCTAGGCAGCTAAAACCGCATGAAAGAAATTACCCGGTACATGGTCTTGAATTGGCAGCCATTGTCTTTGCATTGAAAATATGGCGGCATTATCTTTTTGGTGAAAAATGCCACATCTTTACGGATCACAAAAGTCTAAAGTATTTAATAACACAAAAAGAACTGAATTTGAGACAACGTAAGTGGTTGAAATTATTGAAAGATTATGATCTCGTTATAGATTACCATCCGAGGAAGGCTAATGTAGTGGCGGATGCCTTGAGCAGAAAATCTTTATTTGCTTTACGGGCATTGAACACCCAGTTGTCTTTAAAAGCTAGACCGATATTTTTGCAGCAGATTTCTGAGGCTCAGAAAGATGATAGTAAGATACAAGCAAAACGGATGCAGTGCGAATCGACTTCTGACTCAGAATAGGTCGGGACCAATAGTTGTTTGTTATTCAGAGGCAGAGTATGTGTACCGAAAAGTTCAGAACTAGTATAGAAGATTTTGAATGAAGCTCATAATGGTAACATGTCTATCCATCCTGGTAGTAATAAGATGTATAGCGAGCTGAAAAAGATGTACTGGTGGCCGAGAATAAAACGGGATATTTATGAATTTGTATCGAAGTATTTGATATGTTATCAAGTGAAGGCTGAACACCAAGTACCTTCGGGATTATTGCAGCCAATTACAATACCAGAATGGAAATGGGAAAGAGTTACCATGGACTTTGTAACGGGATTACCTTTATCACCAAAAAAGAAAGATGTCGTCTGGGTAATTGTCGATCGTTTAACAAAGTCTACACACTTTATTCCAGTACGTATGGATTTTTCATTGGATAGATTGACTAAATTATATGTTTCTGAAATTGTAAGACTACATGGAGTGCCAATTTCCATTATTTCATATAGAGATCCTTAGTTTACATCCCGATTTTGGAGTAAGTTGCAAGCTCTAGGCACTCGTTTACACTTTAGTACTGCATTCCATCCTTAAACATATGGACAATCTGAACGTGTGATACAGATTTTAGAAGACATGTTTCGGTGTTGTGTAGTTGAATTTGGAGGTAACTGGGAAAAATACTTGCCTTTGATTGAATAATTATTAGTCCAGTATTAAAATGGCACCGTATGAAGCTCTATATGGTCGCAAATGTAGAACTCCATTGTATTGGACAGAGTTAAGTGAGAAAAAGATACATGGAGTTGACTTGATCTGGGAGACCGAAGAAAATGCGAAGATAATTAGAGACAGTTTGAAAGTGGCCTCAGACTGTCAAAAGTCCTATGTTGATTTAAAGAGAAAAGAGATAGAATTTCATGTTGGTGATAAAGTATTCTTGAAAGTGTCACCTTAGAAGAAGGTTCTCCGATTTAAGCGTAAAGGAAAACTGAGTCCACGGTCATCCGGCCATATGAGATCATTGAAAGAATCAGGCTTGTTGCATATCAGTTAGCATTACCACCGAAGCTTGATAAAATTCATAGTGTTTCTTGTGTCCATGCTACGACGATATTGATTGGATCCTTTACACATTATTACTCCAACAGAAGTTGAGATTCAGCCTGATATGACTTACAATGAGGAACCGACTAAAATATTGGCATATAAGACGAAAGAGCTAAGAAATAAAAAGGTGGCATTAGTAAAAGTTCTCTAGAAATGGCATGGATTAGAGGAAGCTACCTGGGAGCTGGAGGATACTATGAGGAAACAATACCCTAACCTCTTTTCTAGTAAGAATTTTCGAGGACGAAAATTTCTAAGGGCGGAGAGTTGTAACAGCCCATTTTCGGTGAGATCGAAATAGTGGTTTCGGGACTACAAATTCGAGCCAAAAATAAAATTTTATTTTATTTTTATTTTATGGTTGGCATCATGATAGGAAGGTCACATGAAAATTTTGATACGAAAATTTTACCGATTATGTGTTTAATTAGGGAAAAGACTAAATTGCATAAAATATAAAAGTTGGGTTCTAGTAGCTATATGTATCAAATAGCTATAGAATTCAAAACTTAAGGTCCTTATATGGTAATTAGACCATTGAAGAGTAGTTAGTAGATATTTTAATTACTTAACCATGGAAAAATTAGAAAAGGGTAGGAACTAAATTAGAAATCAATAAAATTAATATATGATAATTAATTAAAAAGAAAAAAATCATCTATTTTCATATCATCTTCCCCAATTTTTCTATGGAAACCCTAGGAAAGAGGAAGACAACTTTTCAAGCTTAAAAAGGTATGAAATCAAGTCCCATTTTTAGTAATTTTTATATTTTTGGAATCGAGATAGTCTAATCTTTCTATTTAGTGGATTTATTTGAAAAGTTATCAAGGTATGAAATTTTGGTCATGGATGAATATGCTGATAATTTAAAATTTATGGTAGAAAATGAAAAGTTATTCATAGATAAACAACTTTTACAAAACAATTTTTTATGAAAACTTGATTTAGGAACTAAAATGAAAAATTGGTAAAACCCATGGAAAATTATGAAATTTGTGAAATGCATGTGCTGTAAATGTAGTATATAAATTTTGGCTAACCTTGGAAAGAGGGTTAAATTTCATGAATTTTATTTTCCGAGCCTAGAGACGAAATCAAAATTTTTGAAAAAGATATGGGCAAAATGATAATTTTGCCTAGGATGTAATAGGATGCAAATGTATATGAAATGTGATAGATTAATAGTTAAATTTACCCATATAGATCAGGAAAGACCAACTAAGGAACTATATCAAGGAAAGCAAAAGTTTTGGGATTAGTTGAAATTCAAATACGAACCATTATCAAGGTAAGTTCGTGTAACTTAAATATGTATGTTAATGTGCTTGAATTGAATTGTATGATTGCGTTGATAGGTATGAGATTATATACATAATGAAATAGTCATAAGTTGTGAAATATGGACAAATTGTCATGTTCCGGTTGAATGTTGAATTTCGATGGATTAAGGTGATTTCTTGAATAAGAATAATACTGCAAATGTTGTAGATAGAATTTAGCCCGGACAGGTAATTCTAATGTAAGCCCTCTTGAGCTTATGTTATAGATTGGATTTAGCCTAGACAAGTAATCCAAATTAAGCTCTCTAGAGCATATGCTATGGATAGGGTTTAGCCTAGACTGGTAATCCTGCTGTGAAATATGTGGCTCAAGAGTGTGCCTTTTTATTATGTACTCTAATGGGTACTTTTGCACATGAGTATATTACCCGAACATCCATCGAAATTTCAATAGTTCGACGGAAAAGACTCTTGAAGTGTGCAAAGGTGAAATTAATGGAAACTGGTAATGTGATGAGCTCATCTATGTTTACTTGATTTTTGTATGAGGTTATGTGATTAACTTGTTTGATTAAGTGTTTGCGTTTAGGTAAACTCACCCAAAATTTATGGAAAGTATGACTATGTATGCTTGTATTGATAAATATGATTGGTAGGTTTATTTTTCGTTATACGAACTTACTAAGCATAAAATGCTTACTCCATTTAATTTTCCCTATTTTACAGTGCTCAAAAGCTCACGAAGGTTGGCAGTCGATCAGAGCAATCATCACACTATCCATTATCTCATTTTGGTATAAATAGAAATCTCATTTTGGTATAATGGCATGTATAAGCCTATTTGGCCAATGATGGCTTGTAATTGTTGTTTTGTAATCTAGCCATTGGAGTGGCTAGTGATGATCTAATTTGGTTATCTTAAAAGTTATGTTTTGGTAATTACACAAATGCTTATTGTGTGTTGGTTTGATGGAATTATGTTAGCATATAAGTTTATGATAAGAGTAAGTTTATATCCATTGATGCATGAGATAATACCACAAGATTGATGACTAATTTTATGTTAATATGATGTTGAATTGGTGGATATATGCTTGTGAGTTTTGGTGCAGGAAAATGGTAAGTTTTGGGTGACAAATGAGGCTATGAAATGGCTTTTTTTGCCTATAGGGGTAGACACACGGGTGTGCACGGCTTGTCCCATGGGCATGTGGTCCGACCGTGTGTCCCCTGCATCTTAAAAATGAGAAACAGAATGCTCGAAATTGGGCACACGGGCAGAGACACTAACGTGTGTCTCAGCTGTGTGGTTGACAAGGCCTTAGACATAGGCGTGTTACATGGCCGTGTAGAAACTGTACCTAAACTTCGAAAATAAAATTCGCCACACGGCCTAGCACATGGGCATGTGGCTTGGTCGTGTTACATTAATATCTTCATGCCTTATAAGTCAGAGAGTTACACGGGTTAGGGACACGGGCGTGTGTAGTCACACGGCCCGACCACACGGGTGTGTCCCTAGATCACAAGGGCATGTCCCTAGATCATACGGGCGTGTGGACACTGTACATAAGAAAAAAAATTTGAAAATTTATGAAAAATTTTATGAGATTCCAATTTAGTCCCGATTTGTTTCTACTGTTTATTTTGGGCCTCGAGAGTCCATTTAAGGGACATTATGATTGATTTCAGAAAATATTTAGAGACTAGTATAAATTATATGTGAATGTTCTATAAACTCTAGTAATAATCCGTAACCCTGTTTCGGTGATGGATAGGGGTTAGGGGTGTTACATGTGGCTACATTCCTTTTTAATCAATTAAGTAATGCTTATGGGAAGATATTATTTATCCTTTATTTAGCTCTGAATTCTATGGTTGTAGAGTGATGCTGTAGCATTCAAAAGTTACATACCCAATGTAGCAGGTTTTGGTTCCTTGTCTTTTTGAACTTAGACTTTCATTTTCATCAAAGTATATGAGTCAAGCATACATAGTCCATCATTCACTCAGGATTAAGGTATGTCGCACTCTAAACATCACAGTGAATAAATCTATAAATGGGTCTAGGATAAATTTAACTTGGGTCTTATCTGATGTATTATCAATCTATACAATGACATCTATATCTCTATCTTCCAAGAGCCATACACTCCGATACCCAAGACAAGACATCTCTCCAATGGACTTGATAGATGAAATAATAGTCTTTCAATTAATTTGTATAGTTTCTATTAGACTACAGACTGTTTAGTTATCTACTAATATAAGTTGTCTTCCCACATTATGATCCAGCCACATAATGCAACTTAATAGTAGTTAAAGATTAGATAATCAATGAGCCAATATTTGCTTACATTTTACTTTACATGTAAAAACCATTGAGGATATATACAAATGATATTAATGTATAATGAAATTTTATTTAAACCAATGTGTTCAACAAAATACAAGTATAAATTGATGAATACACTATACTAAGGACATTAGATCCTAACAATGTTGAATGAATTTATATGATATGAGAGTTGTAATTAGCCCTAGTGATTTTCATGTCTTTCAGTCGTTATGTATTTGGTATGCTTATAGGAATAGATAGCACTTGTGGTATAAGATAAAAGATTTGTACGGATATAATGAGTGCAAGCTATATGTTGCGGCACTTTGATTTGTTCATACTGGTGTGCTGGTTGGATCACTATAACTTATTTATATCATTGTGTTTGTTGGAGTACTTTGATGTGTACATTGGTGTGACACAAGGGCGAAGCTCGGAGGCTGGCATGTGCCCTAGCTCCCTTAAAATGTAAAATTATAATTTAGGCCCTTAAAATTTTTTAAAAATTTTAAATTAGTAAAAGTAAAATTGCACTTTGCCCCCCTAAAATTATAAAAATTCTATTTAATCCTTGTAGCAACCCAAATCTGCCCGGGCCTTAAAACCAAAAACAAAAAAATAAAAAATGAATGTTTATTTATTTTAAACAGTCCATTTACAAGTCCAGATTACATTTAGCCCAATTACAGTTTATTGACCCAGATACCTAAGCCCTTAGCCCGTTTACACCCTCAACCCAAAGCATACAGAGCCCAAATGGCCCAAGATGTTAACAGAATACGGAAAGGCTTAGGGTTTCAGAAACCCTAGGCGCCACAAACACCCAACAGACGCGTCCGTTCGTCTCACAGTGACCCACCATCAGCGCCGTAATTCCAGGCACCACATCACGTCAGGATTGACGCCTGAATCAACCCCGGTGTGTCGTCGCTGCTCGCTTCATTCGGCCTCCTTGCGGTACCGCAAAAGAAGAAGAAACCACAGCAACCAAAAAAAAACAAATAGGGAAAGAAATCAAAGGATTCTTTCCTAAAATGTAACAGAGGGTTATAAAAAACCCCTTCTTTTTTTTTATCTTAAAAGAGAAAAAAGAGAGTTTTTTTGGATACACACAGATTCAATAAAAAGTCGTTTTTACACACATATACAGAAGAGAGAACCACAGTCGATTGAAGAACACAGAGGTGAATATTCATTCTCTAAATATATATAGATATTGTAACAATAAAAATAAAAGAGGGAAAAGGGAACGTACCGTTTTGATCCGCATCGAAAAAGGGAAACTTTCCAGCTTTCGACTGCCGTACATGGCGACGTTGACGGGGGCGCGTGAGCGCGTGCAAACCTCCGGATAGGGGCTCGATAGAACTCCGAAGGCTGACCCCAGATCCTCTTCAGAGGATTTCTTTCTTTTTTTAAAAAAAATTGGGTTTCAAAATGAATTTAAGTTTAATGTTTGGCTTTTATAGCCTTATAAGAACGACGTCGTTTAGCTTAAAATGATAGGCTTCAAAACGGTGTCGTCTCAGGGCCAGGATCCGCTTGTTGACCCGTGATCCAGGAAGGATCCGCGTGTTTTCGTTTAAAAGGGCTAATTGCCCAATTGGTCCGGCCCTATTTTTAATATTTATGAATTCATTTTATTTTTATTATAATTTGACTCAGGCCTTTTATATTAGTTTCAATTTAGTCCTAGTTGCTATATTAAGGCTTTATTTTAAACGGTGTCGTTTTGGGCATTAGGGCTAATTGCCCAGGGAGTCCCTCCGAATTTAACACGCCTTTCAATTAAGCCCGAAATTTTTCATTTATTTGTAATTAACCCTAGATTTTTAAATTAAATTCGATTTTAGTTTTTTTTTACATATTTAATTTATTTTAAAATAATATATGTATTATTTATTTTTATAAACATTTATTATATGAAAACTAATATATATTACCTATAATATTATATACATTTTTCTATAAATTTTATCATATGTTAGATTTTTAATATATATATTATTTATTCTATTATATTTATATTTTATTATATGTTATATATTTTTACTATATATTATTTATTTTATTACATTTTACTTATTATATTATTTTTATATTTTATTTATCATATAGTTTATATCATTATACATGTATTTGGTTTATAAATTTTATTATATATCATATATCTTACCATAAATTATTCCTTACATTACTACTATTTTATTATAAAATATATATTATTTTATTACTTATTAATTATACATGTTTTTAAATTATCATTATTATATAAATATGTAATTTCATTAATTAGCACATTATTTCTTAGTATATTAAGTTATTAAATCTTATAATATGATTTATACATATATCATTTTTTTTAAAAATGGTTCTCCTTTATTATTTTTTTATTTCTAAATATCTTTATTTTTATTTTATTTGATTTATATTTTATATATTATAATTTGCTTATTTATTCTTGGTTCTCTTTATTTTGATATTGTTTCGTAGGTTAAATCTTATATATTATTTTTACACGTTCACATGAAATTAATTATTTATGTTGATTTAAGTTACATTTGCATAAAATATTATATATATTGCAATTTATATTTGTCGTATTCATTATGCACTATGTTGTATTTTGCATATAACAATAATGTATGAACATTTATGTTATTTATGATAATATATGATAACGTATATTGTGTAATTTATGCCATTATTTATTTTTTTATACTATATTTACATAAAATGATAAAGCATGTATTAGGTAGCTAGGTTTATTTAATATTAATTTCTTGTAATATGTGAAATACATTATTATTTTCAAAAAAAAATAATATCTCATTTGATTCAAAAGGAATTTTAAAAAGTGAGGCAATGTTTTGGTATTCAAGAATTCGGGCAGTAGTGCCCTAACATGCTGGGTTGCAATTTTCCGTTTGTCTGAATACCTAAAAATATCCTTTAAAACGAGTTTCATAAATCACAAGATGATTTCAGTTACGAAAGTTTAAAAATATCGTGTCCAATCATGCTGGATATGATGTTTATATTCTTTCGAAGCCAAGAATCTTGATTCTTTTTAACTTAAATTATTACGGTTTTAAAGAGATCTTATTTCTAAATTCTTTCAAACTTTTGACATTAAGACAAAATTAATCAATTTGGTGCCAATTTTGGGCGCACGAGGGTGCTAATCCTTCCTCGTATGCGAACCGACTCCCGAACCTATTTTCTTGTAATTTCGTAGACCAAAACGTTTTATAAAGTGATCCAATCACACTTTAAAAGGTTGGTGGCGACTCCCATTTTTTTTAAAAAAAAAAGGGTCGAACTCGGTTTTTTTTTTCAAACCCGCTTTCAAAATGGTTTTGACAATCCTTTACAAATTATAAAGATATAAACTATAAAAAATTAAAATTTCATCCGCCCCTAAAAAATTGTTCTGACTTTGCCCCTAGTACGACAGATGGTTATATTCCACACATTCAACACAAGAGTCACCAAATATCATTGAGGGCTAAAACTGAAATTTTGTATGTATATGTGAGTTTCTTAAGAAATACGAGGTTTTAAGGGTCGTAATAATGCCTTGGTGTTAATGAAAGTGGTGTAAAATAATTCGTTGGATTTAATATGATAAAAGGTAGATTGGTAAATAAATTAAGAGTGATAAGGTAAAACTTAGTGTTAATTTTGTAAAATGAGACATTAAAGGAAAATGCCTTTCAATAAAGGAATGCATACTTATAATTATATCATTTTTTATTTGAAATGGTTAATGTGAATCTTTATAATTGTGGCTTGAAAATAAGGTAACAAATCCTCCACACTTATTCTTTAGCAACTCCTCCAATCTTCCTCTGCCTACAATATCTCATTTTAGTGATTTGCAACGTTTATTAACCTCATAAAATAAATTTATTAAATTGTGTGAGATTTAAAAAATATTATATCATTAAACTAAATATAGGGTAATAGAACAGATCCAACTATGTAGTTGGTTCTATTTTGGTCATCCAACTATTGTTTTTATTTAGTTATTTAATTTTTCGAAATTAAATATTTTAATCACGCTCTTGTTAGTTTTCATTAACTCAGTAACAAAAGTCTAATATTAATTTTTTTTATTGGCTTAATAATAAATTTAGTCCTCCAATATTTACACGTTCTATCATTTTGATCCTAAATTTAAAAAATTCAATAAATGTAACCCTCAATACTTATAAAATTTATCATTTCAATTCTAATCTTAAAAAAAATTACATCCCATTAAGATTGTATGACAAACATTTTTTGACCCATTGAGTTGCTAAAAAAAATATCTCACTACAGTTATGATTGTTTCATATTTTTGTATTTCAAATATTCATGCAGATACTAAATCCCATCAAAGAATTGGAAGGTCATATATTTGCGGAGATATTAAAATAGTCTTGATTGTTGTAGTTTAAAAGCAGAATAAACTTTTATTTTATCCAAACCATAACAAATATTGATTGATGGTAGGGGCGTTATGTGATTAAGTGTATCTAGTTGTATATAATGACTTGAATATTGTCGAAATCATTTTTATTTTGAAAAACGAAGGTCGACTTTAAAACAAAAATGGAGTCGCCACCAATCCTTTTTGTTTAGGTGTGATCGGGTCACCTTGTGATCGATCATTTTAACAAAGCATTTCGGTTTATTAAAACAATGTTTTTGATCTACGAAAAACTAGAAAATGAATTCAGGAGTCAGTTACGCGCGAGGAAGGATTAGCACCCTCGTAACGCCCAAAATTGGTACCGTATTGATCAATCAACGTCCTAATGTTGAAAATTTGAAAAAGATTTTAAAATACAATTCCTTTAAAGCGTTTGGATAACTTGAATTGGATATTGAGATTCTCTCGCTTAGAAGGAATAAAATATCATATCCAGCACGATAGGACACAACATTTCAAACCCTCAATACAAAATCATTTTATAATTTCTAAAACTCATGCATTTGAAATTTCAAAAGGATATTTGGCTATCTGGTCAAACGGTAAGTCGAAACCCAGCACGATTGGGCACGATTTCTCGAATTTCCAAACACGAAATATTTCCTTATTTTTTAGAAATCCTTATCTCGGGATACAAAATGTCATATCTAGTGAGTTAGGACACAACACCTCGAATTCCTGAGAATAAGCTTTTATTTGAAACTTATACGTTTTGATTGAAAAAGGGTACCCAATTACTTAGATTCAACGAGAAAAATTGGAACCCAATAAGTTAGGGCACAATCTTCTCAAAGATGCCAAATACAAAGTATTGCCTTATTTTGAAAACTTTTGAATAAAATGATTTTACAACTTAAATGCTATTAAAACACGACCCTTTAAGTGGATAAAATGTGATGGAATAATAATGTACAACGCAAAGTAATAATTCATAAACAAAATGTTATAATAATAAATCACAAATAACAAATAAATGCAAAGTAAGAAAATCTAAAATAAAATATAAAACAATTCTAAGCAAATAATACATAAAAAGGATTTAAAATGGATGTTATAAAAGCGATCTAAAGTATATAAAATAATTTAAAAAAAATTAGTATCCATTCAAGATAAAATAATGTATAAAACTCTTTAAAAATATTATATAAACAATTCAAAATATATAATGTGTAAAAAATTTGAAATACATAATATATGAAAATATTAAAGTAAATAATGTATAAAATTGAAATGAGCACTATATAAAAGTTAAAACAGATAATAACAAAAAATGTAAAATAAATAAATAAATAAATAGAATGTTAATAACAAGAGTAAAACATATATATAAGAAAAAATAATGAAAATAATATTAGTATATAAATAGAAATAAAAATATAATAAATAGAAATATAATAATAGTAGAAATATAAATAGATAAATAATAATTAGATAAATAATAATTGTACTAGAATAACAAAAT
Source organism: Gossypium longicalyx (assembly GCA_025698465.1). Lineage (NCBI taxonomy): Eukaryota > Viridiplantae > Streptophyta > Magnoliopsida > Malvales > Malvaceae > Gossypium > Gossypium longicalyx. The sequence goes on from CM047002.1 coordinate 83,988,231, forward strand.
AAATATAAATAGAAACATAAAAATAATAGCAATAATATATTAAAATAGTTAATTTGATAATAAAATAGCGAAAATAAAAAAAATGATTAAATCGAACCTTAAAACAACATTTTGGGGCAAATCAGAAATAAATAAAAGAAAATGGACCAATTTGAACGTGCGAATAACAAGGAGGGACCAAAAGGGAAATAATCCCCACCTTCCAAAACACACAGCTTTAAGGAAGACCAAAATGTAGTCAAAACAAAACTTAATTGCAAAACAAATAAAACAGAAGGGCTAAAAGCAATCGGACGAATTTAGAAAAATTAAGAAATTAAAATAAAATGGACAAAATTCCCACGTAATTGAAAGAGAAAAGAAAATAATTCAATTCCAATGGAAATAGGAAAAGAGAGAATAATCCAATTCCAAGTTGAAGTAGGAATACCAAAAGTTCTTCCAAAAGCAATTCCCTCTAAAAATAAAAAAACTTTCAAAGAACAAAATACCCCTATTTATATAAATGGGATTTACTAAAAATAGCCTAAATAATTTAATAATAAAATCAAATCAAATCAAATCAAAAATAAAAATAAAAATCATATCTTTCTATTTTTAGCCTTTTACCAAGTCAACTAATTTTGATAACTCCTTAGCTTTCTCCATCCTTTTGATTTGGCCACAATTTAATGATTGTCTTTCAATTTGGCCCTTTTTGACTTGTTTTCGACCGATTGCATCATTTGGCTTCGGTTATTATTTTTTGGGGCCCAGGCCAAAATTAGCCTATTACAGCTGCCCCTATTTGCTCATTGACATGTAACGAGAATGGAGCAAAGACTATAAAATGACCAATTTTGTCTGGGCCTGCTGAGTCTCGACGCTTCTTTTCTTCCTCTTCGATTAACCTCGCTTTAACCCACTGCATCTTCAGGGGTATAGGAATTTTTGTTTCCATCTGTTCTGCTATTGCTTAGGGAGATATGATTTGTAATCTTCAGCCCGTTTCCCTACTGCTTAGGGGATAAGGCTAGTCTTCGATCCACTCCACTACTGCTTAGGGAGATAAGATCTGTAATTTCCAACCTGTCTCCCTACTGCTTAGGGGGATAAGGCTCACCATCTTTGATCCACTCCACTATTGCTTAAGGAGATAAGATCTATGATCTTCAGCCTGTTACCCTACTGCTTAGGGGGTTAAAGCTCACTGTCTTCGATCTGCTCCATTATTGCTTAGGGAGATAAGACCTGTAATCTTTAGCCTGTTACCCTACTGCTTAGGGGGTTAAGGCTCACCATCTTCAACCTACTCCACTACTTCTTAAGGAGATAGGGTCTGTAATTTTCAGCCTGTTACCCTACTCCTTAGGGAGTTAAGGCTCACTATCTTTGATCCGCACCACTACTGCTTAGGGAGATAAGATCTGTAATCTTCAGTCTGTTACCCTGCTACTTCAGGAAGATAAGACTCGTATCTTCAACCTGCTCTCTTGCTATCTCAAAGAGATAAGGCTGGTGGTTAAAATCTACTCCATAGCCGATACATGGAGATAAGATCTATAATTTTTAGTCTACTTCCTTGCTACCTCAGGAAGATAAGACTCGTATCTTCAACCCGCTCTCTTGCTACCTTAGAGAGATAAGGCTCGTGGCTAAAATCTGCTCTATAGCCGATACATAGAGATAAGACTCACCATTTTTGATCTGCTCCATAGTCGATACATGGAGATAAGATCTGTAATTTTCAGTCTGCTTCCTTGCTACCTCAGGAAGATAAGACTCGTATATTCAACTTGCTCTCTTGCTACCTCATAGAGATAAGGCTGGTGGCTAAAATCTGCTCCATAACCGATACATGGAGATAAGACTCGCCATTTTTTATCTGCTCCATAGCCGATACATGGAGATAAGATCTATAATTTTTAGCCTGTTACCCTACTGCTTAGGGGGTTAAGGCTTGTGAATTCAGCTTGCTCTCTTGCTACCTCAGAGAGATAAGACCGGTGGCTAAAATCTGCTCCATAGTCGATACATGGAGATAAGACTCGCCATTTTCGATCTGCTCCATAGCCGATACATGGAGATAAGATCTGTAATTTTCAGCCTGTTACCCTACTGCTTAGGGGGTTAAGACTTGTGAATTCACCGATGCCACTGCACTATCCTCTGAGGAACATGATCTGTAAAATCGGTTTCATGTATTTATACTTATGCCCAAATAATTAGGATGCTATGATCGAGATAAATCAAATGCTCCTAACTATATGTGATGCTTATGTCAAATAATTAGGATGCTATGATCAAAATGAATCAAATGCTCCTAACTAGATGTGTTATTATATGAATGCAGAAATGTCATGAGAATTATTTTTAAAATCTTAAAGTGTCATCACTCGTTATCTATCAGAGTTTTATCACTGTCGTATTATGCTACCTTTTTGCTCAACTAGCATTTCCAACGAAAACCCACAGAAACAACCCATTTTGCCCAACTGGCTTGCCCCACTATAGTTTCAAAGTCTCTTCCACTGTACCTTCTGAAACGTAAAGTTTATACTTCCCACTGCAACTTCAGGGGAATAGTCATTTGATTTCTTCTATCCATCCTGCTGCAACTCAGAGGTATAGGATTTGCATCATCTTCAATCAATTTGATCTATTACACCATTCCCTGGGTGTAATGAACAGATGTATATGCCTGATATCTGCATGAATACAGAATACCATTTTCTTTTTCTCGAGAATAATCCTATTGTTCGTTCTTCATTGGGATTATAACACCGATGTAATTTCTTTTTGGTTCAACCAATATCTTTTCCAGAAAATCCAAAGAGATAATCTCAATTTGGGCTTAAATATTTCCAACCCTTATGTTTGGTGTGTTCTAAACAATAGTCCCGTTTCAGGTTCTTATATTATTTAGAAGCTTCCAAAGTAATATGTGAAACTCCTTTTATGAAAGTATTATTAGTCCACTAATCGTTATTTTAAAAATGCTTGGAAAAGATTATAACAATGGACCAAAAGGCAATTAGGAGTATAGCTCGAAGCAAGTAAGCAACTGCAACTAAGAAGGAAATTTATTGGGACGCATCTTGAAAAAAAGTAAGATAATCAAAGATAGCAAATTAAAAATGGGAAAAAAATGGAAAACTAGGTGCCCCAGATATCACAGCTTGAGCTTCTCTGTTCCAACCTCTTGAGGACCATTTTGAGCTCAATCTGTATTTAGGGAATCTAGAGTACTCTATCGATGCCCCAAGACGTAGCATACTTCTTCATCGTTAATTCAGGCATAGCAAGACTACTGTATGCCCCCACTTTGACCCAAATTTGAGCTGCCCTTTTTGGGTTTTCAACTCAAATACCTTTTGGCCTCAAGGCGCCCTTTACGGGTTTTCGCCTTTGCCTCTCCTGTTTCTTTTTCTTTTCTTTTCTTTTTTCCTTGAAACCATTAACTGTGACCGAATTTGAGTTCACAGGATTGGGCAGATCCTTGCCATCCATCTCGGACAATATCAATGCCTCTCCAGAAGAGGCCTTCTTTAATACATAATGTCATTTCTAGTTTGGCATCCACTTTCCTCAATAGTCCTTTTGTGTAGGAAAGATCTTCTTTAATGACATCTCCCTCTTGTAGAATCCTCTAGGACAGACCCTTTTTGTCATGAGCTCGTATCATTCATTTTCTGGTGCATTGGAACATGACAGATAACTTTTAACCTTTTTCTTAAATTCAACTGACTATATCAGGATTGGATTTAGTTCTGACAAGACTCGAAGAAAAGGAATCTCGACCACAATAGGCAAAATCGCTTCCATAAATCAATAAGGAAAATGCTGCCCCGGCGAATGTCCTGACCGACGTTCGATAAGCATAGAGGGTGAATGGCGACTTCTTATGCCAATATTTACAAGTCTTGATTATTTTCCCCACGATCTTTTTTCTTTTTCTTTTTTTTTTTTGCCGCCTCTGCTGCGCCATTCATTTTGAGGTGATGTGGTGTCTGGTCTTAAACATACTGCAATCTTTTGATATTGTGCAGTTGTGCATAATCCTTTCTGGCATTTTTTGGTCGACATTTTTTCTCTTTTTTTTATGACTATTGACATTGTAATATTGGCATATAGAGTGACCTTCACCCACTTTGCGAAGTAATCGACAATCACCAATATGAATCAATGAATATTAGATGAGAATGTCCTGATAATATCCATACCCCCCATATAGAAAATCTATGAAGAAATGGAGATGACACATAAGTCTTGTCTTCCTCCATTTGCCATTTACGGCATAACTAATACAATCCCCTTCTATGGTGGATCAGCAGTACCCGAACCTCATGATTTACCTAGCAAACGTAAAACCATTAGCATGTGTCTTTCGAACACCCTATAGCATCCTTACGTTTTAGTAGCCTAGGCATATATTGATGTCATCATGCGAAAACATCTTTGAATTAAGAAAAACCCAATAATGTCTCGCTTTGTCTTTATGGTGAGCTAGGCTTCAACCTTTACCTCTTTCTTAGGCTCGCAATGTCCACTGACCCTTTGTAGTGTAGGATCTATTTTTTATCTTGTTCTACCATTCTTAACAAATCAGGATATAGGCTACAATCTCTGTCATCTTCAAAGTCTTGAGATCCGCTTAAACACACATCTCACCCCAAAAGGGAGTCAATTACAGCGTTGCTCATGTCATTGATATCTGGGGACCTATTGTAGGTACAAAGGCATATTTCCAAAGAATAAATGATTCTAAGGATGATTATTTGTATGATATGATCATGAATGAAGAATAAAAGAATATTTAAAAGACAGTCCAAAAAAACAAAAGAATGTATACTATGGAATGGGAAAAATGAAAGAATATTTTCTCAACAAGATACATTTTATTGAAATAAAAATTCTGGACACAAGCCTATGTCACAAAAGGATTCTTATTGCCTCTAGGCTTAAAGCAACAAGCGTGTTTTGAATATTACTCTAGATTAGTTCTAAAAATATAGGGATCTCATCCACAGTCCTATTTTTCAAAGCACTCCCAAGTATGTAAAGATTTGGAAACTTTTATTCACCAATTCCTTCTTCGGATATGTTATTCAGATTCCCTGATATTCCTTCCTCATATTCTACTATCTCGTTTACCCCATTATCAGTATGATTGGGTAACAGATTTCCTACACCAGGTGCATCATCGAATTTCACAACACCCATTTTGATGAGCCTTTCGACTACCCTTTTGAAGGAGGTGCAGTTATCTATCGAGTGTCCCATGATTCCCACATGATATTCACATTGGACACTTGCATCATACCACTTGGGGTATGGAGGTTGCAATGATTTCAAGTAAAACGGGGATACAATGTGTGTATCGAATAGACTTTTGTACAACTCTCGATACGTCATTGGAATGGGAGAAACTGGAGCTTCTCCGTGTTCTACTTTGTATTGGTCTCTTGCCTTGACGAAGCTTGCTTGCCCATGGCAACCGCTTTCGGTTGGTTTACCGTGATTGGTTTCGCATAACCCATGCTCACGTTGCTGACTTAATTTTCTCTCTTCTTCAGGGCTGACCTCCTGGTACTTTCCTCAGCCTCTATCTTTTGCACGTTATCGCTTTCTCTATCATCTCACTAGACATCACTATGTCTGCGAAACTCCTAGTTGCGCTTTCCAGCATGTGATTAATAAAAGGTGCATTCAAAGTATTAATGAAAAGCATGGTTGACTTTTTTTCCAACAGCGGCGGTTGAACTTGCGTAGCGACTTCCCTCCACCTCTGGGCATACTGCCTGACACTTTCATTCGACTTCTTCTCCATATTTTGTAACATGATCCTATCAGGAGCTATGTCGGTTACATGGCCATATTGCTTCATGAAGGCCTGTGCTAAATCTTTCCATGATTTAACTTGGGTACGACTCAGCTGATTGTACCATTTGGCCGCAGCCCCAGCCAAACTGTCCTGAAAGTAGTGAATCAATAACTGATCGTTATTGACATGACCAATCATCCTCCGACAAAACATCGTAATATAAGCCTCAGGGCAGCTGGTTCCGTTGTATTTTTCAAATTCTGGTATTTTGAACTTCAGAGGGAGTACTAGATTTGGAACCAAACTTAACTCCTTAGCATCTATTCTGCAATGATAATCAGCGCTTTCCAACGCCTTAAATTTCTCCTCCAACCATCTGTATCGTTCTTCCAGTTGCTTTGGGAATTTTGCTCTTGCCTTTCCTGCTTCTGCTGCATCATCGAAGTCAGGGCCTATAGGATTTGCCCGATTATCTTCAGGGTTAGAACACGAGCCCATTGAGACATTTATCGATGCTGAAGTATCATCTGATATTGGGGTTTGATATTGAAAGACACCTCTTGTGGTGGTACTGGGGTATTTGTTGGAGTGAAACCTGGCCTAGTAGCTGAGACAATCGGTTCATCATATTCTTTTGAGATTCTAGCATATGATTCTTCATATCCTACTGAATCTTGGCCAATTACTCTTGCATCTGTGTTTGTAGCCGATCCTCCATTTCCTTCTACATTTGTTTCAGTTTTTCCAGCTTTTGATCCATAACTCTAGTTTTTCTCCGTGTGTAGTAATGATGTTTTAAGGTAACTATAACACGATTTCTAATTAATTAGGGATCTTTTGTGAAGTTTAGTGCACATGATGCAATGCAATGCAAATGCAAGGAATGAATGCAAAGGAAAGTAAGGCATTGATTCTGCATTCAATTTTATTAGAACAACTTTTCTAGAAAACAAATTCCTTTACATAAAATAGATTACATATGCGGCTTTGCCCTCATATTCCAGGCGATCCCTTTTTCTGTAAAAGTCAAACCACGCACACTTCCAATAGATGCCTCCACTAGCTCCTTTTTGCTTAATTCGGGCCGCGATTTATTACTCACTTATCCTCGTGATGCTTGTTAGCTCCTTTAAGAAAGTCGGGATGTGACGGCTCTCGAATAATCTTTATCGACTTGAATCCTCAAGTAAAGTCTTGTTTTTTTTCGCAAACTATCAGCCTTCTTCCATTGTGTTTACTTGGACCATATTCAGACAACCGTATTATAATCCACTTTATCAAGAAATTCATTTTCTTATGACAAACTGTTCTATTTAGCAATCAAATATGAATCAACACCTCCTTTCTATGATGATGTAATGCAATGCAGTCATAAACAAAACAAAACACGTTAGCACAGGAGGAAAAAAATAATATAGGACACCTACTTGGGTAACCGCTAGGGTCTGGAGTGGCTCTACCCAGGACAAGCTTTTAGGGCTTTCTACATGCGGTTTGGTTTTAAAGAAATGGGTACCTAAACCAGCAGATTCCTCGATCCTCACCTATTATATGCTCATAAGGACCGAGTTCAATTCAGGGGAATACATTTCCCTATGGCTGCACGGAGGGGAAAACCTCACGAAGACATAGGTACGAATGTATCCCGAAAGCGATCCATTATCCTACACGGGGGTGAAAACCTCACGAAGGAAATAGTTTCTCACTCCCACTTAAAATTTGTGACCACAACGGTCATGCAATGCAATGCAATGCAAAAGTATTTTATGAGACTTGAACCAAAACGAATGCAGTAGAAAGATAGTATGTTTAAAAACCAAATTTTAAATTTTCGACAAAAGGACAGAAAATAATCAATTTTACGGCTTGACTCTCTTATTGGTCCCCAACGAAGTCGCCAAGTTGTCGAAACCATTTTTATTTTAAAAAACGGAGGTCGACTTAAAACAAAAATGGAGTCGCCACCAATCTTTTTTGTTTAGGTGTGATCGGGTCATATGATCGATCATTTTAATAAAGCATTTCGGTTTATTAAAACAACGTTTTTGGTCTACGAAAAACTAGAAAATGGATTCGGGAGTCAGTTACGCGCGAGGAAGGATTAACACCCTCGCAACGCCCAAAATTGGTATCGTATTGATCAATTAACGTCCTAATGTTGAAAATTTGAAAAAGATTTTAAAATACAATTCCTTTAAAGCGTTTGGATAACTTGAATTGAATATCGAGATTCTCTCGCTTAGAAGGAATAAAATATCATATCCAGTGCGATAGGACACAACATTTCAAACCCTCGATACAAAATCATCTTATAATTTTCAAAACTCATGCATTTGAAATTTCAAAAGGATATTTGGCTATCTGGTCAAACGGTAAGTTGAAACCTAGCACGATTGGGCACGATTTCTCGAATTTCCAAACACAAAATATTTCTTTATTTTTTTAGAAATCATTATCTCGGGATACAAAATGTCATATCCAGTGAGTTAGGACACAACACCTCGAATTCCTGAGAATAAGTTTTTATTTGAAACTTATGCGTTTTGATTGAAAAAGGGTACCCAGCTACTTAGATTCAACGAGGAAAATCGGAACCCAGTAAGTTAGGGCACAATCTTCTCGAAGATGCCAAATACCAAGTATTCCCTTATTTTAAAAACTTTTGAATAAAATGATTTTACAACTTAAATGCTATTAAAACACGACCCTTTAAGCGAATAAAATGCGATGGAATAATAATGTACAACGCAAAGTAATAATTCATAAACAAAATGTTATAATAATAAGTCACAAATAACAAATAAATGCAAAGTAAGAAATTTTAAAATAAAATATAAAACAATTCTAAGCAAATAATACATAAAAAGGATTTAAAATGGATGTTATAAAAGCGATCTAAAATATATAAAATAATTTTTTTAAAAAAATTAGTATCCATTCAAGATAAAATAATGTATAAAACTCTTTAAAAATATTATATAAACAATTCAAAATATATAATGTGTAAAAAATTTTGAAATACATAATATATGAAAATATTAAAGTAAATAATGTATAAAATTGAAATGAGCGTTATATAAAAGTTAAAATAGATAATAACAAAAAATGTAAAATAAATAAATAAATAGAATGTTAATAACAAGAGTAAAAAACATATATAAGAAAAAAAATAATGAAAATAATATTAGTATATAAATAGAAATAAAAATATAATAAATAGAAATATAATAATAGTAGAAATATAAATAAATAAATAATAATTAGATAAATAGTAATTGTACTAGAATAACAAAATAAATATAAATAGAAACATAAAAATAATAGCAATAATATATTAAATTAGTTAATTTGATAATAAAATAGCGAAAATAAAAAAAAAGGATTAAATCGAACCTTAAAGCAAAATTTTGGGGCAAATCAGAAATAAATAAAAGAAAATGAACCAATTTGAACATGCAAATAACAAAGAGGGGCCAAAAGGGAAATAATTACCACCTTTCAAAACACGCAGCTTTAAGGAAGACCAAAATGTAGTCAAAACAAAACTTAATTGCAAAACAAATAAAACAGAAGGGCTAAAAGCAATCGGACGAATTTAAAAAAATAAAGAAATTAAAATGAAATGGACAAAATTCTCACGTAATTGAAAGAGAAAAGAAAATAATTCAATTCCAATAGAAATAGGAAAAGAAAGAATAATCCAATTCCAAATTGAAGTAGGAATACCAAAAGTTCTTCCAAAAGCAATTCCCTCTAAAAATAAAAATTTTTTAAAGAACAAAATACCCCTATTTATATAGATGTGATTTACTAAAAATAGCATAAATAATTTAATAATCAAATCAAATCAAATCAAATCAAAAATAAAAATCATATCTTTTTATTTTTAGCCATTTACCAAGTGAACTAATTTTGATAACTCCTTGACTTTCTCCATCCTTTTGATTTTACCACAATTTAATGATTATCTTTCAATTTGGCCTTTTTAACTTGTTTTCAACCGATTGCATCTTTTAACTTCGGTTATTATTTTTTGGGGCCCAAGCCAAAATTAGCCTATTACAAATATCATAATAGAATTGTGAGTTATGTTCACAAACATTGATTGTGAGGGTGTTAAGGACTAAGGAGGCTACACTATATGGTGATTAATCAACCAATGTAGATGAAAGTCAATAGACATCATCATTTTTGTAGTGATTATTTTTTAAATTTATTTAAAAATCTTGAAGATAAAAAATCTAAACAAATATAAATTATATATATATACTAAAAATGATAATTTTTGTAAACTATAAATGGTCAAAGTTATTGAATCCTTTAGTATTAGGATTAAAAAGTCAAATTTTGTAAAATTGAAGACTAACTTTGTTAAATTTGTTTAAAATCAAATTGATAAAATATGTAAATATTGAAGGACTAAATTTATTATTAGGCCAATAAAAAAGTCTACATCAAACTTCTATTATTGAATTAATGGTAACTAATAAGAGAGTAATTAAAATATAAATAAAATAGATCGCATAGTTGAATGACTATACTTATAGTTTATATATTCTAATCTTGAATAACCTAGTTTAGAAATTTGAAATAGCAAAAGGGACTTGGAACAAATTATAGATTAAACTAGGAATGGCACTTAAAAATATTGGAATATCTTGATGGAGCATCACAAAAGAAAAAGAAAAGCAACTAATCTCATCTGCAAAAGCTAGTATAGCTTTTTTTTGCAAAAGGAAATACAACCACCATTGATTAGTGTTTTTCCTCTTTTCCCTTTTAACATTTATGTCGTAGGAAAATGTACATAACAATGACCAGTATACTTTTTACAGTATAATTGGCAAGAAGAGCTCAATCATAGCATCTTCACAGTACTCACCTACAAATTGCTTATTATCAGCACGCAGTATCACTAAGTTCTCGTCCTTTAGTATCATAGGGGAAGAGTTGAATACAAACTAGTGAAACAACTATAACAGCCAAATATATAGCAATAGCTTCTGTTTGATGGCACGCATTCACCAATGCCACTGAAACAAGAGGACATACCATACCGCCAATTCTTCCCACAGCACTTGCAACTCCAGCACCTGTTGTCCGCACCGAGGTTGGATATAACTACACAAAAGGAGATTTCATATATTGAAATCAACAAGGAACGCATACAAAGATTAAAAGGGAACAAAATATGTGGCCAAATCAGACAAAAAAGGAGATTTGTTTTTCTATCAACTCTTTCATTGTCCTGTTCTAATAGAACACTTAACAAATCCCATTAATAAATTCCTGTTAAGCCAACACCAACATGAAAATAAAAAAGAAAAGCAGCCTTAGTGATGTTAAAAATGAAGAAATTGGCAATTAGGGAGTGTTTGAACAACCCCTCTTAAAATCACTCACTTTAAGTTTATATAAAATATTAAATGCGCTTACCTCAGGGGCATATATAGAGGCGACAGTAAAGGTTGCCATGGCATTCATGCGAGCTCCAAATAATAAGCAAGTAGTTAAAACAGCAGACTGACGTGTTAGTAGTGGAAGAAGGAAAATAAATGCTAAGCCAAACATAATTGACATGGTCTGCTTGCGGCCAACCCTATCGACCAATAATGCTGACAAAAAAAGCCCAGGAAGCTCTGCAACATAAACCTAGGTCAAATTTTATTTCAAAATAAAGCATAAAGAAGAATGAGAGAATGAGCCATAATACCTGCAATACTAGTGATGAATGCATTTACATAGAGGCTATCACCTAGGAGATATCCACTGCTTTGAATAGTTGGGAAACACCCACTTTCTCCACTACTTAGCTTTGAGGTAAGCAATATGATACCATAATATGAAAATGAATCTCCAAATAATAATACCCATAGAAGCGCAGTTGTTTTAATTAATTTTGACGAGAAAAGCATAAAAAATGACGACAAGCCTAATTTTGATTGCATGCTACTTTTACTCAGTGAGGGGAGTAATGGGATCCTATCTTCTGACGGGGTAGACTCTTCAGCCTTGTCAGTTGATCTACTAGAAATTAAGGCACCAGCAGGAAGTTTTGTTCGGTTCACTGAAGCTATCTTCTCTAGGATTCGAAGTGCATCACCCGTCCTACCTTTCATGCATAGGTATCTTGGAGACTCAGGTGCAACACCATACAAAAAAAGCAGAGCAAAAGATGGCACAGATGACAATGCAAGTACCCACCTCCAGTTTAATTTAGCCATGACAATCTGCAATAGATAGAAAAGACAAAATCATTCTAACACTCTGAAAGTAAAATTTGTGTCAATAATTTTCTCATTGCATGAATGGGAAATCCATATTTTTCAAATGTCCATAGGTCCTTGAATTTAAACTTCAAACTTAACAGTGAAAAAACTTTTAGTAGCTAGCTAGCAACACCTAAGTTCAATATTCAAGAAATTTTCAATGCTCAGATAAGTTTCTATGCTGATAGAGTTGATGAGGTAGCATAATAGGGAATAACACTTTAGTGACAAGCATCTATGTTTGTTCTATGAGCTCTGAGCAACAGGTTCAGGAGAGGGGAGGGGAGGGATCCAGTTATATGAAATTTTACTGAATAATTAAAGTTCTAGCTAAAGTTGTCAAAGGCACAGGGCAAACTCTAAATGCTAGCTAGGACCCTTTCACCACTCTCAGGCGTTGTTAACCATTTAGGTTGAAAACCACTTTTCAACCTAAATCATGATTTTAAACAACATAAAAAAAAAGCTGGTAAACAAGTAGCTTTCATATAAAAGCTTGATTTTAAATCAATATTTTAACCCAAGCCAGAAAGGCAAAATTTTTAGCTTTGACCTTTAGACATTACAAAATTTTTAGCTTTGACCTTTAGACATTATCTTTTTAAAAGCTCTTGTTGACAGCAATAGTAAACACTATCAAACTTTCACAGCACTTTTTGAAATGCACTTGTAAACCTAAATGGTAAACTTGTCTAAGCACAGGGCACGAAAAAAGTGCTTGCCTGCTAGTGCTGGCCGGAGTAAAGGCACTAATTTAAACAAGGTCATTAATATATACAGGACAAAGAAAATTCTTTGTATGATATTGAATAAGCTTAAGATTAATGGGTTTTACTACAAAAAAAGTGCTCGCCTGTATTGCCAAATGCATTCCAACAACTACAATTTAGCATAATATCACACAAGAAGTTGGGCTGTATAATTTCTTTCCTTTTTTTTTTTTTTTGCTTGTAAGCACAGCTGAATTGCCATTTTTTCTTCTAGTTATTGAAAGGACACAAAGATATCAAAAACTAAAGAAGCGAAACGGAAGCATATGTTAGAATTGCTTCTTATGTGCCTGATTATGGTGCTGCAAGACACTTAATTTGGACCATGACTCAGCAACAAGTATAATGGTTGCACACCTTGGTATCTCTGTTTCATGGTGAAAAGTTAACATCTACCACCTATACTTTCATGTCTGTTTCGTTGTACCTTTTTTTAGTTTACAAAAATGTGAGATCTGAGCCTCCATAAGGTAAAGAGATAAAATTAAAAGACCCTAGCTTTAGGTGGAGGGAGAAAAAGCAATGGTAATGATAGCCTTAAATTGTGTTATAGAAAATAGACATACCCAAACAAGAGTTGCCTCAAAAATTGATCCAAATGTCCAAAAAGTTGAAAATACAATCATCCACATGCCTCTACTAGAAGCTGGAACGAACTCCAGAAACCAGGATAAGAATACAGATGTGCCACCAAGGCCAAAACCAACGAAACCTCGAAGAATAACAAGTGATAAATAGTTTGGAGAGAATGTGCTCAAGAATCCAGCTCCACTAGTTACAATAGATATAGTAAGAAAACCTGTCCTGATAGGAGCAAATTTAAATAAAGGGTTAAAGAAGATTGAAACAACAATCAAAAGTCGAACAACAATTTGATCAACAATCAACTATAGACATGCTTACTGGAAAGAAATAGAAAATAAAACTAAAAGGCATGATTAAGGATTTATGATTTAGATAAAAGCAAAGGACACACCTCCTTCCGTAAGTATCCGATATAGTGCCCCATCCGTAGGCTCCAATTACCATACCAGCAAACACAATGGTGCTTAACAAGCTCTCCTGACTCGAGGAAAGTCCCCACTCTGACTTAACAGCTTGTCCTATAAAGGAAAGAATCATAATTTCCATGGCTTCAGCAAACCAACCCAGCCCTGCGTATGCAAGAACAAAGGCTTGGAATTTCCCGAACCCCAGGCTTTCAAGGGCTTCATCCAACGTATATAAACCAACCCGTTCATTATCCATCTAAGCAATTCAAGAAATGAATTAGTGATAATATAATGTGTATATGTATATAGGCTAACAATTGCACCTATTTCACCAATAAATGAAGCAAGAAACAACAGTGAAGCACACACAACAACTAGCAACAATAGAAAAGTCCATGTTAGTAGCTCTAACTTCCCTCAAGTTTTTTTCTCAGTTCTAAATTTAAAAAAAAAAAAAAAAATTACATAGGCAGCTTGCATATTTAAAACCTTCTGATACTTTCCACCTGGATTAGACCCTAAGATTCGTTTACTTAAAAAGTAGAAATTGATCCTTTACAAGATTTTTACCTTCTTTTTTTTTATTTCAATCATAACTGTAAAATTATATGAATAATGACAAAAAATAATATGCAAATAAAATATTAACGATTGAAGTAAATAATATTAATTAAATATCGAGTTAAAATAAAAGTTAATTTTAAGATGGAAAAATAAATTTAAAAAAATGGAGAATTTTAAAATAAATAAAATTTTCAAAGAAAAATACCTATATATTTAAAAAAGATAATTGAAAAATTCAAAACTTTTTTTTCAAAGATTTCGTATATAAAAGAAAAAACTCCCAACTTCAACCATATGACGGAAACTGGGATTTTCCGGGGAAAAAAACCCTCCAAATTTTCTTTTTTCTTCAAAATTCAACCATAAATTCTTCTATTCCAATCTTGGCAAAAAAAAAAAAAGAATCCAGAAATATCTTTTCAAAATCACATAAAAAAATCCCTTTCCTTAAAACTGGAATTAACTCTCTAGAAAGATTGCAAGCTTTTTTCACCTTCCTAAAAGCTTGTCAATTTTAATTAAATTATTAAAATCCGAAACAAAAACAATCAGCAAAAAAAAAAAAAAAAACTTGTCTATTTTAATTATATTTCAAACATGGAAACGAAGAAAAAAAATTCAAAAAAAAATTCAAAAAAAAAAGTACCTTCTCAAAGACAAGGAAAACGAGAGCGTCGTTATAAAAAAATCTATTTCTCTCCGCCCTTTATGATCACATTTGTGTGTGCTTAAAAAGGGAAATGGTTTGGTTCTAAGATTTTCCATAACCAATTTTAGACGTGTTTAACAATTTCGAAATTTCCCTCTGTTTTCATAACTTTATTTTTATTTTCTTCAATTCAAGACAAATATAGAAAATATTAAACAATAAAAGAAATAAAAAATTGTGAAAATAATCCACATAAATTTGAGCCACCATTCGACATCAATGTAATTTTAACTCCGAATCTTGGGACGATATACTTTTTGAGACAAAAAGGCTCCCGGTATACTTAATGTCTCTTTTAGCCCTCTATTATACTCAAGTTATCATTTTAATATTTGAATTATTCTACTCTTTTGTGATTTCATGTTCAAACCAATCACATGTTGCCATGTGGATAACTTACTTTCACATTCATCTTTATGCTAAATTAATTTAAATGTTAAAAAAAAGGTGAAATAATAAATTAAAATTAAAATTTAATGGAATAATTATTGTGGATTTTTGAAATGTTGGAAATTTAAGGGATTGCTTCAATAATTTGAAATCCTTTTGAACCAATGGTTATTTGGTATTAGGGGAGTTTTATAGAAAATATTAATGCTACGTATGGTTCAATGTAAAGGAATAGGGCTATAATGGAATATAATTGTAATAGAATAGAGTTATAATAGAATAGAATTGTAATAGCAATTCAATTGTTTGGTTGAATGGAATAGAATAGAATTGTAATAGTATTCTTATATTTGGTTGAATGGAACCCTTAGCAGAAATTTTATTAAAAGGATGATTATTGTTATTAAATTTTAATAGAATTATTATTAAATATAATTTAATAAAAACAATAATACATAATTTAATTCTATTTTAATAAATTTATTATTAAATATAATTTAACAATAATAATATATAATTTAATAATATTCTTAATATAACAATTATTAAAATATTAATTAATAAAAATAATATATAATATTACAAAAAAAATATACAACCTACTTTATTATTTTTAAAATATAATACATATTTAATGTGTTAGAGTATTATTAGTAGAACAAATAATTTAGCATATATATCATAATCTCTATGTTACTTAAAGAATAATTTAAAAGAGTAATTTAAAGAATATCTTGTCTCAAATATTTTTACTCATAGACAGATGTTAAAATACAACAAAAGAACTAATGAAATTGTTATGTTGTGTATATATATATATATATATATATATATATATATATTTCACATATTTTCATTAATTTATTTATGCTGCTAGACGTGTATAATATAAGAATTTCATGTAAAAGTAAAAATGAATGATATAGATTTAATATTTATAATCACAAAATCTCATGTAACTTCATTTTTACATGTGCCAAACTTCACAAAGAACATTCATTGAAAGTAAAGAATAGCATTAAGGTTCCTTTAAAATACCGACCGGGAGTATTCTATAGAATCAAATATGATAATACAGGGCTATTTTAATATAATATATATTAATAGAAAATTATTGAACATATAAAGCTTTCCTGCATCAATGACTGAATGTATTTTAGAAGCTGGAAAATACAAAGCAAGAATACCAATAGCCTGAATATACTTGAACAACATGCAACCATTGGCTCCTCTTCTTGAAAGTTTGTAAAGCTTTTGCAGTTGCAATCAATGGAAACTCCCAAGATACCCATTTGTTAAATCCAGTAAATTAGTTACAGCAATAGGAAAAGGACCAATGATGGATACTGCATACACTTCCCTGTAAAAGAAAATCGTAATAATAACAATTCAAGGTCAGGGTCAATACAAGCCAACAGAATAA
The DNA here is from genome assembly GCA_025698465.1 of Gossypium longicalyx. NCBI lineage: Eukaryota > Viridiplantae > Streptophyta > Magnoliopsida > Malvales > Malvaceae > Gossypium > Gossypium longicalyx. The sequence goes on from CM047002.1 coordinate 84,005,151, forward strand.
CATAAAATAGTGAATCAAGGCAGAAAAGTAGTCACTTGAATATCTTTCAAGTAGCCTCTAAAATGAGATAAGATACAAATCGAAAAAAAAAAAGAACACATAGAATGAGAAACCAAAAAGTGATTGAATTCAATCATGGCAGAATAGTATTCACCTTGGCATCTTTCCCCCAATCCGTAATGTAAGATATAACATAAATGTGAATGAAACATAAAATATTGAATCAATGGTGAAATACATTTGCATTGTTCATTAGATAAACAAAGGCATTAGAATTCAATCATGCCAGAGCGGTATTCATTTCAGCATCTTCCCCCAAAACCGTAACATAAGATATAGATACAAGTTGGAATGAAATATAGAACAAGAATCAATAGCAAAAGGCATTTGCATTGTTCATTAGATGGCGTTTGTGAAGCAAAGACACATCCCTTTCACTAATAAGCATATTAAGCAAAAACAGAATGCATAGCAGATATGATACATACAATTCAATAACAACTCTATAGTCTCCTTGAGTCAATATGTTACACCAGGCCAAGACGGTAAATCACCATCACCACAAGGATCGTCCCCGATCCATGCATACACAACTCTCCATCCAAGTGATGCTTTTATCTCATTTAAGGCATTCACTGCAATAAAACTAACCAAATATCAACCCATTGCATCAAAACATATTTATGCTCTATTTTAATTTTCTTAAAGATGATAGCTTCAATTCTCAGAAAATCTGTAGTAACAATAAACATCACATATCCATAAAAACCAACTTTAAATTTCTAATTGATCAATTTAAGCTGCTCCACAAGAATTAAGCGAAATGAGTAGTGTGTTAAAAGTTGGCTAAAAAAGATGAAAACACAACTGAAGAACCAAGCAGAGCACAAAAGCAGAGCACAAGAATTAATCTCAGTTAAAGAACCAAATATACAAACACTACTGGTAATTCGTTCAACCAGAAGCTAAGTCATAAAATGACAACAAAGCAAATGTGCAAATTGTACAAGTTCCAAAACTGTAGAAATACTTTGATGGGATAGTTTTATTATGATCCACAAAAGAGAAGCACTTACCATTTTCTCTTGAAATGTTCTGACCATGGACTGCTATTTTATCAATGATTCTCATCTGATTTCATTTTATAGGTATAACATACTATGGGAATAATGTGTATACACACAAAACCAAATATTAATTTTGGATAAAGCTCTTTAAAACTTTTTTTTTTGGTGAGAAAAGAAGATTTAGTTTCATTAAAGGTGTTAATATAAGGTAAATAATACATAAATGACATTCCATATGAATGCAGGCAAAAAAATGAGAGAGATCTTCAACTTTGGAAGAGAACAACATGGTTAATAAAAACAAAGGAGCAAAATAACAATTGAGTGAAAAAAAAAACAACCTATTCTTTTGATTGCATATATTTTCCTATCAAACTGAAAAAATAACATCAATGAATTGTAAGATATAAAAAAGGAAGATGTTTGGGATTTACATTCTATAAAATCTACCTGCATATCTGCTCATACAATTCACAACTGATACAAGACTTGAGTTTAGAAATTCAATTGAGAGAACTTTACTCATTCAAATTGCACCTCTACATGCATTTATTTCCTCATGAGCCGAATAATAGATGAGATGAATTTGGCCAATACCTGGCATTCCTTGTGTGGCTTGGCTTTTGAAATAACCCTAAAAATAATAATTTTCTTAAGATTTGGGCATCATTTTAGCAGCTCCTCAACCCTCCTCCCTTTTCCTTCTCCTAAAAATACGAAACGGTTTACATATACAAACAAATATCTGGTAGGGGAAAACGTAAACAGAATCGATTAGCTTCAGGTACTGTACTTGAAGGAGAATCAAATTGGATGAACAGATTCAATTTGTCTATGATTTTAGCGAAATCTTTGAGAGGAGAAGTTGACTTAAAGAATGAATTGATATCCTCGTGAACAGTTGCTGAATCAATTTCAATTCCCCTTGGACAAATCATCAGAAACAAAAAAAAAATCAATCAAAATGCAAAACAAACCCTAGTTGAATTAAACTTACAACAAAATCCACCTTCAAGTTGATTTGCTTCCTTTTAAATTGATTTGAGCTTGAGATTGTCAAATGACTAAAAGAAAAAAAAAGTAAAAACCGTTGAGAAATTTCAGTCTAAGAAAGGGTATTTTTGGAGGGGAAAAGAAGGGTCATTCGATGGAGAGGTTGGAATAGCCATTCGACACCTCCTCCCCTGAATGGTTATTCAGCGATTTTTAGAATGAACCTAGAATCCCTATTTGATGTTTTGAGCATTCAACCAACCAAACGACTATTTTCCTGTGAAGTTTTGAACCGTGTCGTAATGGAATAGCCATTCCATTGAACCAAACATAGTGTAAGGGGAAGTCAATTTATCATATTAAAAGAGTAACAAAATGGTTCCTCTTTTCTTTAAAAACCCGACCTAATCCTCTTCTTATCTGTCTTCATCACTTTTCATCTCAAAACGACTGGTTTCACCTTGATTCTTTACAACTAATTAGAAAAAGGGAAAAAAAAAGGCATGGTGATGGAAAGTGACTTCTCTTCTCCTCGATATGATGCATATTTTGAGTTCTTGTTGTCGACGACAATTCTGCTTAATTGAATATCCATAAAATGAAGCTCAGAAAGTGTTCTTATGGTCTTTGATTTTTAATTACTTTGAAAAGAAATAGCTTAGAAAGCACTACTCTTTTCTTTTTTTTTTTAGCAGAAAATGCCAAATTTAAAAACTTATTTAGCAAAGTAAGCTTTTTTTTTTCTTTTCAACTTTAGGAAAAATAAATCAATTTTGGAGAGAGAAATAGAAAAGGATGCATTTTCAGCTGAGGTGGTAGAAAGCGCGCTTTCAGTGTCCCTGCTAACGCCTCAACTGAAATTACGTTATGTTAGACGAGTTTTCATCCAACGATAACTTTTCCCAATGATCAAAACATCCAAAGGCTAATTTCCAACAAGTGTTTTTAAAACGACTAAAATTTTTTTCTAACTGCTAATTTATTTGCTATATAAACCCAACTCATATTCTTTCTTTTGCATTCAAATCTTATCCTCTCAAGTCTCTCAATTTTTCATTTAGTTTCTCTCAAATACTAGTTGTTTTAATTTTATGTTTCGTAAATTCTTTGATTTTTATAATTTATAAAAATGTTAATGCCGCTTATTCGTTTTCATCCAATTGCAAATGGTAAGAAAATATTATTAATTTTTTTATTTTTAATGAAGTTAATTATTAAGTTGTTAAGATTATTAATTTTATAATTTTTTTTTATGTTTATAAAATCAGCTTGAAGATCAGATTATGGAGACGTACATATACAATTTAAGTGCGAGGGCACTGCGTGTTATTGAGCAACACTTTTGATTAGTTGAAAGACGCCATAGTGTCTTTGAAAATTTATTTCAAATTCGATTGTTATCAGTTGCGATTTAAGGATAGTGTCCTGTTGTTTTATGGTTAATTCAAAATTTGATTTTTATTTCAAAGACACCATAGTATGGAGTAGCCACACAGCCATGTTCTGAGCCATATGGTCTGGGCTTTGTCACACGGCCGTGTGACCCCTATTTTCAAATATTTTCAAATTACACCTATTTTTTCTGTTTTGTATCAAAATGACCCCTGATTGTTCTTAAATTATTTTAAGGCCCTATAGGCCCGATTTAAGGTAAATAATTATATTTATGCTCTGAAAGACATTTGAATTTGATTATTTGTTATTTAATTCGATATTTGAATAGTTAAATGTTAGTAATTGCTATTATTTGCGTTGTAATGCTCCATAACTCTAATCCGACAACGGAGACGGGTTAGGAATGTTACAGACTTTTAGGCTTGCGGAACAATGTAATATCTGATACCAGTGCTAATGGAGCACTCGAGATAGGTGGCCATATACTTTCATTAAGAGTAATGGAAATTCAAATTTTCATACTTTATATATGCGTTTTACTTTGTAACTTTATATATGTGTTTTAGTTTGTACACTTCGTGAATATAACTCATGCAATCCACACGTGTCGAGGCACATGCAAAAATTGTATATACACATGGAAAATGAAATTGTAACACCCCACACCTGTACCCTTCGTCGGGACGGAATACGAGGCATTACCTAACTCGGCCACATACATTCACATGTTTCTTAGACATCAGAATTTGGTCAAATTTAAAACCTTTCAAATCTAAATCAAAAACTCCATAAAAAAGGCCTATGAGGCTCCAAACATTCATTTAAAACCATTCAGGAATGATTCGGATCTTCCCATGAACTCTAAAAAATGTTACTAGACATAGGGGCACACGCCTGTGTGGAAGGGGTAACATGCTCGTGTGACCAATTCGACATCGTGCTATTGGCCCGTATGGCTCACACGGCCTAAGCAATACAGGGGCATGCCCGTGTCCTTCACCCGTGTGGAATTAATTCTAAGTTCACACCTATAGGTGTTTTCACACGACCTGGCACACGAGTGTGTCCCTAGCCCGTGTCATTCACACGGCCATAACACGCTCGTGTCTTAGCCCGTGTGCGAAAACCTGGACATTCTATTTTTGACATTAGCAATTCTTAAGGGTCACACGGCCTAGGCGCACGTCCACGTGCTAGGCCGTGTCCTTCACATGGCTGAGACACAAGGCCATGTCTCTGTCTGTGTGTTTACTACCATGCATGCTAACTTAAAAATTTACGTGTAGGGGACACACAGCCGGACCACACGCCCATGGGGCAGACCGTGTGTCACACACGACCTAGACACACGCCCGTGTGTCTACCCATGTGCACAATATAAGGCTATTTACCAAGCCTCTTTGCCACCCTTACTTACACAACCTACAAAATAACAACCAAAACCAATACAAAACTATTTCATGCAACCAAATCAGCCACAATAGACAACATTTGCATATATCAAAATGAATATTAGCCATTATTTGAGGCTTAATACAAAATAAAGGGGAATCACCCATGCCAACACATTTGGCCAATTTTTCAAAGACTAAAAACATCAAAGTCTAGCCCTATACATGCCATTCTAAAAAACAAATAGTCTAACTATACCGAGTCCTTCGGCTGAGAGTTTCGTAACACCCCTAACCTGTATTTGTCATCAGACTGGGGTTAAAGGCATTACCGGACAATCAGAATATTTAACATTCATTTCTTAATCATCATAGAATCAAATATCAAACATCAATAAGAAGTTCCTTATATAAGTCATCGAGACCTAAAGCATGCATTAGAAAGGGGTCGGGACTAAACCGAGCTCATATAAAAATTTTCAGAACTTAAACAATTTTTAAAGTTGAATAGGTCACACGCCCGTGTGAACAGGCCATGTGCTTTACACTGCCTTAGACACGTCTGTGTGTCTAAGCCATGTCCAAGCAGGGCATACATACTGACTTATTCACATGCCACAAGACATGCCCGTGTGTCTTGGCCGTGGTCGACAATGACTTGGGTCACACGGTTAGTCACATGCCTGTGTACCTTGGCCGTGGTCGAGACTGACTTACAATTATAAGGTACCCTAGGGGACACACGACCGTGCAACATAGCCGTGTGTCACACACGGCTGAGACACACGCCCGTGTCTCTGCCAGTGTGACAGCCCTATTTTAACCCTAGTCGAAAAGTGGTTTCGGGACCACAAAACTGAGTCGCGAAAATAATTGAATGTTATATTCTATGTTTATTATATGTGAAATTTAATGTGTGAAAATATCGTGTTTTGATTTCTGTCATTTGGATGTGGAATTAGTTAAAAAGGACTTGTTTGAGGCCTTGAAAATGTGATAGGCAAATGTGCAGTGGCCAAATATTATATGGTTTAGTATTATGGGGGACTTGCATGTCAAATGGACCATTTTGAATGTAAATGACCGGTCAACACATGCATGCTATCATGTGTTTTCATATCTTTATTTTAGTTGGTGGAAATTATATGTTAAATAAAGAAATAAGCATTATATTATAATGGTTTTATATTGTGAAATAATGAATTTATAATAGAAAATGGTGATAAAAACAAAGTTCCACCCATCCTTTCTTCCATTTTTGCCGAAACCATAAAGAAAAGAAAAGAAAAGAAAATGAAGCTAAGGCATTCGACTATGGTGAATGTATAGATTAAGGTATGATTTCATGTGATTCTTTTGGATTTTTTGTGGAATTGAGTTGGTTTGAAGCTCTTAGCATGACCCATGTGCTAATTTTTGAATTTGTGATGCATGAAGCATTCGGTTATGTTTCCATAGGTTAAATTGTTGATGTTTTGAAGTTATGTGATTAGAAATGGTTATAGGTGAGTATGAACTAAGTAAAAAAAAAAATTTCTATGAATGGTTAATATGGACAAAATTCTCAATCGGCTATTATGGAGTAAGGTGAAATTATGCTTAATTTTGGAAATTTATAATTTAATTGTTAGTAAGTGTTTTTATGGATGCTGAATGTGGACTTGAATTGGGAGGTTAATAATTTGTTGTTTATTTAGTTATATATATTCGGTCATGGAGGATTTGAGACGAATTTAATTATTGTTTTAGTTGAATAATAAGATAGACATGGACAAACTCAATTAAGTAAATTTTAAGCTCTTGGATTGAATTGGGAGGATTGAAATACTCTAGGGAGTATTCAGTTAAGGTATGGGAGATAGAATGTTGAGGTAAGTTGGTTTGTGTCATTGCCGAATGCACTTGATATTAAGACATGGTTTAGTTAAATGCATTTGGCATGAAAGGAATTGAGTTGCCGTGTATGTGATAGTGGGAAGAGAAATTGAATTTGCTTGAATATAATTAAATGAATGTCCAATTTAGGCTTGGTATGATGTTAATATGAAAATGTTATGACAAGCTGGTCGAATTTAAGAACTATGTGCAGTCAGTCATGTTATGTGTTTAATTCATCAATGATGAAAGTGCCGTATGATATATGTGTTTGAAATTAATAGAATTTGGGTTATGATGAATTGATAAGATGATTGAATTAGTTTATTTGTTTAATTAAGCTCAAGATCAAAGAGAGCCAAGTTTGGATAAGGGGAAAGCGAAGGTTGTTGAGTAGTCGATCAGAGCTGTTTGTTCGACAATAAGGTAAATTCTAAGCAATTAAGACTTAGATTACTATGTATGCCTAGAGTACACATAGCTCATGAAATGTAAATTCTATATGTGGAGAAATGTCGAATAGATAATGTATTATTGAGCCGATGACATTGAATTGATGTGCTATTTTTTTTTGTTGTACTATGTGACATTAATAAAATGGTTTGAATGTTGGTTTTTAAGTTTAGATGTGAAATGATTTTATACTTGGTAAGCTCGGTTAATTAAGTTCTATAATAATAAGACTTACAAATGTTTTATTAGTTGAAGTACTTATTGTGAATGAATGAATCTTATGCTCAATTGGATTCGGCTAAGGATAAGGTTTATACCAAATGAATAGTAAAATTTATATTTGCATGATGCTATTCTATGAGATCTTGACTTTATATATATATATATATATATATATATATGTGCATACTCTAATATATGGCTTATTGGATTTTGGTTGTTAGATATGAATATTCGATTAAATTTATAATTCCAATTTCTGATTTATATGTATGTGAAACGTTCTAAAGTTGAGTTGTTTTCGTAATGCCTCGTGACCCTACTCTGGCGACGGTTACGGGCATAGGGGTGTTACAGCCAGTGTGGACAAAAATAGGCCATTTGAATAGCCAATTTGCCACCCCATTTTGGTCAAACCTACAAGCACCAACCCAAGCATATTTCAAACACAATTTCAGCCAATTTTAATACCAAAACACACATTATTTATGCCATTACATTATCAACAAATTTCAATCTCAATTCATCAATCAATTCATTCCAAAACTTAAACTAAAATCATACCTAAACATATGATCAATACATTATTCAATCAATTGCTCAAAACTTACCAAAATTTCTCATCATGGACCATTTCTTTTGGCCAACCAAAACATACCACAATTTCACATTAGCATCATATATCATATACCATTATCAAACTATAAATTCAAACACAAACTAGCCATATTACATGGCTAATTATATACATCACAAAACATATTCCTACAACTTTAAACCTATACATCACTAAAATAAGGTTCGATAGTGTGGTGACGATCCTCGACAATCCCCGAGCTCATAGTAGTTTCAATATCTATAAAACAATGCAAACACACACTAGTAAGCTTTCAATAGCTTAGTAAGTCATATACAAATAAACTTATCATTTAAAGCATATAAACATCGTCAAATTACTTATACTTTGGAGCCAAATACCAACACAATTCTCATAGTCATATACTTGAATCATAAATCATCATTTGCACATATACTTACCTTTCATTTTCAAATATAATACTCAATTCAAATGTACCTGAATCGACACATATTCACTTATTCATTCATTTTCTCGGAATGCCCGTTGAACCGTTCGAAAACGTAAGGATACACGGATAGCTCAGAGAACATATACAATGCCAACGTCCCAGACGTGGTCTTACATGTAATCAAACATTGATGCCACTGTCCCAGACAGGGTCTTACACGAAATCAGATATGATGTCGATGTCCCAGACATGGTCTTACACGTAAAATAGAAGTCGATGCCAATGTCACAGACGTGGTCTTACGCGAAAACATATATTGGATCCTATGTCATGACATATGTATCCTAATTATTCCTAAGGTTCGTACGGGGCTTTTCAGATGTTAGAACTTCGTTGATACTTTCTCCGATGTCCCGTAATCAAGGCATAAAGCCATTCATCATAGTTTAATAACATATAAGCATAAATAAATCAATTTAAATGAATTTATTTGTATATAGACTTACCTCGTATGGATTCGGATGGATGGAATTGGTTACTCGATAACTTTCGATTTTTCCCGATCTAATTCCATTTTCTTTAACTCTTGATCTATATAAATTCAAATTTGACTCATTTAATCACACATTCATTCTAAATAATCCATAAATACAAATTTAGGGAAATTCGCAAACTAGCCCTCACATTTTCACATTTTAGTCCTTCAATTTTCAATTTTCACAATTTAGCCTATTTTACTCAAAAGCACCAAAAATCCAAAGACAAAACATGTAAACCCAACATCAAACTTTCATATTTCATCATATAAGAACATAAAGTTCATGAATTCATCCATGGCACATTTAAAAATCATCATCAAAATCAGAAATTGAGACATGGGCTTGATAGTATACGAAGCAACGATTACAAAAACGCAGAAATTATTGAAAACAGAACAAAACTCGTACCTTAATCAAATTCTTCAATGGCCGAATGTTAAAACACAAAACCTAGATTTTCTTTCTTCAATTTCGGCATGAACAAGTTGATAATGGCCATTTTCATGATTTTTTTTATTAATATTAACATATTAACTAAATGACAATTTTGCCCTTTGTTATAAAATTATTCATTCACCTAACATATACCCTTTTATGTCCATTCAAACATCCAATGGTCAAATAACCACATAAGGACATCTCATTTACAAAGCCAAATCAAATAAGCACTTTTAACAAGTAGCAAGCAACTTTTACATTTTACACGATTAAGTCCTTTTTCAAAATTAAGCACACAAACATTCAAATTTTCATACGAGACTTTCACACATGCTTATTCACATATCATAAACACAGAAAATAATATTTAAATATTTTTTGACTCAGATATGTGGTCTCGAAATCACTATTCCAACTAGGGTCTAAACCGGACTGTTACAAGTGTGATCGTTGCCTCCGACGTCCGATGATCCTCGAGCTAGTTAGGCGGCACTATAAGAAAAAGGAAAAGAGAGTGAGTAAGCATAAAGCTTAGTAAGTTGCACATAAATAATTATACAACAACAATTTTACCATTCATCAACATGCTCATAACACAAAAGTGGGCATAAGCATAACTTACTCATCACTATCCATATAAATCTCACAGCATATATCAAGCTCATATCTCATACATTTCAAATAGGTACCTGTACCACTCACAACACGGTTATACCTTACTCGATAGCTTAAACTGTATCTCTCACCGTTGAACCGTTCGAAACTTTACCGGATATTCGATAAGCCTCAAACATAGGGTAGGGTGCCGATGCCATGTCCCAGACATGGTCTTACACTGGCTCATATCTCAAGTTGATGCCATGTCCCAGACATGGTCTTACACTGGCTCATATCTCAAGTCGATGCCATGTCCCGGGCAAGGTCTTACACTAACTATCATTCCATAGCCGATGCATGTCCCAAACATGTCTTACACTGGCTTATGTCTCGAGGCCGATGCATGTCCCAGACATGTATTATACTAGCACTCATCTCGATGCAGATGCCATGTCCCAGACATGTCGTACACTAGCACACATATCACCCAATGTCATGGCATGAATATCCCAATCTATTCATAAGGTTCAAACGGGAACTCTACTATCTTTATTATCATCATACTTTCTCAATTTCACAATCAAGCAGTTCATGCAATAATAATTCAAATACAATTCAACACATGCATTAGTAATGAACTTGTATTATTTACATACAACTTACCTCGGATTACAAAATGTGGCGACTAGTCGATTTAGTCGATTTGCTTGGCTTTCCCCCGGTCTAGGTTCGGATTTGATAATTCTTGATCTATCATAGAAAAATATACTTATTTAGTCACTAAATAGAATTAAGCAGTCAACAATTCACATCTTTGGTAAAATGACCATTTTGCCCCTAGACTTTGACAAAATGACAATTTTACCCCTAGACTCGAAAATCAATTTTTTTATCAAATTTCTTCATATCTTAAGCCTAGCCGAACCCCTTTTACTCTTATAGTAACCCCAAATTCCCACTATTTCACACATTTATCATATATTTTACAACTTGTGCAAAATAATCCTTTTAGGTGTTTTCATACTAACACATTTCACAAAAGTTGTTTATAATACACCCAAGACTCATTTTCTTCCATGAAATCTCAGCAAACATTACAATTCCTTTCATGTAAAAACCCTAAACTTTTAATCATTTTGCAAAATAGTACCCTCATTTGAAAGCTCATGCTTCAACGGGTCTAAAAATGTAAAAATCATTAAGAAAAGTCATGAAAATCACTTACTTGTGAAGGCTTAGAGTTGTTGAAATTTTCAAGCTTCAAAAACCCCTCTAATGGCCAATTTTTTAGTGGAAGAAGAAAGAGTGAAAAAGATGAAACCTTTTTATTTAAAACTAGTCAAAATTGGTGACAAACACCACCTAATTTTGACTTTCTCATCAATTTGTCCCCTATGGTCGGCCAAGCTTTTTTTAAGGGGCTAATTTCCCTTTAAAGACCCTTAATTATGATTCTCTAGCTATTTGACACCCTTAGCTGTCAAAATAGGACATTTGCATTTAATGCTATTTAGTTTTTTTTCACAGTTGGGATCACAAACACTAAAACTAACTCACCAAAATTTTCATGCACTCATATAAACATGCTATAATCCCATAATAATAAAATAATTTTTCCAACATTTGGATTTGTAGTCCTGAGACCACTATTTTGACTAGCCCCAAAATCGGTTGTTACAATTTCCCTCCTTAGGGATTTTTGTCCCCAAAAATCTTACCGGTGAATAAATTTGGGTATTGATCTCTCATAGTCTCCTCAGGTTCCCACGTGGCTTCCTCGACTCCAGGTCTATGCCACAAAACTTTCATGAGTGTTATACGCTTATTCCTTAACTGTTTGACTTCACGAGCCAATATCTTGACTGACTCTTCGCCATAAGTCATGTCCGGATGAATCTCAACTTCAGTTGGTGCAATCACATGCGAAGGGTCTGATCTATATCAGCGTAGCATGGATACATGAAACACGTCGTGAATCTTTTCCAATTCTGGTGGCAAAACCAATTGATAGGCAACTGGTCCTACTCTCTTGGTAGCCTCATAAGGTCCGATGAAATGAGGACTTAACTTGCCTATTCTACCAAATCTGAGAACTTTCCTCCACGGGGATACTTTCAAAAAAACTCTATCATCGAATTGAAATTTGATCTCTTTCTATTTCAAATTCGCGTAGGATTTGTGTCTATTCGAGGCTATTTTCAAATAGTTACAAATCACTTTAACTTTCTCTTCGGTCTAAATCGACCCTATGAATCTGACTTTCTCTTAGCTCAGTCCAATATAAGGGCGTTCAACACTTTCGCCCATACAAAGCCTCATAAGGCACCATCTTCAAACTTGACTGATAGCTATTGTTGTAGGCGAATTCAACCAATGGTAAGTACCTTTCCCAACTACCTTGAAATTTGAGAACACAACACCGCAAAATGTCCTCTAAAATTTGAATCACACTTTTCGACCGACCGTCGGTTTATGGGTGAAATGCCGTGCTAAAGCTTAACTTTGTTCCCAATGCTTCTTGCAACTTTCCACAAAACCTCAAGGTAAATCTCAGATCTTGATCTGGAATAATCAACAAGGGCACCCTGTGAAGTCTTACAATCTTAGAAACAAACTCTGAAACGGCCAGTTTCTCAAGGGAGTAGTCCGTACGCACTGGTATAAAGTGTACCAACTTTGTTAGCCTATCCATAACAACCCAAACGGCATCTCTTTTCTCCGGGGTTACTGGCAAACCCATCACTTAATCCATAGTAATCTGATTCCACTTCCACTCGAGGACTGTGATAGGCTGAAGTAGACTCGACAGTACTTGGTGTTCAGCCTTCACTTACTGACACACAAGACACTTGGAAATAAACTCTGAAATGTCTCTTTTCATTCCCGACCACCAATACATTTTCTTCAGGTCGTTGTACATTTTTACACTACTCGGATGGACGGACAAACAACCACTATGCTCCTCTCGTAGAATCTTCTGAATAAGCTCGCTATCCTTGGGTACACAAACTCTATCTTTGAACATTATACATCCCTTGGTACCAATACAAAATTCAGATTCATTTCCTGTCTTGCACTTAGCTATCTTAGCTTGCAACTCCTTATCACTTTCCTGAGCTTCACGAATCTCATGTAGGAATGTTGGTCTAGCTCTCAACTCTGCTAGGATCGAACCATCATCAGATAAAGCCAAATTGGCGTTCATTACTCTCAACGCAAATAATGATTTTCTACTTAATGCATCGGCGACCACGTTCACCTTTCCTGGGTGATAATTGATAATTAACTCATAATCCTTTATTATCTCTAACCATTATCGTTGCCTTAGGTTCAACTCCTTTTGAGTTATCAAATACTTGAGACTTTTATGATCGATAAATACTCGACATTTCTCGCCATACAAATGGTGTCTCTAAACTTTTAATGCGATCACGATGGCAATCAACTCTAAATCATGCGTCGAGTAGTTTTTCTCATGTGGCTTTAGTTATCTCAAGGCATAGGCTATTACCTTGCCTTCTTGCATGAGCACACACCCCAAACCATTCAAGGAGACATCGTTATATATCACAAACTCCTTGCTCGACTCCGATTGCACTAAAAATAGGGCTTTAGTCAACAAAGCTTTTAATTTTCGAAACTCTGTTGGAACTTTTCTGTCCATTCGAATTTGACATCTTTTTACAGCAGCCTTGTGATCGGAGTAGCTATCATAGAGAATCCATTTACAAATTGTCTATAGTATCCGGCCAAACCCAAAAAGCTTCGAACCTCTGTCACATTCCTTAGTGTTTTCCACTCAACAATAGCCGAGATTTTGCTTGGGTCTACTCTAATCCTATCTCCTGACACAATGTGTCTTAAGAATCCAACCTCCTTAAGCCAAAATTCACTCTTGTTGAACTTGGCGTATAACTACTTATCTCTCAAGGTTTGTAAAACAGTTCTTAAATGCTTCGCGTGCTCACCCACATCACGTGAGGAAATCAATATGTCGTCAATAAAGATCACTACGAACTTATCCAAATACGGCCAAAAGATGCGGTTCATCAAATCCATAAATATCACCGGGGCATTAGTCAAACCAAAGGGCATGACGAGGAACTCATAATGCCCGTATCTTATTCGAAACGCAGTCTTTGGTACATCTTGCTCCTTAACCTATAACTGGTAATATCCTGACCTCAGTTCAATCTTGGAAAATACAGTGGATCCCTTTAACTGATCAAACAGGTCATCAATCCCTAGCAAAGGATACTTGTTCTTCATTGTTACCTTGTTGAGTTGTCTATAGTCGTTACATAACCTCATTGACCCGTCTTTCTTTTTTCACAAAAAGTATCGAAGCAATAACACGAGAATTTCAAAATGAGTAAGACAGTGTTAGAGATTAGGTCAAAATATAATCTTGAATGTTCATGTGATGTACCTGTAACAACACAAGTATGTAGAGAGTTATATTTCTTAATTGTCTAGAAGTACATCTTCTTTCTCACAAATGCCATGATTTTCCATGGACATCTGCTGTCATGCATTGTGCACTTGGCATCAAATTTTTCTGATCAGAATTTTGTGACATGAAAGTTGGCCCTATGCTTTATGTTATACGGCTGCACTATAACAACATAAGTATCTTTCGAGAAAAACTCTATTCCAACTTGTAAATCACTAGCATTTAATGAGAACCTTGCATGGCTCGGTCTTTTATGAGGAAGTTATAAAAATTCTATCCCACTTTTAGCATGGAGGTCAATATTAAGCATGTGGGGTGGACATGCATATAGCGTGAAATCCGGATGGGTTCCTCTAGTATTGTCCAAACCTTCACTGTTAGAATCACTTTCTTCTGTTTCAATAGGAACCGACTCTAGTTAAGAAAATAATACAATTTTCAAACCATCCAGCCTAGAATCCCGAGTTGGATTATTATCAATTTCAAATCCCTCTTTGTTGCATCTAATTATACGTTCTCAACCCCAATTGCGTGTCTAGGGTTGGATGCCTCTTCATCGGTGCAGGTTGTAGGGAGTACATCATCCATTCTTCTAAACCCTGTGTTAAAACCAAAATTACTTGTGAATGTCCCATTGGTGTAACTTGGTGGCATACTCGTATAAGCGTTTCCAGTATAGAACATTGATGTTCAAAATTTGAAATCAAAAGCACACATAGAATGCCGTGTTAAAGTGTCGAAGTTTAGGTTACCAACTATCCTCGACTATTGGACGGATTGTGTGCCAAAGTCGAAATCAATGGCTGAAACCAATGAATGCCTTCTCATTCATGATTTTAGTATTTTCGGATAGGAGCTTTGTAATAATGTCATGAACCCACCGTACAATTATGCAGTTGGACTTTCTGCTTCTTGGTCCTGATAGGCATTAACTAAAACTATTATCAAACTTGAAGCACCTTCATTGGCATCGATAAAGTGGGCATATAACTCTAGTATAACATTTCCACTAGAGCAATGCGAACCGAGCATCACCTCGACCTCCATGTCACTTGTGAGCTCAAATATATCATATCTAACAAGGTTTAGTGACGTTAGATATCTATACATCAAGCCCAAAATTCTTTTCCAGCTTGAACTTGCCACTTTCCTCCTAATGTTTAACCAAAGATCGTGTAAATTTATGCTACCGTTGGAAGCCAATTCTGAAGATTGAGCTGATACAAAAACAACTTCAATTTTGGTGTCACAAATGACTCTAATTCGTTTACTTATCTTCAACCAAGTACCTCATTTCACGTGTTTAAAACCAAAACATTATATAGAAAAATGAGTATGCATTATCCAAATTAAAACAACGACACTTACTTGCACTAATTTACTTTGTTGGGTTAATTTTTGAAATTTATATTTTTAACATAAATAATCTTCTCCTAATGCAAATCTCCTTATGAAAACAATCTGCTTGAAATTTCAATATGGAACCTCTACACAGAATGTATTCATTTTTACAGGAAATACTACCCTCAAATATCAAACATAACTTCAAAATGTTATAAAATATTGGACATGACAAGTCTAAAAAATGTTTCTAACAAGAAGCATTTTCCTAAAAAGTGTAACAGCCCGGTTTTAGTTAAATTGAAATAGTGGTTTTGAGACCACAAATTCGAGGTCAAAAAATTATTTTAATATTATTTTGTGTGTTTAAGCATGTGATTATAAATGTATGGAAATTTCGTGAATTAATTTTTATCGTTTAATAGCTCAATTTGAGAAAAAGGACTAAATCGCGTGAAATGCAAAAGTGACATTCTATAAGTTAAAAGTGTCTATTTGCTATGTTTTATTAAATGAAATGTCCTTATGTTGATATTAGACCATTGATAGTGGAATTTGTCATAAATGGCCTTATATTAATTGTTTTTAAAGGTTATTATTAAAAGTTAATATTGGTAATTGATAAATCATGTTATTATTAATTAAAACAAATATAATGGTGGTCATTTTATCATCTTTTTGCACCAAAAATAGAAGAAATAAGAAGCAATTTTCATGTTTTAGGGTTCAGCACTTTGTGTTTGTGATTAAGGTATGATTTGAGTTCGGTTTTTGATGATTTTTATGTTTTTATGATTGTTGCTTTGAGTACTAGCTAGCCTAGGGACTAATTTGCAAAAATAATTAATTTTTTGAAAGTTACCATTGATGAATGCATGTGTTTTTGAATGTTTTATGATGAATTATGAAAGTTTAGTGATGGATATCTATGTTTTGTAAAGTGATTTTTAGTAAAAATACATATCAGGGACTAAATTGTGAAAAGATAAAAATGTGGGGTTAAAAGTGTGAATAAATGAAAGTCTTGGGATGCTAGAGGTACCTATGAAATTCGGGCAAGCATGGGTTAAATTGAATTTCATGAATTTTGTGTATTTATGAAATAGGGACTAAATTGAATAAATGTGGAACTCTAGGGACTAAAGTGTAAAAATGCCAAAATTATGTGTTTTGGATGAAATTGAATGAATTGATGAATAAAAAATTTCATTTTGAATGTATATAGATCAAGAAAGAAAGAAATTAGATTTAGATCGGGGAAAATCGAAGGTTATCGAATAGTCGATTCAGTCCCTCTATTCCGACTACGAGGTAAGGTTATATGAAAATAAATGTCTTTAAAATTGAATTATATATGTTTATTTCTCCTTAAGCTGCTATGAATGTTGAACGAGTAAATACGAGCAAGAATCGACGAAGTTACGATATCCAAAAGTCCCGTACGAACCTTAGAAATAATATAGGATACAAATGTCATGACATTAGGTTACCGAGATGTGATTACATGTAAGACCATGTCTAGGACATTGGCATTGTATTGTGATTACGTGTAAGACCATGTCTAGGACATTGGCATCGTTAATATATTTCGTGTAAGACCCTGTCTGGGACAGTGGCATCGATATGTGATAACATGTAAGACTATATCTGGGATATGGCATTATACGAGTTATATGTGATTGCCGAGTATCCTTAACGATTCTAAACGGCTCAACGGGCAAATTCAAGTCGAAAAAGAATGTTTGAATGAGTTAAGTGACTCAGGTACATACGAGATTCAAACAAGTATTGAAAAGGGAAGTATTTGATGAATTCAATTATGATATTGAATATGTGTAAAATGAAAAGGTGTGTGAGCTTGCATGTGTTTAGCTATGCTTAGCCTATTTGAATTGATATGCAAATATTCATATGATGACTTTATTTGTATATGGCTTACTAAGCTTTTAAAGCTTACTTTGTGTGTTCTTTCCCTATTTTATAGATTATCGAAGCTAGCTCAGACTCGGGATCATTAGGAAACGTCATCCCACTATCGATCATCTTGTTGGTACTTTTAAAGCTTTGTAATTATGGTATATGGCATGTATAAGCTAGTAGTTTGATGAAAATTTTTGAGTTATGATATTAGCCATTTGTATTTGCTTGTGAAATGATGTAAATGTTGGTGTGTATGGCCATTTAAGTTGGCTTGAATTAGGTGTTTGGTAATTAATTCATGATGTATAAGTTGTCATATGTTTTGGTTTGTTTGGTATGGTTATATGGTTGCTTAAGTAACTAGTTGTCATTTGGTGTTAATGCTTGAATGATGATATGTTGTGGCTTGGTTTTGAGATAATGAAATGGTATGATTTGAAGCATGAAATAGATGATAAGATATTGAAGAAATGCATTTAGAAATTATGTAAGTTTGATGATTTTAGTATATTGATTTGGTATGTTTTGGTCATGCTACACCGCCGTGTGTCCCCTGGGGTACCTTTTCGAATTAAGTTAGTATACCCTACAAGTTTGACACGACCTAGACACACGGGCATGTCTACTAGCCGTGTGTGACTCACGGGCTGGCACATGGACGTGTGGCTGGCTGTGTGACTCAAGTCAGTAACCCCTCCAGTTTTCACACGGCCTGGCACACGGGCGTGTCCTCGGACGTGTGATGCAAATCAGAATGTATGCCTTGTTTTCACATGGTCTATGACATGGGTGTGTCTGGTGGCCATGTGAGGCCCGTGTGAGGCACACGGGCATGTGACCCTTAAATGATTGAAAATTTTATAAGTTTCCCAAAATTTGTAAATGTTATCGGTTTAGTCCCCAACCACTTTTAAACATGTTTTAAGGTCTCGTAGGACCTTATAAGGGACAATGTGGATGATTTAAGTGGATATTGGTTATGAATGCATAAATGTATGTGAATGATGTGTATTATCCGGTAATGCCTCGTAACCCTATTCCGGTGACAGATACGGGTTAGGGGTGTTACAAAAAGTTTAAATAGTTTTTAAAAAATGTTTATTGTTAGAAGCATTTTTGCAAAAAAAAAAATTAGGATGTGACGTCTGAATTTTATTCAAGATTCTTTGTCTCGATAATCTTTGTTTTAGGGTTATGGTTAAGGGGGTTGAAAATGTGAGGGAAGCAAATGCCTCATTCGATGCTCATTTTCAGTGTTCCTAACCAGTGAAAAAACTTCCAAACCTAGATATCTTAGGATAATTTTTAGACATCACATCCTAGGAATCCCGATCATGGGCTCTCACATAATTTGTTTTCTTTTTTTTCCCTCTGGTTGCCTATATAAAGGGGGTTTTGCTCCCCTTACTCCATCAACTCTCTCTCCCACCATCCTTTAGAAAATAAAAAGTATATTTTAAATTTTTTTGTTGAGTGTTGAAAATTTTTAAGGGAAAGATTTATTTGTGTTTGTGTTTGAGGGACAGATTATGATAGTTTTAATGTATGTTTGAGTTTACAGTGATGCGGTGGCGCTCAGAGACCCACACATTTCATCTCTCGTGTAGGGATCGAACCATCACCTTAGAAGCCCATCACATTGCAACTGGCTCCAAGTTCAAGGTGATTATATGATCATGAAATAAAGTATAACTCAGCCCCCAAGTTGACTATGGTTATGCGTTCATGGGTTCAAGCTTAATGCCACTGGAAAAAGATGCTTTATAAACCTCATACATAAGTTTGAGACCATAATCATATGAAAAAACAAAGGTCTTTCTGGTATAATAAACTTATTCTTTTTCTCCATCTCTATCAAAGGTAGTATCATTAACCTCATTTTCCATAACCTGTGATAGAGTTGGGGGTAAGAAGACTTTCACAGGGTGGAGTGACTTTGACGATGGAGAAAAGCTAAAACGCGACTCGAGACGACAACTATTGTTGTGATTAAAGAACTCATTAGTAAATACAACCACTGCTGCCCTGACTCGAGTTTCAGCTTTTTCTCCACTGTCACAGTCACTCCTTCCCCTAAAAGTCTTATTACCCCCAACTCTATCATAGGTTATAGACAATGAGGCTAAGGATACTACTTTTGGTGTAGATGGAGAAAAAGAATAAGTGTTTATACTAGAAGCCTTTTTGTTTTTCCCTATGATTATGGTCTCAAACTTATGTATGAGATTTATAAAACATCCTCTTCCAATATCATGGAACTTGAACCTATGGCCACATAATGACTGCCAACTAGGGGCTCGAGTTATGCTTCAACCTGTGACTGCATAACCATATCGTTAACTAGAAGCCTTAGTTATACTTCAACCCGTGACCATATAACCACTGTGAACTAGGAGCCTAAGTTTGAATGTGATGGGCTTCTAAGGTGATGGTTCCATCCTAACACGACAAATGAAATGTGTGGGTCTCTGAGCACTATTGTATCACCGTGAACTTAAACATACCTTAAAACTACCAATATGTCTACCTTAAACACAAACACAAACACAAATAAACTATTCTCCCCAAATTTCCAGCACCAAACACACACACAATTATTTTAGAAACAAAAAATGCATCCTATAGGAAGCGTTTTTTACTGAGGAAGCAGTAAGGACATTGAAAGTGCGTCCTACAAGGTACGCTTTCTGTCACCTTAGTAGAAAATGCTTCCTACATGACATATTTTTTGTTTCTTTCTCCAAAATTGGCCTATTTTCTTAAATTTTTGAAAAATGACCTAAATCACTAATTATTTTTTAAAATCGACATTTTTATCTAATTTACCTATTTTTCAATGGGTATTTATTTTATTTTGCTATAAACTATTCATTTTACAATATGGGTTTTGTTTTCTTTTTGTTTACCCATGTGAAAATTAAATTGTCCATATGGCAACATGTGATTGGCATTTTAACCTTTTTCAACAAAAAATCACAATGGGGTAACAGGTATTACAATAAAAGTATAGGGGCCAAATTGATAAAAAAATATATAGCACATGTACGAAAGTGATAATTTCATTATAGTACAATAGTCAAAAGAAGTATTAAGCCTTAAAAAATATGCATTCATTGTTAACAATTGTTAAAAATGTATATATTATATAAAATCAATTCCCTAAAGAGCCATAAGAGTTAATAAGGATAATATAGTTATGTCTTAGAATTGTTTTTCTTGTAAGTAAATTGAGTTTATTGTCTACAATTTCATCAAATATTACATTTGTGATTCTTGTAGTCATATTCTTTCATTACTTTACTAGACTAAGGTTTCATAATATTTGAAAGCTAATTAAAAATTCATTGGAATGACTTTAAATTACATTCGTTATTAAGGTTTTATTTTGAATATGAATTTGTATGTATTTTTTTTCATTAATTTTTAAGAATAAATTTTATTTTTATATTTATTTCTTAAGCAATATTTAAATATTATTTGAACCCAGAGGCAAATCATCAAAAGGTTTCTCTTCTATATGCATGATACTACTACAACAACATTCGTGAGGACTTGGCGATGTTTGGCTTGGACCCTCCATGTAACACCCCTAACCTGAATTTGTCGCCAGAACAGGGTTACAGAGCATTATCGAAATTTACAAATCAAACTAACAGAAAATGTAAACATTTCATATCATATATCATTCATGTCAAGAACCAATCAAAATCATACATATTGTCTCTTATACGAACCCTCAAGGCTCAAACTACGCATCAGAAACAAATCGAGACTAAATCGAAAACTCATAAAATTTTTTAAAAACATTTAATATTTTCAACACTGCAGGGGTCACACACCCGTATGGCAGGCCGTGTGGCTCACACGATCAAGGGACACACTCGTGTTCTAGACCGTGTGGACATTCGAAATAGGGGCACACGATCGTGTCCTAGCCCATGTCCAAAATTATGGGTTTACTGACTTGGATCAGACGACTGAGCCACACGCCCGTATGTTAGGCTGTGTGAACATACTAACTTGTAATATTAAGGTGCAGGGGTCACACAGCCAAGCCACACGCCTGTGTGTTAGGCCATGTGAAAATTTTAAACATACTAACTTATGCAAATTAAAAGATACATGGGACACACGGCCATGTCACCTGGCCGTATGTCACACAAGATTGAGACACACGCTCGTGTCTTTGCCCATATGGATGAAAATAGGTCATTTTACAAGGCATATTTCTCACCCAATTTTTTGTTAACCTACAATCAACTTTGTGCATATCTACAAGCCATAATTAGACATAAAAAATAAGCTAAAATCAAGCTTTAAACATATAATATTGTCACTTACAACCAATATGCTTTTAGGCACCTCAGATATCAATTTATAATGGGTATATTCATATATTCAATATATTCATATGTATAACTAACTTATATGCATATTCATACCTAAAGTTTACTAAGCTAATTTGCATTATTTCTAACCAAGTTACTTACATACCAAAACTTACCATTTGATGCGAAAATGTAATTCAAATACTAACATATTTAGTTATATATATACCTTACATATCATGGTATCGATTCATGATCAACGTAATGCCCCAAATTTTTTGTTTTTAATTCTGTGGTGTTTGGACACAAATATCTATCTGCTTCAGTGGTTAAGTGTTCTGGGTGTATGTGGGACGTTCCAAGTTCAAGCCATGCCTTTAGCAAATTTGGAATTTTTTCTAAGTTAAGCCAGACTCTTATTCAGCAAGCTTTTATTTAATTGTTTGCAAAACCATATCAGAATGGGCCAGCTGGTCTAGTGGTTAAGTGGAGTGTTGGTGTGTTGGAGGGCTTATGTTCGATTCTCTATGATGGCAAAGAGTAGTATTTTTGCTTAAAGTTCAGCCAGAGTTGTGCTGAACTGGGATTCTGAATGATGGATGTGTAGTGGGAGTTGAGAAAGAAAATTAAAGGATTGAGATAAGGTAGGTGGTAGGATTTGAGTAAAACGATTTCCCAAAAATTCTCTCTGCAGAAAAAAAATGATCATATTCTCCTCCACTTCTTCTTTTTTGTTTTTTTCACTCTTCTTCTTCTTTCTTTATTTTCTTCTCTATTCTCTGCCGAATTCTTTCCCCATTCTTACTGTTGTTTTCGTTTTTGTTTTGTTTTCCTTACTATTGTTGTTTCGCGTCTCGTTTTTCTACACTTTTTCGTGCATTATTGGTAAGTGTGGTAAGTACCGTGTTTCGTTTTGGGTTATGGATATTGGTTAATGGGATTCATTTTATGTTTGGAAAAGGTTAAAGGGCTGAAGTTATTCGATTGGTGTCATGGTGGTGAAGAAACTTAGTTGTTCAATCTAAGGTAATGGTTTTTCATTCGATAGATGAATACCCCGTTTCAGGTTTAGTTCAATTCAATTGTTTAAGTGATTAATGGAGTGAAATATTGATCAATTTTAGGTTGGGGATTGCTTGGTGTTGCTTTTATGTCGAAAACAATACAGGTGTATACTAAATTATACAGAAAATAGGGTTTCAGTGAAAGCTAAAAACCCCATGTCGATGCCACATAGGCGTGTGGTTACCCATGTGGTACGCCGTGTGCCCTAACATTGGTGTGTGTTCGATGAGGCCAGGCCGTGTGCACATGACACGGCTGTGTGATGGCCAGGCAGACTGCGTACAGTATATGGGTTGGATGATTTGGACCGTGTGGGCCACACGGGCGTATGGGTCCACACGGGTGTGTGGGATTTTGGGCTAGGCCTTGTGATCCACACGGGCATGTGGGCCCACATGGGTGTGTGAGCTCATTTTCACTGAATTGATTGCTAAGGTTGCATGGGTCACCCAAGTCAACTGTGAACCTAGTGTAGGGTCAGTAAGCATCACTTAGACCCTTAATCGTGTGAACTGACTATTTGATTTATATATATTGAGCATGACGATAGTATGCATGTATACTAATCTGGTTATATGTACTGATATCATGAGATAGCATGTCATGATTTGTATGTTGCATTACATGGGGTTGGGTTGATTATATTTGGAGGAAGTGTACTGAAAGGCTCTTAAGCCTAATATACTGGCAGCTCAGCTGCAAATTACTGTTTTATGCCGCATTTGGTACTACCTGGAGTGTAGGGATGGGTGGGTTGATTTAATCCCCACATGGAGTGTAGGGTTGGACAGAGATGGTGTGTAAAGGCTGACTGGGTAGGACTTTGTTACTGAATACTGCATGACTGCTATTGATACTGTGATGGCCTAATGCCCTACTGCATATTTGATATTGTACTGAGATGGGCTAAGGCCCAATCCGTTACTAATATTGAAAGGGGCTTAGGCCTAGAATTGTATTTGACTGTGCACTGTGTCTACTATTGTTTGTTTTCTGTGGGATTACATACTGAGTTTACGTAAACTCACCCCTCTCTGTTTAATGTGCACAGGTAATCCCCAGACCTAGATGGATCGGTGCGGCAGAGGACTCGACGGTGACCACAGTTTTTGGACTTTATGTTTTTTTTTATTTATGTTTTTATGGTTTTATTATTATTGGGATGAAATTTGAGGACTCTTGAGACTTTTGCTTAAATTTGGTTTTTATTTATTTTTTTGAAATTATAAGTGCTAGCCGTAGGAAGTTCGGTTTTCAAAAAGCTAACATATTTTCTAAACTCACGATTACTTAAATTACTTTATTTTAAAAGCTTTCGCAACGAGAAACATTTTAAAGCAAATGTTTTAAATAAGTAAAATGATTTATTTTAGAACTAATAAGAGATAAAGAAAAGTATTAAACGGAAAAGGTTTTATCACATCAACATAGTTTTCAAACACCCTATCATGTGACATTGCTAGATTCGGCCATAACGTCTAGGCCGGGTTTGGGGTGTTACAATCAATTCATTGTATCCCAAAACACATGTATATAAATGCACTTTTATCTAATTTTACCTTTCACTGTACAACCATAAACCAAATCACACATCAAACATATAAGACAAATATCCACCAAATCAATATGTGTCAAAACACAAGCTAAATAAGTGGCTAATATTAACAAAACTCATATAGGCCAACATTAACCAGAATACTTATATATGCCATTCTAACCAAATCAAAACATTTAAAAGTACCGATAGGACCAATAGATAGTGTGATATAACTTCGACAAAATTCCAACCCGATCGAGCTTCCGATAATCTGAAAAGTAAAAAAAAAAAACTATGTAAGCAACGAATGCTTAGTAAGCTCGTATAAACTTTAATAATATCAATCCATTTCAAATATGAAATTTATACGTATCAAGAATAATCCAATATTGATACCACAATACTTATGAAGTTATATTCAACAACTCACAAGGTGAATAAATCCACAACATCACTTATACATATTATTCCTAGCTTAAACAACTTTAACTCTTTCAAATTTCTTTATTTTAATTTGTATTTCTTTACTTTCCACACTCAATCCATATGCATAATGCACCAATCATAAACATATCATTCAACCATAGCCACAAGCTACTATATTTAAACATAGTCATTTTTGAATTAATCACATAATAAGTCATTTTATAAGAAATTATATAACTTAAAACTTACCACTCTTTCATGAGCACAAGTATATTTTCATTTGAGTACTTACCATTTCAGTGCATCTTAATTAAACATATTACCATTTAATCAATAGCTTGGCACTTGCCTAAACATCAAACAACCACACTTGTTAGCGTACTTGAACATATTTCATATAATTTCAACATCGATAATTTTATTATCTCAACCTGTCACAACTTCAATCAATGAATACACTTATTTTAGATCAATACCAATAATAAATGATAATTCTTTCAATTTTAATCACATAAGTCATTTATCAAATCTTACTGAATCGGAGAACGGCTTACGGATATGAGTACATCATTTTCAGAAGCCCAAAGGCTAAATAAAAGCACATAAGTGCTAAACAGAAACCCATAAGGGTTGAATGGAAGCTCATAAGAGCTGACCGAAAACCCATAAGGGTTAAACAGAAACTCAAAAGAGCTAAAAGAAAACCCATTAGGGTTAAACGGAAACTCATACGAGTTAAAAGAAGCTCCTGAGAGCTAAACGAAAAGTAAACACGAAAGTTCGCAACAAATGCTGAACCTCGGTTCACTTGGGTAATTTGCCATCAATTCATCCTTTGCTATAGAACGATTATACTTAATCCCGCGTTCCACTCGTTTTAAACATTCAATTCAATTTCATAATTTAACAACAATTTTATTTTCAACAATAGATATGAATAAAAATATAATAACATTCATCAATTTATTAAATAAACATTAAAGTTTAACCATATGAACTTACCTGGATAAATTATAGAAATACCAAGATTCAAGGGCATTTTGGTAATTTTTTTATTTTCCTCAATTTTCCACCAGATCTTGATCTAAATTAATAATTTCACTCAATATATTAATTTATAAAATAAAAAAATTTATTTCATACAATTTGGTCTTTTTACATTTTTACAAAATTTTTCCTAAAGTTTTATTTTTATTCAATTTAGTCCTTGAACCCAAAACATGCAAATTAACCATTTTTAATGCAAACCCATGCTAGTTAAATTTTCATGGCATTCAATCCACCCCATTTTTGCAATAATTTCACAACAAACCCTTGTATTTTTATTATTTCAACAATTTAATTCCTTAATAAAAAATTTTCATCAAAATAACAAAATACTTTTAAATAACAACTAATATCTAAAATTCATCATTTAATATCAAGAATCATATATATTCATCAATGGAAACATCCAAAATCTTTAACAAAATAAAAAACAAAGGTAAGATTTAGTTGGATTAAATTGTAACAATCTTAAAAACATACAAATTATAAGAAAAGGGTAAGAATTAGACTCACATGCAGTAAAAATATGCAAAACCAGCTTAAAAGCTCTTTCCCATGGTTGTTTGGCCGAAATTATGAAGAAGAATGGCCTAGAAAACTTTAGAATCCAATTTATTTCATTTTAATTTCATAAAATTTACAATTTTCCCTTTGATTCACTTTATTTTTATTTATTTCTCTGCTTATGCTGCCTTGTGCCTTTACTTTAGGCCTAATTGCTCTTTAAGTCCTCCCTTATTTATTTTTCAAGCTATTTAATCACTTATTTCTTATAATTCACAAGTTTTGCACCTTTTTCAATTTAGTCTTTTTTAATTAATTAACTATTAAAACATTAAAATTTTCTAACGAAGCTTTAATACTAACTTAATAAATCTCCGTAAATATTTATAAAAATATTTACGGCTCGGTTTATAGACACGAGGTCTCGCTACCTCATTTTCTAAAACCACTTAACCAAATAAATCTTTATAAAGCACAAATTACTAATTCAAAAACCTTTCTAAAACCATATTTGACTTGTAAATATTAAATAATAATATTTACGAGCATACTTGCCGGATTTGGTGGCCTCGAACCACTATTTCTGACACCACTGAAAATTAGACTGTTACACTCTATGCAAACCTTGAGTAATTCATTGACTCTGCATTCAAGGTAAAATACTCATAAGTTTGAATGAACTTAGGATCTGTTTGTTTGCCAATAAAATATTTTTCGTAAAATATTTTCATTGTTTTACTATGTTTGTTTGGTGGAAAATGAATTCCCAAAGGAAAAGGTTCTCCAAAATACAAGTGAAACTAACGCTATCTTATGGAAAGTGTCTTACTGGTTTTTATCACGTAAGATATTTTCCCTTCTTGTCACTCTCATCACTAACTTAGTAGTTGTTCTCCCTTTCTTATCTCTCCTTCCATTGGCCTTCGCCTTTCCTCCTCATCTCTGTCCGTTGGCCTCACCTCCTCATCTCTGCCTCGTCATCTCTGTTAGTTGGCTGTCGTCCTTACCAAGTCTTTAATTTTTGTCTACATTTTAAAGTAACCCTAAAAAAAATCTTTCTAGTCCTATCAAGGTATATCACTATCTTCTTCTTATCAAGGTTGTTTCATTCAAAATGGGTTTGTTTATTTTTATGTGAATTTATTATTATTCTTTTCTTATAGTTTTTTTTTTACTTTGGGTTAAACTGATCTGCGTAAATTCATAGGTCTGATGTTAGAAGCTTTTTGTTTAGTGATTTTAAGTTACTATAGTTGTTTAAACTTCATAGATCATTTTGGAGATACTAGCTTCAAATCTTGGGACATGTGGGGTGTGCTTAATGGGATGGGAGAAGTGCTATCTCCCATTGTAAAGCTTAAAAATCTCTTGTAAAAAAAAGGGTGTTGGCTTTATTTGAATATTTTACAGGTTTTAGTTTTGCTTCACCTTTAAATTACTTTATTCAATTTTTGTTGTTTTGGTGTTGTCCTTTGAAACCGATGAAAATAAAGTTCCTTTTCTAAGTCGATAAATGGAATAAATTTAGTATAAAATTGTAGTGCCACAAAAGTGTGTGCTTTTTGCTTTCAAACTACCTAAGGCTTAGAACAAGTCTCAAGAGACAATATGCATATTTTGGCAACATTTTAAAGAAAATTACTAATAATTAAGGTATTAAATCACCATGTGAGTTCTCTCAATTGCAAGCAAACCCCCTTTTTTTCTCTAATTTCTTAGAACTCACTTAATACTTGAAACTGTGGATTGCAATGCTCATTTAGTTAGGTACTTTTGTGTTCAATTCAGGATCTTTATAATGGCAGCCGTTCAGACTTTATTCATTTTTATTAGAGCTTAGTAATTGCCTTTGTTGAATTATGGTATGGAGTGATAAAAGATTTGTATTCAATTATTCAATCTTTGTATAAGTTTTATTTTTTTATCATTTATTTATAAAAAGAATGATGCAGAAAGTGATTTTTTTTTATAAAGTTGTTGTTGTTTTTTTTAAAATAGAGCTGTAGTAATTAAGTTATATTTTATCATTAACTAAGTGATGCAATGAAAATTACTATTATCAAATCATTGCTATAGACAATAATGGTTGAATGGTTGCAGATTTAGTAAATCTTTCAAATCAATCCTAAAAAGTGTTTTAAAATGGTTAAAATGGTTGCAGACACTGTCTGCTCTACTACTATTATTCTTACTTTGCTTTGCTTCAATAATGTCTGAAATATATTTTATCGAAATTATAAAAAAATATACATTCGGAGTTCATGGTTTGAATTAAGTGGTTATGAGTAAAAAAGCAATAATTTTTTTTATGTTTTGATGAAACTGTTGCAGTATGTTATGATAGATGAAAAATAATATTAGTCCCATCAAATTTGCAATATTGTTTATTGTTGATGTTGGTTTCATTAGTTCTTGAGCTTAAACACAACTTAAAATTGTTTAAAATTGTTTTTTGTAGTGATCAAAAATTTGTATGGCATTGTTTTTTGTAGATGGACCGTAATCAAGATCATAATGCAATTGTTGAGGTTGTGGCTTCAGTTTTAGCTTTTGGGACTCTTTGGATTAAAAAATTAAAAATTAGGAAGGAGATCACTTCTCACCCTCGTATGAATCGAGATTATGAAAGAGAAAATTATATTAATAGTATTTTATATAGAGGTGACCAATATAGTATTGATGTGGTAAGGATGAGATCGATTGCTTTTTCTTTTTTAAAATTTGTGAGACATTCTTATTAGGAACAATTTGTTACAATCAACTAAATTGGTGAATATTAGGGAGCAAGTAGTTATATTTTTATATATAATTGGTCATAATGTAAGGTTTCAAGTGACTGAATCAAGATATTATATATCAATTAAGACAATTCATCGTTACTTTAGGGTTGTATAGAGAGCTATTTTGAAATTATATAAACTAGTTATTAGATTACCTGATGAGTCAACTCCTAGTGAAATAAAAAAACAATCCAAGGTTTTGTCCTCCTTATTTTAAAGATTGTATTGGAGAAATATAAGGAACTCATGTTTGTGCATTCATTCCACTTAGCATTCAAGGAAGATTTTGTAGCTATAAAGGGGGGACAACACAAAATGTATCTGTGACACCCCTAATTTGACCCTAGTCGGAAAGTGGTTTCGGGACCACAAAATCGAGTCACAAAAAAATAATTAATTGTTATATTCTATGCTTATTATTTGTGAATAAGTATGTGTAAAAATTTCATGTTTTAATTTTGTCATTTGGATGTGAAATTAGCTAAAAAGGACATATTTGAGAAACTTTAAAAATATGATAGGCAAATGTCCAAGTGATTAAAATGTTAAATTACTAAAGTTGTGGACTTGCATGTCAAATGGCCCACTTTTAACATTAGTGGATGGTAATGATGTTATGATTTTGGCATTATGTGTATATTATATTTAGTAAATAATATTTAATAGTTTATAATTTAAAAACATGAATTAAATAAAAAAGAATGGTGATAAAAACAAAGAAACTTTTCTCTTTGTTTTCTCTTATTGCTGTAACTAAGCAAGAAAGAGAGGAAAGAACACCAAAGGCACTCAGTCACTTGGTGTTGGGAATTAAGATTAAGCTCAAGAGCCTAACGAGCCTAATTTGGATAGGGGAAAAGCTAAACTAACCAAATAGCTGATCCGTAGTCGTTCAACAACATTCGAGGTAAGTTTCTAAGTAATTAAACCTATTTTGAGTTTTGATTAATGGATACTATTATAGAAATGGCTAAATTGAAAAATATGATGTGGCCATGATATGTTCTAAGGCCGAATGGAAAATTTTACGTATTTGAATCAATTTACTAATGTGATTTTGTACCTAAGACGAAATAAAATGACAAGGCGTAATATCTAGCTTAAGATCGAATGGCCAATGTGATGAATGTGAAAGTGTGTATATGTGATAAGGCCGAATGGCCAATGTGATGAATGTAAAAGTGCATACATGTGATAAGGCCGAATGGTTAATGTGATATATGTGTAAGTGAATATGTGATAAAGCCGAATAACCAATTGTGAAAAGTGTGCAATATTAGATATTTAATGAGGCCAAAGTTAGTAAAAATATAAATATATATTAAATGAATTGTACTGAGATTGTATCCGGGTTAGAGATCCGCTGGCTTCATGCTGGGATTGTATCCGAGTTTAAAGTCTCGCAGGCTTAATGCTGGTGAATTAAGTAAGATTATGATCTTGATTGTTCGCAGTGAACTACCATCAAGTAAGTACTATACATTTAAGATGTTCAGATACATATTACATCCTCATTTGTAAGTTTACCTCAAAGTGAATCACTAGCATTCAAAAAAAAACGCATATGTGATTGATTATTATATTGCGAAAATGAGGATGACCTAATCAGTCTTGGTATGCTTGTATAATATAGTATATACTAAGCTTTCATGTATGTACTCGTGTACATTCAACCAACGATTCGGTGAATTATTATTTTTAAAGAACGATACATATGTGGGAATGATTATTATATTTTTGAATAAGGGAATAATCTATTCGGTCAATGGTTGTTAGTATGACAAAGTATTTGATTTAAATTTATCGTATGAGCTTTAAGTAAAGAAAAGTATGTGCTGAGATTTATATATGTAATTGTGCATATTCGGCCAAGAAGGCCTTATAAATTGAGAATAAATTGTATTAGGCTAGATGTACAAACCCAAGGGAAGGATTGTATTTTGTCAACCTCCGTATATGTGATAAGGTTTATGTTTGGTTCTTTGCGTACCCATACTGTAATTCAATACATGCCACGTTGAAATACTCGAAAGTTTTGATGCGATTGTGAAATAAGGAATTAAGTTTATATATATATATATATATATATATATATTCATGTATGTGCATGAAACGAGTACGTTTGAGCAAGTGATTATAATTATTGAAAGAGTATATGTTATGCTAAATGAGTAGTGACTCTATGAATCTATTCATGATAGATTATGATATTACTATGTGCTTCTAAATATGGAAACTAAACGTGGTAAAAGTATTATGTTTTAGTTTGATTGATTGAATTAGAAGTAGATATGAGGTTTCTAGATGCGAAAGACTATGTGAATCAAATTTGGAAGAAATAGATAAACTATATATGCGTGCATGAGGTTTGAACTATTTGACGAAATGGTGAGATCTCTTGATATTGTTAAACGGGGTTTCTGCAAGGTCTAAGATGATGAGGCTTAGTAATGAAATGGCAGTTAAAGATGTTCAGTACATTAAGTTGGCCAGGTATGTATCAGGTACTTGTATGTGATTTTCAATTCGGATTAGATCAAAAGTATACAAAGCGATGCATATGTGAATAAGTGTATGAATGCAAATGTGACCACAGTCCATGTGACTATGATACATTTAGCCAATGTGTTATGCCATAAGAATGTATTCGATTAAACTATAATAGAGGCATTTAGATTAGAGTGTAATTATGAGCTAAGTGTGCCTTGTGAGCATACGAATATTTGACCATTTTGGTCATTATCATGAAATAATTTGTGGTAACTAAATGATGTGGTTATTGAAATTATAGTTCGTTATGGAGCTCTAGATTGACTTCATTGATTAGAAGAATCGAGTGATAAATGATAATTGAATTTGATTCTGCAAAATTATCGTTTTACTTAAGACTTACTAAGCTAATGTAAGCTTACTCCGTTTGTCTTTTGTTTTTGTTTTATAGATTGTGGACTCTGATTACCAGCTCGGGGATCGTCAGCACTTCATCACACTATCTACTATTATGGAAACCTTGTAATTTGGATTTAGCTTATAGCATGTATAGGATAGATTATAGTAGAATGATATCATAACTATTATTTATAAGCCATGCGAATATGACATCCTTTGGAAGTCTACTTTTATAAGTTATAAGTTTGATCTTTGTTTGTGTTTAGAAATTTAATTAAATGAATAATCCTTATTCACGAAAAAGAAAAAAAATGTTCAAAATTTTACTGTTTTGATCTGCTTCCAATTTTTTTTGGTAACGCCTCGTCCTATTCCGGCGACGGTTACTGGATAGGGGTGTTACATTTTATTGGTATCAGAGCTACGGTTTAGTTGATTCTAGGACTAACGTAGCACATGTGAGTCTAGTTGTACATGCCATAGAGTGATAATATGATAGTGTGATGATTTTTGACAATTAAAAGTGTTTCTTATATCAGAATGAATTCGATCCCGATCGAGTCATGTGAGAGATGGTATTGAGAGGACTGAGACATGCTTATGATGTGTCAATATTGAGAAAGGTATAATAAGTAAGTTTTGAGTAATTGATTTTGGTATTTAATTTAAAACGCCATGATATACATGTATAATAGATGAATGATGCCCCATTGTCCTTACCATGATAAGGTTGTTGAGAAAGAAACCTTATACATGTTTGTTATGTAGCCGAATGGCTATTAGAGAATTAAACAAAGAAAAAGATTGAGGATATATGCTTATGTGTGTTTGCCTAATGAGCCGAAAGTTTAGTAAAAGAAGTATATACGTATTAGAGTCGAATGATATTTACGACATAAAGTTAAGGTGCATGTTATATGTCTATATGCGAATGAGGCAAATGAATTACAAATGTGATGATTTATGTGAAATGTTGTACCATGTGATTAATTATACATGAAACTTGAGATTATGCCCCGGGTAAGACCCGCTGGCTTCTTGTGGAGATTTCATCCGAGCTAAAGGTCTCACCGATGATCCGGGCTAAGTCCCGAAGAGCATACGTGCTGGTGTTATATCCGGGCTAAGTCCCGAAGAGCATACGTGCTGGTGTTATATCCGGGCTAAGTCTCGAAGAGCATTCGTGCTGGTGTTATATCCGGGCTAGGTCCCGAAGAGCATTCATACTGGTGATGTGTATTCGGGCCTTCGTGCCTAGTAGGCTTCGTGCCGGTAATTTGAGCAAAGTTTAAGTGTTCATTACTATACGAATTCAAAGTTAAATGAAAGGATATGTTTAAAAGTGTACATACATGATGTTTATAGACTTGGTTAAGTCATTTCAATGTGTATCAACAAATGAATAGGGGCATTATGTGTGCAAATGATTAGAGGCACTGAGAGTGCGAGTTCTTCAACCGAGCACTATGTGTGCGAGATCGGTCAGTAGACATTAAGTGAGTAAAACAAGATTCATGTAAGACCTCGTATGGAACGAAGGCATTGATTTAAGATGGTGGATATGTTGTTAAGAAATGAATTCATGTTATAAATGTGTTACGGATTTAGTTTATGGGATGCTTGGTATATGAAGTCATATGTGCTATTGCTAAATAACCCCTATTTTTGTTAATCATGTTCAAGAAATTATTTCGATTAAGTTCGACATTTGAAAGTCTGTAAGGATTTTTGATGAATGCTGATAATTTTGGATATATGGGTTATGTGCTAAAATAAATCCCATGCCGGTATACTATATGAGGCTTTATGCCTAATCGATTGTATACGGGTATCGTTAACGGTGATTGAATGTGCTAAATGAATTCAATGTTTAGGTATGTGGAAGTTGATTTTCTGTTGGAAATAGGTTAAGTTGAATAGTGAGATATGATGGAGTTATAAAGGATATTTATTGGGATGTTTGAGTATATGTGTACTTTCGGTCAGGTTACAGCTTATACATGAATGAAAATGTGTGTTACAAATATGTGGGTTGATGATGTGAATTATATATGTTAATATGTGCTTAATATGTGTTTGAAATGCATTTGTGAATTAAATTAAGTGATTATTGCTTATGAAATCAAGAAAATGAGATATATGTGCATACTTGTAGAAATGTTTATGTATTTGTTTTAAGATAAGAAAATGATTTTATAGATCGATGCGAAATCAGTAATGAATTACAATTGCTATCGATGAGCTAATGTTTATATGGATATAATTCAATAAGAGGACGTTATCCTAAACTATGCATCGGTAGAAATTTTCGGGGACGAAAATCCCTAAAGGGGGGAGAGTTGTGACACCCCTAATTTGACCCTAGTCGGAAAGTGGTTTCGGGACCACAAAATCGAGTCACAAAAAAATAATTAATTGTTATATTCTATGCTTATTATTTGTGAATAAGTATGTGTAAAAATTTCATGTTTTAATTTTGTCATTTGGATGTGAAATTAGCTAAAAAGGACATATTTGATAAACTTTAAAAATATGATAGGCAAATGTCCAAGTGATTAAAATGTTAAATTACTAAAGTTGTGGACTTGCATGTCAAATGGCCCACTTTTAACATTAGTGGATAGTAATGATGTTATGATTTTGGCATTATGTGTATATTATATTTAGTAAATAATATTTAATAGTTTATAATTTGAAAACATGAATTAAATTAAAAAGAATGGTGATAAAAACAAAGAAACTTTTCTCTTTGTTTTCTCTTATTGCCGTAACTAAGCAAGAAAGAGAGGAAAGAACACCAAAGGCACTCGGTCACTTGGTGTTGGGAATTAAGATTAAGCTCAAGAGCTTAAGGAGCCTAATTCGGATAGGGGAAAAGCTAAACTAACCAAATAGCCGATCTGTAGTCGTTCGAGGACATTCGAGGTAAGTTTCTAAGTAATTAAACCTATTTTGAGTTTTGATTAATGGATACTATTATAGAAATGGCTAAATTGAAAAATATGATGTGGCCATGATATGTTCTAAGGCCGAATGGAAAATTTTACGTATTTGAATCAATTTACTAATGTGATTTTGTACCTAAAACGAAATAAAATGACAAGGCGTAATATCTAGCTTAAGATCGAATGGCCAATGTGATGAATGTGAAAGTGTGTATATGTGATAAGGCCGACTTGCCAATGTGATGAATGTGAAAGTGCATACATGTGATAAGGCCGAATGGTTAATGTGATATATGTGTAAGTGAATATGTGATAAGGCCGAATGACCAATTGTGAAAAGTGTGCAATATTAGATATTTAATGAGGCCAAAGTTAGTAAAAATATAAATATATATTAAATGAATTGTGCTGAGATTGTATCCGGGTTAGAGATCCGCTGGCTTCATGCTGGGATTATATCCGGGTTTAAAGTCCCACAGGCTTAATGCTGGTGAATTAAGTAAGATTATGATCTTGATTGTTCGCAGTGAACTACCATCAAGTAAGTACTATACATTTAAGATGTTCAGATACATATTACCTCCTCATTTGTAAGTTTACCTCAAAGTGAATCACTAGCATTAAAAAAAACGCATATGTGATTGATTATTATATTGCGAAAATGAGGATGACCTAATCAGTCTTGGTATGCTTGTATAATGTAGTATATACTAAGCTTTCATGTATGTACTCCTGTACATTCGGCCAACGATTCGGTGAATTATTAGTATTAAAGAACGATACATATGTGGGAATGATTATTATATTTTTGAATAAGGGAATAATCTATTCGGTCAATGGTTGTTAGTATGACAAAGTATTTGTTTTAAATTTATCGTATGAGCTTTAAGTAAAGAAAAGTATGTGCTGAGATTTACATATGTAATTGTGCATATTCGACCAAAAAGGCCTTATAAATTGAGAATAAATTGTATTCGGCTAGATGTACAAACGCAAGGGAAGGATTGTATTTTGTCAACCTACGTATATGTGATAAGGTTTATGTTTGGTTCTTTGCGTACCCATACTGTAATTCAATACATGCCACGTTGAAATACTCGAAAGTTTTGATGCGATTATGAAATAAGGAATTAAGTTTATATATATATATATATATTCATGTATGTGCATGAAACGAGTACGTTTGAGCAAGTGATTATGATTATTGAAAGAGTATATGTTATGCTAAATGAGTAGTGACTCTATGAATCTATTCATGATAGATTATGATATTACTATGTGCTTCTAAATATGGAAACTAAACGTGGTAAAAGTATTATGTTTTAGTTTGATTGATTGAATTAGAAGTAGATATGAGGTTTCTAGATGCGAAAGACTATGTGAATCAAATTTGGAAGAAATAGATAAACTATATATGCGTGCATGAGGTTTGAACTATTTGACGGAATGGTGAGATCTCTTGATATTGTTAAACTGGGTTTCTGCAAGGTCTAAGATTATGAGGCTTAGTAATGAAACGACAGTTAAAGATGTTCAGTACATTAAGTTGGCCAGGTATGTATCAGGTACTTGTATGTGATTTTCAATTCGGATTAGATCAAAAGTATACAAAGCGATGCATATGTGAATAAGTGTATGAATGCAAATGTGACCACAGTCCATGTGACTATGATACATTTGGCCAATGTGTTATGCCATAAGAATGTATTCGATTAAACTATAATAGAGGCATTTAGATTGGAGTGTAATTATGAGCTAAGTGTGCCTTGTGAGCATACGAATATTTGACCATTTTGGTCATTATCATGAAATAATTTATGGTAACTAAATGATGTGGTTATTGAAATTATAGTTCGTTATGGAGCTCTAGATTGGCTTCATTGATTAGAAGAATCGAGTGATAAATGATAATTGAATTTGATTCTGCAAAATTATCATTTTACTTAAGACTTACTAAGCTTATGTAAGCTTACTCCGTTTGTCTTTTGTTTTTGTTTTATAGGTTGTGGACTCTGATTACCAACTCGGGGATCATCAGCACTTCATCACACTATCTACTATTATGGAAACCTTGTGATTTGGATTTAGCTTATGGCATGTATAGGATAGATTATAGTAGAATGATATCATAACTATTGTTTATAAGCCATGCGAATATGGCATCCTTTGGAAGTCTACTTTTATAAGTTATAAGTTTGATCTTTGTTTGTGTTTAGAAATTTAATTAAATGAATAATCCTTATTCACGAAAAGGAAAAAAATGTTCAAAATTTTACTGTTTTGATCTGCTTCCAAATTTTTTTGGTAACGCCTCGTCCTATTCCGACGACGGTTACGGGATAGGGGTGTTACAGTATCGGTTTCCATTACATTTGATTTGAAATTTTTCTATGTTCTAACTGGTTGGGAAGGTAGTGCACATGATTCTTGTATTTTAAGTGATGCACTCACGCCCAAGAGAATAAAGAATTCTGGAAGGTAAGAATTAACATTAATATCAAATAGTTCAAGTAACCTCATAATTTATTAATAATAATTATATTTTATAAAATTGTAGGCAAATATTTTCTTTTTGATGTTGGATATGGCATCAAAAATGGATATATTACTCCATATCGTAGTGTCTGATATCATTTAAAAAAGTTTAGTGATCAAGGGCCAAAAAATACAAAGGAACTCTTTAATCTTCGTCATTCATCATTGTGAATCACTATTGAACGTGTTTTTTGGATTTTGAAGAAATAGTTTCATGTGTTAGATGTTAAACCATTCTGGAATTTTCAAACTCAAGTAGATAGTATTTATAACAGCCCGTTTTCAGTGAAATTGGAACAGTGGTTTCAGAACCACAAATTCGAGTTAGAAAGAAAATTTATTTTAATATTATTTCTTGGTCTATATCATGATAGGGAAGACGTATGAAAATTTCGATAAGAAAATTTTACCGATTTCATGTTTAATTATAGAAAGGACCAAATTGCATAAAATGCAAAAGTTGAGTTCTAGTAGCTATAGGTATCAAATAGCTACGAAATTCAAAACTTGAGGTCCTTATATGGTAATTATACCATTAAATGGAATTAGTAGATATTTATGATGAATTATCCATGGAAAATTAGAAAAAGAAAAGGACTAAATTGGAAAAAAAATAATAAAAGATGATATTTTAACTAAATAGAAAATATCATCATTTTATATCATCTTCCCCAGATATTTCTATGGAAACCCTAGCTAGGGGAGAGAACTTCAAGCAAGCTTAATTAGGTAAGTAATCATGTCCCATTTTTAGTAATTTTTACATTTATGAAATCATAAAAACCTAGTTTGTCTATTTTGGGGATTAATCTGCAAAGTTATCAAAGTATCAAAATTTTTCAATGGATGAATATGCTGAAATTCTAAAATTTGTGTTAGAAATTGAAAGGTTGTTGATAGATAAACAACTTTTGTAAAGTGAATTTTCATGAAATTGTGATTTAGGGACTAAATTGTAAAGATGTAAAATTCATGGAAAATTTCTGATTTTTGTGAAATATATGTGCTGTAAATGTTATATGTAAAAATCAGTTAGGCTTGGAATAAGGATTAAATTGCATGAATTTCATTTTCCTAGTCTAGAGACGAAATCGTCATTTATGGAAACTACAGGGGCAAAATGGTAATTTTTTCTAGGATGTTAATTGAATTAACTTGAGTATGAAATGGATTAAATTGATGTTAAATTCATTTATTAGATCTGAAAAGACCTAGTACTGAATTGGATCGAGGAAAATAAAAAGTGTCGGATTAGTAGATTCTCGAAACGAACAAGTATCGAGGTAAGTTTGTGTAATTAAATTGTGTATATTTACATGTTTGAGTGAAATGTTGTATATGTGAATGTTGAATTATGAATTTGGTATGCTTAAGAAGTAAATTCATAAATCTGATAATGCCCGATAAATATTAAATCTCGTTTGAATACATGAAATTCGATTGGATACTTGGCCCCTGTATTGGTTACGGTCTTACATATGTTGTAGACACACTATAGCTCGAAAGAGCATCCCGTTATTAGCTCTCATGAGCTTCCTATTTAATGGTTCTTATGAGCTTCTCGTTATAGCTCTTCGGAGCGTCCCGATAGGTTGTGATCCTACATGTGTTGTGGACACACCTTAGCTCTTACGAGCTTCCCCATTTCAGCTCTTCATGTGCTTCCCGTTAATTGGCTCTTTGTGAGTATCCCGATATCACTCGCTTGAAATTCCCAATATATAGCTATTCGAAGCTCCCTAATTAATGGCTCTTCGGAGCTACCTGATATAGGCTCGCACGAGCTTGCTGAATATTGCTCTTATGAATTTCCCGTTTATGTGCTTTGTGAGCACTCCTGAATATGAGTTGACTGATTTACCGTATTGTACACCTTACGTGTATTGCCCATGTATCCATCGAGTTTTCAAATGATTCAACGGGTAACGGCTCGAAAAGGGATAACATGAATTCAAAATTAATTACAATGAGATTTCTTGACATGTAAAATTATGATATGATTATGTTCCTTGGAAACTTGAAATGACAAATACATGTATATAGAAATGGGACATTGATAAGCTCATCCATAATTTCTTGGTACTTATATGAACTACATAACTAGCATGCTTGATGAGGTTTTATGTGTGACTAGGTTATTGATTTCATTGATTTGGATGTACTATGAATGCTTGCTTTAAATGAAAATAATTGGTAAGTTAATTTCCTATTATACGAACTTACTAAGCATTTAAAATGCTTGCTCAGTTTTCTTTTCTCTGTTTTAAAGTGCTCGGAAGCTCATAAAGGTTGGAATCGATCGGAACACCATCACACTATCCTTCATCTCGTTTTGGTATAAATAACAAACTTATTTTGGTATAATGGCATGTATAGGCTAACTTGGCCAATGTTGTCTTGTAAATGGTTATTTGTAATCTAGCTATTTGAATGGCTAGTGATGGTATGTTTAGTGAATATATATATGAGGTTATAATATGATTAATATATGTGTGCTTGGTATGGTTAGATTGAATTATGGTAAACATATATGTCTTTAAAAAAAGTAATTTTGAATACATGTGATGATATATCATGTATAATGTTAATGTTGGCTTGGTTTTAATGTTTTGAATTGACTGATATATGTATGCAAGTATTGATGTAGGATGAAGACAATTTGGGTGAGAAAAGTGGCCATGAAAATGGCCTATTTTCGTCCACACTGGTAGACACAAAGGCAAGTGTCTCAACTGTGTATGACACACAGCCATGAGCACGGGCATGTAGTTTAGTTGTATGTCCCTTGCATCTTTAAAATTGAGAAACATAATGCTCAAAATTGGCCACACGGGCAGAGACGGTTGAGACACATGGCCCAGTACACGGGCATGTGTCTTGGCCGTGTAACCCCTACATCTAATTTTCAAAAATTAAATTGTCCACACGGCCTAGCACACGGACGTGTGGTTGGCTGTGTGACCTAAGCCAATGAGTTATATGGGTAAGGACACAGGCTGGGATATGACCGTGTGCCTCACATCGAATACCCACATGGCTTGGGATACGGGCATGTCATTGGCCGTGTGAGCCACACAGCCTGACCACACGGGCGTGTGTCCCCTACACTTAAGAAAATTTTTAAAATTTCGCGAAAAATTTTCTGAATTCCCGATTTATTCCCAATTTGTTTCTAATGTATATTTTGAGCCTCGATGGCCCATAATAAGGACAATATGATTGATTTTGATATGAATATTAAATTATATAAATTCTTCTATAATTGATCTATAAACTCCAGTAATGCTCTATAACCCTGTTCCAACGACGGATACAAGTTAGGGGTGTTATAGTGTTGGCTTGTTATATCATTCATAATCATATAATGAAAGTTGATCCTAATGATTTACTTAATCAAGGATTATATGAGGAGCTTGAGTCTGATTTGATAACACCAACTCTTACGAAGTGAGAATAAAAAGAAGTAAGAGAATGGTCTGCTAAGAAAGAGGAAATTTTACAAACTATGTAGATTGATTATATGGCTAGAAACATTAGGTAGGTTTAGGGTTCAGGGTTAATGTTTTTATGTTATGTATGTTTTAGTATTAAAATTGTTATTTTTTTAAAGTTTGTTGGATATTGATATAGAAATTAGTTTATTGTATATTAAAATTATTATGTTTTAAGCTTGTTGGATATTGAAATTATTGACAACGTAAATTATCAATGTAGAATAGGTTATGGAAACAAAAAAGGGACAATAAAGCAATTCAGGTGGACAAAACCGATGGAACATATTTTTCTCGAAATTCTAGCAGAGAAGGCCCAAAAAGGAAATCAACCTTCTAACACTTTTAAAGTAGTTTCTATTAATCGAGTTGCTGGAACTATTTCTGAAAGATTCCAAGTTCAATATGATGTTAAACATGTGGAAAATCATCTGAGGATTGTAAAAAAACCAATGACAAATTATATGTACAATTCGGGCCAAGAATGATTTCGGATGGGATGATAACATGAAAATGATCAGATTTTATAAAGTGACATATGATGCAATAGTGATAGTAATATATGTATACCTTTGTTAAATATATTTAAATTATTTTTTACTTTTTTATTCTAATTGTGTATGATATCCAACAGACACACAAGAAGTATGAACCATTTTTAAACAAAAGCATTGATCATTATGATGAAATGGCTTTGGTTTGGCAAAGATATGGCAATAGGGAGTTTTTCCAAGAAAAATTGCTGATATAGACTTGGATTATGGTAACCAAGATTCAGTGCCTATAAACTATGACAATGAAAAGGTTAAGGAGGTAAGAACAAAAGTATCTTCATCTAACACATATAAATGTAAAAGAAAAATACTCAAGAAAGTGTCGTTGATGAACAAATTAAATTTGTAGGTGAAAAACTTGGTAAGATTGTTAATGCATTGGAACAATTTACTGCGGATAAGACACCACATCTTTACGGAGAAGTGATGTTGGTGGAGGTGGAAGGATTTGATGACGACTTTCTTTGTAGTGTGGTTGATTATCTTGTGAGTCATGAATCCGAGGCCAAAGCTTTCTTGGCTAAAAGTACAAAACATAGAAAATTTTGGCTTCAAAAAGTTTCTCAAGGTTGAAGATATTAATGCTTTCATGTGGTGTAGTACTAATTATTTGGTGTAATACTAGTAATGCACTTGGACAAAATTGTATTTATTATGTGGTGTACTACTAATTATGGACTTTGATAATATTATTAACTTGTACTACTAATTATGGTTTGGAAGCTAATTTATAATTATTCAATCTTTGTTTTCTTTTATAACACAATTAGGAATCATCTATTCGCTTTAGTTATTTTCAATTTATGACTATTAATATTCTAGCTTAATAATTGAGTACTATTATATATTTAATTTGATGATTTATTTATAAATAAATCATTGAAATATATGCAAAAATAATGTAAAATATAAATTTAATAGATATAAAATAAACTCAGTTAAACAATGAAATGACAATAAGTTCTCAAATGTATGTTTGTTTCATTAAAAATAACTTTTATGAAATAGTTTCAGGAAATCTGCAAAACAATAGAAAATATTTTACACATATTCATCCAAACACCAGAAAATATTAACTTTTCCATAAAAGTAAGTCATTTTCCAGAAATCATTTTTCGAAAATCATTTTTAGTCAAACAAACGGACCTTAGTGAGAATCTATACAATAGTATTTGTAAGTGACTTTTAAAATCTTGGGTAATGAAGAACTAATGCACATAATTAAACTCCCTGAGTTTCATCGAGGATTCCACAATTTGACTGGCATAGACGACACCCATACATTTCTCTTGAATGAATCATTGACGGACATATCAGGGTGGATTTGAACGTAATTATGCTTTTTATGGCACCCCTTTTTAGGACTTATCTTTATGTAGCTTCATCTCAAACTTTCACTTTACCTTGATGGATTGACTTATAACAAAGATAATCACGCAAGGAGGTATACGGATTGTTGACTACCTTTGGCAAACTTGCAGATATCTCACCATCATGGCGGATTCTTACCCTAATCTCTTCATTCTACATTGAACTCAATACCGACTTACTGTATTGTCCCATCACTTACCTTCTTGTAACTTAGCTTGTGGATATACCTTCATTAAAAGGAAGACCCATTTACTAACACCCTCGTATACGGCCCTAAAATATAAGATTTGGCTGGTAGTTAAGCATAACTCTTCCCTTACGGGATTGTACTTGTAAGATAGTCCCATAGGACTTTCCCACTTCAGACTATCCCAAAAGATATTACCAGCAGAAGATAGTCTCCAGTAGACTATATCTTCTTTAAACTATCCCTAGCAAACTTCCACATTATATAGTCCTTAGTGGACTCCCTAATACTAGATATTCCTAATGGACATCCACTTCCTTTTGTAAAACCCTGGCAGATATTCCCCCAATATAATCTTTGGAGGATATTCCACTAAAGATGGTTATTAGCAGGCTTTCCTTTTCTAGGGACCTCTTTGCGAATAAATACTTAGAGTTAGAATATGAAGAACCGTCTCGCTTTCTCGTAGCTAACGTTGGCTTATTTGTCATCTCTAACAGACTCTTAATGGGAAACAGTAATTAACAATTACTTTGAAGGAAAT
Source organism: Gossypium longicalyx (assembly GCA_025698465.1). Classification (NCBI taxonomy): domain Eukaryota; kingdom Viridiplantae; phylum Streptophyta; class Magnoliopsida; order Malvales; family Malvaceae; genus Gossypium; species Gossypium longicalyx. The sequence goes on from CM047002.1 coordinate 84,049,063, forward strand.
ACCCCTTTCCTCCACATATATCTACATATATGGCACTTCCACTTGTACCTCTTACTTTTGTATTTTGGTGGGACCTTTTATTAGCACACTTTCCTGTATTCCCGTATGTGCCCTAACCATTATATCAGACTTTTTGCCACACAAATCATATAGTGATTTCCACTTATGTGGCCCAATAGGCTTTCCTGTTTATTGTCCTGGCGGACTTCAATTTGCCATAAGGTGTACCTGCCCACCATTAGATCATGTCATGGTTTTCCATGGACTTTCAACTCCGAGGAGTCAATAAACCTCTTTCAAGGTATCGCTCCGTAGAGCCTGTAAACCATTTCTATGGTGTCACTTCGTAGAGCCTGTAGATTGTTTATCCAATAAAACCTCCTCAAACTCCCCTTTCAATCTACCTATTCCTCCAGTACGAAAATTTTCCTATCTTCAACTAACCCGCCAATACTTCCTTTTGTACTCCAGATTTTATAAACATGCATATCACACACATCACTACAAACCATGCAAATTATTCATACATTATCACGGAATACGCCGCAATTCAATCAACACATAACTATACTTATTTAGAAGTAACACTTTTGCAACTTTCATACTTGCACAAACCCATGCATGCATGTAATATCAATGCAACCCCAGACAATAATATTCATTCTGTAACACCCTTAACCCATATCTGTCGCCAAAATAGGGTTACAGATAATTATTCTAAAAACGTAACTTGAAAACATTCACTTTCAAACATTTTATAAATCATACCCTAATCCATTCAAACACATGCATATTGTCCCTTGTTCAAGCCCTTGAGGCCTTAGAAACACTTTAGGAACGATGCGGGACGAAACCAGAAACATATGAAACATCAAGAAAAAAGTTAGAAAAATTCACACTACAAGGGTCAAATGGCCGTGTGGCCAGACCGTGTGTCTCAAATGGCTGAGACACAAGCCCGTGTCTCAGGCTGTGTAAGAATCGAAATAGGGACACATTGCCATGTCCCAGCTCGTGTCCGTGCCCGTGTAACTCTTTAACTTGGGTCACACAGCCAAGCCACACACTCGTGTGCCAGGCTGTGTGTTCGGCTATGTAACTTTCAAAAAACAACAATTAAAACCTACAGGGGACACACGACAGTGTCGCATGGCCGTGTGTGACACACGGCTGAGACACACGCCCGTGTCTTAGGCCGTGTGGGCAAGAAAATGGGCAAAATCAAGCCATTTCTTTTACCCATTCAAACATGCACCTACAAGAAATTTGCACATATAGTTAAGACCTTAAAACATACCTAAATCATGCATGATCCCTATACCAACTATCCATCCAACCAATATGCCAAAAGACACCTCAATCACAATTTATCAAGCTTACTAAAACATATGTATAATTAACCTTACTTCCAACATACACATCTAGTTCCATATCCACATCTAGTTCCATATCATTTTAAAACATACAACAATTAAGACCATTTCTATCGTAGCAACTTAATTCACCAACAAGCCAAAACAAACCACAAGTGTATATTTTCATAACATTCTAATTGTACCAAAAGGATACATATTTACAACCTTAGTAAAGTGCATAACAACTTAGTTTAGTATTTTGTCCAAAAGACACCATTACAACCTATATAGCCACATATACATGCCACAACCCTAAGAAGTACAAGAACTACCAACATCAGTAAATAGTGTGATCTGAATATTCAATTCATCCAAAATTCAGCGATAACGATCTACAAAACAATACATAAAAATGTATAAGCTTATGGAGCTTAGTAAGAACATAGTAAATCTTTTAACCAAACAACAAAAGAATGCAACTCTTATTTTACTCAATTTGAAGTTACTAGAGTGTAAACAGGGACACGTATATGTAATTTAGGGGTACTGAAGTATAAAAAGGGGCATGTAAGTGAAATTTAGGGGTACCAAAGTACAATAGGGGCGCATAAGTGCAATTCAGGGGTACCGAAGTACAACAGGGGCACGTAAGTGTAATTCAGGGATACCGAAGTACAACAAGGGCACGTAAGTGCAATTCAGGGTATAATTAAGTGTAAGAAAATAATTACATAACTATATTGTAACAAACAAGTAGAAATTCAATTATGTATAGAAATACTATGAACTTATATTGACAACTAGAGCATAAGTACAATCGAGCTAATTTGTGATTTTTCCCTTTCCTTAGTTTAGATCCGATTGAGATTTATCTTGATCTAAATAAATAATTATATTCAATTAAGTGTTTCAATCAGTCTCAAACATTCAATTCAATCCATAATCCATATTTTTACATAATTACAATTTTACCCCTAACATTTTAACATTTTTACAATTTAGTCCTTAAACTCGTAAATGGAAATTTATGCAATTTCATCCATATACCATACTAGCCGATTTACATAGGGACTCATATCAAACCACACAAATTATCAATTCAAAATTTTAGTATCATATTTTACTACTTTTACAAATAAGTCCCTAAATGACATTTTATCAAAAATTACATTACAAAAGTTGTTTATTTATTAAAAGGACTCATAATCTTTTATTAAATTTCAAAACTATTCAAACATATTCATGGAAAATCCCTAATCCTTTAACAATTTTGCAAATTAATTCCTAAGCTAGATAGATTAATCTACAACAACTTCTAAAACATAAAATCATTAAAAACGGGACAAAATCACCTACATTCAAGGTAAATCTTGCTTGGCCGAAAATTTCTCCTTATTTTAGCAATGGTGGTCGATTCTTTAGGGTTTAAAATGAAGAAGACAATGTTTTATTTCATATTTTACTAATATTAACTTAATTTATTTTTCTTAATTACAAAATTTACCTTAATGTCTTATTAAAATTTCCATAAAACCATGTCATGGATGTCCACTATCCACTAAAATGGTCTATTTACCATTTAAGTCCTCTTATATTAAAGTCTCACATCAATTTGATACATTTAGCTTCTAGAACTCTACTTTTGCACCTTTTACGATTTAGTCCTTTTTACTTAATTAAGCATGCAAATGATAAAATTTCTTTAAAAAAAATTTTATATGACCCTGCTAATATACGGTAGACATTAAAAAAATAAAAAAATATTTTCACCGAATTTGTGGTCTCAAAACCACTGTTCCGATTTCATTGAAAATTGGCTGTTACACATTCATAGCCATATACTCAAACCAAATCCAGCATAGAACACACAAGTAACACATCAAGTAAAACAAGCCAAAACAACACCCGAATTGTAACACCCCTAACCCATGTCCGTCGCTGAAATAGGGTTACGGAGCATTACCGAAAGTTTACATCACAAACATTCAAAATTCAAAAGATTCAAAATAATTCATAAATCATAACAATATTATTTAAACACATACATTAGAAATGAATCGGGACTAAATCGGAGACATATAGAATTTCTGGGAAAAACCTAAAAAATTTCATACTACGAGGGTCACACGGCCGTGTGACAAGGTCGTGTGACTCACACGGCTAAGACACACATTCATGACTCAGGCCATGTGGGCATTCGAAGTAGGGACACACAGTCGTGTCCCAACCCGTGTCCATGCCCATGTAACTCTCTGACTTGGGTCACGCGGTCAAGCCACACACCAGTGTGGCAACCCGTTTACCCTTCGAAATGGCCTCACATGCCTGTGTGCCAGGTCGTGTGCTAGGCCGTGTAACAGCCTAACTTACAACCCTTTGTAAGCTATAGGGGATACACGGCCGTGTCGCATGGCCGTGTGTCACATATGCCTGAGACACACACTCGTGTCTTAAGCCGTGTGGACAAGAAATAGGTCATTTTTAAGCCATTTCCCTCACCCAAATTGTGCACACTCATAGAATCCATTTGTACCTATTTCAAGCATCCAAAAAGTACCTAAAATATGTATAATCAACCTAGCACAATATGGTACCTATTCATACAACCAATATGCCAAAAGGCACCTCAATTTTCATGACATTACAAATATTAAACACAAACATAACTTAATCATTTAACAATTTCATAATTGCTACCAATTCCCATACCAAATTCTACCAAAAATACCATACAAAAATCACATTCCAATATACCAAAATGGTCACTAAAACATACATCAACTTATCCATACCAACATCAAGCACAAAAAGCACCAAAATGGCAAATTATCAACTATCATAAAACCACATATACACAAGCCAACATGACAACCAATTCATTATCAAAAATACCACATTTACAAGCCAAACAAAATGACTATTTCAACAAGCATAAAACACCTATACATGCCATTATAACCATGACTCATGTAACATCCCGATTTAAGGCCTAGTCGGAATAGTGGTCTCAAGACCACAAATCCAAAGTCATAGAAATTATTTTATTATTATTTTTTAGTCATAGCATGTTTATATTAGTGCATAAAAAATTTGGTGAGTTAATTTTGACGTTTGTGATCCCAATTGTGAAAAAGGACTAAATTGCATAAAGTATAAAAGTCTTAATTTAATAGCTAAAGGTTTTTTTTTAGATAATCAAAATTGGGGGATTTTAAAGGGAAAATAGACCCTTAAAAGGAAGCATAGCAGGCCATAGAGTCAAAGAGGGGACAAAATTTTCAAATTTGGTGAGCTAGGTAACCTATTTTTTACTAAAATAGAAAGAAAGAAAGAAAAATGATATCATCCCTTTTTCCATCATCTTTCTCCACCAATTTTTAGCCATTTTTGGGGGTTTTTGAACTTCAAAATTTTCAGCAACTTGAAGCACTCACAATTAAGTGATTTCCATGTCCTTTATTGATGATTTTTGCATTTTTGAGACCCTTGAAGCATGAGCTTTCAAATGAGGGGTATATGTTGCAAAATGATTAAGATTTTAGGGTTTTTCCATGAATGGATTTATAATGGTTGCTGAGTTTTTATGGAAGAAAATGAGTCTTAGTAGTGTAATAGACAACTTTTGTGAAAGGTGTTAACATGAAAACACCTAAAGGGACTATTTTGCACAAGTTGTAAAATAGTTGATGAATGTATGAAATAGAGAGAATTTGGAGTTTCTATAAGAGTAAAAAGAGTTCAGATAGGCTTAAGAGGCGAATAATTTCAATAAAAATCGACTTTTGAGCATAGGGGTGAAATGGTCATTTTGCCAAAGTTTAAGGGTAAAATGGTTATTTTACCGAAGATGTTAATTTTTAATTGATTAATTTTATTTAGTGATTAAATAAGTGCATTTTGCTATTTTAGATCAAGAATTGCCAAATCCAAACCTAGATCGGGGTAAAGCCAAGCAAATTGACTAAACCACTAGTCGTGTATGTTTTGTAATCCGAGGTAAGTTTTATATAAATAATACAACTACATTGTTATTATATGTGCTTGAAATATTATAGCATGAATTGCTTGATTGTGAAGTTGAGAATGTATAATGATAAATGAGATAGTAGAATTTTCATTGGAACCTTAGGAAGTAAATCGGATATTCATGCTATGACATTTGGGTTATTCGTGTGTGAGCTAGTGTAAGACATGTCTGGGACATGCATCGGTCTCGAGACGTAAGCCAGTGTAAGACATGTTTGGGACATGCATCGACTATGAGATGTTAGTTAGTGTAAGACCATGTCTGGGACATGGCATCGACTTGAGATATGAGCCAGTGTAAGACCGTGTCTGGGACATGGCATCAGCACCTTACCCTATGCTTGAGGCTTATGTAATATCCGGTAGTATTCCAAATGGTTCAACGGTGAAAGTTATGTTTTTAAGCTAATGAGGAAAGTATAACTGTGTTGTGAGTGGTGCAGGTACCTAATTGGTACGTATGAGATATGAGCTCAATATATATATATATGTGACTTGTATAGATGGTAATGAGTAAGTTATGCTTATGCCTACCTTGGTGTTATGAGCATGTTGATTATTGATAAATTTTTGTTGTATATTTACTTACATACAACTTACTAAGCTTTTATGCTTACTCCCTTTCCTTTCCATTTCCTTCCAGTGTCGCCTGATTAGGTCAAGGATCACCAGAAGTTAGAGATATCGATCACACTATCAACCGAAGCATTCAGTATAGTTGGATTTATATTTTTGAATATGGCATGTATAGGACTTAGACTTTATTATCATTTATGTCATTGAGGATTAGCCATATGTATTGGCTTGGGTTGGAAACCCTTCAATTTGTATTAAGGCTTGAATGATGGCTAACATTCATTTTGAGTTTATGAAAGATACATTTCCATGGTTGAATGAATGTCTAATGTGGCTGATTTGGTTATATGAATTGTGCTTATTTTGGTATTGGTTGGCATTTGTATGAAACCAGATGTGTAAGGGTGGCAATGAGGCTTGGTAAATATTCTTATATTGTCCACACGGGTAGACAAACGGTCGTGTGTCTAGGCCGTGTGTGACACACAGTCTACTCCATGGGCGTGTAGTCCGGTAGTGTGTCCCATGCACGTAAAAATTTCAAGTCGGTATACATGGCAATAAACACACAAGTAGAGACATGGCCGTGTGTCTCAGCTGTGTGAAGGACACGGCCTAGCACATGGGCGTATGCCTTGGCCATGTGACATTTTGAGCATGATGACATCAGAAACAGAATGTCCATGTTTTCGCACACGGGCTAGGACACGGGTGTGTCATGGCCGTGTGAGGGACACGGGCCATTGACACGGGTGTGTGTCTGGTCGTGTGAAAACCCCTGTAGGTGTGAATTAGAAATTAATTCTACACGAGTGTAGGACACGGGCGTGTTTCAGGGTGCTTAGGCCGTACAAGCTACATGGGCCATCAGCACGACCATGTCGAAATGGTCACACGGGCGTGTTACCCTCCCACACGGGCGCATGCCCTATTTTAAAGGCAAATTTTTTAAGGTTGGTTTAAGGACCCAGAATGGTCCCGAATAGTTTTCAACGGTCGATATGGGGCTCGTAAGCCCATAATAAGAAGTTTAAAGTAGAAATTGAAATTTAATTTGGACCGAGTCTCGGTGACTTGAGATTGTTTGTATACATGAGATCAAGTTAGGTAATGCCTCGTACTCTGCCCCGGCGTGGGTTATGGGTATGGGGTGTTACAACTTGAAGTCATCAAAATCTATAGATAATGCCGATGGATAGTGTGATAGGTCTCTGACGAACTTCCAACTTGAACGAGCTCTCAATTCACTACAAAACATAGAAAAATGAACACAAGGTAAGCATATAATGCTTAGTAAGTTCATAATTGATAAATGATGGTTAACAATACAGTGCATAAGCTTAAAATAATTATGGATCAATCCAACACAAGCTTGGCACAAGCCTAAGCATCACCAACAACTCAAATTAGTACTTAATTTCATAAATTCAATGTCAACTCATGATAAAATAACTTTCATGTTTAAATCATATGAATTCATACTTTTCACTATCATGAATATACATACTTCCTACCTTTCATAGTAACAAGGTAAATTTCATTGAAAACTCTTACCAAAGCTCATACTAAGTAAATCCACAATGGTTGTCACCATCCCTTTTCATGATTCGATAGCCAAAGCTATCCCTTTTCATATTTTGATGGTCGTCACCATCCTTTTTCATAGTTGATGGTCGTCACCATCCCTTTTCATAATTTGATAACCAAAGCTATCCCTTTTCATAATTCGACAGCCAAAGCTATCCCTTTTCATAGTTCGATGGTTGTCACCATCCCTTCCATAATTTGATAGCCAAAGCTATCCCTTTTCATAATTTGACAGCCGAAGCTATCCATTTTCATAATTTGATAATTGAAGCTATCTCTTTTCATAATTTGACAGTAGAAGGGATTTTTTCATGAAGAGAAAATTTGATATTATACAATAATAGCATTTCAAACATAATTTCAAAATGCTATTTAAACGTATGAACTTACCTCGACGATAAAATGTAGAAATAAAGTCGATTAATCCGAAGCTTTCTCTTTGCCTCGATCTAAAGTCGTACAAGGTCTATCTTGATCTAAATGAATAAATTCAATCAATTTAATAACCATTCTATTCAATTCAATCCAAATTCACTTTTTGCAAAACTACCCTTTTGCCCCTAATATTTTAATTTCTTTACAATTTAGTCCTTAAGCTCGTAAAATGAAATTCATACAATTTCATCCCTGCCCAAGCCTAGCCAAATTTCATATAAGCTCATAACAGCCCACAAATTTCATTATTTCACAAATTACACCATGAATATTTCACATTTTACAATTAAATCCCTAATTGGCAAATTCATCAAAAATCACTTAACAAAAGTTGTTTATCTAACAATAAGAGTTCATTTTATACCATAAAACTTCACAAAAAACATGTATTCATTCATGGAAAAACTTAAATCTTTTAACATTTTTGCAAATTAGTCCTTGGGCTTGCAAGATTAAGCTACAACAACTTCAAAAATAGAGAAATAATTAAAAGCATAATTGAAATTCACTGACATGCAAGGGAATAGCTTGAATGAACCTAAACTCTCCTCCAATGGTGATTTTTGGTTGAACTTAGATGAAATGAAGAAGATGATACATCTGTTTTAGTTAATTTTTATCATTATTCACTAATGTACCTTTATAATCTTTTAAAACATTAAAAATTTCATTAATACCAAGCCATATACATCCACTAACCTTATTAATGGTCTAATTACCATATAAGTACTCTCACATTAAATTTCTATAGCCATTTAATACATTTAGCTACTAGAACTCCACTTTTGCACCTTTTACGATTTAGTCCTTTTTATTGAGTTAAGCATGCAAACGGTAAAATTTCTTAACAAAATTTTTATAAGATACTTCTAACATGCTGTAGACATTAAAATTATAATAAAATAAATATTTTCATGTTGTATTTGTGGTCTCAAAACTACTGTTTTGATTTTACTGAAAATGGGATGTTACACAAATAGTGGAGTACAGAAGCTCACTTGTTATCCTTCATCCTCGCCAACTTAGCTTTTCTAAAAGCTAGAGTCTCATTCATCTTGGTAGCTAAGCACAACAACCCATATACCAATTAGACCAAAGGGATTCAAACTTTAAAACCTAGAATCCAATATCATGCAAAAGCTTTTCAAAGATTTTAGAAATTCTTACTTCGCTTTCTCAAATTCACGAATACAGAGAGATTAAGCAGAAATTTACCAGCTCATCAAATTCTCTACTTTCTAGACTCAACTCTCACAATCACTGACCCATACAGATCTTTCCTGAACTTTCTCTTTTTCGGATCCACCCAAGGAGATGGTCTAGATTGGAAGAAACACACACACACACACACACACACACACACACACACACACACAGACACATACACACACACACGCACACATATATATCCTTTTACGCACGGTCACCATAGTCCCAAAGAACTATTCATCGATAATCATTCTGCCTCCCACTAAGGAACCAATTGGTGCTAACTTGACTAAACCAAAATTAAAACCTAACTAATTACCATTCAGCCACTAGGATTTCCAGATTTTTTAGTAGAGTCTACAGAACTTACCATCTCTTTCAATTTACTCTCAAATTTTCCTTAATTTTTGGACCTTAATGAAAACTGGGTGTGACATTATTCTTTCTCTCTATCTCTACCAAATGTAGCATCCTTAACCTCATTGTCCACAACTTGTGACAGAGTTAGGGGTAAGAAGACTTTGATGGGATGGAGTGACTGTGACGGTGGAGAAAAGCTGAAACACGACTCGGGGCAACAAAAATTGTTATGATTAAAGAAATCATTAATAATTATAACCACTGTTGCCCCGACTCAAGTTTTAGTTTTTTTCTCCACCGTCACAGTCACTCCTTCCCCTAAAAGTCTTCTTGCCCCAACTCTGTCACAAGTTATGGATAATGAGGTTAATGATACTACCTTTGGTGTAGATGGAGAAAAAGAATAAGTTAATTATACTGGAAAGTCCTTTTTTTTTTACCTATGATTATGGTATCAAACTTATGTATGAGGTTTATAAAGCATCATTTTCTGGAATCAGGAAACTTGAACCAGTGACCGGATCACCACCATCAATTGGGAGCCCTATTTTTACTTTGACCCGTGACTGTATAACCACCATGAACTGGGAGCCTGAGTTGCAATGTGATAGGCTTCTAAGGTGATAGTTCCATCCCAACACGGGAGATGAAATGTGTGGGTCTCCGAGTGTCATGTCATGACTGTGAACTCAAACATCCTTAAAACTATCAAAATATTTATCTTAAACACAAACACAAATAAATATTTCTCCCCAAATTTCCAACACCCAACACACACAAGAAAACAATTTTTTAGAAACAAAAAATGTGTCCTGCAGAAAGCGTTTTCTACTAAGGTGGTAGCAAAGAGGTAACAAAGTGCATCCTACAAGGCGTGCTTTCTGCCACTTCATCAAGAAACGCTTCCCGCAGGACACTTTTTTTGTTTCACTCTCTAAAATTGATTTATTTCCCTAAATTTAGGAAAAATGGCCTAAATCTCTAATTATTTTTTAGAAACAACCTTTTTTTAATCAAATTTACCCATTGTTCAATGGGTATTTATTTTATTTTGCTATAAACTATTCATTTTACAACATGGGTGTTGTTTTCTTTTTGTTTCAATATCCACGTGGAAACTAAATTGTCCATATGGCAACATGTGATTGGCATTTTAGCTTTTTTCAACAAAAATGTAACTGATATTACAATAAAAGTATAGGGGTCAAATTGATAAAAAAAAAATAGCATATGTACCAAAGTGATAATTTCATTGTAGTCCAATAGTCAAAAGAAGTATTAAGCCTTAAAAAAATATGCATTTGTTGTTAACAATTTTTTTGATCTACACTCGCTTGAATAATCTACTTAAAGAGCCATAAGAGTTAATAAGGGTAATATAGTGATGTCTTACAATTGTTTTTCTTGCAAGTAAACTGATTTTACTGTCAAATATTACATTTGTGATTCTTTTAGTCATATTCTTTCATTAGTTTACTTTTCAAGACAAAGGTTTCATAATATTTGAAAGCTAGTTAAAAAGTCATTGGAATGACTTTACATTGTTTTATTTTGAATAAGAATTTGTGTTTTTTATTCAATTTTATTTTTATGTATGAAATAAAAGTTTGGGTGTCAAGTTTGGAAAAAAGAATCAAGCCCTGCCACCAGTATTCTCTTAATGGAAAATTGGATTACTGCAACTACATGTGTAAGATTTGGAGAATAGGATTAGCCATACGATTTATAGGTCTTAAATCTAATTATCATTAGTCATTACTCATAAACTTATTTATATGTTTGACCAGGTAATACCAATATTGAAAATGAGAAAATAGTTTTAGAAATTTATAGTATTTTTATAATGAAAAATATTTGTAAATTTAAAATTTATGACTTTGAAAACTACATTTGGTTACATAACTATCATAACATGAAAATTTTATCTCAACATTAAAATATACCATTTTTAAATCTATATATTTACTTTTTTTTAGTAAATTAAGACAATTTTGTTAATTTAAAATAAATATATTTTTACTAATAGGGGAAAATTAAAAACTCTTAATATATCATTTCTAAATCTATATAATAATATATTTTCACATATTTTTTAATAAATATAGAGAATTCGGATAACTAATTTTTTATTAATCAAACAAAAATATAACATGCCCCTGCCGTTATTTTAAAACCAATATTTTTGTTGGAACATTGGAGTAATTATTACCTTGTATTGAATTTTGGTTTATTAAACAATATTCTTAGAAAATATCGTATAATGAAATAGTTTGCTAAAGTTTTTTAAGGAAAAAAGCTATTTACTTAATTGTTTGAAAAATTTATACATGAATATTATCATGTGGGGATTGTTACCCCAAAAACAAATGTAACTTTTGGAAATTTTAAGGCATATTTTTAATTGGTAAAGGTGGAGAGTTAAATTATAAAATTATGGTTTTATATTCTACTCCATGAGACCTTTACAATGGTATATCATATGCTCAAAATGGTTGAGTGATGAATGAGAAATTGATGCTCAAAGTAAGCTACTTGTGAACATTTGTTGATGAAAAGAAAAGCTTAGATCTCACATTAGTTAAACACCAAGTGTGAGATATGTATATATATGAGAACCCACTAAAAGGGTGATTGAATGGCTAATTTTGAAACCTTGCCTTGCGCGTTCGGAAGGTGTAAGTCCAAACCCATTGGGGTTGGGGGCACACCTCGCACGACGTGGGCGACATGAAATGTTTGGACCAGTTGGACGTTGATGAATCTTTTTCTTGATTGATCAATGTGTGATATCCAAATCCTCATTACTAATGGAATCGAAACGATCTCTGGATTGATTAGAAGATCCTTTCAATTAGCGAGAATCGCTAACAAAGAGATCTTGTTGTCACAAAAGAAATTGAGCACAATTTTGCATGGGCAAAGAAATAGCCCACTTGCCACTCGAGAAGAGATGGGAAACATGCTCAATATCATTTGATTAAATAGTTGACCTAGCTCCTTGTTGTTTGGAGAAACCCTCCACTTCAATTGGTATTTTTTTCACGAAAAGCAAACATGAGATAACAAATCCAGTCTTTCACTAAGATTTCGAATAGTTATCTTGAGTTCAAGTTGATTATGTTTCGCCTCTTACTCGGAGAAAGACGATCAAACAATTCCCAATCATGGTATGTATTTTATTTTTCTCAACAAATATTATACAAAATCTATTTTAAAAGGACATAAATCTTGATTTAATTTGATTCTAATCAATTTGATTTGATTTGATTCAAATTGATATAAAAGCTCCTTTAATGTAAATTTTTCATGGAAATTTTCAAAATTCCACCATATTAAATGCTTATAAAAGCCTAAAGAATTCTACAGAATTTTTGGGGGGACACACACATCAAACTTATTTTTCTCTCCATATTTTTTCAAAAGTTTCCGTGATAGAGGAAGTCAAGGTTTGTTCCTTGATCACTACAGAGGTGCTACTGCTTCGATCATCTTGTTGTTATATCTTGAGAGACAGTCGACTAATGTTTCTTCAAGTACCATAGGAGCAGCCGAATCTATCTTAAGAAAACTGTGTAAAACAGGCCTCAACATCTAGTAAAACTCGATTCTTTTATTCGATTTATGGTTTTCATAATCTTATTAGTTTTTCATATCTAATCATAATCTTATTGGTTTTTCGTATCTAATAATTTAAATATAAATATTTATTTTATTTTATTTAAATATTTTTTATTTATATTTATATATTTGTTCGCTAACGTGTTTTGTCCAACAGTTAGTGCTGTTAAAATTTTAATTATTCAGGCAATTTTTCTATAAAAATATAATTTAACTAAAATTTTAAAGATAGAGGTCAAAATGATCAAGAACAAAAAAGAATTAAGATTAAAATGAGAAAAATAAATGTCAATAATAGAGTCTAAATTTATCGTTATGCCATAAAATAAAATTGAGTTTTAAAAATTAAAACTATTTTACTAAAAAATATTTAATATGCTTTTGTGCATGTTTACTATGCATACAAGTAACATTACTTTATATATATATATATATATATATAATATTAGAGTGGGGATGAGGGTAACACGGTTTGAATTTATGCAAAATGAGTGTTTGACAAGAGGTTTAACTACTGCTTTATACAAATCGAAACATACATGTAACATTAATGATACATTATATTTATGGGAATAACTTACATTAGGATAATCCTAAAAAACTAAGGTTTTTAGACACCAATAAAATTTTGCCACGTCATCAAAATTTAAATACATGAAATTATTATTATACACTCATCCATAGAGAATTTATTTTATGGACTCTTCCCACCACATTATTCATTGTCTCTTTCCAATTATTTAATAACATTTCAACAATTTTTTCCATGTCATTGACACATAATTTTGGTAATTTTTTTTACTCTAAATCTAGAATCCCAAACCATGAACCCAATACTTAAAACCCTAAATCCTAAACTCGTAACACCAAACCCTTAAGCCTTAAACCCCAAACACAAAACTCGTAACCCCAAACCCTAAACCTCGAGGTTTAAAGTTTAAGGTTTAAGGTTCAGGGTTCGAGTTCAATGTTCAAGAATCCGAGTAAAAAAATTACCAAAATTATGTGTTAATGACATGGAAAAAATTGCGCCAAAAATTACTATTTTAAAAAAAAATTTAGTTGCACAAAAATAAAAATTATTAACTTATGGAAGAAAACAAAATGATTAAAATTTGTAAAAGAAGAAAAGACGTTTGTTTATAATTTAATTAAAGTTAAATTAAGTTGGAGAATATATTAGATATAGATGAGTGTATAATAATATTTTATTATATTTAAAATTGAATGACGTGACACTATTTTATTAATAACTATACTTTTTAAGATGATCCTAATATAATTTATTCTCTACATTTATTATATTGTGAAATTTATGTTTAAATAAAAAAGCTTTAAATGTTGAAAAATATAATAGGTATTAGTTAAATATAAACTTTTAACCTTGATATTTTTTATGTTATTTTAAGATTTCAAGGTTTTTTTTAATTTTATATAATGCAAGTACAAATAGGAAAAGTTTATAGAACTTAATATTTATTCTGTCTACCATAACAATATAAGTTACTTTAGTTGGAAGAATGGATACATAATATGTATCATTTTAATAATAAACTAAAAATATATAAAAATTAAAATTAAAATAAATTATTTTTAAAATATTACAAAATATCAAATAACTATTATATTTAAAAATATGCATTTAATTATTATATGATAATATAAATAATAATATAACTTAAATTTTTTGTTATAAAACTAAAAACATGACATTGAACTATATAAGTTATATAACTTTTTTATCATATTAATTTCTTAAAAAATTTTAAATGGTAATATATTTTTTTTCTTTTGTCTTGAAAAACTTTAACCTGTTTAAAATTTTAAAAGTTAAATTATTTAGCTTTAATCTTTTTACATTTTAAAAAAAATTAATGAAATATAAAATGTTTATATATTTATACATTAAATTACTAAAAAAATCAAACTTCCCCAAGTTATATTTCTAGTAACTATTAAGTTATGATAAACTCATAATGTAAGTGAAAAAATTATATAATAAATTTATAAAAATTGATGTAAAATCAAATGTGTTGTTGATTGAAATGATAAAATTAATATTATAAAAAATATGCCTTGACTTTAAATCGCATGATTTTTATGTATATATTTTTTTAAATTTATATTATTTTAGTAATTTTATAATTTAATTTGATAGTTGGTTGATATTATAACAATATAAAGGTATCTTGTGTAACTAAAGAAAATACAAAGAAGAAAGATCAAATTCTAGTAATATTTTAATATAAGGCTTTGTTTGAATTTATCCTTATTTTAAAAGGATTCTTAAGTTTTAAATAACATCTTTTAACATGAGTTTGAAAAACAAAGTTTGTAATATAATATTTCTAATTTAATTTGAAAATCAATAAATTGCATTGATAGTCATTAAATTACTAGAATATTTTAATTTTATCATTGAATTATACAAGATTTAAATTTCACTGATAATATTTTTGAAATTTGATATTTTAATTACTCTTCTGTTCAATCGTTAATGAAATATTTATTTTTTTATTAACATAATAATAACAAATTTAACATATTTTATCAGTTTAATTTTGATTAAAAAAATCAGAAAAATACAAAAAATCTAAAAATATATATTATTTTTAAAAAATCAGAAAAAGACATAAAATATTTAAAAATACATAATTATTTTACAAAAAATCAACAAGCGGAAATTAAACTTGCAGATCCATAACATTAAACAACTTTACATAATTTCCTTAGTTCTTTGATGGGTATCTAATCATTATTAAGGGTGTTTTTGGGCATAGAAGAGTAATTCAATAAAAGATGTAATTATACCCTCTTATAATTATAACTAATTTTAATTTTTTAGACATGTTTGACTGATTAGTGTAATTACATCATAATTTTTTATATCATGTTTAATAATATTAATTGTAATTACACAACTATATAATTTTACATTCTAAAAATAATATTAATTAATATAAAAAAATTATATAGAATAGTTGAGAAAAAATATCTCTAAGCAAGTAATAATATTTAAAAAAATAAAATCATTCTAACACTCCTCACCCGTCTTGACCACCGATATAGATGAGAGATGTCAATAAAAAAAAATCTCAAATTTATTTGAGACTAAAAACTTAAAGCATTTTTTTATAAAATAATTAAAAATAGGTTTTAGATAATAATAAAAAAAATTGAAAACAATTAAAGAGGATTCCAAACATTAAAATTTCATGACATACATAAAACATGTTTGGAGAGCTCTGAGAGACATATAAAAATCCTCAAAACATTTTAAATTTAGGTAAACACAATTCACAAATGAAATGACAATCGTAATGGTTAAGAAAACTATAAAGAAATGTCATTCCACCTTAGAACTCTACATATACAATACATCTTTGTTTACACGCCACCTGATTCAACTCAATTATTCGAATGGCTAAATTACAACCTTAAAAGTCTGTGGTGTGATGCAATTCTCCCAACTTACCATACCTACTTCTCAACAAGTCTGTACCTATGCGTTTTAAACAACTCTTGATCCATAAAGCATAGTATTTGAGGTTTTTTTTTTTTTTTTTTTTTTAACATTGAGCCCTTTAAATCAATCATCTTACTAAGTTCATTTTGGTCACAGTCTTTATTTTAACCCATTTATACAGTTTACCATGTTAAGGCCTTAACTAACAATTTAATGGTTTGTTAACGATTCTAGTTATGCATATGATTCGTATTTGGACATTTGATTTCAGTTTATTAAACTCACATTTCAATTTCATTTTCCATCCCTATGGACTTATAACCTCCCAACCCAGCCTAAACATTAGACCCGAATTCGAAAAATTAAAGTAAGCTATCGAAGTTTATAAAACTGTTATTTTAAAACATTTATTTACTTTCGAAGAAAATTTAGTCTATTTTAGAAAAACTCATGAGTTAGCAAAACCATTTTAGATTAACTAACCTATGTATCGAATACTCCTTATTCAATACTTAATTAATTACCTATTTGTTTATTACTCAAAATTTTAATTATAATTTACCAATGGAAAAGTGATATTTATTTACGTTTTAATAAAAAAACTGGGGTTCATGCTTAATTAATTAATATTCATAATTCGATAATTAGATGCCATGCAAAATAAAACCAAAATCCTATGTCTCATGCCATAGTTCAAAATAAAATAATACAATCTCTAAATACTTAAAAAATCAAATAATAAATAGAAATATATTAATAACTAAAACTGAATCGAGACCCTCCAGATACCATGTCCGTGTCCTAACTTGGTGGGTTATGGATGAGTCGCGAAACTAACTAAAAATTTTACTAAGGCAAGTGCACCTATCAATTAATAGTATAGCTATGATGAGCAAAAATATCATTCCCACAACTACTAAAAGTACTAGTAATTACCGTCTTTCTATTATTTAATCGAATAATTCAAGTGATTGATTAAAACTAAAATTAACTAACTAACACGACAAAGAATAAATCAGGAAATAAACGATTAACAACCAAGAAGCAAAACAATACCCAAGAAAGAATTCACCTAGATTTCATCTGTCATTATCAATCTAAATTACGCAATTCTTTACTTAGTAACTAGATCTGTAGAAATCCCTAAATTATGCTAATATCTCTTTTGAGAATAAGAGCAACTGGCTTTAGGTTGATTAATTGAAATTTATTTTTAATTAAAACCCCTATTATCGTATTAACTCGTGCTATAGATTCTCCTATTAGATTTGAATCTAATCCGATAGATTTATGTCGTCCTATCTCTAGGATTGCATGCAACTCCACTCAATTACGCAAGATCTACTCTTAAAAAGGGTTTATTTCTCCTCTAATTTAAGCACATAAAACATAGATCAATAGTTTAGAAATATTAAACCAAGAAACTACGCACACATAATTAAGAACAAGATCTAAGTATTTATTACATAAAATAAAAACCAAACGGCAGAATCCATCATAGGTTTCATCTCCCTAGGTATTTAGAAAATTAGTTCATGCTTGAAAATAAAAACATCCAAAACACAATATAAATGAAAGAAACAAAGAAACTCATGATCATCTCCTAAGAAATCAAATGCAAATATTCAATCTTGACGAAAATATAACACCCTTCACCCATATTCAACGCCGGAATAGGGTTACGGAGCATTACTGAACATATTATACAATTACATATACATTTTCTCATACATTTTCAATTTCATAAAATTATCAATCAACAACATTCATATCGTCCCTAATACAAGCCTACGAGGCCCAAAGCATGCATTCCAGGTGGTTTGGGACTAAACCAATAACTTTAGAAACTTTTTGAACACTTAGAAATTTTTTGCAAAATATAGGGGACACACGCCCATGTGGCCCAACCATGTGTCTCACACGGCCAAAGACACGCCTATGTCACAGGCCCGTATGGACAATCGAAATGGGATCACATGGCCATGTCCTAGCCCGTGTCCGACCTCGTGTAACTCTCTGACTTGGGTCACACGGCCAACACACACGCCCTTGTGGCTAGCCCATGTGCCCTAAAAATGGTCATACACGCCCATGTACCAGGTCGTGTGCTAGGTCGTACCAAACTTGTAGGGTATACTGACTTATGTCACATGGCCAAGTCACACGCCTGTGTGTGAGGCCGTGTGGAACATACTGACTTGGTTTATATTTCAACATCAGGGGGACACACGGCCGTGTAACCTAGCCATGTATCACACACGGCTAAGACACACACCCATGTCGCTGCCTGTATGGACAAAAATAGGCTATTTACCAAGCCATTTTGCCACCCAATCTTGCACACACCTACATCAATCCAAATGACACCAAAACATAGCATACATAGGCATTCAAACCAACTAAATCAAGCCTAGTTCATGCTAACTCAATATCATTATCCATAATACACTCAAGACACAAAATAGGTCAATCCATTTATACCAAATTCACATATACATTTCAACTAATTAGACAAATTCAAACACGCATCATTATGCTAAAACTCACAAGCATATATTTTCTCATATATCAAACATTTGACATCTACCACACCTATAATCCTCAAGCATCATATAACCAATAATAGAACTCACAACATAAACCATACACACCTATATATATACACAACCAAAACAACAGTTTAAGCCAACATTCATGGTTATATATACAAAACCAAACTTTAAACATTTACAAGCCAATTCTAATGACTAAATTCATTATCAACTTATATACCAAAGTGATCAAAGTTCCTATACATGCCATAAATTCCAAAACATAGATTCAAAAGTACCAAACGATAGCTTAATAGTGTGATAAAGTCTCTGACGATTCCCGAATCTGAGCTAGCTTTGAAATCACTATAAAACACGGAACAATAAACAGAGTAAGCCTTATAGCTTACTAAGCTAATATGATTAATAAGTATAATTTGTCAACTCATTCACAATTTAAGGAACATAAGTAAATATAATAAATACATTCAATTCAACAATTTGCACATTGCCATAATTCTTTGTATCATGTATAATTTCACAAGCTTTCACTTATTTTTCATATAAACTTATCAATTATCACTTACTTGCCAAACTTATCACGAGTACCTGAACTGATCTGTATCATTGCTTACATCCTCGTACCATCATCTTTTCCCGTTAGACCATTCAGAATAATATCGGATACTCGAGAATCTTGCACCAAAGTGCCACATACATAGCCAATGCTATCTCAATCTCAAATCACATATATGCTCACTCTCGAGCTATCAACGGGCCTGCTCACACAAGCTATCAGTCAAGACGTAGCTACATGGTGCTGCTCACATAAGCTGTCAAGTAACCGCAACACATACCGGTATACTCAGCCACCGGTAGTATGTATAGGACCAGCACCCAGATCACATAATCACAATAACCCCTAATGACATGTCACTAGTATCTTATCTATTCCTAAGGTTCAACCGGGATTCTCACTGTCTCAATGCTTTGTTGATAGATTCCAAAATGTCGTAATATCACAATTATAATATTTAAACATATAAACACATATAACATTAAGCTTATTAATCATACAAACTTACCTCAATCCACAAAAATGAGGAAATAGGTCGATTAGTCGAGTACTTTGTTTTTCCCCTGATCTAGATCTGAATTTCGCTTTTCTTGATCTATATGTAATCAAATTTAGCTTACTTAATAATCTTTCTATTCAATTTAATCTAAAACTGTAACGCCCCTATACCCGAGACCGTCACCAGAGTCGAGCACGAGGTGTTAACGGGCTTAATTCATTAATTAAACAGCTCAAACAATTTATTTTAGAATTTTCAGACAAGCTGGTTAACTGTGTCACAGTCGCTTAAAAATTCATATCTCGAGTTCCAAAACTCAAAATTAAGATCCGTAAATTTTCCTTGAAACTATACTCATATATATATATATATATATATATACTAATTTTTTTCTAGAATTTTTGGTGGAGCCAATTAGTACATTTTATTAGTTAAAGTTTACCCTATTTCAGCATTCGACTACTTTGACCTCTTTTCACTACGAACCACTTTTCTCTTTGTACAGAACTCAAAAGACTATGTTGTTTCTTTCTCTTAAAACTAGACTCAATCAGGAATCTTTACATATAAATCATAACTTCTAATTATTTTTTTACAATTTTTGGTGAATTTTAAAAGTCAGAACAGGGGATTCAGAAATCGCTCTGGCCCTGTTTCACAAAAATATAAATATCTTATAAAATACAACTCTTTTACCTATTTTGTTTCCTCCACATGAAGATAGATTCATTAGGCTTAAATTACATATTTTATTCATCATCTAATTCTATTTCTACTATTTTTAGTGATTTTTCCAATTCATGTTACCGCTGCTGTGTGATTCTGTTTTATAATCAATTTCACCATTTTATGGTTTTCCATGGACTAAGTAACACATTAAACATACATGACATCAAATATGATATAGATTGGTCATTCCAATGGCTAATCATTTCCCAACCTTTTCTTACCAAACCATAACCATATCATAAGATTATTTACACAAAGTGAGTATAGTGCTATACATGCCACACTCAAAATATACAAGCCATTTTTACCAATTTAGGTCTTCGGATAGTGTGAGCGAGCCTTCGACCTATCCCGATTCTCAAGCCGGCTTGTCAAAACTACAATGAATGAAAAGGATGGAGTAAGCATAAATTCTTAGTAAGTTCACATGCAAATAACAAGTAACATGATCTTGCAATCCAACATAAACATCATTAAGACACTCATGTCATAAGAATACTTACTATCTTACCACAATTTTGTCTTACCAAATTCTCAACCAAGGATTTAACTCATACCTGTCCATTTTCACTTGTTCAACACATTTATCGTCAATCACTTTCGTTTTAAGTACTCTCCTTATTCTCTTAGGATTCTCCCGTTGAACACATCGGAATATAATTTCGAATACGCGGATAGTGTGCACGTAAGTGCTATACTCATAGCTAAACAAGCTCAATAGCTTTTGAAATCTATGTAGCCAAGCTACCATGTAACCCGCCCATAAACAAACTCAGACTCAACTCAACGAGCTCGGGCGTTTGCATCCATAAGTGAACTCGGACTCAACTCAACGAGCTCGGATGCCTAGTTACATCTCACGAACTCGGACTCAACTCAACGAGTTCGGAACTCAACCATCCTAGTGACATGTCACTTGTACCCTAATCTATTCCCAAGGTTCAAACGAGATTCTTCTCAATTACACATTTTGATCGCCTTCTTCGAAATGTAGAAACCGATACTTGCTAGCATCTCATACTTATCAAGTTATTCACATAATTTGCAAATTACCAAATAATAATTCACAAAGCATAATATTTCATGATAATAAGTATCATATCATATAAATAACATTAAATCACTTAAAATAAAAGTTATGTTACCTTATTTACACTTGAGCTTACCTCGATACAAAATATTAGTAATCGAGCCTATTCCTCGTAAACTTTGTTTTTCCCTTGATCACGACTTGAATCTTGTTTCTCTTGATCTATAATACCAAATTAATTTATTTAATACATACATTCACCAAAACAGCCCTTAGTACGAACTTTGGCAAAATTACCATTTTGCCCCTAAACTTTCACATATTTATACTTTTGCCCCAGGGCTCATAAATTAAACCTCATCCTATTTTCTTATGTTTTATGACATGATGATCATTTTTCCCTTCTATAGCAACATCAAATTCACACTCTAACATGTACTTATGAATATTAGGTATTTTTACCGATTAAGCCCTTTTACTCGTTTTCACTTAAAACCGAGTAGCACAAGTTGTCTAGCATAATTTAAAACCTCATATTCTATCATAAAACACCAAAATACACAAATTTCACCTATGGGTATTTTTCCAAATATGAACCCTAGGTTGAATTATTGCTAGCATAAGCTAAATCAAGTTATCGGGACTCCAAAAACGTAAAGAACATTAAAAACGGGGCTTGGAATCACTTACTATGGAGCTTGGAAGCTTGAAACAAACCCTAGCTATGAAGAACCCTTTAATTTTCGTCCTAATGAAGAAGATGGACATATTTTGCCATCTTTTTCCTTTTTTAATCTTTTAATTACCAAATGACCAAAATACCCTTAATACCTTTCTTTGAAAATTTTCATGTACAAGCCTATTTTTGTCCAAAATTTTAGAAATTGGTCAAATTGCTATTTAAGACCTCCTCATTAATATTCCAAAGTAATTTCATACTAAAAACTTCTAGAATGCAAGTTTTACAAATTATTCGATTTAATCCCTAATTTCAACTTAAGCACTTTATGCATAGAATTTGGTCACGAAATTTTCACACAATCATGCAATCATATCGTAAACCTCAAAATAATTATAAAATAATTATTTCTATCTCGGATTTGTGGTCACAAAACCACTATTCTGATTAGGCCCTAATTCGGGATATTACAAAAACACTCAATAAAGCACATTTACACTTTTGCCCCAAGTATTTCAAAACTTTTACAATTTAGTCTTTATTTCATAAAATAAAAAATTCATGCAATTTAATACCAACCCATGCTAGCCGAATTTTCCTAGTACACATATCAGCCCATATTTTCATTTATTTCACAAATTACCCACAAACTTTCCACATTTCTAAATTCAATCCCTAATTTGCATTTTCACTAAAAATTACTTAACAAAACTTGTATAACTATCATCAAACATTCATAATTTATCATCAACCATTAAAATACATGCTTATTCATCAATGGAAACATCCTAAATTTTTAACAATTTTGCAAAATAGCCCTTGGGCTAGCTAGACCTAGCTGCAACGATCTCAAAAACATAGAAATCATTAAAAACGGGAAAAACATCACTCGCCAATTTAAGCTTGAAGTTGTCGAACCCTAATAGCTTCCATGAACATTTTCTTTTCTCAATTTTCGGTTGAAAGAACATTAGAAAATGATAACTTTTATTTTGGTTTTATTTATTTTATGCTTATTTACATATTTACTTAATTAACCTTAATTGTATAACATAAAAAATCACTTAATGCATGTTCATAATTGTCCACTTATATTTCAAATGGTCTAATTACAACATAAGGACCTCCACTATTTAATTTAATAGCCATTTAGTATTTTTAACTAATAGAACAACACTTTTGCACTTTACGCGATTTAGTCCTTTTTATCGAATTAAACACTTAAACAATAAAATTTCTTAACGAATATTTCACACAAACATATTATCATGCTATAAACATTAAAATAATCATAAAAAATTATTTTGACTTCAGATTTATGGTCCTGAAACCACTATTCCTATTTGTCTAAAAACAGGCTGTTATAGAAAATTTGCTTCAGAATCGACTTCAATGGTGTTTTTCGAGTTTTTTTTTTTTGGAATATTCAAACTCAACAAGAATTGACATCCTCACTAAGGATCACTCAAAGCACTCAAAGTGTTTAAGGTTCAATTAATGTGCACTCAATAGTCAAACAAGAAATGTTATTACCATAGACTTGCTTAAAAATAAAATTTCCACCACTATAAAATGAAACGATACACCAATCAAAAGGTCTTTACAAGGTTGTAATGGGGCTTAGGTTAAGGGTATGGAAAAGTCAGAAGAGTTTGTTACAATCGAGATTCGAGTTGATAAGTTACCAAATTAGAAAAAAATCAGTTGTTGAATTAAAAGAATTTACATCAACAAGCAATAAAGAATGAAAATGAGCTTTTCAACAGAATCTGAAACTAACAATTCAAGCTCAATAAAATTATTATTTATATATTTCTTCTTCTTCTTCTTCTTCTTCTTCTTCTTCTTCTTCTTCTTCTTCTTCTTTATTTTTTTTAGAGTAAAGTAAAATTCAACAATGCAAATAATATAACATAGTCAGACAACTAACCAAATCAAACCTCGACAAAAAGGAAAAAACATAAAAAGGATAATTTTACAACATAGATATGGGTTACGGGTTAACATTAACGGCTTAGAAAAAAATGTCTTACGATCAACAAGGTTTACCAAGGGATAGTACAATACGTAAGTTGTTTCATGGTTAGGCGGGTTGAATCCTAAGTGCTTCTATCATTTCAGTATATCAAATCAATAATGTGGTCTCGACATGTATAGCCAAAGCAAATTCTAGAATAATAAATCTATTTGACATACTCACAACCAAAAATAAAATGAGCACAAATAAATATATGCTCTATACGCTCAAAAGCTCACAAAAAATTATGGTTTTGATGTCAAACTTGCAAGTCTAAAATTTCAAGATAATTCTTCAGTTCAAGGACATTGCTTAGAATAATTTTTTTTTTTGTAAAACAACTTATCATACTTGACTCTCTTGTGTCTCAAAATATAAATCACACAATGCACAAAAATCCATAAATTATTCCAATACAAATTCGATAAAAACTCCAAATAAAAGAAATTAACTTTAATGATAGATATGAGAAAATCACTTAAACACAAACAACAATTCAAGGACTACACTGCACAATCATCTAAAATCCTCCCCACACTTAATATGTATATTGCCCTCAATGTACAAACAGGTATAATCACAGAATAAGCACATTATCATAAAGGAGGTAGAGAACTGAAACTGCCTTGAATTTGAATGAATTCGCTGAAATAATGAAATCCGAAATCGCAAGCAATTGTAAATAAAGTAAATGTTTCTAAGCAAACTAATAAGAAAATAGACAAAAATAAATAAGATAAACAGATAACAAACTAGAAAAAATAACTTACATAATAAAAAAATGCAGAATAAAAATAAATAAAGCATATAAGTCTGAAAGATAAAATAAAAACAACTAAAAATAAAATAACTAAAATAGAAAGCTAAAGAAAATAATTGATCGACATCGTGCGAGGTGTTAAGTTCGCGAGGCGTATGATCGGTCGTATATGGGTCGCGGTGGTGGTGGAAGGTCATCGTCTAGATGCTCATCATCCTCATGCTACTGAGTCAGATGTAGCAACACATACTAATCACTAAAAGCCCTAGGATGATGGGCGACCACTTTCATTGTTTCATTATATTCAAGCCCTATGGTGCCATATCCCCAACCAAACTAAGAGTACCAATCTGCTCGGGGGTCTCGAGGAGGCTGAAGTAAAGAGCCAGGCATGTCATATATAGACCCATACAGATAGGTGCTTTTCGTGGTCGTTCACTCTGATAACGCTAACACTGGGCCACAAAATGGGCTTAGATCAATTGGGTATTGCTCGTGCATGATCCATAAGAAGTACACATCTAAAGTTCCCATGACGCTCATAATCTCCTTCCGACCAGTCAGAGTGTGAGCTAAAATGGCATGAATGTAGTGAAGGGCCGGAGGTCAGCATCGGGCCTTGGGCTGGCTCGAGTTGTACAGAATGGAAACCTTATAGATGTCAGACAAGCAAAGAGAGGTAGATTGATGAATGAGCCGTGAAAGGGTGGAGAACTTGGGCGTGGTTAAGAAATCATCAAAATATAAGCTGAAGGTAACTCCAAATCCCACAATACTTAAATACCGAGTGACAACCCTAAGACAAAATGAGATAACCCGCGGTTTGTCCCCCGATGATAGCATTGTCTATAGGAAAAAAGTGAAGCAAAACTCCAACGTAAGCTCACCATATGTCGACTCCACTATCACGTTTTCTAGCAAAATAGATGAGGATACTGTAGGTGAAATGTGTCTTCTAGTTCCCACGTGGCCTCTTTGGCGTCATTGCTCCGCCACAAATCCTTAACGAGTGGAATATATTTCCTCATTAGAACCTTTACTTTACGATTTAAAATTTGCACAAGTTCCTCCTCAAAGGACAAGTCCGGTCGTACCTCAATTTCGTTGATTGAAAAAATGTGGGAAAGGTCGGATCGGTATCGTCTCAACATGGAGACATGGAAAACATTGTGAATTTGTTCTAGTTCAGGAGGTAATTCTAGTTGGTATGCCACTAGACTGACTTTTTTAAGAATTTGGTAAGGTCCTATAAACCTCAGACTTAACTTACCTCTCCGACCAAACCTCAACACTTTCCTCCATGGGGATACTTTTAGAAGACTTGATCGTCGACATTGTACTCAATGTCCTTTCTCTTTAAAACCGTGTACGAATTTTGTCTATTTGAATTTGCTTTCAACCTATCTTGTATTAGTATAATTTTCCCCTCAGACTCTTGCACTAGCTCGGGACCCAAAAATTTCCTTTCTCCTAACTCTATCCAACATAGCGGTGTTTGACATTTATGACCATATAAGGTCTCATAAGGTGCAATTTGGATACTCGATTGGAAGCTATTATTGTAGCGACATTTAGCTAGAGGCAAATGTTATTCCCAACTACCTTAGAATTCGATAATGCAAACCCTTAACATATCTTTCAATATTTGTATAACCCTTTTGGATTGCATGTCAGTTTGCAGATGGAAAGTAGTGCTAAAGTCCAAATGAGTACATAATGACTCTTTTAGCTTCTTTCATAATCGATATGTAAAATGGGATCTTGATCCAAGATGATTGATATGGGTACCCTATGCAACCTTACAATCTTTGAAATATATAACTTAGTTTTTATAAGAAATAACCTGTATGGACATGTAAGAAATGAACTAACTTGGTTAATCGGCCTGCTATCACCCGTATTTGAAGATTAAACAAACTGCCACTTAGTTTGTGGACAAGCTACCACTTGTTTGCAGGTTATTAAACTACCACTCTTCCTCCAAATAAATCATCCTGCCCCATTCAATGCAATACAACATACTTTATAACATAATAACAAAAACATCCGTAAGCATGCTTAACACTTATTTCGTTCAACACTAGCAATAGACATGTTCATCATGTATTCAGTGGGGCGATAACAATATTAACACTCACAATTCATCAATAACACTTTGACGGCAGGCATGATTAATATAACATGTTTATTCATAACGTCGTAATGATTCAGTTGATCAATATCAATAAACACATGATAACAGTAGCAATTCATGCATATAAATTTTAGATTTCCATATAAACACTAATTCAATGATCAATTAAGTGCACAAAAACTTCTAGGAACAATTCAGGGATCAAATAGGGACTAAACTGAACATATCATAAATTTCTAAGCAAAACTATAAAACAGAAGATACACTGTAATGCCCCGTACCCGAGGCTGTCGCCAGAGTCGAGCACGAGGTGTTACTAAACTTAATTTCATCAATTAAACAGCTTAAACAATTTATTTTAGAAATTCTAGACAAGTTGGCTAATTGCGTCACAGTGGCTTAAAAATTCATATCTCGAGTTCCAAAACTCAAAATCCAATTCCGTACATTTTCCCTGGAACTAGACTTATATATCTATTTACTATTTTTTTTTAGAATTTTTGGTTGGGCCAATTAGTACAGTTTATTAGTTAAAGTCTCCCCTGTTTTAGGGTACGATTGCTCTGACCTCTGTGTATTACAAATCAGATATCTCTCTGTACAGAGTTTCAATGACTATGCGTTTGTTTTTATTAAAACTAGACTCCATAACGAACCTGTACATATAAAGAATGACTTCTAATTATTTTTATAAAATTTATGGTGAATTTTCAAAGTCAGAACAGGGGATCCAGAAATTGCTCTGTCCATGTTTCACAAAAATTTAAACATCTCATATAATATCATTCATATACCTATTTTGTTCCATCCATATGAAAATAAACTCATTAAGCTTTGATTATATAACTTATTCATCATTTAAGTCCATTTCTACTATTTTTAGTGATTTTTCAAATTCACGTCATTGCTGCAGCAATATTCTGTTTTATAGCAAATTTTACTTTGCTATAAATTTTCATGGACTAAATAGCATTTTAAACATACATGGTATCAAATATGATTTAGATTGGCCATTCCAATGGCTAATCATTCACAAACTCTTTTCTTTCCAAAGCATAATCATATCATAAGATCATTTACACAAAGTGAGTATTTTGCCATACATGCCACATTCAAGATACACAAGCCATTTTACCAATTTAGGCCTTCGGATAGTGTGAACGAGTCTTCGACCTATCTCGATTCTCAAGCCGGTTTGTCAAAACTACAATGAAGGAAAAGGAAGGAGTAAGCATAAATGCTTAGTAAGTTCACATGCAAATAGTAAGTAACATAATCATGCAATTCCACATAAAAACATCATTTGCATAAACAAAGACCAAGACATTCATGTTACATTTGCATTTAATATCATGCTACGATTTCATCATACATCAAATTTTCTCATTTACCACACTTACCAACATGTCACCTTCGTTTTAGGCATTCTCCTTATTCTCTTAAGATTCACCCGTTGAACACATCGGAATACAATTCGAATACACGAAAAGTTTGTACATAAGTGCCACATATGTAGCCAAGCTACCATGTAACTCGCCCATAAGTGAACTCGGACTCAACTCAACGAGCTCGGGCGTTCGCATCCATAAGTGAACTCGGACTCAACTCAATGAGCTCGGATGCCTAGTTACATCTCACGAACTCGGACTCAACTCAACGAGCTCGGACATTTGCATCCATAAGTGAACTCGGACTCAACTCAACGAGTTCGGATGCCCAACCATCCTAGTGACACATCACTTGTATTCTAATCTATTCCTAAGGTTCAAACGGGTTTTTTCCTCGATTACACATCTTTGCCGTCTTCCACGGAACATCGAAACCGATACTCGGTAGCAAATCATAATTTACATATTATTCAATAATAACCATAAAGCATAATATTTCATGATATTAATCATCATATCACATAAATAACATTAAATTACTTAAAATGACAATTATGTTACTACATTTACACATGAACTTACCTCGATACAAAATATTAGCAACCGAGCCTATTCCTCGTAAACTTTATTTTTCCCTCAATCACGACTTGAATCTTGTTTCTATTGATCTATAATGTCAAATTAATCTTATTTAATACATACATTCATCAAAACAGCCCCAAATACGAACTTTGGCAAAATTACCATTTTACCCCTAAATTTTTGCAAAATTATACTTTTGCCCCTAGGCTCGGGAATTAAACTTCATCCTATTTTCTTATGTTTTATGACATGCTGATCATTTTTTCCTTCTATGGCAACATCAAATTCTCATTCTAACATGTACTTATAACTATTAGGTATTTTTACCGATTAAGCCCTTTTTCTCGTTTTCACTTAAAACCGAGTAGCACAAGTTGTCTAGCATAATTTAAAACCTCATATTCTATCATAAAACACCAAAATACACAAATTTCACATATGGGTATTTTTCCAAATATGAACCCTAGGTTGAATTATTGCTAGCATAAGCTAAATCAAGTTACCGGGACTCCAAAAACGTAAAGAACATTAAAAACGAGGCTTGGAATAACTTACTACGGAGCTTGGAAGCTTGAAACAAACCCTAGCTATGGATAACCCTTTAATTTTCATCCTAATGAAGAAGATGGACATATTTTGCCATCTTTTTCCTTTTTTTAATCTTTTAATTACCAAATGACCAAAATACTCTTAATACCTTTTTTTGAAAATTTTCATGTACAAGCCCATTTTTGTCCAAAATTTTAGAAATTTAAGACCTCCTCATTAATATTCCAAAGTAATTTCATACTAAAAACTTCTAGAATGCAAGTTTTGTAACTTATTCGATTTAGTCCCTAATTTCAACTTAAGCAGTTTATGCATAGAATTTCGTCATGAAATTTTCACACAATCATGCAATCATATCATAAACCTCAAAATAATTATAAAATAATTATTTCTATAATTATTTCTATCTCGGATTTGTGGTCATGAAACTACTATTCCGATTAGGCCCTAATTCGGGATATTACAACTCTCCCCCCTTTAAGGATTTTCGTCCTCGAAAATCTTACCGGTAAACAGGTGTGGGTATTGATTTCTCATAGTTTCCTCAGGTTCCCATGTAGTCTCTTCTACCCCGTGCTTTTGTCACAATACTTTCACGAGAGCGACACTTTTATTTCTTAGTTGCTTGACCTCTCGAGTTAAAATCTTAATCGGTTCTTCTTTGTAAGTCATATCCGGTCGTAGCTCAATTTCTGTCGGTGAAATTATATGTGAGGGATTCGAACGATACCGACGTAGCATAGATACGTGGAACACATCATGCATCTTCTGTAATTCAGATGGCAATGCTAACCGATAAGCTACTGGTCCAACTCTTTCAATTATTTCATACGGCCCAATAAAACGCAGACTCACCTTGCCCTTCCATCCAAATCTAAGAACTTTCTTCCATGGAGACACTTTTAAAAATACCTTATCACCAACTTGAAACTCGATTTCCTTTCGTTTCAAATCTGCATAAGATTTCTGTCTATCTGAAGCAGCTTTCAAACAATCTCGAATCACTTTCACTTTTTCTTCGATTTTTTTTATTAGATCAACTCCATAAATCTGATTTTCCTTGAGTTCAGTCCAATACAATGGTGTCCGACATTTACGACCATACAATGCTTCATAAGGTGCCATCTTCAAACTCGTCTGATAACTATTATTATAAGCAAATTCTACCAACGGTAAGTATCTTTCCCAACTACTTTGAAATTCCAATACACAACATCTGAGCATGTCTTCAAGAATCTGAATCACTCTCTCTGATTGTCCATCAGTTTGTGGATGAAAGGCAGTGCTGAAATTTAACTTCGTACCTAATGCCTCTTACAACTTTTACCAAAACCACGAAGTAGATCTCGGATCTCTATCCGAAATGATTGACAAAGGTATTCCGTGAAGTCTAACAATCTCACTGATATACAATTCGGCCAACTTATTAATAGAATAATCCATACGTACCGGAATAAAATGAGCCGATTTAGTCAGTCTGTCAACTATTACCCAGATGGCATCTTTCTTCCCCGGAGTTAATGGCAATCCTGATACAAAATCCATAGTAATTTGATCCCATTTCCATTCAGGAACCATGATAGGCTGGAGTAGTCCCGAAGGTACTTAGTGTTTAGCTTTCACTTGTTGACAAATTAAGCACTTTGATACAAACTCGGAGATATCTCTTTTCATTCCATTCCACCAATACATTTTCTTCAAGTCATTATACATTTTCGTACTGCCCGGGTGAACCGCCAAACAACCATTATGTGCTTCATGCAAAATCTTTTGAATCAACTCATCATTTTTTGGTACACAAATCCGGTTTTCAAACATCAAGCAACCATCAGAATCGATTTTGAAATCGACCGTGACGCCTTCACATCGCTTTTCTCTTGGCTTGCAAATCTTCATCGCTTTTCTGAGCTTCACAAAGCTCTTGTAAAAACATCGGTCTTGCTCTTAACTCTACTAAAATTGAACCATCATCTGATACCTTTAACTGAGTATTCATAGCTCTCAAAGCAAATAGCAACTTTCTGCTCAAAGCATCGGCAACCACATTCGCTTTTCCCGGATGGTAGTCAATAACAAGCTCGTAATCTTTCAATAACTCCAACCATCTTCGCTATCTCAAATTCAAGTCTTTTTGTGACATCAAGTACTTAAGACTTTTGTGGTTGGTATATACTTGGCATTTTTCACCATACAGATAATGTCGCCAAATCTTCAAAGCAAATATTATAGCAGCCAATTCCAAATCATGAGTCGGATAATTTCTTTCGTGAGATTTTAACTGCCTCGAAGCATAAGCCACCACTTTTCCTTCTTGCATAAGTACACATCCTAAGCCATTTCGAGAAGCATCACTATACACCACAAATTCTTTACCTGATTCGGGTTGTACCAACACTGGTGCTTCAATTAATAACTTTTTCAATTCTTCAAAACTCTGTTGACATTCTTCCGTCCACTCAAACTTAACATCCTTTCGGAGTAATCTAGTCATAAGAGCAGCAATTATAGAAAATCCATTTACAAGCCGCCGATAATACCCAGCTAGCCCCAAGAAACTTCTAACCTTAGTTACATTTTTCGGTGGTTTCCAATCAACAATGACTGAAATTTACTAAGATCAACCCGTATACCATCACCCGAAACAATATGACCCAAGAATCCGACTTCTCGAAGCCAAAAATCACTTTTACTAAACTTGGCATATAACTGTTTATCTCTCAAAGTTTGCAAAACTATCCTCAAATGCTCAGCATGCGCTGTCTCATCTTTCGAATAAATTAAGATGTCATCTATAAATACAACAACAAATTTGTCCAAGTATGGCCGAAATATGCGATTCATCAAATCCATAAACACAGCAGGAGCATTTGTTAACTCGAATGGCATAACTAAAAATTCATAATGACCGTACCTTGTTCTAAAAGTAGTTTTAGGCACATCCGACTCTTTTACTCGCAGTTTTACACTTTTGCCCCTAGGCTCGGGAATTAAAATTCATCCTATTTTCTTATGTTTTATGACATGATGATCATTTTTCCCTTCTATGGCAGCATCAAATTCTCATTCTAACATGTACTTATAACTATTAGGTATTTTTACCGATTAAGCCCTTTTTCTCGTTTTCACTTAAAACCGAGTAGCACAAGTTGTCTAGCATAATTTAAAACCTCATATTCTATCATAAAACACCAAAATACACAAATTTAACCTATGAGTATTTTTCCAAATATGAATCCTAGGTTGAATTATTGCTAGCATAAGTTAAATCAAGTTACTAGGACTCTAGAAACGTAAAGAACATTAAAAACGAGGCTTGGAATCACTTACTATGGAGCTTGGAAGCTTGAAACAAACCCTAGCTATGGAGAACTCTTTAATTTTCGTCCTAATGAAGAAGATGGACATATTTTTCCATCTTTTTCTTTTTTTTTAATCTTTTAATTACCAAATGACTAAAATACCCTTAATACCTTTCTTTGAAAATTTTCATGTACAAGCCCATTTTTGTCCAAAATTTTAGAAATTGGTCAAATTGTTATTTAAGACCTCCTTATTAATATTCCAAAGTAATTTCATACTAAAAACTTCTAGAATGCAAGTTTTGCAACTTATTCAATTTAGTCCCTAATTTCAACTTAAGCAGTTTATGCATAGAATTTCGTCACGAAATTTTCACACAATCATGCAATCATATCATAAACCTCAAAATAATTATAAAATAATTATTTATATCTCGAATTTGTGGTCACAAAACCACTATTCCGATTAGGCCCTAATTCAGGATATTACATACACAATATTGTGGTCAGACCGTGTGAGAGACTGTAGGTCGTGTGGAGGGGTTACAATATCGTGTGGCCAGGCCGTATAATAGATTGTGGCCATATGGCAATTACAAAATTAAGCTACAAGAAAGGCACGATCGGGTGGCATATCGTATGGAAAGGTCTTGACCATGTGGTTTACAAACTATATTAGGGTTCCCAAGGTACATGGTCATGTGGAAGGCCGTGTAGTAGACCGTGTGGCTCTATTCCTAGACACGATTTGCCCTGATTCACTTGTAAAAGAACACACACTTTTCATCGAGGATCCGATAGACATTCTTCACGCTCGATCTTGGTACAATTCACCTAGATTCGATCTAATTCTTTGGCAAGTTTAACAAATGCTATGAATGGTAATCTCCAAAATACAATAGAGATTAAATGAGTGGAAAAAGAAAAACGATTCAATACTGGGGGAAAGATTTTAATTTGGGAAACAAAGATAATTTCAGTAATAGAGAAAAATATTATGAAAAGAAAAGGGAAAAAAAGATAAAGAAGATGAGAGAAATTTCTAATTGATTTGGAAGAGAAAACAAAATCCTAGGATGATTAGGAAAAAAAGGACTAAATACCTAGGGCTTTTCAAGCTCTAAGGGTTGCATGGTAATTTGCCCATACTGTCGAAAATAAAAAGGAAATGGGATTTAGGGTGGCTCGAAATAGGCATCCAAGGGGGGGAAGTAAGCTTTAACCATTAGGTTGTTTCTCATATCTTGTTTTCACTCCAAAAAATATTTGTTTTAATGTAGTTTTCAACCTAGTTTAGTTGAAAATAAAAAGAAAAGAAATGGGAGAGGAGTGGCTTGAGCTTAAGATCTCTAAGGAGTGCACTATCTACTTAACCATCAAGCCTATTCATTTTTTTTTATTTTAACTAACCCCTTATATTTTGGGGCGTGATAGGACTTATTCAATTTAACATTCGCCTTAATAACATATTAAGGTTTCCAGATAGATAACAGTTCATTAATATGTATTATCATGCCACATTCTTAGTAGCTTATTTACAGTTAGTGCTTTAGAGTTCATATAACTTATTAGCTTTTTAATAAGTAACATTATTGGTACCCAATACTTATATTCATAACGAATCTTATTAATCAGTTTTTAGCTAATTACACCCTAAGTAGACTCAGAGACAAAGGTCGGATACTCGAGTGTAACACATCTCACTTGTCTTGATTATCAGTATGAATGAGAGATGCCATTGGAGCATGTATGAATAAGAAATCTCAATTTTATTTAAAATTTATGTTGGGGATCAACTCGTATAACAACGAGATAGTAAAAGTGGAGAATGAGGAACACAAATTTTTTACGTGGAAAACCTTCAAAGAAGGAAAAACCATGGGCAAATTAGGCATCGGCTTAACATTAATGGAGTAAACAAAATGACAGTACAATGAGAATACAAAAACCCAAGCCCCGAATACAAAGCTCACACCCAAAGCTCCCACAAAAGAGGTTTCACAAAATTCTCTCAAACTCTCACCAGAACTCCATAAGCAACTACATATTGTCACCCTTAAAGAAAAGCCCTTGTTGACTGGTGTGACTAAATCAGAGTTACAAAGGCCCTTTAAATAGGTTCAATAAAACTATGTAATAACAAGACACAATTTTAAAAGTTGTGGAATTAATTAAGCTAAGTAAACAGTTTAGTCCTTAAAAATCCACATGCAAAACATTGCATGGACTTGGGGCTTTATCAAGGGCCCAATAAGGATTGGACTTTTCACATTTAACCCAAACTTGTTAAATCAAGCCCAACATTGGGCCTTTGAGCTTCTTGGCTCTAGCACGCGTCATAGGCCCAATAGGAATTTCAATTGGATCCTCTCTTGAAACAGGCAGCTTGGAATTTGGTCCACTTGACGAGCTCGAGTTCACATCAAATGTTCCTGTGCATGTATCATGAACCCCATCATCTTCCCCAACTACACACGCATGTTCGATAAAGGCATCAACACCGACTGAATCTATCACCGAGCAACGACTAAGGTTGAAGCCACATCAAAACCTACCAGTAAGATAATAGATTTGGCCAAAACATCTCCATCCTAGTACCCTCCAACAAATTCAGCCACACCCTCATCGTTCTCTGTCCACAGTCACTAAAATAGAATCCGGTCCATCCTCCACCCAAAAAACGTCTCGCTTTCAGAGAAAGCCTTCACGGTCAAGCAAATGAGCAACCAGATTCCCTCATCGTTTAATATGCTAAAACTTAGGGTCCGTTTGTTTACATGTAAAAGGTTTTATGGAAAATATTTTCTGCATTTTCCTGTGTTTGTTTCACAAAAAATAGTTTGGTTAACGGAAAATGACTTATAGGTCAAGGTAAAATAAGCCATTTTTCCTGTAAAATGACTTACGATTTTGAAAAGCGTAAGTGATTTTCTGGAAAAGAGCTCATCTATAGATAATTTTATTTTTATATAAAAATTAACTTAAATCATGCTTAATATTATTATATTGATAATAAATTTTATTTTTTAAAAATATTTAAAATATTATATTTTTCAATATTATTAAACATACATATTTAATTATTTATGTTTAGTCATATAATAAATTATTAATATAATAAATATAAGTTATTATTTTAATAAATTATTTAATATTTCAATTTTATTTTAATAATAAATTTTAAAAATAATAATTTTAAATAATATTATTCACATATTATTGAAAATATTCAATATTAATATTTTAATAATAAATATTCATTACAATTATAAATATATTAATAATAAATATTTTGTAGTATAAAGGTTAAAATATGTCATAAGTCTATGTACACTTCAAAGATTTGTAATTTAGTCTTTGTAATTTTATTTTCAAAAATTTAGTCCCTTTACTTTTCAAATTTGAAAATCAAGTCCAATTGTTGACATCGTTAATTTTTTTTGCCAATTTTGTTGATGTCACATTTTTAAATAAAAAATACTCACTTAGTAGTCATGTAATTAAAAAATGACATTATAATGAATCTGAATTTAACATAATATTTTTCATATATTAAAATCAATGTAAAATATAAAATTATAGATAAAAATAAATTCAATTAAACAATGAAAAAATAAGAAAATCTCAAATGTATATTTGTTTAATTAAAAATAACTTTTATGAAATATTTTTAAGAAATCTACCAAATAACATAAAATATTTTACACAGATTCATCCAAACATTAAAAAATATTAGCTTTTCCAGAAAATTAAATTATTTTTCAAAAATCATTTTCCAAAAACCATTTTCAATGAAACAAACAGAGCCTTTAAAGTGTTCAAAACCAAACACAAGTTATTTCTCATCCCAAACAATTGCACCCACGACCCAACGATCAATATCCACACTCTTTAGCTTAGAGATAAGCACCGCTGAGTCACCTTCTATCTCAACCAACCGAAAACACAAATCCCAGGCAAATTTGATAGCTCGCACATAAGCTAGGGCTTTCGCAGATAATGGACAAGGTATGTGCTCTTGCCAAAAGCAAGTCGACCCTAACAACAACCCCTCGTGATTTCTACTCACCACTCTTGCACTTGCAGCCTGCAAATGTCGAAGAAACCCGCATCAAAGTTGACACGGACCCATGGATCAATAGGGGCCTTCCACAGCACTTGTCTCCCATTATGAGCAAATAACTAACCAATCCATTGAATGGGTGTATCCTTAGGCTAACCAGTGCCAAACCTCCAGTACACCGGAGCAATCTCGACAGACATGAAGAACTGTCTTTGGGCCATTACCATAGCGTGGACACATCTGATCTGCCCCAATTCTGCACTGATACAAATTAGTCTTTGTAGGAAGATAATTATTAATGTACCGCTAGCATGTAATTATTAAATTTGTTTTTAATTTTAAAAATTGTTAACATCATTAAAATTCTTTGTTAAATTTTTGTTTATTACAATATTATTTTTTTGCCACTTGGCTGCCAAGTGAGTTTTTTTTTTTAATTTCAAAATATCAAACCAATAAATTTGACAAAAGAATTTTAATAGTAACAACTAGACTTGAATTATTAAATTTGAAAAGTAAAAAGATTTAAATTTTTAAAAATAAAAATATAAAGATTAAATTCTAAATATCTGAAAAGTACAAGAATTTGGAGCATATTATATAATCTTTTAAGTTTTTACTTTATAATTTAGCCAAAAGAATATCCCAGGGCGATGCTTAGGGAAACCCTACTAGTATAAATTAATAATGAAAGTATAAATTACACATCAAGGATGAACTTGAACAATTAGTTGTCCAAATACATTTACATCTAGACAACCATTTGTCTATATTCATTCTTGATGTGTTTTAGTATTCTTATATATTTTAATTTTTTTAATAAAATATCAATTTTTAGGTTATAATTATTTTAAAATATATATAATTAAATATAT
Source organism: Gossypium longicalyx (assembly GCA_025698465.1). Classification (NCBI taxonomy): domain Eukaryota; kingdom Viridiplantae; phylum Streptophyta; class Magnoliopsida; order Malvales; family Malvaceae; genus Gossypium; species Gossypium longicalyx. The sequence goes on from CM047002.1 coordinate 84,087,407, forward strand.
ATAAAAATCTTATAATATGTTGAAATATATACAATTTAAAAAAAATTTAAAATATATACAATTACTAAAAAGCATATTTAGAATGAATCTGGATAAAAGGTTGTCTAGATGAATTTAAATCAGGATAACTCTATGCCCGAGTTCATTCTAGTTATGAAATTTTTTATTAATTTATATTTTTTATATTTTTTAATTCCAAAATAATAATGCTATAAATAACATGATATTTTATAATAAAAAATAAAAGTATTAAAAGTATTAAAAGCACAATTAGAGTGAATTTGGTTCAAGTTGATTTTTATGTGAAAAAATTACTTTTTATTATTTTATATATTTTAAAAGATTTTTTTATTTTTTATATTTGTCACATGGAGTACAAAGAGGCGGCTATGCAGGGGCAAAGTCAGAAAAAATTTTTAGGGGGGCTGGATGAAATTTTAATTTTCTATAGTTTATATCTTTATAATTTGTAAATGATTAAATCAAATTTTTATAATTTTAGGGGGGACCAAAGTGTAATTTTACCTTTACTAATTTAAAATTTTTAAAAAATTTAAAGGGTCAAAGATATAATTTTATATTTTAGGGGGGCCGGGGCCCATGCCAGCCCCCCTAGCTATGCCCCTGCGGCCACGTGCCACCGCCATATTGGCTATCATGCCATGTTAGCACAAATTAACAATATTAGTGCGGAGGTACAAAACTGTATGGCAGAATATAAATTCAAGTATCAACTAGATCCAAAAAAAATTTAAGTATCAACTGGGTATAAATTAGCATGTTCAAGGGGCAAAAGAAACTTATATATATATATATATATATATATATATATATATTTCAAGTGCATAACAAACCCTGACAAATGATTGCCCATATTCAAATCTTATTTGTGTATTTTTTATAATATAAAAAAATTATAATATAAAAATTATTTTTAAAGAAACTTTTAAAAAATTTCTGGCTTTTAAATTTTTTCTTGAATTTTTCTTTTATATATTCTTTTTATAAATTTTAAATTTTAAAAAAAATTAATTTTCAAATAATATTTTCCATATATCTTAATTTTATCCAGTCACATGGTGCTATGTTATTGAATATAAGTATGGAATCATTAAAAAATTGACTAAAAATTATGAATGAGGACGTGATTAAGGGTGAATTTGGATGGGCGGTACGTTTACCTGCGGTTAGTGTAAAAACAACAGTAGTGGTGAGATTAAATACTGTAGCGATACTGCAACGTGAGACAAAAAATAAACTAAGCGTACCGCACTGCACCACACTGCCGTCCTAAACTCACCCTAAGTTAGTCAAAAAATTGATGAAACTAGCAGCCAATAGCAGAACACCACTTGACGGCCCAACTCGAGAGACGTAGCAAAGCATGACTTGATCTCCAAACATAATGTCCTACAAGACTTGTGGAGGCCTATGAGCAGCACTCCGACATCAATGACCTTGATACATTCTCTACACATAATGACTTACCTGTCTCTTTCTTACTCTTTGCCAACTCGAACTGAATGAATAAATGCCTTCCCAGGTTTGATTGAGCAACCTCCTGGCTGGCTTTGTGCAATCTACAATCTCAAACAACTCCAGATGGTATCATTTCTCACATTATCGTCTACATAGATGATCTTACTCTAACATCAAACATTCGGAGAATATGGTTCATCAAATTGGTACCATTTTTTCTATTAAAAGCCTTGCTAATGTAGGCTTGAAATGACTTGCATGTCTACCGATATACTTCTGTCCTGAAATCAGCATGTGTTTTTTATTTACATGATCACGTTAAGATGAGTGATGGTCATCCCATTACAACACTTGTCATCACGGTTTCACGGATTTTAAGAAATATAAACTTGTCGCCATCCTTTTTTTTCTTTTTTCTTAAATGTAATCTTTTTAGTAAAATTTTAAAATCAATTTAATATTTGTTAAAAAATCATTTTTTGATCTGCGAAAACAAAATTCAAATTTTGGAGTTGAATTAATCTTCACGATGCCAGTTAACAAAAACGGTACCATTTATTCATGTATTTTCTTCTATTTCGAAATAATGACTTTAGATTTTATATCTAAAAGAAATCATAAAATCAATTTTGTTACAAATAAAATTTATTTATTTTTAAACCAAAAAATTTCTTGCAACCCCCTTTAAAATTCATAAGTAATTATTTCATTCTTAAAATGATATTCTTTAATGATGAATAATTATTGAGTGTCTTATTATATCTTTTTCCTCGTGTAAATTTCTCGAAGGAGCATGCCTCAATTGGTGGTACCCATAAGACTCAAGAAATGTGTCAATATGAGGTGTGTGAATAATAATAAAGGTACGAGGAGATTCGAACCATCAACTTGAGGCTTATAGGGCCCTTACTTGTAACCAATGTACCACTTTAGTTCAAGTGGTACCATATTTGCAAACGTGTTGCCTTTAAGCTTTGGTTGGTGGTTCGAGTCGCCTTACACTTAAGTATATCCAGTATTATTCATGCACTTTATACTATACATTTCTCTAGTCTTGTAAATACTTATCTCCACAAATCAAGGCATCCCTTTTGTGAACTGTACATAGCTCTTCGTGAAAACTAGGGATAAAACCCAACATGAAGACAATACCTTCAATTGTTAGGAGATCAGGTCGACATCTAGTAGACGACACTTCGAAAATTTCTCCCAAAAAAACACCCTCCTCAAGGTAAATGACATATTTCAATAAGTACAATAAACCATGAATGTTAATGTGAAGGAATACAAGACTTAGCACCTCTAAATGCTCATGAACATGTAGGCATAATGAGTACACCAAATAAATGGCAACCCTAAAAATATAAATACTAGTCAAATGCTTTTAATCTATCCTTCTTCCTTTTTTGCTTCTTTACTTCTCTAACCGTGCATCGATTCCTCAAGTCTCCCCGTTTCTATTCCATGATTGTGCCTATGCCTTTTGTTTTTTGTGTAATTCTCCTCTAGATTTTCTATGGCTTTCACTACTCTCCCGTTTTACCACCGTCCCCCGTAATGGCTCCTCAAGCCAATATTTATTACCGTTCGTCCCATCATGACTTTCTCAACTCTCAAAAATGAAAAACCCATCCCCACATCAATTTTCTTTTCCTTTCGTATAGCGCCCTCTAAACCAATTTTGGCTTTTGTGCGGCAAATCGCACATGGTGGGCCCATGCCATCACCAATTTTTTTTCTCTTTTTTTTCATCACAGTTTTCATTATTCTCTTTTTTTAATAAATATTAATAAAAAATAAAATAATAATTTTAATAATAATAACACTTTATAAAGTCTAAATATATAATTCGAGCTTGTTTCCAACATGACTAGAACAAAATAGGGTTACAACAGCGCCAACAGCTGCCTGAGCTTCCCTTCATCGAGGATTAAGTTCTACCAACAAGTTGTGGGTAACCTGCAACACTTGTCTCGTACTTGGCCCACATAATGCCTTTACCACCACCACCAAGTTATCGCAGTTTGCAAGTGAGGCCACCATGAATCACAGGCATGCTCAATAAAGGGGTTTTCATTGCAAAATCTTCAAACAAAGAGGATTGAACATCCAATATCATTTATCTGCGCAAAGCTCCTGTTACTTGGAGCTGTAAGAAGCAATGCACAGTTGCGCATTCCTCCACCCAACCATACTCCAACTTGGATCAGTTTCAAGCAATCAACTCACAGATTCCCTCATTAAGCCAGTCTCTCCACGTGTTTAAAGATTGAATTTGCAGACCAAAAGAGATATTGGCAGAAAAGATCGATCATGGCTTCCCCAAATCAATCTCCAACAAGAAATCGTAACATATTATAAAAAGATTTTGAACAGTATAGATTTATTACATATATCTTATTAAATAATTTTTTTTAAAGTTTTGTAAAAATTTTGAACTTTGGAAGTGTATATTAATTTAGAAAATATATAAAATATTAACACTTTTAAAATATTATTTATATTATTTTAAAGTTTAATAACCAATTATAATAAAGTTAGTTTCCATTTAAAAATTGATTCTAAAAGTAACTTTAATATTTATATTGGTTCCTAATTTATAGCTTAATCTCCTAATTGTTTGAAAATCTTAATGCAAATTTTATTAATTTATAGAGTAAAAACTCATGAATTCATTACAATGCATTTAATTCATATGCCATACCAATAAATTTAACAAAAAAATTTTAATAATGTTAACAATTAAACCAAATTTAAAAAAAAAAGAAAAATAAAAAGACTAAAGTAAAAAAAATTAAATTCTAAATTTACAAAAATTTAAATCATATTTTAACATTTATACTTTATTTATTTGTAATATGGTCAATTCTTGTAAAATTGTGTAATTTATTTCATTACATTTATTAATTTCAAATTATTTCCCATATGTAGGTTAAAATGGTGTTATTTGAAGATGATTCCATTAATAATAAATTCTTTGTTAGAAAATATTGACATTACATATATAATAAGGGTAATTACATGTTATTATTTACTATCATGATAGGTTGGCCCAAATTAAAAGTGATCTAATTTGGTTAAAATTTTATTGGCCTTTAATTATTAAATAAAATATGAGTCAAATATGTGTAGATACTCTAGTAATTGAATTCTAATCAAATTCTGATTAATGATGGGCTAATTAGAATTTGATTAGAACTAATATGCCAATGTTATAAATATTAGGGTTATAGTCCCCAAATTATACACAATATATCTTTTCTAATATCCCATCATTAGGAAAGAAAGAGCATATATTCTCTGAATTTCTTGTGTACTAATTTGGAAGATCAAATCCCCAAGATTCGATAAAACTTTAAGAAATTCACAGATTCAAGTACGTTTTCGCATCTAGTTTTGTTCTTAATTTATTTTTGATGATTTGACATGATAGATTCTGGTTTATTAAGTTTTATTTCAGATTTATTTTACAAATCTAACCTTCTTTATTAAGAACTTAATTGTTGATTTTTTTAAAATATAATTATAGGTATCTTAATCCATTTTATGGTCTAAAATTAATTATATTTAGACTAGAGATAACAACTTAAAGATTAAAATTTAATGCAAATTGGGGTCCACGGTACACAGTAAAATTAGCATATATAGGATATGATTGGAAGAAAGAGCGTGATGTATTGGAAAGAAAATTTAATGATAAGAAGTCAAATGTTTACATCTAAGCTAAAACTTAAAATATAGGAGTTTAAAGCTTATAAGTTATATCCTTAGAAGAGTCAAATGACTTCTTTAGACCTTATTTTCCAATGGTTCCCCAATATTTAAGTAACCCTAAATTTACATTTTAAATTGTTTTAATTTATAATTGTTTATGGTAATGATTTTATATATACAGTTGATAACACCCTTTTATAATTCTTCAAATAAATAGTTGTACCTGCCTCCTCTTATGGACTCTATTCATCTATAAGATTAGATAAAAAAAAAAAAAAACATAATCTCCAATTTTATTAATATTTATTTTTTTAATTTTTAAACTTGTATTTTTTTATTAAATTATCCAAAAATTGATAGAAAAGTTAACTTTTTTAATTTTATTGACATAGCATACACATTGATTGTCATGTGAATGACATATCAATATTTAATTAATTTATTAAAATTTTAAAAATTCAAAAAAATAAGAATTAATTTTTAAAAATTAAATATCATTAAAATAATTTTAAAAAGTAAAAAAAATTTAAAAATTAATTAAATATTGACATGTTATCTACGTTGCAATCCACGTGTATATAATATCAACAAAGTTAATGAACGTTAACTTTTCTATTTATGTTAAGGTTATTTGACAAAAAAATACAAATTTAAAGGTTAAAAGTGACAGAAAAATAAAATAAAAAGTTAAAATGACTTTTTCTTTTAAATAAAATTGGAGAGTTAAAAAAAGTCATCATGCCTATAAAAACAACTTTAAAGTTAGATATCAAAACTAATCCTTAACATTGTCAATTTAAATTTTAATGGTTAAAATGTGACATAGATCTCTATACTCTTTAACAAAGTTAAAATTTAGCCCATATACTGTAATTTTTAGAAATATAGTCCCTCTACTTTTTAGATTTTAAAATTTAGATCCAATTTTTAACACTGATATTCTTTTTTCTTTTTTTTTGTTAAAGTGGTTGGTGTGACATTTTGAAATTAAAAAAATGACATTATAATGAACTTAAATTTAGGTACTTAAACTTGACACATTTTCTTAAGTTGGTACTTAAACTTTTTTGGGGATCCAATTTGGTACCGAAACTTGACTCTTTTTCTTAATTTGATACCTAATCTTTTTTTGTTCGATTTGGTATTTGTCAAACATTTTACAAATTACTCCAATATACTAACAATGTTATTTTTTATGAGATAGCAAAAATAATCAATGTATGATCAACATGTGACAAATGATATGATATTTTTTTTGCATTTTATATGTTCAATTACTTTTAGTTTTAATTAATTAATTAATTGTTTTATTAATTGAAAATAATGAATTTCTTTTAATTTAGGGATTTAATGAATCTTTTTTTTCTTATTTAATATTAATTCGTTAAGCATAGCTCAATACCTATTTTTAACATGAATTTCCTCTAATACTAACAATATTTTTATAGCATAAAAATTTTTCAGTCTATTCCTTTACAGATTTATTGTGACATCGAGCCACTATTGAGTACTCAATAGTTAGTATTAGAGGAAATTCATGTTAAAAAATAGGTATTGAGCTATACTTAACAAATTAATATATATATTTATAGCTTAAAATGGAACAACATTAGAGTACTCAATAGTGGCTCGATGTCACAATAATTTGAAAATAGAATGGCTGAAGGATAGAATCATTCATCACTTAAGAGATGTTGGTTTCTATCACATTATTCAATTGAGAATTTTACTTTCATGCCGGCATTTGTTTTTGTTCTGATTAAACGATAGAAACCTAAGATCCATACATTTCATCTCTTATGCGACAAAGCTACAATAACACTGGAAGATGTCGTTATCAATAAATCCTCCAACCATGTGCATTTGTCACGGGTCATAGATCAAAGTCCATGACCATTATTGATTAAATGAGGCTCATTTGACCTGCTTAAATTAGTCCGACTCGTGGAATCCATAAAGAAACCCATCTACTCGAAGCATTGGTGGCCCAATGAAACACTATAGTCAAAGTAGAATTACCAGGGTAAATCCTAAAGGGATAAGATTGTATAGAGTTTAAATCCTTTAGGACTCTCAATTGTAGTTAGGATCTAAGCTTGACCATTGATTTTTGGGGAACTCAACTATAAATAGAGGTCTTCCCCTTCATTTATATCATCCCATTGTATTTAGTTATTCTTGAGTTAAGAATATATTGAAAGTATTTACTTAAACACTTGGAGTGCATTGTTTTCTTGTGGCTTTTCAACTCTCTTGTTGCTCTTTTCGTTTCTAGTTGCTTCTGCTATATTTTTCGTTGCCTTAGAGAATTTTCGAGAGAATTCTCATATTTTGAAAGCTAGACTGACTTAGGTGCATTTTAAGTGAAAAAATTGCCTAAGGCCGCATGGATTGCAAGACGGAAGGTCTAGTCCCGTGACACATTCACCTAATTCTCATCGCATTCTTTCTCCTTCTTGCTCGATGCAGCATGCAACAACCGGTTAAATTTGTTAATTTTTTTTAGATATAGGATCAAATTGATAGAATGTTTAAACATTAGACGACTAAATTAATTATTAGGACAATAAAAAGAGCTCACGTTAAATTTTTGTTACTAAATCAATGCCAAGAGTGAAAAAAATCAAATTTCAGAAAATTGAGCGACTAAAATAAAAAAAATTTAATGATTGAGTGACTAAAATAAAATAGACTAAATAGTTGAGTGAGTATTATTGTAGTTTGTCGTTATTTCAAATACAGATTGAATGGAGTAGTTATTGTGAATAGGTGTGCATGAGTTTTTATGGTTATTTATTTATTAGAGGGGATGAATTTTTTGTGATACTAAAATTAATGTCATATTTGAATTTACTTGTTTAGAAAGAAAATAAAATTGGATGAGTGATTGTAAAAAGTTAGAAGAAAATCGGAGCTAACAATGAGAGGCGATATATTGGTGATAATGATGTTGAAATGTTGTTCGACACATATTTCCTCAATTCACAAGGTTGAAGTAGAGATATACGTGGAGTTTGATGATGTTCAGGCGGGTGGCTTCAATTTCTTGATGTTTATTCTTTATTTGTCCTCCTATTCGTATGGATTGTTATAGTAAGAGTAAAATTATGTTTTATCCTGGGTAAATTAATCAGAATTTAGTCTTTTCTTTATTTAAAAAAAATATATCTATTTTTACTGTTAAAAATTAAAAAGGTTAAACAGTCACACATGGCATGTAATATGTATCTCATTTTTTAATAAAAAATTAATTTACTTTTAATTAATTTATCTATTTTTTAAATAGAGAAGATAAAATATGATTTAGAAAAAAGAAGAAGAAGAAGAAGTTAAGCTAGGCTTATAATATCAAAACCACTATTAATTCACAATCAATGACTTCTAATAATTTCGGTAGAAATCATATTGACAATCCTATTAGTGTCTTTTAAGATGTATTTAATCACTCAAAACTTTTTATGTAGTAATAACTTTTGAATAGTGCGGAGATTGAAATAGTAGAAGAAAACTTTTTATTGCTTATTGGTTGAATAAAATTAATGCAATTGGCGTTTTAGATATTAATGACTACTTTGAAACATAAAATTTAAAAGAAAAAACAAAATCATTGAGAGCGAAAAAGTGAAAAATAAGGGAAAAACAGGTGTCATGTAGGAACTCTGATGATATTTAAAAAAAAGGGAGAAAAGAAAACCCAAATTTTGTTGGGATGAAAATGACTTGATAACCATCCAAATAAAATCCGTGATTTCCGACCTCTAATTTTTCCAACCAGCCTAGAGAAGCCACGTAGCACTGACCAAACGTCTCTTTTCTACTCCCATGATTGCCTAATGTTTTCCACGCGCCCCTTCGTGTCCCTAAATTTGATTTTGCAGACTGAAACGGTTTCGTAAGTGACAAAACTCTGATTAGACGCAGCCGTCCACCTGTCCCACATCCTCTTTATTTCATTTATCGCTTTTATAATTATTAATTACTCTCATCGTACAGGAAAAAGCCTTTTAAGTGGTGGTGGTGATTGTGTATTAGATTTAAACAACAAGCAATCCACTACTTCATATCTCTCTTCTCTGCTTTTACAAGCAAATTTCTTCGAGGCTGTATTTTCAGATATCGGAACTGGCAAACAGCAATTCCACGGACAAGTTAGAACTACTAACTTTGACTTGTTACTGCTATTGGTAGCAGATGAGTGTTTTGAGTCCTGTTTCATTGCTTATAACTGCTTGATTTGTTGATTTGTTGATTTGTTTAGATGGATTATAAAGCGGCTGGTTTATATACGTTGGATGAAGCCCTTGAAACTGTGGGGTTTGGGAAATTCCAGGGTTTTGTTCTTGGATACGCTGGTCTTGGTTGGTTTGCTGAAGCCATGGAGATTATGATTCTTTCCTTTATAGGACAAGCTGTTAAGTCTGAGTGGCAACTTTCCTCTGGTCAGGAGAGCCTTTTAAGTACCATCGTCTTTGCTGGGATGCTTCTCGGAGCCAATACATGGGGCCTTTTATCAGATAACTACGGGAGGAGGCATGTTCATTACTTTCCTTTTTTTTTTTTTAATTTTTCTTTTATTATTGCTTTTTTTAGTAAATTAAGCAGTCTATGCTGATCGTAAATCGTTCCTTCTTAATTATGCCCTTCAGATCTAGTTTTATTTTCTTTTCACAAGGCATGGTTGTGGATTGACTTTTGGTTTGTGGTTTAGTCTTCTGAACTGTTATTTTTAATTTTGCTTCTATCAGGAAAGGTTTTCTTACTATATCTATGGTAACTTTTGGAGCTGGATTACTGAGCACATTCTCTCCAAACTATTTAACGCTTGTTGTTCTTCGAGGTTTGGTTGGTTTTGGCCTTGGTGGCTCATCTGTATTCTTATCCTGGTTTCTAGAGTTTATTCCAGCTTCTAATAGAGGCATGTGGATGGTAGTGTTTTCTACTTTCTGGACATTTGGATCAATTTTTGAGGCTGCTCTTGCATGGGTATGTATATTTCCTATATCACAATTTAAGGCTATCTTTACAATAGCCTCTTCTCCCTGCACCTAAAACTACAGATTTTTTATTTTATCTCTTTTCCTTATGGAGGCTCAGAGCTCGAAACTCACATATTTTTAAACTGAAACGAGTACAAGAAAAGGGACATGAAAATATAGGCCTTAGATGTTAACTTCTTTTCTCTTCATCAACTAACAGTGCTGCCAAGATGTGCAGCCACAAACCTAGACACTAAATTATGGTCCAAATTAAGTAAAGTACTTTGCAGCACCATAATCAAGCACATAAATAAAAAGCAATCCTAACATAAGCTTCCTTTTGGTTTTTGACTTCTTTGTGTCCTTTTAATAACCGGGAAAAGAAAACAGGGGACAGTTCAGCTCTGCTTACAATCGGAGAAAATGTTTAAACTCGAACCTTTTAGCCATTCAAGAACTGTTTAATCTTGATTAATATCAACTTACAATCTCATAACATCTTTTAACTATTGAGACTTTAAGTGCCGGTTTTAAGGTTTTCCAGTTATGACATTCAACAGATAAGCACCTTGCCCAAGACATTACTTTCCGTCCAACATGCTTTGATAAAAAATGTTTGTAGCTTACCTTTTGAAATTATTTCTTCTCACCTCTGAATGGTTTAGTTTCCGCACAGCGACTTTCCTGTTCTTTTTTCTTCCTTTTTTACTTTTGGCCTAATTTCATACCTGGTTAGGCTCTGCCTTTGTGAACCAGAAAAGGTGCCATGCATGACACTGTTATTTTCTTTGACCCATGGTGGTGGCATACTATGTCTCTTGATTTTCTCCTATTTTCCTATACTTAACCTATATTTTCAACTACCTAACTACAAAGTTGCAATTCTGGTGGCATGTGCTATCTAGCCTCCAAAATTTAATGAAAACAATTATTATTAGTTATCAGAAGAATTTGTTATCAAGAAACAGGATGTTCAAGGGCAAGCGAGCCCATCTCTGTGCAAGAGATCTCTCATAATGGATTGTTCTTTGTCTTAGAAGGGTTGTGTCTTGGCAAAGATTACATTCTTTACCTTGTCCTCTCTTTAGATTTTGCAGACAAAGGCTTCTTAACTGAAAGTAAGAGGCACTCATCTCTTTGGTTAATTTGGTAAATTCCTTTCCTCTTTGTTTACTTGGTCCAGTACTTTTAGATGCTATAGTGTTATTTACTATCATAATACCTCATCAGCTCTGTAAACATAGAAACTTATCTGAGAATTGAAAATTTCTTGGATATTGAACTTAAGTGTTGCTGGCTAGCTGCTCAAACTTAACTGTTAAGTTTGAAATTTACATTCAAGGAGCTAAGGACGTTTGAAAGATATGGATTTTATATTCATAGAATATGGAATTTATCTGAGAATTGAAAATTTCTTGGATATTGAACTTAAAAAGTCTTGTGGCTAGCTGATCAAACTTCACTGTTAAGTTTGAGTTTACGTTCAAGGAGCTATGGACATATGAGAAATGTGAATTTTCTTATTCATGCAATGAGAAGAATTGTTGACACAAATTATATCTTCAATGTGTTGGATTGAATTCGTGTCCTTTCTATTGCAGATTGTCATGCCCAGATTAAACTGGAGGTGGGTACTTGCGTTTTCGGCTGTGCCATCTTTTGCTTTGCTTATTTTGTATGGTGTTGCACCTGAGTCTCCGAGATACCTATGCATGAAAGGTAACACAAGTGATGCACTTCGAATTCTGGAGAAGATAGCTTCAGTGAACCAAACAAAGCTTCCTCCTGGTGTCCTAGTTTCTGGTAGATCAAATGACAAGGATGAAGAGTCTGCTCCATCAGAAAATACTGCCCCATTACTTCCCTCTCTCAGTAAAAGTACCACACAATCAAAATCAGGCTTCTCATCATTTTTTATGCTTTTCTCTTCAAAATTAATTAGAACAACGCTGCTCCTATGGGTATTATTCTTTGGAGATTCATTTTCATATTATGGTATCATATTGCTTACCTCTAAGCTAAGTAGTGGGCAAAGTACATGTTTCCCATCTCTCCAAAGCAATATAAATCCCCAGGATGATGGTCTCTACCTAAATGCATTCATCACCAGTATGGCAGGTATTATGTCTCATTCTCACTTCCTTCTTTATGCTCTTCCTTTTTTTCTTTTAAAAAAAAAAAAATTAAACTTGGTTTATGCTGCAGAGCTACCTGGGCTTCTTCTGTCAGCAATATTGGTTGATAGGGTTGGCCGCAAGCAGTCAATGGCAATTATGTTCGGCTTAGCATTTATTTTCCTTTCACCACTGCTAATCCAGCAGCCTGCTGTGTTAACTACTTGCTTATTATTTGGAGCTCGCATGAATGCCATGGGAACCTTTACAGTTGCCTCTATATATTCCCCTGAGGTAAGCCTACTTAATATTTATATAAATTTCAGTGAGTCTGTATTTGCCATACCACTAAAGCTGTTGTCAATATATGAAAATTGGTTTTGTGTAGTTATATCCAACCTCGGTGCGGACAACAGGTGCGGGAGTTGCAAGTGCTATAGGAAGAATTGGTGGTATGGTATGTCCTCTTGTTGCAGTGGGATTGGTGAATGAATGTCATCAAACAGCAGCTGTAGCGCTATTTTTGGTCGCTATAGTTGTTTCGATAGTTTGTATCCAACTCTTCCCCTATGATACCAAGGGACGGGAGCTTAGTGATACTAGTTGATAGGAAGTAGTTGACTTCGACAAATGGCAAATTGTGTGCCATCCGTAATTTGTCTTTTAAGTGAAATAAGTGGTCCCCTACCTGTATTTATAGTTGATTTGTAGGGTGGGGATATTATGTAGACTTAATTTTCTGAGAAAATGCAATGGGGTGTTGGGATCATTTTGTAAAAACATACCAGTCATTGTCATAATTAAAATAGTTTCTTCTATTACGTAAATGTGAAGTACTTGCTTGTTCCAACATTTTTTTGTGGGAATAAATATTTAGACTGGGTTTAGAGCGGCGGTACAGTATTTTAGTTTATTTTTTATCTGACGTTACAGTATTGTTATAATATTTAATTTTATTGTCATCGTTGATTTTACATTAATCGTAGGTAAACGCATCGCCCATCAAAATTTACTCTTAATAAATTGCAATTGGACTCTGAAAGTTGAAAACTTCCGCTTGTATGGATGTTAGCTACAGAGGTTACAAAGAGAGTGAAATGTTCATGTAATTGTGTGTCACATGCTATATGAAAAGTTGAGTCAAGTTAAATCGATTTAAATTATTTGTATTAAATTAAAAAATTAAGCATGACAAAATAAAATTTTGTTATAAGATATAAAATATAAAATAAGATATTTAGTATGACAAATTTGAAATTGTAATTTAGTTGTTTAGGTTCTTATAATTATTATTTTAGAATTTTTTTAAAATTTTGAGATTTTTTTTCTTTTTATAACTTATAAAATTATTTTTTTTATTTTCAAAAAATATTTTAAATTTTTTATTTAAAGAGACTAATTTGTTTAAATTATAAAATTTAACTTGAAAAAGTAGCATGGTTGTCCGGGAGCACTATCGCCATGGCTTGCTAATGCAAGCTCTGCTGTTTTTATTCCCCAAGGAGCCTTGCTACTAGGGGAATACTAATCAATTTGAGATGATGATGTAAAACATAATTTCCGCTTCTCCACAAAATGTTTTGTCTACAATGATTTAAAAACTGGATTCGATGGTTCAATTATTCAGTTGAATTATAAAAAATAAAATGTAAAATTCAATTGAATATAGGGTTAGTGTTTGATTGAATCGAGTTGAATTAAGTGAAAAAAATCAAGTTAGGGTCTGTTTGTTTCACTCAAAATGGCTTTTGAAAAATGATTTCTAGCAAATGATTTACTTTCCTATAAAAGTTAATACTTTTTGGTGTTTGGATGAATTTGTGTAAAATATTTTCTGTTATTTAACAGATTTCTTAAAAATATTTCATAAAGGTTGTTTTCAATGAAACAAACGTACGTATAAGATTTTCTTATCTTTTCATCATTTAATTAAGTTTATTTTATATCTATAAATTTATATTTTACATCATTTTTACATATATTAAAAAAATATATTTTTAAATTTAAGTTCATTACAACGTTATTTTTTAGTTACATGACTTCTAAGTGAGTTTTTTTTATTTAAAAATGTGACATTAACAAATTTGACCCCCCCCCCAAAAAAAAAAAAAAAAAACAATGCCAACAATTGGACTTAGTTTTCAAATATGAAAAGTAGGACTAAATTATTGAAAATAAAATTATAAAAACTAAATTAAAAATTAGTGAAGAGTTCATAGATTTATGACATATTTTAAGCTTTATACTACAAAACATTTATTATTAATATATTTATAATTAAAATAAATATTTATTATTAAAGTATTAATATTGAATATTTTCAATAATATGTGAAGAATATTCGTTAAAATTATTATTTTTAAAATTTATTATTAAAATAAAAATGAAATATTAAATACTTTATTAAAATAATAAATTATATTAATAATTTATTATATGACTAAATATAAATAATTAAATATGTATGTTTAATAATATTGAAAAATATACTATTTTGTATGTGTCAATTCGAAATTATATAGGGTTTTTTCTATATATATATTTTTTTATCACATTTTGACTTAATAAATATGTTAATCTTGAGTAATTATTATTAAAATAAGTGAATTTTACTTAATTATTAATATTGGACAAGAATTTATAAAGTATGTGAAATTATGCTTAATTTCATGATTTTTGTACATAATTTATATTATTTTTATGTTAAATATTAATATGTGAATTTTCACTATGCAGGAGGACCATGAAAGATGTGATTAACATAAATGATGTATGGACATGCACACATCCACTTTATTTGAATGGCAAGACAATGCAAAATTGGGTCATAAAGGTGTTAATTTAACCCAGTGTGCTAAAAGATGGACATGTCTGATTAATTATTGAACTGAGAAACCGTCCAACAAGGAGGAATTAAAACCTAATTTCGGCACAAGCAAATGGCTGCCCTAAAATTAAGCTTTGAGATATTTTGTTGGAGATCCTTGCAGTTGGAAGATGTTAGAAATCAGCACACAAGTTTACCCTTTGAGACCGTCCACCTCATGGCTATTAATAACATTGTTTTGAATTCAAAAACAAGCAACCAAGTCAACCCCTTTTCTATAATTTGTGGTCGGCCATGTATGAAAGAAAAGATAGGGATTTTGAATTCTATTTTTAGCAAATTCTACCCTTGCATTCACCTATAAATACCACATCGTTTCCATTTCTCAAATCACCTCTCACCTCTCATCCCTCATCCCTTAATCCCTCAACACTCATCTTTTATTCATTTTCTCATTCATCATTCTCACTTCCATTTCCCTATTCTTTTTCCTTGCATAGCCGTCCATCTCCCTTCCATTCTTTAGCCAACAAAGGCTTTGTCAAGACCTTCCTTTGGTCAGCCACCTTAGGAAACTCTTAGCAAAAGGAGTATCGGGCAGAATGGAGAAACACATCAATCAGAAAAGATCCAAAAGGTTGCTGAACTGAATTAGAGTTTACTCTTTTCTCTTGTTATTTAATTTTCTTATGTTTGTTATATGTTTCTTGTTTTTGACATCAACAATGATATTTTAGATCCTATTTTCTAATATGATTATGTTAAGTCAGTAAGATCTATTTGATTCATGTTTAACATGTTTGTGCCTCAATCGATCATGTTTTCAATTAAAATCAAGATGTATTCCATTCATACATGATTGAGCGTATTCAGATTAGCCAAGCGATCCTAACCAGGCTACGGCTAGTAGACGCATAATTGAAAAGTACAATGCTCAATTTAGATCATTAAACCCAACTAAATTAGAGGTTCATAATATCTTTAGTTAGCAAAAACAGGATTTGCCAGAGTTTATTAACTCTCAGGTTTTCAAAATTTTGAAAATTAAAACGAAAATTTGCTTTTAAAAGCAAAATCGAGAATTTTTAAGTGTTGGACTAAGATACCCATGTTTGAATTGCTTGTTTTGGGGTAGAAGCAAGAGCACATTGCCATATTTTAAATGTTCTATTTTGCAGGAATTTGCCTTGGATCACTTGCCATTTCTCACTCATTTGTTTGTTTGTTTTATTTTAAATGCTATAGTATAGTCGATATGCCTCCTAAGTGCGGTAGAGTTAATATGAATGTACCTACTCTTCCGGGTCAAGCTGCACTAGAGGTAGGTATGGAGCCTTTAATACAGGCTATGATGGGAGCCTTCCAGCGTATTGCGAGTGGTAATCTTGCACCTGCTCATTGGGGGATTGCCACTAGAGCGTCTATATGCTCAGGGTGGAATTGAATTTAAAGGAGCGAAATAAGCTGATCTGACCATTGTCGAGTATTGGTTGGAGAGTGTGGAGAGGATCCTTGTAACAACCCGTATTTAGTCAAATCGAAATAGTGGTTTTGGGACTACAAATTCGAGGTTAAAATAATTATTTTATTATTATTTTAATATTTATAGCATGATAGTATATTTGTGTGAAAATTTCGTTAAGAAATTTTATTGTTTAATTAGTCAATTTGATGAAAAGGACTAAATCATGTAAAGTGCAAAAGTGATGTTCTAATAACTAAAGGTATTTAATAGCTATAGAACCTTAAGAGTCCTTAAGTGGTAATTAGACCATTTCAATTGTGAGTGGACATTTATGGGCTTAAAATGGATGTTAAATATAATAAGGTTAATTTTGTAATTTGGTAATTAAGGTAAATTAAATAAAAATAACAAATTTGTACCATCTTTTAATAATCTTTTTACACTAAATTTTAGTGAAGAAAAGCCATTTCTAGGGTTCTAAACATTTGGCCACTTCATGGTTTAACTGTAAGTTCAATTTTGTTTCGTTTTTAATGATTCCTACGTTTTTGAGATCGTTGCAACTAGGTCTAGCTAGCCCAGGGACTATTTTGCAAAAATGTTAAAAATTTAGATGTTTCCATTGATGAATCTATGAGTGTTTTGATGTTTAATGATATTTTATGAATGTTTGATAATAGTTATATAAGTTTTGTTAAGTGATTTTTAGTGAAAATGCAAATTAGGGATTAAATTTTGAAATGTGAAAACTTTGTGGTTAAAATGTGAAATAAATGAAAAATATGAGCTGATATGTTCACTAGGGAAATTCGACTAGCATGTGTTGGTATTAAATTGCATGAATTTGTATTTTTATGAAATAAGGACTAAATTGTAAAAGTTGTAAAATACTTGAGGCAAAAGTGTAAATGTGCTTTAATGAGTTTTTTTTTTGGATTAAATTGAATAGAGTGATAATTAAATAAGCTAAATTTGATTACATATAGATCAAGAAAAGCGAAATACAGACTTAGATCGAGGAAAGAATAAGGTTACGGATTAGTTGACTTGAGTCGTCATTTTTACATCCGATGTAACTTTGTATGTAATAAGCATTGATATATTTGTGTTTTAAATATTTTGATATTGCATGAATTTTGAATTACGAACTTGCATATACATTCGATGAAGATTCGGCATTAGAAATCCCAGTTGAACCTTAGGAATAAATGAGGATACGAAGGACATGTCATTAGGAGTTACATTGATTTGACTTCGGGCCATGATATTAGCACTTTGGGTGCGAGTTACATTGATTTGGCTTCGAGCCATGATCTTGGCACTTCAGGTGCGAGCTTCATTGATTTGGCTTTGGGCCATGATATTGGCACCTAGGGTAAGATACTATCTGACTTTTATTCTGAATGGTTCAACGGGTATATTGAAGATGTGAAATGGTGAGAAATAGATACGTATCTGTACATGTATACTTGAAAAACTATATGAGCTATGAGCCAAAGGAATTTGTGAGTTTATGATCAAGTATGTAATTAAGCTCATGTTAGCTTGAGATTTTTGCATTGTTACATATTATGTTATTTAATTTGAATGGTAAATGATGGTGAGACTTGTTTATTATTTTCATACGATCTTACCAAGCTTCATAACTTACATTATTTATTTTTTCATTTTTTATAATGATATCAAAGCAAGCTCGGATTCGGGGATCGTCAGAGACTTCATCACACTATCCAACTATCACTTTGGTACTTTTGAAACTAAGTTTTGGTCATATGGCATGTATAGGAGTTGGTCATTTTGATGTATAGTTTGATAATGAAATTAGCCACTGGGTTTGGTTTGTATATGATAAGTAATTTCCTTGGTGTATAGCCACGAGAGATGGCTTATTTTGGTTCATTTTGGCAAATATGGTGATGTATATATAAGTACTAATGCTCCTTGGTGATGTGGTTTAAAATTGCTTGTGAATGTCTTGTTGAAGTTTAAAGTTTAAGGTAACTAATGGTGGAAAGTTTGTTATTGATATGTTTGTAGTTTTAAGTAAAGAAATGCTTAGATGAAATTATTCATATAAATACTTTGTGAATATGAAAATTTGTATGATTTGAATGAACAAAACATGATATTATAAGCATGTTAGTTGTTGGTATTGAAATGGCATGTTTTAGTCTTGGTTGTGGTTGTATTGGATGCCTATTTATGCTATGATTTGTGCCATGTGGATTGTGTAAGTGTGAGCAAGTTTAAGTGGCAAAATGGCTTGGTAAATAGCCTATTTTTGTCCACATGGGCAGAGAAACGGGCGTGTGTCTCAACCGTGTACGACACACGGTTAGGTTACACGGTCGTGTGTCCCTTGGTGTTGAATTAGAAATCAAGTCAGTATGCTCTATACGGCCTCACACACGGGGGTGTGACTTGGCCGTGTGGTATAAGTCAGTATACCCTACAGGTTTGGAATGGCCTAACACACGGGCATGTATGGCCAGTTTTAGGGCACACGGGCTAGCCAAACGGGCGTGTGTGTTGGCCGTGTGACCCAAGTTAGAGAGTTACACAGGGTCGGACATGGGCTGGGACACGACCATGTGCTTTCATTTCGAATGTCCACACGGCTTATGACACGGGCGTGTCTTTGGCAGTGTGAGAGACACGGCCGGGCCACACGGGCGTGTGTCCCCTGTTTTTGAGAAAATTTTTTAAGTGTTCTAAAAGTTTCTAAAGTTATCGGTTTAGCCATAAACCACCCTGAATGCATGTTTTGGGCTTCGTAGGCTCATATTAGGGACAATATGATTAGTTGTCAATGTATTGTATTTGAATTGACTAATTGTATGAGAAATGTATTATTATTTTGTTTTAAGTTCGGTAATGCTTCGAAACCCTATTCTGGCATTGAATACGGGTTAGGGGTGTTACAGTCCTTAAGCAGATGGATTGTTCGAATGAAGAGAAGCTGGGTTGCACTGTATCCTTGTTAGACAGTGAAGCTCATCAATGGTAGGGTACTGTTAGGAGGGAAGCTGCTACAGATCATTTGACATGGGACTGTTTTCAAGAGGCATTCAAGAAGAAGTATCTAGGTCAGTAGTATATGGATGCGATGAAGAGGGAGTTTTTAGATCTGGTTCAAGGTAGTATGACTGTAGCGGACTATGAGTCGATATTTTTGCAGCTCAGCTAGTATGCTTCGGAGATGGTCCACTTTGAACGAGATAGATGAAAAAAGTTTTGATTCAGACTAGACTGAGATATTTGTGTGTACTTGGCTGCACACACCGCTGAAGTCTTCAACAATTTTGCAAATTAATCTGTGGCCTAGTTAGGTTAAGCTACAATGATCTCGAAAATATAAAAATCATTAAAAATGAGGCTCAAAAACACTTACATGCACCACCTAAGCTTGTCAAACCAAGAACCCCTAAAAATGGCTTTCTCTCTTCATTTTGGTGGTAAGAACATTTTGAGAAGATGAGCATATTTTGTTTTATTAAATTTTAACCTTATTTACTCATTTACCTTTTTAACCTTTTAAAAAATTTAAAATTTTAACAAAACCAAGCCCATAAATATCCACTAACTACTCAATTGGTCTATTTACCATCCAAGCCCCTTAGATTAAAAATTCATAGCTATTTGACACCTTTAACTAATAGAACTCTACTTCTGTACTTTTTATGATTTAGTCCTTTTCATTGAATTAAGCATGCAAACGTTAAAATTTCTTAATGAAATTTTAAAATGACCTTACTAACATTCCATAGACATTAAAATATAATAAAATAATAATTTACTCTTCTTATTTATGATCTTGAAACTATTATTTTGATCTAACTGAAAAAGGGCTGTTACACGACCCATGCTTGACTTCGCGTCGTGATATGGTGGCCTGATCTTGTCACAATGATAATTACTCAAAGTTGTGACGTGACATACTTTTTCTCACTGGTAAAAAATGGTCATCAACCTGCAAGTACCAATCAACCAATATACATTGCATAGCACATTTTCACCCCAACATATACTTGAAATGGGTTAAATTTTAAATCATAATACCTTTCATACATATAGTTACTTTCAAAATACCAATTCATGCTCCAAAAGTTCTTAAGTCACATATTATGCCAAAAATCGACTCAACCTAAGTACATGCCATACTTAAAACAAAACGGAGTTACACAAACTTTGTTGAGTCGAGGGTGGCTTGCTAAATGCTGGATCTACTAGTCGAACTCCTGGAAATCTACTACACTTGTGTTGGAAAATTGAGTTTGAAAAACGTAGTAGAAAATAAATTTAAGGAAAAATTAGAGTTTTAATTTTTTTCAAAACCAGAATTTGGTTGTGGTATCTAAAGTAATAAATACTTAATCAAAATTGTGCCTTTTCAATTTGTCTACGATGAACGCTTCGATCGAGTAGTCTTCTCTGTTATCCTGAAGCTCGTGCCTTTTGAGTGTGGGCTCGCTTTGAATAATTTTTTTTCCATAAAATTACCAACGGAGCAATTTCACAATTTCTCTAAACTTTGGGGTCAAGTTGTAAATAATAAAAAATCTCTAGAAATCTTCTGAAATAATTTTTTCAGATAATTTTCTCTTTACAACTTTCTCTTGAATTCAAGTGTGTGAAAAATAATAACACATGGCTCTCTGTATATAGGGAGTGTTTAGAGAGTTCAACTATAATTAAATTTAATCACTTTAATATTAAATTAATATAAAACTTATCAAGATAAATATTAGATTAAATTTAATATTAAATATATTAAATTAACAGAATATTTATCTATAAGATAAATATAAAATTAATTTTAATATTATGATAATCACTTTAATATTAAATTAATAAAATACTATCAGGATAAATATTAAATTAAATATAATATTAAATTTATTAAAATAATATTATTTTTGGAATAGATAATCTGAAATCAAATTATACGGTAGATTCTTAGTAGAAATGTGATTCCTCCACTGTTGGTGCCATCGTAAGTGTGATACCCTCACAACACCTCGAGCCGGTTCGATCCAGCCACAAGTTGGACCGTTGGCCTCTTTTCACATCCTAGGCTTGGTTCAAAGAATTTTGGGTCTCAATCTTGGTTTTGGGTCTCAAGCCCAATTTTTTATTGTCACACCCCAAAATTGGGCCTAGAAGTTTCGAGGGTATTTTAAGAATTTTAGCCTATATATACTCAAAATTTCGTAAGTTTGGTAACTGATAATGTTTTCGAAAAAGGCTATTAGGATATTAAACCAGTTTCTAAAAATGAGTTTTAAATATCTTTAATTTTGAAAATAGGATTGATTTGTAAAAGAGTCAAAACTGAGAGTTTTTCTAAAGTAATTTACTGAGAGTTTTTCTAAAGTAATTTACCTAGAAATTTAAAATCAACATAAAACCCTCCATCTACAGCATGTTTGAAGTTATTTCTTTCTTCTTTGCTAGTTATGTTGTGTAATATCCCGAATTAGGGCCTAATCAGAATAGTGGTTTCGTGACCACAAATCCGAGATAGAAATAATTATTTTATAATTATTTTGAGGTTTATGATATGATTGCATAATTGTGTGAAGATTTCGTGAAGAAATTTTTGGCATAACGAGTTTAATTTAAAGTTAGGGACTAAATCGAATAAGTTGCAAAACTTGCATTCTAGAAGTTTTTAGTATGAAATTGCTTTGAAATATTAATTAGGAGGTCTTAAATAGTAATTTTACCAATTTTAAGTTCATGGGCAAAATTAGGACATGGAAGGAATTTTTGAAAGTTTAGTAAGGAGGGGCATTTTGGTCATTTGGATATTAAATGAAATAAAATGGGAAAAATAACACAAAATGGTCATCTTCTTCATTTGGTTGCTGCCAAATTTTACTCTCACCATAGCTAGGGTTTCTTCAACTTTCAAGCTTCATAATCAAGAAAGACGTGGAAACGACCCCAATCGAGGAAAAGAAAAGATTGTGGACTAAATTGCAAAATCTTTATATTTTGGTACCAAGGTAAGTTCATGTGTAAATAATGTAGCATAATTGTTATTTTTAAGTTATTGATGTTAATTATATGTTATGCTGAATTTTATTATGAAATGTATACTTTGTGGTTAATTTCAAATAATATGTAAATTATGTAAGCTACTTGTTAAGTACAAATTGTTACCGAGTATTGGTTCCGGCATTCTACGGTAGACGGCAAGGATATGTGTTCGAGGAAAATCCCGTTTGAACCTTAGGAATAGATTAGGATACAAGTGACATGTCACTAGGATGGTTGAGCATCCGAACTCGTTGAGTTGAGTCCGAGTTCACTTATGGATGCGAATGTCCGAACTTGTTGAGTTGAGTCCGAGTTCGTGAGATGTAACTAGGCATCCGAGCTCGTTGAGTTGAGTCTGAGTTCACTTATGGATGCGAACGCCCGAGCTCGTTGAGTTGAGTCTGAGTTCGCTTATGGGCGGGTTACATAATAGCTTGGCTACATATGTGGCACTTATGTGCAAAGTTTCCATGTATCCGAATTATATTCCGATGTGTTCAACGGGTAAAGTTTTACTCAAATGGAGGAATACTCGAGATGTAAAGAGACGTATTGGTAAGCGATGAGAAATGGATATTCTGTACAAGTATGTATTTAACCCTCGGGTTGAGTATTGATACAACCATGATAAGGTAATAAGATGATGAAAAATGATTAGAAATGTGATATGTGTTTTGGTGATGCATGCTAATGTTGATTGGTATGATTGTTTGTTATGTTACTTATTATTTGCATATGAACTTACTAAGAATTTATGCTTACTCCCTCCTTCTTACTCATTGTAGTTTTGGACAAGCCAGCTTAGGAGTCGGGATAGGTCGAAGGATCAGTCACACTATCCGGAAGAACTTTTCGGTAAATGGCTTGTAAATTTAAGTATGGCATGTATAGCAATATACCTATTTTGTGTAAATGATCTTATGATATGGTGATGGAATGGTTTAGAAAATGTTTGATAATGATAAGTTATGGAAATGGTTAGTTTAGATTATGTTTGATGTTGTGGAAAGCTATTAGGATATCCAATTCATGAAAACCCATAAAAAGGGGTGAAATTGCCATAAACAGAATATTGCAGCAACACTGATGTGAGTTTGAAAATTTACTAAAAATCATAGAAATTGAATTTGGTGATGGATTAAATATCAAATTGAATATTATTATGTCTAGTTTCACATGAAACAAATGAAACAGGTAAAGAAATTATATGTTAGAAGATATTTGAATTTTAGTGAAACAGGGTTAGAGCAGTTTCTGGATCCCCTATTTCAACTTTAAAAATTCACCATAAATTGTACAGATATAATTAGGTGGTGTATTTTATATTCTCAGAATACTTATTGAGTCTAGTTTCAGGAAAAACAAACCTCATAGTCATATGAATTTTATACAGAGAGAAATGTGGTTCGTAGTAAACAGATGTCAGACCAGTCAAGTCCTGAAATAGGGGTAACTTTAACTAATAAACTGTACTAATTGGCCTAACCAAAAATTCTAGAAAAAAATTAGTAGATAGGTATATGAGTCTAGATTTAGGGAAAATTTATGGATCTTGATTTCGAGTTTCGTAACTCGAGATATGATTTTTCTTGTGACTGTGACGCAAATAGCTTAAAAAACTGTGAATGTAAAAACAAATAATCCAAAGTTCTAAAAATGTTAAATTAAGCTTAGTAACACCTCATACTCGACTCCGGCGACGGTCTCGGGCGTAGGGGCGTTACATGTTGTTGTGAAAGTGAATATAATGGTATGTTATTGATGCCATGTGACAATAAATATGTAGATATGTTTTCATGCCATATGATAGAGATTATTTTGTGCTACTAATGTAAATATGCAGTAAATATGTGTGAGAAATCGGTAAGTAAATATGTGATAATAATGTGGATACTTTGGCCACATGACTTTATGAGACCGTTGGATATTATTGGCATGCCATAAGATTATGTGTAGTCACCTTTGTGTTGTGATATATGTAGGGCGTTGAGGCCCAAGGACAATTTCAGAGAGATAAGGGAATGTGAGCTAAGCTTCATTCGTTGGGATATGTATGTGTGGTGTGTTGGAGAATGTTAGCTATACGTAACACCCCCTAACCCCAAACCGCCGCCGAAACAGGGTTACAGAGCATTACCGGACCTATCAGACAATTTACAATTAATTCAAAATAAATGACATACATATCTTGATTTGATTATAAAGTCCCTGTAATGGACCCTCGAGGTCCGAATCACACGTTAGAATCGAATAGGGACTTGTTCGGATAATTTGAATTTTTTTATGCGAACTCAATATAACCTCTTTATAAATATCTAACCTTCCCTGCAAATTCAAGTCAAAACCAATCCAAACAAATCAATTCATGAATTTATACATCTGTAATTATAACAAACTAATAATATAAAGTTATAACATTTTTATGTTTATAACAATCCAACATAAAATGTCTAATTGATTCATTTAAATTATCATTCAACAAAATTGCCCAAAGCTATGATATAAACTATATTTAAGACATATGTAATTGTATGGAACAACCATTACCATCATTTATCATTAATATTTATGTATCAAAATAACAACAAATTACAACCTAGGTACATGCCATTTTCAAAAGAGAAAAGTACTTCACCACGTATTTGAGTTCGGGATTGACTTGGATGCTGAGTCGTTAGTCACTTTTGTACCTAACCTGTGCACGGAAAAAACCGTATGCTGAGTATGCACTCAGTGGTGTTTCTATAAACCAACACTTAAATAATTGTAAAATACATATATAACACTACTCAAATTCAATAACTATTCAAATATTCACCTTTCAATTCAGTACTCTAATTTATTTCAAACTCAGTATCAATCATTATTTTTCAATAACAATTATTTGTTTATTTTTATTCAATAATAATCAGTTATTCAGTATCAAACAATCAATAACAATCAGTTATTCAGTACAGTAATTTAGTCATTCAGTAACTATCAAACAATCAATATTGGATTAAACCGAAGTAACAGTAACAATACGACACACAAGGTGCCTTATCGACTCAAGGTCGAAGTATCCCTGAACACTTCCAATCCTATGGCATGCCAATTATATCCGACTCTGTCCGATACAATTAATAAGGTATTCAATTCATTTCTCAATTCACAGTAATTAATCATTTCAATATCCATTTTTCAATAAGCACAAATTCACATACATTCAATTCAATATCAAAACACTAATACTTACCTTAATATCTTTCCATACACATATAATAATAAAAACAACAATTTAAATGTTAAGTTCGGTTTATAGAAATACAAACCGTAATTCTTGAATTACTCTTCGTCAACCTTCTCCTTTCCTTTCTTTGTTGAGGTCTCTGGTATTACTTTAGCTACGGAAATTAAAATAATTATACCGTTAATTACAACATTAATTTATAATAATAATTGAATATCTATCCAATTTATATTTTAGTTCCAATTTAGTCCTAACTAGATTTATCTACTTTTCTAATTTAATTCACACTCTATTTCTATTCAAATTTCATTCAAACTCAAATTTAACTATTAAATTTTTAGCATATTTCACTAATTTTGAATTTTCCTCAATTTAGTCCCTACAACACAAAACTTATAGCTTACTTCACAATTTAATCCCTTTTTTAATTCTAACTTGAAATTCTTTCAATTTAATCCTTAATTCATCTTTTTGTCCAACATAAATTATACTTGAAAACCTATAAACTTCTAAACTATCAACTTAATTTTATCAAAACCTTGTTTTAAGACTTCTAAAACATCAAAATTAAGAGAAAAAGACTTGATTAAGCTTACCAATTAAACTCCAATATTCAAATTCCCTATTTCCCATTTTTCTTTCTTTTTCTTCTTTCTTTCTTCTTTCTTTGCTCTATTTCGAAAGCTTCTCTATTCTTTTACCCTTTTGTTTCTTTTGTTTTTCTTTTTATTCTTTTATTCTTTCATTTGTTTTATTTATTTTATTAACTTAATATATTATAATTTAATTATTAGAAATATCTATCATATAATTAATAATATAATACAAATGTATACATTTACTACATGATCAATACCATACATTTGTCATGACTTTATCTAATTATTTCATAAAAATCTTATAAATAATTATTTAATTAATAACTATATTTTTAATTTAATAAAAATAATAAATATCTATTTACTTTGATATTGAGTAAATACATATATAAATTACAAATGTATATATTTTATTTAGTACACTTGGATTCAACATAGAAGTGTTCATGGGCCGGGCCGGGCCGGGTTCGGGTCGGGCTCAACTAAAAAATCATGCCCATTTATTGGGTTCGGGCCGGGCCTGGCCCAAAAAATGGGCCTAAAATTTTGCCCAAGCTCGACCCGAATAAAAATACTAAAATTCAGGCCCGGCCCGGCCCGCCCGTATTAATTTTTTATATTATTTTATTATTTTTTTAAATATATATAATACATCAAAAATACTAAAAATATCAAAATAAATATTTCCCAACAAATTGAAAATAAATTTTGAAAAATATGTAGACTTAAATAACACTAAGATAAATGCAACTTAACAAGCAATTGCTTCTAAAATAACAAAAAAATTAACAAATGCCTTTAAAATAATAAGAAAATTAACAATAAAATAAATTTTATACAATATTCAAACAATAACAACAAAATAATAGCAACATAATAGTAAAATGGTAGCAAAATATGGAGAAAACAACAAGAAAATAACATTCAAAAATAAAAAAATATTGTCCTTTAGTGAATTCGGGCCGGGCCGGGCCGGGCTCGGGCTAAAAATATCTTACCCAAGGCCCAGCCCATATTTTAAACGGGCCTTATTTTTTTGTCCAAGCCCATTTTTCGGGCCTATATTTTTGTCCAAACCCTCCCACATTTCGGGCGGGCCTTCGGGCCGGGCCGGGTAGCCCGACCCATGCACACCTCTAATTCAACATCACCTTACACTTGTCACCATTTAATTTATTTGTCATATAAAAAATCTTATAATATTATATAATTATAATAAATATCTATTTAAATAATTATAAATAATAAATATCTATTTACTTTAATAAAAAAGTAATTAAATAAATATGTTACAATTGTATATATATTATTATTACATTTGTATATTTTTATCACCATCCATTTGTCAAAATCATATTTTATTTCATAATAATATTAATAATAATATATGGGTGTGGATATATACAGGAATTGTAAGAAAGAAGGAATTGTAGCAGGTATGCTATGCCAAACTTAAACCCTTCATCCATATGGGTTATTTCACAGGCACTGGCTTTTAGCTACAAAGCCTTAATTCAAGAAACTTATACCATTCACAACAATATTGATATTATTGATCAAAATTTTAATATTTCTGATGTGCAGGATCCATCAGATGGCAAGCACAGAGCATACTCTATTATAAATCTTGGATAACTCATCTAAAGTTTTCTAGGAATAAGAAGATTTGGAGAGACAGAGTAAATTTAGAAAGCCATGGGTAGATAAAACACACTGGAATTTTATTTAGAGGATTTCTTATCTTACAAAGAGCAACCCATCTTCCTTTTATAGCTGAAGGAGATGTAATACAACAAAATAGTAAACAGTGTACTGGATAGACATCAGATATTAAAGCATAAAGTAAAACAGTACAAAAAGTAAAAGTAGTGCAGATATTAGACATTATTTGACATAAAGCGAAATACTTTAATTATTAAAGGCAAGGTTTCTTTCAGCTGTTTGCATTTGAATGGGGTAGCTGAGCACTATCCATGGAATCTTCACTGCAGCAGGTCATTTCTTCATCTTTTTCTTTTTCATCATGCAGCTCTATCTTAGCAAGACTGATTTGATTGTATTGCCACGGATAATCTTGTGACCATTCTGTGGGGTCAGGTATTCCTTCATGATATTCACGGAGAGCTTTTAATATTTCTTCATGATAAGGTGTATATGTCCTTGGCCAGGTGTCCCATGATGCATTAATATTCGGAGGTGGCCATATCTCAAATGGAATGATCCTATTGAGTTGGCAGAGAAACTTTTGTAATTCTCGATATTGGACATCATCTTTGAAGATTTCATTTTCAAGAGTTTTGTGAATCCAGGTGGTGGGAAAGGAATTGAGCTGAGTTGCTTTTCCACATTTAACAAAATATTGAGGCTTATAGAAAATTATAATCATATAAATTTCATAATTACCTCTTGCTTGATTGCAATATTGCTCAATTATCTGAAGCCATTGTGGGAGAGGATGAAACCAACTAAGAAAAGTAAAGAGTTCTGTTGTTCAGGTTCAATATTTCCTCTGATGGCTTTTTTCAAGTAATAAAGGAGGTCAAGGGTGTTGAACTGGATGGCAATATGGTAAAGATGAGTAAAGTACCATAAAAACCATTTCAATTCATTTGGTTGTTCAACAAACTCAAACCTTATTGGATGGATGAAAGGATAATTTGGATGGATACCCCAAGGTTTAAGAATAAGTCCTCCGAAATTCTTGAAAACTTGAATCTGGTATTCAAACATCATGTCCCTTGCTTTTTGGTGAAAGCAATTCTTTTCCATAAGAGTATATACTTCTGGTGGAAATTCAGGATGAAGGTTGGGAGTAACAGTGTAAGGTGTAGGAGATGTGGATGTTGAGGAATAGGGCCGATACATCATAATTGGTCTAGGCCAAAAAACTCTCTTGTAGGCAAAAACTTTTGGATTTTCTTTGAGCCTGGAAAGTAAATCAGCAAGAACATTTTGCTTTCCTGGTATATGTCTGACATCAAATGAAAACTGAGAAAACCATTCTTCCCATCTCAAGAGTTGAGGATGAGGAATTGTTTTCTATTTAAACTTGAGCATTTGTGGGAATGAAGACATATCTATTTCTACCAAAAAATAATATCCTTGAAGATGGAATTTGAATTTTGCCATACCTTTTTTGACTGCAAGGATTTCTTTAAATGTGGAGTGATAATGGATTTCTGCTTCTGAGAATCTTCCACTTTTATATCCACAGAGCTGTTTTCTGCCATTCTTTTCTTCAAAGAGAATTGCTCCCCAATATTTGTCACTAGCATCTGTCTGTAAAATTCTTTTTCCATCTGAGGGGATCTGGAGTGGAGGCAAATCTTGGGTAATTTCTTTCAGTTTTTGAAGAGCTTTGGTCTGGGAAGAAGACCATGGAGGAGGGTCTTTTTTGAGTAATTTTTTCAAGGGGTTAATGTACTTAGAAACTTTAGGAATAAAATCTCTAAGATAATTAACAATCCCAATAAATTGCTGGACTTGTTTGAAGGATAAATCTTTTGATGGGAACTTGAGAAGTTCTTGAGCAATGTGTGGTCCTGGAGAGTATCTCCCTTCTTTGATATCCATTTCTAAGAATTGGATTTCTGATTTGTTAATCTGCATCTTTCTTTCAATTTGTTAATCTGCATCTTTCTTTCTGACAACATTATCCAATATTTGAAAATAAGGGATTTGAAATCATTAAGAAGTTGAGCATGAGATTCTTCATCTTGACTGTAAAACAGGATATCATCAATGTAGACTAAGGCATTTTCCATTAAAGGATGGAAAATCTTTATCATTGCTTTCTGGAACAGAGAGGGAGCAGTTTTTAATCCAAATGGCATGACTTTCCATTAGAAATGTCCATTAGGAATGCAAAATCCTGTCTTTGGTCTGTCATCAGCATGAATCCCCAATTGCCAAAAACCTGCTTTAAGGTCAAATTTGGAGAAGACTTTTGCTTTGGCTAAGCTGAAGAAAAGAAAATCTTTGTTTGGAAGAGGGAATTTGTCGTCTTGAAGGAAATGATTAAGAGGTTGGTAATTAATTACCAATCTTAACTTTCCTCTGATCTGTTCAGATCTTTTATTTACATAAAACGCTTCACACGCCCATTGAAAATCCGAGGGTTCAATCAGATCTTGTTGCTGTAGATCTTTACATTCTTTTTGTGCTAGCAGTAAATGATCTGGATTCATTCCTTGATGGCTGGCTTTTGTTGGGTTGATATCTTTATTTTTCTTGAAAGGTAGATTAATGAAGAAATCTGGGTTTTTCCACAAAGGGTTTGAGCATTTATTCAGGAATTCAGAATGAGATTCTGCACATGATCGGGCTTTTAATTCCTGAACAATGTGATGGATTTTTTCGGATTGGATTATGAAAAGTTTTGGGATTTTGACAAAGGGTTGAAAAAGATTTTTGTATCTTACTCCTTTAGGGAGTATCCTGAGATGCTGGGCTTTTTTGTAGAGGTCAAAACCTACTACAATATCTTTTCCAGGAAGTTTTGATCCTAATACTGTAGTTTTTACACAACAGCCTGGGAAGAACTGAATAGTAATTGGTTTAGTAGCAAAAGGAACATTGGCAGCTGAATCAAAATACCTTATATGAGGTTTCCACCATTCTGAAGGTAATACATCTGGGTTCATGATAGTTTCTGCTGCTCCAGTATTTATGAAGGCAATTATAGTAATGGGTTTACTATACTTGTCTAAATAGACTTTTACTGGTATATGAGGAACTGGGACTGTATCAACAGTTCTGTCAACAGTCCGAGCTTTGGCTTGTATTATTTATATATCAGAATAATCTGATTCTGGATCAGACGAATCACAGGCAGGAATTGCACAGATCGTTCTTCCTGATGGCTCATCTTCAATAGAGCAAACAGATTCAATACCATCTTCTTCTTGGATCTTGACTCCTAATTGTCTTACTATCTGCGTGATCTTCTTGGCTTGCTTTTTGTTTTTTGGACAATTCTTTGAAAAATGTCCCTTCTGATTACAGATGTAACAACGGTCAGATTTTGTTGACTTTCTTTTCTTCTTAAGATATCTCTATCGTGGCCTAATCTTTTTCTTGCCTAATCTTTTTCTTTCTTCTTGAAGTTGGGAAAGAAGAATATTTTCTAAAATTTTTCTTCTTTTTTGTGCGGCAATCACACAAGTGATCTTTTGGGCATTTGTACTTCAAATAAGAATCATCACAGGCTCTGTCAATTCTTTTGTCACCATGGAGATAGTCTTTGAATATCATTCTTCTGTTACAGATGTCTTCAAGAGCAACAAAGACTTCTTGTTGAAGTTCTCTGACTGTGATTTGGAGAATGTCTTTGTTTTGTGTTTGGAGGGCTTGATTTACTGCAACTTGAATTGGATTTGGGAGAGATGAGAGAATAACAGGCTTGAGATTTGGATTAAGGCCAAAAGGACAAAATAACTTGGTCATTACTTTGAAGTGCTTTTCCAAATCTTTCTTGACATACGAACAACACTTTCTTTTGTAGAATTCCCTTCTTTTTAATGTCAGCAAGTCTTCAGGATTTCCTACAAAATGTTGGTGTATGATCCTGATTGGTTGAGCCAGATCTTGAAGAACTAGAAACAGCATTTGATTATGTTGATCAATGGAGTTCCACCAATCTCTTAACATTTCCGTAAATCTGGAAACAAATTCCATGAGAATGTTGTAATTGCTTTCTTCAGTGAGCTTTCGAGTTTCTAGCCAAGAATGAAATTCTTGGATTCTGTCTGGCCATTTTGCCGGTGGCAAATCATCTAGAGTGAAAGTGGTTCTTCCTATGGAAGATTTTGGCCCCTGCCTGTCATGTACGGAAGATGATTCTGGCATATCTTGCATTTCATCATCACTTGGTTCTTCAACTTTGGTTGTTTGAAATGCTTTTTGTAAGCCTTCATCTAGGCTTTCATCTTCTTCATCTGTCTGCTCATCTGGAGATGAGAGTTCAGAGAATCCAGATTCTTCTGATGATCTTGAATTTTCTTCTGAATCAGCTTCAGTGCTTGATTCTGGATTTTGTACAGTTGAGATTCTAGGAATCGAAGATTTTATATAATCCTTTAAAAATTTACTTAAAGGATTTTGATCTTCTTTCTTAATCATCAGAGATTTTGAGACTTGTTTTGGAGGAGGTGATTTTGGTGGAGATTCCTCTGAAACTGGTATTTTTCCCAGTTTCTTTTCCATTTGATAAGCCTCACTTTCACTTTCTGCTTTGGTTTCTCCAGCGGATTTCTTCTTCTTCTTCTCCGCTTCTTGTTTTTTGATTTCCAGAAAAATCTCATACATACTTGGTTTAGTACGTTTTGGAGGTTCTGGAAAGGTTATCTGGACTCCTTCTACTGGGAGCAGATTCTTCTGTCTAATAGAGGGAAACAATTCAATTGTTTCTGTTCTTGGAGTAGGCTTGGGGATTTTTCCTGTATCTTAGAGAGTTTTTATTTGATCTTTCAATTTTTGGATTTTTTTTTCTCTTTGTGCAAGGTGAGAAAAGAAATCTTGTCCTGGTGCTGCTGGTTGTTTTGCTACTTCATCCAGTCTTTTTTGTAAAAGCTGGATTAGATCTTTGACCATCTTTGTATTGTCATCTATTTTGGCTTCAATAGTTGAGACCTTTGAATCAATTCTTTTGAGGGCATGATTCTAAGCAATAGCATTCTCTGTTTGCCAATTTAGGGTGGCTTCTGCAGCACTTATCTTGGAGGGTGCACCAAAAATATCAGTTTGGATTTTTGAAGGGATTTTTGGTGTATGTGTAAAATTTTTCTCTGAGTACTCTTCAAGGGGTGGAAAATCTTTGTCATATGATGTTGTGGATTTCATCATGCACACAGTAGGAATTGATTTTTGTGGAGCAAGGAAATCTGGGTTCTTTTTAACCCATTTGTTTATTTTCTTGTAACATGGCTGGGAGAAGGGTTTTGGTTTTCTGGAAATAGGAATGACCTCAGGAGATTGAACAGATGGTTTTGGAGGGGGAGGAGAAGGAGGCTTACAGGATTCATATGGAACCTGTATATTTGGTACAGATTTGTGAGAGAAATAATCAACAAGGTAAGCATATTTACCATTGTCTTCTCCTAGCGGTCCAATATCTGGATCTCCTTCCATCCATCTTTTGTAGAATTCATCCTGAGAAGAATTTTTCTTCTTCTTCTTTTTTCCTGGTTTTGACGCAGACATATCCATGGCGTCGACCCAGGCAGCCATTCTATCATCTGCGCATAATTCACATGAACAATTTAAAGCCCAAGGACAATGTCCAGTAACAGGGTCTTTAAACATATAATGAGGTTTGCCATTCGCAGAAAAACTTTCTATCAGGCTTCTTTCAGGGCCTGATTTACACAACGGGCAGCAACAGTCTGGATCTTCTTTGTCATGAAGTTGTGCCGGTCTTTCGATTGGTTGCATCATTAATTGAGTCGGGAAGATGTTGGGATTTTATGGATTATGAAGATGACTATGATCAAACTTGATCTCAGTAGTTCCATCTCCCTTTGATGTAATCTAACTTGAAGTTGATTGAATCGGCTGGCTATGCTCATGAAGTTTTTCATAGCTAGTGACCCATTTTTCTGGGAGAAGTTTAATAAGTTCCTTTTTTGGGATTTGTCTTGGAACATGAACACAATGAGGCTGATCATTTGTGTTGACTGAGATAAGTAAAGAGTCATCTGTTCCATGCCTTGAGAGATTAAAGGCATGATCCTGGATTCTGTAGACAATTTGATAATGGAGGGTGGCAGTAATGGCTGAAGCTACCTGTGGTGCTCCTGCTATTTGAATTTGAACTTTCAAAGCATTGCTGAGATTGGGATCTGCCAAATCCATTGTAAAATTCAAGAAAAGAGTGACCATAACAAGGCCAGAATTCAACGTTGCTTCAATAGTAGCAATGCATGCATTTTGGTATTCTAAGTATCTGGAATCCAAAAGTGCAATTCTTGCGACTACAGGTTTGCCAGCTGTGCCATGATAGTTTAAGGTGAGTCGTATGGCTCCAAAATGGATGTGCGTATAACCTGCGCGTTTCCATTCTGCTGGAAATTCTGCTGGAATTTCGAGAGTAACAAACTGTTCTGGAGAGGCTGCGTATATGGGAAAACTATCAAACCGTGAGGCTTGAATATATTCCCTTACTTGTTTAGCAGAACCTTTGATCAACGTCCTGATAGATTTTACAGGGGAGAAGGCGGTTTTTCTGTAGGCAGCATAAGGATTTACAGTGGGAAGATCTGTAGGTTGTACTTTATTTTCCTCACTTAAGTATTCTATCTCATACAAAGAAGAGATCTTTTTTGCAGAATGAGTTTTCATAGGAAAATCAGGTAAAGAGATAGGGGTAGAAGAAGTTGAAGGTCTAGTTAACATGTTTTCTGTCATGAATGAAAGATTTTCCCCAAATCAATCTATCTTTTAGATTGCTAAAGATGAGCTATTATGAACCTACAGGCTCTGATACCAATACGGGTGTGGATATATATAGGAATTACAAGAAAGAGGGAATTGTAGCAGGTATGCTATGCCAAACTTAAACCCTTCATCCATATGGGTTATTTCACAGGCACTGCCTTTTAGCTACAAAGCCTTAATTCAAGAATACATAAAATCTTAGATTTTTATTACTTATATGCCGCCTCATTCCTCTTTAATGGCTTAATTGCCATTTTGGTCCTCATTATTTTCTTTTAATCTATTATTAAACTTTTATCCTTTATTCAATTTAGTCCTTTTTCCTAATTACTCTAAATCAAGCTAAATTCACTTAATTAAAACATAATTAAACACACCACTAGACTCATAAATATTTCTAATAATTATTTACGAACACATTTTGTTAAGACGGAGGCCCAATAATGTACTTTTTCGATGCCCCGTGAATTTTGGGTCATTACACTATATGCTTCACTTATTGGACATGTTCGAGTCTTTGAGTCATTATGGTGTTATGGAGATCTGCGTATCACATGTGTGGTGATAGAGTCCAGTTCATGTTTCATAATCTCAAGAGCCAAATTATCATAAAAAGTGACTAAATGTGATTAAATGTTATTGATATATGCTGAAATATATGCTTAAATATTCATGTGACTAATGTGTGAATGAATTTAAGAAAGATGATTAATATGTAAAATATGTCATAAGAGTAAAAGATGATATGAATATGATGTATGTTTGTTTCGTTGATGCATGATGACTTGTTTGCGTAGTGGTTGTTCTGAGCATTCACTAAGCTTGTTAAGCTCACCCACTCTTTTTTAATCATTACAGATACATAGTGCCGGTGTGAGCGGTGTGACCTTTGAGGGATTGATCCAAGCCGATTATTTAGCTTCTTTTAGTAGGTGCTATATGCTTATTTATGTTTGGGGAATAAATGCAATGTGATAAGCCAATGTGGTTGATTTTATATCAGTTATGCTAAGTCAATTTTTGGGTAGTTTTCATGCTATTTATGTTTGGAATTTTTTGGACTTGAACATGATATTAGGACTGCTATTTTAGACATTTTGATGTTTCTTTAACTACGTGAATGAAGCATGTTGTTTAGGGTTAAGTTTGAATGGTTTTAATGTTGGTGTATGCTGAGATTTTATAGTGTGGAGTAGAGGTATCGATATATTTTTTTTTAAAAACGGTACCTCTGTTGGGAAACAAAATATAGATTTAGTATCGATACCCTATCCCGAGTACCGATACCTTGGCCTGAATATCGATACTTGAGGTAAATTTATCGATACCTTATGAAAGGTACTGATAGTTTTCGACATTTTAAAATTCTTGTGAGAAATAGAATGCAAGTTTGGTATCGATTTTTCATGTGTTATTGATACCACTTAATGAAAATATCATTACCAATCCTTTAGTATCGATACCTATGTAACATTTTTGGGAAAATTGGGTAAGTGGTCCCATTGCTCGTTGTATGCCCATTTTATGTTTTTTTTAATCGTAAATTAGCATAGTTAAACATTAAATTAAGTTTGCATGTCTTAATATTCGCATGATTTCTGTAGTAACAAAAGAAAATAAAGATGCAGTATACTAAACGTGATAATTATGATAAAATCGATGTGAGACGATGGTGTAGCATCCTAGTATTCGGGCTCAATGAGCAGGTTGGGTATAGGGTGTTACATTTAGTGGTATTAGAGCTCTAAGTTCATTAACTCTCAGATTTAGGTGATTGTTATGTGCTTGGAGTTTCGAAACTCATGAGTCTAATTTTTTTTTGTTTCCTTAGAATTGTGATAAAACTTTATTTGAATTACATAAGGTGGCTTGAAATATTATGATTGAATTGTATGTGGGGTGGGAAAGGAACACATTGCCTTAATCCTAAAGTTTGCTTTCTGGAACGAGACTTGGATCACTTTCCCTATAATAGCCCTTACCTATATCTAAAGCCGGGATAGGGTTTGAGGCATTACCGGACTTAAACGTAAATAAACATACAAAATTGAGCCACAAAGTTTCATCCACATTTAAAACTTTTCAATCACATGCAAATTGTCCCTTATAAGGGTCTACAAAACCCAAAACATACATCGGAAGCGGTTCGGGACAAAATCGAGAACTTTCAGAACCTTTTTAACATTTAGAAAATTTTCTTATTTTGGAGAGTCACACGCTCGTGTGGGTAGGCCGTGTGGTCACCCACGCCCGTGTGACATGGGACACGCCCGTGTAACTCTCTGACTATGACGTCATCAAGAAAATAAGGTCACACGATAAAGTCACATGCCCGTATGCTGAGGCCGTGTGGCAAATTAAAATCCAAAAATTAAGTGCAGACTTCACACGGCTTGGGAACACACCCATGTCCTATGGCCGTGTCTCTATCCGTGTGTTTACTACTGGGCATTCTGTTTTGCATAATTAGGGTGTAGTGGACACACGACCAGATCAAACGCCCATGGGGCAGATCGTGTGTCACACACGACCTAGACACATGCTCGTATGTCTAACTGTTTGGACAATTTCTAGGCTATTTTCCAAGCCATTTGCCACCCTTAAGCACTCACAGACTTAGATCCACTTCATGACAAGCAATATGACACCTTTAATCACTTAAGCAAACACATTCATGGTTAAATTATGACTTGAGAATGTCAACATATCACCTATCGAAATTATTATACTTTCATATTATAACAACCCGATTTTGGGCCCAGTCAGAATAGTGGTTTTGGGACCACTAATCCGAGGTCAGAGAAATCATATTTTATATGCTGTGGCATGATTATATGAAAGCATAAAAATTTTAGTGAATTAATTTTAGTGATTTCATGCTTAATTGTGAAAAAGGACTAAATCGCTAGCTCAAAATAATGGTAGAAATAGCTAGATCGGTTGATGACAACTTCAAAAATGTAAAGAACATTAAAAACGGGGCTAAGGAACACTTACAATCAAGCTTGGAAAGATGAATAAACCCTAGCTATGGTGACCCTTGGAATTTTGGCACAAACAAGAAGAAGATGGACATATTTTGCTTTCTTTTTCCGTTTTTATTCTTTTATTTACCAAAAGATAAAAATACCCTTAAGACATTTCTTTCAAAATTTTCCTATTCATGCCCATTTTTGTCCAAAATTTTAAAACTTGGTCAAATTGCCATTTAAAGACCTCTAATTAATAATCCAATGCAATTTCATCCTTAAAGCTTCTAGAACACAAGTTTTACAACTTATTCAATTTAGTCCCTAAAGTCAAATTGGACATCTTAGGCATAGAATTTCTTCATGAAAATTTCACACAAACATGCAATCATGTCATGGACCATCAAATAATCATAAAATAATTATTTCTATTTCAAATTTATGGTCTCGAAACTACTGTTCTGACTAGACCCTAATTTGGGATGTTACAACTCTCCCCCCTTTAAGGATTTTTATCCTTGAAAATCTTGCCAATGAAAAAGTTAGGGTGCTATTTCCTCATGGCCTCCTTAGGCTCTCAAGTAGCCTCTTCAATCCCGTGTCTTTGCCATAACACTTTCACCAGGGAAATGCCTTTATTTCTCAATTGTTTGACCTCTCGAGCCAAAATCTTAACCGGTTCTTCACCATAAGTCATGTAACGCCCCTTACCCGAGTCTGAGGTCGGGACTGGGTACGAGGCATTACCATACTTAATTATATGCTTACAATTATTTCTGAATCACCAAGACTTAATCAAAATTAAAACTTTTTCAAACCTTATTTAAAATCCTTAATGTGAGCCTACGAGACCTCAAACTCTCATTGGGAACCATTCGGAACCAACCCGGGTCCTTAAACTAACTTAATAAAAATAACCCTTGAAACAAGGCACACGCTCGTGTGGAAGAGCGACACGCTCGTGTGATCATTACAACATGACTGTGCTGATAGCCCGTGTGATACAAATGACCCAAGCATCTAGGGGCACGCCCGTGTCCCATACTCGTGTGAATTAAATTCTAAATTCGAACCTATAAGGGTTTTCACACGGCCTGACACACGCTAATGTTTATGGCCCGTGTCCTTCACATGGCCATGACACGCTCGTGTCCAAAAACCATGACATTCTGTTTCTGACGTCAGCATCTAATAAGGGGCACACGGCCAAGGCACACGCCCGTGTCCAGAAGCCGAGTCTTCCACACGTTTGAGACATACAGTCGTGTCTCTACCCGTGTATTTACTACCATGCATACTGACTTGTAATTTTTACGTACAGGGGACACACAGCCTAGCAGCACGCCCATGGGGCTGCCCTTGTGTCACACATGGCCTAGACACATGCTCGTGTGTCTACCTGTGTGGACCAAAAATAAGCCTATTTACCAAGCCTTTTGCCACCCTAAAACACAATCGAATACCAACCAACCTATCAAAGTTTAACTTATTATGATTTCTCAACCAAACAACCATAGCTAAGGCCTATGTACACTTCATATATTCAAACATGCCATCAATATCACTTTCGTGAAAGACTATTTTGCATTTATATATAAACTTTCAATATTAGCCATTTTCCAAAGCCTTTACAAAATGAATCAAATGCTAAAATAAGCCAACACATTTTGCCAATTAACAATGACACAAAATTCAAAAGTCAGGGTCCTATACATGCCATAATCTAGATAAAAGATTTAACTATACCAAGTGCTTCGGATGATAGTGTGATTGATGCCTCCGACGTCTAATGATCCTTGAGCTAATTAAGTGGCACTATAAGAAAATGAGAAGGAGATGGAGTAAGCATAAAGCTTAGTAAGTTGCATGCAAATGAATATAACAACAACTTTACCATTCATCATCATGCTCATAATACGAAGGTAGGCATAAGCACAACATACTCATCACTATCCAATACAATTCATATAGCATATATTGAGCTCACATCTCATATATTTCAATAGGTACTTGTACCACTCACAACATGGTTATACTTTTCTCGTTTAACCTAAACTGTAACTCTCACCGTTGAACCATTTGGAATGCTATCTGATAGTCACCAAGCCTTAAACATAGGGTGTAATGCCGATGCCATGTCCCAGACATGGTTTTACACTGACTTTCGAAATCGAGGCCGAAGCCATGTCCCAAACATGGTCTTACACTAGCTCTCGCATATCCGTGCCGATGCCATGTCCTAGACGTGGTCTTACATTGACACCTCTATACGTCCAGATGCCATGTCCCTGACATGGTCTTACATTGACACATCTCGTAGCCGATGCATGTTTCAGACATGTCTTACACTGGCTTACATCACGAGGTCGATGCATGTCCTAGACATGTCTTACACTTGCCCTCGTCTCAATACCGATGCTAAGTCCTGGACATGGTCTTACACTGGCTCTTATAATGTGGACGATGCATGTCCCAGACATGTCTTACACTAGCACACATATAATCCAAATGTCATGGCATGAATATCCGATTTTATTCCCTAAGGTTCAAACGGGAATTCTACTATCTCAATATTCAACATACATAATCATTTCCACAAACAAGCAATTGATGCTATATCAATTCAAACACATATAATAAGAATGTAGTTGTATTATACATATAACTTACCTCGAATTACGAAAAGTGTATGACTAGTTCGGCTTAGTCCACTTGCTTAGCTTTTCCTTGGTCTAAGCCTGGATTTTGTAATTCTTGATCTAAAATGATAGAAATTTATTCATTTCATCAGCATATTAATCTAGACACTCGAAAATTCATAATTAGGCAAAATAACCATTTTGCCCCTAAACTTTCACAAAATGACCATTTTACCCCTAAGTTCGAAAATCGATTTTTATCATATTTTCTCACTAACCAAGTCTATTCGAATAGTTTTTACACTAGAAGAAGCCCACAATTCTCATAATTACACACATTTATCACCTATTTTACAACTTGTGCAAAAGGGTCCTTAGTTAAGGTTTCCATGAAAACTTCTTCACAAAAGTCGTTTATTTAACAACCATGATTCATTTTCTTCCATAAAATTTCAGAAAGTCAACATGATTACTATCATGGAAAAACCCTAAACTTTCAACCATTTTGCAAAATAGTCCCCTCATTTGAAAGCCCATGCTACAAGGGGTCTAAAAATACAAAAATTATCAAGAAAAACTATCAAAATCACTTGTGTAGGTAAAGAGTGGCTGAAATTTTTCAAGCTTCCAAAACCCTTAATTTGCTGACAGTTTCAGTGGAGAAAGAAATGAGAAGAAGATGTGTAACGCCCCCACGCCCGAGACCGTCGCCGGAGTCGAGTATGAGGTGTTACTAAGCTTAATTTAACATTTTTAGAACTTTGGATTATTTGTTTCTACATTCACAGCTTTCAAGCTACTTGCGTCACAGTCACAAGAAAAATCATATCTTGAGTTATGAAACTTGAAATCAAGATCCGTAAATTTTTCCTAAATCTAGACTCATATACCTACTTACTAATTTTTTTCCAGAATTTTTGGTTGGGCCAATTAGTATAGTTTATTAGTTAAAGTTACCCCTATTTTAGGACTTGACTGGACTGACCTCTATTTACTACGAACCACATTTATTTCTGTAAAAAATTAATATGACTATGGGTTTATTTATCCTGAAACTAGACTCAATAAGGATTCTGAGAATATAAAATACACCACCTAATTATATCTGTAAAATTTATGGTGAATTTCTAAAGTTGGAACAGGGGATCCAGAAATTGCTCTGAACCTGTTTCACTAAAATTCAAATATCTTCTAACATATAATTCCTTTACCTGTTTCATTTGTTTTATGTGAAAATAGGCATATTAAGATTCAATTTTATATTTAA
This sequence comes from Gossypium longicalyx, assembly GCA_025698465.1. Taxonomy (NCBI): domain Eukaryota; kingdom Viridiplantae; phylum Streptophyta; class Magnoliopsida; order Malvales; family Malvaceae; genus Gossypium; species Gossypium longicalyx. Next base: position 84,129,160 of record CM047002.1, read on the forward strand.
TCCATCACCTAATTCGATTTCTATGATTTTTAGTAAATTTTCAAACTCACATCAGTGTTGCTGCAATGTTCTGTTTATGGCAAATTTCATCCTTTTTATGAGTTTTCATGAACTAGGTATCCTAATAACTTTCCATAACATCAAATATAATCTAAACTAACCATTTCCATAATTTATCATTATCAAGCATTTCCTCAACCATTCCATCACCATATCATAAGATCATTTACACAAAATAGGTATATTGCTATACATGCCATACTTAGATTTTACAAGCCATTTACCAAAAAGTCTTCCAGATAGTGTGACTGAGCCTTCGACCTATCCCGACTCCTGAGCTGGCTTGTCCAAAACTACAATGAGTACGAAGGAGAGTGTAAGCATAAATGCTTAGTAAGTTCATATGCAAATAATAAGTAACATAACAAAACAATCATACCAATCAACATTAGTATGGTATCACCAAAACATAAATTACATTCCTAATCATCATTCATCATCTTATTACCTTATCATTGTTGTATCAATACTCAACCCGAGGGTTAAGTACATACCAGTCCAAAGTATCCATTTCACAACACTTACCAATACGTCACTTTTCATCTCGACTATTCCTCCATTTGAGTAGAATTTTATCCGTTGAACACATCGGAATATAATTCGGATATATGGGAAGTTTGCACATAAGTGCCACATATGTAGCCAAGCTACCATGTAACCCGCCCATAAGCGAACTCGGACTCAACTCAACGAGCTCGGATGCATAGTTACATCTCACGAACTCGGACTCAACTCAACGAGTTCGGACATTCGCATCCATAAGTGAACTCGGACTCAACTCAACGAGTTCGGATGCCCAACCATCCTAATGACATGTCACTTGTATCCTAATCTATTCCTAAGGTTCAAACGGGATTTTCCTCGCACACATATCCTTGCCGTCTTCCGTAGAATACCGAAATCAATACTCGGTAACATTTTATATTTAACAAGTAGCTCACATAATTTGCATTTTATTCGAAAATAACCACAAAGCATATATTTCATGATAAAAATCAGCATATCATATAATTAACATCAATGACTTAAAAATAGCAATTATGCTGCATTATTTACACATGAACTTACCTTGGTACCAAAATACAAAGATTTTGCAATTTAGTCCACAATCTTTTCTTTTCCTCGATTGGGGTCGATTCCACGTCTTTCTTGATCTAAAATAACGCATTTAGCTTATTTAATACTCACATTATCAAATTAATCCTTAATTCAAATTTTGGCAAAATTACAATTTTACCCCGAAACTTTTGCATATTTACACTTTTGCCCCTAGGCTCGGGATTAAACTTTATTCCTTATTATTATGTTTTATAACATGCTGATCACTTTTCTCTTCTATGGCAACATCAAATTCTCACTCTAACATGTACTTGTGACTATTAGGTATTTTTACCGATTAAGCCCTTTTACTCGTTTTTGCTTAAAATCGAGTAGTACAAGTTGTCTAACATAATTTAAAACCTCATATTCTATCATAAAACATCAAAATACACAAATTCACCTATGGGTATTTTTCCAAATATAAACCCTAGGTTAAATTATTGCTAGCATAAGCTTTATCGAGTTACCGGGATCTCAAAAACGTAAAAATCATTAAAAACGGGGCTTAGAATCACTTAATATGAAGCTTGAAAGTTGAAGAAACCCTAGCTATGGTGAGATGGAGCATTCGGCAGCAACTATGAAGATGATAACTAATTTTGTGTTATTTTTCCCTTTTAATTTCATTTAATACCCAAATGACCAAAATGCCCCTCCTTACTAAACTTTCAAAAATTCCTTCCATGTCCTAATTTTGCCCATGAACTTAAAATTGGTCAAATTGCTATTTAAGACCTCCTAATTAATATTTCAAAGCAATTTCATACTAAAAACTTCTAGAATGCAAGTTTTGCAACTTATTCGATTTAGTCCCTAACTTTTAAATTAAACTCGTTATGCTAAAAATCTCTTCACAAAATTTTCACACAATCATGCAATCATATCATAAACCTCAAAATAATTATAAAATAATTATTTCTATCTCAGATTTGTGGTCACGAAACCACTATTCCGATTAGGCCTTAATTCGGGATATTACAACTCTCCCCCCTTTAAGGATTTTCGTCCTCGAAAATCTTACCGGTAAACAGATGTGGGTATTGATTTCTCATATTTTCTTCGGATTCCCATGTAGCTTCTTCTACTCCATGCTTTTGCCACAACACCTTCACAAGTGCAATATTTTTATTCCTTAGTTGTTTGACCTCTAGAGCTAAAATCTTAATCGGTTCTTCTTCGTAGGTCATATCTGGTTGTAGTTCAATTTCTGTCGGTGAAACCACATGTGAAGGATCTGAACGATACCGATGTAACATAGATACGTGAAACACATCATGAATCTTCTCTAATTCAGGTGGTAAAGCTAGCCGATATACTACCGGTCCAACTTTTTCAATTATTTCATATGGCCCAATAAAACGCGGACTTAATTTGCCCTTCTGTCCAAATCTAAGAACTTTCTTCCACGGAGACACCTTTAAAAATACTTTATCACCAACTTGAAATTCAATGTCCTTTCGTTTTAAATCTGCATAAGATTTCTGTCTATCTGAAGCAGCTTTCAAACAATCTCGAATTACCTTCACTTTTTCTTCAGTTTCTTTTATTAGATCAACTCCATAAATCTAATTTTCCTTGAGTTCAGTCCAATACAAAGGCGTTCGACATTTACGACCATACAATGCTTCATAAGGTGCCATTTTCAAGCTCGTCTGATAACTATTATTGTAAGCAAATTCTACCAACGGTAAATATTTTTCCCAACTTCCTTGAAATTCCAATACACAACATCTGAGCATATCTTCAAGAATCTGAATTACTCTCTCTGATTGCCCATCAGTTTGTGAATGAAAAGCAGTACTAAAATTTAATTTTGTACCTAACGCGTCTTGCAACTTTTGCCAAAACCGCAAGGTAAACCTTGGATCTCTATCTGAAATAATCGACAATGGTATTCCATGTAATCTGACAATTTCTCTAACATACAGATTCAGCCAACTTGTTAAGAGAATAATCCGTGCGTCATCGGGATAAAATGAGCCGACTTAGTTAATCATCAACTATTACCCGGATGGCATCTTTCTTTCCTGAGTCAATGGCAATCGATACAAAATCCATAGTAATCCGATCCCATTTCCATTCAGAACCATAATAGGTCAAGTAATCCCGAAGGCACTTGGTGTTCACTTTCACCGTTGACAAATTAAGCATTTGGACACAAACTCTGATATATCCCTTTTCATTCCATTCCACCAATACATTTTCTTCAAGTCATTATACATTTTTGTACTACCCGGATGAATCGAGAAACAACCACTATGTGCTTCCTGTAGGATCTTTTGAATCAATTCCTCATTCTTCGGTACACAAATTCGATCTTTAAACATTAAGCACCCATCAGAACCGATTCTGAAATCTGACTCTGTATCAACTTCACACTGCTTTCTCTTGGCTTGCAAATCTTGATCATCTTTCTGAGCTTCAGAAATCTCTTGTAAAAACATCGGTTTTGCTCTTAACTCTGCTACAATCGAATCATCATCTGACATTTTCAACTGAGTGTTCATAACTCTCAATGCAAACAACAACTTTCTGCTTAAAGCATCGGCAACCACATTTGTTTTTCCCGGATGATAATCAATAACAAGCTCATAATCTTTCAATAACTCCAACCATCTTCGCTGTCTTAAATTCAAGTCTTTTTGTGACATCAAGTACTTAAGACTTTTATGGTCGGTATATACCCGACACTTTTCACCATACAAATAATGTCGCCAAATTTTCAAAGCAAACACCACCGCAGCCAATTCCAAATCATGAGTAGGATAATTCCTCTCATGAGGTTTTAACTGCCTCGAAGCATAAGCCACCACTTTTCCTTCTTGTATGAGTACACACCCCAAACCGTTTAGAGAAGCATCACTATACACCACAAATTCTTTACCTAATTCGGGCTGTACTAACACTGGTGCCTCTGTTAATAAGTTTTTCAATTCTTCAAAACTCTGTTGACATTCTTCCGTCCATTCAAATTTAACATCCTTTCGAAGTAGTCTAGTTATAAGAGCAGCAATTATAGAAAATCCATTTACAAACCGCCGATAATACCCAGCTAGCCCCAAGAAACTTCTAACTTCAGTTACATTTTTCAGTGGTTTCCAGTCAATAATGGCTGAAATTTTACTAGGATCAACCCGTATACCATCACCTGAAACAATATGACCCAAAAATCGAACTTCCCGGAGCCAAAATTCACTTTTACTAAACTTAGCATACAACTGCTTATCTCTCAAAGTTGGCAAAACTATCCTCAAATGCTTAGCATGCTCTGCCTCATCTTTTGAATAAATTAAAATACCATCTATAAATACCACAATAAATTTGTCCAAGTATGGTCGAAATATGCGATTCATTAAATCCATAAATACAGCAGGAGCATTTGTCAATCCGAATGGCATAACTAAAAATTCATAATGACCATACCTTGTTCTAAAAGCAGTTTTAGGCACATCCGACTCTTTTACCCGCAGTTGGTAATACCCAGATCTCAAGTCAATCTTTGAAAACCATGTCGCTCTTTTTAGCTGATCAAACAAATCATCAATTCTTGGCAACGGATACTTGTTTTTGATTGTCACCTTGTTTAACTGCCGATAATCAACACACAACCTCCTAGAACCATCCTTCTTTTTCACAAATAACACGGGAGCACCCCAAGGTGAAAAACTCGGTCTCACAAAACCTTTATCAGTCAATTCTTACAACTGCAACTTTAATTCTTTTAACTCTGCTGGTGCCATTCTATATGGAGCAATCGAAATCGGAGTTGTTCCCGGTATCAAATCAATACCAAATTCTACTTCCCTGACTGGAGGCAAACCCGGTAATTCTTCTGGAAATACGTCTGCAAATTCACACACAACCGGCACTGATTCAACTTTCTTTTCAACTTCTTTTGTATTAATTACATACGCCAAATAAGCTTCATAACCCTTTCTCAAATATCTTTGAGCCAACATTGAAGAAATCACACTAAATAATGCCTCTGATTTGTTTGATTCAACCCGCAGAGTTTCACCATTTTCACACTTTAATTCTATAACCTTTTCTTTGCAATTTATTATAGCATCATGCAATGTCAACCAATCCATACCCAAAATAACATCAAACTCATCAAACGGCAACAACATCAAGTCGGCCGGAAAGTAATGACCCCGAATCATTAAAGGACATTTCTTACATACTTTATCAACAATCACACATTTGGCTAACGGATTCGACACTCTAATCATAAATTCTGTGTTCTCAACAGGTATAATATTCATACTAGACACCAATTTCATGCACACATATGAATGAGTAGAACCGGGATCAATCAAAGCAATAACATTAATATTATAGAGAGAAAATGTACCGGTAATCACATCAGGTAAGGAAGCATCTTCGCGTGCTTTAATAGCATAAGTTCTAGCCGGAGCCCTTCCTTCAGGTCTAACTGGTGCATCTCTGGCTACATTCTTACTGCTTGCTTCACTCCCAGCTTTTCTTGGATATCTTCCTCTCGAATCCGCACCACTTGTTTTTGTATTCTGAAATTTTTCTTTTTCAGCTCTCTCTGGGCAGTCTCTAATAAAATGATTCAGAGAACCACATCGAAAACACTCTTTTGCTCTGCACAGACCAAAATGATTTCTACCACACCGCTGGCATTCGAGTTTAACAAATCTCGAGTTCCCTACACTGGCTGCCGAAGTAGTCTGGGACTTAGGACCCACATTTTGCTTCTTATAATTCCCATATGATTGCCCAAATTGAAACTTGGGAACGAGGATTCATATTTCTTGACTTTCCGGGTTCTTTGTGAAAATGAACCGCTCATCGGTCCTTTCTTCAAATTTCTAGTCTCAGCCTCTACCTTTTTCTTCTCTTTAAGTAGTTCTTCAGCCTTGCAAGCTCGATCAACCAGTACTACCATTTCTTTTAATTCAAGAATTCCAACAAATACCTTGATATCTTCGTTAATCCCGTCTTCAAATCGTCGGCACATCTTGGCCTCTGTAGGGACATATTCTCTGGCATACTTACTTAATCGAACAAACTCTCTTTCATATTCTCAGAATCACATATTATATTGCTTCACTCAAGAAATTCTTTACGCTTCGATCAATAAATCTTTCACTAATATATTTCTTCCAAACTCTTCTTGAAAGAATTCCCGGGTTATTCTCTCTTTGGTACCACCAAATCAAAGTCTTCCACCAATTATAGGCTGAATCCCTCAACAAAGATATAGCGCATTTCAAACATTCTTCAGGTGTACAAGATAATTAATCAAATACCCGGATAGAATTTTCAAGCCAGAACTCTACTTTCTCGGCATCATCATCAATATTTGCCTTAAATTCTTTGGCCCCTTGCTTACGGATTCTGTCAACTGGAGTTCTATGAAATTTCATCAGATCCATACCTTGAGGCATCGAGGGTACAGGTTGAGGAATTGGGGGAGGTGGGGGAGGTCGTACATTTGGGTTCGTACGAACGAACTCAGTGTACCATGCACTCATCATTTGGAGAAAGGCTTCCCGATCCCTTTCTCCTCCTCCCTGACCAACAGTAGGAGGTGGATTTTTAGTCGACGCTGCTCCTTCAGCCGGAGCTGGTGCATTACTCTCTACTTCATCTGCCACAGCTGGATCGGGATCCATTTACTATAAAAAAAATCATTTAAAAAGGTCAGAAGTCGTCACACTATCACAATTTATACATATGGCATGTATAGCAAAATCCGTACATACAACACGTAGTCCGAGAACCGACTAAACCTGCTCTGATACCACTAAATGTAATGCCCCCACGCCCGAGACCGTCGCCGGAGTCGAGTATGAGGTGTTACTAAGCTTAATTTAACATTTTTAGAACTTTGGATTATTTGTTTCTACATTCACAGCTTTCAAGCTACTTGCGTCACATTCAAAAGAAAAACCATATCTCGAGTTACAAAACTCGAAATCAAAATCTGTAAATTTTTCCTGAATCTAGACTCATATACCTACTTACTAATTTTTTACCAGAATTTTTGGTTGGGCCAATTAGTACAGTTTATTAGTTAAAGTTACCCCTATTTTAGGACTTGACTAGACTAACCTCTGTTTACTACGAACCACATTTATTTCTGTAAAAAATTAATATGACTATGAGGTTTGTTTCTCCTAAAACTAGACTCAATAAGGATTCTGAGAATATAAAATACACCACCTAATTATATCTGAAAAATTTATGGTGAATTTCTAAAGTTGGAACAGGGGATCCAGAAACTACTTTGACCCTGTTTCACTAAAATTCAAATATCTTCTAACATATAATTCCTTTACCTGTTTCATTTGTTTTATGTGAAACTAGGAATATTAAGCTTCAATTTTATATTTAATCCATCAACCAATTCAATTTCTATGATTTTTAGTAAATTTTCAAACTCACATCAGTGTTGCTGCAATGTTCTGTTTATGGCAAATTTCATCCTTTTTATGAGTTTTCATGAACTAGGTATCCTAATAACTTTCCATAACATCAAACATAATCTAAACTAACCATTTCCATAATTTATCATTATCAAGCATTTCCTCAACCATTCCATCACCATATCATAAGATCATTTACACAAAATAGGTATATTGCTATACATGCCATACTTAGATTTTACAAGCCATTTACCAAAAAGTCTTCCAGATAGTGTGACTGAGCCTTCGACCTATCCCGACTCCTGAGCTGTCTTGTCCAAAACTACAATGAGTAAGAAGGAGGGTGTAAGAATAAATGCTTAGTAAGTTCACATGCAAATAATAAGTAACATAACAAAACAATCATACCAATCAACATTAGTATGATATCACCAAAACATAAATCACATTCCTAATCATCATTCATCATCTTATTACCTTATCGTTGTTGTATCAATACTCAACCCGAGGGTTAAGTACATACCAGTCCAAAGTATCCATTTCACAACACTTACCAATACGTCACTTTTCATCTCGACTATTCCTCCATTTGAGTAGAACTTTACCCGTTGAACACATCGGAATATAATTCAGATATATGGGAAGTTTGCACATAAGTGCCACATATGTAGCCAAGCTACCATGTAACCCGACCGTAAGCGAACTGAAACTCAACTCAACGAGCTCGGGCGTTCGCATATATAAGTGAACTCGGACTCAACTCAATGAGCTCGGATGCATAGTTACATCTCACGAACTCGGACTCAACTCAACGAGTTCGGACATTCGCATCCATAAGTGAACTCGGACTCAACTCAACGAGTTCGGATGCCCAACCATCCTAATGACATGTCACTTGTATCCTAATCTATTCCTAAGGTTCAAACGGGATTTTCCTCGAACACATATCCTTGCCGTCTTCCGTAGAATGCCGAAATCAATACTCGGTAATATTTTATATTTAACAAGTAGCTCACATAATTTGCATTTTATTCGAAAATAACCACAAAGCATATATTTCAGGATAAAAATCAGCATATCATATACTTAACATCAATGACTTAAAAATAACAATTATGCTACATTATTTACACATGAACTTACCTTGGTACCAAAATACAAAGATTTTGCAATTTAGTCCACAATCTTTTCTTTTCCTCGATTGGGGTCGATTCCACGTCTTTCTTGATCTAAAATAACACATTTAGCTTATTTAATACTCAAATTATCAAATTAATCCTTAATTCAAATTTTGGCAAAGTTACAATTTTACCCCTAAACTTTTGCATATTTACACTTTTGCCCCTAGGCTCGGGATTAAACTTTATTCCTTATTCTTATGTTTTATAACATGCTGATCACTTTTATCTTCTATGGCAACATCAAATTCTCACTCTAACATGTACTTGTGACTATTAGGTATTTTTACCGATTAAGCCCTTTTACTCGTTTTTGCTTAAAATCGAGTAGTACAAGTTGTCTAACATAATTTAAAACCTCATATTCTATCATAAAACATCAAAATACACAAACTTCACCTATGGGTATTTTTCCAAATATAAACCCTAGGTTAAATTATTGCTAGCATAAGCTTTATCGAGTTACCGGGATCTCAAAAACGTAAAAATCATTAAAAACGGGGCTTAGAATCACTTACTATGAAGCTTGAAAGTTGAAGAAACCCTAGCTATGGTGAGATGGAGCATTCGGCAGCAACTATGAAGATGATAACTAATTTTGTGTTATTTTTCCCTTTTAATTTCATTTAATACCCAAATGACCAAAATGCCCCTCCTTACTAAACTTTCAAAAATTCCTTCCATGTCCTAATTTTGCCCATGAACTTAAAATTGGTCAAATTTATATTTAAGACCTCCTAATTAATATTTCAAAGCAATTTCATACTAAAAACTTCTAGAATGCAAGTTTTGCAACTTATTCGATTTAGTCCCTAACTTTTAAATTAAACTCGTTATGCTAAAAATCTCTTCACAAAATTTTCACACAATCATGCAATCATATCATAAACCTCAAAATAATTATAAAATAATTATTTCTATCTCAGATTTGTGGTCATGAAACCACTATTCTGATTAGGCCCTAATTCGGGATATTACAAGATGATATCTCTTTCTCTTTATTTAATTCTTTTAAGTCACCAAACACACTTAATATTTGACTTTTGACCTCTCTTATCCCCCTATGGCCGACCACTCTCCTAAAAAAGGTCTATTTGCCCTTTAAAGACTCCCAATTAAGGTTCCTTAGCAATTTAACACCTTTAGCTATCAAAATAGGACTTTTGCACTTTATGCGATTTAGTCCTTTTTCACAATTAAGCATGCAATTGATAAAATTATTTCTCCAAAATTTTCATACTCTCATATAATTATGCCAAAACACATAAAATAATATTAAAAATAATTTCTCCAACCTCGGGTTAGTGGTTCTGAAACCACTATTCCGACTGAGCCCAAAATCGAGCCATTACAAGTCATATCCAGTCGAATCTCAACTTCTTTCGGTGAAATTACATGTGAAGGATCTAATCTATAGCGGCGTAACATAGACACATGAAATACATCATGAATCTTTTCCAACCCTGATGGTAAAACCAACCGATAAGCAACCGACCTTACTTTCTTGGTGACCTCATACGGTCCTATAAAACGAGGACTCAACTTGCCTTTCTTGCCAAATGTCAAAACCTTTTTCCATGGTGACATTTTCAAAAATACTTTATCACCAACTTGATACTGAATTTCCTTCCGTTTCAAATCCGCGTAAGATTTCTGTCTATCCAAAGCGGCTTTCAAATAATTATGAATCACCCTCACTTTCTCTTCAATTTCCTTGACTAGGTCAACTCCGTGAATTTGATTTTCTCTCAGCTTGGTCCAATACAAAGGTGTTCGGCACTTACGTCCGTACAGTGCCTCATAAGGCACCATTTTCAAACTCGACTAATAACTATTGTTTTAGGCAAACTCCACTAGCGGTAGGTAATTTTCCCAACTACCTTGGAATTCCAATATACAACATCGGAGCATGTCTTCTAAGATCTGAATTACTCGCTCAGACTGACCATCAGTTTGCGGATGAAAGGCAGTGTTGAAATTCAGCTTTGTACCCAAAGCTTTTTGTAACTTTTTCCAAAACCGTGATGTGAACCTTAGATTTCTATCCTATACAATCGATATAGGTAGTCCATGAAGTCTCACAATTTCACTAATGTACAATTTGACTAACTTATTAAGTGAGAAATCAGTACGTACCGAGATAAAGTGAGCCTATTTAGTCAATCTATCGATAATAACCCATATACCCATATGACATCTTTCTTTTTCAGGGTTAAAGGCAATCTGTTACAAAATCCATAGTAATCTAGTCCCATTTCCATTCAGGTACTATGATGGGCTGAAGTAAACCTGAAGGTACTTGGTGTTCAGCCTTTACTTGTTGACAAACTAAGCATTTTGATACAAACTCTGAGATATCTCCTTTCATACCATTCCACCAATACATTTTCTTCAAGTCATTATACATCTTTGTGCTGCCTGGGTGAACTGACAAACAACCATTGTGTGCTTCGTGTAAAATATTCTGAATCAACTCAGTGTCTTTTGGAACACAAATCCTACCACGAAATCTCAAACAACCATCGGAGTCACTCAAAAATTTCGGTTCACTGCTGGACTCACACTGAATTCTCTTAGCTTGTAACTCTTTATCAACTTTCTGAGTATCACAAATCTGTTGAAGAAAAGTCGGTCTAGCTCTCAACTCAGCTAGAATCAAACCATCATCGGACCAGGTCAACCATGTATTCATAGCCCTCAAGGTGAACAACGAGTTCCTACTCAAATCGTCGGTAACCATATTTGCCTTACCCGGATGGTAATCGATCACAAGCTCATAATCTTTTAGCAGTTCCAACCATCTTCGTTACCGCAAGTTCAAGTCCTTTTGTTTCATCAAATACTTAAGACTTTTATGATCAATATAGCCATGAAATTTCTCACCAAATAAATAATGTTGCAAAATCTTCAAAGCAAATACTATGGCGGCCAACTCTAAGTCATGTGCCGGATAGTTCATTTTGTGAGGCTTCAACTGTCTCGAAGTGTAAACTACGACCTTACCCTCTTGCATAAGTACACATTCTAAACCATTCAAGGAAGCATCACTGGAAATGACAAGTAATTTACCTGACTCGGGTTGTACCAAAACTGGGACCTCAATCAACAATGCCTTTAATTTATCAAAACTCTGTTAACACTTTTCTGTCTATTCGAACTTAACATCTTTCTGTAAAAACTTCGTCATTGAAGTAGCAATTATGGAGAACCTTTTAACAAATTGTCTATAATAACTGGCCAAGCCTAGAAAACTTCTACCCTCAGTTACATTCCTCGGTAATTTCTATTCAACAATAGCCGAGATCTTACTCGGGTGTACTCTAATACCATCACCTGAAACAATGTGGCCCAGGAATCCAAATTCTTGAAGCCAAAACTCACTTTTACTAAACTTAGCATACAACTTCTTGTCTCTCAAGGTTTCCAAAATAGCCCTCAAGTGTTCGGCATGCTCGGATTCATTGCTAGAATAAATCAATATGTCATTAATAAAAATGACAACAAATTTATCCAAATACGGTCGAAAAATATGGTTCATCAAATCCATAAATGCAGCAGGAGCATTTGTTAAACCAAAAGGCATGACAAGAAACTCATAATGACCATACCTCGTCTGGAAAGTTATTTTTGGCACATTCGAGTGTTTCACTCTCAACTAGTAGTAACTGGACCTTAAGTCTATCTTTGAAAACCATGTCGCTCTTTTCAAATGGTCAAACAAGTCACCAATCCTTGGCAAAGGATGCTTGTTCTTAATTTTTACTTTATTGAGCTATCGGTAATCTATACATAACCTCATAGATCCGTCTTTCTTTTTAACGAATAATACCATAGCACCCTACTGCGAAAAGCTCGGTCTTAAAAAACCCTTGTCGGTCAATTCTTGCAACTGTGATTTCAGTTCTTTCAATTCAGTCGGGGCCATTCTATATGGATTAATTGAGATAGGTGCTGTATCAGGGACTAGCTTAATGCCAAACTCAATTTCCCTAACATGAGGTAATCCAGGTAGCTCTTCCGAGAACACATTCGGGTACTCACATACAATAGGCACTGATTCAATCTTTGATTCAGACTCTTTCGTATTCAACACATAAGCCAAATAAGCTTCACATCCCTTTTTAATACATTCTAAGTAGACAATAAAGAAATCACAATTGGCAACTTATTTGACTCATCTAATTCAACCCGGAGAATTTCATCATTTTCACATTTCAATTCAATAACTTTTTGTCTACAATTTACTATATCATCATGAAGTGTCAACCAATCCATGCCCAATATAACATCAAATTCATAGAACGACAATAACAACAAGTCAGCCAGAAAATAATGATCTCTAATTATCAAAGGACATTTCTTACATACCTTATTAACTAAAACATGCTTGCCTAACGGGTTTGACACTTTAATCATAAATTCCGTAGACTCAACAAGCATATTCATGCTAGATACCAATTTCATGCACACATATGAATGAGTAGAACCAGGGTCAATCAAGGCAATAACAGAAGTGTCATAGAGAGAAAAAGTACCTGTAATCATGTTGGGAGAAGATTCGCCCTCACGTGCACGTATAGCATAGGCCCTAGCCGGAGCTCTAGCTTTAGATCTCAATGTTGTATCCTTTGTTACATTTTTACTACTAGCCTTATTACCGACATTTCTCGAGTGTCTCCCTTTTGTAGCCGTACTACTTGGCCTTGTATTCTGAAACTTTTCTTTCTCGACCATCTTAGGACAGTCTTTGATATAGTGGTCTTGAGAACCACATCGGAAACAAGATCCATCGCTCACCATACACTTACTAAAATGACCTCTACCACATCATTGGCACTCGGGTCTGGGAGCTCTATCATTACCTACACTAGCCATAGATGTAGCCTGAGATTTAAAACTTGAATTTTGCTTCTTACAGTTTCTGTACGAATGTCCAGCCGACACATGAGAATGAGAATACATATCTCTAGATTTCTTAGACTGATATAGAAGTGACTTGCTCATCAGTCTCTTCCTTATATCTCTAGCCTCAGGTTCGGCTCTTCTTCTTTCCTTGGTCAGCTCCTCAGCTTTACAAGCCGATCAACGAGCACAACAAATTCCTTCAGCTCAAGACTACACACTAACACTCTAATGTCCTCATTAAGTCCGTCTTCGAACCTTCTACACATTTTAGCCTCAGAGGATACACACTCTCGAGCATATTTACTGAGCTGAACAAACTCTCTTTCGTATTCAGTAACTAATATGCGACCTTGTTTTAAATCGATAAATTTCTTATGCTTCTGATCGATGAATCACTCACTAATGTATTTCTTTTGAAACTCTTCTTGAAAGAATTCCCATGTAACCCTTTCTCTCGGTACCACCGAAACTAGCATTTTCTACCAATGATATGCTGCATCTTTCAACAAGGAAATAGTACACTTCAAACATTCATCAGGTGTGCGAGATAGCTCATCGAATACCCAAATGAAATTCTCAAGCCAAAATTTTTCCCTTTCACGATCATCTTTGGCATTGGCCCTCAACTCCTCGGCTCATTACTTTTGAATTCTATCAACTGGGGTTCTATGAAACCTTATAAAATCCATACCTTGAGGCACTTGAGGTACGGGTTGGGGATTTGTAGGGGGTGGAGGAGGTTGAGCGTTAAGGTTCGTTCAGACGAACTCCGTGTACCATACATCCATCATGTGGAGAAAGGCTTCTTTAACTCATTGTCCTCTACTAACAGTCATGGGTCTACTATCAGACGACACTGTCTTTCAGCAAGAGCAGGCGCGTTACTTTCAATATCATCCACCACTTCTCTTATTTCGTCAGGAGTCGTCACACTATCATAATATACATATGACATGTATAGCTAGACTCATGCACATGCTACGTTAATATGAGAACTGACTAAACTGTAGCTCTGATACCACTAAATGTAACACCCCTTACCCGTATCTAAAGCCGGGATAGGGTTCGAGGCATTACTGAACTTAAACGTAAATAAACATACAAAATCGAGCCACAAAGTTTCATCCACATTTAAAACTTTTCAATCACATGCAAATTGTCCCTTATAAAGGTCTACAAAACTCGAAACATACATCAAAAGCGGTTTGGGATAGAATCGAGAACTTTTGGAACCTTTTTAACACTTAGAAAATTTTCTTATTTTGGAGAGTCACACGCCCGTGTGGGTAGGCTGTGTGGTCACCGAGTCCCGTGTGACATGGGACACGCCCGTGTCCTTAGTCCATGTAACTCTCTGACTATGATGTCATCAAGCAAATAAGGTTACACGACCAAGTCACACGCCCGTGTGCTGAGGCCGTGTGGCAAATTAAATTCCAAAAATTAAGTGCAGACTTCACACGGCCTGGGCACGCGCCCATGTCCTATGGTCATGTCCTTCACACGGCTTAGACATACGACTGTGTCTCTTCCTGTGTATTTACTACTGGGCATTCTGTTTTGCATAATTAGGGTGTAGGGGACACACAGCCGGATCACAAGCCCATAGGGCAGACCATGTGTCACACACGACCTAGACACATCCCCGTGTGTCTAACCGTTTGGACAATTTCTAGGCTATTTTCTAAGCCATTTGCCACCCTTAAGCACTCACAGACTTAGATCCACTTCATGACAAGCAATATGACACCTTTAATCACTTAAGCAAACACATTCTTGGTTAAATTATGACTTGACAATGTCAACATATCACCTATCAAAATTATTATACTTTCATATGGCATCCCACACCAATTTCATATTTGAATATTATCATTACTAACCTATTTTCAAGTTATACATTTGCACCACATTTATCATCAAATACATTAATCATATTTCATACACCCAACATACATGCCATCCATCACACTCATTAACCATAAACAACTATAACCACATTAAAGCATAAGCACATTTGCATGCATGCATCAATAATTAGGGTTACAACCTAAAATAATCAATATGAGCTACCTCTAATGGCCATATACAAAATAATCATAATAGCATCGTGAGCCAATATATTGGTTAATCAATATGACACATAACAAAAAGGCCAAGTCTCTATACGTGCCATATCCAAAATGATAAAGCTAACTATACCCAAATGTTCAATTGATAGTATGATCGAGTCTCCGACGTTCTCCGATCCCTGAGCTAGCTTGGCGAAACTATAAGAGATCGAAAAGAAAATGGGTAAGCATAAAGCTTAGTAAGTTCACATGCAAATAAAAGACAACTTAAACAAGTTTAAATCATGCATTTAGCATAACGAGCATAATCTTGCATTTTATCTATTCTCATAAACATATTCCTCATATATACATAAATTCATATTCTTACCTCAAGCTCATCATATTTCATGTCATTCACATGAGTTCGATGTACATACCTGTGCCCACTTGCACATTATAACTTACTTTCGTGTCTTGATGCAATCGTTATGGTTACTTATCGAACTTCTTTGAACTACCCGTTGAACACTCGGAATACTATCGGATACATCGGAAGTTTGCAACTAAGTGCCTTATATGTAGCCAATGTTACTTCATATCTCAAATCACATGTTGCTCATTTACAAGCTACTCACGAGTTTGCTCATGCAGGCTATCAGGTATCCGCAACACATGTCGGACTACCGCGCCATCAATAAAATATACGAGACCAGTACCCGAATGCCAAAACATGTGTCACATATATCATGAACTCAAACCACAACTCAATGAGTTCAAATTACATAATTCCTAGTGACATGTCACTTGTATCCTAACTATTCCTAAGGTTGAAATGAGATTCTTCGATACCATATTTCTGTTGAACTTGCTTGTAACGTTGATTTCAATATCCATAGCACCAATCAAATACTCATGGAATAATCAAAGCATACTCATAATAGTAATAAAGCATTAAAATTCTCTTGATATCAAAGTAATAGAGATAAGACATAACATCACATATGAACTTACCATACATTCAATATTAAAGCATTTAAAGTATGGTACATGTTGCATTATTTGCAAATGAACTTACCTCGGTACAAAAATGATAGAAACGAGCTTAATCTTCGTAAACCTTATTTTTCCCCTGATCAAGACCCGAATAACATTTTTCTTGATCTATAATACCAAATTCAACTTGTTCAATACATACATTGCTCATATCAACCCATAACACATACATTGGTAAAATTACCTTTTTACCCCTAACTTTTTACTTATTTACACTTTAGTCCCTAGGCCCGTAAAATAAAATGCATGCAATTTCTTAGTTACCCAAGCCTAGCTGAATCATATTCTATCTCATATCAGCCCATATTTTCCTTTATTTCACATTTCTACAACTCATTTTTACACCTTTTACAAATAAGCCCGTTTTCCTTTAATCAAGCTTGAAAAGATGAATAAACCCTAGCTATGGTGACCCTTGGAATTTTGGCACAAACAAGAAGAAGATGGACAAATTTTGCTTTCTTTTTCCATTTTTATTCTTTTATTTACCAAAAGATAAAAATGCCCTGAAGACATTTCTTTTAAATTTTTCCTATTCATGCCCATTTTTGTCCAAAATTTTAGAACTTGGTCAAATTACCATTTAAGGACCTCTATTTAATTTAGTCCTTAAAGTCAAATTGAACATCTTAGGCATATAATTTCTTCATGAAAATTTCACACAAACATGAAATCATGTCATGGACCATCAAATAATCATAAAATAATTATTTCTATTTCAGATTTGTGGTCTCAAAACTACTATTCCGACTAGACCCTAATTCGGGATGTTACATCCCCCACCACTCACATCGTTTATTTGTTTATATGTATGCTAGATTATTAGATATTCCTCCTAGATGTGTTAATGTTAAAGCTAGTGCTCAAGAGGATGGTACATTTTTCGTACCTCCTGTATCATCGCGTAGAGTGAATATACCTGATGAGGGTGTAGGCCTTCTGATGGAAGTTATAATTGGAGCATTTCAGCAGGTTCCTGATGCCAATCTTGGACTTATGAATCCGGGGTTACTGCTTGAATTCCGCCAGGAATTGGGTCGTAAGGATTTTTTAGAGTTAAAGGGATCGATCTGACTGTAGTTGGGTACTGCTTGGATGGAGTCGAAAGGATCCTCGAGAAGATGTCCTGTTCTAACGAGTTGAAATTGGGTTGTACTGTGTCCCTACTTGAAAGGGAGACACATCGTTGGTGGAATACTGTTAAGAGATGTACAACCACTGATCGTTTAACTTGGGATTATTTCTTAGAGGTATTTAGGAGAAATTTTATGGGCGAGCAACATACGGAAGCTCGTAAGCGAGAATTTTTGGATTTTGTGCAAGGTGGCTTGTTTGTAGCTGACTATGAGACAGAGTTTGTGCGCCTTAGTCAGTATACGCCTAAAATGGTTCTGACTGAGAATTACCATTGTAAGAGTTTTCATTTTGGGCTCAATCATGAGATTCAGGTTTACTTGATGGCTCAAAATGCAGATTTTTTGATGAGCTTGTCAAAAAAGCCAAAGTGGTTGAGGAGACTTTGGCTGAGCCAGCTTGTTCATTAGTGGCTGAGACAGGTAAAAAGGCTTCTGATGGTGTTACTGGATGACTAGCCAAGAAAGGGCGAGATAATTATAGTTCTGGTAGGGGTGCAAGATGTGGGTCTTGACCGAGTCAGTCTAAACAATAGAGTAATGTTGTGGTTAACAATGGTGGCTCTAGATGGCCATTCTATGTGCATTGTGAATGTAAGCATCTTGGGGAGTGCCGTAAGTTGATAGGTGGATGTTGTAAGTGTGGTTCAAAAGAACATTTTCTAAGGGGTTGCCCAAATAGAGTTGAGGTTTCACAGACCCAGAGTTCGACACCTATTTTTGTGCCTGTTAGAGGCCGAGATCCTTGTAGAGGTAAAGGGAGACTAGTTGGGTAACGAGTTGTTGCTCATATTTTTGCTTCATAAGTTGATTCTGGAGGTCCAGCTCGAGTTTATGCTATTAGGGAAACACAAGAGTAAGATTCAAACATCAAGATTGTGGGTATTTTTTATTTTGTGATCAATACTTTTATTATCGTTGGTAGATTTAGGTTCTATGCCTTCGTAAATTTGGAGCGATGGTAGATTTAGGTTCTATGCCTTCGTAAATTTGGAGCGATTTAGCTATTAAGTGGAGAATCCCTATAGAGACTATTGAATTAGGAAAAATGGTTAGAGTTCTTTAGACGAGAGTGTTTTAGTGAGTAGAGGAATTTGTTAGCAAAGTTACTATAAAATAAGTTTGTGGAAGTGAATAGGATCATTAAGAAAAGAAGTAGAAAGTTAGAGAGAATGGGAATCAGAGTGTGCAACGAAAGTATGATGGTTATTTAAAAGTAGAAATAGCATATTTTGTGATTAAGCAAGTGACGTGTTAGTAGAGAATTTCGAGGACAAAATTCTTTTTCGAGGGGGAGAATTGTCACTTCTTAAAATTGGGTTTAGAAGTTTCGAGGGGATTTTAGGAATTTTAGCCTATACGTACTCAAAATTTCATAAGTTTGGTAATCGATAATGTTTTCAACAAAGCCTAGTAGGATATTAAACTAATTTCTGAAAATGAGTTTTAAATATCTTAAATTTTGAAAATAGGATTGATTTGTAAAAGAGTCAAAACTTAGAGTTTTTATGAAGCAAGTTACCTAGAATTTTAAAATCAACCTAAAAACCCCCCATCTAAAGCATGTTTCAAGTTATTTCTTTCTTTTTTGCTAGTTATGTCGTCCCTTGCTCTCCTCTTGTTCTTCCAATTGCTTTTGATCTCCTATTCCTAATCCCTCTTAATTTCCAGCATCCCTTGAACTATAAATCTTCATTGAAACCAAGAAAACACCTAAAAATTTCATTAATTTAATCATCTTCTTCAAGAGTGGATTTTTTAAAATTTCGCCAAAGTTCATTTTTCTTACATTCAAGGTAACCAATCATCTTCCTGTTAGCTTTAAATGTTATCTAGACTTTTAAATCGAATTTCTAGCCATTAAAACACAAGTTTTAGATAAAACCTAAAATTTTGGTCATGAATGGTGGATTTCGGGTTTGTGGATTCAAACTTGGTTTTAAAGTTCATTTCAACTTGTTTTGATATAACTAGAAGGTTTCTAAAGTTACTTTTAAGTTTTGTTAAGGAATTCCCGAGCTTTAATGAATTATTGTGATAATGGCCAAAACTTGTCAAAAAATGTCGATACCTTGAAACATGTAGTTTTGTGTAGTTTAACGGTTGGGAATTAGTTATAGATGAATATGTGGATGAACAGAATTTGTTTCGAGCGAAAAGATTAACTGTAGGTCAAGATATCTTAATTTAAAGTTTTTCATGTCAAAGGTTTCGGTTAAAAGAGAACATAACTTAGGCTATTTTTTATTATTTAAGGTGAGTTGATAACTGATTTTTGATTTTGTGTGTGTGGTTTGTCTTGTTGAAGTGTCA
Source organism: Gossypium longicalyx (assembly GCA_025698465.1). NCBI lineage: Eukaryota > Viridiplantae > Streptophyta > Magnoliopsida > Malvales > Malvaceae > Gossypium > Gossypium longicalyx. Next base: position 84,149,355 of record CM047002.1, read on the forward strand.
GGGTCAATAGGACCTTCAACGAGTAGAGACAAAGGTAAAGAAAAACTTGTCTAAGCTTTCGACTTTTCAACGAAAGCATATTTCTAGTGAGTGTTTTGGGATCGCTACACGTAGATAATTTAATGTGTAATTAGGGTAGAGGTAGCCTAAATCCCAACTCTAAATTATGAGTGTAAATGTTCTTACACTTGTGATTAAATGTGAAATATATTTGCTTGTGAATTTGTGAAATTGTGAAGTTATGAACATATATGAGATGTTATGATATATGTTACACGCTTGTGATGACGTTGTGAAAGTGAATATGAGGGTATGTTGTTCATGCCATGTGTTAGTAAATATATGGATATGTTTTCATGCCATATGATAGAGATTAGATTGTGCTACTAATGTAAATATGCAGTGAATGTGTAACATCCCGAAATAGGGCCTAGTCGAAACAGTGATTTCAGGACCACAAATTTGACTTGATAAAATTCATTTTTATTATATTTATATAGTCTAAAATTTCACGGAATGATTTTGTGAAAATCTCGTTTGAAAATTTTGACGTTTGGGCACTCAATTTAGTCAAAAGGGCTAAATTGTAAAAAGTACAAAAGTTGAGTTCTACATGTTAGAGGTGTCTAATTGTTATGAAATTTTAAATTGGAGGTCCTTAAATGGTAATTAGACCATTGGTTAATTGTTGGAAAAACATAAACATGAAATGGGTGAAATAGAATATTTTTAAGTTAGGGGCATTTTGGTAATCTAATAATTAAAAGAATTAAAAAGGGAAAATAAGCCAAATTTGTCCATGTTCTTCTTGTCCAGCTGAATCTACCATGGAAGCCATGGCTAGGGTTTGGTTCAAGCTTCCAAGCTCATTTGTAAGTGATCTTGAACCCCGTTTTTAATGTTCTTTACATTTTTGAAGTTCCGATAACTCCATTTACCTATTTCTACCATTATTTTGAGCTAGGGTTCTTGTTTAAAATTTTACCCATGAGTGATATGCATGTGTTTTGATGTCTAATGGTAGAAAATGAATGTTGGGTGTTAAATAAACGACTTTTGCTAAGTGATTTTCGGTGAAAATGCTTAAAATGCCCATTTTGTAAAAGTTATAAAATTTGTCGTAAAAGTGTTATTTAGTGGAAATTGTGGGCTGCTATAGTTATGAAAATTATTCGACTAGGCTTAAAGTTCAAATAAATTGAATAAAAATCATTTTATGAGCTTAGGGGCAAAAGTGTAAATAAGTGAAAGTTTAGGTGTAAAAATGAAAATTTATAAAAGTATAATTTTTGGCTCAATTTGAATAATGTGAATAATAAATGAGCTATATTTGAAATGTTAGATCAAGAAAACCGAGATTCGGGATTAAATCGGGAAAGTTTGAGATTTTGGGCTAAATTGGAATAGTTGGTCGTAATTGCATTCGAGGTAAGTGCGTGTGACTAAATAAGCATGTTATTCGTGTTATTGTTATTATACTTGAAACCCACTTTGCTATGATTGTATTGAATTATATGTTAATGATATTGTGTATGGGAAAGTAATAAACCCCATGAAGTAATCGATAGCTCCAATGTCGTTAACATGATACGTGATGATTGAATATATTAGAAGTTTGACGGAATATGATGTTTCTTTGAAACGAGTAAGTTGTGTGTAAGTAATTCAACAACTCCAATATTACGTATTTAATATTTGACATTATATGATACATGTATGTATGCTTTAATAAAATTGACTTGTGATGATCCAATGGAAGTTTAGTGATAGTCTTGTGTCTTAGAAGCCCTGGTGACCCAAGACTTGGATGTCGTGACACTGTGATGAGTGTGCCAGTGTAAACCATGTCTGGGATATAGCATCGGCGATGATATATGTCCCTGTGTAAGACCATGTCTAAGACATGGCATCGGTGATGATATGTGTGCCAGTGTAAGACCATGTTTTGGACATGGCATTGGCGATGATATATGTACCTGTGTAAGACCATGACTGGGAACATGGCATCGGCGATGATATATGTGCCTGTGTAAGACCATGTCTGGGACATGGCATTAGCGATGATATGTGTGCCAGTGTAAGACCGTGTCTAGGGCATGGCATCAGCGATGATATGTGGATTCATGTAAGACTATGTCGGGGACATGGCATTGGTACTTTATTTGGTGTATGATAATCCCGAGTGCCCTTTAGTATTCCGTGGTTCAACGGGCCAATCAAGATGTTGGGATAAAAAGTGGAATAAAATGGGTAAGAATGTATGGTACATGTATGTACACAAAGCTTATGGTTATTAAGACTTTGAAATGTTGAGATATCGGTGAGCTAAGATGTATGAATTATGATTATGAATTTTTTTGCAATATCATATTAACTTATATTACGTATTTGAACATGGAATTCATGAAATGGCGAGCTCACGATTAGTTGAAAGTGAACTTGTGATAGTTATCATTATATTGCACTAAAACAATTTTGGGACAGCAGCAGTAGCCCAACTTTGAAAATCCACCAAAAATTTTGAAAATCGAATTAAGACGGAATAAAATATGAAATTAAAGATTATTGAGTCTAGTTTCACATAGAGAAAACAATGTAAGCAAAATAATTTCATATTGTGAGATATTTGAATTTTTGTGAGACAGGGTCAGAGTGATTTTGGGCTCCCCTGTCTTAACTTTGGAAAATCTTTAAAAATTGTATGAAAATAATTATGAGTTAGAATTCATATGAATAAATCCTAAATGAGTCTATTTTCAAGAAAAATAGTCGAGAACACTATCTGAATCCTGTACTATGAGATAATTAATTTTTATTAAAGAGATGTCGAAGCTACCAAACAACAGAACAGGGGCAAGTTTAATGAATAAACTGTATTTATTGGCTAGATAAAAAAATCTTAAAATTTTATGGTAAGAAGATATGTGAGTATAGTTTCAGAGAAAATTAGCGACCTTGATTTGGAGTTCCGTAGCTCAAGATATAAATAAATGAGTGACTATGACTCAAGAAAATAGCTTGACCAGAATATAAGTAAAAGTGTAATTATGGTTCCATTACCTTGAGAAGCATGTTGACATATTGCTTATTGTTTTCATATGAAATTACTAAGAGTAAAGCTTACTCCCTCCTTTTTATTCCTTTGGTGTTGTCAGGTTAGCTCGGGGTTGGAGATCGTCGGAGGCAGCATCACACTATCAAGCCATCACCTTGGGAGTATTGGCATATGTGTATTAAGCACCTTCAAATGAGTGGCGTGTATTGGGACTTAGTTTTTATGATAGATGTTGTTATGATTAGCCAAATGTATTGGCTTATATTTATTTATTGTATATAGCCATTAGATGTGGCTTATAATGATTGTGGCTTGTAAGCCTAGTTATCCATGATAAGTTCTAATGCTTGTGATGCGATGATATGTTTATGCTTGTGGGACATACATGATTGGTGTTAAGACATGTGTGTATGATAAATGCTTCATGACCAATCAAAATGGTTATAGCGATGATGTAATTGTATGGTATAGAAATAAGACGATGATGATTGAACATGAATGTTTAATGTTTAAGTAAGGCCACTTGACAAGGTCAATGAATATGGATTATTGTGTCTAGACTTGATATTATATGAGTATGTGAAACTTGTGAACGATAGCATGTTAAAGTTAAGAATACACCTTAGTGAATTATGTTAAATCATTAAAATGATGCCATGATGTAAAACTTTTATGTGTGTAAAGATGTGAGGGATTAATGATAACAAAAGGCATGGAAAATAGCCTAAGTGCTAGCCACACGAGCAGAGACACGGCCATGTGTCTCAGCCGTGTGTGTAACACCCCTAACCCGTATCCGTCGTCGGAATCAGATTATGAGGCATTACCGGACAATACAAAACATTCACATTCATTTCGTAAAATTTGAAACATCATAGATCAAACATCAATATGGAGTCCCATATATAGGTCATTGAGACCTTAAACATGTATTAGAAATGGGTCGGGACTAAACTTAACACATATAAATTTTTTTTGAAAACTTAACATTTTTCCAAGGTTTACAGGTCACACGCCCGTGTGAACAGGCTGTGCGCCTCACACGACCTTAGACACGCCCGTGTGTCTAAGCCGTGGCCAAACAGGGTATACATACTGACTTTAATTCGTAGGGTACCAGAGGACACACGGCCGTGTAACGTGGCCATGTGTCGTACACGGCTGAGACACACGCCCGTGTCTCTGCTCGTGTGGACAAAAATAGGCCATTTGAATAGCCAATTTTCTATCCCAATTGGGTTAAACCTACAAGCACCAAATGAAACATATTTTAAATCAATTTCTCACCAATTCATTCACCAAAGCATACATCATTCATGCCAAATCACAAATTACCAAAACTATGCTTAGTACACATACCAAATCATATCAAAAACATATATACAATCACAACCAAAACCAAGCCATATCACATGGCTATAAATACGTTACATTCATATTGACATAACTCTAGCCTATACATGCCACTTAACCACAAACTCAAAGCTTTTATTTACCAAAACGATAACCGGATAGTGTGATGAGATCTCCTGTGACTTCCAACCCGAGCAAGTCTGCGAAACTCTATAAACAAAGGAAAAACACACAGAGTAAGCTTCGAGAGCTTAGTAAGTCATAAGCAATTAAATCTTCACAAAATCATGCATATAGTTCAACTTGATTAAGCCAAAATTTAGTTAACTTCATACACATATTCAATCACTTTTCTTATATAATCCAACATCCCCACATTAAGTAATTTCGTTATATAACCAACCAAAACATAGTCATTTGTTTCATTTCATGCATAAAAATATATAAATTCCTTTTTATGCATTTCAAAACCTGAATAACCATATTCCATTTTTTTTATAATTCTCGTGTCCAAAACGTAGGAGCACAATTTCATATAACGAGCACATTTATAATACATCGTTCCTTCTCATATATTTCACATATCATCATTTGAATCATGCTCACATTTCATATCAGAATTTCATATATACATCACATGTACCTGAATCATATATGGCAAATCACATTTACAATTCTACCTTTCTCATATAATTCATTTAATCATAGTTAACTTACTAGTATCCACATCTCATTTTCACATAGATCATATATTTACTAATCATAATCATACTCGCTTTCATTGCATAATTCTTCATCTACTCCATATTTAACATCATCAATCACATAGATTTCGTACATACCTGTACCATTATGTTCTTACCTATCACCTTTATCACTTTAATGCTCGAAGCACCAATTCATTCGATCATCAATGAACATTCAACAAACTCACACACTTAGTGCCAATTAATTAGCTGAAGCTATAATTATATCGCACACTTAGTGCCATTACATTAAACCGAACTCATATCAGTATCACACAAATAGCGCCATTTACTCAGCCAATGCTGTTATAATCTCGCACACTCAGTGCCATTTTAATAGCAGTAGCTATTTCATTTATCACACACTTAGTGCCTCAAATTCAATTCATATTTTACATACTTCAACTTCACATTTATATTATTTTACAACTTAATTCAGCATATATATAATGCACATACAATTCAATTTAATAACATTTAATTACTTATGAACTTACCTCATATGGATACGAACGGACCGGAACGGCTATTCGATAATTTTTGAATTTTCCCGATCTAAATCCAATTTTCTCATTTCTTGATCTAATTCAGTGCAAATTCAACTTATTTAATCATATACTCAATCAAATTCATCTAAAAACACATAAATGGGCTAATTACACTTTTGCCCCTGACATTTTACATTTTTCACAATTTAGTCCCTATTTCACAAAACACAAAATATTCAAAATTTGACCACACTCATGCTTGGCCGAATTTTCCTCTAGTCCATATAAGCTGATATATACAATTTATTTCACATTTTAGTCCCTCAATTTCTCATTTTCACCAATTAGCCCAAAATATTCAAATTCATCAAAAATCCCAATATAAAATATATTTATCTATCATCAAGCTTTCATATTTCACCATTTATCATCACAAAGCTCACAAAATCAACAATGGCATATCATGAAATCATCATCAAATTCTAAAATTTAAGCATGGGTTTTGTAAAACACGAAGCAACGATCTCAAAAAAGTAAAAATTATCGAAAACCGAGCTTAAAACTTACCTAAATCAAGCCCCAAATGTGCCGAACTCTTAAAACTCTTTTCTCCTATTCTTTCTTTGCATATTCGACAATAATGAAGCAATATGGCCATACTTTTGTATTTGTTTTATTTATTTAATCTATTATTATTCAATTTACCTAACCAACCTTTAAAATTTCTTTTATTTACCAATTTGCCAAGCCATGAATTCCACTAACCCTTATAATGGTCTAATTACATTATAAATGCATCATATTATAAAGATAAATTCAATTAAACATTCTCACATTTAACTATTAACTTTTTCTTTTTACGCGATTAGGCCCTTTTTACCGAATTAACCATTCAAACGGTAAAATTTCTTTACAAAACTTTCACACATCTCTAACATAATACTGTAGAATTTATTAAAATAATAAAATAAATATTTTAACTTTGGATTATGGTCCCGAAACCACAGTTCCGATTAACCCTAAAAACGAGTTGTTACAGTGTGGAGGACACGGCCTAACACACGGGCGTGGGGCCTAGCCGTGTGGTTCAACTTGTTTTGTTGACGTTATAAATAGAGAGTTACATGGCCTGAGGACATGGGTGTGTTGAAGACTCATGGGCGTGTCCCTGTGCCCACACGGGTGTGTGACCCTGTTTCATTAAAAACTTTCCTAAGTTTTCCCAAAACTTTCTAAAGTTCTCGATTTAGTTCCAAACTGCTTAATACATATTTAGAGCCTCAAAAGCTCGTGGATGGGACATTATGCATTTTATTCAATTTTTTTTAATTTAAATGAAATTTTATGGTCTGATTTTATGAAATTGTGTATGTTTAAGTCCGGTAATACCTCGTACCCTGTCCCATCGTCAGATGTGGGTAAAGGTTGTTACATTTAGTGGTATTAGAGCTATGGTTTAGTCGGTTCTTGGACTAACCTAGTATGCATGAGAGTCTAGCTATACATGCCACAAATCTATGATAGTGTGATGTCTCCCGACGCGAATGAGAACCATATTGTTTGGATATAGGTACTCTCCAACCGAGCTACACCGATCATGTTAAATGTGATGCCAAAGTATCCGAGTAAAGTACAGTTATGATGAGCCTAAACTCAGAAAAGTATGAATAAAAGTTCATGTTGCGATGAGTAGTCATGCTTGTTTGATGTTCATATGAATGTAATGATATGCATATAATGATGTACGAGATAAAAGTTTCGACTGTGACATGCTTATCCATGTTTGTTTGGCCCTCATAAGATGCTATGTGCATGACTTGTTTGATTGAATGAATGGGATAAGTAAAGTTATCCCAAATCTGTAGAATGCATGCATAGATGCACTGTTTTAAATAAGATAATTGGAAAATTCGTGTCATACAAACATGAATAATAGTTTACCTGAAGTGAATGGTTTACTTGTGAAAATGTTATTATAATGATAGAATATTGTTATATATATATATGTGTATGAGAGACGAGTTAGGGACCTTACGACCTTTCCCCCTTACCAGAGTGGTGTTTATAAAGGATTTTACGAGATCTGTGGGATAAGCTCCCAGGTATGAAACCAAAGAGTTTAGTTGTGGAATGATTATAAATATGGTCAGAGTTTTTAAATGAGTTGATAAGTAAAGACAGAACTATAAAGGTATCAGATTGATTTAAAGATTATTCGGTTTACGAAACATCACAATGAGAGAAGGATTTAACTTTGGTAAACCGACTAATTCAGACATGACGTCGAAGGTATGTAGTAATCGAAATTCCTTCTGAACTTATTTTCTTCAGTGAAAGGAATAATACCGGATTAGTGACGACAGAAATAGTTGAAGGAATAATATTTGAAAGGTAAGACATTGAGTATGACATTTATGGTTGAATAGATTTTTGGCAGCCTTTTTTGAGGTATTCTATATGTGTAATTGTTCTTGAGATTGTTCCTATGACCTTTACTCTTCTGATAAAACCTTTGTTTTAAGGAAATGTTTTCTAATCATGTTGTATAGACGAAATTATGGTAGTCCGACTGGTATATATAATCAGTATTGCTCCATTCCCCTCTGACATTCTATTACGTTTCATCTATTAAGGCTTTATGAAAAAGTACACATGATGTTATAAATCTGTTTCTTCTAATTGATGTTCTATTCGATATGTATGTATATGGGAAGGTATATCATTCTTGTTGTATTTACTTCTAGTGGGTTGGATGGATGTATTCTTCGAGACTTCTTTTCTCTGAGAATTATCAAGATCCTTCATATTTTTCTTATGAGCTTTGTTCTGGATCTTTCATTTTGACAATGCATCTTGGATTTCTAAATCATGGAATTTCTTTATCTTGGTTTTCTCTGTCCTGGACTTCTTTATATAGGTTTTCTTGCCATATTTATTCCGTAAATTATTAATCATGGTTTGTACCTAAAGTGTATTCTTTGGCTTATGATGACTATGTCAATTATGACTATGTTTCCGGTTTGATTTTAGCAATATGATGATTCCAGTATCTGGATTTCTTTTCCCGAGTAAGTTAGTTAAAGTTAGTGCCTTCAGTCGGGGTATTTTTGTTATTCTGAGTTAATGTATTTGAAGCGGACTTTTGATTAGCATGATAAGTGAATTTTGAATGATTACTTGTTGAATCGTTTTATCGACTAGAAGATAAGATTTCTTGAAATGTCATTTATTGATGATTAAGACTGACTTGGTTGTTCAATCGGAATTGGTTATTGTTTGAAGGATTAAATGGGATATAGATGTCTGAGAACAAGATTTTATTTCTTTTCTTTTCGGGTAAAGGACGGATAGTCTGAATGAAGAGTGTATATATCTTAGAAGACGTCAATATGATTTAAAACTGCTTTGAATGATAAGATTTTCATCTTGCGAAAGTCGAAAGGTCTACTACATGTTAGTAAAGCTTTGAATAGAAGAGAACATTGTTAATCAAAGCCTTTGAATTGGTTCAGTCTACATTAGGCAAAGTCTTCTTGATTTTCAATGATATGTAGTTGAATGGTTTACGAGGTGTTATAAGACAAAAAGGCAATGTGATAGCTCAAAGTATTCGACGTTATAGCCAAATCTGAGTTTGAGATAGTGTAGACGACTTGGGTCAGTTATTGTATGATCTTTGAGAAAAGAAAAATGTGGTTACAAGTGCTTGGGTAGAAAATCTAAAGTTTATACAGAGAGTTTGCAAGAAAACTCACAGGAGTGATGTATTGGTGCTCGAGTTTGGAACTCGATATTTCTGATCTTTGTACTTGGATACATGAATTGTTATCAAGATTATTCTTACCTTTGAAAAAGAAAGATGTTTTGTGGCTTGTTGTTAAATGTTTGATGAAATCTACAAATTATTTTGGTATGTGTTGAATTTTTGCTTAACAGATCAATGAAATCATGTATCTCCGAGATTGTAAGATTTTTTAGCATGCTAGTTCTCTTTAAACGGATAGAGATCAAGATTCAGTTGATGTGTCGTATGGTGAAGAATTGTTCATGACTCTAGTATGAGAAATTAAGAAACAAAGTGTTAAGCAAAGCCTGAGTAAAAGTTCTTTGGCAATGATTAGGTGATAGTGGAGTTTATGTGTAAGCTAAACCACTCTTCTGGTAAGATTTTCGGGGATGAAAATCCCTAAATAGGGGAAGAGTTGCAACACCCCTCGCCCGTATCCGATGCCGGGACAGGGTTCAAGGTGTTACCTTTCTTGACTCAACCAACTATACAAAACTGGGCCATAAAAAAATTCAAACAATTTAAAAACTTCTCTTTTCACATGCAATCTATCTCATATACGGATTTACGAGGCCCAAATCATACATCTGGGGTGGTTCAGAACCCAACCGAGAACTCTTGAAAAACTTAGAAAATTTTCATGCATCAAGACTCCATACGCCCGTGTGGGTATAGAACACACGGCCATGTGCTAGGGACACGCCCATATCCCGAACCCGTGTCTGAAAACCTGGGCATTCTGCTAAAACCATACAGCCCAAGCACACACCGGTGCCCTATAACTGTGTCCTTCACGCGGCGGAGACACACGACCGTGTCTCTTACCCGTATACTACTAGCATGCATACTGACTTTATGGTACGGCCTGGGCACACGCTCGTGTGGCTTTCCCGTGTACTAAAATGACTTTAAAGTTTTAAGTGCAGGGGACGCACGACCACAACACACACCCATGAGCATGAGTCGTATGTCACACACGGCCTAAACACACGCCCGTGTGTCTTACCCGTGTGGACAAACTAGGCTATCTTCCAAGCAATTTTGTCACCCATTTTTCACAACCTACACAAGATCATTTCAGTATACAAATTTCATCATAATGGACACCAATTCATCCATAGAAAGAACATTGTATACATTCATCAAAGTGAATAATAACCATTATTCCAGGCTTGATACAAAATGAAAGGCTTTTGACTTGAGCCAAAATACATGAATAATTCTCTTAATCCAACATCCTAGTCTAGCCCTATACATGCCACCTTTAAAAATATAAATCAAGCTATACCAAGTATTGCGGCTGATAGTGTGATTGATATCTCTGACTTTAAGGGATCCTTAAGCTAGCTTGGTGACACTGAAGAAAAAGGAAAGGAAAGGGAGTAAGCATAAAGCTTAGTAAGTTGCATATAAATAAATATACAATAATCTCACCATTTACCATCATGCTTAAAGCTCAAAGGTAAACATAACTTAACTTACTCATTATCATCTACTCGAGTCTCATTTTCTAAATTAAGCTCGTTACTCATGCTTATCATATAAGTACCTGTAACACTCACAACATGATCAACCTCTCTTTATCAAAATTGAACTATGACTTTCACCATTGAACCGTCTGGAATACTACTGGATATTCTATGAACCTTCAACATGGGATATATTTCCGATGCCATGTCCTAGACATGGCCTTAAACTGGCTCTCATATATGCGTGCTGATGCATGTTCCAGACATGTCTTACACTAGCACAACTCCTAGCTGTTGCGTGTCCCAGACATGTCTAACACTGGCTATCTCTGTCGAGGCCGATGCATGTCCCAAACATGTCTTACTTTAACGCTCATCTCTATGCCGATGCCATGTCCCAAACATGGTCTTACATTGGCTCTCGTAATGTGGCCGAGGCATGTCCCAGACATGTCTTACACAGGTGCACAAATCACCCAATGTCTTGGCACAAATATCCAGTTCATATCCTAAGGTTGCAACGGGATATTTCTACTATCTCAATATTATAAGGCATTCTCAATTTATAACTTAACAACTAGTACAATATCAATTCAATGACAATAAGAATACAAGTATTAACAGTGTAGTTGTATTATTTACATACAACTTACCTCGGTTTACAAGAAGTACTTGACTAGTCGGCTTATTCGGATTGCTTGGCTTTTCCCCGGTCTAGGCTCGATTTTGGAAAATCTTAATCTATAATAATAATATACATCCATTTAGTCACTAAACACAATTAGGCATTCATAAATTCACAACTTTAGTAAAATGACTATTTTGCCCCTAGGCCTTGGCAAAATGACCATTTTACCCCTATGCTCAAAAATCGATTTTTATTGAATTTCCTCATATTTAAAGCCTAGCTAAACTCTTTTTACTACTATGGAAATCCCAAATTCTTACTATTTCACACACAAACCACCTATTTTTGTAACTTATGCAAAATAGTCCTTTTAGGTGTTTCCATGCTAACACCTTTCACAAAAGTTGTTTATAACACAACTAGGACTCATATTCTTCCATAAAAACTCAGCATATGTCAAAAAGACATCCATGGAAAAATCCTAAACTCTTGACCATTTTGTAAGATATCACCCTCATTTGAAAGCTCATGCTTCAAGGGTCTCAAAAATATAAAAATCTTGAAGAAAACTCATTAAAATCACTTACTTATGAATGATTTAAGTGGCTGCAGATTTTTGAACTTTCAAACCTCTATTTTGGCTGATATTTTCGGTGAAGAAAGAAGATGGAGAAGAAGAAAATGATAGCTAGGCTTTTAGGCATTATTTTATCACTAAAACATGACATCATCAACCTAATACTTTGACTATTTGTTTAAAATCCATCACATGGCCGGCCAACACTATTAAAAAGGGTGTAATTGCCCTTTAAAAGCCCTAAATTTTGATTCTCTAGCTATATAACACCTTTGGGTACCAAAATGCAACTTTTTCCTTTTATGTGATTTAGTCCTTTTTCGCAATCGGGCTTGAAAACATTAAAATTAACTCACCAAATTTTTCATGCACTAATATAATCGTACCATAACTTCATAAAAATAATAAAAAATAATTTTTCTATCTTTGGATTTGTGGTCCCGAGACCACTGTTCCGACTAGGCCCTAAATCGGGTTATTACAAGAGTTGTAACATCCCGAAATAGGGCCTAGTCGAAACAGTGGTTTTGGGACCACAAATTCGATGTGATAAAATTCATTTTTATTATATTTATATGGTCTAAAATTTCACGTAATGATTTCGTGAAAATCTTGTTCGAAAATTTTGACGTTTGGGCACTCAATTTAGTCAAAAGGATTAAATTGTAAAAAGTGGAAAAGTTGAGTTCTACATGTTAGAGGTGTCTAATTGTTATGAAATTTTAAATTGAAGGTCCTTAAATGATAATTAGACCATTGGTTAATTGTAGGACAAAAATAGCCATGAAATGGGTGAAATAGAATATTTTTAAGTTAGGGGCATTTTGGTAATTTAATAATTAAAAGAATTAAAAAGGGGAAATAATCCAAATTCATCCAAATTCTTCTTGTCCAGTCAAATCTACCATGGAAGCCATGGCTAGGGTTTGGTTCAAGCTTCCAAGCTCATTTGTAAGTGATCTTGAACCCCGTTTTTAATGTTCTTTACATTTTTGAAGTCCCGGTAACTCGATTTACCTATTTCAACCATTATTTTGAGCTAGGGTTCATATGTAAAATTTTACCCATGAGTGATATGCATGTGTTTTTATGTCTAATGGTAGAAAATGAATGTTGGGTGTTAAATAAATGACTTTTGCTAAGTGATTTTCGGTGAAAATGCTAAAAAGGACCGTTTAGTAAAAGTTATAAAATTTTTCATAAAAGTGAGATTTAGTGGAAATTGTGGACTGCCATAGTTATGAAAATTATTCGACTTGGCTTAAAGTGCAAAGAAATTGAATAAAAATCATTTTACGAGCTTAGGGGCTAAAGTGTAAATAAGTGGAAGTTTAGGGGTAAAAATGCAAATTTGTAAAAGTATAATTTTTGGGTCAATTTGAATAATGTGAATAATAAATGAGCTATATTTGAAATTTTAGATCAAGAAAACTGAGATTCGGGCTTAAATCGGGAAAGTTCGAGATTATGGACTAAATTGGAATAGTTGGTCGTAATTGCATTCGAGGTAAGTTCGTGTGACTAAATAAGCATGTTATTCATGTTATTGTTATTATACTTGAAATCCACTTTGCTATGATTGTATTGAATTATATGTTAATGATATTGTGTGTGGGAAAGTAATGAACCCCATGAAGTAATCGATAGCTCAAATGTCATTAACACGATACGTGATGATTGAATATATTAGAAGTTTGAAGGAATATGATGTTTCTTTGAAATGATTAAGTTGTGTGTAAGTAATTCAAAAACTCCAATATTACGTATTTAATATTTGACATTATATGATACATGTATGTGTGCTTTAATAAAATTGACTTGTGATGATCCAATGGAAGTTTAGTGATAGCCTTGTGTCTCAGAAGCCCTAATGACCCAAAAGAATACTTAGGACTTGGATGTCGTGACACCATGATGAGTGTGCCAGTGTAAGACCATGTCTGGGACATGGCATTGGCGATGATATATGTCCCTGTGTAAGACCATGTTTAAGACATGGCATCGGCGATGATATGTGTGCCAGTGTAAGACCATGTTTTGGACATGGCATCGACGATAATGTATGTGCCTGTGTAAGACCATGACTGGGAATATGGCACCGATGATGATATATGTGTCTGTGTAAGACCATGTCTGGGACATGGCATCGGTGGTGATATGTGTGCCAGTGTAAGACCATGTTTGGGACACGGTATCGATGATGATATGTGGATTCATGTAAGACCATGTCGGGGACATGGCATTGATACTTTATTTGGTATATGATAATCCCGAGTGTCTTTTAGTATTCCGGTGGTTCAACGGGCCAATCAAGATGTTGGGATAAAAAGTGGAATAAAATGGGTAAGAATGTATGGTACATGTATGTACACTAAGCTTATGGTTATTGAGACTTTGAAATGTCGAGATATCGGTGAGCTAAGATGTATGAATTATGATTATGATTTTTTTTGCAGTATCTTGTTAACTTATATTGCGTATTCTTGTTAACTTATATTGCGTATTTGAACATGGAATTCATGAAATGGTGAGTTCACAATCAGTTAAAAGTAAACTTGTGATAGTTATCATTATATTGCACTAAAACAGTTTTGGGATAGCAGCAGTAGCCCAACTTTGAAAATCCACCAAAAATTGTGAAAATCAAATTAAGACTGAATAATATACGAAATTAAAGATTATTGAGTCTAGTTTCACATAGAGAAAATAGTGTAAGCAAAAGAATTTCGTATTGTGAGATATTTGAATTTTTGTGAGACAGGGTCAGAGTGATTTATTGTATATAGCCATGAGATGTGGCTTATAATTATTGTGGCTTGTAAGCCTAGTTATCCATGATAAGTTCTAATGCTTGTGATACGATAATGTGTTTATGCTTGTGGGACATACATGATTGGTGTTAAGACATTTGTGTATGATAAATGCTTCATGACCAATCAAAATGGTTATAGCCATGAAGTAATTGTATGGTATAGAAATAAGACGATGATGATTGAACATGAATGCTAAATGTTTAAGTAAGGTCACTTGACAAGGTCAATGAATATGGATGATTGTGTCTAGACTTGATATTATATGAGTATGTGAAACTTGTGAATGATAGCATGTTAAAGTTAGGAATACTCCTTAGTGAAGTATGTTAAATAATTAAAATGATGCCATGATGTATAACTTTGATGTGTGTAAAGATGTGAGGGATTAATGGTAACAAAAGGCTTGGAAAATAGCCTAAGTGCTAGCCACACGGGCAGAGACACGGCCATGTGTCTCAATCGTATGGAGGATACAGCCTAACATACAGGCGTGTGGCCTGGCTGTGTGGTTCAATTTGTTTTGTTGACGTCATAAACAGAGAGTTACACGGCCTAAGTACACGGGCGTGTTGAAGACACACAGGCGTGTGACCCTGTTTCATGAAAAAATTTCCTAAGTTTTCCCAAAACTTTTTAAAGTTCTCGATTTAGTTCCAAACCGCTTAATGCATGTTTAGAGCCTCGAAAGCTCGTGTATGGGACATTATGCTTGTGATTGAATTTTTTTTAATTTAAATGAAATTTTATGGCCAGATTTTATGAAATTGTGTACGTTTAAGTCTAGTAATGCCTCGTTTCCTATCTCGACGTCGGATATGGGTAAGGGGTGTTACAATATGTGTGGAAAATTGGTAAGTAAATATGTGATAATAATGTGGATATTTTGGGCTTATGACCTTATGAAACTGTTGGATATAGGTGGCATGCCATAGGATTGTGAGTAGTCACCTTTGTGTTGTGATATATGTGGGGCGTTGAGGCCTAGTGACAGTTCGGAGAGATAAGGGAATGTGAGCTAAGCTCCATTCATTGGGATATGTATGTTTGGTGTGTTGGAAAGTGTTAGCTATATACTTCACTTATTAGACATGTTTGACTCTTTGAGTTATTATAGTGTTATGAAGATCCGCGTATCAGACGTGTAGTGATAGAGTTCAGTTCATGTTCCATAATCTCAAGAGCTAAATTATCATAAAAAGTGACTGAATGTGATTAAATATTATTGATATATGTTGAAATATATGCTTAAATATTCATGTGACTAATGTGCGAATGAATTCAAGAAAGATGATTAATGTGTAAAAATGTCATAAGAGTAAAAGATGATATGAACATGATGTATGTCTGTTTCGTTGATGCATGATGACTTGTTTGCGTAGTGGTTGTTCTGAGCATTCACTAAGCTTGTTAAGTTCACCCACTCTTTTTTAACCATTACAGATACATAGTTCCGGTGTGAGTGGTGTGACCTTCGAGGGATTGATTCAAGCCGATTATTTAGCTTCTTTTAGTAGGTGCTATATGCTTATTTATGTTTGGGGAATAAAGGCAATGTGATAGGCCAATGTGGTTGATTTTATATCGGTTATGCTAAGTCATTTTTTAGGTTGTTTGCATGCTATTTATGTTTGGAATTTTGTGGACTTGAACATGATATTGGGACTGTTATTTCAGACATTGTGATGTTTCTTTAACTAGGTGAATGAAGCATGTTGTTTAGGATTAAGTTTAAATGGTTTTAATGTTGATGTATGCTTAGATTTAATAGTCTAGAGCTGAGGTATTGATATTTGGTTTTTAAAAACGGTATCTCTGTATTTTTGAAAGTGCAAGGAAACAAAATATATATTTAGTATCGATACCTTGGCCCAAGTATCGATACTAGGGGTTAAATTTATCGATACCTTGCGACAGGTACCAAAATTCTTTCCAATGTTTTGAAATTCTTATGAGCAATAAAATGTAGGTTTGGTATCGATTTTTCATGTGGTATCGATACCACTTAAAGAAAATACCGACACCACTCCTTTAGTGTCGATACCTATGTAACATTTTTGGAAAAATTGGCTAATTGGTCCTATTGCTCGACGTATGCCCATTTTATGTTTGTTTATCATAAATTAGCATAGTTAAATGTTAAATTGAGTTTGCATGTCTTAATATTCACATGATTGCTATAGTAACAAAGGAAAATAAAGATGCACATTTACTAAATGTGGCAATTATGATGAAATCGATGTGAGACGATGGTGTAGCATCCTAGTTTTCGGGCTCGTATAGGGTGTTACATTTATCTTAGGTCTAATTTTCATGTTTAAAAGCCCATTAGACCAAACGTCCAACTTGAAAGGTAATTTCCAAAAATATCATATTTATTTTAATTAATTTGATTAATTTAATTTTACTTGATCAAAATTAATTTCCCCAAAAATCACTTAGATTTTCCAAATTAATTTTTCAAGAAAATTCTTTAATCAAATTCTCTAGTTGAACAATTCTCATGGCCGCTTAATTTAATTCCAAATTGAATAAATTGACTTAATTAGATTATTTCCAAATTCATAGATTTTTCTTCTGATTCAAATGCAGCATAATCGACCTTTTTGTTGAGCTAGTGGAGGGACGAATCAAACATATATAATTAGGCTCTAGTAATTGGAATTATGTCCAAAAGTATTGTTCTGATAATTCACAATTTACTTAATCATGGAGTCAGTTCACAAGAAGTACCATGATTGAAAAATCCTTATAGTATACTCTTTACGAAAGATATTCATCCAACTACTTTGTCCAATGACCTTGTCATGTGTGTGTTACTCTCATATGATATTCTTGATTCTTTTGAGTTAAATCCGCTCACTCGATACAACCCTATTTTGTCTTATTGTCACTATTGTGTCTTCTTAATGATTAATATGAACACTATCAACAAATGATTGTGATAAATTGCTTGTTCGAGAATAAGCAACTCGTGGCCACATTCTATATTTATCAACTCACACAATGCCAATGCGATGATATCATTAACTCTTTAATCGAGCTATGAATTTCATTGTTGCTAGTAAAGCCATGCCATACACATGTCATGTATCCAATATACCGACTATTGGCTCGATCATATTTAGAGCATAACCCTCCACTTATATCAAAGCACATGAGTTACATATGCATGGTCAATGACTAACTCAAGACTCAGTTAAATCACATCATGCACATCACAAGTGAATTAATTCACAAATAGATTTTATCTTGGGTCCAGTCCAATGTATCATTCTTCCAATGAATACATTTATTTCTCTACTCATGGAGTCAACTGATCCAATAGCCAAGACTAACTATCTCTCCAATTAGAATTGTAGATGACATAATAATCCTTCTAAGTATTTGAATCAAATACTCACTTGGATTCTTTTACGAGATTATAGGCTCATTTAGATTATCTATTGAAGTAAGTTGTCTTTCTTGAAATGTAAACTTCTTACAGTGCCATTTATCATCAGTTTGAACTTAGACAATCAATGAACTAATATTTGTTTGTCACAATTTCACTATGCATGCAAAACAGGAAAGACAGAAACACAAAAGACATAATAGTGAAATGTGAAATTAGCTTTATTTATTTATTCATCATTCAAAAGCATAAAAAACAATTACTTGTTTACTAAAATATAGGTACATTTCCCAACAATCTCCCCCTTGCCCTAGTGAAGTAAATGTGTCATGTTTCGCATTCTCATATCCTCAACCTATTTGTTAAAACACTTAGTTACAAGAGTCTTAGTAAACGAATCCATAATGTTATCTTCAGAAGCTACTTTCACCACATCTACAATTCCTTCAACTACTACCTCTCGTATCAAGTGATACTTTTGATCAATGTGTTTCGTCCTCTTGTGAATTCTCATCTCCTTAGTATTTTCTATTGCAGCACTATTATCACAATATAATGTTATAACTTTTTTCATACCAGGAATGACTTTAAGATTAGTTACGAACTTTCAAAACCATATCGCTTCTTTCGTTGCCTCATAAGCAGCCATATACTCAGCCTCCATGTAACACCCTATACCCGGCCCGGTTGTCGAGCCCAAATATCAGGATGTCACACCACCGCCACACATCATACTCATTGTAAATTGTCACATTGTTAAGAAATCATCCTCTTTAACAGAAATCTTATGAATTCTAAGTCAAACATATATCAATCATCATTAAAACATGCCAAACATACTTTAAACAAACTTATAATAATAATTAAACATACGTTAAGTTCACTTAGCAAAATTTCCAAGACAATCATGTAGGTATCGATACTAGGACAATGGTATCGATATTTTCACGGTACAATATTGATATTGTTTGTAAAATCGATACCAAATTAGTATTCTGTTACTCATCTAAAATCAAAACTCATGAAAATATCAGTACCTTTCGAAAAGTATCGATAATTTTTACCCCGAGTATTGATACTCGTGGTATGGTATTGATACCAAATTACGATTTTGACTTCTTACACATTTAAAAATCACAGAGGTATTATTTTTAGAACACGAATATCGATACCTCTACTCCAGATAGTAAAAATTCAACATATTTAAGCATATAAACCATTCCAACACGAATCTATTCAACATGCATCTTTTACCATATCAAATAAACATCAAAATAACTATAATAACAATTTCAAACATTGAGAATAAGTCTAAGCAATAATCAACATATCACGATTCGAATCTTTCAATCCTGAGAATAAATAAGCTATGGAAACATCCAAAATATCATGGCAAAATTCATGCAACAATTCTACCACATTGCTTTATTTCCCCAAAGCTAACGTCTTGCTTGGATCATCCCTCGGAAACCACACAACTCACACCGACACACAACTAATTTGTGATGGTTTAAAAGGAGTGGGTGAGCTTAATAAGCTGAGTGAATGCTCAGAATAACCACAATGTACACACAATATGAAATTTTAAATAATAGCATACTACAACATGTTCACAACCATATTGTAATGAAGTCAAAATAACATATTCACGTTTCATTAAATCATAAAACTAACATATGATCCTTCATGCAATTACACTCAAATCGCTTATATATAATTCATTTAAAAATAATTTATCAAGACTAAATAACGTATACATGATTTAATAACCTGCAAGTCTAGCTGATATATTCATATGTATTCACAAGTTAAATGGAAATGATCCAAACAACAATTACATACACAATTTACTATAAGAACATACTAATATTTTCATGAAACTTAAATAAACTCATTTAGCATATTATTCACATGTTTTTACACCCATCTCACATTGTATTATTACAACATATTAGATCATATTTAAATGATAATTTGACACTTGAGGCTATGAAACATAAAAGTAGGCTCTATCACCACACGTCGGATACACGGATCTCCAACACACCGAACGACTTATAGAGTCGAACATATCCCAAAAGTGAAGTATAAAACTAACACTCTCCAACACACCAAACATGTCCCGTTGAATGGAGCTTAGCTCGCATTCTCTTATCTGTCCAACATGTCATAGGGCCTCAATGCCAAAATCACAAAAAACATATAATTGAGTACTCACTGTCTTATGACATGCCAATTATATCCAATGGCCTCATAAGATCACAAGGCCAAAATATTCACAATTACACAGTTTTAATTACTGATTTAATGCACACCGTCTCTGTTCGTATTCATCAATTCACATCACAAACTTATACACAATGCATTCTTATTAAATTCACATTTAATTCCACTTAAAGTGTCACAATAATGCTTATTGAGCCATCATGTATGCAACCACATATGAGTGCATTAAAATCAGTTTACCACATATATAACATGTTACATTAGCATCACATTCCATAGTTCAACACATACGTACTCACTAGTTTTTGCACACTTTTACTGCACATTTATATTTCTAACGCAACATCATCACTATTTCTCTCCATATTTAATATGCCCACAACACAATACAATTCACAATAGTCATCACACATGTCTCATATCACAATATCACATCATAATAATCAATCCATATATTTTCATAATCACATAATTTACCAAAAATAAAACAAAGGAAATAGAAAGCTTACACTTGCAACTTAGGATAGGGGTTTAGGCTATTCTTAATCTCTCAATTAAAATTATGAATTGTGTCTACTATCAACGATTCCAAACATTCACAATTTACGCTTTCGCCGAAAAGCCGGAAGCTTAAACTAGCATTTCCTTGCCTTTCTCCTTGCTCGAAGAAGATTCCAACAGTTCCGGCGCTTTACACAAGATAACCACACAATATAGACAATCAATATTCAACCTAAGCCTCACTTAAACCAACCAAAAATGTATGTCTAAGCTATATTCCTCGTGAAATTAAAATTTTGACTAACAAACTTGAAACTCAAATATCTTCCTCTGTACTTAATCTTTTCAGCTAAAATTGATTACGTTCATCTATTTATTCACCTAAACCTAATTCTCAACCTTGAAACTACACAAAACTTGTAACACCTCTTACCTGTATTCGATGTCGGAATAGGGTATGAGGCATTACCATACTTATACACAAGCAATCATACAAAATCGAGACATAAATTTTCATCCAAATTTAAAACTTTTCACATGCATTCATATCGTCCCTAAAATGAGCCTATGAGGCCCAAAACATGCTTTGGAAGCGGTTTGAGACTAAACTGAGAACTTTAGAAAATTTCACAACACTTAGAAAATTTTTCATGTTTTAACAGCCACACACCCGTGTGGCTTGGGACACGCCCATGTGAGTAGGTTGTGTGGTCGCACACGCCCGTGTCCCTAACCTGTGTAACTCTCTATTTGTCACCCAAGAACAAAAAAAAGACACACGGCCAAGTCACACGCCTGGGTGCTAGGCCGTGTGGTCGATTTAATTTTCATAATTTTTCATAAAATAGGTGCAGACTTCACACACCCAGGTCACACGCCTGTGCTTGAGGCTGTGTCATCCACATGGCTGAGACACACGCTAGTGTCTCTGCCTGTGTACTTAATTCTGAGCATTCTATTTTGCAACAATTAAGGTGTAAAGGACACACGGCCAGAACACACGCCCATGGGGCAACCCGTGTATGAGACACACGCCCGTGGTTCTACCCGTATGGATAAAAACAAGGTTGTTTACCAAGCCATTTTGTCACCCTTTTATGCACACATTTACACAACAAAACATAACACCGATTCAAGCAATTACATACAACCAATTCAGCCAAAATCAAGATATCTACACATCATTCACATGCTACTATTTACGACATACAAACATCACATACTTATCAACTTAAACCATGCAAATTTCCATATCCATGAAAACATCATCATATGCATATATACTTAAACCAATATTAGCCAATTTCAATGGCCATTTACAAAATGAATTATCAACCAACATAAGCCAACACATTTGGCCAAATCAATTATGACACATAACAAAATGACCAAGTCCCTGTACATGCCATAACTCAAAATGTTAAATTCTTTGGTACCCAAAATAATAAGTTGATAGTGTGATGAAGCATTCAATGATCCCTAAATCCGAGCTAGCTTGGCGACACTATAAGACAAAGGAAAAGAAAGGGGAGTAAGCTTTAAAGCTTAGTAAGTTCCCATGCAAATAATAGGCATCATAAACACACATTTGACATACAATTAACATGAGGATAAATTGCATAAATTTTTTTAAGATCTTATAAACACAACTTACTCAATCATAACCTTACCGAGGGATTCATTACATATCGAGCGCATTAAGCATAAGTTTAATGTACATACTTGTACCAGTTTACAACATACCATATTCTTTCACAACTTTGACATTCTTGTTGCATTTTCCATTGAACCACTTGGAATACTAAAGGATACTCGGGTATGTCACACACATAGTACCACACCAATGTCATATCCCAGATATGGTCTTACATGGGATCTCGTATCGATGGCAATAGCCCAGCTACGGTCTTACACAAAGTCTCTTTTCGATGTCGTATCCCGGATATGGTCTTACATATAATATAATATTGATGCCATATCTCAAATATGGTCTTACACATAGTCTCAATAACCCTAATGTCATGACATTTGTATCCTATCTATTCCTAAGGTTCAACTGGGATTTCACGTTTGTCGTAACTTTGTCGAACACGCTCAATGTTCAATCATGAATTCATACAATAGTAAAGCATTTAAAACATAATTTAAAAAAATGCATTATTTACATAAGAACTTACCTCGATACAAAATAGTAGAAATGGACCTAATCGTCAAACACTTTGTTTTTCCCCCGATCTAGGTTCGAACCTCGTTTCTCTTGATCTATAATAGAAAATTTAACTCATTTATTATCCAAATTATTCAATTCAGTCCAAAAATTATGCTATGGAAAAATTACATTTTTGCCCCTAAAGTTTGGCATATTTACATTTTGGTCCCTAGGCTCATAAAATGAAATAGATTCAATTTATTTGATTCCCAAGCCTAGCCGAACCTCTTTTATGCTTATAACAGCCCACATTTTTCATTTAATCACACTTTTACACATATTTTATAACCTTTTTACAAATTGGTCCTTTTGACATTTTCATCAAAAATCACCTAGCAAAAGTTGTTTACCATACACCAAACACACATTTTCTACCATTAGAAATAAAAATACACACATATTTAACATGGTTAAAACCCTAAACCTTAATCATGTCTCAAATTAATGGTAGAAATAGATAGATCGAGTGATAACGACTTCAAAAACGTAAAGAGCATTAAAAACGGGGCAAGAACGGACTTACAATTGAGCTTGAAAGTGGCCAAACCCTAGCTATGGCTTCTCTTCTAATTTTTGGCCAAGCATGAAGAAGATGGACTAAATTTTGGCTTGATTTTTGCTTTTTAATTCTTTTAATAACTAAATGACTAAAATGCCCTTTTCTTAAAACACTAAAATTCTCTTACCTCATGTCTATTTTTTTCCAAATTAAATTAAAATGGTCTAATTATCATCTAAGGACCCTCAATTTAAAATTTCATAATAATTAGACACCTCTAGCATGTAGAAATCAACTTTTGCACTTTTTACAATTTAGCCCTTTTTACTAAATTGAGTGCTCAAACGTCAAAATTTTCTAACAAAATTTTCATGAAATCATTATATAAAATTGTAGACAATGAAAATTTAATAAAAACAAGTTTTTCTACGTCAGATTCATGGTCCTGAAACCACTGTTTCGATTAGGCCTAAAATTAGGAAGTTACAAAACTACTCAATTCATGGTATCAAAATTTTCAACATGTTTATGGCTATTTTCATGAAAATTTATTAAATCCTTAGAAATCCTTAGTGAAACTTGAAATTCAGTTTAGAAACCTTCTAATCAATTCAAAACCAATTGAATAATACTTTGAAACATCATTTTCATGCAAAATCTCGAATTTCACCATTAACGACCTAAGTTTCAACTTTTATTCAAACATACGATTTAATAGTTAAAAATTAGTTTAAAAGACCAGATAACATTAAAAACTAATAAGAAAATGATTCATTACCTTGTAAAAAATCCAAGCGTTTGATAAAAAATTTGAAAATCTTAAAATGTTTAACAATAGAAAAATCTATTGTGCTTTGGGTGTTATTCTTGAAATTTTATGGAGGTTTAAGGCTTGGATGTTGATAGGAACCAAAAGATTAGAGTTTGGAAAAAAAAATCGAATAGGAGAGTAAGAGAGAATAAGAGACGACACAAGAAGGAGGGAGAAAAAAAGCTAACGTGAAAATAAAACTAGGTGGGGGAAGTTATAGGGTGAATTTTGAATTTTGGTTAAATTGCTTTATAAAATCTCAAAGTTTTGACCATTTTACAAATCATTCCACTTTTCAAAATTGAAGGTCTTTAAAACTCATTTTTTCAAAAAATGATTTAATTTTCTAAAAGTCATAAAAAAATAATTTTGAGTTACCATAATTCAAAATTTCTAAAGCCATTTCAAGACAAAATTCCTAATTTACCTTCAAAACTTCTAGGCCCAATTTTGGGCTGTTGCACTCCATAGTAGAGTCAGTAGTGCAAATTTGATTTACAGTTCTCCATACTATGACTCCACCGCCTAGGATGAATATATTTATTGATGTTGATTTCCTTGAATCTTTACAGGTTTGGAAGTTTGAGCCTGCGTATCCAATAGGAGTAAGGTTCTCCCTAAAATACACTAGTATATAATCCCTGGTTCTTTAAGATACCTTAATATATGCTTTATAGCTTGCCAATGCCTGAGACCAGGATTCGTCTGATATCGACTAACCATTCCCACTATGAAACAAATATCTAGATGTGTGCAAAGCGTCTTATACATAAAGCTTTCAACTGCCGAAACACATGGATCCTTACTCATATACTCCTTTTTTTCTGCCATTTTAGGATAGCCGGCCAAAGAAAGATGAAAAATCAATGCATTCAGTTGAGCTCCTAGCTTCGCATTAGTCATTGCAAGTCGTTCCAGTACCTTATTGATGTATGAAACTTGTAATAGAGCTATCATTTTATTCTTTCGATCAATAAGGATTCAAATTCTAAGAATATAACTAGTTTAACCCAAGTCCTTCATGTTAAACTATTGAGATAACCATAGTTTAACTGATGACAATTCTCCTACGTCGTTTATTATAAGTAGAATATCATCAACATACAGAATGAGGAAGACCACCTGTAACATCTCAAAAATTGGGTTAGAAGAAATTGAACTGTGAAATCAAGAGTAGTCATCTCCCAATTTTGAGTTAAGATTTTAGAAATTTTGAACAAGTAAATTGATCTGGTTTAGTGGTTAGGTATTCTGGTTATGTGTGTGAGGTTCTGCGTTCGAATCCTACTTCTTAAAATTTTTCTATTTTTGGTCAAACCACTATTCTTGACCATTTAGCATAAGTTCTATCTCCAATCAACTGATGAAAAGAATGAGCTTGCTAGTTCAATGGTTAAGCTTCTATATACACTCTAGTCTAGTGTTCGAGTCTTTGCGTAAACAATAGGGAAATATTTTATGCTATTCCGTAATTTAGTTTGTTTTGTTTGATTTTAAAGAAAATAAGTTAAGTAACTTCTTTTCCTCATCTTCCTAGGACGTTCTCCTCCCTTCAGCTTTTCTTTTTATGCTTTTGCTTTTGTTTTGAACAACTATACTTTTCTTTTATTTTGCTTTGATATTTTGTCGTTGAGTCTTTCCGTATTCATTACGCCAAGTCCCTTTGTGTCTTTAATCTTTAAGCAAATTGTAAGTGATCCTGATTTAGTTTTATTTGCTTGAGTTTGATAATGGTCGAAGTTACGTTCTTTTCGTTGGAATGGATTTCTGATTTGTTTAAGTCTTTGTTAGACAAAGTTCTCAAAAGTAACGTCCTTCCAACATTCTAAGTTTTTCTATTGATTTCGTGTAAAGGTAAGCATTAGTTTTCATTTTGAGATTTCGCGTCGAAGTTCTTCGACATAACTTTAGTTTTGGATGCTAATATTAGTGATTTGTTTCAAATAAGTCATCTGGTTTGTTGTTGTAATGTCGTTTTAAGGATAGGAATTTATTCTTGTTGATTCTACATCGAATCTGTATTAGGTGGGTACCAGAAATCCCTTCCTCTATAAGTTTTATTTGTTGAAAAATAGGACTGTCGACGCCACATGGTTATGTGGTAGGCCGTGTGAGCCACACTGCCGTGTGTCAGGCTGTGTGGTAGGCCATGTAACTCACTGCTCACGAATTAGAGGCACACGAGCTAAGGACACAGGTGTGTGCCCAGACCGTGTGTGGGAATGTTTTGTGTAGGTTTCACACGGGCCAGGGATACGGGCGTGTGTCCAGGCTGTGTGTGAGTATCGTTAGATCATGGGTCACACGGGTGTGTGCTAGGTCGTGTTCTAGACCATGTAAAACACTATTTGGAGCCACACGACCGTGTCCAAGGTCGTGTGATAGACTGTGTATGACATTAAGAGGGTTACATAGGCGTGTGGTAAGCCGTGTGGATGCACACGGGCGTATGGGTCAAAATTTTAAAATTTTCCCCGGAGATGTGAATGTTGTTTGGATCGAACGTAGGCCTTCCATAAGGTACGTATGATTTGTATTTAGCTATAAAATTCAGTAGTTGTTGATCTGTTAGTGTATAATCTGTTATCTATACGTATGTCTGTTCTAAGTTAAGATAAGTGGAAACACAAAAATATACACACTTTTTAATGCCCTTTTTAACTCAAATTCATGCAGTTTCGGTAAAATTATTGTCGAAAGATATATAATATTTATAAAATAATTAAATTGTACTTAAATTATTAACATGTTGAATTTTAATTAATTTTATAATAAATTATGATTAATTTTTATCGTTTTCGATAAATTCGTACAAATGGCGAAAATTGGCTCGACAGACACTGTTAGAAGTGCAAAACTGAGAAGAGATTTGAAGCATCAAGGTAAATTAATTTTTCAGCATAAGACGGTCCAAATTATAAATATTAATTCATAATATAATTTATTTTAATTTTAATCCAATTTACTTTGGGTTAAATAAATTTAATTAATTATGAAAAGAGTCCCAGTTGAGCTAAACTAAGAAAATCGATCCAACCGAGCACTAGGCAGCCCAAAACCGTCCCACATGTTGACCCAATCAGCTTGTTTGGCTGATTATTTTTCTGGTAAAATAGCCCTTGAAGACTCCTTCAATTTGCATTCAAGCCCATCCACTATTTATGTCTTTCTAAATTTGCCTCTACCTTAAAATAGCAAGTTTGAAACCTTCAAACTTGCCACATGTGTGGCCGGCCATGGGGGGAGTCTTTGGCTGCTAATTTTTTCTATTTTTAGCAGCCTACTCAACCTATAAATACCCCATTGATTGCTCATTTCAAAAACATCTCAAAACCTCCCATCCTTTCACTTTTCTCTCACTTTCTCTCCGCAATCCCTTTCCATTGTTCTTCATTTTCTTCCTCATTCTCTTGCCGATTTCACCTCTTGAAAAATATTCCTTCAACCACCATTTGGAGTATCATTCAAGTGTTCATGGAAGTATCGGTTCAACAAGAACAAGCAGAGAAGGAGGAGCTGAGCAAACTAGTTTAGCATCGAAGAAACACTAGATTTGATTCTTGTTCCTTATCATTTTAATTTTATTGTTGTTGTTATGAACATGTCTATGAATAATTGTGATGTTGATATGTTTAATTTAATTAATATGGATTAAATTTAATTCTTGTTAGGTTGATTGCATTTTGTCCACTTAATTTATTAAAATTGTGTTTGTGTTGTTATAAGCCTTGGTAAGATGTTATAATTTGTAAGGTAACTAATGAATTAATTATTTAAACAGATTGAAATTATAATTAATTGACACAATACTTAATCAGTGCATGTTTAATCATCTAAGGTAGTTGAGGGTTAAATTAGCAACGGTATCTTACGATACATTAGCCTTGCATAACTTATAAGATTATTGTGATTAAACTATTTCAAGGTAGGAATACATTGTTACCTCACGTAATCTTTTATGTGCTTATAAGATTGAATTAATTGTCTGAATTGGCATTGAGATATGTACAAGAGATTATTTTAATTTCATAAGTATGTATGTGCATTAACACATTTTCTTATTAAAATCTGTTTAATCGGTTGAATTGACACAGAGATATAGTCAAGAGGTAAATGGATTTTGGTAGGTGAGTATGTTCATAAGTTAGCAAATTACCAAGTGTCGTGAATTTATTCGTAACAACATGAACATGAGTTTAGTAATTCTAAGTTAAGAAATGTAATTAATCTAACACAATTATGCCATCTTGATTAAAATCATCTTTTGAAATTGTGCATTGGAATTTTTATTTCCTCTTTATTTATTTTACTTAGTTAAAAATCTTAGTTTTAATTCACCTCCTCAAATAAAAATATTTTTCTTCACCAAAGTGTTTTTAATTACATTCATAAATAATTCTTTTCACAGTCCCTGTGGGTATGATAACTCGACATTTACTTGTCACTTTATTACTTGCTGCGATTGTATACACTTGCACATTTCCATTGTTCCAATAAGTAAAGATGATTGCTAATGTATAAGGTACCCTTGTTTGGATGCGTTTGTGTATGTGACTTGTCCAAGTGTGATCTGTATTATGTTAAGTCTGATGGTACACCCTGTGTTACTCTATGATTTAGAATATGAGATATCCAAATATGTTGAATAGATTGGTATTGATTCTGACTTATAACCATGCATATGATTTCATGGCAATCTGATGTAATCTGTTGAGATTTGATAAATCTGTTTTACAAAGCATGGATTCCCATACCTACTGATTCTATTATTATATGATGCATGACCTACATGCTTATCACCTTGACTCTATATCTGTATGTCATGACATATTGCAAGGGATTGGGATGGCGTGTAAGGAGAGAGTTTATGACAATTTAATGATCTGCATTATCTGGTGGTTTATCTACAACTTTGTTCTGGTAGATTGATTGCAATATGGTGGCTTGACCACATGTCTCTAATTTGGAAATTTCACTACAAATTTAGGTGGCACTGTCCACAGTTATCTATTGGTGTGATTTGGTTGGACGAGTTCTGGGGAACTCTATTTTGGTGTGTAGCAGAGTTGGGTAGGATGTTTTCTGATAAATCTGCACTTTGATTGGTTTTGAAAAATACTGCATCGACATTGACATATATTTTATGTTATGTTCTACTCTGTTCTGTACTATTCTGTTCAGTACTGCTTTATTTTGATTTGTTTTATTTTTCTCTATTCGATTTTGTCTTGTTCTGTTTTGTTGTACTACCACTGTTGAAATATCTACGATACTCTAGAACTGTTCAGTATTGGTTATACAATTGTTATTAAGTTATCTGCATCACTATGACTTTTATGTTACGATCTATCTATTTGTATTTGAGTTTTGTTATACGTGGTGCTTGGTAGCTCATCCTTTGTCTTATCTTTATCTGTTCAGGTAAACATCTGACTTAGGATCAGACGACGTACGGGAGCTCGAATTATTTTTGCACTGATGTAACTATGATTGGTTCTTTCGGGGTTTTATAATTTGTTTATGAACTTGCCTTGTTTTTGATAATCTCGTCAGTATCTGACAATTTTTAACACGAATCTGCAAAATCACTTAAATAAACTGAAATGGATTTTTGGTTGTCAAAGTTAGAACTTCGAAAATATTTCTGCCACAAATCGTGTAAAGTTTTGAATGGTTTCTGAATACTTACCGAAATCAGTTTTCAATATGTTGGTGTAATTTTTCCTAGATTTAGTTTAAACTTCTAGGCCGGGTTTAGGGTGTTACACCACCTTTTTGTCCTTTATATGCTTATAAACACAAGGTTCATCAGCGTTTTGCGCAAACCCAAAATTCTTGATCATTTGATCAAATATTTTATTCCATGAACGAGACACCTACTTAAGTCCATAAATGAATCTTAGCAATTTGCAAGCTTTCTGCTCTTTTCATTTGACAACATAGCTAGTGGGTTTAGCCATGTAAATAGTCTCATCATTATAGCCATTCAAGAATGTTGTCTTGACATCCATTTGTCAAATCTCGTAATCGAGAGTATTAACAATGGATAAGAGTACGCGGATAGACTTGAGCATGAGTACCAGAGAGAATGACTTATCGTAATCGATGCCTTCTTTCTGTGTGTAGCATTTCTCTACAAGTCTAGCTTTATGTGTTTCCACTTTCTCTTCCTTAATTCTCTTCTTCTTGAAGATCTAGTTACACCTTATAGATTTAATCCCAAGCGATAAGTCTGCAAGTTCTCACACTGTGTTGGATTTCATCGAATCCATCTCAATATCCATGGCCTGTTTCAAAGCTTGGAATCAACGTCCTGTATAGCCTCCTCGTAAGTAAGTGAATCATCACCCTCGTGATTGGCTTTCATATTATAAATAATACCATCATAGAGAAAGAAGTCCACTTTCTTAGAAACTCTCCCATTACCTCGAGAATTAAACTTGGTGATTGTTCTACAACTCCCAAAAGTTCCTCAAGTACCACTTTACTTCGAGTCTTAAAGTTATCCATGTAGCTTTCCTCAAGGAAAGTAGCATAAGTAAAAACTTTAATCGTATTATCTTTCAAATTGTAGAATAATCCACCTTTTGTTCATTTCAGATATCCTACAAATATGCACAATTTTTTTCGTGCATCTAACTTCTTTAGATCCTTATCCATAATGTGTACTAGACAACTCCATATGTTAAAGTGATTTAGAGCTGGTTTCTTTCCATGCTATAGTTCATAAAGGTATCTTACAAGCAGACTTGGTTGGCAAATAATTCGGAATATAGCAAGCCATTTGTATCGCATATCCCAAGAAGGAAGTAGGAAGTTGTGAATAGCTTAACATTGAACGAACAATATCAAGAAAGGTTTTGTTCCTTCTCTTAGCTAAGCCATTCTATTGTGAAGTGTTCGGTGTTGTCAACTAAGATAAAATCTCATTCTCTATAAGGTATCCTAAGAACTTTTCGGACAAGTATTTCCCACCTCAGTTAGACCGAAGATTCTTTATGGATAAACTTAATTACTTTTCCACTTCTGCACGAAACTCTTGAAATTTATCAAAAGTTTCGCTTTTGCAATGCATTAGATATACATATCCATATTGAGAATAGTCGTCGATGAAAGTCACGTAATAACCTTAACCTCCTCGGGCACTGATACTCATGAGACCATATACATTAGTGTGCACAAGTTCTAAAGGTTGGTTGACCTTTATACTTTTCGCATTAAAAGACATCTTATTCATTTTACCTTCTAAGCAAGATTCACATTGTGGAAGACTAGCTTCCTTAAGAATACTTAATGAACCATATTTCACGAGTCTAGTGATTCCATAGGTACCCCTCATTAGAGTGAGAATCTTTAAGTTTCTTATTCACCATTTCAGTTTGAAGCATGAAGTAGTTATTTGGTTTGATGAAGTAGAGATTATTTTCTATCCATCCATTATAGATTATAGAACGATTTCTGTGAATAACAATCTCTTTATTAAATGTCACGGAATAACCGCCATTAAATAAACATGTTATAGAAATTAAATACATCTTAAAATGAGGTACATAAAATACGTCCTTTAAAAAAATCTTGCTAAATTTATCAAAATGTAAAATAACTTCTCCCACTGCTTCAGTTGAAACATAGCTCTCATCTTCAGTCCATAACGAGAGGCTCTTGTCGCGCAGACATCTTGTTTCACTGAACCCTTATAAAGAAACACACATATGGTTAGTGGCTCCTAAATCAATAACCCAGTTGTCAATTGATTCTTCCACTAAGCACGCTTCAACAACAAAGAGTTTCATACATTTTCCCTTTTGGGCTATGTAATCCAAATACTCCTTGTAGTTTGACTTGAAGTGTCATTTCCTTTTGCAGAAGAAACATTTGATCTTTTCAGGAGCATTTGACTTCTTAGTCTTGTTCCTATCCACACGTGGTGGAACTGAAGACTTAGTCGGTTTCTTCTTTTCCTTAGCTATTGCCCTTTAGAGGATTAGGGGCCCACAACTAAGTTTGCCTTAGGTTTCTCCTAAACCGGCTTACCACCATATAATATCAACTCATAGGATTGTAATTCCTTCATGAACTGAGTCAAGGTAAGTGTCTTGTTCCCAAAGTTGTAAGCGACCCTAAAGCTTGCGAACTCATTGGTTAAGGATTTGAACACTATTTTAATTTAAGTGTTCACATCTAGTTCAACCCTTTTGTTCTCTACTTTCACAAAGAATCTTATAAGCTTAAGCATATGTTCTTTGACCGGAGTGCCGGGTTTTTGCTGGGAGTTCATCAAATTTGTAATAGAGGATTGTCAAGCCAATGCGATTTGGCCTCTGAGAAAATCCTCCAAAATTTTCGTATGATCTTTTTGGCAGTACGAAAATTCTAGTGTTTGTTTTGCAGTACATTACTCATGCTCACTAACATATAACATTGAACAATTGAGTCAAAATCTCTCTAGTGATTTCTCACCTTGGGCTAAGCTTTAGGTGGGCAAGGTTCGTCAAAGATGAATTTGTGTTTCTCACAGTTGAGAACTATCAACAAGTTATGTTTCCATTCTCAAAAGTTATCTCCATTCAATTTATTTTCAGTAAGAATGCTAATAAGAGGAGTATGAGACATATTTGAACTGAAAAAAAAATAAAGACTCACTAATTACTACTTTTTGTATAAAGCAAATATTTTCATTTCAACAACATATCAGAACTGCAGTATGATGCATGAGTCCTGTATTAAAACCTTGAAAAATATTTTTCCGTTGCTACGATCATTCTCACACCCACCAATCATGTCGTCTTGGGGTCTCATGATTAACTAATAGGAACATGGATTACATCCAATCAGTTCGTGAATCTTAATTCTCAAGACTCCTTACGAACCAACGACTATTTAACATTTGGCCATCATCTCTAGCTTAAATATAATTTATTGGGAAACTATTTAATAAGAGACGATCTTGAGTGTGCAACCAAAGATGCTCTCATTTGTGAGTCATCTTAGGACAATCTCACCAAGAGTCTTACTTGACTAGTTGTCCTTAAAAGGAAATCTCATTCAGTGAACCCACATGATAAAGTTTACCTTGGGATGTGGCTAGGATAGAAACTGACTCAAAACTTTATCATGCTATCACTTAGGGACCATTATGGAGGCTGTAGGTATTGTTCAATGACCTTCTCCCTCTCATTATTTTAAAAACATGTAAGGTTTTTATCCCAGATTTCAAGAATGATCATACAATAGTTCTAGTGACATTCTTACCTAACCTATATGACATTTTTACAATATATGCATGCATGTGATGAAAATTTTATAATATTCACATTCATTTATTCATAAGAATCAATCAATCATAAATAAATTTTTTTTTGATTCTCCACATTTTTTCTTTTTAGGGAAAAAATCAAAGAAGTGAATGTCAACTGTGCACCAGGTAGAGTTGGAACGATGAAAATGTGCAATTATACACAATTGTATCAAGTAATAAAGTGACAAGAATGTCCAGTTACTGTACCCACAGGGGCTGTGCAAGAAAATATTTATGAAATGTAAATTTAAACAATATTCAGTAATTCACATGGCAAGAAATTCTATAGTTTTATGAAAACTTTACAGTATTGCAAGTAACTTAATAAATTTTGTAAGAGCTTTAGTAGTGTGTTAAGAAATTCACTAAATTTGAACGAAAATCAATAATATACATAGTTATAAGAAATTGTTGTAAGATATTCGATAATCTTTTAAGAGTTTTGGGAAAGTCTAAAAATTCAATAAATCGTAAAGGATTCTATAATTATGTAAGGAATTCAGTAGTCGTTTATGAGATTTAGTAATTCTGTAAGAAATTCAAAATCTACAAAAGATTTAGAATTTGTTAGGAGATTCAATAATTGCGCAAAAAATTTAGTAATATACTAAAAATTTTGCAATGTCCAAAAGATTTTAGTTATTTAGAAATGTTTTAAGAGATAAAGTAGTTTTTCTTTTTAAGAAATTTAGTAATTTTAAGAAGTAAGAAATTAAAATTTTACTAAAAATGTTAGGCTTAATAAGAAATTTGACTATTAACATTTGCATGTTTTTGTCAAAATTGTCCTAATTATATTTTTGAGCCTTTTTTAGCCATCAACTTTTATTCTTTTTTTTCAATATATTTTTTCTAACAGATTTAATGAATAAATTCAAGGTTCTAATTTTTTTTCCTTTAAAAGGTTTCAATATTTCATATGTTTTTTTATTGAAAAGTTTTTCTACTGAGTTATTTTTTTATATGATTACGTTTTTTTTATTTAAATTAAGAGTTATTTTTTAAATTTGATGTATTATTTATTTATTTTATTACTTTTCATATGTAATTATCTTGTTAGGTTATCTAAGTAATAAATTACATCTTATTAAAAATATTCCACATGAAATTCTACATCATCCTTGTTAATTCTTTTAATGTACTTTCATTAAATCTGTTAGAAAAAGCATATTGAAAATTAGAACAAAGGATGATGGTCAAAAAAGGCTCAAAAATACAATTAGGGTCATTTTAACAAAACATGCAAATGTAAGTAGTCAAATTTATCATTAAGCCAAAGCGTAATACAAAACATTAAAAAAATTATAATAAAAAAAAGTACTTTTACCGGTTATTTGTTTAGCTAATTTTACCTGATCGCAAGTTTCTTTTAAAGTGCTCACAATAAAATATTCAAATTAAAAGATCAATAGAATCTTTTTAAAAATTAAGTGGATTAAACTTAAGGCCACAATGAAATTGCCTAAATTTGAATTCTCGTATGAAAGACATATTGGTGATAAAAACTAGAACTTATCTTTTCCTTCAAAAGAAAATAACCTCAATGGCTTGAGAAGATGTTTTTCTTTAAGATGAATTTAATCTTATCCCTCAACTTCACAACCAAGTTTATTTTGTTACTTCTATCTCAAAGCATTCAAATACCAAAGTAGACTTAATTACCAATTTTAAGTACAAAAAAAAAAAAAAAGTACCAAAGTTGAAATAGTAGTTAATTTCAGGACAAAAAATTACACTAACACTTCCCTAATAAGATAGCCCGAATTTAATGGTAAAATTACAAGCATTCCATTGTGTAAGTTTGTTTGAACAATACATTTCCCCTCATTTTCTATTGCAATCCAATCACATTGTTCCCCTCTGCGAAAAACAGGAAGAGAAAAATGCAGTGCTTATAAAGTAGGAGGCCGCGTACGGTAAATAGATAGATACATGCTGGACACAAAATGCCGTAGTAGTAGTATATGGAAACGGAACGGAGAGAAAGTATGTCTATGTATATACATAAACATATGTATATATACTTTTATCCACACACTGTATCTGCAGCTGATTAGTATCAATCTCTGTTTCAACCTTTCACTTTTCAATCACATTCACAGGTCTATCTTATATTATAACTATATTAATTGGCAGCCAAAGCAAGCCAAGACAAGACAAGCCCCCACACATTTTAGTTCATATGCAAACCTGTTCATGTTCATAATCATTGATTAATGAGGAAGCTCTCTAGGAATACAAAAAATGCATCACACTTCTATCTCAACTAATAGCTCACACATCATCGTCCCTGCTAAGAAACCTACCCACATACATGAACCTCCAAGCTCTCCAACTCATAAGAGTTCCCCCCATGTACAACGCTTCCCAATGGCAAACCAAACAATGCTATTTGCATCAGCCAAATCGAATTACAATGCATGATATATCATCTTTGCTTTTTCTAGCCAATGCCTCGGTCGTTAACAGTTTGGCTGCTGCTTGGGGATCCTTCACGGATTTCACCAAATTAACTGCCTCTTCATTCTTCATTACCTGCCAAACAAATGAAACAAGTTATTTTTCTTTTACTTATGTCATGCGTCAGCTACTTACAACCAACATAGAACTAGAGAAACCCTATGCCGTTTAAAAACATACAACTCATTTTAGCAGAGCAGATAAAGAACACCATCACAGGGGATTATTCTTTGCTACACATGATGATCATTTCCCTAAAACAAGTCCATATAATGGAAATCGAGCAAAAGTTAAGTTGGTCTCTGATAAAAATTAAAAAAAAAATGATACTAAAAGAGCACAAACTTTTTAGTGCTAAGAACGTCAAATTGATTATTATCCTGTATACTAACTGTAGAGTTTTTAAACTACAAAGGCAAGCTTTACATGATCAACATGTCATTACAAATTTCCCTAGTTATAGCCAAATCGTGGAGTTTTAAGAATCTAACATCAATGTACAGGATCAAGTAAAAAAAAAACATCAATGTACAGGATAAATTTCCATTTTACTGTGTACCGCTAAAATTGAACAATAGAATTACTTCTATTGTTTTTCTTCTTTCCTTTGGTAAAGACTAAAGGACATAGTTGAACGGAGATTTTGTACTAATAACTGTTAAAAGGGAAACATCATTGATTCAAGACTGAAACAATACAGTAATATGATAAAAGTATTGAAATAACATTTAGTTAAATCTTTACTTTTATCTACATAATTTTAAAAATTGTCCTTTTTTGCTTTCCCTAGAATTTTTCATCGTTTTTTTACTGAAAATCTTCCTTGAATTGTCTCCAAAATGAGTTTATTGATGCATTAAAAGTTTTAAATCATTGACAATTTAAATCTCAATGACCTCAAAATTATCAAGGATTTATCTACCACCACCTCATGGATATAAACAATCAATTCAATGATTATCTACTTTTTATCTAATAGATATTACGTTATTAACATTCCAAAACATCAGCCTAAGACATTGTAATGAACATTCACCAACAACTATCATTAGGCAAGTCCAAGTAAAGAATAACTTAATAACATTAAAAAAAAGGACACAATGTACCATTTTCCTGCAGTTCCTAGTATAACTGTTAATAAAACAAAATTAGAGGTAAAAAAAGTATTGATAAAAGGGCAAATGTATCAAGATATTGACTGTATGCAAAATTAATAAACCATAAATTCTAAAAAGGTTATACATTAAACTATATCAATTTTGAGGAAAATGCAAAGGGCATCAGAACATTAAATCAAGGTTATTAAAGAGCTTAAAGGTTCATGCCTGGTCATTGGAACTAAAGTCCAACATTGTACCAACAGACTACATGGCCGGTGGCTATTGTTTCACTTTAGTTAATGGTTAGTGATTATGCATTAGTTTTAAGTGATCAAGTGGCTAGGATGTGATGCCGTTATGAGTTCGAATGGGGATTTATGTGGATTAATCCAAGGGCTAGGATTGAAGCTGTTGAAACCCCAGTGCAATTTTTTGACATATTAGGCAGCCGTATAGTATTGCAAATATTATCTATTAGTGGGTCTAAAACACTAAAACCTAGTTTTCTTGCTCCAACTTCAATATTATATAATTCATTAGTTTCTGGCCTTCATTATCAGCGGCTGATCTAAGGAAATACAATAAACAACAACCATTTCACTAGTTCAAAAGTTTCTTCATATCCGTGCTTTCATTCATATTTATAATTTTATACACACCACTCCCCCTAATGACGAATTTCTGGTTTCGCATGTCAACAACCATTACAGGCATTGCCGGCTATAAATGTGGCAAACCATGTCAAATGTCAAAGACATGATCTCAACATTGCCATTAACATAGCGATCACAGCCACCACCTTAGTAGTTATCATGTGCTTATAAAGTCAACATCACATGAAAAATTACTAGCATTACACACCAGCATAACCACCACCCGTGTACTCCTTAATTGCAACTTAATGTTGTCTCAAGTATCACCTCTCTCCACCACCAAAGTGGGATGTGACTAACTCTTTTCATCAGACTACACTCCAATATAACATATTATATAATTTTCGATTGCAAGTTGCTGTAGCTATCAGCTAATAAAACAACTTCAGTGCTACACTTAATAACTGAAAACAAAATATTGCTGCTAGAATAAATTTTATTTTTAGCCAATAATAAGAAGGGTAAAAAGGTACTTTAATCAGAACCCAATGATCCTTGCCAAATTCTCCGAAGTTGGTGAGGAACAATAGCACATTTAAGAAGGCAGATTCTAAAAGAAAAGGAATACTCTTCTTCGATCTGTGTTTCAGAAGCCTAGCCTTTTAAAATCATCAGGTAATTACATGCTAGTCAGATGATAACTCAATAAAATAAAGAAGCATCCAAATCAATAACTACATAGTAGTAAACCTAGCACTTTAGGACACAATCACCACCTAATCCTAGCCATTAAATCTCATTAAAAGATAAAAGGGTAAACTACACGGTCATCCAACTTTTGTAAGTTTTCATTTTGGGTATTGAAAATAAAATAAAATAATTGCCAAAAAAAAAAAAAACCACTGCCGTTACAAACCATTTTCATTTTGGTCACCGGCCATTAATTTTGGGTTAGGCAATATTATTGTATGCTCATTTTAGTCACTCAACTTTAATTGTCATTTTGGTTATTCATTTTCTTTTTTAGAATTAATTTTATTTTTAAAAAACTTGGTTTTTTTTATGGGAAACTGAGTTATTCAGCTGCAACATGAAACCCAGAATTTTTTCCTATAACTCAACCCCTTTTAAAAACTCAAGTTTTTCTTGTAAAAAGACCCATGTTTTCCCTTGTTACTAAAAAAACTAAAATTAATTCTAAAAAATAAAGGAAATTAAAAAGATCTTTTTTTTTGTAAAAACCCAAATATTTCCCTATAATCCAGGTAATTTCCTATAAAATCCCCAATTTTTCCCTTCCTAGGGAAAAACTAAAATTAATTCTAAAAAAGTACAAAAAAAAATTAATAAGATAAAATGGTTTTTCCATGTAAAAACCCAAGTTTTTCTCTACAAAATCTAGCCTTTTTCCATTTGTTGGAAAAAAAAATTTAATTCTTTAAAAAAAGAAAAAAAAATTAGTGATCAAAATAGAAACTTATTCAAAGTGGGTGACTAAAATGAGTGTACAATAACATTGTCTATAACTCCAAATTAATGACGAGTGACCAAAATGAAAACGATTTGTAACGTGGTGCCCTTTTGGCAATTTTTTTGTTTTTGATGCCTAAAATTAAAGCTTATGAAAATTAGGTAACCAACTGTGTATTTTACCCAAAGATAAAATGCCGCTAAGCTAGTCATATGTCCACTTATAGAAGCATAATTACTAACTAAAAGAATAGTGGAACATTAAAAATAAAGGAAAACTTATCAAGAAAACAATTAGATCACTTTTAGAATGCTTAGGATGTATCATTCCAACATAAAATCTCAAAGTTCAAACTGCTGCAGTGGGACTGGAATTCTCTTTTGTTTAACAAAGAGAACGTGTATAGCTTCTAGATATGTAATATTTATTTATGTGATCAGTTTGGTAAGAAACTAGTTCGAACTCTATCATTCAACAATGACCAGACCCAGCAGATAAAGATTAGAAAACAATACAGCAAAAGTTTTCGTACTTTAACCAATCTAATATGTATATGCAGCAGTCCAATTAAATTTCTCTTCAGTGTTTATAGAAAGAATTCTTACAAGAGATAAATATGATATCTCTTCTCTATTAGGCTCCAGCCAAATCATGTTACGATCTATTTTGATTTAGTAGATCAGCTCATGAAAGGAAGACTAAAACCTTAGGACTCGTTTGAGAGAGACCTGAATCTCTTTAGATTTTTTTTATAGAAATACGTCTTAGGTATTATTATTCCATATGGCCCTTTAAGTAAGGACCAGTATTATTACATACATATGAAACCTATTCTAGAAAGGAAATAAATAAACTGAAATAAAAGCACAATCAAGAAACCTAAGGAAAGAAATAAAATCTCAATCTAAGCCTTAATTAGAGGACCAAAATTAATGGCCTTTCCTAACATAGATTCAGCCCATAACATTACTCTCCTCCTAGAGAAAAAGCTTGTACTCAAGCTCGAAATAAGGATAAACTTGACAAAAGGTACCTTCCTAAAGAGTGGTTGACATTTTCAGTGCTTACACATCCATCATTCATCATCGTAATCAAACCGAAGGTAATTTTATTAGGTAAACCAACCAAAACCACACCATTATTCCTTTCCATTGCTAATAGTAGAAACCAATAGGAGTCATGGACCTCCACAAGCTTATTCTTTTTTTTCAGAACCATTGGATAAGCCTCTTCAAACTTCTCACTAGAATTAACAAGTTTCAAAAAAAAAAACCTTGCGAACTTTCTCTGTTAGCAACTTCCATAAACCCAAGGATGTCTTTAGTAATTAAAAACTGCACATTCTTAACAATAAAAGAACTAACAATTGAGTCTCTATCATCAATAACCCTTTCACTATGTAATCCATTGGATTTAGACTCGTTAAAACTTTTTAAATTTTGGAGGTGTTTCGGATTGTGGAATATGAATTTAGAAGGGGTTTAATGAATATGACAAGGAAGTGAGGTTGGTTGTGGCAGCCACGGTTCTTGTTGAGATGTGTTTAAGAGTGTTTGATGCATAGGATAAAGCAATGAGATTAGTAGCGGATGCCATGGTTTAGTTTTATTCAGTTAGAGGGTCTATCTTTGTACCTAACATAGAGTTACCGACCCTTTTAAAAACAATCATTTTATCCATCCCTTCTACATTTGATTGAACACTCGTGTTTTGCTTTCAGCAATAATTTCATCAACAAGCTACAATGTACGATCAAGCATTTGTTCACTATGCCAACCATTATTTTGCTATTGCCGAGGATCATTCATTGTGATTGATAGTTCAGTTCATCAAAGAGAGACTAAAACCTTAGGACTTGTAAGAGAAAGATCCAAATCCCTTTAGATTTTTTTAATAGAAAATTTGGTTAGGTTTTATTATACCAAACGTCCCTTTAAATAAGGACTAATCTTATTACATAAATAGGAAACCTACTCTAGAAAGGAAATAAATCAACTAAACTAAAAGCACAATCAAGAAACCTAAGGAAAGAAGTAAAATCTCAATGCCTTAATTAGAAAATCCGAAATTAATGGCCTTTCCTAACATAGATTTAGCCCGTAATAAATTATTTGTTCTTAAAGTTCCAAATAATGAACTCTGCCTAACTAAAAAATGAAGCATAATATATTTGAGAATGGAGAGTGAGTTGACTCAATCTCAAATTGTTGGTGTAATTAACATGTTAAAGCTTAAGCATTTGAACTCTTGCCCTGAGTTCAAGTCGAGTTGAAGCAAATATTTAATCCTTAGGTCAAATTTGAACAACTTATTGCTTGGAGTAAGTTGGTTATTACCTATAAATAAACTAGTATATAGTATACAAAATGAAAATGCTCATTTGCCTTCAGAATTTACCATATCTCCCTCATCTCTTCCACAATGTTTTGAGAGAAAGAGAGAGATCGTCCAAATAAGAATGCCCTATCAGATACTCGTAGTTTGAGGGATGTGCTCTAGAATTAGTGAAGTGTAATAACGAAGGTGACACTTTCTAGTCTATTTAAGCCCTATCAACTATTTTGAGGCAAAAAGTGTAACATCTACCATTCAATATTGAGGTTCCTTTAGTGGATAACAATTCATTGGAAGGCGTTATCTTAGAGCAAGGCTATGGATCAGCTTTCTAACTCAACTTATAACATAGGTACATCAAACGAATGATTGAAGAACAAGTCCGAAAAGAGATTTCATGGAACAAACCTGTAAAATTAAAACTATATTGAAGTAAGGTTTGTTAGATCAAGTCTTCAAATTAACAAACAAACCAAAATTGAGATTGTTAAAAAGCTTTGCTAAGGAAGATTTGGATTAAGATATCAGCTATTTCAGCAAGGGGAGCTTTCTCTCCCCATTTCCCAACTGCCACTCAGCACCCCATCAAAGCAAAATAAATAAATAAAAGAAGGAAAAAAGAATGAAAGAAACAGAACAACCTCGACAGCTTCACTCTGTAAAATACAAAACTTGAATGTGCAAACACAACTAAACTTTCCCAACCTCGGAAAGAAAGTGTAATCCCTCTTTCCATGCTTGGATAAGACCACAATTCACAATAATGCATCTTATCCATTACCTCAGTATAAAAACAGTAAAAAAGACACATAGAAAGAAGTAAAATGGAGAAACTTTTTCTTTAAGAACTCTAAACCTTAAATTAAGAATGCACCAAACAACAAGCAACTCCTACATTTGTTTTCAACCATTTAGAAATTCTGAGAGAAGGGTGCAGAAAATATCTCACATTTATCATTCTTGAAGAAAATTATGAGATAGTTTTGCAAAGCATCATTGCAACAAAAATTTTACCCCCCACCGGGAGTAATTTTATGCTTTATGGTTTAGTTTATAGGCACCTATGCTCTTCTATTTTTCAGGAGGTTTAGGATTATCAATTATTAAATTTGGAATTTGAAATCACAAATTGATTCTTCTCTTCTAGTTCTTTTATTTGTTTAACTATTTTCCCTTTCTTCATAAGTGACGCAGGAGCTTTATTTATATTATAATATTTTATTATTTTAGTTTTATCTTATGATATTTATTTTAAGTATTAGATATATTATAGACGGCTAGGGTTATTAGTTATCTTAAATATTTAAACCTAGAGCTTGGAATAAAACTTTGTTTGCAAGAAAGCCTAGTAACTTTACTTGCAAGAAAGAAAGTTTATATAAATAAATTGTAGGCTTTACAGCCATCATTATTATTCTGATTATTTTCTTTTGATTTAATAGAAAAACAAGAGGTTTTTATAACCCTAAGTTTCTAGAGTTCCAACTTTCCTATTTGTTTGTTTTCTGTTGTTTCTCCCCTCAATCACATCAATTTTGGTATCAGAACCTAATTAGATCCTAAGGTTTATATTAGGGTTTGCTATTAAGCCATAGCTGGATGCATTAGTGGTCAAGGAAGACAAAATCAGTATCAAGAAACAGAATTGGCTGTGCTACGACATGCAACTGAAGAATTGTCATGTGCCATTTATGCTCGGCTACAACATGAACAAAAGGAAACCTTCATGGAGATTCCAAAAGGTGCCCACAACCAGTTTGACATTCCAGAAGGTAGTCTCACTGATAAATCTGAATTTGGTAAAGAAGAAAACCCCTTTCATGATGTTGGACCTGTAGATCATGCGGTACAAGGTGGACTGAAGCAGCAGTTGGTTCACGCCCTTGAATTAAATGAGAGTGGAATTAATTTTGAGGTTGCTGATTTTCTTAGCAAGATGTACGTGGAAGAGCAAGATTATGATTTGTTAGATCCTATTTATGGTGAGTACCCTGAAGAAAGTGAAAAAGTTGAGGGAAAATCTTTGGTTGTTCATATCACAACCTCAAAAGAAGGGGAGGATTGGAGTCGAATCAGAAATCTCTTACATATGCCAAAGGACACAACGTAGATGATGATTTTGGAGTAAAAAGAACCGTTTCAGTTTCTACACTTAAAACAGATTCTTCTAAGAGAGAATTCAATGTTGAACTCAAGAAAAAGCAAGAATGCTTTAAGGCAAGTAATTGTGTAATGGTGATGCAGCCTTTTAGAAGAAAATTACTTGCACTTGGTGTGAAAGCTAAGTTTGTGAAAGATGTTACTGAAAATCTGGTTCCGAAATTTCAGGTGAAATAGGTGTTGCTAAAATAGGAGAGAGTCTTGGTGAAAGA
Organism: Gossypium longicalyx; assembly: GCA_025698465.1. Taxonomy (NCBI): domain Eukaryota; kingdom Viridiplantae; phylum Streptophyta; class Magnoliopsida; order Malvales; family Malvaceae; genus Gossypium; species Gossypium longicalyx. The sequence goes on from CM047002.1 coordinate 84,193,536, forward strand.
GGTACAGACGCGTATTATTTCGAACGAGTGTTTTCCTTGGCAACCGAACAACTATTAGTTCAAACATCTTGGTCTAGTTTGTTTTTTCTCTGAGACAACTTTTAAGACCATAGATGCCTTTATGAGTAGTTAGAAATGCCAAACACATTTAGGCGGATCATGACTGAGGTAAGTAGACAACTTGGCATTGCAAAACAGCATGCAGCTGCTGTAATAGCTACCTTAAATGCGGAACTAACTATTCTGGGCGCTAGCAATCATGAGCACTTTATTAATTTCAATGGAACAACAATCAACAATGGTGCTAATGCTATTTCACCTGAAAAGTTAGTTTCAATGGGGCAGACTCATATCTTGTTGTCGTCTAAGACTTCAGGGACTGCTTTGCTTGATGAAAGGTCATTGTTGGTGTGCATAGTTAGTACAATGCCAACTGGTGGCAGAATTCAAACCAGCTCAACGCAGCCAATTAGACTGGGGAAAGTGCTTCCACCATTACACTGCCTTGATCATAAGAAAAGGTACAGGAAGTTGGATGACTTTGTAGCTAGCTGCCCTAAGTTATTTGTGATTGAGGGTGATTATTTTCAGCTTCAAGAGGGAGCACAAGAGATGATAGCAGCCACAGATGCTGCTAAAGCTGCTGCAGCTGCTAAAGCACCATTTTCATTCACTTTTTGCGTTTTGTTTTTGTTATGCCAATTACACAGCCTAATCAGCTAAAGAAGGCGCTTCAATCAATTGATTCCAACTGTGTGAAGGAGAATGCCCTTTTCAAGGGCATGCAGCTATTGGTAAAATGCATCTGATCCACAGCTATTAGTAATGCAGAATCAACATTCCAGTGGAATTTGTCTTGGCATGTCTGGAGGTTTCTTCAATGTTAAATTATTGAGCCAAGCTAATGATCCTAATGAAAGTAATGGATCACATTTCGAGTGATCAAGTGTGACTAGTGTTGAAAGCAACTCATATAAACATGTTTTTGTGACTTGAAATGAGACCATTTCAAAATTGTGGGATCTAGATGCTGCAACTCTCAGTAGAGATGCTTAGGCCAACATTGTTTATTCAAATTTATTTGGCTGGCTTGGGGGGAGATACATCTTGTTACTGGTCAGATTCTGGAATCAGAATACTTGATTGGTGTTCTTGACTTTTATGGGCTCTAGAGTTTCAAGACAAATATTTTTGAGCAACTAAACACCAGTTTGACAAATGAAAAGCAACAGCAGCATTCTAATCAGCATGTTTCTATGATAAGCATGAGTTGGGATATTGATATAGAAATTAATGCTGAAAGTGGTGAAAGTTTTCTTGCTGGAAGCCAAGTTTTCCAAGCGGGGGAGAATGACGCAGGAGCTTTATTTATATTATAATATTTTATTATTTTAGTTTTATCTTATAATATTTATTTTAAGTATTAAATATATTATAGATGTCTACGGTTATTAGTTATCTTAAGTATTTAAACCTAGGGCTTGGAATAAAAATTTGTTTACAAGAAAGCCTAGTAACTTTACTTGCAAGAAAGAAAGTCTATATAAATAAGTTGTAGGCTTTACAGCCATCATTATTATTCTGATTATTTTCTTTTGAATTAATAGAAAAACTAGAGGATTTTTATAACCCTAAGTTTCTAGAGTTCCATTTCTTCAAGCTCAATTCGTTTGTTTACTGATGTTTTCTCCCCTAAACCACATCAATGAGGAGAACCAGGCCACAGTCTACCACCCCAATTATTCCATGGTTTTTATTTTGAAAAGTCGATCCATCTTTTTTGTTCAATAGACAGATTGACATACATGCAATTTCCATTCCTTGGGTGCTTCATGCACACAAAACCAAAGATGCAGAATAGAGATCAAAGAAACAGACAAAAGTGACAAATGCTATAAATAATAACCTATTAACAACTGACCTTCCACAAACCATCACTAGCCAGTATTACAAAGTCAATAGTGGAGTCTATGGGGACATGTCTGACATCAGGTTCTGAGCTTAAATGAGCTTTAAGGCTCTGATCCCCAAAGGCCCGTGCTACTGCAAGTTGACCATTCACCCTAGGCACATCTCCTGAAATATGATTCACATTTTCATCATTAAACTATTTTTTGTATTAAAAGGCAATGTTGCCTGCCAATTATATCGATGTGGCATAACCAGTTTAGAATGACCTTGGTGCACGGAGTGATAAAAGGAAAAACATAAAATGCACGTTACCAGGAAGGGTAGTCACAAAGCCACCCTGCTTCTCTATCCTTCTTCGTTCAGCATGCGGCTCATGGTCCACTGTAATTTGATTGGCAGAGCCCCTCTCACATACAACAGCTCTAGAGTCACCAATGTTCGCTACCCATAAATCTTTGCCATCAATGACAATTGCAGTTACAGCAGTGGAGCCGCCAGGCCCTAATTGCATAGAGTTATCCAATATAAACTTATCTGTGGAGGAGTATGCACTCCGTATTGCGGCCTCGGGGTCTTTCCAGAAATTTGGCTGTATCATTGTATTTAAGCCATGTATAATATAAAAAGCAATTGGAAATTGGAACACAAGGATAGTGATGAGAAGGAAAAGATACCTCTTCGAGTATGTTGTTGAAAAGGTTGTCTTTCAAATAAGTGGGCACGCGATCCCCTAAGTGACCATCAAATATTGCAAACAATCCAAGGGTATGATTCTTCCTTTTTCTGTACTCAGCAACATGGTAATCTTCCATTTTATGGCCAGATTGACCTTCCACTAAGTGGAACCCATGGGAGACTTTGTTACTTGATGACTTGCTTTTCCCTTTTCCCCCTTTCCCCTTGTCTGAGGATGATGATGATTTCAGGCAAGCAACATTCTGCAATCCAAAAACAAATTCACAGGGCAATAAATTAACTGAAGGATGTTTACACCAACTTCATACATACATACATACATACATACATACATACATACATACATACATATATGGATACAACAAACGCGTTTATTTTTACAAGTCAATCCAAGTAATTGAATCAGAAAAAGTAATTGAATAAAAGTAAAAAGTAAAAGAGCGAGCAGGCGGGCGGGCATCTATGAATTACGGTATGAGAAGAAGAGGGTTGGTTACCTTGATTTTGGTAAAAAAGCCGGCTTCTTTAACGGGGCGGGAGGCGCCTGCAACGGATGAATGTTGGCTCATGTTTTCAAATTCAACATATAAAAATACCAAGTAGAACCCTTCCCTTCCTTTGCCTGATAATTGATATATGATGCTGTATTTAGTTAAACAGGCCAATACCCAGAAGCCAAAGAACCTTCAGTTTTGGTGTGAATACAAACCCAAAACTATGAAAACAGAGTAATTTCCACTACCAATAAAATTAGGATCAGAAAAATATATAATGAATAATAGAGATAAAGGTTGGTTTTGGTTGACCATTACTTTGTATATATTTTTATAAATTAATTAAAAATTAGAAATAGAGGAATATAAAAATTTCTACCTAAAAGCATTAATTTCTTTTTGGCTATACAAAGCATAAATATATTGTATGCAAATATTTAATGTATTTTCTTGACTTTGTTGAAAGGAAAAAATTATGAAAATTAAAATACATATAATAAATAATAAGGATGAATTGACATTGAAATTCAAGTTTGACTAAGAACACCCTCAGAATGCTATTTATTTTGGTTTAAGAAGTCAGAGTATAATATGTAAAATTTCTTTGTTAGGAATTAGAGAGAAGGAGTCCTTGTTTGGTTAGTTTCTGCTTATTTTACCAAAATAAATGTATAAATAAAGGGGATGATGTCAAATTCCGCGTGAGCAGGGACAATTGTCTTTGTTTCTTGAAACTTCCGACCATTGCGACTTGCTTCCTCTTACTCTTACGTCCCCTATCTTTTTCAACCCTCAAACCAGCCTCTTGGAAATTTATACTTGCCTCTGCACCGTTCTTACAAATTAATGGCTTTTCGCTTTCATTCAAATAATTTTCAGAACATTTTGCGATATCCCACCATGTGTTGCCATGAGTTTAATCTAATTTGTTGGTTTTAATTTAAACTGTACTAACTTTTAATCTCTTCCTATTGTAATAATTTGATTTTATTTTATGATTTTTTTAAATGTTAAGTATTGTAACAATTTGATGTTTACAATCATTTAAATATGTATTTATATTTATACTTATAAACTTTCCTAAAAAAGAATTAAAAAATTGCTCAAGTTTAATCTCTTTTATTTTAATAAAATTGTCAATGTGGTATATGTACTTTTAATTTGTTTGATTTGATACCTCAACTTATTTTTGTCTAATCTTTTGGTACCCCAAATTTATAGTGTTAACTTTTGTCTAATTTTGACACATTGGCCAACTAATGGACGCCACATGGCAAGGTGGCCTAGGTCTGAATTGGTAAACTGGCAAGTGAGAGGACTTGCAAATAATTTTTTCTTTTGAGAGGCATCCATTCGTTGGCCTACGTGTTAAAACTTGACAATATTTAAGACTATCAACCTAAGGTACCAAAAAATTAGACTAGAAAAAAAGTTGACGCACCAAATCGGACCAATTAAAAGTACAAGTACTACATTTACAATTTTGTTAAAGTAAAAAAGAGATTTTTTGCCATTATTCCACTAAAAAAATATAGAAAATTACAATCTTTTTGGGGATGTTGTATCCTTTGATACAATGTACCAAACAAATAAAGAATACAGACCTTTTGCTATCTTTGTTGAGATGAATAACCATAGGAGAACGTGATTTTTTGTGCTAGTTTATTGTATGCAACAATGAGTAAAGCGGTCTCAACAGTGATGCTTGAATCATATCATCGATTATGTGTGTACCACTTTGAGAATAATGCACTTAAGCATTTTTGCCATCTATATAAGAGTTCAAATACTTTTGGTGTTGATTTTAACAAATCTATCTATGACAAATAGTTTGTAAAAGTATGGGATATTATGCTTATGGAGTTTAAGAAAATAATTTGCTAAAATGTATTATATCTTTAAATATAAAATTTTATTATCTTCCATTTGAATGATTTTATATTAATATGTTGTTCATGTTTATAGATACTTTTCCATAGAAAGAAAATGTTGGAAAATTTGTAATTTTTGGAAACTTTGAGGCATAATTTTGATTGATAAAGGTGGAGAGTTGAATTAAAAAATTATGGTTTTATATTCTATTATATGAGACATTTACAACGGTATATCATATGCTCAAAATGGTTAAGTGATGAATGAGAAATTGATGCTCAAGGTAAGCTACTTGTGAATATTTGTTGAGGAAAAGAAAAGCTTAGATATCATATTGGTTAAATACTAAGTGTGAGATTTGTACATATATGAGAACTCATTTGAAGGGTGATTGAATGACTAAGCTTGAAACCCTGCCTCACGTCCAAGGGGGGTGCAGATCCAAACCCATCGAGGTTGGGGCGCATTCGCATGATGTGGGCAACATGAAATGCCTGGACCGGTTGGGCCCAAAATGGGCTTATGGATATTTTAGCCTAACACACAATTTATTTTTCTCAGCAAATACACAAAATCTGATTTAAAAGGAAATATAACCTGATTTTCTTTGATTCCAATCAATTTGATTTGATTTTAATCAAATTGATTTAATTGCTCCTTTAATGCAAATTTTGTATCTTTATTTATGGATATTTTTGAAATTCCTCCATATTGAATGCCTATAAAAGGCTAAGAATTCTTCAAAAAATTTTACACTCACACTCTCTCACACCGAGTTTATTTTGTTCTCCAAAGTTCTTCTCTTTTCCTCTCCATATTTTCTAATGTTTCGGTGATAGAAGAAGGCAATGTTTGTTCGTTGATCACTACAGAGGTGCTACTACTTCGATCATCGTGTTATTATATCTTGGGAGACAGTCGACCAACGTTTCTCCAAGTACCGTAGGAGTGACCGAATTTGTCTTAAGGAAACTGTGTAAAATAGGCCTCAACATCTAGTAAACTCGATTCTTCTTTTCGATTTTTGGTTTTTGTTATGATTGGTTTTTCGTATCCAATAATCTGAATATAAATTATTCAATTTATTTTATTTTTGTTATAAAATAAAAAGAGATAGGGAGACTAAAAAAAAAGGGAAGCAATAGAGAATGTATTTTATAGATCAATGGAATGATTACAATGTTTCATTAGAGTCTCTATTTATAGGCATAAGAAGTGTAAAAGAAGTAGAGATCTAATTCTAATAACTATTAGAATTTAAAGTAAATCAAAACTTTATCTTGATCGTGATGGACATCCACTTAATAAGGTATTCATAACACTCCCCCTTGAATGTCCATTGGTAGATAATATGCCTCGTTAAAACCTTATTAGGAAAAACTCCATGGGATAAAAACCTAATGAAGGAAAAGGAGTACACAATCTTCTATTACAATCTACCTCATTAAAAACCTTTACGAGGAAAACCCAATGGGACAAAACCTTGGTTAAAGGAAAAAAGTAAAACTTGTTTTAGACTCCCCCTAATGACAATATTACATTACATCTTTGAGTTGACATATTCCAATCTTATGTAGTAGTCTTTCAAATGTTAAAGTTGGCAATGCCTTAGTAAAAAGATCTGCTAAATTATCACTAGAATGAATTCGTTGAACATTTATATCACATCTTTTCTTAAGATCATGGGTGAAGAATAATTTTGGTGAAATATGTTTCATTCTATCACCTTTGATGTAACCACCCTTCAATTGAGCTATACATGTTGCATTATCTTCATATAAGATAGTTAACATCTTTTTCTATAAAGGCAAATTACATATCTTCTGGATATGTTGGGCCAATAACCTTAGCCAAATACACTCTCGACTTGTCTCATGCATTGCAATTATTTCTGTATGATTGGAAGAATCGGTAGGTAATGTTTGCTTTATTGAATTCCATGATATGGCAGCACCCCCACATGTAAATAAATATCCTATTTGATATCGACCTTTATGTGGATTTGATAAGTATCCAACATCAACATAGCCGGGGATTTTGAATCATTCGAATAAAATAACCCCATATCAATTGTCCCTCCAAGATATCTAAATACATGTTTAATTTCATTCCAATGTCTATGTGTTGGAGAAGAACTAAATCTTGCTAACAAGTATACAACGAAAGCTATATCAAGTCTTGTGTTGTTTACAAGATACATCAATGCCCCTATGGCACTTAGATATGGTACTTCAGGACCAAGAAACTCTTCATCATTCTTGCAAGGATGGAATTGATCTTTATTCACATCTAATGATTGTACAACTATCAGAGTACTCAAGGGGTGTGCTTTATCCATATAAAATTTCTTTAATATCTTTTCCGTATAAGTTGATTGATGAACATAAATTCCATCTTTTAAATGCTTGATTTGTAAGCCAAGACAAAACTTTATTTTTCCAAGATCTTTTATCTCAAATTCTTTCTTTAAACAATTTATTATATTTTGAAGCTCTTCAGGAGCTCCAATAATATTTAGATCATTAACATAAACAACAATTATCACAAAATCTTATCCAAACCTTTTAATAAAGACTTGGATCATTTTTGTAAACTTCTTTTAACAAGTATTCACTAAGACGATTGTACCACATACGTCCAAATTGTTTTAATCCATATAAACTTTTCTTTAATCCAATCGAGTAATTTTCTCGAGAAACTCTATATCCTTCTGGGATTTTAAATCTTTTAGGGATTTTATATACATTTCACTATCAAGTGTACCATATAAATAGGCTGTAACAACATCCATTAGATGCAAATCAAGTTTTTCACATACTGCCAGACTAATAAGATATCTAAATATGATTGCATCCACCACAAGAGAATATATCTCTTCATAATTAATGTCGGGCCTTTACGAAAATCCTTATGCTACAAGTCATACTTTATATCTTACGACTTCAGTTTTTATCATTTCATTTTTGCAAAAATACTCATTTATATCCTACCGGTTTTACACCTTTAGGTGTTTGAACCACAAGTCCAAAAGCTTCACGTTTAGAAAATGAATTCAATTTTGCTTGAATTGCATCTTTCCATTTTGGCCAATCTTTTCTATTTTTACATTCCTCAATAGATTTAGGCTCAGGATCCTCATTTTCTTTTATTATTTCAATAGTAATATTATAAGCAAAATTGTTGTCGACAACTACATTCTTTTTTTCAGTTCCATCTTTTTCTTCTATTGACATAACTTACCGAGGTCTTTTTATTTTCATCATTTTCATTTTCACTTTTAGGTACCTGAATCTCTTCTTGAGTTTTATAATTAGTTATGTCATGGGTCTCTTCAAGAACCCTTGCCTCCACTATATGACCATCTTGAATGTTTGCTCATTTTCTTTTATGAGGATTTTTATCTTTGGAACCGATTGGTCTTCCACGCTTCAGGCATGGATTGCTTTCTTTTACACTAATAGTTTGCCCTATTAGGACATCAATTCGTATTGGAGCATTTTCAGCTGGTATGTGAGATTTAATGAATCTGACAGTTGATTTGTAAAATGAATTATCTGTTGAACTTCTGGTTCACATTACTTTGTACAAGGATCTTAGACATTGATAATTCATTTCAAGTACTTTATTAATCCAGCTTTTTATTCTCTCCCCTTAATGTTGGGAAAACTAACAACTCATATCATAACTAAATCTCAAATTAATAGCTTAAAAATATTCTAAGGAGACTCATATAAATATACATTATCAATATCTTATGATGACCCATCTTTGTGTGTTGTGGTGGAGTAGTTGGAACATATACTACACATTCAAAAATTGTAAGATTGGAAATATTTGACTCTTGATAAAAAATCAATTGTTGCGGGGAGTATTTATAATTTATTGATCTGATGTATATATGTAAAATAATACAATCTCATGCTGAAATAGGAAGTTTTGTTCTCATTAGTAATGATTTAGCTATTAGTTGGAGGCATTTGATAAATGATTTAGCTATATCGTTTAATGTGTGAACATGAGCTACAGGATGTTCAACTTTTATCTTGATTGACATACAATAATTATTGAAAGCTTGGGACATAACTCACCAACATAAGCAAGATGAATTGTTTTAATTGCATAATCTGAAATTAATTATTTAAACAAGTAATCTCGCAAACGACAGGTTACGAGTTGATAAAGCATGTGATTATTTTGTAAATGTATCTACCAAAATCATAAAATGTCAAAATAATCCACATGGTGGATGAATGGGTCCATATTCATTTCAGAAATGCAAAACATTAAATCTCAACTTTAACCAATGTGTTTGTAATAATCAATTATCATTGAGAACAAGCAACACATGAGTATTCTTTAAATTAAAGAATCTTCTGGTTATTTAATAAATGTCTATATGAATTCTCAATTAATTTTCGCATCATATATAATCCAGGATGGTCTAACTGGTCACGCCAAATAGTAAATGTATTTGTATCAATAAACTTCTGGTTTACTTAATAATATTTTTCAATTGTACTAATAATGAAAATATAAATTTTGACAGTTAATAAATTTATCGTCATTCTTTTTATTTTGTATTAACATATAAGCAATATTATGACATTTACTTCTGGAAATGTCGACATCAATGTGAAGTCCAAAATTTTATTAACTCAATAAATGAATATAATTTGCAAACAATTATTTGTAATATTCATTTCAGAGAATATGTCAAAATCTTCAAATATTTTGACCACAATTTTCTTGTTTTTCATTATTATCCTTTTTTCTAGTAGTTAGAAGTACTACTATTATAACCACCTTGATAACGGTTATTAGTACATCTCCAACCACATCCTCAATTACAACAACAATCATGATCTCTATATTTTTCATTTTTCATAATTGTTATGTACTGCTACATTTACTTCAGAGAATGAAGCAAAACTAGTGAGAAGAATTTCATAGTTTTTCATTAGTAACGTATTATCTTACTTAGCCACTAGAAGGTATGAGATCGTTCAAAAATACTTTTAAAGTCATTTTCACAATATTGCTACTGTAAGAGCACATTAGATATTTCAATCATATAATATAATGTATTCCTTCGGGGAATATATATAATACAAATACATGAGTATCTCATGTTATTTTTATATATGGCTTTAATGTAAAACACATGAACGTTTTATTCAACATATATCTTCTTGATCTGAAAAATAATATTATATTTTATAAAATTTTGCATCACAAGGAGGTAAAATATTAACTCTTAAAGAGCTTTTTTTACACTTTGATGTAATATTAGCTCTTCAAGAGCATATAATTATTTTATTATATAACCCTAATGAATGCTTAATTTATTTTAAATAATATACAGTTTTGCAATTCTTTTTAACATGGATGATAAAAAAAATTTTGACCTTCTAAAATTTTATTTATTCATATAAAATGAATAGGTATAAATAAAACATATATTAAACATAACAAATAATAAATTAATGTTACTAATAAATCATTGTGGTTAGATAATATATATTTTATATATCATAACATAACAAAATACAAAATATTATAATGTCAAATTAAAATAACTTTACAACCATAAAGGTTTAAACATAAAAATTTTCTAACCTCCACCTCTTACAATAGAATTTCATTTCAAATTTTACAATGATATGAAATTATCATAGACAAGGTGAATATCCCAAAGTTCATGACAAATAAGTATTTTTACTCGCATTTCGTAATAATCATATATCTTAATCAAAATCAAAATTCAGCCAATCAATTCTATTAAAAAATATTTATCTCTACATAAAAAACCTAATAACTAAATGCGTGAAGGGTTTTATAAATTCATAGAAATACGGATTGTGAATTATATAAATTGAACTTTTTAATAGAAATTAAATCAAATTTCAAAAGAAGTTGATTAGACTGACTTACATTACCATGAATGAGAAGTAGTGATTCTAAACATCCTTTGTAATGAAGAGAAAGAGATCATGCCCAAACAAATATCAAAAAGCAAACTTTGAAAGTGGATCTTATTTCTCGATTTCATATAGATAACAATATCAAATCTTTCACCATCATTAAGAATAAAAAGTAAAATAAGTTAATCAAAACAATGATAATGTATAATGAAAGAAGAATGAAAAATAATAATCAGATATGAAACATTAAATAAAAGAAACTTCTTGTAAAAACTTTGCATTTTGCCACAAAAGATATTGGAAATCATGGAGGATAAATTTGATCATCGATAAAGGAACTATTACTTTGAGCAAGATCGTGCTGATAACGTGTTATAAAATAAAGAGAGATATGGAGGCTAAAGAACAAAGAAAACATGGGAAGCAATAAAGAATGTATTTTATTGATTAATGGGATGATTACAATGCTTCATCAGAGTCTTTATTTATAGGCATAAGAAGTATAAAAGAAGTAGAAATCTAATTCTAATAATTATTAGAATTTAAAGTACATTAAAACTTTATTTTGAACATGATGGACATCCACTTAATAAGATATTCATAACAATTTTATAAATACAAATATTTGTTTATTTATATTTATATATTTATTCGCTAACGTGTTTTGTCCAAAAATCTTAAGACACTCTTTATTATTTTTCAATTCTCTAATTCAAGACGAACGAGGCACCAAGGCAAAAAAAATGTTTTTTATTTGAAAATAAAAATAAAAATTAAATTAAATCTGTTTCGGGATTTATCCCCGCCGTTCAACAGATTTTATTCCATCGTTGATTTTGTTTCCAAACGAGAATTAAAATTAAATAAAATCTGTTTCGGGATTTATTCTCGCCATTTAATAGATTTTATTCAATTTTGATTTTGTTTCCAAATGAGAAATAATTGAATAATCTGTCACGAGATTTATTCTTGCCATTTAACATCTTTTATTTGATCTTGATTTGTTTCCAAATGAAGACTTGATCAAATAATTCTGTTTCGGGATTTATTCTTGTCGTTTAACAGACTTTATTTTGATTTTGTTTCAAAACAAGATTTAACTAAATAATTTTATTTCGGGATTTAATCCTGTTGTTCAATAGAATTGATTCTGATTTTGTTTTAGAATTTTAATTATGCTGTCTAACAAATAAAAGAGAAATTTTTCTGTTTATGGTGACCTTAATTATGGCTTTAAATTGTGAAAGCTTAATTTGTAGCTTCAAAATTGTGACATCAAAGGAAAATAAAATTATCAACTGTGAATTAAAAAGACAATATGAGAGTGCATGTCTAGGATTGATTCTTTGAAAAGCTTGGTATTTAAGCGTGCCAAGTGCACCACCTCTTTTTTAGGGTTACCTACCTAGTGCATTGTTTTATTGTATTTTTTATTAGACTGTAAAAACTTTTATTTCAAGTTTTATTAGATTCTTGCCGTTTAACAAAAGTTGATAATTTTTCTAATTCTCGTTTTGTTTCTTAACAGAAAATGGAAACTCCCACCAATTCAATTAATTCGCAATTTGAACCTTTGGTTCAAATGAAATCTTCGATTCAAAACTCAGTGTTGCCAGTGGCGGCTGTTGTAGCCACAATGAGAAACCTGCAAAATTCTCGAGACAGAATTTTAAGACTTGGCACTAGAAAATGTTATTTTATTTAACCATATTGAACTTGACCAAAATTTTGAAAGATAAAGGTAGATGAAGTTACCACTCTCTTTGCTGTTAACCTTCTTACTGTTAAAGAGGGAGAGGTAGATGAAGTTACCACTCTCACTACTGTTGAGGCTTGGAACCATTCTGATTTCCTGTGCTGAAACGACATCCTGAATGGATTGTCTAATGCACTGTATGAAGTGTATAGTGTCAAGAAAATAGTTAAGGAATTATGGACATCATTGGACCATAAATACAAAATCGAAGATGCTAGAACTAAAAAGTTTTTAGTTGCTAAATTCTTGAATTTTGTAATGATTGATTTTAAGCTAGTTGTGAATCAAGTTTAGGAACTTCAACTGATCATTCACGAAATTCTTGCTTAAGGGATGGTGATAAATCCTTCTAAGTGGCATCCATTATTGAGAAGCTGCCTCCTGCTTAGAATGACTTCAAGAATTACCTAAAGCACAAAAGAAAGGAAATATCAGTGGAACATTAATTGTCAGACTTCGGATTGAAGAAGACAATAGAGGTACGAAAAAAAGGCTCAACAAAGCAACAAATGTCAATTATGCTAGGGTAAACATCATAGAAGTCAAGAATGACTTTAAGAAGGGAAAATAACCTCAAAATGGGTCTAAACTGGGACAAAAAGGTGGCGTTTCTAAGAAGCAAAAATTTCAAGGAAAATGCTTCAATTGTAACAAAATGTGGCACAAGTCATCTGATTGTAAGATTTCAAAGAAAGTTAGAGCTAACGAGACCAATGCCGTGGAAGAAATTTCCAAGAAAGTGTCCAATTTGGACTTATGTGACTAACATACGCAAAAACTATGAATAATAATGTTTCTTCTAAAGGGGGAATGTTTGTGAAAAGGGGATATGTAATGCAATCTCTATAAAAGTAAAAAAAAAAAAACTATGAATAAGAATGTTTCTTCTTATGGCATGGTAGGCTCAATCATGTTAATTATGTTACTTTATGTAAATTAATTAATTTAGAGCACATTCCTTCATTTCACATTAATTTTAAACATAAATGTGAAACTTATGTTGAGGCAACATTAACAAAGTCTTCATTTTAATCTGTTGAAAGAAGCACAGAACCACTTGATCTAATACACAGCGATGTTTGTGACTTAAAGATTGTTCAAACGAGAGGAGGGAATAAATATTTTATTACCTTTATTGATGATAACACAAAATATTACTACGTATATTTGCTTAAGAGCAAAGACGAAGCTATAGAGAAATTTATTCTTTATAAGCAAGAAGTTGAAAATTAGCTTAATAAAAATATTAAGATGGTGAGAAGTCGTCGTGGTGGTGAATATGTTGAACCATTTGGTGAATATTATACAAAACATGGTAATATTCATGAAGTGACACCACTATACTCTCCTCAATCAGATGGAATAGCAGAGTGAAAAAATCAGACTCTAAAAGAAAAGATGAACGCATTGTTAAGAAGCTCTGGATTATCATAGAAATGTGGGGGAGCTTTTCCATCAACTAATTACCTTTTAAATAAGGTGCCCATGCAAGAAAAGGGACAAGACACCATATGAGTTATAGGAAGGTAGAAAACCATCCACAATCACTTGAAAGTGTGAGGTGTCTTGCTAACATAATGTATAATGGTAAGTGAAGACATATACGTCGCCGATACAATACTGTTAGACATCTCAAATATAGTTATCTCTATTGATTTTGTAAAATCAAAAAATAACATTGTGGATCCGCTAACTAAAGGCTTAAATCAAGATCATGTTGACCAAACATTGAAAGGAATGAGACTAAAGCCTATGAATATAAAAATATGTGAAGGAAAACCCTACCTAGTTGATTGGAGGTCCCAAGATCTAGGTTCAAAGGGACAACCTAATTGCATAGACCTTGTTTGATTGGAGGTCCCAAGATCTAGGTTCAAAGGGACAACCTAATTGCATAGACCTTGTGAGGTCACTGTGGGGGTATTTATCCCAAGTCTGTTCCTATGATGTAAACAATGACTAAAAATGGGATAGGTTAAGCAATGTTTTTAATGACCATTGTGTGTTTCGGTGAGTTGAACAACATAAGTCACCTATATGAGAGTGAAGTGGGCCACTTCAAGGAGACTATTAGGGCATAGTTCTCTCAAACTCCTGCAGAACCAGGAGATGTTCACAGCTATATGAACATACCTATAAGAACTAAAACCTTGCCAATGAGGTAGTTGTGTAAGGTATATCATCATTTACACAAATGACAGAACAATTCAAGGACATAACATCTACTTATCAGCTAGTAAAGTAAATATACTTTCACAATGGATGATTCAAGGGTGGATGCCTACCTATCCTATACAACTACCGATCGTAGATTCTACCACTACATCGAGTCAATGTTTTCCGCTAAAACTATCAATTTTCATTCATGTGGAGGATTGTTGGAAAAATTATAATTTTTGGAAACTTTGAGGCATATTCTTGATTGGTAAAGGTAGAGAGTTGAATCATAAAATTATGGTTTTATATTCTACTCCATAAGAACTTTACAACGGTATCTCATATGCTCAAAATAGTTGAGTGATGAATGAGAAATTGATGCTCAAAGTAATCTACTTGTGAATATTTGTTAGGAAAAGAAAAACTTAGATATATCATATTGGTTAAATACTAAGTGTGAGATGTGTATATATATGAGAACCCACTTGAAGGGTGATTGAATAACTAAGCTTGAAACCTTGCCTCGTGCGCAGGGGGTGCGGATCCAAACCCATCGGGGTTAGGGTGGACCCACATGACATGGGCAACATGAAATGTACAAATCGATCGGGCCCAAAATGGGCTTGTAGGATATTTTAGCCCAACACGAAATTTATTTTTTCTCAGCAACTACACAAAATCTGATTTAAAAGGACATATATCCTGATTTTATTTGATTCCAATCAACTTGATTTAATTTTAATCAAATTGATTTAATTGCTCCTTTAATGCATATTTTGTATCCCTATTCATAGATATTTCCAAAATTCCTCCATATTGAATGCCTATAAAAGGCTAAGAATTCTTCAAAAATTTTTACACTCACATTCTCTCACATCGAGTTTATTTTGCTCTCCAAAATTCTTCTCTTTTCCTCTCTATATTTTCCAACGTTTCGGTGATAGAAGAAGGTAATGTTTGTTTGTTGATCACTACAGAGGTGCTATTGCTTCGATTATCGTGTTGTTATATCCTGGGAGACAGTTGAGAAATGTTTCTCCAAGTACTGTAGGAGCGGCCGAATTTGTCTTAAGGAAACTGTGTAAAACAAGCCTCAACATCTAGTAAACTCGATTCTTCTTTACGATTTCTGGTTTTTGTTATGATTGGTTTTTCGTATTTGATAATTTAATTATAAATTATTCAATTTATTTTATTATATATATAAATATTTGTTTATTTATATTTATATATTTGTTCACTAACATGTTTTGTCCAACAGAAAATGGTCAATGGCATGTGGACGAAATACATTTTCAGTTGGATTGAGGATAATACAATTGAGTAAAAGCTTTAACTACGATTTAAAGATGTATTTAAGGATTAGTTTGGATGTGGTGCAATTCTTTCAACATTATAAAAATGCAGTGATTGATAAAAGTTATAATCAATTGAAAGAAATATATGATATGACCCAATCATTGCCTATTTTAAAGATTAATATACCTTTGTTAATGCATGCAAGGGATGTCTATACTTCAACCATGTTTGAAAAATTCCAACATGAATGGGTGGAATCTTTGTTACATGTAAATATAATGTGCGAGTGTGCAAGTATACATGCCGAATCAATTAATATAATGATAAGTAAGATAGTCTCTATAGGGATCAGATAGAATTAACTTGATAGTGATAGTCTCTATAGGGATCAGATAGAATTAACTTGATAGTCTCTATAGGGATCAGATAGAATTAACTTGGTTAAGTTACTTTTATGAAGTATGTGAATTACGCTAAGGCAAAACAATGACAAAAATGCAATGATAGTCAAAGAAATGATGATGTGCGCAATATATAAAGAAACAAATATTTAAAAATATTTTATGGAAAAGATACCAAGACAAAACTAAGAGGATCTACGCTGTTGAATGGAAAAGCTGGGATTACTAGGAATTTACCCTTATAAACCAATAATGCCTCGGTAAATTCTTAATCAACTTACTGCTCAGAATGGATTTAAAATGGTCTACTTCTTTCGAGAGCAAAACCTAAGGATACCTCACCTACGAAAATATATGTCTATAGACTTCAAATGTGATTGCCAGTACTGATTACTCTTCACTCTGTATAAATCAATTATGGTCCAACTAACCTAACTTTTTCAGAATTAGATTATGTTTATAAATATACTGTTCATTCATCTATGTTTAGAGATTGCATGCATGCAATTCGAAAGAATAAATTGAATGAAATAGTAAAATAGATCAGATCCAAACTTCAACATTAATGGAAAATTAATATATCATCCAATAATCCCAACTTGATGAGATTTAACTCATGGGTTGGTTAATCAAATCAGAATTTAAAATATCATTCAATATCTTCAACAATTAATTTTGCAAAGAAGCAATTTAAGAAAATAAAGGAAGAACTTCAAGAAGCTTTCGCTGATCTAGCCTCAACTTTGGTGGCGCAATGTCTTGCAAAGACCACGTTGACTAACT
Source organism: Gossypium longicalyx (assembly GCA_025698465.1). NCBI lineage: Eukaryota > Viridiplantae > Streptophyta > Magnoliopsida > Malvales > Malvaceae > Gossypium > Gossypium longicalyx. The sequence goes on from CM047002.1 coordinate 84,210,826, forward strand.
TCTTCTTCTCCCTCGCGTTCTGCTCTGTTGCTTAGCTTCTACTACTATCCTTATTTTTTCCTCAGGATCTTTCCCTAGAAAAGACTCTCCCAAAAAACCTTATTTCCCTAGAATTTTCTCTTTTCGTTTTATATTTTTGTTTTCCTCTGGTAGGTCCTTTAGCCCATGCTTTTTCACCTCCTCTTTTCTGGTAAAAATACAGCTGGGGCTAGTACACGTTGAATGCTAACTCGATGACTTACTAGCATTGTCATGGCATTAGTGTTGGCAAATTGACCATCCTTTTGCCACGAAAAAACTTCACTAATTTACTTCATTTTCCTCATTCCGCACTTGCCACTCAAACAACAAACAAATCCTTTCCACCCACAAGTAAAAGTAACATATAATAACATTAGGCCCAGTCCAAACTCCATTATGCAATGTTCTAAAAATATACTAATATAATATCCTAAAATGCAACTAAATTCACCTAAGTACAAGCAATTAACAAGTCTAAAGGCCTAAAATGTAACTCATTTTAAGAGTTATCACACCTCCAAACCTGAATTATTGCTTGTCCCCAAGCAAAATATACATGAATACATGAATGTAAGAATTGTCATAGCAACATAATTACCTTTATACTAGCAAACTGTATAGAACATATTTTTGTACTTAAGTTCTCAGTAATCTTTTACGTCTAGAAATTTGTTCAAGCTTCATAAGCTTATTTAGCAAAGGCAATGTAGAAAATATTACCCTAAAAATAAAAATTCTAAGTCTTCATGGAATTTTGACTATAATAAATGGCTTCTAAATTACTTTGTTCATCTTTTAACCAAATTCAGTTTTCTTTTTAAACTTGACATCTTGTATACTTTAATATGTATATATCTATATATTATAAATTTTTTAACTAGGGGATTTATCTCATCATATGGTTTTTTGACTTGACAATTACAGTGGAGCATACACCGAATTGTTGACTACTCAATAATGCGATTCACTCATGAAGCCAAGGTTTTTAACTTAGAAGATGGATGGAGAAAACAACTACCTCCTTAGTTACTTGGCCTATTACTATAGTGGAGTGCCCCTAAACTATTTCTTCTTCTTCATATTTTTTTTACACACTCTTACTTAAACTTGCTTTTCTAATCAACAACATAATAGAGCAAACAAAATGTTGCTGACCTATTCGACAATTTCAAACATTGAAGTGTTTGAGTGTTTCATGGAATTTCTTTGATTTTTCTCTTAATTTTACTTAAATTTTGCCATTTTATTCTTTATTAAGTATTGCCATTTTACTGAATTTAGCTTCAAGAATCTCTGAGTTTATTAAAAGAAACTTACTATAAACCAATTACAATAGGAGTTAGGGTATTCTATTTTTAGAGGTCAATTTTCAAGCAACTACCCTAAGCTAAAATCAGCTAATCCACTATCACAATTTTCTAAATTTATTGAAGAATTAATCTCCTCATCAAACATCATAGACAAATATATACTTATTGTAGTCTAAGCAGTCCTTGGAAATCGTGTGTCATGGTAGAATGAATGAAAAAATGAAAAAAAAAATAAAATAAAATAAACATACTTAACTAAATATATAATGCATCCTACATGCACAATACACCTCCAAACCTAAGGGATGCATTGTCCTCAATGCATGAATAAACAAGAATCATAAAGGCAAAAACATATATATATATATATATATATATATATAATGATATAACAAAAATTATGAATGCATGATGTAATAAAATAAAAAGACAAACAAATGGCAGAAGAAAAAAATTGATTAAATGCTTATAGCTAAGTTTTCGTTGTTACTTCAATTTATGCAGGTGGATTTGTATGCAGCATGCTTGTAGCGCAACTTTCATTTCAACGCATTAAGTGGCATTTCCTCCTCATCACCATATTTGGTGATATCATCAATGAGCTGATTGATCTCTCGATCTTGTGTAGACATAGGTTCAGTTGATGGAGATGGGACAGTAGTAGTGCTATCTATTGGTGGTGTAAGAGTTGGAGTTGCTTCTACTCCTTCCTTATTATCAGTCTCAATACTGACAGATTCAGTCTTTTCTTTTTCTGCAGGTTCCTCTGCTTCTGTCTTTCAGTCAATACTGACTGATTCAGTCTTTTCTTCTTCTGTGGGTTCCTTTGCTTTTTGTCTTTTAATAGTAGGATGTGTAGGGATAAGTCCTATTGCACCTGCCTCTGCTTCACCTTCCCCTTCCTCTTCATTTGCATGCAGTTCCTTGGGAAAGTTAAGAAACGCATGCATAGGCTTGGTGAAGTTCTTTTTAAATGGACCTCTTTATGGTAACGTCTTTCCTTTCCACATAATCCCAATATATGGCCATTTGTTCTTGTACCCGTGATAAGTCTGTAGCAATCTGTAGTTGTTGAGTCTAAAATAGATTGAGTCGCTTGTGCAACTTCTCAAAAGAGCTACGCACTTGTTGCTTAAAGATGTTGATATTAGTAGAGGGTGGTGTTGTGGTATAGATTGGATTAGAAGAGGTAGTGGCAGAACCAATAGGTTGGTGCCACGACAAATCTTTCTCTGAAATATTTACAATAATTTACTTTGTAATGGCCCCTTTGTTTGGGGTGACATCTTCATTAGCCTGGACAGAGACAATCACACACTGGCACAATGTAGTGATGAGAAAGGGAAAATTAAGGCTCCCTGCATTCTTCTAGGTGAACCAGTGGACTTCTTTGAATATAATTTTTCCCATATTTATCTTCCTCCCTTTTATGATGGAATAAAGCATCAACATCTGCTCCTTAGAAATCATGGAGTTATGAGTTGAAGGAACTAGCCATGTCTTAAGAAAGTGGTACCAAACCCTACAGTTAGGTTTCAAAAAGGCCCTCTGTATGATGTAATAGTCCTATCTTAGCATTATCCACTTAGTACCTGCTATACACAAGTCTTGAAGAACCTGAGTCAAACCATTAGTAGTGATTGTATCAGCAAACTAGTTATGCTTATCTTGAATAAAAGAAAGGTCATACTACGCATTGATGGTATCTTCATCAAATAGCATCGGGGATCATCGCACATAAATAAAAGCATTGTTGGGAGAAGTAAGGTGAGTGTAGAACTCATGAACAACCTTTGTCAAATCATCCATTGGATGTAAACAGAAAATCTGCCATCCATGTTGTTCTACCATAGAAGAAATAGACTCATCATAGCCCATAAAGGGTTCGTCTCGAAAAAGGAAGCATTTTTCCAAGCAAAAAGGACGCTTAAAGATATTGTACGTGTTTAACACCCCTAACTTGTCTCCGTCGTCGATTTAGGGTTACGGAGCATTACCGTACAATAAAAAACATTTAACATCATAATATTTAAATATATTAAACTCATATTATAAACCATTCAATCTCATGCATTTTGTCCCTAAATCGAGCCTTTGAGGCCCTAAAAATAGCTTTGAAGCAATTCGGGACTAATTTGAAACAAAACAAAAGTTTGAAGGAAAAATTTGCAAAATTTGGAAAATAGGGGTCACACAGCCGTGTAACATCACCCTAGGCTGTGTAATTTCGAACAAGGGACACACGACCGTGTCCCTGTTTATGTCCTCTCCCGTGTAACTCACTGAGTTGCCCCACGTGTGCTAGACCGTGTAACTCACTGACTTGGTACACTAAGAAATCTCAGATGACACGCAGCTGTGTCACAAAGCTGTGTTTGTCACACGGTCATGTCATAAGGAAGTGTTTGTCACGTGGCTGTGTGAGAGCTCATGTCGCACACAATCAAGGGTTTAAACATCATTCAAATACACATAAACATGCAATTTCAAACATCCTAAATTACCTAACCAATATGTCATTCAAAGGAACCACAATTGCATCAAGTGTTATGAATCAAACCAAAGCAATTTGACTATATTTCAAAACACAAAAACCTAGTTCACTTAATTACTATACATGACCATTTTCAAGCCATCAAAACATGCCAAAATAACCTTATTTACAAGCCCTTAATAGTAACCAATTTGACATAACTTGGTAAGGTATTAAAGTGCACCAAACCATCCATAAACTTCGAAGCATAAACATAACAAATCACCATTAACAGATTCTCCAAATACCATTATTAATCAACCTATACATGCATTATTAACCATGGCCAAATTTACTCAAAAACTACCTAATTGACTGCTGGATAGTGTAATAGGTCTTTGACGAGCTTCCAACTAATTGAGTTTCCAATAATCTATAAAACAAAAGAAAGAAACTATGTAAGCAATAAGTGCTTAGTAAGCTCGTATAAACTTAAACATAACCTACCATGTTATTTATACAATTCTTAGATTAAACATAAATCAATACCAATGCCATAAGCTTAGTAAAAGCCTATACAACATTATCAAACTCACAAGTTAGTATAGTTGTCCATGATATAAATGAAACCAACCATAAGATATGTAAATTTTCATATATAAACACATCATTTAACTCATCAATGTTGCCATAAGATAATGATTCATTCCATTTGCATACTTACCATTACACTTCTTTCCATTTGCATACTTACCATTACACTTCTTTTTCTTACCCGTTGAACCATCTAGAATTACATCGGATACTCGGGAAAGCTCACACATATGTGCCTTTCTTTACATATAACTGTAACCTTTCCTTTACATCAATGCTCACACGAGCTGTGGGACAAAATGTAAGCTACCCGATGCTGCTCACACGAGCTGAGGGTCAGAATGTAAGCTACACGATGCTACTCACATGAGCTGTAGAGAATCTACAACAAATGTAGGACCTTAACGATTGGTAGGACATTCAAGACCAGCACCTAAACATGAAATCTCTAATGACATGTCATTTATATCCTAAGAATTCTTAAGGTTCAACCAGGACTCGTTATCCGTCAATTCATCATAAAATTGATACATTTATATTCAAATTAAATTATATTAAAACAACATAGGAAATAGTTAATTTGATTAACATCAAAAGAATAGCAGTTCATACGAACTTACCTCGATACTAAAGTCGTAGAATTAAAGTCGAACTATTCTGAAGCTTTAGCTTTTCCTCGATTTAAGCTCTATTTTGGTTTATCTTGATTTAAATAAATAATTTCATTCAATTAAGTGCTTCTAGAATTCAATTTATTCCAGAATTCATTTTTATGCAAAATTATGAATTTGCCTCTAACATTTTAACTTTTCACAATTTAGTCCTTAAGCTCATAACTTAAAATCTAACCATTTAAACCAAAATCCAACTTATCCAATGTTACAAGGGCCCTTGAAAAATCCCATTATTATCTAAAATTCACAATAAACCCTTGGATTTTTACTTTTAACAAATTAATCCCTACTTACAAAATTCAACAAAAATCACTTAACAAAACATGTTTAATTTACAAAAAAGATTAATAATCTACAAACTAACATCAAAACATATTCAAAATAATTCATGGAAAGTCCCTTAACCTTTTACAATTTTGCAAATTAACCTTTTACAGTTTTGTAAATTAACCTTTGGGCTAGCTATATTAAGCTGAAATGAACTCAAAAACATAAAAATCATTAAAAACGGGACTCAAAATCATAACATGCAAGGTATAAGAAGAAACTGAACGCTCCCCCTTTCAAAAATGGTGATTTCATCTAAACCAAAGAGAAATGGGGAAGATGATATGTAACACCCCTCGCCCGTATCCGGCACCGGGATGGGGCTCGAGGCGTTACCGGGTTTAAACCTTTACAAAGTTACTAAATCGAGTCACTAAACTTCGCCCAAATTTAAAACCTTTCAAACATGTACACCTTGTCCCTTACACAGGCCCTCGAGGCCTAAAACACACCTAGGGGCAGTACGGGACAAAACCGAAAACATTCGATAAACTTTGAGTACCTTAGAAAATTTTCCCTTACTTTGAAGTGCGACACGCCCATGTGGTCGGGCCATGTGGTCACACACGCCCGTGTGGCTTAGGACACGTCCTTGCCCTCTGCCCGTGTGCAACACTGACTTTCAGCCTCATCATTCTGTTAAAAACACATTGCCAAGACACACGCCCGTGTTCTATACTGACTTAAAATTTTAAGTGCAGGGGACACATGCCTACGCCACACACCCATAGGGATGAGCCGTGTGTCTCACACGGCCTAGAAACACGCCCGTGTGTCTACCTGTGCGGACCTTATGAGGCTATTTTCCAAGCCTTTGATCACCCTCTATCAATCAAATATTCTTATGAGTTACTTTAGTGTATGTTAAGACCAAATTATACACTTATGTATATATATAAAACTTTGATTAACCTCATTGCATATAAACCTCATGTCATTGGTTTCATACATGCTAAGTTAATTCTCATCTTGCATTTAAGGATTTCCATGTCTACTTGACGTATTTAAGATTGGCTTGTTTTTATAACTCATTACCAATTATAATCAAGCCATCATATGTGAACATAAACATGCATAGATTTGTAGGTCATAGCCTACTTCAAAATAAGCCAATTTTCCATGGCCATATACAAAAAGATAAGTATAACTTTATATGCCTTCATTTTGGCAAACCAAATGACACATATAACCAAATATACAAAGTTCTACTCATGCCATTGAACAAAACATAAGTATCTATATACCAAAGCTGAGCTAGTTGATAGTGTGTTGATTCTCCAACCATCTTTTTGTAGCAACCTCGTCATTGGAGTTGGTATCATAGAGAATCCTTTCACAAATCTTCGGTAGTGACCGGCTAAGCCCAAAAATCTTCTAACTTCGGTTACATTCTTAGGCGGTTTCCATTCAACAATAGCGAAGATCTTACTTTAATCCACTTGGATGCCTTCACCCGAAACAATATGACCCAAAAACCCAACTTCCTGGAGCCAAAACTCACTCTTGCTAAACTTAGCATACAGTTGTTTTTCTCGTAAAGTCTGCAACACAGTTCTCAGGTCCTTCGCATACTTTGCCTCATCTTTAGAATAAATTAAGATGTCGTCAATGAATATAATGACAAACTTATCCAAGTATGGCCGAAAGATCCTATTCATCAGGTCCATGAATATGGCCGGTGCATTTGTCAATCCAAATGGTATAACCAGAAATTCATAGTGGCCGTATCTGGTTCTAAATGCTATCTTTGGCACATCTGATTCCTTAACAAGTAACTGTTAGTAACCAGACCTAAATTCTATCTTAGAGAATACCGTGGCTCCTTTCAACTGGTCGAATAGATCATCGATCCTTGGTAAAGGATACTTATTCTTGATAGTTACCTTGTTCAGTTGTCGATAATCTATACATAATCTCATTGAACCATCTTTCTTCTTTACAAACAATACGGGGGCACCCCAAGGTGAAAAGCCGGGCCTAGCAAAACCTTTATCCGTCAGCTCTTGCAACTGTGTTTTTAATTCTTTTAGCTCGGTTAGTGCCATTCTGTACGGAGCAATAGAAATGGGAGCTGTTCCTGGCACCAATTCAATACCAAACTCTATCTCTCTCTCAGGAGGTAATCTGGGTAATTCTTCCAGGAATACGTCTGGATATTCACATACTATTGGCACAGTCTCAATCTTCAACTCCGTTTCCTTTATGTTCAACAAAAACGCAAGGTAGGCTTCGTACCCTTTTCTCATATATCTCTGAGCAACCATTGCCGTGATTACAGCTGGCGACGTGCCGAAATCTCTTAAATCAACCCGTAGAATCTTACCATCTGGGCATTTCAATTTAATACACTTGCTACCACAATTTACAATTACATCATGCAAGGCTAACCAGTCCATACCAAGTATTACATCAAACTCATCAAAAGGTAACAACATAAGGTTAGCCAGAAAACATTGACCGTGAATCATTAAAGGACAATTCTTATAGACTTTATCAACCAGAACCGATTTGCCTAGTGGGTTCGACACTTTAATAATAAATTCCGTAGGCTCAATGGGTATGTTCATACTAGACACTAATCTCATGAAAATGTATGAATGTGTCGATCCCGGGTCAATTAAGGCAATAACACATGTATTGAAAAGAGAAGAAGTACCCATAATAACGTCAGGAGTAGAGGCTTCCTCTCGATCGCGTATTGTATACTTTCTTGTCAGGGCTCGAGCCTCTGAGTTTACAGTGTCTTTGGCTGTGACTCGACTGCCACTAGCACTTCCAGGGTGTCTCAGGGGTCTACCTCGTGCCATCAGGGCACTCGACTTTGGGGTTACTTCCACTTCTTTTTCAATTCATTCTGGACAGTCCCTAAGAAAGTGGTCAAGAGAACCACATCTGAAACATGCATCACTCTTTATTTGGCACTCTCCTAAGTCAAATTTGTTGCAAATCTTACACTTCGGCTTTTGGTCATCTACACTCCCCACACTAGTCACCATCGGGGAGGAAAACTTCTGATTTCGTCATTTAGAGCCTCTCGTTCTACCCGAGTATCCTACCGATGAAGTAAGGTGTTCATTTTGGCTCATTGATTTCTTTATGGAAAAAGGGAGCATCTTACTGCTAGATCTCTTGCTTGCAACTCGAGCCTCTCTCTTCGCTTGCTTTCTTTCATTATTGAGTTCCTCGGCCTTCTTGGCCCAATCAACTAATGCAGCAAACTCCTGTATTTCAAGGATCCCAATCAATAACTTGATTTCCTTATTTAAACCTTCCTCGAAGCGTTTACACATTTCTAACTCGATTTGAACCCGCTCAATTGCGTACTGACTTAATCTTACAAACTGCCTTTCGTATTCTGCCACAGTCTTATTCCCTTGTTTGAGTTCCAAGAACTTCTTTCGTTTCGAGTCTAAAAACCTTTGACTAATATACTTCTTCCTAAACTTTGCTTGGAAGAATTCTCAAGTGATATTTTCCTTTGGCGTCACTGAATATACAGTCTTCCACCAATGGTACGCAGTGTCCTTCAAGAGAGACACATCACACTTTAAGCACTCCTCAGGTGTGCACAATAACTCATCTAATACCCGTGTAGTATTCTCGAGCCAGAACTCGGCTCTTTCAGCATCATCCTCAATTTTAGCTCTAAATTCTTCGACCTCATACTTTCTAAGCTTATCTACGGGGGCCTTACCAATTCTTACCGGTGCTGCACCTCGTGGCAATTCCTCATCGGGTTGGTTAGGGGGCGGGGGAGGTCGTGGTATGTTGGGGCGATTCCTCAAGTAATCCACAAACCATTCATCCATCATGTTAAAGACGGCGGCTCGGGCCTCTTCCCGGCCTTCAGACATAACCCGTCTACTACTATTAGATACAGCTTGTTGTACAAAAGTTGGAGCATGACTCTCAGCTTCCTCAGACTCATCTTGTGCATGATTGGAAGACATTTACTATATTCAGAAACAATTTAAACAGTTAGGAGATATCACACTATCAACATTCATATAATGGCATGTATAGCGAACCTCAATGCTCTCTACGGTAGTCCTAGAACCAACTAAACCGTAGCTCTGATACCATTAAATGTAACACCCCTCGCCCGTATCTGACACTGGGACGGGGCTTGAGGTGTTATCGAGTTTAAACCTTTACAAACTTACTAAATCGAGTCACCAAGTTTCGCCCAAACTTAAAACCTTTCAAACATGTACATCTTGTCCCTTTCATAGGCCCTCGAGGCCTAAAACACACCTAGAGGCAGTACGGGACAAAACCGAAAACATTCGATAAACTTTGAGTGCCTTAGAAAATTTTTCCTTACTTTGAAGTGAGACATGCCCGTGTGGTGGGGCCGTGTGGTCACACACGCTCGTGTGGCTTAAGACACGTTTGTGCCCTCATCCCGTGTGCAACACTGATTTCAACCTCATCATTCTATTAAAAACACACAGCCAAGACACACGCCCGTGTGCTTAGCCCGTGTTTTATACTGACTTAAAATTTCAAGTGCAGGGGACACATGCCTATGCCACACACCCATGGGGATGAGCCGTGTGTCACACACGGCTTAGACATACGTCCGTGTGTCTACCTGTGCGGACCTTATGAGGCTATTTTCCAAGCCTTTGATCACCTCTATCAATCAAATATTCTTTTGAGTTACTTTAGTGCATGATAAGACCAAATTATACACTTATGTATATATATAAAACTTTGATTAACCTCATTACATGTAAACCTCATGTCATTGGTTTCATACATGCTAAGTTAATTCTCATCCTTCATTTAAGGATTTCCATGTCTACTTGATGTATTTAAGATTGGCTTGTTTTTATAACTCATTGCCAATTATAATCAAGCCATTATATGTGAACATAAACATGCATAGATTTATAGGTCATAGCCTACTTCAAAATATGCCAATTTTCCATGGCCATATACAAAAAGATAAGTATAACTTTACATGCCTTCATTTTGGCAAACAAAATGACACATATAACCAAATATACAAAGTTCTATACATGCCATTGAACAAAGCATAAGTATCTATATACCAAAGCTGAGCTAGTTGATAGTGTGTTGATTCTCCAACCGTCTTCCAATCGTTATGAGTCATCGAGCTCTGAAAATGAGAAAAAAGAGAGGGGTAAGCATTTACATGCTTAGTAAGCTCGAATAACTGAAAAGTAAACTTGCCGATTATTTAGCATACATTCTTATTAGATAATGAAACCAACAAATATGAAAATGTTTTCCCTATCACATGCACTCAATCAATGAGTTAGTCATATAACAAAACATCATGTAATTTATCTTAGATGAGCTCATCATTCAACATGTCATTTGCACATATATCACGTGTTAGTCCCGTTGAGTTTTTAGGAAATCTCAATGGATTAGCCAATCACCATCAATTCATACGAGTGATCATTTCAGGCATGCACTCCCGCGAACCTCACATCTTACGATAGGATTACCAGTCCAGGCTAAATTCCCCTTAATATAAACTCATAAGGTGATGTCAGGATTACCAGTCCAGGCTAAATCCCTTATAACGATAAACACCCTTAGTGAGCTCGGATCTGAATGACCAATCCAGGCTAAATTCAGACCCTAATTGGATTACTCGTCTGGGCTAGATCCTTTTAATATTTGAGATCAACGGATTACCCGTCCGGGCTAAATCCTTTCTGCAACACATGCAGGATCTCAATTCACATGTCAATCATGGTTTATCTATCGAATTCCCTTTTTAATCTCAACCGAGACATTTTCCAACAAATCATTTACAAAGATGCATTTCATATGATTTCATGCCATTATTAAATACAATCATCGTGCATTCATAAATCATATAATTAGACACATTTTGAGTTCACTTTAAGTTATCTGAACTTTCCTCGATCGACCTCCGGAATTCGTTCCTCGGGGTCTAAAACAATAAAAATAAATTATTAATGACTCAAATTGTACCCTTTTTAGCCTAAATTTCACCCCTGATCCAAATGACCATTTTGCCCCTAACCTTTCACCTTTTTACGATTTAGTCCCTAGGCTTGTATAATGAAACATATGCAATTTCTATCTTACCCAAGCCTAGCCAAATAGTTTTCCCTCTTATGGCAGCCCACATTTTCCATTATTTTCACATTTCTATCATATATTTAACAACTTTTGCAAAAAGGTCCCTTTAGGGGTTTTTCATGAAAATCACCTAGGAAAAGATGTTTAACACACCTTCAACTTTCATATTCCTCCATAAACCATCAAAATACAAGTAACTCATGCATCGGTAAATTTTTAAACTTGAACCCTAGCATGAAATATGGGTAGAAATGGAGAGAGTAAGCTACCGGAATTTAAAAAATACAAAGAACATAAAAAACGCGGCTTGGGTGCACTTACTATTGAGCTTGAAAATGTTGAAAACCCTAGCTATGGAGTCCCTTGAAATTTTGGCAGCATGGAGAAGAAAATGAGCTGATTTTGGTTCATTTTTCCCATTTTATTTCATTAAAATGCCAAATGACCAAAATGCCCTCAAGCCCTTTCTTTAAAATTTCAGCCATGCAAACCCTCTAAAAACTTAGAAATTGGGAAAATTGCTCTCTAAGACCTTCTAATTTATAATCTAAAGCAATTTCATACAAATTGCTTCTAGAATCCAAGTTTTGCAATTTATTCAATTTAGTCCCTAATATTTAAAGAATTTCTTCATGAAATCTTAACACATACATATTCTCATATTCTAGACCTCATAATAATTATAAAATAAATATTTTGATGTCAGATTTGTGGTCATGAAACCAATATTCTGACTAGGCCCTATTTCGGGATGTTACATGATAGCATTTTTTATAGTTTATTTTAGATTTAATTACCATTTTACCATTTTACCCTTAATAATAAAATTTTTCAATAAAACCTTCTCCATGCATATCCACTACCTTATTAAATGGTGTATTTACTGTTCAAGTCCATTTGTTTAAGATTTCATAGCCATTGGACCCCATTTAACTAATGAAACTCAAATTTTACACTTTTTATGATTTAGTCCTTTTTACCTAATTAACCATTTAAGCATCAAAATTTCTGAAAAAAATTTTAATACAACCTTAGTATAACCCCATAGACATTAAATAAATACTAAAATAATAATTTACTCATGAAAATTATGGTCCCGAAACCATTGTTTCCGACACCACTGAAAACGGGTTGTTATAACTCTCCCCCTAAAGGAATTTTTGTCCCCAAAAATCTTACCAGAAAATAGGTTCGGGTATTGCACTTTCATAGCTTCTTTCAGTTCCTAGGGAGCTTCCTCAACTCCATGACGTTTCTAGAGAAATTTAACTAAAGCTATATGTTTATTTCTTAACTCTTTAACTTCCCGAGCTAAAATTCTGATCGGTTCTTCACTGTATGACATATTTGGCTGAATCTCAACATCTACAGGTGAAATCACATGTGAAGGGTCTGATCGATACCGTCGTAACCTCGATACATGAAACACGTTATGGATTTTCTCTAACTCTAACGGTAAAGCCAACCGATAGGCCACTAGTCCTATCCTCTAAACTCTTTTGAAACTAAATTCAATTAATTTCATTTCTAATGATGCCGTATCATCTGGTTCATTGATGGTGTAGAATTATATACACTGTTAATACATCAAATAGTAACCCTTTTTTTAATACAAATATCACACACTACTGTCATTAACTACTATGGACAATAATTTAAATACAAATAACACACAAAAAGTCAAAAACCATCCTCAAATGCTAGGGAAAATAATGTAAATACAAATACATAATAAATAATAAAATAACGCAGCTTAAATTAGACCTTATTTACACCTTGGGTATAGACCCTAGGAACTGCATGCCTAAAAAAATGATTCCTAAAGACTTCACATTCAGTTTGAAATAATATAATATGCTGATGTTAAAAGATCAATTGTAATGTTACTACTGAAATTTTGAGCTGATTGATATAACATCATATTGTTCTTTTTCCAAATATCGAGTCTACATTAAATCATGTTGTTGTAATGAACCCAACTCAACACGTAAATACAAAATCTTAGTGGAGGAAAAGAAACTTTATAAAGTAGTAGAATATGATAATAAGAAAATAATCTAAGAAGTTAAGTGAGAGTACCCATCAAGAAATGACTTAATTATCTACATCGGGCAACCTACATAATGAGCCCGAGGGTATTTTCTCTGCAGATTCACGCCATTGCACAAAGAACTGATCAGCAATCCTTAACTTGTAAAGCAACAAACCACTAGCAAATTCTTTCCAACCAAAATTTGGTTCATGCTTATATTCTCGTCGGATACACCAACGTATGGCCCTTTGCCTTTACAATCGAAAGCGATGCTCTCGGGTCCCACAACATCGATAAGATTAAATTGATTATAACTTTTGGAATAACAATAAGACTCGATAAGATTGTTTGATGAAAGCGAAACAAAAGATAGAAAACAAAAACTTGAATGAATTCATCATCATTGAATTAAGCAAAGAATTAAAATATATAACGGTTAAAGAAACAAGAATCAAGAATGAAGTTTAGAGATATATTATAGAGCAAGTAATTTACATAAATCAAAATTTTGATTAAATTAAATTAGTGGGAGGTATAGTTAACTTTGGTTTAAATGTAATTCTTTATTATTATTATTATTATTATTATTATTATTATTATTATTATGATAAATTTTAATTTTTTCATTTTAACCTAAATCGTGTTGTTTTATAAGTTTCTCGTACAAATTTAAGTTATGTTTATATAAAATTGTATGTTTTGTTTTATGATAGAAATAAGTAATTCTAGTTTAATTATAAGTTTGTACTTAAATAAATTAAGTCATGTTTTTTTTAGTTGTATTTGAATTAATAAAAAATCATAATTTATTGAATTAGTTAATCTATCGGTTTTATTTATTTATCGTGATTTTTTTTTCAATTATGTATCACGTCGCTTGTTATTTCATTTTGATTCATCGACCAAAGCTAAAGTTCATTAAGGTCAAATTTTACTATTAAGCCTGGACTAATAGCACAATTTAACCTTTATTCTATCAATGTTCATATAGATTTTTTTATTATTATAAATAAACCGAGTCGAAAAGTCCGGAAATAGCAAAGGGTCGACGACCAAGGCACGTCGAAGCCGCCTAACCAGGTAAAAGGAAGAACCTTCTCCATCGTATTTGACTCCTATAGGATCTGGCCCATCATTACTAGTTTCTCCCACCTTTCACGTGTTCGAGCCACCTGCACTCCCTTTTCATTCATCTTAATGTTATCGGAACTCTAGGTAACTCGGCAAACACTTTTGGCTCGTTATTGTTTAGTCCACCTTCATCTCCAAGGTTGAATTTCAATATTCTCTTTCGTATAGTTTCCGCCACTAGCAGAAAAGAACGATTTTGGCTCAAAGCCACCCCATTCGGAAACATTAAACCTTTGTACATTACAGATGCCCTTGTTGCACGCGGATCATATCTAAGCAACCTTCCAGTTCGGTCAGTTGATGATCTCGATAAAAGGTCCGCATACCTACACACACATGCAAGTATTCATGAGTTTTAAATAGCAAACAATACTTGAATCAAGAGCAACCGTAAATTAAATAAAAGAAAAGAAATACCTCCTTTGGAAAATAATGCTGCTGTCTGTGAAATAAACAACTCCCGTGTTGTTTGATCTCATACATCCCGATGAATCGTGGACTATGCTTCACTTTTCAGCCAAAACGAAGTACTTTTCTCCAAGGTGATACTTTCAAAAATACTTTGATACTGAATTGAAATTCAATATTTTTTCCTTTCAAATCTGTATAAGATTTCTAATGATCAGAAGCAACTTTCAAACTATCACATATTACTTTGACCTTTTCTTTGGTTTCTTGAATCAAATCAACACCGAATAGCATTTTCTCACTCAACTCAGTCCAGTATAATGGGGTTCGACATTTCCAACCATACAAAGCTTCGTAAGATGCCATTTTAATGCTTGCTTGATAACAGTTATTGTAGGCAAATTCAACCAATGGACGAAATTTCTCCCAGCTACCCTCGAATTCTAAAATAAAACATCAGAGAATGTACCTGAATCACTCGTTCAGACTAGCCATCGATCTGTGGATGAAATACTATACTGAAATGAAATTGAGTACCCAAAGCTTTGTATAATTTACTTCAAAATCGTGAAGTAAACCATGAATCCTTATCAGAGATAATAGACACAGCCATACCATGCAATCTAACAATCTTAGAAACGTACAATACTGCCAACTTTTCAAGTGAATAATCCGTACGTACTATACTGAAATGTAAAGATTTAGTCAAACGATCCACAATGACCCAAACAACATCTTTCTTTTGCGAAGACCAAGGCAATCCCGATACTAAATCCATTGTAACTTGTTCCCATTTCCTCTCAGGAATCATCACAGGCTGTAATAAACCAGAAGGTATCTGATGCTCAGCTTTAACTTGCTGACAGATCAAACATTTCAATAAAAACTTTGGAATTTCTCGTTTCATACAGGCCACCAGTACATCTGTATCAAATAACCGTACATTTTATTACTACCAGGA